>CM069870.1:40010000-41504027 GCA_036172665.1 Prosopocoilus inquinatus | reverse complement strand
CATTTATCATTTATCTGAAACAGAAAAACCGGACGGAAAAGCTAAACAACGTTAATATTGAAAGAAAAAAAATATGTCATTGTTGTCTCGCGATTTCCTCAGTTTAGACAAATACGTTTGGCGTTTTATGAAAGCTCATTAAAACAGTGTTTAGGGTGTACCATTTGAAAATTTTAAGGAAAATTATATTTTGCAAAACTCAACATCCTGTACACATAATAACTAATAGATAGAATCTATCGTGAAATTTCTGTAGATGAGATATATTGACTACCTACAAAAACTCATAACTTATGTAGAACTTTCGAAATTTTTGGTATTATATACCTACTCGTTATGCGTACTTTCGAAATATGTAAAAATATACTGGGTGTTTCATTAAAAAAAATATGCTAATTGGTTAGATATGACTAATAAGCGATTTTTAAATAGCATTTGCACTTTCTATAATATAACAAAACTCCTGCCTATCTTTACCACAAAATAACGTTTCGCTAATATTCGGCATAAAAATCACTATTACACGACATTTCACTATATCTTTGTGGTGATGCTTTTTTTACAAATGTGCTGTGTTACGGAACTGTTTACCACAGGAACTGAAAAAATTATCATTTTTGTTTTTTAATCGTCAGTTATTTGCAATTTAATTTTTATTTACATTTTATTTAGGAATTGTAAGTGATTCTTTATACCAAACATTTTTATATTTTATGCTAAGTTGTCTCAGATGTTAGATCAGGTTGGTTCGTCTCCAACCTGAATCTGCGCCAAAATTTTTGACTTAGTTTGTTTAATTATTCTTGTTTATGTGTAGTGGATCAGTAAACATATTATTATTTACACTCAAAATTATTTTTATTCTAAAGTGTGCTTTTTTATTAAGTTACAGGCTAAATTTAAAAATTTTCAACGGAAAGCTATACATATTATCATACATTTTAATAATATTTGAGGAGCTGATAAAAATGATATAACAACATATTAACTTATTTTCAGTACTTCAGAGTTATTCTGTATTTTACTGGAGATGAATTTTGCACGGTGGATAGCGCTTTTCTGACATAAATTCAGTGTATGACATTTAAATTCAATTCAGGAAAGTATGATAAAAAATATGCTACACATTCCTGAATCTTATGCCAACGTGCTGGTCTAGAGATCCTTCCCTCTTTATTAATTTTGGAACCAAATAAGAGAGAGTACAGACAAAAACCAAATCAAAGTAGATATAAAATACTAATTCTTAAAATAAAATTGTTTTAGAATGCCCATTAGGTGGCGTTGCGTGTACTATGACCTTTAAGGTTCTAAATGGCATTGCGGCTTAAGTGATCTATAATTTTAAAAGTGTTTTAATGCTATATTCAATAACGCCATCAGTTTTAACAGTCCATTTATTTTCGAGTTAATGACAAAAAAATGTTCACTTAAATATCCGATATTTTTTGATAAGATCACTACTTCTAGTAGACTTATAAATATTAAAGCAAATAAAAAACACATCGAAACACACCGAAAACAGTAAATTGACAGAAGGTGTGGCACCGCACGCACTGTGAACTTCAAAATTTTAAATAGCATGGTTTCTTAAATGACATATCATTTTAAAGGAATTTTAATTCTTTATTTGGATACATTTTGATAGTTTAGTATTTAAATTTGAAGTGATTTTTATTTGTTTTAATATTTATAAGCCCAATAGAAATTGTATATTTGTATTCTTTCTCGCTTACTGGTGTATGTACCATGATAGAAATAAAAACAATATTATTATTATTATTAAATAAGGATTTTATAAAAATTATCTAATATTCAAGAAAACAAGGTTTTGCCATTAACACAAAAATAAATTAAGGTTGTTAAAAACTGACAAGATCATTGAATGTAGCATTAAAATTCGTTTAAAATCGTATCTCACTAAACCACCAAGCTACTTAAAACTTTGTAGTGCGCGCAGCGCTAGTTAGCGGATGTTCTAAAGTAATTTTATCTCAAATATTAGTACTTTTATTACTTTGATTTAGTTTGTATTCGAACTCTCTATTTTACTTGGTTCCAAAATTAACAGGGGGGGAGGAATTTTAGACTAGCACTGTATAGTGAATTCTTTTATGAAAGTTGATTAATTAATTAATATTAACTTAAGTGTTATTAAAGCTAAATATATTAAGTTTACGGATTTAATAAGTTTTAAGGTTGTTTCATAAAAATAGCCGAGTGATTTAACAGTTCTTGAAAAAAACTTAATCTTTGTTAATGGCCACTCAACATTTAAAATTAACAAATGTTTTGAATATGGGGTATTCCATGAGAAAGTAAGCATTAACTTGCTTATTGCTTATTGCTATGGGAACTATAAAATAAGGGATTGACTTTAATTAGAGTAAAATATTATGTTTTTTTGGTACATTTCATACTTTGATGGTGCAACTTTTGTAATATTGGAAATTTGGTTTGAAGTTGGCAACACTATTGGCGCCGTTCAATGTTGACAGTTGCATGTGATATTTGATTTTTTGATTGAAATATATTAATATTTTTGAACCAGTGCAGTATAAATAGAGTAATATAATATAATAAATAGAGTAAAGTAACAGTAATTAAGCTGTCCTATTTATACAACAAAATAGTTTATTATATTTTTTTGAAGTATTTAAAATATTATTAACGAAAGTTTATGTTAAACTGTCTCTGCATATGTTTTGATTTTGATTATAAATGTGTTAAAGTCCGACCTGTGACAAACGTTGTCCCGCCCGTGACACAGATTATTTATTATTCTTTTTGTTTTTAAATTGATGATTATTGTACAAGCTTTCCTACTTAAAATTGTAGCTCAATTTTTTGTTGTACTAATAAAATTTTATTTGCATTAAAATTGTTTACAGATTAACAGATTCAGGTTCATTAATTACGCTTAACTATACAAACCAACATGATACCAGCCAGTTGTTTAGAAGAAAATGAGTTAATGTACTGAAAAATGGAGTACAAATGTTCAATCCGTGATGGTGGAGTCACCCATATACAGATGTTTATAAACACTTTTTCCAAATATCAGCATGCTATTTTTAAAATAACCGTCAGGCGAAAGTTTGAATTTGGATCGTGTCTCGAATAAAATACGATATGAGTCGAAAAGTAGATACTTCAAATAAGTCAGTATGTTGTTATATCATTTTCATCAGCTCTTTAAGTACTCCTTGGATATGTGATATGTGGACACTCTGTATATGTTAACCTGAACTTTTTGACATATTGGTGCTCAATAACACGCTGTTCAAATTTTGCTACCTGTGGTTGATTATAAAAATTAGCAAACACTGAATAGTTTTCGGACCATCCACCAGTTCTACATATGGTTTCTACAGATAAACCCTGTCTCAAGGCTGCTGATTGAGTGAGGTTTGAACAGTGAAGTGTCAACCCCGCCATCTTAAGAAACTCTTTAATCTGTCTGCTTAATGTTTGTTTACTGGCAAAAATCTTGATCTGTCATTTTAATATCTTCAGTGCGTGTCATATAGTGCTTGCCGCCACACATAATCTCGACTTTTCATTAAAAAAGGAGGGAATTTATGGTTGTTTTTTTTTTTATTTGGTGTAGTTGCTTTAATTGGATCTGAAATGAATATTTGGAGTTTTTCTTCATTCTCTGTGATACCAGATAGTCTTAGGAGATTTTCTGAATTTTCCTCCAGTGACTGAAACTAACAAAATTATTAACTTCTGTGACAAGATTTTTAAATTTAAATGTTACGGCAAATTATTAATGTATTCCAACACAATTTGGGGTTACAGGTTGAATCATACCTAAGCTTGGACGACTTAAGCAGAAAAATTCCTCTTAATTTTTTTTAAAGATTAACTTGTCTCCCAGATTTCCGGAAAGGATTAATGATAAAGCTGACCTATAAAAGTTAGCTAAACCATAGTTTTACTTCTTGGAAAATTATAACTTGAAGTATAACTTCAGGAGAAGTATAATTTGAAGGGCGTTAGCTGGTTAGTTTCAAATTTATCGATATTGAGTTATAAATAGAATTCCCACCATTGTTCATAAGTGATTCCATATTGGAGTTTTGACGTTGAAATATACAGGGAGATTCAGGCAACATATTCATTAAAAGTTTACAGACTTCCTCTTCGAATTTCTATTTCATATTTTGCGCTTGTAAGTAAGCGATAAGGATCTATTAAAATATAATATTTCCAACTTTCGGGCACTTCTACTTATACCGGAAGTTGCTGTCAATTTTCTTATTTTAAATGGAATACTTTTATTTGCATTTTTGAAATCTTCCTGAAATTCTAAAAATGTGATACAAGAAAAATTAGCCGTTTTAGAGATATTTCCATTTTATAAAAAAAGTTCAAAGTTGCAGTACCTTGTTTATGATGCTGCCATCTTTGTACAACAAAAGCCATAATTTAAATTTTTGCCTGTAGTAGGCTATACTTAAGCTTTTAGGTCATACCTAACCTTCTATTCGAACTGATTTCAACTACGAAAAGTCATGTTTTTTTAAATAGATTACCCAGAATATTTTTATAGCATAAGAATTAGAATTAAATGTTCGTACGAATTGTATTAACATTCCCTATACCTATCTCTTACCTTTCTCTTTCTATTCACGATTTTCTCTTTGACACATCAATTTTTGCACTCCTGAATAGCGTGCTATGAAAATTTAACAAACTGAGGTTTTTCAAATTAATTTCTGACTGTAATTTTAATTTGTTTCAAAAGCCAAAAAGGAATTTGAAGAAGTAGGTAAATCATGTTTCTTCTTGGCCACGCTTCCGTTTCCTCTTTAAGACTTTCGTCGTCCGAAAACAGGCGCCCCCGAATATATTTCTTGAGGTATCCGAATAAGTAAAAGTTCCTACGGGCCAGGTCCGGGCTGTAAGGCTGATGGTTAAGTTGTTCGAACACGCAATCTGATACTTTTATACACCTATTTACGAGTATCAGAGATTCAACCTGAGCAGCATCTTCATTATCGGTTGTAGTTTTTAGTTCTCCGCACTTTGGATCATTTTCAATGCTTTTACGACCGTGAGTGAATTCTTTAAACCACCTAGTGATCGTGGCATAAGAAGGTGCATTCGATTTGTACACTTTTGATAAGCAATTGAAAATTTTCTTTCTTTATTGCACTTCTAAAATCTTCATGAAATTCTAAAAATATTTTGTGTAACATGTGATACAAGAAAAATTAGCCGTCTTAGAGATACTTTCATTTTATAAAAAAAAAGTTCAAAGTTGCAGCACCTCGTTTATGATGCTGCCTTCTTTTTGTAACGGAAGCCATAATTTCAATTTTTGCCCTGTAGTATGCTATGCTAATAAACTTTCAGGTCATACCTAATTTTACACAAAACCGTTTACGGTAAGTAACTTCTATTCGAACTGATTTCAACTGTCGAAAAGTCATGTTATTTAAATAGAACACCCAGAATATTTTTATACCATAAGAATCATAATTAAATGTTCTTTCGAACTGTATTAACGTTCCCTGTACCCATCTCTTACCTCTCTCTTTCTATTTATGATTTTCTCTTTGACACATCAATTTTTACATTTCTCACTATTATTCCTGAATAGTATGCTATGAAAATTTAACAAATTGAGGCTTTTTTAATTAATTTATGACTGTAATTTCAATTTTATTTTAAAAACCGACAAATAATAATTAAATACACATCTATCATCTGAACTTTTTGTTTACATATGCCGCATGTATTAGAATTCTTGGTATGACTATTTACACATTTACAAGGAGAAATTTACACTTACAATACAAAATTTTATGAAAACTAATAAATAAATCTGAAATATTAAAAATAATACACAAATTGTTAGTTATAATATTGGCTCTAAGTTGTCCTCGGCTATTATTTATTAGTAATAACTTTCTACTGTATCTAAGTAATAACGCATTTTCCTCGATATAATAACTTTTGTTATTAACTTCTTGAATTGTCAATTTTTTTTATCATCAAATACATTTAATAGGTTTGTGTTTGATTATTCATTTTTTGGTTCTTTGTAGCGATTAAATAGTTTTTTTTATTCCTACTGATGATTTCAAAAATTATAATTTTTCTAGTTTTCATAGCCCACTACTTAAAAATAATACCGAAAAGTGGAAAAAAATTACGTGCTAAAAAGAAATCATCGATAACGAGTGAACTATAAGAGATAGGTATGGGGAATGCTAATACAGAACGAAAGAACATTTAATCCGGAGTCAGATGGTATGAAAATATACTAGGCGTTCTATTCAAAAAACATGACTTTTCGACAGTTGAAATCAGTTCGAATAGAAGTTACTTTTTAACCAGCCTGTAAACAATCAAACGTAAAACAGTGTATGATCTGAAAGAATGTTACTGTAGCCTACTACAGACCAAAAACTGGCATCGTGATTTTTGTTGCACAAAGATGGGAGTATCATAAACCATATTCCATTTAAAATAAGAAAGTTGACGGCAACTTCCGGCATAAGCAGAAGTGTCCGAAAATTGAAAATATTAGATTTTAATAGATCCTTATTGTTAACTTATAACTGCGATAAGGATAACAGAAATTCAAAGGAGAAGACCGTAAACTTTTAATGAATGGGTTGCCTCAATCTCCCTGTACAGGGTGGCCCAACGATGCGTATTTCTTCTGTGAGGCCCATAGGAAAAAAAATAGGGAAAAAAACGATAAAGAATTTTATACTAGACAATACGCGGCATATTATAAAATTATTTTGAAGTATACAGAGTGATCAGAAAAATGGTGGGTGGTTCGTGGAAACTAATTTTGTTTTAATGGAACACCCTGTATATTTTTAGATATTTGGATGCGCCGCAATGAACAGATTACAACGGTATAAAGATATATTGATTTCATTGAACTACTTTCGTAAAATAAATTTTTTTCTTGAAGAATTTTGCAAAAATTCAGTCAGTTTGAATATGATATATGATAAGGAAAATTTCTAGTGACGAAATTATTAAAAATAAAGGTATATAACTATATCAGCAGAAAGCTACATTTAAGTGCTATCCATTTCTGAAATAAAAAGTAAGCCGTTCCATTTAAAAAAAATGAGATAGCGAATGTATCGTAAGTATCGATCGCTCGGTGTAATGCAAAAAGATATCTTAATTTTGTTCACATTTTTATAAAGGCCAAAGTCCTAAAAATATCGTGTTAGATTTTCGTTCGTCTGTGTTACCTCAGTAATCAGAAATTCATATTCAAACTGACTGAATTTTTGCAAAATTCTTCAAGAAAAAAAATTTATTTTACGAAAGTAGTTCAATGAAATCAATATATCTTTATACCGTTGTCTTCAGCTCGGTGTAACGCATTCAAATATCTAAAAATATACAGGGTGTTCCATTTAAAAAAATTAAGTTTCCACGAACCACAATTTTCTGATCACTCTGTATAATTCAAAATAATTTTATAATATGTCACGTATTGTCTAGTATAAAATTCTTTATAGACTTTTTTCCTAATTTTTTTCCCGTAAGCCTCACAGAAGAAATACACATCGTTGGGCCACCCTGTACAGATGTTCTGGTACGTCTTTTTTCACAAGAACTGGGCTGATGCCACTAGGTTAAGCGATTTTATTAAGAAATGACGTTTTCTTAAACGAAAAGACTACTGCTATGCAATAACGAAATTTCACTATCGATAGTTTTCATACATCGATAATATCGATTAATCGATATATCGGTATTATCGATATTTCCGTATTATCGATACATGAAATGAAATGTCAATTCGTCTTGATATTTAAGTTATCAAATTAAGCGTCGGTATCACCATGCTAACACCTAATTAATGAATATGAGTGGGCGCTAGTTGACACCCTTCATGGCTTGATTTACTGGAACACATTTTTAAGCGAATTGGACTGGCCTTGTATGACATCAATTCAGCTGGCCGTGGTTCTTGATTGTTTTCGAGAAGGCACGCCATCTCTACGGAATGTTCCAGAACAGTACGCGAGAAGTTCCGTGGATTTCTGGTAACGAATTAATCAGCTATGTAACCTAAAGTTCCTAGATAATAATTATCTAGTTTATTTTTATTTTTTTGGATAGTCGGAAAACGCGAAGTTGTAAGTGAATATGGTTCTCCTATTCAGTCAGTTATTTGTGTCTTTTTCTTTATTTTATTAAAACAGCAACTAGTTGGTAACGACTGGGGTCAATTTTGAATTTTTTTGTCGTCTGCTAGTTGTATAACAGATTATAACAATTTATAAGCTTCCGCCTATCAATAAAAATAGAGTATAGGGACTTTAATATAACCGGCGATGTAACGCGCGATTGGAAAAGTTAGTTAGCGAGTGAATGCATAGCAACTTGGGCTAATAAACGGTGGTAAAATATAGTAGTGTTATTTGTTAAAATAAGTGTTGTAGATTATTGATAGAGTAATTTGTATTGTGTTAAGCGAGTGTTTAATTAAAGTTTTTGAAATTGTTCACGATTATTATTTGCGAACCTCGAAATCTTAACAATACTAAAATTACAGTATAATGCATGCAATCTACAAAATTTAAAGATAAATACACAAAGTATTTCATAAATTGCGTTCAGAAATGAATATTCGAATTGAAAACGTTTAACTTTATGATATCAAATTTAGTAAAAAGCACTTTTATTCTGAATTAAAAACCTTTTCCTGCATGGACATTTCGCGATAAATTGCTAAAGACTTTGCTGAGTGCTTTATTAGAAAATCAATGTTCCTTTTAGTGTCGCCTGTTCATCTTGCAACACTTCGGAGAATTGTATTTGGCTTTCTTATTAAAGTAGTGAAGTAATTGAAAGAAGTCGCGCAGAAAATCAGCCTTGCAATCGTATACTGCTATTTGTTTCTATTTACATTAGGATAGCTTTTTCGAATTACCGCGAACGCGTTTGAGTTAGACGTGAACCGTGATTTTTATGTCTGTAGCTGTTATTGGGACTAGTAGATTTTTGCCACAGTTAGTAGCTCTTGAGTGCACAGTAATTATACATTTAGTTTATACGTATCTATTTTATAAGCTTAACTTTTTGGTGTTGTTCAAATCTCATGTCATATAAATCAAGTTACAGAAACAGTTTTTATATTATAGAAATAAAAAAAATTAAAATGAATTTTGCTGTATAACTGTATGTGTCCAATAAACTCACAATTTTTTAGAAAATATAATTACAGGTCACTATTCCTAGAAATATCAAAAAAAAATATCTTTATTATGTTATATTTTTTATACAATTATTTTCAATTAGTTTTTTTTATAAAAATATAAAACAAAATCTGCCAATAAATCTTTTGTAGATTTTAGTCTGCTGTGCAATTTCTTAATCTTATAATTTTCAACTTATTAACATAAATAAACTATGATAAGAAAAATAAAGATTTTCGATAACTCATTCTGGCTTGAGAAAGTGACCTTATTTAATTTTGTTTATTAAATATTTGTTTCCGTGTTCACAGTAAGAAATTTTTCCCTGGTAAAATATGAAGTGTAAAAATTCTAATGTGAATGTTCAGAAGCGTTTGGCACTATGAATAAAATTCACACGAAACAATTCTATATTCACTTTGGAGGCAAAGTTGATGACTTTTACTCTCCATTTATCATTTATTTATTATGATTAGAGTATTGTGCTTTTGATAACCATCGTGTGGCGATCGTACATATATCGCAAAGCACGTGTTATTCCAGTTGTAACATGTTGACATAAAATACTTTGAGCTCCGTGCATAACTATCGACTTAATTAACGACAAAACACGTAGTTTTTATGTACATACAATGCTTTTCGCAGTATTGCAACTAGCGGTTTAGTATTAAATTCGATTAGTTTTGAGCTGGTACACGTATCGTACCTACATATCCAATGCTGTTTACCTAAGTTTTACGGTGTGATTCTTTTTATTGTCTGAAGTGCTGTGAGTTGTGCTGTGAAAAGCGTAAATGGAGTATGCGATACAGTTTCAGCCGACTAGACACACATACACTATGTTCACGGATTGGGTTCACAATAGGAAAAACTTTTTTATTTTAGACTTTTCGAGAAAAAGTTTTTCTTTATAAAAGATTCTGCTTCCAAAAATGTTATTCAAAATGATGAATTCCTTTTAATAGCTGTGAAAAAGAGAAAATTGTATTTCAACTTTCATAAAATATGGCAGTCCAAAAATTCTGAATAAGGCTCAATTCTCACATGAGCAGCGCGTCGCGTCACGTCATGTTTTTGCATGTAATTTTTTGACATAAAATGCTGTCGAGTGAGAATTGCTTCATTTAAAACCATGCCAACTTTTAGAGGCAGCAAAATGACGCGACATGGCGCTGCGACGCGCTGCCGTGTGAGAATTGAGCCTAAGAGTCATGTTAGTCGGTCTTGTCAGTTAATGTTACTAATTTCTGTGAAAAAACTATTTAGGCAAGAATGTCAATTCTAGAGCGTATTTACTTAATTGAATTATTGAGTTATTATGGAATATCGAATTGTTTTCCGTAAAATCCCAAATGAGATGTTTAAAAATAATCCCGTGTGCAGGTAACTAAATAAAAAGAGAATCAAGTTTTATCTTGAGGCTGAGACTACTATTTTGCCAATGATTTCCACGATATTTTGCAAAAGTCAAAATAGAATTTTCAATTTTTCTCAGTTATCAACCAGAATTTACCAAATTCTATGAATTTTTTGGGGGTTTCGGGACAAGCAAAAACTTTTATACAGACTGACTTTTTTTGGAAAACTCAAAAATATTTTTCGTATTGTGAACCCAATCCGTGGACACACTGTATACAGGGTGTAACAAAAATACAGGCCGCTACTTCAGGGATGTATTCTCAGATTAAAATAGAGAAAAAAGTTATGTATAACTGTGTTCGCGAGAAACCGTATCAATTCCAGAAAATCACTTTTTAGAGACGTACTGAACTAAACATCCTGAAAGCTGATATTCCATTAAAGAAAAATTAAAACCATTGAAAATCTGTAAAACCAAACAGTAATTTGTTCTTCCGGTGCTGTGACAAGATCTAGCGGGAAAGATCCTGAAACTTTCCTAATTTAAGTTATCTCGTGAAATGTCAAATAAAAAAGTTAGCTATTGTCGACATTTTCTCTGATCACCAAGATTAATTACAAAAGTAGCAGGCTTTGGAAGATAATATTTTAGAGACATAATTAATAGGATGTCCTGAACGCGATGCTATGATAGGTAACACTATGTTTTATTTAAAAAAGTTAGCAACAATTGTAAATCTCACAAATCTGATAGTGTTTGTTTTTTTGATAATGCCCTAATGCGATACGAAAATGAAAAACTTAACGTTCCATTTAAAAACGTTGAAAACAATTGAAAATTCGAAAACCTAATTGTCATTTATTTTTTTCGAAAGTTACCATAAAATCGAAGAGAAAAGTTTTTAAAACTTTCCTAATTTAAGTTACTTCGTAAAAATACAAATAAGAAAGTTAACTATTATAGCGGCTTCCCATGAACTCCTGTATAATCAGCCCTTTTCTACCTTGTGTGCCGATCATCGAGCCGCCCTGTAGTAACTACACCAGGATAGTCACACGCCCAAGAACCGGACCGAACTGAATGAGCTTAACTATTTTGACTATTAATCCTAACAAAGGAGTCTTCTATTACAGATATGAATAATTTCAAACTAATTTGTGAGGAATTAAAACAAGAAATTCTCCTGCTACTACTTGCTAATATGCTGGTAATTTAACGAACAATTTGTTTTAGCTACGTTTCCCATATCACCATTAGACAAATTTTTAACAAGTGAATTTCCTGTCAAGGAAACATCAATATCGATACAATCAAACACAAAAGATACGTTTTAAAATTTAAATATATTTAAATATATCAGAATGTCTGGATAATGTAAACGGAGAATTAATTCAGGCTTGTTCTTATTTTTACCTGAACTGTTGTAGATTTTGGAGGCGATGTTCTCAAAATCGAATTTTATTCACAATGCGTTACCATATTTTCTTAGAAAGGCAATTTAATTTAGAATAAAGGTTTTTGAGTTTGGTGAAGGAAGACCTACGGAGCTTCCTACATCGAGTGGAGGTAAAGAACCATCTTTCAAGAAAATAAACAAAAAGGAAAGGGCACAATTACGTTACTCTGTTAAATCTCGAGGAAATATTGACATTTATGAGTGATCCGAGAACATAAGTTCGCTACTAAAACTGTTTACAACTGAAATGAACTATAGGTATACATAATTACTATAAAAGAAATTCAAAATGTAATTTTTATCTAATGAAAATTTAACTATATTAATCCTTAATTTATTTTCAACATCTAATCCATATCCAAGGTTAATGATTTGTTATTGAAAATGTTTTAGCCTCTAGTATGACTTATTTTTTTTTTAATTCGACAAAATACGATTGAATATTAAAAAAGGTAAGACATGCAAATCAGCTAAAAATCATTAGCCGATATTCAACAGTTCCCAAGATATCGATTAAATGTTGAAAATAAATTTTCATTAGATAAAAATAATATTTGAAAGTTTTTTGTTTGAACTTTAGCAATTAATAAATTTTAAAAAAATTTTGTGCAAATCGTTTTTGATTGCAGTGAGAACCTCGAGCAGCCTCTGGACAGCTGTTTCAGCCCTGCTTGGGGCTTCTTCAGCAGAAACGTAGCTCGACATTCCCACTGCAGACCAAAAACGACTTGCCCAATTTATTCGCAAATGCGATGTAAGAATGGCATGGCCGCCTTGCATGGGGGACTCATTAGGAGCAAATCCCGCTTCAATTTGTCTATCCTACTGCAATGTTAGGTCAAAAAGCGATAGTATGATGTCGCTATTTCATTAATAAATTTAAGTTGTAAGAATTTCTTGTAGTAAACTTATATTCTCGGATTACTTATAAATGTCAATACTTCGTTGAAATTTAATAAATCTAATTATGTCTTTTCTTTTTTCTTAATTTTCTTTTCTTCGTCAGAAGTTGGATCATACTATAGCTATTTAGTTATGTCAAAATATATAAGGCGTTCCATTTAATTTTCTTATAAAATTTAAACTTTTAAGTTTCAATTGTTTCTATGCAAACGTACAGCTGTACGCACCTTAAGTGCTACAATTTGACAATTCTGTGTGCCTTGTACCATAAGGTCTTAAGGGTGAAGTTTGCGTGTAGTTGGTGCATTTTAGGTGCGCACGACTGTATACCAAAAATGTTACTTTTACTCATAGGGAATATTCTACACAATATTTATAATTAGTTACGTAAATATTTGACGATGATTATGAATAAAATACTTCTATGTTTTAGCTCTTATTTCAATGGAAGAGCTGTAGTTTCGATTTAGGGCTACAGTTGTAAGTTTGTAAGAAATCTATCGAAATTGGTATATTCCATTTAAAAAAGTATAAATTTGGTAGATAACTCACTTATGGATGGAACATGCTGTACATGTGAAAATAATTTTCTGATATAGAGCTAATTATAGACAATAACTTTTGTATAAGACATTTTCTTTTATAATTAATAGTTAAGATGCTGTTGAAGAAATCAATACTAATGACACACCCTGTATATTTTAGTGATACTATTATATTTTCAATTACTGCAACTAATATATTTCCAAGACCAAAAAATAAGAGAAAGAAGAATTATGATTTTTGTCCATTTACGCATATCATTCGACGCACTCTGCGACGCTTTAATCCAACATCATAATTATACATTCCCACGCACTGTATTGATACTGCAAGCCACGTTAATGAAATGTTAGGTCAAAAAGCTATCGTTAACCATTTTTTTGTATAATAATTTCATATATTACGAGGGTAAGTAGTAGAACAGTAGTAGTTTAGAGTACACTTAATTTCGCCCTGAAGTTGCTTTACCACTACATTATGTTAACTCATTCATTTATACTGTTAAATCAAATTGTAATAGTAATAAAGACGATTATTATTATTAATCACTTTATAAATAATTATTTATATTTCCAAAATGTTCAAAAATGTTGTTGATAAATAATTTTCCGTTTACTGAAAACATCTTAATTACTGTACATAATTAATTGTAATGCATGTAACACAGTGTAATGTAATTTAAAACGTCTTAATTACTGAACATAAAGTCACTAAATAATATAAGTACCGCAATCGTCAGCCATTTTATGGCAAGATAAAGGCGCCAAATTTAAAATAACAGTTGTCAAAATGCAACAGCAAATTTGTAGTTGGCTCCTAATGCATAAGGTGTTTCTAAATAAGTACGAAAAAATTGAAAGAGATTTCCTCCTTGAAAAGTAATGCCGATTGTCTATACATACATAACATATAAAAGTACGCGTTTATGTCCTCTTTAAGGAGTTACACTCTTTGAAATTTGGTTTAATTTTTTTTTTATATGCATATGCTTCCATAGAAAACCCTCGTTAACGTTGTAAGAGAAATCGCTCCTTAAAACATTTTCACACATAATTGTAAACATCATGTTTTGAAATAAATAACACAACTAGTTTGCTTTTTGGATCATTTATTTTTTTGCAAGTGCTCGCATTGCTATGCTTCTACTACTTTTTACATCAGCACTGCTATTAAATTGTTTTGAGGTTGCATTTAAAATAAAATACAGTCTAGTTTTGAGAAAGATTTTAACAATTTTCTGAACTATATTGTGACATGATGGAATTCCCAATAAAGGAGGATCTTTCATCAACGTTTTCTTGAAAAAATCATCAAGACTTAACAAATTTTGTACAATTTGATCTTGAAAGGTTCTAAAAAAGAGTTCGATGTTGTACATATAATTGTAAAATTCAATCTTAGGAAATTCCAATATATTTTCCTTAAATTCTTTCAATTTTGTAAAAGAATTCAAAGATGTAATTTTAGAATTCTTTGACTCGCTTATACTCTGGTAACACTGGCTACAACAAGATCTTTTCTTTACTTTATTAATGATGGAACCAATTAAATGAAATAAGCTTGCTTGTACTGTATCACCTAAAATGCCTAAAGGTTCATCAATGCTGAAGTCCTCGCCGAAATCTTGCTCCATTGCGGCGATAACTTCGTCATCAATATAGTCTACGTCTGCTGCCATCGTACACTTTTCTACCATATGGTTAGTTAATTTGGTTTTACAATATTTCACTAAATGGTTGGAATTGTCATTAGTGTAGCTGGAACGTTTGACTGGGGCTTCAAATTGCGACAAACAAACTAATCGCAATGATACTCTGAATGCATGGGCATTTGGTACAGGCTGTCTACACCGGACTGAAGAAAATGTGTTCTCTAGGGCGTCTTGTGTTAACCGACCAAGCATTAGGTAATGGAAATTTTCTTGTTCCAAATAAATCTTTTGTATATCTAGTGCGGTTTCAGTTGACAAAATAATTCCTGTCTGAAAAGGTTTCCATGTATTGTTGATGGTCAAATTATATACAATTTCTTGTACAGATTTCAGAAATTCTATGTTGCCGTTGTAATTCTCCTTATTGTGTAAAGATAAAGCTAATCCAGAATAGCGACTAGTAAGTAACTTAAACCACCTATGCATTAGTTGAATAAACCAAGCAGTTGTTCTATGTTTCTGCTCTATTGTATTTTTGGAAATACAATACAATATCCCTGCTGCAACATCATTATTTATTAATGCCACGCCAAGTTTAGCATTCATTTTGTCAAAATGTGATGGATTTAGAGCCTCGTCCTTTAATCGTGGGCACAATTTCAATACATCACGTTTATCAATTTCATGCATAGTCCTTATAGGTTCCATTGATATTGCGTTTGATGGCAAATCATATTTTTGCACAAGACTGTCACTTAAAATAAATTTCTGATCTTTTGTCAGTGCTGCCGCTACATTTT
The DNA here is from genome assembly GCA_036172665.1 of Prosopocoilus inquinatus. Taxonomy (NCBI): domain Eukaryota; kingdom Metazoa; phylum Arthropoda; class Insecta; order Coleoptera; family Lucanidae; genus Prosopocoilus; species Prosopocoilus inquinatus. The sequence goes on along the minus strand of CM069870.1, from coordinate 41,488,120 downwards.
TGAATACATGAACGGGATCTGGCAAAAAAAAATAATTTTTCATTGGGCAAACATGGATGCTGAATGGAATTTTGAATTTTAGTATATCTTCCAGCAACAATATTTAACATTTTCCATAAGCTCCGGTTTGCTGGACCCATATCAGATATCACAGATCTAACAGTAATGCCAATGTTATGAGCTTTTTCTATAATTTTTATAAGTCTATCATGAAGTTCTTTGGGATCAATGGAGTGTGCTGTAAAATCATATCCCACAATTTGTTTCCATTTGGTTGAAACTCCTCTTAGCAGGTACACCATCCCATGTGTTGCAATTATGTTTGCATTATCTATTGCCTTGGAAGCACTCAGAGTAGGTTTGCCAACAACTTTTCTCAAAGAATTATCGAATTGGAAGCCAGGTGTTATAGCCATTTCGTCAAAGATTAGCGCTGCATGTCTTTCCTCTGGCCGGAGACTTTCCATCTATGCAGAAAAATAACATTGGTTAAAAAGGATCAAACAATACAGCAAATTCTTATACTAACTTTAAGTTTTAATAAGTCAAAAACTTCCGGAAGAATACCTTCTTTGAATTTTAAATTGCTGATCCGATGTTGAAGGGTCCTTATGCTTGGGTAGGGAAGTTTTTGAGAAAGAATTTCTTCATATCCCTTAGTCCCGCAAGCCAGATATAATTTTAGACCTTTGCTGATGGTATCATCTGACCATATTCCACCCCTACATGTACCTCTTTGCAAAACATCCAGTTGGTCTTCATTAAAAATACTCTCTAAAGGACTATTCATCTGTTGCTTCAATTTTTTTTCATATTGCCTACATTTCTGCAAAGCACCTTTTAATTTCTTTCTTAATGTGTCTATGGATTCGCCTTCATGCAACAATTCGACTTCAACCTCTTCATCAACACTGTCATTTGCTAAATCTCTTCCAGCATTTTCAATGTCAACAGGTTCTGATGTAATTTCAACTTCTGTACGTTTCCGTTTAGAACTACTTTCATCACAACTTAGATTTGTTATCAACAAATCAGGTACAGCAGCGGGTCGAAGAAGTTTTTTTCCATCTTGCCGACCATGTTCAAATTGGCTTTCCGAAAAATGTACCTAACATAGCCTTTGATAGAAAACGAGGTCCTTAAACGTTATTTCCATTAGTACTTACTTCACAAATTCTAAAATTTCCGTTAAAATCTGACCGATCAATTAAACTTAACCACACTTTTCTTTTTTCGCTATTTCTTTCAGCACTCGGTAATGGAAATACTCGGAAGCCTTTTGTGGAGCTATTTTTACAGCTTAATACACAACAGCCAGGCATTGTTGACTTGTTCTTTACGCTCATCACAGTGGGTGAAACACAAAAACATGAATGTCACTAACTTCGTCGCCATTTTATGGCAAAAATGCTATATCTCTGTCTAGCACATTGGCCTAATGGATTGCGGTACTTTATATTGTTTAGTGACTTTAACTGAACAGATAAAATAGCGACATCTTACGATCGCTTTTTGACCTGACATTGCAGTAGGATAGACAAATTGAAGCGGGATTTGCTCCTAATAAGTCCCCCATGCAAGGCGGTCATGCTTGCTGTCAAAGCATAATGAAAGATTTAGAAAAATTTTGTGCAAATCGTTTTTGATTGCAGCGAAAGCCTCGAGCAGCCTCTGGACAGCTGTTTCAGCCCTGCTTGGGGCTTCTTCAGCAGAGACGTAGCTCGACATTCCCACTGCAAACAAAAACGACTTGCCCAATTTATTCGCAATTGCTGTCCAGAGGCTGCTCGAGGTTTTCGTTGCAATCAAAAACGATTTGCACAAAATTTTTCTAAGTCTTAATTACTGTACAGAATTAATCCTAATGCATATAACATAGTGTAGTGCAATTTATTTAGTTTTATCTAAACGCTCAGTATATTTGCATGAAATTTGCTAGTCAAACGCCTAAGATTTCAGAAACCGACCATGTCAAAATGTAACTTTTAAATGCAAGTTTATATTTCTGCGAACGTCAAAAGCCCTACAAAAGACGCTCAAACGCGTACCCCAACCCGCTTAAGTGAATAATACGAAGAAGCGTTACTTGCTATCCCTTGCGTTTACATTCTGACCATAAAATTCAAGCTGAATGTAAATACGTCCAAATATATTAAAATTCCGTTTGACAAAAGCTGCTCTAAAGGTTTAAATAACATTTTTAAAACACAAGGGTACACAATTGCATATACTAATAACAACACTCTAAAACGTTTACTAACAAACCCCAAGGACAAAACTGAACCAAATGAGAAATCAGGGATCTACCGAAATATGTATCTTGTCAAGGGTGCACTAAAAAATATATTGGGCAAACAAAAAGAAACATACTAACACGTTTTAAGGAACACTTAGCTCACTTAAAGTTCAATAGAATTGAAAAATCCAGTGTTGCCCAACATATTTGTGACACCAGTCATAAAATAGATTTAAGTAATCTTAGGTTAGTAAAAGCAACGTTAAGCAACAGGGATTTAGACGGTTTTGAAACCATTTTTATACATAAAACCAGTAATGATTTAATGAACGCCAATCACGGGCCTTTGGCAGGTTCTGTGTTGCTTGACTTAGTTGACGCAACCCGGTGAGGCGCTCACTACTGGAAGCGCACGCTTCATTGGAGCCGAACGCACTTAGTATATAAGGTACCGATAGGTATGACACCGTCACTTCTCCTGTGATTTAGTAGGATAGAAGTCGCAACTACTGAAGATGGCAGCATAGCTGCCGAAATACGTATTTAGTTTTTAAAAAAACTTATTGTGGTTAGGAGTCAAATCCAAATTTATTAATAAAAAATCATTTAAGCATATCATTATCTGTCTGCAATGAAGTAGCAGATAAACAACAATTTCAAATTTGCATTTTCCTTATTTTCTTTACAGCCTTCTTATTACAAGTATGCAGTTTATGTAAGTAGATACAGCGTAGTAACAGCATTGTCAATTTTATTATTATTTTTATTTTTCGTATTTTTTTAGTTTTTTTTTTTATTTTTATTTTTATTGGAAATTTATTTGGAATCTTCAAGTGATACTGGAGTGTGCTACCTGAATCTTTAGTGGGGGTTACGGGACACCTGTTTAATTTTTTTTTTTCGAAAAGTGAAAAATAAGAAATTGGTAAATTTTAGGGTATTAACATCACATAATAGACACATCCTAACTTTTAACCTGAATTACTCCAAAACAGTTGAGTTTATCGAAATGCAATAAGAGAACCTTTTTGTGCCAAATAATCCAAAGAATAATTTGTTTACAAATTCTTGGCGAAATATGTAAAAAAAAGGATAAAAGGATAAAAAGGATGGACAATTATGTTGTTAATGCGTAATTAGTTCAATAATTTAAAAGATCCAGAAGATATTGCCAAAAAGCAATATTTTGCACTCCTCTTTTAGGGCTTATAACTTTCCTTATTATTCAGTTTTGGAAAATAAATATATAAATGGTGACCTTATTTTTCGATATCGATGTTCGATGTTCACCCTGAAAATATCATTTTGGAGACATTTCTGAATCACGGTGTATATTTGTTCGGTTGTAGATGTGACTTTCATTGATTGTACTATTACCAACTGAAATCGTAATATTATTAATATTAATATTATTATTATTATTATTATTATTACATTGCATTTCTGTTTGTAGTTGTATTCTTTTAGATAATTCTACAAAAATCTTCCACATATGAATAGGTATACCTTTTGTCCAAAAATTTATGATATAGGCTGAGTTGCTCAGGGTCCGATTTAAACCAGCAATTTATTAACTGCTGGTGAAGTATCAAACCACAATTGAAGTTGGTTATTGTCCGATGAAAATTGTAAGTACAAATTTTTTTTTAACTCGAACAGGACAGAAATATGATAGCTTCGTCAGGAAGCTATAAATCTATAGCGAAACGTTGAGTGTGTTCCTATCAAATTTCTGTCCGGTTATGACCACTTTTGTCTAAAAATTAACATTACTTTAACAAATTTTGTTGCAAATCGTTTTTGATTGCAGTGAAAACCTCGAGCAGCCTCTGTACAGTTGTTTCAGCCCTACTTTAACATTTATCTCATTTTCCACCATTTATACAGAGTAAGTCAAAACTCAAATGATTAAAACACTCGATTTTTTTAAATAGGACATCTTGTAAAAGAAAAACATTGTACTTATCAAATCACAGTTTTCTTTCATCGTTAAACTAGGTTTTACATCTTAATTTACAGTTAAACTACGTTTTACATCTTAATGACTCACAGTGGAATATTTGAAGGATTTAGCTGGCCAAAACTCAAATTCTCAAATCTATTCCAAATAAAAACAAATGACCATGTGAGAATCTTGAATGTTTGAAAAACAAAAGGTCACAATTGGTTTTATGCTTACTTAGCTATCTCGATTCGTTCGGGAAATATCAGTCGAAAACGAATTTTTCCGAGAAATTATTTGTTTGTATTATCAGTTCTGCGAAACAGACCATAACTTTATAATTTTAAATGGGAACCGCAGTTGGCTATGACACAAATAAATAGCTTGCTTGATGAGGTTTTCAAAAATATAAAGTTTGATATAATTATTTTTACAAATAATAAATAAATAACTTTTACCTGTATATGGGCACGTTGACAAGTTTTTTGGTGCAGTAACTGGGAGTCAAATTTTATCCGTGCATACCCGATACAAATCTTACGAATTACACTAACAGCTGTACAGCAAATTATGAAAACAAAATAAACACGAATGCACTAAAAGTATTTATGCAAATGCATATTGCTACGTTTCTAGGGTTTTAATTTATTTATTTAAACGAATAAAACACTCGATAAAAACTTAACCGTAATTTAATAAAGCTTAAAAACTAATTTATTTGTAATAATTTATTTTCACACTAAAATCTAACTTCGACGTTCGCTGTTCGAATTCGACTGACTGGTGAGTCAACTCCGGGCGATTTTATATCATTTGCTGGCGTCTGGAAGTCTCTACGCTGGAAGATTCTAGTTTGTTCGATGTAGGCCCCGGTCGCGTGACGGCCGATGACACATACCAGCGAACCGACTTCTTGACGCCTTGCGCTAAGTCAGGTTGGCTCGCCACACTGCTCCCTTCTTAGAAACGTTTCGTCTCGAAATGTTCCTGGTGATAGTCTTGAAGGAGGGTGTCGGAATCTACATGCTGGCCCATTCTTGCAACTTCCCGCCTGGAAGAAGTAACAGTCTACGGTTTTGCTGTTGCTGACTGTTGCCTGTGGGTGGTGGCTGCAGACTAGGACTTCAATTCCCGTTCTGTGGAAGATGACTTCCAGCATGCTTCGAATTACTCTCCAGTCTAGTCCGTCCAATCCGCAGCCCAATTTGGGGATGGCTAACTTCATCTGATGGTTCTCTATTAGCTGTCTCCTCAGGCTATATAGGGCTCTCCACATAGTCACATAGTCAGGTTTACCGCTTGATGTCTTCTTAGTGACTAAATAATGCACGTGGCGCCTCCGATCTGCCGTCGAATCAATGATCTGCAAGCTCTTGCCTACCACGGGATGCTGTCTTCGTAGCTCCTCGATTTGGCCAAATTTCTTCCTAAACACCTGAGCGATTCCTTTGCACATTTTCAGGTCTTCTGCTACACAGTGGGCCAGACTGTACTCCAGTGGCACTTTAAAGAGATCTTGTTGCTTCTCCGTGGTCACTCCAAACCGTGCCTTGCTTCCTTCGGCGTGATGAGACATGAAGGTTTCGAAGTTCACTTCGAAAACTTGTGCCCTTTGTACTGTCCCTTCATCTGCTTCTCCATGGTAAGGGGCTATCCGGTTGAAGTGGATTACTTTGGGTTTGCCATGGGGGACCTTCCTGATGCGGTAAACGACGTCGTTGATCCGTTTCATCACTTTGTAAGGACCTTCCCAAGAGGTCTGTAATTTTGGGGAGAGGCCTCGACGTCTTTGGGGGTTATAAAGCCAGACCAGTGCTCCAGGTTGGTATCCCCCGTGTTGAGCGTTGATGTCATAGTGCTCCTTCATCCGATCGCTGGCCGTCTGTATATTGTGACGCACTTGGTTGTGGATATCATCCATTTTCCTGCGTAATTTGCTCACGTAATCTTCGTCGGCAGACTTCGCCAGGCTTCACACCAAACTTCAGGTCGCAGGGCAGTCTCGGCTCTCGCCCGAATACCACTTTCGCGGGAGTCTCCCCTGTTGTCTCATGAACAGATGAGCGGTATGCCATTAGAAACAGGGGGATGTACGTGTCCCAGTCCCTCTGATGATTGGAAACGACCTTGGACAAATGTCGGTTGATGGTTCTATTGAACCTTTCCACCATTCCGTCCGACTGTGGGTGGAGTGCAGTTGTTCTAGTTTTTCGTACGCCGAGCAGAGTACACACGTTCTTGAACAAGGCCGATTCAAAGTTCCTTCCTTGGTCTGAATGCAGTTCCATAGGTGCACCATACCGACTGATCCATTCCCTGACAAGGACTTCCGCAATAGTGACTGCCTCTTGGTTAGGTAGGGCGTAAGCTTCAACCCACTTGCTAAAGTAGTCCATTACCACGACGATGTACTTGTTTCCACCATTCGTTTCTGGAGACGGGCCGGCTACATCGATGGCGACTCTCTCAAAAGGACTTCCAACGTTGTACTGTCTCATGGGAGCCTTACCCCGCCTGTGGGGACCGTTACTGGCTGCGCAGACTGTACACTTTCTGCACCAATCCTTCACGTCTTCCTTGCAGTTCACCCAGTAAAATCTTTCGCGCACCTTCTCCATAGTCTTCTTAACTCCCAGATGCCCTCCGGAAGTTCCATCGTGAAGTTCCCTCAGAACTTCTGGCACCCTATTCTTGGGGATCAGTAACTGTGTCTTCTGTTCCATGCCTTCCTGATTCTCTATGCTTCGTCTCAGAAGACCACGATCCAACACTATGGAGTCCCACTGCGCCCAGTATGATTTTACGGACGGTGCACATGGTGCTACCTCTTCCCAGGTAGGCCTCGCGTCCCTGCTTTTCCATTCTAGCACTAATTTCAAATCCGGGTCGTTCTCCTGGTCTCTTCGCAGTTCTTCGCCTTGCCATTTGTCATCAACAATGGCTGTCCTCGCAGTCGTGGCTATTTTCTCGTCCAAACGACTACAGTGCTTACAGTCTTCGGCACAGGGTCTTCTCGACAGAGCATCGGCATTTCGATGGCTAGTTCCTGCCCGATGCTGAATTTCAAAATCGTACTCCTGAAGTCGTTCGATCCATCGTGCAACTTGCCCTTCTGGGTTCTTGAAACGGAGAAGCCATTTTAGAGCGGCGTGGTCGGTCCTCAGCAGGAAGCGTCTACCATACAAGTACTTGTAGAAGTGTTCTATCGTTTTTACGACGGCTAGCAATTCCCTTCTTGTGACGCAATAGTTTCGTTCCGGCTTTGATAGGACTTTACTGAAGTAGCCGATCACCTTCTCTTGCCCCTCTTGTATCTGGGAGAGTACGCCACCAATCCCAACGTTGCTAGCATCTGTGTCCACGACGAACTTGCCTTCCGGGAGAGGATAACTCAGAATAGGAGCACTAACCAAGTACTGCTTTAGTTGTTCAAAGCCAATTTGACACTGTTGGTCCCATTCAAATGGACGACCTTCTTCAGTGAGTTTTGTTAACGGCTTAGCAATGTCTGCAAATCCAGGAACGTAGCGCCGATAGTAAGTGCACAGGCCAAGGAAACTCCTTATTTGGTGTTTATTTCTGGGAGTTGGCCAGTCTTTCACCACCTGAATTTTCACAGGGTCCACGGCGATTCCGTTTCCATTAACAATGTGCCCCAGGTAATTCACTTCCTTCTGGAACAGGTGACACTTCTTGAGGCTAAGCTTTAGTCCAGCTCCGCGAAGTCGCTGGAACACTCCTTCCAGGTTCCTTAGGTGGTCGTCGAACGTCTTTCCCACGACAATTATGTCGTCAAGGTACACCATGCACGTTGTCCAGGACAGACCTTTCAGAACCGTCTCCATTAACCTCTCGAATGTCGCTGGGGCATTACATAACCCGAATGGCATCACTGTGAACTGCCACAGACCCATACCAATGGAAAACGCCGTCTTTTCTCGATCTTCGGGCGCCAACTCCACTTGCCAATATCCACTCTTTAAGTCCAAAGTTGAGAAGATCTTTGAGCCGGCCAGGGTGTCCAGGGTATCATCAATCCGTGGCAAGGGATAGCTGTCCTTCTTGGTGACATTATTGAGTAACCGGTAGTCTACACAGAACATGGTGGACCCATCCTTCTTCTTCACAAGCACTACTGGTGACGCCCAAGGGCTGCTTGATGGTTCTATTACATTATCCTTTTCCATCTCGCGGATAATGCGTTCCGCTTCCTCCTCCAATGGTAATCGCCTTGGAGCTTGACGGATAGATCTTTCTTCTCCAGTCTCTATTTTGTGTTTCACGACATCAGTTCTTCCCTTGGATCCATTTTCTACCTCAAATACATCTTGATAGCGGCCGATCAGATTCTTTGCTTTTGTCTTCTGGTCTGGAGTCAATTCCTGGGCTGTTGACATAACCATTTCCCATAATTTCTTTGGGACTTTCGCTTCTGGCACGTTTGTTTCAAGTTGCCGGGAGATGGAGGACACCATGGTGCAGCTTCCCAAGATTGTTCCTTTCTTGATATTGACAGAGAAACAATTGACGTTCATCAGGCGGACAGGTACTTCCTTCTTCGCCGTCAACAACATTTTCCCAACGAGGACTCCTCTTCCAATCCTTTGATCATCAGTATTAGGTTCAACCATAATGACTTGCCCATCTTGAAAAACACCGTCCAGTTTTGCGTCGACGATAACCTCAGTCCTGCTGGGTAATACAACGTCTTCAGCGAGGACTACTCGAGCGGCCACGTCCCCTCGTTGATGTAGAACCAACTCCTCATTATTGACCGCCATCACGCCACGCTTTAAGTCCAATTGGAACCCGTGGGCACACATGACGTCCATGCCCAAAATTGCCGCGTCCTCTATATCTGCCACCAGTGCACGGTGTTTTATTGGAGTTGAACCAATGGTGATGATAACCTCTACTTCACCGTTGACAGTTGCTGATGTTCCAGTTGCAGTTTTCAGTTTCCACTTGGTCGGCTCGGTGCGTCCAGATGACTTAATGACGTCGGGTCTTAGGGTCTTCGTCGCACCCGTATCCAACAACATGGTGTGAGGAATGTCATCAATGGTGACATCCACGAAGACACTGCTGGTTAACTGCCGTAGGGATATTACTTGTTTGGCTTTCGTCTTTGGGGGCCTTTGAATACGGGTCGACGTTGGCCCCTCTGCACCGACCCGGCTTAGTTTAACTGTGGCTTCCTTGGATCTTGTCTGGACTTTAGACATCGCCTGCGAACATGTCCTTCGTCCTGGCCTTTCCAGCGGCTTCTTCTTCTTGATGACCTGTTCCACAATGCGGCGAACATCCTCGGCGGTGACATATTCCTTGGATTGCCCCTTATTAGCAGGTCCCACCTTGGCGTTGGCGGACTCTTCCCCTTCTTCCTCTTGGAAGTCCATAGCCGCTCGCACCTTGACATGCCCTCTTGAAACTCGTCTCGCCGCTTCAAATTCCAAGGCATAAGCCAATGCGTTCTTGGATGTCTTCGGATGGGTCATTCTCAATGCCTGCTGGTTGTCTGGGTCACGGATTCCATCTATGCAGGTCTGCACCGTCAAACATTTGAGGAATTCAACAGGAGCTGTGGGATATGCCAACTGGGCCAGACGCGCAACGTCTGCTTCGAATTCCTGAAGACTTTCTCCGGATTTCTGACAGCGATTCCTCAACTGTGCATGGTATACCTCGGTCAGATGGGCCTGTCCGTAACGCATTTCCATCCTATTCACAAGCTTGTCGAAGTCTTCTTGTTCCTCTTGCGGCATAGTCTGTAGCACATCGATAGCGTCCCCTCTCAAGGCCACAATTAACGAAGTGGCTTTTTCGCTGGCCGTCTATCTGTTCGCTTTTGCTGCTGCTTCGAACTGTTTGAAGTAGTTGGGCCAAGAAGACTTTCCATCGAACGTTGGTGGTTTTACTTTCAATTTCGAATTTTCTGTTGGTCCTTCCACAATTCGGGTTTCATTATTTTCTAGTGTTTCTACTGGTGGCTGATCCCCGAACTCTCGCAACCCCGCCATGATTTGTTCCAGATTTTTGATTTTATTATCCTGCTGGAATATTATTTCTTCCACATTTTCTTGCAAGTTCCTTGTTTCTTCCGATATTTTTACCACTAGTTGATCTTCAAGTCCTTTTGTTTGTTCTAGAAATTTCTCGTCGAAATTTCTGGATTGCTCTCGAAATTTCTCGTCTAAGTCTCTAGATTGTTCCAACAATTTATTCTGTAATTTGTCGAAATTTCCAGCTTGTTCTAGAAGCTTCTCCTCTAAATTTCTGGATTGTTCCATTAATTTAGTTCGCAACTCGTCTTTGAAGTTTACAGATTGTTCTCGAAGTTCGTCCTTGAAATTTCCAGATTGTTCTAGAAGTTTCTTCTCTAAATTTCCAGATTGTTCTAGAAACTTCTCGTCCAAATTTCTGGATTGTTCTCGAAGTTCGTCCTTGAAATTTCCAGATTGTTCTAGAAGCTTTTGCTCTAAATTTCTGGATTGTTCTCGAAGTTCATCTTTCAGGATTTTATTAAAATCGGCGGGACCACACGAAATTTCGAAAAGGAAGGTCTCTGGATCTTCGCCAGCTGTCAACAAATCGGATCGGAGACGCTGTTGAAGTGCGCCTTTCAAACCACAGGTTTCTAACTCTCGTTCTTCCAATTCGGTTTTTAATTCGGCCACTTTTAAGTCTTTCAACAACACTTTTTTCGTAGCCATTGTTTTTTTTTCCGATACTGTACTTATTTAATAATCTGATTAAATTTAATTTACTTTAAATTGTTTATTTATTTGCACAAACCCGCACACCGACACCACTGCTACGTTTCTAGGGTTTTAATTTATTTATTTAAACGAATAAAACACTCGATAAAAACTTAACCGTAATTTAATAAAGCTTAAAAACTAATTTATTTGTAATAATTTATTTTCACACTAAAATCTAACTTCGACGATCGCTGTTCGAATTCGACTGACTGGTGAGTCAACTCCGGGCGATTTTATATCATTTGCTGGCGTCTGGAAGTCTCTACGCTGGAAGATTCTAGTTTGTTCGATGTAGGCCCCGGTCGCGTGACGGCCGATGACACATACCAGCGAACCGACTTCTTGACGCCTTGCGCTAAGTCAGGTTGGCTCGCCACAATATCAAAAACGGTGGAAATATTCAGACTACATCAAACATAAATGTCATTAAATTTTTTTGTACTTTCAGTCAAACATGGAATTATTTGATTGGTTGTTAGTACAACACTAGCGCCAGCTGGGTTTTGGGCAGAGAAATGAATTCGGTACAATGTTCCTAGATTCAAGTGCCGAATTTTCTTAGATCCTTAATTTTTGGTTTTAACTTTAACCGGAAGTTTCGCCATGCTGGATTTCAATCACTTTAACGTTAAGTTATAACGTTAGTCGAGAGCACGACCTACTAGATTTTACAAGACAGACTATTTACCCGGTCTTCGCAATTTGTTTATTTAGTACGAATTTTCTCCGTTTTTGCGCTAGTTACCCAAATTGAAATTTACTGTCACTTAAACGTCAAAGGATGCATATTTATGGCAGTGCGATAGTGCGAATTAATTAAAACCGCTTTGTTATAATTAGGAAATGATTTTTATTGAAAAGAATAACGTAATTAAGCACAAAATTATACGTGGGCTGCTGGATAATTTTCTGGAATCTAGTAGGTCTAGAATTGTTAGCGTTTATCAACAGTCATATTTGAAAAACTTAACGTCTTTCGCCTATAATTCTACTGACAGTTTCTATCTAAGTGAACTAGTTTTGTTTGTACAGCATTTGAGAAAAAGTAATTTTGTGTAAGCATGAAAATCTCGCGTGAAAATTTTCGTGCCATGATTTTTTACGATTTCAAATGTGGTTTAACTCCGAAACAATGCCTCGATCGGCTTCATTTGGCTTTTGGAGATGAAGCATCATCAGAGAGCAGTGTTTATAATCGGTTTGCCAAATTCCAGCGTGGACGTACCTCTCTCAGTGACGAATTTCGTGAAGGTCGTCCATCAACATCTGTAGTTGCCACTAATGTAGATGCTGTGCGTGAAACGCTTGAGCGAGATCGACATGTGACATACCGTGAGATTCAAGCATCCTTACGCATTGACATGAAAGCTATACACCAGATTTTGCATGATCATTTGAACGTACGATAGCTTTGCAGTCGTTGAATCCCACACAATTTAACAGGAGCGCAAAAGCAGGGTCGTGTCAAAAGGTGCGAAGTAATGCTCAAGAAATTCAATGGAGATCGTTCAAATTTATTTTATAACATCGTTACTGAATCAGCTCTCACTCAGCCCGTCAAACAGTTGGATTTTTTATCCAACAAAAATGTTGAATTAATGACTCATTGTCCATATTCACCTGATTTATCACCTATTGATTTTTTTTTGTTCCCAAGTATCAAAAATAAAATGCGTGGTGAGCAATTATCGTCGGCTGAAGCAGCGGTTGAAACATTCCGGAGACTGGTTTCTGAGGTACCATCTTTTGAGTGGAAAACATGCTTTAGAAATTAGTTCTAGCGTATGCAAAAGTGTATTGACGTCAAAGGCGAATACTTCAAAAAACAATGATACCGTTTACCAAATTTCATATGCGTTTTTTCATACCGTTTCCAGAAACTTTTCCAGCAGCTCACGTATTATAAAGCTTCACAAGCCAGGATCAGAATAAGAAAATGTGCGGTTTGAATGTATCACACTTGACTCGGGTTTTAACGATCTTTGTCAAAAAGGACAAGTAATTTTTAAAGAATTTCTGAGTTACGTTACATTACAGGGTTCCTCTTTGTGCCGCAACAAACAAAGAAGAAAGAAGATTAAAGAAGCAATTGGAGTAAGGAAAGTTAAGAAAACGATTTTTTATTTAGTACCTACCGTGTAAAATTTCAAACTACTTTCTCCTGTAATTAAGATTCGGCCGTAATTAAATCATTTGTAGAATTAGTACTGTGTAACGGTACCGCCAGAAAACTATATCTGAGCCAACCTGAGCAAAAAACACTATTTTACGGAGCATAAACGCGAAACTGTCAAAAACCGCGGAACTGACATCAGTCAAAAATGAAGCCGCGGATATACTTCCGTTTCCGTTTTTTTGGGCAAGTGGCGCCAACGGAGAAACACTTGAACTAGTAAATTGCTCTGGCCGTATAGAAACGTCGTCTCGTGAAATCTAAAAGGTCGTGGTCGAGAGCAAAGTTGTAGATGTCATAAAACTGTCACTGGCGTCCCTGCTTAAATTTGGTTAGTTGTAATTAAAGTTGTGATCTGGTTGTGATTTCCAATTTAGTTCAATCACTTCGACCTAATGGAGAAGAACCTTGTGGAATTGGATGTGGTCCACGAGAGACGTGCTTATAAAATATTTGTTGGCATTAATAACGCGAACATTATTTTAAATGGTAATTACATGATAATGGTTGTACGAATGTAATATGATAATCTCTCTGTTCTTTAAGATCCAGTGAAAGGATACGAACTTGTTGAAAATGTCCTAAAAAACAAGTTTATATACAACAGAATCCAAGCTCTACATGTACTATCAGTTGCAGATGTATGTACTATCCCCGTCAAAAAATCTGGGACATTCAATATGTCCTGTTGTAAATATAACGAAGTCTTTTTACATTACCATAGAAACAAACTCTAAATAGCAAGATGAATGGCTTAAAGCTGCATTCAAACTAATAAAATACCTCAAAAAAGCATGTAGGAGTTGTCCTAGAAAACCTGACGATATAGACATAAAAGCGACAGACGAATTCTTATACCTACGAATTAAATAATTGATAAAAAACAGTATCTTCATATCTCAATATAGACATAAAAGCGACAGACGAATTCTTACACCTACGAATTAGATAATTGATAAAAAAAAACAGTATCTTCATATCTCGACAACCAAATTTCCTCAGTGTCTATTCGGATATTGTTCATTCTCACCAGTAAACTGGCAAGACCAGTACAAATCGTTATTGTATTTAAATTATTATAAATATGTGATTGTGATGTTTGTACACAAATTGACAGATGTCAGTCACATTTAAAACATTTTAAACTGTCAATCTTCAATTTAGAAAACATCTTACGTTTTCGTGATACCTCAAAGTTGGAACTTTAGAAATGTCACTTTTGTTACTTTTATTTATTAACTTTCCGTTTTAACTTTGATTCGCGAAAATTCGACTATTAGTTTCAATTTCCATAGCAGCCAATTTGTCTATGATTTCAAAGAACTGCGCCGTAATATGTTCCCAGACATCACCTCTCTCGGACATTTAACCAAATATTATAAAGAAAAGATGAGCATCTTCCTTACCAACGATTGAAATAGAATCATTTGCGACATCTAGTAAACTAGACCAAAATTAAATAATTAAACGCGCCAAATTTAAAACTACTGTAATCCCCGGTTTGAAATATACTTTAAAAGTTTAATTTAATGTTGTGATTTTACTTATAACTTTTTCACAGCGCAATTTTTCAATATGTCAACTTGTAATATGTCAACGGGAAAAATTATTGCATGTTACATATTGTAAAACTGCACTGTGAAAAAATTATTTGTAAGAAAAGTCGCAACGTTTAATTTGAGCTAAAGCAATGTATTATTTTCTAAAGTAAAAAGATAAATACAGCAGTTGCTAAACTGACATATAATTTTATTTTATAAGCAAATAATAATGCTAAGAGTTTAAAGGTACATAACAATACCTCTTGAGAGCTAACAAGTATAGACGTACGAAGTTGCAGTTCACAATATATCATGAAAAAAATTAATGAAAAAGTGGGGGAAATTCATTAAGTGTCAAATAATAAGTATACTTATTTTATTATTTTAATCTATGATATTGTTTACAATATTTTCTATAATATTCACTTACATATACATTATGATCTCGTCGATCTACTCTCAACATTTTTCTGTTAATTATCTTAAGAAAATGTTTAAGCATAATTACACATATGCATATTTTAAAATTTGCAATTAAAACATTTTTATGATCACAAGAAATTTCAAAATTTACAAAATTTAATTTATTTACAAATACGTTAATTATATTTGATTTTCTATATTATTGACTTTTCTAATTTTCTAATATCACACTCGTACACTGGTCAGTAGTGTTGATAATTTCTTTTTTGCAGTAAAAAAGTGAATGGCTGTAATCTTTTAAATGGACAAATGCATGTTTGTTTGTTTCTTGATTTGTAAGAAAATTGTTTTTACATTCTTCACAATTTGGATTAAGGTAACGTTTAAAAATAAAACCCGCAATATATACATTGACGTTGCTTTCAATAAAACTTGGAATTGTGCAGGAAGAAGTTTGTTTTACAATTTCTGTAAAAGAATTTACATTTATATTTAATTCAGTAGAAATTGCAGTGTGAGGTTCACTGGTAGAGGGTATAGTCAAAAATGATTCGAAATTTTGAAGCAGCACTGTTTCATCTGTTTCACAGTTTGCTGTAATACTTTTAGTGGATATAAAATTATTAATAATAGCTGTTTTATATGCTGCAATAAACTGGGAACAAGTAGGCCTAACATTATTACCGCACAAACTTCGCACTGTAGCAAAAAAATTTTCAAGCGGGTCCTGATTCAGACTTCTCGTTTCTAAATACTTAAAACCGATATTCTTCATTTTATTCCAGAGTAATTGCACACTTGTAATTGTTATATTCCAGTTCCTTGCAGTTGGAGGGGGACTACAAACTTGTTCATTTTTAATAAATTTTAAATCATTTAGAATTTCTTTTGCTTTTACCCAAAAATTTATATGTGCCGAAGAATTACTTAAAACAACGTTTAAGGGTTTCCTGGCGGAACGTTTTAATTTAGTACCATTTAACGAGTCAAACAATCTGTCCATAAAGAATACAAACTCAGCAGTGTCTTCACCTTCATCATTTTACAAGATGTGGCTAAACTTAAGCCTGTGTAAACAGATCTACAGTTGAGATGCAAGTTTTACTCTCATTTTTTTGAATCCTTCCGGAAAAATGTGGAAATGAGTCAGATTTGGGCATACTTTATTAAAACGATTATTGCCGTCTATTTCATATAATTGCTTTATATGTTGAAATTTTGCTCCCTGCCGTTATCGAACATAATATCTTTCTGTAAGAAATTATTACGAGTGCATTTTAATAAATGGGGTACATCATATACATGTATTATTTCCTGGTCGTCTACTCGAAAAACTTTTTCATTAAAAAATCCTGATTCTGTACTTAATTCATTGATTGCACTTTGATTAGATGTCCCTTGATCGGACATAGAGGCCAAAATTTTTAAATTGGTGTTACTATGAACAGTTCTAATTATCAACTTAATTAATATTTTCACTTTATCTTTCTTTGTGGCCGACTGAACAAAGAAAAATGCGTTGGCTTGTTTCCATTTTCTGTTAATTCCTCGCAACATAAAACAAATAGCACGATCAGCAACATTTTTCAATCGTTCATCACCGTAGTCAACTAAACCTTCTATTATGTTACGTTTTAAATTTAAATTTAAATTTGGCATCAAAGCAATTTCATCGAACATTAAAATACAATATGTGTCCCTATCCATCACAGTTCTTGACAATTTTGAAATGTGTTCAATTAACTGCGGATTTATTCCTGTATATATTGGCATATTTTCTAATGATTTTGCTAATGTACGTGGAGATGGTAAGGTAAAATATGTCCTTAAAAGTCTGTATCCTTTGGGACTACGTTTAAATTTTGACAATGCCATTGCTTTATCTGCATGTGAATATCGTCTGCCTTTTGGATCCTTGGGTTTTAAACGTAATTGCATGATTATAAAATTTCTACAAACAGGTGATATATTAGATAATAAATTTTGAAATTTCTTGTTTTCAAATTCTGTTAACAAATTAAAAATGGCTTTAAATTTTAACCTGTTTACTACTTTTCTACATTCCCGAAGCTCATGGTGCAATATCTTTTTTCTGGGAGATAAGGCATTGGAATTGTAGAATCCTATATCTCTAAGTGTAAAAGTTCTTTGCTTTGTTCTTGGAGGTGTAACTGGTTGTAAAATTTCTGAAATTAGAAATACATGAATTATGAATATCAATTTTTTTAGAATCATATTAAAAATTAGTTTTCATTTAATCTCTTTCAAATAATTGAGATTTCAAAATTTATAGTGTATAGGATAAATAAATATTTAAGTAAATTAAAACTTTTAAAATAAAAAGGTCCTTATTTCGTAAATCTACCAAAGAACATGTTTTTCTAGATATGAAAAGTATTACATCTCACCTGATGTGCTTAAAGAAATTGTAGAATGGTGTTCTGGTTCAATTACTGTTTCTACTACTTTTTCAAAAACAGTTGTTGATGTACTACAGATAGGAGACAATTTCTCTAAGATTGATGCGTTCAGAATATGTCCAGTGTTTGTTGGTATAATAGCATGGGAATTGGATGGTAATTGTTCTCGTGATTCTGGAATTGCTGAACCTGTAAGCGTTGAAGTAGATATTTAATATCAGTAAATTTAAAAAATTTTGTTCACCAGTAAATTTAAAGTTCATCATATTTTTGAAAAATGAAAATTATTTTTTAAATTCAACATACTGCTTGCTCCATGAGATAGGAGTTCTTGAGGAGGTCGATTAAAAATGGTAGGCACAGCATTTCGGTTTAATTTTCTCTTCTGTGGAGTTTGAAAGGTTGATTGTTCAAAATGATCTGAACATGGCATGTAGTTTTGTATCATTACTTGTCCAGGCATTTCCAATAGTTCTGGCATAAATTGCAGCCATTTTTCCAAACGTTGTTGATTTTGAGGGGAAAAATGATACGTTAAATCTGGTCGCCACTGAGAAGTATTCCCACAGTAGGGGGCCCTACAGTACCTTCTCCTCATTTTAAGCAGACACTACAAAAGAATCAATTTAACAAAAATACTGTACATGGTTATGGAAGGTCATGTAGCAAAAAACAAGAAACATTTAAACATAAACATAACATAAACCGGTCAAAGTACCAATGTATCCTGTTCATTCTGCAATACCGAATATTGTGCAGTAATTGATCATAACGGGCCTTTTTTTAGTTATTCACTCAAACTGAACAATCAAATTCGCGAAATGTCAAAGTACTTTAACTCCACATAAATTTGTTTTATTTTCTCAAAGTGACATTTTTATTTAAAAAAATCTAATTCCTACGTAGGATTAAATAATTGTAATACTTACCCAAAACGTATTTTATAGAGGATAACTTGTGATAAATATTTTGACGCAATAGCAATCGTAGCATTCATAGACAGCATTGATGTAATACGCAAGGGTAATACCAACTACACGTAATTCATAGTTTAAGAAAGAATTTTGCAATTCAGAAATTTTACAGAAACCTATGACAAATGTCGTGCGTTCGTGCCCTCTAGTAAACTAGTGCAATATTAAAAAGGCAATCTGACCTTGGCCATAAGACATTCAATGGCCTGCATTTAACGTTGCAGGAGACGCTTTAATAAACTGGCCATACTTTAAACTTGACTTTTCGAAGCGTTCATCTTGTATCTAAATATCTTGCCCCAAACATCTCTTGAGTTTCACATGTTTTTCCATATTTTAAATTTTCGGATCTGACAGGAATTTTGGTTTAATTAAAGTCAGCAGTTAACTTATTTATTAAAATTATAATTATACAAAGGAATACAAGCATTTTTGTGTCATTACGGCACGGCTACGCAGAGAGAACTAACTGTAAGGCTACCTGAACCCTTTTTCTAAGTAAAATAACCACAATACATTTAGTCATCCTTTCGAGAACATTATATTCGATATGGTTATTTTTAACGCATTTCCAACACCCCTCCTGTCGAATATATGCTTTCGAATTACATGTAATTCTTTACCTAACATTTAATTTAATTTTAGCAATTTCACACAATGTTCATATTTGCACTTTGTCAAAGATTTCGTCAGAATGTCTGCAAGCATGTAGTCGGTCTGTAAATAATGTATTATTATGTCTCCTTTTTCAACTAATTCACGCGTAAAGTGAAAACAAATGTCTATGTGCTTACTTCGTTTATGAAAAACAGAATTTTTAGATAATTCTATTGCACTTTGATTATCACAGTAAACATTAATCGGAGGCGTTACATATTTTTCGAAACCCATGTGCTTTTAATATAAACAAGTTCACGAAAAATTTCGGAGAGCGCCGCATATTCCGTTTCCATGGTCGATAGCGCTACTGATGATTGTTTCTTTGACTTCCAGCTAATAGGACCTCCAGATAATGTGATCACATTTCCCGTACACGATTTTCTGTCGTCAATATCTCCGGCCCAATCGGAGTCGGTATATGCCTTGAGATTTTCTTTATCCTTTATATAGGTAATGCCTTAATTTAAAGTCGCAGTGTCTTTTTCCTGGATCTGCACAGAAACGACTTAATGTACAGGATGAATTAATTTCGATGTCTCTTATGGGCATCTCCGTAACTATAAGAGATAGAAAAAAACTAGTGGCCAAGTCTCGATCTCTTTTTTGAAGATTAAGTCAATAGGGTAAACAAAAATTGGCTATCTTCTTTTGTTTTCAAGTTATAGGCAAAAATTGACATTTTCGACTTTTGGTTTTTCGGTCATATCTCATTTATTTTTAAAGATATTAGAAAACTGTTTAATCATTATTAGGACACTTTTTGGAATACAATTCGGTGGTGCAGTTGTTTTTTTAATATTTACTTAAATTCTTGAGATATAACAAAGTTATGTTTTTTTAAATGGAAATCGTAGTAGGCAATGCACTCATTAAATAGAGATTTTTTTTCTGTTTTCAAAAATATATACTTTGTTGGGTTTATTTTTTATAATTAATAGAATAAAACTGTCATTTTTGTTATTAGCCTTGCGTAACCTAGTCTCAGTAGGCTGGCTTCAATGCAGTGCCGACATTTTTTTGTTTTTATTAAATATTAACGAACTTTCAAACCTTTAGATAGTTTTGGCCACGAAAAGAATTTTGCATTCACTATATTTTACAAAATTCCGTTTGAGAAATGTCGCGACCAATCTGGCGAAAGCTTTTTTTGTTTTTATTAAATATCAATGCACGCAAATCTAGTTTGATATATGTCCTATTTTGTTTATATTTTACTATTTGTGTGTTTGTTTTTGTTTTTAATGAAATATAACTCAAGAAAAATAAAAAAAAAAGCTTAATTTAGTTCTAATTTAGTTATCATTGCCTTTATGTTTATCCGAACAACTTGTATTTTAGTGTAAAATCACGTTATCTTTTCGCTTCTCTTGACAATTTGTTTATTTACATTTTTTCACTTCTGACGAAACTATGAAGCGATTGCGAAACGTAGAGTGTTCTTGCGATTTCACAGTGTCCGTTTTAAAATTTAAAAACTATTTTCTCTCACATATTTCATCGAACAAGAGTTGACTTACAAATTTTTTATTGAAGTTGTTTCTTGTCCGATGAAAATTGTATAAAAATTGTTTTCAATTTTAAAAAGACATTGTGCAAATTACAGGAACGTTCAAGGTTTCTTCCTAACGAAGCTATAAACCGATAGTGAAATGTTGAGTATTCCTGCAATTTTGACTCTTTAAAGATTGAAAACAATTTTTCTATAAATTGAATGATAAACTCATTTTCAATAGAAAGTCAGACAGGAACTCTTATCAGAACGGTCGCTCAAAACTATAAAACGGAAATTTGTAAATTAACGCGAATACGAAATTATTTACGCAGCCAAAACTTTGAAAATATTTGAAAGCTCGTTAAAATTTAATAAAATAGAAAATCTGCTCCGTATTGAACCCAGCCTACTGGGACAAGGATATTTATGCAAGGATAATAATAAAAATGACAGTTTTTACTATTAATTATAAGAAATAAACCCAACAAAGTATATATTTTTGAAAACAGAAAAAAAATCTCTATTTAATGATGGCATTGCCTACTATGATTTCTATTAAAAAAAATGTAACTTTATAACTTGCAAATTTAAGTAAATATTTAAAAAACAACTGCACCACTGAATTGTATTCCAAAAAGTGTCCTAATAATGATCAAATAGTTTTCTAATATCTCTAAAAATAAACGAGATATGACCGAAAAAAAAATGTCGAAAATGTCAACTTTTGCCCATACTTGAAAACAAAAGAAGATAGCCAATTTTTGTTTACGGTTTTGACTTAATCTCCAAAAAAGAGATCGAGACTTGGCCACTAGTTTTTTTCTATCACTTATAGTTACGGAGATGCCCATAAGAGACATCGAAATTAATCCTACAGGGTGGATTAATTAATTAATCGCGAACGCGATTTCCGGACAGTGGCATTGGCTAAATAAATGAATCCCCCAATTAATTCTCTATACATATATATATATATATTTGTTTTGCATTTCACGTCTTTAATCTTCCGTCGTTGGACACATTTATTTCGTTATTTTTAAGTTCGATTCAATTGGAGTTGACGTTGTCTTCGCAATATTCATGTTAAACTTTTCGATCAGTTCTTCAGTATATCTCTTCTGATTAAGATGCACTTGTATAGATAATGTTTTCGACAATTATCCAGCAACCTTTACACAAACGTTTATCTCGGATGAGGGTCTTTCAGATCACAGCACGATTACATTGAAATTTAGTGTACAAATATTGCGCGAAAAATTACATTTCTTCAGGAGGTTCTATAACGATAATAACGTAGAATTCTTTTTAAACTTAATACAATCAGAATCTTGGGACGAAGTGCTAAAGGAACACGATGTAAACTTAAAATACGAGCAGTTTTTTAATATTTTCTTTTATTATTTCGATTTCTCGTTTCCTTTAACAAAAGTAAATGATGCACCAAACGCAATAAATTAATTAATAAAGATATCCAAAGCATGTGGGATGATGTTCGTGAGTTATATTCTCTCTATAAGATCACCAACGATCAGAATATATTACAACACTATAAGTGTAAAAAACTTGAGGCAACTGAATACACAAATAATTATAGAAAATTTCTAAATGACAGTAAAATACAAACAGCTAAGAACAAATCCAAAGCAGTATGGCAAATTTTAAATGGAAAAACCAGACCTAAGCTAAATGACACCGATATTACACTTAAAAATGGAAATGATATTATAAATGATCCTGAGACAATAGCTTTCTCATTTAACAACAAATTTACTAAGGACCTTCCGACTGCAACTTACAATCATTTAGCATCAACGGTTACGGTCTCAGTCACTTCATCAATGTTTCTAAAGCCATGTAGTGTTTTGGAGATATTCAATATAATTAATGATATTCATCCAAAATTATCATCAGGTTTGGATCAAATTCCCGTTAAAATTCTCCATAAATGTGCCCAACATATAGCAGAGCCATTGGCCAATATTATCAATGAAATGTTTAAATCCGGCATTTTTCCAACGAAACTTAAGGAAGCCAAAGTAATTCCTGTCCATAAAAATAGAAGTCGAACTGACA
The DNA here is from genome assembly GCA_036172665.1 of Prosopocoilus inquinatus. NCBI lineage: Eukaryota > Metazoa > Arthropoda > Insecta > Coleoptera > Lucanidae > Prosopocoilus > Prosopocoilus inquinatus. The sequence goes on along the minus strand of CM069870.1, from coordinate 41,465,425 downwards.
TCAATAATTACCGTCCCATATCATTACTATCGTCATTCTCCAAAATATTTGAAAATGCCATATATGTGAGATTGTTATCTTATCTTCGTTTAAACCGTATATAACCACGCGCCAATTCGGCTTCTTACCAAAAAAATCCTGCGAACTTGCTATATTTGAATCCCTCACATTTATATTAGAGGAATTAGAAAAGAATAATAAGGTAATCGGCGTTTATTTTGATCTGTCAAAGGCATTTGACACGGTCAACCACGCGTTTCTTTTGGATAAAATGTCGGCATACGGTATTCGCGGTAAGGTCCTACATCTTTTTAAGTCATACTTGACTAACAGAACACAAAAAGTTTCAATCAATGCAGTCGTGAATAAAGAACGCAAAAATGTACTTTCCTCTTTTGCTGATGTTTCACAAGGAGTTCCACAGGGTTCTATTTGGGCCCTATTTTGTTCTTAATATATGTTAATGATCTTCATGCGAACTTAAAAATAAATTCATTGTATCAATTTGCTGATGACACTTCTTGCATTTTTAGTGAATCAACCATCGTTAATCTATCCATGGTAGCTACAAACGTAATCAAAAACATGATTAATTGGTGTGAGTCAAATTCTTTATATTTAAATGAACAAAAAACTACTGCGATAAGCTTTTACAATAAAATTTCTCAAGAAGAGTCCTTACACATTACAATGACTGAAAAGTTAGTTAAAGAAAGTGAAACAGTAAAATTTCTAGGTGTATCTATGGATTCTGAGCTGAAATGGGAACAACAAACTAAAAACATATGTGCCAAACTGAGAAAAGCGTTCTATGCAATTTTTCAACTGAGAAATGAAGTTAGTCTTCATGTAATAAAAAATTTTTATTATGCTTACATTTACTGTCATTTATCCCATGGTATATTATTTTGGGGGTCATCTACTAATTCAAATATGGTTTTCGTGTTACAAAAGCAAATAATTCGATGCATGCTTAAACTTCCGTCACGAACGTCGTGTAGAAATTATTTCAGAAACTTAGATATTCTTCCACTTCCTTGCTTATATATTTATAAATTGTTACTTTTTTACAGGCAACACAGTGGACTTTATATCTCTGACATTTTTATATGAAATTGCGATGTGTCGACGGCCATGACCACGAGACATGGTAGTAATTTAATGATATCAAAACATCATTCTTCTCGATATGAACGAGGTCCAAAATATAAAATGATAACCGCATATAACGCGCTACTCACTGAACTGAAACACATTAAACATTTTAAGCAATTCGCTAAAGAAGTAAAATTGTACCTACTGCGGCACTGTTTTTACAGTTTTCAAGAATATACTGCGACGCATTGAAATAGTTCATAGCTATCTCTAGTCTTTTCTATTTTATATGTTGTCATTATACTGTTATACTGTTTTTAGCGCGTCATCTGTTTTACTGCTAAACTATTTTATGTATTAATTAAGAATTGACAATGTCCATGTCTGAAAGACCAGTTGACAATAAATATTATTATTATTATTATTATTCCAGTCGCTCCTTCGCGTTGAACCTGGATTCCAAGGATGTTGTTTAGTTGACCGAGATCTACCATTTTAAATGCTGACATCAACTTTGATTTGATTAATTCCAGGTTATCGATTTTTTTCGCAGATAAGATCAAATCATCCACGTAAATTAGTATTATAACTCGATCGTTGTCGTCGCCAAATACGTAAGTACAGGGATCTGCGGGAGAAAGTTTTCCACCATTAGTCGTAATAAAACTATCGAGTTTTTTATACCATTCATGGCCAGATTGTTTTAACTCGTATAACGGTTTTAGTAAGTTACACACTTTGTCTTCGTTTCTTCCCTGGACAAACATTTCGGGTTGTTCCATATATATCTCGTCCTGCAACTCTCCCTGAACATAAGCTGAGATCACATCCATTTGATGCACATGCATCTCTTCATTTACGGATGCCGCGAGTAAAGTTCGAATGGTTTCGAATCGTGTGACAGGAGCAAAAACTTCTTCATTACCGATTCCGAATTTATGCGTATGTCCTCGAGCGACTGACCTCGCTTTGTATTTGTCAATTCCACCGTCTTGGTTGAGTTTTGTCTTAAATACCCATCTGTTTGTTCAAACCTTTTTATTAATTAGCTTAGGCACGAGAATTCACGTTTTATTTTCCTGCAAAGTGTCGTACTCCTTCGTCATTGCCGCTAGTCATACCTCTTTGTCTTCGCGCTCCATGACTTGACTCGGAGTTACGGGGTCGGTTGTTTCTTCTTTTCTTGCGTGATACACTTTGGCCGGCCTGCCCCTTTGCCCACGTCTCACTATTTTTGGTCGACCGAGTCCTCTTCGACTGTTGTACCATTCTGATTGACAATCTTCAGAAGTTTCCCATCAACTTCGTCTTGAAATTCGCTTTGGACGTCATCTTTTCGTGGTTCTTGGTTTTCTTCAACAGACGTGTCAACTTGCGAGTCTGGTAACTCGAACACTTCTTTTGGTTGAATTTGGGTTGGTTCAATATTCTCCAGGAATTTCACATCTCGGGCTTTAATAACAGTTTTTCTTCCAGGTTTCCAAAGACGATAGGCTTTCGATTCGTCTGAATAACCTACCAAAATGTATTCATCACCTTTTGAATGGAACTTTCCTCTCCTTTGGCCTTTGTTTAATACGATTGTTTTGCTGCCTATAATTCTAAGAAAACACCTACGGTTTTCTTTACGCCCATGCTTCTACTGGTGTCATTTAGTTGAGACACTTGATCGCGCATCTATTTCTCAGAAATGTCGCTGTGTTCACCGCTTCAGCCCACAGTAAATCGGGGAGACTTGCCTGCAGCATCATGCATCTTGCCATTTCGACCAGCTTGCGATTAACGCGTTCCGCAACGCCATTTTGTTGTGGTGACGCTTAATTGGTGTAAAATTCCCTTATCTTCAAGAAAGTTTTTGAATTGTTGTGACAAATATTTTCTTCCATTGTCCGTTCTAAATTTCTTCAAACGCTGGCCTGTTTGTTTTTCTGCTCTAATTTTAAAATTTTTAAACGCTTGAAAAACATCCGATTTATTTCGAAGCGTAACGACTTCCGTGTAACGCGTATAATCGTCTATTAATGTCACAAAATATTTCGCGCCGCCTAAAGATTCAGTTTTCATTGGACCAGAAATATCTGAATGAACTAATCCTAAAACTTCTTTTTCGCGATTAGTCGACTGCTTGAATGGTTGAACGTGAATTTTACTTTTCGCACATATTTCACAATTCAGTTCAATTCCGGAACACACAAAGCGTTTTTTTAATTTTACCGAATTCGTTTTATTACTGTGAATTTTTACGTCTAAATTTACATCACCACTACCGACCGAATCTACGAAATGTTCCGCTGCTGTATACACTTTTAATTGTTCGTTCTGATTTAAATTTAGAAAATGTTGTTCGTTATTACACATATGTCTAGACGCACCACTATCGAGGAACCAAGATTTCGTTTTGCTAACCATTCCCGTATTACATGCAACTGCTGTCATTGCATCATTTGTTTTATTTGCTTCCGTAATTTTCGATCTACATTGTTGACTCTTATGACCAATTTTGTTGCATCTAAAATATTTACCCTTGAATCGTGTGTTTGATTTCGTGTTTTCGTTTCTTGAAGAATAATACGACTGCTTCGGTTTTTCTGAACGGCCTTTAGAGAACATCGCGTTATTTGATTTTTCATTTTGGTTTATTTTTATAGTTCTATCAATTTACCTCGCTTCTTCTTCTATTAATTTCGCTTTTAATACCTCTAACTTTGGAACCTCGTCGTGAGAATAAAATTTTTATAATCCGCGGGCAAAGAACCTAATAACATGATCGATAGTAATTCATTTGGAATGGAGATACCTGATTCTTCCAGTTGTTCAGCTTTGTGCACGAAGTCCGTCACATATTGCGTCATTGTGATGTCCGGCTTCTTCTCCATTCGCAACAATTGTTTATAGAGTACTGCTTTCCACACGCGCCCTCTGGACTCGTACACCGCTTGAAGTCCATCCCATGCCTCTTTCGATGTGGTAGCGCGTTTTACATGATTCAGCTGACCGCTTGATATTGCTAGAGTTATCAGTAACAGTGCTTTTGAGTCTCTCTTAATCAACTCAGTTTGATTATTTGACGGTTTCACTTCCATGGACTTCCATCCACATACTGCCATAAGTCATTAAACACTAATACACTTTTGACTTGTACTATTCAACAGTTCATAATTATTTTCGGTTAGTTTTTCGATGTTCGCGCAACCGGTTGCTGTAGCTATTTTACTTAATTTTTATGCCGCGTGCTTAACTTCAGTTTATATGATTCACTTTACAAATTAATTGCGCAATGGAAGCGTGCTGGGCCCATAATCTGACAGGAATTTTGGTTTAATTAAAGTCAGCTGTTAACTAATTTATTAAAATTATAATTACATAAAGGAATACAAGCGTTTTTTATGTAATTACGGCACGGCTGCGCAGAGAGAACTAACTGTAAGGCTACCTGTACCCTTTTTCTAAGTAAAATAACCGCAATACATTTAGTCATCCTTTCGAGAACATTATATTCGATATGGTTATTTTTAACGCATTTCCAACAGGATCATAATGAGTCCGAATACTTATTAATTGTTAATTTTGGTTTCCATGACAATGAAAAAGAAAACGTTTCTATTTTTCAATCTAGAAAGCTATGAACCGCATTTTCTCGATCTAATGCGATCAAGTGTTTCGAGAAAATCACTCCACGTTGTTTATAAAATGTATTTAAATCATTTAAATGCACTAAATGCACGGTTGTTTCCTTTTGAGGTTAGATATTATACAGACATCGTAAAATTGTATTCCACTGGGGGTGCAGTTTACTTGCCTGAAATGAGTGCCAACTAGCACTAAATTCGAACATCAAAAATCTCAATGTGCATTTAGTGCACACTAGCGGAAAATGCTATAAATTAACAACTAACACGTAATAATTAATCTTTTGGGACCGTTTTGTTAGTTATCATTTAATTTTAATCTTAATCTAATAATTATAGTTACAATAATATATAAAACGCCTGAAAGGTCCAGTGGTAAGGGACCGGCCTTGCAATCAAAAGGTCGTGGGTTCGCACCCGCTCGAGATATTTCTCGAGGGTCGTGATTTCGCACCCGCTCGAGATATTTCTCGACGGTCGTGGTTTCGCACCCGCTCGAGATATTTCTCGACGGTCGTTACTCACTTCAGGTACTCTTCAGTGTTGGGGAGAAAATTCGACACTGCTTCCCCTTCAACTGCGAGGAGATTTGGAAGTAGCAAAGCCATGGAACACTTTACACACACAATTATACACTCCCACTCCTGAGGTCCTGACAAATCTATGACTTAAGCCGGCAATACATGTTCCAATAATTTCACGTAAAAATTCATGTAAACATGTATGTATAAATTCATGAATTGTAATTCGCAATACACGTTTCAATAATATTAATAAAAAGATGTTCCGCTAAATAGTAATTCAGAATGTTAATGTTGCTGAAGATGGTAACTCATTAATGCTTCTAACTTCAAGTTATTTTCTTTGAATAGCTGGGAATGTTGGATTATGTTATCAAGGGTATCATCCAAACGGAGAGCACTTGGTTATCAATGATTAAACTATCTTGAACCTAAAATTATTTATAAACATATACCCACATGAACTAGCTGAAGTCGTTCTTCATTCATCTGAGTCGACAGCCAACAGCAACAATCAAAGTCACTAGATTTTACTAAAATTTCACGTCAAAAACCTTGAAAAATAGAACTTGGTCTATGTTGTCAATTTTACTTGTATAAATTCATGTAATTCTTTTTCTCGCTATACACGTTGAAAAATAGGTTTTGTAATAAATTACATGTAAATTTCATGCAATTTATGATCATGTATTGCCGGCTTTAGGAACCCGTTGAGCAAACACCAGAGATAAAAAAAAAATTGAAGGTTAAAGTTAAACTCTGACTGAGAAAACGGCCCTAAAAGGTTAATTATTACGCGTTTACGCATTAGTTATTAGATTAATTATTGCATAAATACACCATAAGTGATGCTATTCAGAAATATTTGAATTTAAGGATTTGAGAATTTAAGTTACAAAATACTTTAAAAGGAGGAGTTAAATGGTGCTATTCAGAAAGCAAATTTAAGTAATTGTAACTCTTTAATACTTTAAACTTTAAAATTTAACGGGTGAAAGCTAAGATACGATTCTGGACGATTTTTTAATTTTAAATTTTAAAAATTTTTGTTGCAAATCGTTTTTGATTACAGTGAAAACATCGAGCAGCCTCTGTACAGCTGTTTCAGCCCTGTTTATGTAGTGATGAACATCACTATTACATCGCAATTGCGAATAAATTAGACAAGTCGTTTTTGGTCTACAGTGGGAATGTCGAGCTACGTCTCTGCTGATGAAGCCCCAAACAGAGCTGAAACAGCTGTACAGAGGCTGCTCGATGTTTTCACTGCAATCAAAAACGATTTGCAACAAAATTAAAAAAAAAAAATTACACTTTCATTATGCTTTGACAGCAAGCATGGCCGCCTTGCATGGGGGACTTATTAGGAGTAAATCCCCTTCAATTTGTCTATCCTACTGCAATGTCAAGTCAAAAAGCGATCATAGGATGTCGCTGTTTTATCTGTTAAATTTTAAAGTTTAAAGTATTAAAGTGTTAAAGTTACTTAAATTTACTTTCTTACCTATTTACTATGCTCGCCAAAAAAATCTGGGACAAGTAATAAGTCCTACTGTAAATATAACGACGTGTTTTTACATCACCATAGAAACAAGTGCTAAATAGCAAGGTGAATGGCTTAAATGTACTAGACGAAACCGGTTGTGAAATACAAAAAAGAATAAATTGTAGGTAGATAGCCTTTTTATTATTTTATATGCCCAAAATCCATAATTTTGGAAAAATTCTCATACAAAAACTGATTTAGACGTGTAGAATTTTACACGCCTATAACCTTCACATATCTGTGGCGGCTTGTGGCTAACGGTCCAGGGTAGGCGACTCAGGGAAGAAGAAATAGTTATAGGTACAGTCGCAAGCAATAAATTTTGTTTCGTTGTCAAAGATTAGCACCTGACTCGTATTCTATTAAAAATAAAAAGACTGATGACTTAATTTTCAATACTGAGTGATAAAGTCTTAAAAATTTACTTATTTTCAACACCTTATTTGTATAAAGCATCACGTTTATTTGATTTTTTTATTTTGCAGAAATTAACGTTTTGATTGACATTGACGACAAAATTTAATGCTCGCGACTGTACCTACTTGAGTCTTATAAATTAGGTTCTTTTAATAAAATTGCCAGCACTAATAAAACTTTTACTTTCACCTCCACCTCGAAATGATAGCACTTGTTTTACCAAAGTTACTATTACGTCTGTTAAGTATGTTACAATGTTCAAATTGATTCTTACGTAAATTATGGAATGACCGAACTGTTTTTATAAATAATATAAATATGAAAATTAAAAGAACATCCAGTCAGAGACGTTTCTTGAACGAATAGTTACGAATAACCCGAAGCGACACGATCAGTCGCCTAAAATTGTCTTTATTCATTTTACTACATGTTAAGGTGCGTTTACATTTGACATTTTTGTACGGAAATAAATGTTAAGTGTCGGACATAAAATCGCCTTGACTGTTTACATATTGACAGAAATTACTAGCAATTTATATGGTGGATATGTTTACGACAACCCTGAGATTCTAAAATTTGCGATAAATACCGGCTGTTTCAAATTGGGTGTGCACTGAAGGGATCTCCAAAACCGTAAGAGATACAAATTCGGTTAAATGAAAGAAAAGTTGCACAAATCAATGCCTAATTCGTATCAATTGAGAGAATGATTTTTTTCTTATTTCTTCTTGAGATATTAATGAAAATGTGAAAAAATCGATTTTTTTTCTCTCTGTATCTCTTTTATTATACTTAATTTTGAAATTCTGATTTAACTTTCTACAGGCACTTTTTGATTTTGCTTCGAATAGAGGTAGCAGAATTTAAGTCAAACGTTTCGTCTTTCCACGACCATCATCAGTTTCGATTTTTTTAATACAACTTAAGTCTTTTTATTGTTTTATTCCATAGCATTTTTTCTCCTGATTGTAACGGTATATCACACTTAATAGTTGATATTAATTTGAAGCTTAAATAATACAGATTTTTATGTGAAAATTTTAATTAATACATAATTTCAAATTTTTAGTTCGTTTTCTTAGCTATAGCGTAAATTATAAGAAACTAAAGTTTTTCTGTATCGTTATTTTAATAATGCACTGCACTTACAAACGTTCCGTGTGGCTTCGAGACGCGATAAACTAGGTGCATATAATCAATTAATGACTATACCTATTAATTAGTTCATCAATTTCGACTTTTAACTATTCTTTTTTATTACCTATCTTAAATGACATAAAAATTATTGAGCGACAGTGTCACAAAGGTAGACGTGCAGCAACTCTTGCAATTTCTCTCAGGGGAGTATAAATTTCAAACTAATCAGTGTTTACATCTATTCGTACAGATGTATCGATATATATTGCTAGAACTTGAAAGATATATTTCCTACAGAAATTCTTCGCTCTTTACAATGGTTACAATTTCTGTCTGACATAAATATTGTAATGTAACCTTATTGGTAATCTGGTTTTTACCAAGAAGTAACGTATTAGGGGTTGCGTAGCTGAATTAATATGAGACGAGAAACATCAAGTACATTTATTATTAGTATAGGATACACTTACATTATCAGAAGCACTATGGACGGCATGCATAGTTCTCGCACTATAATCAGTATATCGATGATTTCTCTCTTGCTATCGGAAAATCTCTCGGTATATATGGCTGGAATTGACCTACTTTCTGCTGTGTGGGCGATTGACGTGTGGTGTTGAAGCTTTCGATGATTCATTTTTCTCTGTTGCCGGATTATTATGTAATGTAATTTTTGATGGGACTTTGCTTATATTTTTTAATTCGACCATTATACTTTGTTTTACAGAAAATGGTTTTCTTGTTATTAGATGTTTCGAAAGCAAACAATTTTCACACGGAATGAAATTATGCAAGTTTAAATTTTTAGGGAATTCCGTAATTGTGGAATTTACTTCGACAAATTGCGATTCATTCGGTTTTAATAAAACATCATTTTCAGGGGTACTTTTCTTTTATTAGTTTCGTCAGAAACACCTGAACTACGTATGCGATGTTTGAGTGATTTTAAATAGAAATTATCTAAACTATTTTTGCTGTTTAAAAAGGGAACGCGTATATTACCATGAAGTTCCAAACAATTTCGAGGGAAGTTAATTATTGCATCATTCTGTCTTAAAAATTGTGTTCCGAGGATTAAAGGTTTCGGAAGTTTACAGACAACTAGTACTTCTGCTGAACAAATTTTTCTAGAAATTTGCAACTTTATCATTGTTTTACCGATTACTTTAATCTTTTCGTTTCCCGCCGTAATTATGTGAACTGGCTTTTTTAAAGGAATATGCCGATTTACAAACTCTGAACTAATTACGTTATTATGCACGCCTGTATCAATTATAATATTTATTGTCTTCTTAAATAAGACACCTGGAACTGTTACTACTCCGGATGATCCGAGAGAGTAAACATTTGGTCCTGTTTTTGCTGAGGTGAATCCCATCTGAAGAGGGAAACGTTGTTTCAGCTTATTTTTTTGCAAACCTATGTAAATTTAATGTGTGATACCCAACAACTTGTTCAAGTCGCTGCCGGTTATCGTCAAATTTCCGAGTACCTATTAATCTTTTGCGATTTTTTGTAATTACACTCGTATGAAAAATGGATCTTTTACAAAGCAAGTGATTTTGTACTTTCGCGCGCGATTACTTTCAGCTTTATTTATATATTTATTTGTAGATGCACCACTTGCAGATGTGCTGTTACCTTGAAAAAGTGATGCAGAGTATTTTAAACACGACGCGACAACTCGTTTTCGCGTTTCACTTATTTTTGCTATGATTGCTTTAAAATCTTTTAAAGTCATCTCAGGATTTGAAACTAATGAAAATTGCGTCACATGAAGAGGACGCAATCCATTTTCAAAATAAACCAAAATTTGCTCAAAAGGCATATTTGGATTTAAATCATTACATATTTCTAAAATATCGTACATATATTTTAGAATGTCTTCATCTTGTTTTTGAGTCCGTTTCAATAATCGAATTTTAAGTTCTCGAATATTAGATGCAATATTAAATTTTTCGCTAAAATCACCGCTAATGTCCCAAGTTTTATTATTATTTTTCCTAGCTGAAAAATTTTTGTATCATGTATTTGCTGCTCCGTGAAGAAATGTGCCAAAAAACATTATTTACGCTGATCTGACCAACCATTGCTATCAGCACATTTTTCAAAATCTTTTGGAAATTTGGAATTATTATTTGCCTCTCGCGCTAGAGCAATTGTGACACGAGCGTTCTGAGCTACGTTCATGATTATGATTATTCATGAATAAAAGAAAAATTCTTCATCTCGTGGAAATTAAAACAACTAGTTACTGGATAATTAAAATTGACTGTTTTGGACGCGTTCCTATTTTTCACTACTTTTTCTTTTTCTAGAAAAATTGAAATTTTTGGTTAAAATATACGAAGAACTTGATTAAAAATTGAATTTAAAGAAACATTTAAAAATCGTAAAATACAAAATATTTAAAATTTTGGAAACCACAAAAAATATAATAATAATTTATATTAAAAATTAGAGGTAATTAATATTCATTAATCGTGTCGAATTAAAAGAAAAACGTATTCATAATGAGATTTATATATGCCTCAGATTGCCACATTAAATTTTTCCAAAATAGAATCATCGCGACTATGAACAAAAATTCAAAAAAAAAATTTAATCATTGAATAACATTTGTAATTAGATTTAAATTGTTATAATTCAATTAATAAAAACTAAAATTTTTAGCAGCCCCCATAAAAGTTACGGAAATGTATTTAATTTAAAAAAAAAGTGCATAGTGAAAGCTAAAAACAATTATTGTCACAAAATTCATTATTAAGTTAAAAAATCGTCATTAAAATAGAAGAAAAATTTTCGGCAAAAATATTAAATTTGGGATTTGGGGCGCACTCCACCAAATGTAACGTAACCTTATTGGTAATCTAGTTTTTACCAAGAAGTAATGTATTAGGGGTTGCGTAGCTGAATTAATATGAGACGAGAAACATTAAGTACATTTATTATTAGTATAGGATACACTTACATGTCAGAAGCACTATTATGGACGACATACATAGTTCTCGCACTATAATCAGTATATCGATGACTTCTCTCTTGCTATCAGAAAATCTCTCGGTATATATGCCTAGAGTTACCTACTTTCTGCTGTGTGGGCGATTGACGTGTAATTCTGTGTTCTTGAAGCTTTCGATAATTCATTTTCTTTGTTGCGGGATTATTATGTAATTATGTGCAAAGGTATCGTATTTCTTTGCACTGTATGGATCTCAAATAATTATTTAGATAATTATTTCTTCTGTTACAATATCATGGAATAAATCTTAGATGTAAACGTACCTTAAGTTGCGCTGGGATAGAAACAGATAAATATAATAAATGCATGAGATTTAAGGCGAAAAAGTACTTCTGGAGCAACCACACCATATGCAACGCAGGATGCATTCAGAAATGAAACTTAGAATCCATTCAGTAACAGTTTGACAATAGTATCGACATAAAAAACCAATCGGATATTTTTTGACTGATTTTTATATCTAACTCATTTTTTATGGAAGCGGACATACTGGTTTTTGAATGTTACCTCCTCAATTATGATGGGTCATCTCATAACCTCTACCTGATCGGTTACTGATATCACGTTAATTAAGCTGCAGTTACAAATGTAAGTAGGCAAATTTAAATTAAATCGTTAACAAAATAGTTTCGCTCAGTTTTAACGTTATCTGATTTAATAAATTTAATAAACTGTTTTTTATAATAAATTTATACAGGCTATCAAAAGTTGAGTGGCCTATTTTGTTATTCACATAACGTTATTCTTATTAACGAATAAAGTACTACTGCTACTACTACTAAAGTTTTCGGAGAAGAGAACATGCAAATATTTTGAAAGTGAATACACTAGGTGTAGGAGGAAGTGATTTTTTAGATTAAAATATTTTCACTTTTATAACACTTCCGATTATGTCGGAAGTCCAAGTTATGCAGGAATATTAATTTAGATTTCTATTGGCACTATCAGAGCTGTAACTTATTCTGATATTTTTGTCAATAAAAATTATTTTTTCTTGTCTTTGCAGTCAGCAATGACATTTAAAAGTATTTTCATTAAACTTCTTTAGGCAACTTTGATTATAATTGTTTTGTTCCCAGAGTTGTAGGTATTACGGTTTTCTATACAGAGTGTTCTTTTACTGTGTGCAAATAAGAAAATCTCAGTATAAGTAAGCGAAATGCTACCTTCTGCGGGTATTTTTTGGTGGCTACCGTATTATAGCCAAAAAAATTCGCACAGACCACTTATTTGGAACTGTTGAAGTGTGTGAGAAAGATAGAAAGGTCAACTTCGCTTTCCTCTCGGTATCAACACGCCCACCGATATCGCACTCGATGTTCAACCCAGAGTTTCGTAATAACAATCACTGATATCGTTTATTAATTATTTTATTTAAAATTTTAATTCACTGAGTGAAATAATATGTTTTACGATATCCACTATCTACGAATAAATCCGAAAATGTATGCACTAATTAGGCAAGCGCGTTAAAAATGTTCTTCCTTCACCCTTTTACGAAATAAACTTTTGCTGCAATCTCGCTGCTAACAAGGAAAGTATTACTACTTACGATCCTTGGAAACAAAGTAAATGTAAAAGTTTTATAAGTCTTTTAAAAATAATTTGGAATGAGAAATTACAATTTGTTTGTTCCTCGCTTTTAATTTGCTCAGCAATTACGAACCGCAGCTTCTTGAATTGCACTAGATTTTAATTTAATACTTAAACTTGTAGTTACTTGCAGTGAAGTTAATTTAAATTGTAAACGCATTGAGGGACCAGCTGATCGCAGCGGCGAGAATTACGTGGTTCCTCTTCGAGTTCCGATAAGGCACTGACCCTGACCGATTTCGGCTTCGGCTAGTAATTCAAGAGGTGGCCGCGTTCCATTTTTATCTATGCCAGCAGTTCTCAAACGGTTTAGTGAAAATCTGACACTGCATTTTTCTCCAAAACTATTACATTTATGTTAAGAACATATGAGTTCAATCGTTGCCATTCATGGTGATATATTGCAGGTTTAAATATTTGCACACAGTAAAAGAATAGCCTGTATATCTCCGGCGCCCGCTTATTGGGACACCCAGTATATAGTATCTTAATATTTGTCACGTATAGAATGCGTCATTGGTTTCGATTTCTACAATAGACTCTCAACTATTAATTATAGAAGAAAAGCATTTAAAAACGTTGAAATAAATTTTTTTGTTAGGAAGGGATTAAAACTTTTCTAGCATCGTTTTTACAATTCCGAGGGTTATTAAAATATCAACTCAAATTTGGCAGTTGTTTCATTTACATATTTTATTAAAAAAAAAACAGTTATTTCATCACTCATAGCACTCTGCAATGCCAAAGAAAGCGCAATTTAAATAAAAAATTGACTTGTTTTTGGAATTCTGTAAAAAATCAATAATTTAAATATATTGTTTACTGGTTGTTTTAAACTTTATACTTACTGTTATTCCTAACTTTACACTTACTATTATTCCTAACTTCACCCTTACTATTATTTCAAACTTTACCCTTACTATTATTTCAAACTTTACCCTTACTATTATTTCAAACTTTACACTTACTATTATTCTAAGCTTTACACTTATCTTGTATATGTATAATACAAATTATGCGTTAATGCTGCTGTGAAAATATGTGAATGAATCTTGATCATTTAATTTAGAAAAAGTATACAGAATCAGTTAACATTATTTAACTTTTTTTCTTGTTCTAATATAAAATGTGTTCTCCGTAAAATAAAGTTCTTTCAAAAAAAACTATTAATTAATTGCAAAACATATTACAGTGATATTTACGAAGCACTGACAGAGCTGTTGACAGAGAGCAGACGTTCAAAAAGAACCTTCAAATGCAAAAGAATGCAAGATGTTGTCTATTTCATCATACAACATTCCTTTGACATTGTAATTTTCTTCAAAACAAGATTCCAAGCATAATGCTTCACACATCAAACTCTATTCTCGAATTGCTACACTATTCAACAATAATTCTAAAAAAAATAATAATAAATAACAATGACCTACTGCTGTTATTTAAAGCAAAATTTTGTTTCACGTTTTTAATATTTTTTCTGGAAATAATTATTGCAAATGCTATATAAGTAAAAGCAGCAGAAAAGGCGAGTTTAAACATGTCTGACCCCCTTTACGCGCCATAAGAAAAAATGAAGTTGGTACTCAGAAAAGGTATGAGCTGGAAAAATTCTGATAGCACCATTAAGTTTCACTAGAGAGATCGTTTAAATAATATCTATATTTTTTTCTATCTGTTCAAATAAAAAAGTTATGGCAAAAAATTATATTTGTGAAATTTTATTTTTTTTTGGTATAATTCCGAAAGTATGGGAAATGTTTAAAATTTCATTAGTTTAGTTACCCTATTGACTCTTTGTAATTCATACCATTTAACCGAATCTGTATCTCTTATAATCGGAGATCCCCATGCTGAATGTTATCTTGGGCACGCTGTTTTCTCATCCCCACAATACTCACAAAATCAATGTAATTAATTAATTTCTATGAATGTTCAAAATTTTCTTCTTTTTTATTTTTTGTCCCACTTGCTGCATTCAACGGCATTTGGGTTAAATGGGCGTAAGAGCCGTTTTACATGTACCTATCAAAATTTGTACAAAATCTTGTACAAAGTGAGAGAGACAAACTACCACAGTTTGGTTGAATCAATGCTTCTTTGCGCAAGAAATTGTAACAAATTTTGGTAGGTATAAAACGGCTCTTAACCGCAAACGGCAAAACCATTAACCAAATTTTCAGTTTTTATTCCGCCGTTCCTAATTGCATTTTCAAGTAATGGGACAAAGGATAGTTTGTTGAGGATTTCCCCTGGGCGTTCTGTGTGTCAATTTTAGGCAGCTTTTCGCCAAGCAGCTTTCAGTGGAAAGAAAGCAGCAACATCAACCGGTTGCAGGATTCTAGTAGCATTGGGATAGAGTGCTATCATATCTATTATAAGCTTGTCAAAATGCACATTCAGCTGATATGACATATGAGACTTGTGCCCATCAACGAACAACACTGGGAATGTGACATTATAAGAGTAGAAGATATCAGCTATACCGGTTGTTTCAAATTGAGTGTGCACTGAAGGGATCTCCTAAACTGTAAGAGATAAAAATTCGGTTAAATGGAAGAAAAGTTGCACAAAGCAATGCCTAATTCGTATCCATTAAGAGAATGATTTTTTCTTATTTCTTCTTAAGATATTAATGAAAATGTAAAAAAGTCGATTTACTTTTTTCCTCTGTATCTCTTTTATTATACAAAATTTAGAAATTCTGATTTCACTTTCTACAGGCACTTTCTGATTTTGCTTCGAATAGATGTAGCAGAATTGAAGTCAAGAGTTTCGTCTTTCCACGACCATCATCAGTTTCGATTTTTTAAATACAACGTGTATCTTTTTATTATTCTATTCGATAGCATTTTTTCTCTTGATTGTAATGGTATATCACACTTAATAGTTGATATTAATCTGAAGTTTAAATAATACAGATTTTTATAAGAAAATTTTATTTAATACATAATTTCAAATTTTTAATTCATTTTCTTAGCTATAGTGTAAATTATAATGAACTATTTAAAGTTTTTCTGTATCGTTATTTTAACAAAGCACTGCACTTACGAAAATGAACTTTTACCGACAAATATCACATCACATCATCATCACATAGTTTTAAAACGTGTGCCTTGAAAACAATGGAGGACATTTCGAGGATTTACTTTAATTTATTTATTTCACAAATTTATGTTTCTCTTCTATAATTTTTATTCAAGTTATTTATTTCTTATCATGTTGTTGTTTATTTGGTTTGTGTTAATCATCTAATATTACTTACTTAATATTTATTGATTTTTCCTCTTCCGACAATCGAATGTTAGTTGTAAATACTTAAAAATAAGAAAAGTAGTTAGGAATAAATTTACTTATTAAGAATAACATTACGAAACTGTATCAGTTTTTTGGTCATATTTTAACTTTACTTGAAAAAAGGTATTAAGTATTATACATCACTGAAATCATCAGAAAAAAATTTATCGAATAGAACAAGGAAAAAGATAAGAAAATGAACCAAAAATTTAAAATTATGTATTAAATAAAATTTTCATATAAAATCTGAATTATTTAAGCTTGAAATTCATATCAACTATTAAGTGTGATATATCATTACAATCAGGAGAAAAAATGCTATCGAATAGAATATAAGATATAAGTTGTATTTAAAAAATCGAAATTGATGATGGTCGGGGAAAGACGAAACGCTTGACTTCAATTCTATTACTCTTATTCGAAGCAGAGTCAAAAAGTGCCTGTAGAAAGTTAAATTAGAATTTCAAAATTATGTATAATAAAAGAGATACAGAGAGAAAAAAAATCGATTTTTTTACATTTTTATTAATATCTCAAGATGAAATAATAAAAAAAATCATTCTGTTAATGAATACGAGTTAGACATGGATTCGTGCAACTTTTCTTCCATTTGACCAAATTTGTATCTCTTACTGTTTAGGAGATCCCTTCAGTGCACACCCAATTTGAAACAGCCGGTATACTCATAGAAAGTTTCAGCCTCATTCAACCTGAATCGCTGCGGCCAAGCCCCTTGAATTTGCGATCTTTTCCGAGATTCGTTTCTACGGGTAAATTACACTGAGCAATAAAATTTAATTTTTTTAATGTTTCTCAAATAAAAATGCTACATTTTTGTAAAAAAGTAATGTATTAAACACAAAAATAACAACGAAAACAATTTAGCTCTAGTTAAAAAAATTGTTTATCTACGGAGAATTGTAAAAATTAACGTTAACTAATATACTGTGATTTTTTTTAACTGTGGCCGTAGAAATTTGCATAGGGAAAATTTTACCTCATGTTAACTTTTTCTCTGCCAAGGACTTTGGGCAAATTTCAGTTTTTAATAATCATTTATACAGTTTATTACAAAATACACACTACCAGAATAACAGGTGTGTCATTAATTTAATTATTTTACTATTAAAAGTTGAGATTATTAAAGAACAAATCAAGCGAGTAGGTCAACGTTAAAAATTAATTTGTCATTGTGATATCCATATCAGAACACAAATGTAACCAAAAAAAATCTATTTAGATCTTTAAATAAAGAGCCGAAATTGTTTCGTTTCCATTAATTTTCGAACTATTTTATGTAAATAAACTCTTGTTTTTAGAAATTTTAAATGAAAATATTTATCCGTTCACAAAACTGTCGTGACGTTTGCAGTTTAGGCAGCGCTGACGATAATTACATTTTATCTTTGGCCTACTCGGTTAATATTTACTACTCCTATTAATGCGAATTTTTAATGTTAAAATATTGAAACTAACAAAGCACAAATTATTCTGCTAATATGTAATTTGTACTAAATTGTGTAATCGATTATTAAAAACTAAAATTTGATTAAAATCTTTGACAGAACAAAAGTTAATGCGATGCAAACTTTTCCCTATGTAAATTCCTATGGCCACAGTTAAAAAAGGACTGTATAATCACTTTTTAACACATTTTGGTCTATTCTGTAAGCATTGCATCTCAATTGTTACACTTGTTACGATTGATATGTAAGAAGCATAACATTATTTCTTTATCTGTAGTGTTTTGCCCAAGTCATAGATTTGTCAGGACCTCAGGAGCGGAAGTGAGTAGTAGGAATAGGCCGATTCTGGAACCTCCTCCGACCTTGACCAATAAAATTCAAGGTCAAGGTCGGAGGAGGTTCCAGAATCGGCCTATTCCTGACGTGACCCCACCATGAGCTTCAAGGTCAAGGTCATGACCTTGAGGTGACCTTGAAATGACCTTGAGGTGACCTTGAAATGACCGTGAGGTGAACTTGAGGTGACCTTGAAATGACCTTGAGGTGACCTTGAAATGACCTTGAGGTGACCTTGTGGTGACCTTGAGATGACCTTGTGGTGACCTTGAAATGACCTTGAGGTGACCTTGAAATGACCTTGAGGTGACCTTGAGATGACCTTGAAATGACCTTGAGGTGACCTTGAAATGACCTTGAGGTGACCTTGAAATGACCTTGAAATGACCTTGAGGTGACCTTGAAATGACCTTGAAATGACCTTGAGGTGACCTTGAGATGACCTTGAGGTGACCTTGAGATGACCTTGAGATGACCTTGAGGTGACCTTGAAATGACCTTGAAATGACCTTGAAATGATCCTGAGGTGACCTTGGAATGACCTTGAGGTGACCTTGAAATGACCTTGAGGTGACCTTGAAATAACCTTGAGGTGACCTTGAAATGACCTTGAGGTGACCTTGAAATGACCTTGAGGTGACCTTGAAATAACCTTGAAATGACCCCAAGATGACCTTGAAATGACCTCGAGGTGACCTTGAAATGACCTTGAAATGACTCTGAGGTGACCTTTAAATGACCTTGGGGTGACCTTGAGGCGACCTTGAAATGACTGAGGTGACCTCGTAACGGACCTTGAAGCGCGGTGACTCAAATGTAATTGTTTTGAAATAACCCTGACGCAACCTGTTATTGAATATGTACCTATTTAAGGAGGTGTTTAATTTGATATCCGCAGACGACGGTTGACCCTCAGATTGAGTTTACCAACTTATTGAACGTAGTGAACGTGATAGTGCTTATTAAAATTATAAAACATGTTTGATTGCAATCAGTGTGGCAAACAATTTACGCGAATCGATAATATGAATCGTCATTTGCGTACGTCATGCCAGGGAAAACGTTTGAAATTAGATGAAATTGCCGGACCGTCCAAAGTTGTTGACCAGGTGAACGTTATGAAATGTGATGTGTGTGAAATATACGTCAGCAGAAAGTGTTTCTCAGCACATTTGCGTAGTAATTCACATAAAAGTAATGCTTTTGTGGTCGTCGATAACGGCGTGGAGAAGATAGCTGGTGCATTCGGAGATAAAATCGTAACGTACCGTATAACGGAACCTTACAATTATGTCGATGTCGAGGATTTTATGTACAATATTCAAGAAAAAGTACTAACTTTGGTTCAAAGTATATTAGACATCCATAAAGCATTAAAGTGGAATGTGGAAATTTTCGGAGTATATTTCTTAGATTCTAAAGAAAGTTCTGAGATAAAATCTTTTAACACCAAGAATAAAATAACTTGTTTTGGAACTGATATATACAATATATATCGTGATTTTGTAAACGAAATACATGTAAAAATGTCGGAATTTCAGGAGAGAGATTCAGGTAAAACAAATAATAGGTGCAATCGTTTAGAATAAAACTTAAAGTTGCAAATATTGTTACAGGATGGACTTTGTGCAGAATTTTATATATGGAAGTCAACATTAATAAATACAATCCACTGAAAGCATCCAGCTTCATGCCATTACCGTCTTCAATAAGTGCGAAGAAAGCTGTCATAAATGTCAGAAATAACGACAACGCTTGCTTTGCCTGGGCGATAACGTCAGCGATGTGTCAACCGACAGGTCTTCCTCAAAGGATGTCTTCGTATCCCCATTATAACACAGTAGCGGATTTCACTGACCTAGAATTTCCACTGAAAGTTTGTGACGTGAAGAAATTTGAAAGCAAGAACAATATTTCTATAAATGTCTACGGACTCGGTTCCCATTATAATGGTAAGGTTACGGTTGATGAAGTTGTAGGACCGTTACATTTTACTAAAAATAGAAAAAATATTCATATAAACTTATTATTAATTGATGACAACAACGGAAATACTCACTATTGTTGGATTAAAAATTTATCACGTTTAGTGTCAAAACAGACTTCACATCACGGTCACGAGAAATATATTTGTGAAGGATGTTTAGTGTATTTTCCATGTATTGAAAAATTGCAACGACACGAGAGGGAAGACTGTAAAGTTATCAAAACAGTTTTACCATCGACAGAGTTAAAAATAAATAAGTATGGTGAATCTTTGCCAGAGAATATATTACAATTTGAAAATTTTGAAAAACAGTTAAAACTTCCTTTTGTTATATATGCCGATTTCGAAGCATTGCTAAAACCACTGGACAGAGTAGAACCAAATCCAGATAAATCTTTCACTGTTAAGTGTTATGAACACGAACCTCATTCATTTGCATATTACATTAAGTGCAGTTTCAATGCAAATTTGTCAATGTTAAAGTTATATCGCGGAGAGAATGCCGCCACGGAGTTTATAAAATGGTTAGAAAAAGATATTAAAGAAATTTACGATAAATATTTAAGTAAAATTGAGCCGATGACTGATTTAACACGAGAAGAAAAAGAGGCATACGACCGTGCAACAATGTGTCATATTTGTGAAAAACCAATATTAGATGTTAAGGAGAAGGTGCGTGATCACGAACATTTATCGGGAGCGTTTAGAGGTGCTGCTCACTCTGTGTGCAACATTAATTTTAAAATACCAAAATTTATTCCAGTGTTTTTTCATAATCTTTCTAATTATGACAGTCACTTGTTTGTAAAGACAATGGCATTAGAAGGTGAAGATGTGGACGTGATCGCACAAAATAAGGAAAAATATATATCCTTTTCGAAATTAATACACGTGGGGGATAAGACAGACTGTAAAGGTAAAAAGCGTAAAGTATATTTCAAAATAAGATTTGTAGATTCTTTTCGTTTCATGCAATCGTCTTTAGAGAAATTAAGTTCATACTTGGAAGATTGGCAATGTAGGGAAATTAGAAAATATTTTAACGATGAGGAGATGTTTAAATTAATACGTCAAAAAGGAATTTTCCCGTATTGTTTTATTGACTCACTCATGAAATTAGATTTTGCCACTTTACCTTCTAAGAAAGATTTTTATGATGTGCTGTATGATGAACACGTAAGTGATGAAGATTATGAGAGAGCACAGCGCGTTTGGAATTTATTTAACTGTAAAACTATGGGTGATTACAGTGATGTATACGTAACATCTGATGTTTTACTGTTGGCAGACGTATTTGAAAATTTCAGAGACCTTTGTATTGATAATTACAAACTAGATCCTTGCCATTTTTTCACCGCTCCAGGATTAAGTTGGGATGCAATGTTAAGAATGACAAAAATTAAATTAGAGTTACTGCAAGATGTTGATATGCTACATTTTTTTAGAATGGGTATACGCGGTGGAGTGAGTATGTGCACTAAAAGAATCGAAAACGCTAATAATAAATTTGTGCATGGTTTTGACTCTAAGAAGGCAACTAAATATTTACTATATCTTGATGCTACAAATCTGTACGGTCACGCAATGTGTTCCAGATTTCCGTGGGGAGAATTTACTTGGTTGTGTACAGAAGAGATTAACAATCTTAACATTTCAGAGTTAGAAGAAAATTCAGATGTCGGGTACATATTCGAAGTAGATTTGGAATACCCGACTCATTTACATGACAACCACAACGAATTACCATTTTGTCCGGAAAACATAATTCCTCCAAATTCGAAATATGGTAAACTTATTCCAAATCTGTACAACAAAAGGAAATACATAATTCACTATTTAAATCTGAAACAATGTTTGGAAAATGGTTTAATATTAAACCAAATTCATAGGGCAATTAAATTTAAGCAATCTCGTTGGCTAAAAATATACATAGACTTTAATTCACAAAAACGAGCTGAAGCTAAAAACGAATTCGAAAAAAATTTTTACAAATTATTAAATAATAGTGTTTTCGGTAAAACTATGGAAAATGTTGAGAATCGCGTCGACATTAAATTGGCCACCAGCTGGGAAACCCATAATCGAAGACCGGGAGCTGAATCATTGATAGCTAAACCAAACTATAAATCGAGTAAAATTTTTAGTGATCACCTGGCCGCAATAGAATTATGCAAAGTACAAGTAAATTATAATAAACCTTTATACGTAGGGTTTTGTGTTTTGGAAATATCAAAAACAGTAATGTACGATTTTTATTACAATTTTATAAAGCGAAAATATAACAATAGAGCAGCTTTATTATATACTGATACGGATAGTTTAATACTGACCGTTAATACTGATAATGTATACGATGACATAAAGCAAAATTTAGATAAATTTGATACTTCAAATTACCCACCGAATAATGTACATGAAATGCCTCGAACTGAATCAGTTATTGGACGATTTAAAGACGAATACGCAGGACAGGTTATAGAATCTTTTATCGGGACCGGTGCGAAAGCCTACTGTGTAAAGCTTATTTCAAAATGTACTAAGAAAGCAAAAGGTGTTAAAAAATACGTTATAGATAAATACTTATCTGTAGATGACTACAAAGAAATCATTGAACGAGATGGTTTTATTTTTAAAAAGATGTACGTGTTTCACTCAGATTTTCATACGGTGTATACAGAGTTGAAAAATAAAATTGCCTTATCATCTAAAGACGATAAACGTTATATTTTGGATGACAAAATTCATACTCTGGCGTGGGGTCACCATAAAATTGCTGATATAGAAAGAGATAAAACACTAAAAGAACTAATTGAAAAACTGGAAAAAGAATTAGAAAATAAATAAAGTATGTTTTATCTATAAGTTCTGTTAGAAAGTAAATAAATTAATTTGTAAAATTCATTTATTGTGTATTGTGAGTATTGTATGTTTACAGTTGTAGTTAATAAATATTTATTATAAAACATTGCGTTTTGGTATCCATGAATCATGTTTAGAACTCAATCCTAAATAACTTACGAGCGCCTTATTACCTTTTTCTCTCAATACATTAATTAAATATATATCTGGATGTTTTACTTTTTGTAACTCGTACTCATAAAACCCACCAAGAATGGCTTCACCATCAGCGTCTTTAATTAGATATGTTCTGGGATTAGTATTCTGCACCGACGAAATGGTAAATATTTCGTTGGACCAATTCGGAGTGTACATCTTCGAAAATGCTTGTCTGTATTTACTGATGCGCACATGATCTCCAATTTTAAATTTTGCAATTCTTGGATCCACAATTTTAAGGTTGCTGTAGACGGACTGTAAAATACTTTGCGCATTTCTTTGATTTATCTTGCTGGGTTTGTAACCCGTCGTACTGTGAACAGTGTTATTGTATTCTTCAATTAGCCTTGGTAATAAATTGAACCATCCGAAATTTCCTTGCATGCTAAATTCTTTCCACATTTTTTGTTTTAGGGTTCTATTAAATCTTTCGACTATCGAACTTTTTAAATTAGAGTATGCGCTATAGTGATTAATTCTATATTTCTTCATTAAATTTTGGAACTCTGCATTGTAAAATTCCTTTCCGTTATCTGTTTGTATATTTTTCGGTACAGAATTTCTACCTTCAGATAAAATCGATTGAAAAGCTTTGGTTACTTCTTTACCTGTCTTATTTTTTAATGGTATTCCCCAAGCATACTTGGAAAATGCGTTGATCACTGTCAGAATGTATTTGTATCCTTTGTTTATCTTGGCATAAGGTAGCATTTCAATTAAGTCTGCTTGGAAGAGATCTCTGAGTCCTTTTATTATTACTCGACGACGGCGAAAGTTTTTCCTTGCTGGTTTGTGCAACTCATTAACAACATCACGTTTCACATTAGAAGATAGATTAGACATTTTCAGTTAGAACTCGTTTTCTTACGATGAATTCAACAAATAATGGAACTGCACAAACTAAAGATATGCAAGTAAACGAGATTTGATCTCCCACATTCAACGTTCTTCCAATTAAAGTATCAGTACAATTTATAGCGTTGATGGATACTGTAATGTTGACAATAGTAGGTTGATGAATAAGTACTTTTTTAACAACGCAAGTTTCTTGGATCGTATACGTCGTTTGGTGACCTCTATTTGAAAGCAAATACACACTTTCGGCGTTAAGCTCTTGACTCTGAAAGTCTAATAATGTTTCGTAAAATAATGGTGTAGCAGCAATGTGTTTGAAAACTGTGTGTTTATGAACGTGTCTTCCAAACTTATCAATAGTCATTGTGAATCAATCAACAACTATGTGAAACTGAAATGTGTGCTCGCTTGCACTCCACTAAATACTACAATTTACAAAATAATTTTAGCCTCTTTTAATTCTTCAATGATCGCTATGATTTCATTGTTATGTGCGGAGTGACCTGCTGATTTGGATGCGTTCAATAAACGCAATCGTTCTACTAGTTCGTTAGGATCATCCCAGTATTGATACTGCAAACATTTGTTAGGTACAAGCTTTTTCTCCAAAGCTCCACCTGTTTTCCAGCTTCGCGCCCACCAAACGTTTGGTGGTTTTCCCTGAATTATTGGTTTTATAATATTCACATATTTAAATCCTCTGCTTGCAGATATTCGCCCTGAGGGATTATAATTAACTTTAAACGCACTAGTTCTTCTCAATATATCTCTATAGTCTCGCACATCGTGAAACGTAAATTTCTCTGGATTTTTCTTAAAAACCAGCTCGTATAAACCTTTAGTACCCTTATACGCCAAGTCTCCAATTACAAGATCGGGACCGTCAAACTTAAGCTCCTGGTTCCCAACAAACAATCTCTCATCTTCTTCTCTTACACCGTATTTTGTATCGAATTCATTTTCTACATCAGTTTCAAATCGTGTAACATAATCACGTGCTAACGGATGATACGATTCTAAGGCAGCTTCCACCAGCGGTGATTCTAATCTAGTCCGAAGTAATGATTTTCGTTCTTCTAGAAGTGTACGAGCATGAGCCAGGGATTCGTCCGCAGGGGGGTTACTGCTTTCGGTGTCATATTCTTCTGCTTCTTCATAAACAGATTTTGAAGTTGGAGATGTGGACTTTTCATGAGGAACCTCAAGAATTTCTTCATCTTCTAAGATGGAAGGTTGTTTAATTTCACGTCCAAGTGGCGTTGAAGTACCCACATCATGCTCCTCTGACAATCCAATTCGCGACGAAGGATCGGATTTTAATTTATAACTCGGTCTTCTTCGTATGAAAGAAGGATCAGATCTCAATTTATAAATCGGTCTTTTTCGTAGGAAAGAACTCTTTGGCTCCTCTTTCAATCTCTTTTCACTGGCTTCGTATGACTGTTGCTCCTCTTTCATAGGTAATACGCTGCGAACAACATCTAGCTTATTGACAATATCTCGGAGTGGGTCTACAATAGGTGAATAAGTTGTCTGCAGATACTTTTTTGATTGCTCCGCATGATGTTTTGCTTGTGCAATATCGGATTTAAGTGTTTTTAATTTAGTACGCAAACTTTCGCGCGCAGTGGCTAATTCTGCTTTAAGTTTGTTACTCATGGTGCATCCGCATCCTTTAACGTCTGTTACAGTACTGAAGAACTGTAGAACTATGTAAAAATGAAAGAACTATGTAAAATGTAGTGGTTTTAAAGATATATGTACGTGTCGAATCCTTTACGATATCTCCCTGCGTTTATGGAACAATCGGTATCAATAACTAAGAAACCAAACGGTTCCTTCCAACAAGCGTAACAGATATTACGAAACTGGTCCATAGTCATATCTCCGCTGACGTAATCATCGTAAACGTGTTTCAAATTTGTGAAATCTTGACGAAATAGTATTAAGAAATTACAATTATCACGAATCATTTGTTTGGGTATTGCACTGTAAGTTTGACTTAAATAAAAGCAGTCAACATTTCTATGACGTCCAAAGGAGAAATATTCTTTAATTAAATTTTGTGTAGTACACTGAACATCATCAAAAACAACGACTGAATATTCTTTTACATTTGTAGGTGACACCATTTTTTCAATATCGGAAATTTCAAAGTAGCCTATTTCGGGCACTGTTGATAGCAAATGTCGGAGAAATTTATACTTCCCCTGAGATAAGGTCTTACAGCAGATGTATAAATTTTTGAAACGTATTCCGTTCGGATAGGTCACTAAGGAATTACTTTTACCAGCCCCTGAGCTCCCGCTAATGATAACGCGTTTACTTGATCCTCCGAAGAGAACACTGTGACGTTTAAAGGTTTCATTTGCGATTGCATCGTCGAAATTTTGTACGGGTAACTTTAAAGACTGTTGTTGAAACTTCATATTTAAAATAATATTTTTCAAAAATATTCAAAATATTTTTGCTCCTTACAACACGTTATTAATTTCCTCGTTACCAAACGCGATACTCTATTACTGTGTTGTAGTTATCAATATCAACTGCTATATAAACACTCTTTAAAACTCATAAATTATTTATTTAAATAAATATAATAAATTAATGTTCCTAACTAACTAAATTAATATTTCTAACTAACTTAATATTTCTAACTAAATTAATATTTCTAACTCTAACTAAATTAATATCTCTAACCTAAACTCTGATTAATGCTCTAATGCTCCTCACTGTAAAAAATAAGATGTTATTAAAATGTTGAAAGGTAATGAACGATAACGAACCCAAGATTCATCCATCGTGGATTCCACTTCCACCTCTCCCCTTTCCTCCTCCTCCACCTCCACCTTTAGTGGTAAAGGCCGAGGTAGAGGCTCCAACACTGGCGGCGCAAACACCCTCCTTTTTAGGCGGATGCGTTGAGGCGCCGCCACTTGCTGCACCGGCGGCCTTCGTTCAGGTGTGGCCGCCGCTAGCGGCGTTGGAGTGTAGCTGGGTGAAGGTGACCGTTCGATACGTGGATGAACCATGCGATAATTAACTACCGCCGTTTCCGCATTAATCAGAGTTCCGTCCATTAACTGAAAAAGTAAATAATCAAAAATATAAACCGTAAAATACAAATTAGATTACTCACTTTCAGTTCCACTTGCCTCATAAAAATTGATTTCACGAGAGGCACGTTTGGTGAAGAACTCATCTGTAAAACGAATAACAATTATTAAAAATTGTACAAAGAAAAATAATTTTTTATATCCTCGAAAACATACCTAATACCTCGACAACATTTCCAACTTCATGTGAGGAACATACCATTAAACAGCAATATAATTCACAGACATATCTACTTAAGAGAAGAAGTTAAATCTTAAGACACTAAATCAAACTTAATCTTTTAAATAGATATGTCTGCGACAAGATTATGAAACAAATCTTGGATCAGGCTCAGACGGTTGTGAATGAGGGAAATTTTGTCATATTGTTCGTTTAAAGCCTGGTCAGTCGGAGACCTTAAGCGAACTGTACGTAAAATTTCACGACAAGATTGCAACTCATCCGTGACTTTTCTAAGATTTTTCTCACCCTCTAAACAACAGTTCCTGACTTCAGGCATAATTCCGTCATAATAATTTTGGACTGCTGTTGAGATAACTCCCACTAAATTGGGAGAGGGTGAAGGAAGGGGTATAACATGTTGTGATGAGGAAAGGGATCGAATAGGTGTAGAGGTTCGGACACTAGGAGAGGATATTTCAAGGCGAGAAGGTGAAATCTGAAGTCGAGAAGGTGGAATTTGAGAGGGTGGGATAAGTAGTTCCGGTTGTGATTGTGAAGATGACAAATTCTGAATATTGGATATAATATTAGCAGATTCACTAACATTAGTCCTCGGTAGATTAATAGTCCTCGGTCGACGAACAGAAGGAGAATTATTAATCATTACTGGATTAATATTAATTGATGAGTTCGTGTTATTATTATTCCCAATTGGTGATAATTGAGATATCTCCATTGAACGGTCTGATATATCAATTATTTCAGAAACTGAGTCATTAGGATTTAGCGGGATATTATCTGCAACAACACGGGGTTGCGACTGACTCAGTTGACCTTGCAACTCCGCACTATGCATCAAGTCATGATTTGAACGCAAAGAAGAAAGAAAAAGTCTTTCATTAGCAATTCTTTCCAATCTACGTTCCATTGTGCGTTCCCTTCTGCGTTGCAAATATTCTGCTTTAGGCAACCACACTCTTTCATACTTGTCGCTAACGGTCCTTAGACGAGAATATTGGTTGCCACGTAGGGTGCGTAAATATTGTGTGGGTTCACGAGTATTAGAAGCGGATTTAGAAACAGATTTAGAAATGGAACTCGGAGTTTTTGATTTAGAAATAACAGATCTAGAAATGACACTCGGAGTTGTAAAGACGGATGTAATAGGAACAGTTTCCGATGTAGAAATAGGAACGGATGTTACAGCAACCGAAGTAGTAGAGGCTGATGTGGATGTTACAATAGGAGTAACTATTGACTGTTGAGAAATGAGGGGTTGAGTAGGTTTGGTTTGCGTAAGGAAAGAAGAAATAAGGGGTTGAGTGGGTTGTTTAAGAATGGGAACTGATTTATTTGATGGGGAAACTGGTTTATTTGGTGGTTTCGAAGTTTGAGGTGGTTTCATTAAAGAAGAAGTAGCGATTAATTGTCGTGGAATAATAAAAGGAGGTTGGGTAGATTGCTGATTAAGAATAAAAGGGCTAGGAACCAGCAATTGGCTAACAATTGGTTGACTGGAATGAATGTCTCGAGAATCCACACGATCTATTACGTCACCAACTGCGTTCAGTGTAGAATCATTGATAATTCCTTCTTGCAACAGGAAAGAGGAATTATCAATTTCATTCCACCATGAAGGCGGCACATTTGCTTGAGTGGTAAATGCACTCTGAGAAACATTTACTTGAGCAGTACTTGCCACTCCTGTCTGTGTTTCTCTAAATGCAGATTCCACGCTAGTAGTTACTGTTGAAGAAGGATTTCCTTGTAAATATTGCTGTAAAATTGGGCGTTCATTTCCAAAGGACATTACTAGCATGCAAAAATACGGAGTATATTAAAACATTAAAACGTAAATCTTACTTAATAATACTTACAGTTAAATTGTTAAACAAACAAGAACAGATACAGAACAGATATATCTGGAAAAATAGAGTATCATACTATAGATCTATTAATGAATTAAGAAGTAAAAGCACTTACCAGTAGATTCACTGAACAAATAACTTGTGAGTTTATTCGAACTAAATGCCTCCTTTTATACTCGAAAAGTTGAAGGTAAACCTTCTAAAACTGCACGTAAGAAATTATGTAATATGTTATTCAAAATTAACATTATAAAAGGTCACATAACAAACACGCGTAACCGGAACATCGAAAAGTGAAAGAACACCTTGCTCAGAAATGATGCAATACGTATTTTGTATTACAACATCCTGAACATAATGTTATTCAAAACTAAAGTTGTATAAGGTCAAACCGAACGCGCATAATAAATTTTTTTTATTATTTATTTTATCCCGTTTCCATTTGCAGTAGCAGTAAAAGAGGATGAATGGGAGGAGAATGGGCGGGGCTTAGTGGGCGGTGGGCGGAGTTTGGTGGGGGTAACTTTCTGTTTCCGCGGAATCTGGGTCAACCGGGGGGGGGGGGGGGGGAGAAAGCCCTCTCCCCACTCCCATCCCTACTCTTCCCTTTCCATTTTCTGGGCGTCACGAAGGCGTAACGAAGGCGTAACCACGGCCCACTAGAACTAACCTTTCCTCTTTTCTTCTTTCCTTTCTTTCCTCCTTTTTTCCTTCCTTTCTCCTCTTTTTTTCTTTCCTTCTCTCCTTTTTTTTCTTTCCTTTCTGTCCTTTTCTTCTTTCCTTCTCTTTTTTTATTCTTACTTGCAGTTATTTATTCATTTACGAAGTTTAATAATAATCTTATTATAACCAAGTTGAATAGTAATTCTAATCTTATTATTACCAAGTTTATAATAATCATTATTCAAATGAATGTAAGGAAAAAGTGTATCTGTCGAATAATAATCTTTATTCGCAAAAATTTTCCTAAATCAAACTTGCAAGTGTCACACAGTTTAACGATACACATTACACACACGAGCACTCATCTTCTAGAAACCACGATTTCATCGAACAGTCAGCCCCTAATCTTTATTTGTAAGAATCGTGTAAATTTAAATTACATTCTTAAAAATATTCTCTTACTTATATTCTCTTAGTAAACACGCACTAAGCTTTGTGAAAGACCGATTAAGACTGGTGTGTAATACCAATATATTAGTTAAACGATTTCTATGCAAATTGAATTTGAATTTTAAATCGACGGTGAATGCTCGTAAATATGTTAATTTACTGTTATGCAATTCTTGCTGGTATGGCTCGCTTTAAAACGTGCTTGTTTTTATTTATTTAAAACGGTATTTATATTCATTCACAACTCGGAATACATATGTAAATTTTATAGTATTTGTATATTTAATCGACGTTCGCCTTCAAACATGTTTATTTTTTCTATGCCACTTAATTTATTATACGACGGTGTGTGAATCTAAATTCTTAAATTTTAAATTGATCGATTAAAATTAATAACGTCTCCTTTCTGATTTAGTTTATTATAATTTTTATACAGATCACTTCTCGCTATGAAATTTTTAACGCTGCACAGTGAAAACCATTTTTGTGACTTTTACATCGTAGAAAATTCGTAAATTTGACAACGTTTGAAATTTCAATCGAATAAAGCGATACTTTCAAAGACAATAAAAATCTGTCAAGCTAAATTGCTCATCAAGAGTTAATCTAAATAATTTAATAACGCAATGTATTTCTAAATTCTTTCTTAAATCCTTAAATTGATTTATTAAAATTAATAACGAATAAAATAACAACTCCTTTCTGATTATAGTTTATTGTATAATAATATATTATTAATAACAATATTTAATAATTAATATTTTAATAATAATATTTAAGAATAAGTACACAAATAGCAATTCTTCTTCCGTGGAGGTGGACCATCTATTTCATCCAAAGAAAATTCGGTTTGATTCCAATGTTGGTGACAGAGTCTCTGACTTTGTAGATATTTACAGCGTTGATAATGGATTGGCAACTTAGGCCAGATATATTCTAGATCTACGGCTGTGACTCTGGTACATAGATACGATTTTGGAAAGTACTTCAAATCCTTATCTGGTATACTACTGAACGAACAATCTTTTTCGTACTGGTCAATAACTTCGCCAACCTTCTCTACAACATGCTTTATAATGTTCTTGCAAAATAGACGGGAGAAGAAATCCATTGCGAAGCTGAACTTTTCTTATACTAACTAAGAACCAAAGTTTCCTCATAATATATCACAAATGTTTAGTGTAAAAAATCCTTCATATAACTTTGTTTGAATAAATTTATGTAAATCAAACACGTTCGTTAAAGCACACATGCAATTTTTTCTTGAGTGAAATGGACACTTGGGTTCGGATTTTTGCAATTTTTGTACATCCTCGTAAATTTCACCCAAATCTAACACAGGTACACTTTCACCATTGCTTTTCGCTAGAATTTCACATAGAAATCGAGACTTCTCCACTCCTTTAACGTAAACGACTTTGGCTGTACAACATAAAAAGTTGATGATTGCGTCAAACTCAGATAAGGGGACGAATCCTCTATTCCAATCAATGCAATGGTGATTGGTCATTAACCAGTTTGCAACATTTTGAAATTTTCTGGGGACCATTGACAAACTTGTGGGTGGTTGAAATAAAAAATGACTCACTTTTCTTTCACTATCGTAAGAAGCCAACTCTTTTGGTATAAACTGATTATTTTCCACTTTAAATCCTTGAATGTCAATGACAATAAATCGTTTTTTCATGGTTCGGTTGATGTTGCTTCTTATAAAATCAAATTAAATCAAATAGTTTTAGCTTCTCTGTTAATACTGCCATTCACGGTTTACATCAACTGACGGACAATTTTGGTGAGAGGTGAATAAGAGAACGCTTTGTCATGCAGAATTAAACAGTAAGCAATAGTATCAGCTTTAATATTTTCTTTAGTTGTAAACTCAATTCTTATTTCTACTGCACTTTTATGCATTACATCTCTCTGAAAAGTGCAGTCGATTCCTATTAATGGGCAACTAGCTAATCCTTTTGGATTGAACCAAGGTTGACTGCTTTCACGATGATAATAATTTTCCTGAAATCTGGAATACATGTCGTATATAACGGCGTATTTGTTATTTTCAATATCAATATCAATATTGTCGTACGGATAGCGTTCGCCATTTAGAAATACCGTTAATGATTTTAACTTAACGTCATCAAACAGACTCATGTTTGCATCGACGACACCCTTTCGCTTAGTTTGAAAACCGATGATTATGTACCTTGGCGTTTCCAACTGCGGAGCCGTTTTTACTGTCCAAGAATGACTTGTCGTAGTTGGGAGCGACGGATACTCGTGCAACTCCCAGCTTCTGAAAGGAATTTGTATTTCAACATCTCTGTCTGTCACTCTCGTTAAAGCCAATTGCTCACGTAGTCCAACAGAAATATGAGGTATACGCCATACAATTTTGTCAATTATTAATTTAATCTTTTCCGTCTTGTTTGTTTCCAGAACTGCATCAACGTCATCATTTGCTCTGATCAATACTAATTCTTGCCTCATATTCAAGACGATCTTTTTATAATCTTCCCCAAAACCTAATAGTGTCTTTAAAGGTACACTTGCTGAGAAATCTCCCTTAACGTTGAGTATATCGCTCATTTTATCATTCTCCTGAATCCATCCTGCATTTTCCAATTTTACTGTATCGTTGCGAGTAAAAGAAAAATACCCTTTCATTGTTGATGTTATGCCAACATTTCTTACCGAATCCACCTGTACTCCGTTCAGAAGATATCTAATCTCGCTAAACATATAAGCTACCGGATTATTTATCAATTGTGCCGTCGCACTGTGTTTAGTATTATCACTAACCAAACGCAGTCTTCCCTCGACGTACAAATAACTTTCGCAAGGGAGGGTGTAATTGTCGATCTCAGGTACGGTGATACGCACTTCATCGTTATTACCAAATGATGAACTGAATGGTAAGTGTGAATGGAACTCCATACTGGTTATTGAAGTGTCCAATTTAATTTTATCAGTTACTCCCAAAATATCCATGTCGTTCTGTTTAGATGATGATTGCCTTACGTGTAATGATGGTGTTCACCCTTTGACGGTTACGTTTCTTCTACAGAATAATTCCCCCTATGTTAGCACCTTATAACCTAAACTCTCTAAATATATTCGATTTCTCTGTGTCAATTTCAGTTTTTTTTGTCGACAACAGTTCAGTATCTGTTTCCGTGGTTTAAATAATACATTACGTCTAATTCTGCTACACTCTTTCCGTTTCGAATAATTGCTATCGTAAATAATCATTATGTGAATCTTCTCAAATGAAGTCTTAGAGTAATTACTTCGTTTCTAAAATTTACTAATCGATTCTCTTGATCTAATAGTCGAATGACTATTCTCGTAATCACATTCACGGTCACTGGAAGATAAATAGCTTGAAGAGGGGATTCTATTATTTTAAACCCTGGAGGTACATTTGGAAAGAAATGATACAAAACATGACCGGGTTCTCCGTTGTTATAAGATCCACCGGTTAGATTACATTCTATTCTTATAGCATTTACTTTATTTATTTCCACCGGAAAATCACCAATGTTATTATCGTTTACTTTCAACGTTCGCGGTTTAAAACCCAACAATTTTCCCAATGAATTTGGTTTACTAAAATCGAGCTTAACCGAACTGTGTATGGTTGCCTTTAAAGTATTATTATTTCCTTTAATGTTTATATAATCAGAGATATTGTTATTTTGAAAATAATCTTTCAGATATTGGTTGATATCGTCTAGTTCATATGTACCTGTAGGTATAACGATAGTTTTCCAAACCGTCGTTTTTCCTGTTTCTTCATAATGTATCAAATTATTACTTTCATCTATGTTAGGTATTGCATTAAACGTTTCAAAATTTAACAAGCACATTTCATATGTTGCCTCTTCATCGAGGTATAGTGGTGGATTCAATTCACAAAATAAAACTGATTCAGTTCCCGTAAGAGTGAATGTACACGCAACGGGTGAAGATTCCATGTTGACCATCTTTCAAGTACTACATTCTTACTTAACTTGTAAAGGACTTTAAAAACTGTAGACATAAGTGTCCACAATTTTGTGTATTTTGTTTCTGATACCTTTCATAATTATAGTTAATAACTCCCAATCCGTTCGTCAAAAGATATTTCTCTACTTCAACTGGAGGTCGTAGATCTCCATAGCTGTCAAAATATTTTACGATTCCTCCTCTCTTATAATATGCCACCCAATGCGTTCCTTCACCAGAATCGCTATCTAAATTCACTACTCCACTTTCATGCTTCCATATCTTTTTAGGTAAAGTATCTCTCATAAACACACCTCGAAAGAAAGGTAATTTCCATATTTTAGCATATTTCAGTATGTCAATGTTAGTCAACGGTCGCCGAGGCAAATATTTCAGTTTTTTGGATTGGATCGTAAATATAACCCACACCCTGTTTTGTAAGGTTTTATATAGAATCCGCTTCCCACTGCTTTTGTTTCCATAGCGCGATTATGTCGCTCTGCCTCTTTCAGTTGCTCTTTCGCAGCTTTTGCATCGTTTACCGCCTTAGCAATTGCAGCTGCACCGCCGCCGAGCGATCCTATTGCGCCCAAAGCCGCAAATAATGGAATTAAAGGTAAAAACCCTCCTCTCTTAGGAATTGGTATCACTCTTTGACGTGGAGGTCTTATTTTCTTGTGGTCCTTCTTTAAAACAGCCTGCGCCAATTTCACATTTTCTAACAGACTCTTGTTACCATTACGTGAAATTGCATGTTGTGCTTTCCTTACAGCTTGTCGAAATGATAATTTACCACCACGCTTCTTCCTTTTACTACGCTTTCTCTTCACTCCGTTTCCCATTCCAAGCTTTGTCTTAGCTTTCATTAAGGCGGCTACAGATAACGCAGATGCTTTTTCACCAAATCCCGCTTCTGTACTCTTCACTCTTTTCACTGCCGCTTGATACAATTTTTTATCTGCTTCGTGACGTTTTTCTAAATCGCTACTTACAGAATATGCGATATCGTGTTGCTTGCAAGCCTCATCCAACGCATTCACACCTCTGTCTCCTCTTTTAAGTCGAACGTCTAATTTTGTGCCCGGACCGCAGTAATTGTAACCTGGTAAGTGTAACTCTACTGGTAGTTTATTAATTAACGTATTAAGTAAACCACGACCTTTTCGTTTTAAGGTGCTTCTCGTAGTGTAATCTGTTTTGACACGACGTCGCATTTATGGCTTTTCTTTCTAACAGTCAACGATGTTACATGTGTACTACTTCAATACTCACTGCTTATCTTTATATAGCGTAAAAATTTCTCTTAATTTTTTGGTTAAGTATCGTTAGTTTATTAAATAAAGGGTCAAACAGTGTTCTTAGAAAATTTTATTTATAACTGACAGTGTCATATCTAGAAATATATACATATTAAATCACATAACATTTACATATTAACAGCTTTATGCATACTTATATCAAAAATTAATTTACTAATTCCAAACATCATTAATTCATTTGTAATTGCTCCTTTCTCAGATATTTCATTATTGAGAAATGATTTAACATTTGTCTTCATATCACTTTCCATAACACTCAAGCATGGAATCATGTTGCTGTAGAATGATTTATAGTTCAATTGTTTCAAAACTTCTAAACGATATAATACAATATCACACAATTTCCAGAGTTCCAATAGACCTTTATAAGATATATATAATGTCTCCACTCCTCTTTCTAATTTCAGTATTTTCGTTCCTTCGATGCGTTCGAAAGACGCCTTTACTGAGCTGATTTTCATTACCGGATAAATAGTTTTCTTCTCAGTAAAATACGACTTCAAAGTGTAGTTATAAGAACAAAATTCTTTCCATTCCTCTTCTAAAAACGATATGCTCTGCCTTTTGGAACCCATAATACGTATTATCGGATCAAAAAATGTTTCGGTACACAGTCCGACACAAATCCACTTCGTACGGCTCTTATTTAGAAAATATACACTTTGAGCTAAAAGTGGCAACTGATCTACGTCAGTCACCTCTCTTGCTTCTGAAATCTCGGAAGGTGCTGTCTCATTAGTATCACATTGACGAAAATCTTCATCTGTGAAGTAAGGCTGGGAGAGTATTTCAAATTGAAACTCGTTTCGAACTGAGGGCATATTCAAACCGTGCTCATCCGGCTTTTCTTCTTTTGGTTTGTCAACGTTTTCAGTCAGAAGTCTTTTCTTCTGTACGTCATCAAAAGGATCGTTCACGTGCCTTCTCTTTTGCTTCAGGAAAAAATCCACTTGTTTAGATGTCACTGTTAAATACAATAAAAATATACAAATTATAAATTATTACAATAAGATGACTTAAACTTACTTTTATGTATGTAGGTAGGTGATTAACTTAACAACACAACTCACAGTTCTGTAACAACTGAATCTATTCCCAAATGAAGAACCTTATATAACAAGATTTTAGGTGGGGGTCCCTACCTCCTCCAACCTTACGGTCATATTCAAGATAAACCGTTTTTGGATCCTCCGTCAAGTTAAGGTCACGTCAAGGATAGATAATTTTTGGAACCCTCCTCTGACCTCGCTTTTAGAGGTAATGATGAGGTCACGTCAATGACATTGAAAATTTTGCAACCTCCTCTGACTTGATCCTTAACCTTGTAGTTACATCGGCACAAAGCAAATTTTAGAACCTCCTCCGATCTTAACCTTGAACCCTCAAGGTCATTTCAAAGTTTCCTCTCGGTTACGTTAGGAACAGGTCGATTCTGGAACCTCCTCTAATCTTGACCTTGATCGAGGTCACCTCAAGGTCATGGCCTTGAAGTTTAAGGTCATGGTGAGGTCACGTCAGGAATAGGCCGATTCTGGAACCTCCTCCGACCTTGACCTTGAACTTTATTGGTCAAGGTCGGAGGAGGTTCCAGAATCGGCCTATTCCTACTACTGAAGTGTATTTTTGTGTGTGTAAAGTGTTCCATGGCTTCGTTACTTCCAAACCTCCCGAGAAATATCTCGAGCGGGTGCGAACCCACGACCTTACGTTTGCAAGGCCCGTCCCTTACGACTGGACCGTTCAGGCGTTAAAATTTGATTTAATAAAAACCGTATTCTCTTCAATTGATTGTCATGGCGTTTTGAAGTGTCGGTAGAGGATTGCTGTGGTTGCTATAATTACGTATAAATTCATGCCTCTCCAATTTTTTTCGAGCAAATCTGAAACACCGATTCGTCGACGTTGAAGACTCGGGAGGGTTCGTTGAGAACAATCAATTGTTTTTCTTCCAAATATTAATGTATCTCGTTGAACCATTTTCGAATATTTACTTATGTGACGCACATACTCGCAGAAGAAATAGCTTCACTGGTCTTCTCCACAATTACAGGGTGTCTTTTCAGAAAAGGGGGGAATGGGGGGAGTTCCATATGTTTCTTTGTGTCCTAAATGTTTTAGTTTAAACTCTACAGTAGATTTTGCACCCCATATCTAATCTCTCTGTATTATAGGAACGGGCAATTAGTGCTCAAGCGTTTAGATCGTGGATAATATAACTAAACTGCAGAAGTTATGCAGAACAAACCGCATTGCAACAGAAATCTTATTTTGAACATATAAAATAGCGACATCTTACCATCGCTTTTTGACCTAACATTGCAGTAGGATAGACAAATTGAAGCGGGATTTGCTCCTAATGAGTCCCCCATGCAAGGCGGCCATGCTTGCTGTCAAAGCATAATGAAAGATTTTAGAAAAATTTTGTGCAAATCGTTTTTGATTGCAGTGAGAACCTCGAGCAGCCTCTGGACAGCTGAATGTCGAGCTACGTTTCTGCTGAAGAAGCCCCAAGCAGGGCTGAAACAGCTGTCCAGAGGCTGCTCGAGGTTCTCACTGCAATCAAAAACGATTTGCACAAAATTTTTCTAAAATCTTTCATTATGCTTTGACAGCAAGCATGGCCGCCTTGCATGGGGGACTCATTAGGAGCAAATCCCGCTTCAATTTGTCTATCCTACTGCAATGTTAGGTCAAAAAGCGATGGTAAGATGTCGCTATTTTATATGTTCACCATTCTTACATCGCATTTGCGAATAAATTGGGCAAGTCGTTTTTGGTCTGCAGTGGGAATGTCGAGCTACGTTTCTGCTGAAGAAGCCCCAAGCAGGGCTGAAACAGCTGTCCAGAGGCTGCTCGAGGTTCTCACTGCAATCAAAAACGATTTGCACAAAATTTTTCTAGAAATCTTATTGGTCAAAAGTATCAGTATTTTAGATAAATTAATACCTGCACGACTTGAAGCAGCTGTTTGTTTGCTTTTTACAACACGCTGTAGTGTCAAATAAAATGAAAGGATATAAAATTTTCTAAATTATTTAACTAAATAACCGCCAGTAATTTGTGTGAAAATGATTTTTTTGAAATAATAGAAATTATAATTTATTTGATACATTTTAACGCATTCCATTAAAGATATCTAACAATTTACGAAAAAATATAGCCAGAAAATTGAGTGTTTATGTAAGTACGATGAGACATTGAGCATGCCCTTTCAATATCACCCTCTTGCAAGATATGCAGGTATTTTCGATGATTTCAATTTTCATACGGGTCCTCGTAAGTTATTCGAATATGGAACGACGCGTGAAGAGTAATTTTCCGTTTGTCATTTTCCCCTCGGTATCGTTTTAAAATAGATTTATTTCACCGGCATCTATTTTAACTTTTAACAGTTACTTCGACGTCTTGTAACGGAATTTTCAACTCCATTTAAATCTTGAATACAACATCTAGTTTACAATTTACATATGGATCGGCCTACAAAGCGAATGCGTGCCAAATTCGTATTGCAACTGATGTACAGTTTTAGTCAGAAATGATACAATACTTTTTTAAATGTCAACTGAAAGAAACAACTTGTAGCAATATTACCCATTATTGCCCAATTTCTGAAACGATAAATAACTTTAGGTAACGATAAAATTTTTATTGACAGATAAGTTTATGAAAAGTATAAACTGTTTACGTTGCTTAGTATACACTTTATGTACAGATAAAGCTTGGAGAAAAGGTTTTTAGAAGTTATGATGAATTTATCTGTACATAAAATTATATATCGTTTCAGAAACCGGGCATAAGTAAGATAAATTACCCCAAACATGCCGCTTTGTTTATTTGCATCTTCTAAATTATCCCTAATACAGTAAAATAAGGATTTGTCTTCCAAAAAAATCTAAACTAGCTGAATTTTTATATACACCTTTACGTACCCATTACCATTACAGATAATATACTAAAAGTCCCCGTCGATATCATGCCGGATTCACCTGTCATTCAAGGTCAAAGGTCAGGAGAAATAGTTTTTGGCGATTTTCTTGCTTCCTACTCGTTTCACAACATATTATAAGAATTGTGGATTCGACAGTTCCCCATAAAAAAAGTTCCAGTACATTTTTATATGCGATAAACCGTTTTCATGATATAAATTCAAGAATGCAGAAACAACGTAAAATGCATTTATTTCCACACCATTTTCGGGGTAGAATGGAGGCGTCTTTGGTTATATATCTTTTTTTTAGGTAAGAACAGTCCATGTTTGACATTATTATCCTTCTTCGTCACTGTCTTCCTACTTCTCCCTCTTTTTTTTTCTTCTTTCTCATGTCATTTTTTTTTCGGCATCATCAATTTGCTCAGTTGTACTCGATAGTAAATATTCTAAAGAACTTTTATTTACTTTTAAAGAAATTTTATCATCATCATCAACTATTTGTGTATTATTATTATTAGAACTGTGAGAAAAGTCAACCTGAGGCATGATTTTCCATCCATAATTAGCGCCACAATTTTCCCAACAGTTGCAAAACGTTGTGTTCAGCAGTAAGTTAGAGGTTTTAAAATATTACTCATCCCCATTGATATGGATTTAATTGATTAACCAAGTTTGTACTTGGTAGAAACTCGATACAGAAGTTTTCTTTTACAGCTGCAAGGGAGAATTAAAGAAAATTTGACTGATGAATTAAATCTTGTAATTTTAAGGTCAAGTACGGTTCCTTCAATTGACCTCATTAAAGTAAGCTCTGATTTTCTTATGAAGTCTAGAGAAAACGGCATTAAAGTTTGAAGTAGATGCTCAAAGTGCTCTCCTTCAGCTTGAATACATAAGCGTACTCTGCGTTTCATGTTTTCAACCCCGTTTGCTAAGTGTTCGGGGTTATATTAGCACACACATCCGATTATCGAAAAACTGCTGCAGAAAAGTCATTGTTTGATGAGCTGTGTGGGCAGTAGCATAGTCTTGCTGAAAAGAACAATATTCTGTTCTTCTGTGAAAATTTACTGGCCTGAGTTCGTGGACTGCTTGAATCTTATATGGATAAAGCTTTAAGTCTTTTTTAAGAATAGTGTGAGTAGTAGGAATAGGCCGATTCTGGAACCTCCTCCGACCTTGACAAATAAAATTCAAGGTCAAGGTCGGAGGAGGTTCCAGAATCGGCCTATTCCTGACGTGACCCCACCATGAGCTTCAAGGTCAAGGCCATGACCTGGAGGTGACCTGGAGATGACCTTGAGGTGACCTTGAAATGACCTTGAGGTGATCTTAAAATGACCTTGAGGTGATCTTAAAATGACCTTGAGAAGACCTTGAGGTGATCTTGAGATGACATTGAGGTGACCTTGCGGTGACCTTGAGATGAACTTGAAACGACCTTGAGGTGACCTTGAAGTGACCTTGAGATTGCCTTGAGGCGACCTTGTAATGACTGAGGTGACCTCGTAACGGACCTTGAAGCGCGATGATTCAAATGTAATTGTTTTGAAATAACTCTGACGCAACCTGTTATTGAATATGTACCTATTTAAGGAGGTATTTAATTTAATACCCGCAGACGACGGTTGACCCTCAGATTGAGTTTACCAACTTGTTGAACGTAGTGAACGTGATAGTGCTTATTAGAATTATAAATCATGTTTGATTGCAATCAGTGTGGCAAACAATTTACGCGAATCGATAATATGAATCGTCATTTGCGTACGTCATGCCAGGGAAAATTGAAATTGAAATTAGATGAAATTGCCGGACCGTCCAAAGTTGTTGACCAGGTGAACGTCATGAAATGTGATGTGTGTGAAATATACGTCAGCAGAAAGTGTTTCTCAGCACATTTGCGTAATAATTTATATAAAAGTGATGCTTTTGTGGTCGTCGATAACGGTGTGGAGAAGATAGCTGGTGCATTCGGAGACAAAATCGTAACGTACCGTATAACGGAACCTTACAATTATGTTGATGTCGAAGACTTTATGTACAATATTCAAGAAAAAGTATTAACTTTGGTTCAAAGTATATTAGACATCCATAAAGCATTAAAGTGGAATGTGGAAATTTTCGGAGTCTATTTCTTAGATTCTAAAGAAAGTTCTGAGATAAAATCTTTTAACACCAAGAATAAAATAACTTATTTTAGAACTGATATATACAATATATATATGGTGATTTTGTAAACGAAATACATGTAAAAATGTCGGAATTTCAGGAACGAGATTCAGGTAAAAAAAAAATAATAAGTGCAATCGTTTAGAATAAAACTTGCAAAAGTTGCAAATATTGTTACAGGATGGACTTTATGCAGAATTTTATATATGGAAGTCAACATTAATAAATACAATCCACTGAAAACGTCCAGCTTCATGCCATTACCGTCCTCAATAAGTGCGAAGAAAGCTGTCATAAATGTTAGAAATAAGGACAACGCTTTCTTTACCTTAGCGATAACGTCAGCGATGAGTCAACCGACAGGTCTTCCTCAAAGGATGTCTTCGTATCCCCATTATAACACAGTAGCCAATTTCACTGACCTAGAATTTCCACTGAAAGTTTGTGCCGTGAAGAAATTTGAAAGCAAGAACAATATTTCTATAAATGTCTACGGACTAGGTTCCCATTATAATGGTAAGGTTACGGTTGATGAAGTAGGACCGTTACATTTTACTAAAAATAGAAAAAATATTCATATAAACTTATTATTAATTGATGACAATAACGGAAATACTCACTATTGTTGGATTAAAAATTTATCACGTTTAGTGTCAAAACAGACTTCACATCACGGTCACGAGAAATATATTTGTGAATGATGTTTAGTGTATTTTCCATGTATTGAAAAATTGCAACGACACGAGAGGGAAGACTGTAAAGTTATCAAAACAGTTTTACCATCGACAGAGTTAAAAATAAATAAGTATGGTGAATTTTTGCCAGAGAATATATACAGTTTGAAAATTTTGAAAAACAGTTAAAACTTCATTTTGTTATATATGCCGCTTTCGAAGCATTGCTAAAACCACTGGGCAGAGTAGAACCAAATCCAGATAAATCTTTCACTATTAAGTGTTATGAACACGAACCTCATTCATTTGCATATTACATTAAGTGCAGTTTCAATGGTAATTTGTCAATGTTAAAGTTATATCGCGGAGAGAATGCCGCCACTGAGTTTATAAAATGATTAGAAAAAGATATTAAAGAAATTTACGATAAATGTTTAAGTAAAATTGAGCCGATGACTGATTTAACACGAGAAGAGAAAGAGGCATAGGACCGTGCAACAATGTGCCATATTTGTGAGAAACCAATATTAGATGTTAAGGAGAAGGTACGTGATCACGAACATTTATCGGGAGCGTTTAGAGTTGCTGCTCATTCTGTGTGCATCATTAATTTTAAAATACCAAAATTTATTCCAGTGTTTTTTCATAATCTTTCTAATTATGACAGTCACTTATTTGTAAAGACAATGGCATTAGAAGGTGAAGATGTGGACGTGATCGCACAAAATAAGGAAAAATATATATCCTTTTCGAAATTAATACACGTGGGGGATAAGACAGACTGTAAAGGTAAAAAGCGTAAAGTATATTTCAAAATAAGATTTGTAGATTCTTTTCGTTTCATGCAATCGTCTTTAGAGAAATTAAGCTCATACTTGAAAGACTGGCAATCTAGGGAAATTAGAAAATATTTTAACGATGAGATGTTTAAATTAATACGTCAAAAAGGAATTTTCCCGTATTGTTTTATTGACTCACTCATGAAATTAGATTTTCCCACTTTACCTTCTAAGAAAGATTTTATGATGTGCTGTATGATGAACACGTAAGTGATGAAGATTATGAGAGAGCACAGCGCGTTTAGAA
Source organism: Prosopocoilus inquinatus (assembly GCA_036172665.1). NCBI lineage: Eukaryota > Metazoa > Arthropoda > Insecta > Coleoptera > Lucanidae > Prosopocoilus > Prosopocoilus inquinatus. Next base: position 41,422,047 of record CM069870.1, on the reverse strand, counting down.
TTTATTTAACTTTAAAACTATGGGTGATTACAGTGATGTATACGTAACATCTGATGTTTTACTGTTGACAGACCTTTGTATTGATAATTACAAACTAGATCCTTGCCATTTTTTCACCGCTCCAGGATTAAGTTGGGATGCAATGTTAAGAATGACAAAAATTAAATTAGAGCTACTGCAAGATGTTGATATGCTACATTTTTTTAGAATGGGTATACGCGGTGGAGTGAGTATGTGAACTAAAAGAATCGAAAACGCTAATAATAAATTTGTGCATGGTTTTGACTCTAAGAAGGCAACTAAATATTTACTATATCTTGATGCTACAAATCTGTACGGTCACGCAATATGTTCCAGATTTCCGTGGGGAGAATTTACTTGGTTGTGTACAGAAGAGATTAACAATCTTAACATTTCAGAGTTAGAAGAAAATTCAGATGTCGGGTACATATTCGAAGTAGATTTGGAATACCCGACTCATTCACATGACAACCACAACGAATTACCATTTTGTCCGGAAAACATAATTCCACCAAATTCGAAATATGGTAAACTTATTCCAAGTCTGTACAACAAAAGGAAATACATAATTAACTATTTAAATCTGAAACAATGTTTGGAAAATGGTTTAATATTAAACCAAATTCATAGGGCAATTAAATTTAAGCAATCTCGTTGGCTAAAAATATTCATAGACTTTAATTCACAAAAACGAGCTGAAGCTAAAAACAAATTCGAAAATCTTTTTTACAAATTATTAAATAATAGTGTTTTCGGTAAAACTATGGAAAATGTTGAGAATCGCGTCGACATTAAATTGGTCACCAGCTGGGAAACCCATAATCGAAGACCGGGAGCTGAATCATTGATAGCTAAACCAAACTATAAATCGAGGAAAATTTTTAGTGATCACCTGGCCGCAATAGAATTATCCAAAGTACAAGTAAATTATAATAAACCTTTATACGTAGGGTTTTGTGTTTTGGAAATATCAAAAACAGTAATGTACGATTTTTATTACAATTTTATAAAGCAAAAATATAACAATAGAGCAGCTTTATTATATACTGATACGGATAGTTTAATACTGACCGTTAATACTGACAATGTATACGATGACATAAAGCAAAATTTAGATAAATTTGATACTTCAAATTACCCACCGAATAACATACATGAAATGCTTCGAACTGAATCAGTTATTGGACGATTTAAAGACGAATACTCAGGACAGATCATAGAATCTTTTATCGGGACCGGTGCGAAAGCCTACTGTGTAAAGCTTATTTCAAAATGTACTAAGAAAGCAAAAAGTGTTAAAAAATACGTTATAGATAAATACTTAACTGCAGATTACTACAAAGAAATCATTGAACGAGATGGTTTTATTTTTAAAAAGATGTACGTGTTTTACTCGGATTTTCATACGGTGTATACGGAGTTGAAAAATAAAATTGCCTTATCATCGAAAGACGATAAACGTTATATTTTGGATGACAAAATTCATACTGTGACGTGGGGTCACCATAAAATTGCTGATATAGAAAGAGATAAAAAACTAAAAGAACTAATTGAAAAATTGGAAAAAGAATTAGAAAATAAATAAAGTATGTTTTATTTATAAGTTCTGTTAGAAAGTAAATAAATTAATTTGTAAAATTCATTTGTTGTGTATTGTGAGTATTGTATGTTTACAGTTGTAGTTAATAAATATTTATTATAAAACATTGCGTTTTGGTATCCATGAATCATGTTTAGAACTCAATCCTAAATAACTTGCAAGCGCTTTATTACCTTTTTTTCTCAATACATTAATTAAATATATATCTGGATGTTTCACTTTTTGTAACTCGTACTCATAAAACCCACCAAGAATGGCTTCACCATCAGTGTCCTTAATTAGATATGTTCTGGGATTAGTATTCTGCACCGACGAAATGGTAAATATTTCGTTGGACCAATTCGGAGTGTACATCTTCGAAAATGCTTGTCTGTATTTACTGATGCGCACATGAGCTCCAACTTTAAATTTTGCAATTCTTGGATCCACAATTTTAAGGTTGTAGACGGAGTGTAAAATACTTTGCGCATTTCTTTGATTTATTTTGCTGGGTTTGTAACCCGTCGTACTGTGAACAGTGTTATTGTATTCTTCAATTCGCCTTGGTAATAAATTGAACCATCCGAAATTTCCTTGCATGCTAAATTCTTTCCACATTTTTTGTTTTAGGGGTCTATTAAATCTTTCGACTATCGAACTTTTTAAATTAGAGTATGTGCTGTAGTGATTAATTCTATATTTCTTCATTAAATTTTAAAGCTCTGCATTGTAAAATTCCCCAACAAACAATCTCTCATGTTCTTCTCTTACACCGTATTTTGTATCGAATTCATTTTCTACATCAGTTTCAAATCGTGTAACATAATCACGTGCTAACGGATGATACGATTTAAGGCAGCTTCTACCAGCGGTGATTCTAATCTAGTCTGAAGTAATGATTTTCGTTCTTCTAGAAGTGTACGAGCATGAGCCAGGGAGTCGTCCACAGGCGGGGTTACTGCTTTCGGTGTCATATTCTTGTGCTTCTTCATAAACAGATTTTGAAGTTGGAGATGTGGACTTTTCATATGAAACCTCAAGAATTTCTTCATCTTCTAAGATGGAAGGTTGTTTAATTTCACGTCCAAGTGGTGTTGAAGTACCCACATCATGCTCCTCTGACAATCCAATTCGCGACGAAGGATCGGATTTTAATTTATAACTCGGTCTTCCTCGTATGAAAGAAGGATCAGATTTCAATTTATAAATCGGTCTTTTTCGTAGGAAAGAACTCTTTGGCTCCTCTTTCAGTCTCTTTTCACTGGCTTCGTAAGACTGTTGCTCCTCTTTCATAGGTAATACGCTGCGAACAACATCTAGCTTATTGACAATATCTCGGAGTGGCTCTACAATAGGTGAATAAGTTGTCTGCAGATACTTTTTTGATTGCTCCGCATGATGCTTGTGCAATATCGGATTTAAGTGTTTTTAATTTAGTACGCAAACTTTCGCGCGCAATGGCCAACTCAATAATAAGCAATGCAATAAGTTTGTTACTCATGGCGCATCCGCATCCTTTAACGTCTGTTACAGTACTGAAGAACTGTAGAACTATGTAAAAATGAAAGAACTACGTAAAATGTAGTGGTTTTCAAGATATATGTACGTGTCGAATCCTTTACGATATCTCCCTGCGTTTATGGAACAATTGGTATCAATAACTAAAAAAACAAACGGTTCCTTCCAACAAGCGTAACAGATATTACGAAACTGGTCCATAGTCATATCTCCGCTGAGGTAATCATCGTAAACGTGTTTCAAATTTGTGAAATCTTGACGAAATAGTACTAAGAAATTACAATTATCACGAATCATTTGTTTGGGTATTGCACTGTAAGTTTGACTTAAATAAAAGCAGTCCACATTTCTATGACGTCCAAAGGAGAAATATTCTTTAATTAAATTTTGTGTAGTACACTGAATAAATAGTGAGAAAACCCCTCGACCACATTAATTCACTGAAAGCGAATACGTATTTCGGTAACGAAGTTACCATCTTCAGCGCTAAACTGATATTAAACTTTAAAACAACAAATAAACTAAACTAGACTAGCCGCACTCCCCCCCTCACTTTCTTTGTACCGTATTATGCATGCAAAGCAAACCGGGATTCTTCGAAAATCTAAAGGTCGAAGAGGCAAGAAGCGGTCGGCCCGGACTTCTCAAAATTCATTAATCTATTCCTATTTTTGTGAATCTCCAAGCTTTCGAAAGAATCTAGGTTTGTTTTGTTATTAATTTGTTTGATTAAATCTATTTTATTTACCGAATGATTGTTTTCAAGCATGTGTAAGGCAACACTGGATTTATCAAAGCGTTTGTATTTTAAATGAGCCAAGTGTTCTTTGAATCTAATTTTTAAGGATCTTTTTGTTTGCCCTACATAAATTTGATCACAATTTTTACAACTAATTTTATATATACCTGATTTATCCTCCGAATCTACTTTATCTTTTGGATTTCCCAGCAACGATTTTAAGCTGTTATTGCTGGTGTAAACTATTCTTAAACCTAATTTTTTAAAAATTGTATTCAACCCTTTAGTATATTGAGGATAAAACGGCATTTTTACAATTTTCTTATAATCTACCTCACCTATTTTGTCAGATTTTAGTGTGGTTATTTTATTAATCTCTAATTTTTGTTTTTGTTTTCTAATAATGTTATAGATTACATCGGGTTGGTAACCATTGTACGTGGCGATTTTAATAATTTCTTGAAGTTCTTTACTATAATTAACAGTTGATAAAGGGAATGTCAGCATCCTATGCACTAAGAAATTTAAGGCCGCTAATTTATATTGTTTGCAATGATTTGAATCCGCGGGAATGAATCTATTAACATTAGTAGATTTCCTATAAACGTTAAATTCTAATTTATTACTATTTCTAGTTACTAATGTGTCTAAAAAGGGTAGTTTATTGTTAGTTTCAATTTCATAGGTAAATTTGATGGTGGTGAATTTAGAGTTTAAACTTTTAAGGAATTCCTCTATTGAACATTTACTTTGGTCAAAAACACAAAATATATCATCGACGTATCTCACCCAGATTTTAGGGAAATAATCTAAAGAGGCTTTAAGTTCCGTTTCAAATTTACCCATAAACAGATTTGCCATAAACGGTGACAAGCTATTTCCCATGGCCGCCCCTTCCAATTGTTGGTAAAACTCGTTGTTAAATTTAAAGAAATTTTGATTCATGCATAAACTAGTGAGTTTTATTAATTCATCCACTTCCTCCTTATCGAAGCTATTCTTTGATAAAAGTTCTTTCAGGTAATCTAAGGTGGTTTTTACAGGTATACTAGGAAATAAGGAAGTGACATCGAAGGATACTAAAATTTCGTTTGGTTTTATTTCTAGATTTTTTAATTTTTCAATAAATTCTAATGAATTTTTAACAGAAAAATCGGGTAATTTAACTGGAAGGTTATTAAATTTATCACTTAACCACCTCGATAATGAAGAAGTCGGTGAATTTATACAGGATACAATGGGTCTCATGCTGTTACCTGGTTTGTGTATTTTTGGTAAACAATACAATCTAGGGATTATTGGGTTAGATGTTGTTAATTTGTAACGTAAAGCGTTCGTAATCGCTTTACTGCAGTCTAACATGGTTTTTTTGGTCTCCGTAATCATTTTAGGTAAAGGATCTTTTTTAACTTTCTGGTATTGACCTTGATTAAGCATGCCATTTACTCTGTCGAAATAATCTTCTTTATCTAAAATGACCACAGTATTGCCTTTGTCCGCCTTGAGATAAAAACAATCTTTTTCTCTAAGTGTTTTAATGATTTTCAAATTTTTATCTTGTTTTTTGGGGGAGGACTGAATTTTGTTTTCGGAAATTTGAATTTTACACGCGGTTCTAACAAAACTTTTGACATTTTCGTTACAAAACTTAATCGAATCTTCTATACCTGTTACGATTTCATCTAAAGGCGGTTTGTTGAACTTAAGATTAAACTTTAGTCCTTTGCTGAGCAAGTTTTTCTCTTCCTCACCGAAGGATTTTGATGATTCATTTTTAATTAACAAATCATCTGGATAAGTTTGTTCAATCTCGGATGGTGGTTTTTTATTACGCAAATTCGTCAATTTTTTGTTTAATGTAGTTACTTTTTGTTTCAATTTCCTCTGAATGACATCTTCCGTCTTATTCAAAAAACTTATCCAATCCAAGTATTCAGGATAACTTTGGTTTCTAATTAAGGTTAGATGCAATTCATATAACTCTAATTCTAATTTACTTAATTTATGATACTGATATTTTATTTCTGAAGATAGCCATTTCTCCTTAGCATACTGAATTGCTTTCAAACTAGAATAGGAATTCGTAGACGATTTTATATTAATAAATTTCGGGAACACTTTAAGTTTCTTGCAATCTTTCAGAAATTTAATATCAGCTTTAATGAAATTAATTTTAGTACTTATCTTAAAAAATTTGTTGCATAAAGTTGACCGGGAAGCCATCTTCAATAATCACAAAGCAACACAAAACCTGTGGCTGTAATCCAAATAAATAGTGAGAAAACCCCTCGACCACATTAATTCACTGAAAGCGAATACGTATTTCGGTAACGAAGTTACCATCTTCAGCGCTAAACTGATATTAAACTTTAAAACAACAAATAAACTAAACTAGACTAGCCGCACTCCCCCCCTCACTTTCTTTGTACCGTATTATGCATGCAAAGCAAACCGGGATTCTTCGAAAATCTAAAGGTCGAAGAGGCAAGAAGCGGTCGGCCCGGACTTCTCAAAATTCATTAATCTATTCCTATTTTTGTGAATCTCCAAGCTTTCGAAAGAATCTAGGTTTGTTTTGTTATTAATTTGTTTGATTAAATCTATTTTATTTACCGAATGATTGTTTTCAAGCATGTGTAAGGCAACACTGGATTTATCAAAGCGTTTGTATTTTAAATGAGCCAAGTGTTCTTTGAATCTAATTTTTAAGGATCTTTTTGTTTGCCCTACATAAATTTTAGTATCCTTCGATGTCACTTCCTTATTTCCTAGTATACCTGTAAAAACCACCTTAGATTACCTGAAAGAACTTTTATCAAAGAATAGCTTCGATAAGGAGGAAGTGGATGAATTAATAAAACTCACTAGTTTATGCATGAATCAAAATTTCTTTAAATTTAACAACGAGTTTTACCAACAATTGGAAGGGGCGGCCATGGGAAATAGCTTGTCACCGTTTATGGCAAATCTGTTTATGGGTAAATTTGAAACGGAACTTAAAGCCTCTTTAGATTATTTCCCTAAAATCTGGGTGAGATACGTCGATGATATATTTTGTGTTTTTGACCAAAGTAAATGTTCAATAGAGGAATTCCTTAAAAGTTTAAACTCTAAATTCACCACCATCAAATTTACCTATGAAATTGAAACTAACAATAAACTACCCTTTTTAGACACATTAGTAACTAGAAATAGTAATAAATTAGAATTTAACGTTTATAGGAAATCTACTAATGTTAATAGATTCATTCCCGCGGATTCAAATCATTGCAAACAATATAAATTAGCGGCCTTAAATTTCTTAGTGCATAGGATGCTGACATTCCCTTTATCAACTGTTAATTATAGTAAAGAACTTCAAGAAATTATTAAAATCGCCACGTACAATGGTTACCAACCCGATGTAATCTATAACATTATTAGAAAACAAAAACAAAAATTAGAGATTAATAAAATAACCACACTAAAATCTGACAAAATAGGTGAGGTAGATTATAAGAAAATTGTAAAAATGCCGTTTTATCCTCAATATACTAAAGGGTTGAATACAATTTTTAAAAAATTAGGTTTAAGAATAGTTTACACCAGCAATAACAGCTTAAAATCGTTGCTGGGAAATCCAAAAGATAAAGTAGATTCGGAGGATAAATCAGGTATATATAAAATTAGTTGTAAAAATTGTAATCAAATTTATGTAGGGCAAACAAAAAGATCCTTAAAAATTAGATTCAAAGAACACTTGGCTCATTTAAAATACAAACGCTTTGATAAATCCAGTGTTGCCTTACACATGCTTGAAAACAATCATTCGGTAAATAAAATAGATTTAATCAAACAAATTAATAACAAAACAAACCTAGATTCTTTCGAAAGCTTGGAGATTCACAAAAATAGGAATAGATTAATGAATTTTGAGAAGTCCGGGCCGACCGCTTCTTGCCTCTTCGACCTTTAGATTTTCGAAGAATCCCGGTTTGCTTTGCATGCATAATACGGTACAAAGAAAGTGAGGGGGGGAGTGCGGCTAGTCTAGTTTAGTTTATTTGTTGTTTTAAAGTTTAATATCAGTTTAGCGCTGAAGATGGTAACTTCGTTACCGAAATACGTATTCGCTTTCAGTGAATTAATGTGGTCGAGGGGTTTTCTCACTATTTATTTGGATTACAGCCACAGGTTTTGTGTTGCTTTGTGATTATTGAAGATGGCTTCCCGGTCAACTTTATGCAACAAATTTTTTAAGATAAGTACTAAAATTAATTTCATTAAAGCTGATATTAAATTTCTGAAAGATTGCAAGAAACTTAAAGTGTTCCCGAAATTTATTAATATAAAATCGTCTACGAATTCCTATTCTAGTTTGAAAGCAATTCAGTATGCTAAGGAGAAATGGCTATCTTCAGAAATAAAATATCAGTATCATAAATTAAGTAAATTAGAATTAGAGTTATATGAATTGCATCTAACCTTAATTAGAAACCAAAGTTATCCTGAATACTTGGATTGGATAAGTTTTTTGAATAAGACGGAAGATGTCATTCAGAGGAAATTGAAACAAAAAGTAACTACATTAAACAAAAAATTGACGAATTTGCGTAATAAAAAACCACCATCCGAGATTGAACAAACTTATCCAGATGATTTGTTAATTAAAAATGAATCATCAAAATCCTTCGGTGAGGAAGAGAAAAACTTGCTCAGCAAAGGACTAAAGTTTAATCTTAAGTTCAACAAACCGCCTTTAGATGAAATCGTAACAGGTATAGAAGATTCGATTAAGTTTTGTAACGAAAATGTCAAAAGTTTTGTTAGAACCGCGTGTAAAATTCAAATTTCCGAAAACAAAATTCAGTCCTCCCCCAAAAAACAAGATAAAAATTTGAAAATCATTAAAACACTTAGAGAAAAAGATTGTTTTTATCTCAAGGCGGACAAAGGCAATACTGTGGTCCTTTTAGATAAAGAAGATTATTTCGACAGAGTAAATGGCATGCTTAATCAAGGTCAATACCAGAAAGTTAAAAAAGATCCTTTACCTAAAATGATTACGGAGACCAAAAAAACCATGTTAGACTGCAGTAAAGCGATTACGAACGCTTTACGTTACAAATTAACAACATCTAACCCAATAATCCCTAGATTGTATTGTTTACCAAAAATACACAAACCAGGTAACAGCATGAGACCCATTGTATCCTGTATAAATTCACCGACTTCTTCATTATCGAGGTGGTTAAGTGATAAATTTAATAACCTTCCAGTTAAATTACCCGATTTTTCTGTTAAAAATTCATTAGAATTTATTGAAAAATTAAAAAATCTAGAAATAAAACCAAACGAAATTTTAGTATCCTTCGATGTCACTTCCTTATTTCCTAGTATACCTGTAAAAACCACCTTAGATTACCTGAAAGAACTTTTATCAAAGAATAGCTTCGATAAGGAGGAAGTGGATGAATTAATAAAACTCACTAGTTTATGCATGAATCAAAATTTCTTTAAATTTAACAACGAGTTTTACCAACAATTGGAAGGGGCGGCCATGGGAAATAGCTTGTCACCGTTTATGGCAAATCTGTTTATGGGTAAATTTGAAACGGAACTTAAAGCCTCTTTAGATTATTTCCCTAAAATCTGGGTGAGATACGTCGATGATATATTTTGTGTTTTTGACCAAAGTAAATGTTCAATAGAGGAATTCCTTAAAAGTTTAAACTCTAAATTCACCACCATCAAATTTACCTATGAAATTGAAACTAACAATAAACTACCCTTTTTAGACACATTAGTAACTAGAAATAGTAATAAATTAGAATTTAACGTTTATAGGAAATCTACTAATGTTAATAGATTCATTCCCGCGGATTCAAATCATTGCAAACAATATAAATTAGCGGCCTTAAATTTCTTAGTGCATAGGATGCTGACATTCCCTTTATCAACTGTTAATTATAGTAAAGAACTTCAAGAAATTATTAAAATCGCCACGTACAATGGTTACCAACCCGATGTAATCTATAACATTATTAGAAAACAAAAACAAAAATTAGAGATTAATAAAATAACCACACTAAAATCTGACAAAATAGGTGAGGTAGATTATAAGAAAATTGTAAAAATGCCGTTTTATCCTCAATATACTAAAGGGTTGAATACAATTTTTAAAAAATTAGGTTTAAGAATAGTTTACACCAGCAATAACAGCTTAAAATCGTTGCTGGGAAATCCAAAAGATAAAGTAGATTCGGAGGATAAATCAGGTATATATAAAATTAGTTGTAAAAATTGTGATCAAATTTATGTAGGGCAAACAAAAAGATCCTTAAAAATTAGATTCAAAGAACACTTGGCTCATTTAAAATACAAACGCTTTGATAAATCCAGTGTTGCCTTACACATGCTTGAAAACAATCATTCGGTAAATAAAATAGATTTAATCAAACAAATTAATAACAAAACAAACCTAGATTCTTTCGAAAGCTTGGAGATTCACAAAAATAGGAATAGATTAATGAATTTTGAGAAGTCCGGGCCGACCGCTTCTTGCCTCTTCGACCTTTAGATTTTCGAAGAATCCCGGTTTGCTTTGCATGCATAATACGGTACAAAGAAAGTGAGGGGGGGAGTGCGGCTAGTCTAGTTTAGTTTATTTGTTGTTTTAAAGTTTAATATCAGTTTAGCGCTGAAGATGGTAACTTCGTTACCGAAATACGTATTCGCTTTCAGTGAATTAATGTGGTCGAGGGGTTTTCTCACTATTTATTTGGATTACAGCCACAGGTTTTGTGTTGCTTTGTGATTATAGTACACTGAACGTCATCAAAAACAACGACTGAATATTCTTTTACATTTGCAGGTGATACCATTTTTTCAATATCGGAAATTTCAAAGTAACCTATTTCGGGCACTGTTGACAGCAAATGTCGGAGAAATTTATACTTCCCTTGAGATAAGGTCTTACAGCAGATGTATAAATTTTTGAAACGTAATCCGTTCGGATGGGTTAATAAAGTCACTAAGGAATTACTTTTACGATTGCATCGTCGAAATTTTGTACGGATAACTTTAAAGACTGTTGTTGAAACTTCATATTTAAAATAATATTTTTCAAAAATATTCAAAATATTTTTGCTCCTTACAACACGTTATTAATTTCCTCTTTACCAAACGCGATACTCTATTACTGTGTTGTAGTTATCAACATCAGCTGCTATACAAACACTGTTACTAAAACTTAAAAATTATTTATTGAAATAAATATAATAAATTAATATTCCTAACTAAATTAATATTTCTCCAGCCACTCTGATTAATGCTCCTCACTGTAAAAAATAAGGTGTTGAAATGTTGTAATGAACGAGAACGAACCCAAGATTTATCCGTCGTGGATTCCGCTTCCACCTCTGCCGTTTCCTCCTCCACCTCCACCTTTGGTGGTAAAGGTCTTGGTAGAGGAGGCTCCAAAACTGGCGGTGCAAACACCCTCCTTTTTAGGAGGATGCGTTGAGGCGCCGCCACTTGCTGCCCCGGCGGCCGTCGTTCAGGTGTGGCCGCCGCTAACGGCGTTGGAGTGTAGCTGGGTGAAGGTGACCGTTCGAGTGGTGGATGAACCACTCAATAATTAAGTATCGCCGTTTCCGCATTAATCAGAGTTCCGTCCATTAACTGAAAAAGTAAATAATAATTAAACCGTAAAATACAAATTAGATTACTCACTTTCATTTCCACTTGCCTCATAAAAATTGATTTCACAAAAGGCATGTTTGGTGAGGAACTCATCTGTAAAACGAATAACAATTATCAAAAATTGTACAAAGAAAAATAATTTTGTACATCCTCGAAAACATACCTAATACCTCGACAACATTTCCAACTTCATTTGAGGAACAAACCATTGAACAACAATATAATTCACAGACATATCTACTTAAGAGAAGAAGTTAAATCTTAAGACACTAAATCAATCTTAATCTTTTAAATGGATATGTCTGCGTCAAGATTATGAAACAAATCTTGGATCAGGCTCAGACGGTTGTGAATGAGGGAAATTTTGTCATATTTTTCGTTTAAAGCCTGGTCAGTCGGAGACCTTAAGCGAACTGTACGTAAAATTTCACGACCAGATTGCAACTCATCCGTGACTTTTTTTCTCAGATTTTTCTCACCCTCTAAACAACAGTTCCTGACTTCAGGCATAATTCCTTCATAATAATTTTGGACTGCTGTTGAGATAACTCCTACTAAATTGGGAGAGGGTGAAGGAAGGGGTATAACATGTTGTGATGAAATTCCTATTAAATTTGTTCCTGAGGAAAGGGATCGAATAGGTGTAGAGGTTCAGACACTAGGAGAGGAAATTTCAAGCCGAGAAGGTGAAATCTGTCGAGAAGGTGGAATTTGAGAGGGTGGGATATGTAGTTCCGGTTGTGATTTTGAAGGTGACAAATTCTGAATATTGGATATAATATTAGCAGATTCACTAACATTAGTCCTCGGTAGATTAATAGTCCTCGGTCGACGAACAGAAGGAGAATTATTAATCATTACTGGATTAATATTAATTGATGAGTTCGTGTTATTATTATTCCCAATTGGTGATAATTGAGATATCTCCATTGAACGGTCTCATATATCAATTATCTCAGAAACTGAGTCATTATCATTAGGATTTAGCGGGATATTATCTGCAACAATACGGGGTTGCGACTGACTCAGTTGACCTTGCAACTCCGCACTATGCATCAAGTCATCATTTGAACGCAAAGAAGAAAGAAAAACTCTTTCATTAGCAATTCTTTCCATTCTACGTTCGTTCCCTTCTGCGTTGCAAATACTCTGCTTTAGGCAACCACACTCTTTCATACTTGTCGCTAACGGTCCTTAGACGAGAATATTGGTTACCACGTAGGATGCGTAAATATCGTGTGGTTCACGAGTATTAGAAACGGATTTAGAAACAACAGATTTAGAAATGGAACTCGGAGTTTTTGATTTAGAAATAACAGATCTAGAAATGACACTCGGAGTTGTAAAGACGGATGTAACAATAGGAACAGTTTCCGATGTAGCAATAGGAACGGATGTAACAGCAACCTTAGGAATGAATGTAACAACAACCAGAGTAGTAGAGGCTGATGTGGATGTAACAATAGGAGTAACTATTGACTGTTCATAAATGAGGGGTTGAATAGGTTTGGTTTGCGTAAGGAAAGAAGAAATAAGGGGTTGAGTGGGTTGTTTAAGAATGGGAACTAATTTATTTGATGGGGACACTGGTTTATTTGGTAGTTTCGAAGTTTCATTTGGTGGTTTCATTAAAGAAGAAGTAACGGTTAATTGTTGTGGAATAATAAAAGGAGGTTGGGTAGATTGCTGATTAAGAATAAAAGGGCTAGGAACCAGCAATTGGCTAACAATTGGTTGACTGGAATGAATGTCTCGAGAATCCACACGCTCTATTACGTCACCAACTGCGTTCAGTGCAGAATCATTGATAATTCCTTCTTGCAACAGAAAAGAGGAATTATCAATTTCATTCCACCATGAAGGAGGCACATTTGCTTGAGTGGTAAATGCACTCTGAGAAACATTTACTTGAGCAGTACTTGCCACTCCTGTCTGTGTTTCTCTAAATGCAGATTCTACGCTAGTAATTACTGTTGAAGAAGGATTTCCTTGTAAATATTGCTGTAAAATTGGGCGTTCATTTCCAAACGACATTACTAGCATGCAAATAATACGGAGTATATTAAAACATTAAAACGTAAATCTTACTTAATAATACTTACAGTTAAATTGCTAAACAAACAAGAACAGATATAGAACAGATATATCTGGAAAAAATAGAGTATCATACTATAGATCTATTAAAGAATAAAGAAGTAAGAGCACTTACCAGTAGATTAACTGTACAAGTAACTTGTGAGTTTATCCTTTCCTCTTTTCTTCTTTCCTTTCTTTCCTCCTTTTTTCCTTCCTTTCTCTCCTTTTTTTCTTTCCTTTCTCTCCTTTTTTCTTTCCTTCTCTTTTTTCATTCTTACTTGCAGTTATTTTGAAAGAATTTCAAAAACTAATTACTCTAACGACTTTAGAATTTGAATAACATTTACGAAGTTTAATAATAATCTTAGTATTACCAAGTTCAATAGTAATCTTATTATTACCAAATTTATAATAATCTTTACTCAAATAAATGTAAGGAATGTAAGGAAAAAGTGTATCTGTCGAATAATAATCTTTATTTGCAAAATTATTCCTAAATCAAACTTGTAAGTGTCACACAGTTTAACGATACATATTTTACGAGCACTCATCTCCTAGAAACCATGATTTCATCGAACAGTCAGCCCCTAATCTTTATTTTAAAAATCGTGTAAATTTAAATTACATTCTTAAAAAAATTATCTTACCCCTTTGGTAAACACGCACTAAGCTCTGTGAGAGCCCGATTGAAACTGATGTGTAATAATAATATATTAGTTAAACGATTTCTATGCAAACTGAATTTGAATTTTAAATCGACGGTGAATGCTCTTAAATATGTTAATTTACTACTATGCAATTTTTGCTAGTATGGCTCGCTTTAAAACGTGCTTGTTATTATTTATTTAAAGCGGTATTTATATTCATTCACAACTCGGAATACATATGTAAATTTTATAGTGTTTGTATATTTAATCGACGTTCGCCTTCAAACATGTTTATTTTTTCTACGCCACTTAATTAATTATACGACGGTGTGTGAATTTAAATCCTTAAATTTTAAATTGATCGATTAAAATTAATAACGTCTCCTTTCTGATTTAGTTTATTGTATACAGGGAGATTCAGGAAACCCTATTTTGCAGTTATAAGTTAACGATATGGATCTATCAAAATATAATATTTTCAAATTTCGGACACTTTCGCTTATACCGGAAGTTGCTGTCAACTTTCTTATTTTAAATTGAATACCCCAATTTTGAATGCATCTTTGAAATCTTCATAAGATTCTAAAAATATTTTATGCAACATATGGTACAAGAAAAATTAGCCGTTTAAGATATAGTTGTAGTTGCTTTAATTGGATCTGAAATGAATATTTGGAGTTTTTCTTCATTCTCTGTGATACCAGATAGTCTTAGGAGATTTTCTGAATTTTCCTCCAGTGACTGAAACTAACAAAATTATTAACTTCTGTGACAAGATTTTTAAATTTAAATGTTACGGCAAATTATTAATGTATTCCAACACAATTTGGGGTTAAGGTTGAATCATACCTAAGCTTGGACGACTTAAGCAGAAAAATTCCTCTTAATTTTTTTTAAAGATTAACTTGTCTCCCAGACTTCCGGAAAGGATTAATGATAAAGCTGACCTATAAAAGTTAGCTAAACCATAGTTTTACTTCTTGGAAAATTATAACTTGAAGTATAACTTCAGGAGAAGTATAATTTGAAGGGAGTTAGCTGGTTAGTTTCAAATTTATCGATATTGAGTTATAAATAGAATTCCCACCATTGTTCATAAGTGATTCCATATTGTTGGAGTTTTGACGTTGAAATATACAGGGAGATTCAGGCAACATATTCATTAAAAGTTTACAGACTTCCTCTTCGAATTTCTATTTCATATTTTGCACTTGTAAGTAAGCGATAAGGATTTATTAAAATATAATATTTCCAACTTTCGGGCACTTCTACTTATACCGGAAGTTGCTGTCAATTTTCTTATTTTAAATGGAATACTTTTATTTGCATTTTTGAAATCTTCGTGAAATTCTAAAAATGTGATACAAGAAAAATTAGCCGTTTTAGAGATATTTCCATTTTATAAAAAAAGTTCAAAGTTGCAGTACCTTGTTTATGATGCTGCCATCTTTGTGTAACAAAAGCCTTAATTTCAATTATTGGCCTGTAGTAGGCTATAGTCGTAAGATGTTATGTCATACCTAATTTTACACAAAATCGTTTACAGGCTGGTTAACAAATAACTTCTATTCGAACTAATTTCAACTGTCGAAAAGTCATGTTTTTTAAATGGAACACCTAGTATGTTTTATACCATGTGACTCAGGATTAAATATTCTTTCGTCCTGTATTAGCATTCCCTATACCTATCTCTTATAGTTCACTCGTTATTGATGATTTCTTTTTAACACGTAATTTGTTTTCATTTTTCGGTATTATTTTTAAATAATGGGCTATGAAAACTAGAAAAATTATAATTTTTGAAATTCATCTGTCTAGTAAGACATCTGTCTAGTAAGAATTAAAAAAAAACAATTTATTCTCCACGAAGAACCAAAAAAATGAATAATCAAACACAGACATATTAAATGTATTTGATGATAAAAAAATCGACAATTCAAGAAGTTAATAAAGAAAGTTGTTATATCGAGGAAAATGCGTTATTACTTAGTTACAGTAGATAGTTATTACTAATAAATAATAGCCGAGGACAACTTAAAATCAATATTATAACCAACAATTTGTGTATTATTTTTAATATTTCTGATTTATTTATTAGTTTTCATAAAATTTTGTCTTCTAAGTGTAAATTTCTCCTTGTAAATGTGTAAAGTCATACCAAGAATTCTAATACATGCGGCATATGTAAACAAAAAGTTCAGATGATAGATGTGTATTTAAATATTATTTGTCGGTTTTTAAAATGAAATTAAAATTACAGTTAAAAATTAATTTAAAGAACCTCAGTTTGTTAAATTTTCATAGCACACTATTCAGGAATAATACTGAAAATTGAAAAATTGATGTGTCAAAGAGAAAATCATGAATAGAAAGAGAAAGGTAAGAGATGGGTATAGGGAGTGCTAATACAGTTCGAAAGAACATTTAATTCTGATCCTTATGGTATAAAAATATACTAGGTGTTCCATTTAAAAAATATGACTTTTCGACAGTTGAAATTAGTTAGAATTGAAGTTACTTTTCAACCAGCCCGTAAACGATTTTGTGTAAAATTAGGTATGACATAAAAGCTTATGAGCATAGCCTACTACAGGCCAAAAATTGAAATTATGGCTTTTGTTTGTGATTTATTAAAATTAATAACGAATAAAATAACGACTCCTCTCTGATTATAGTTTACTGTATAATAATATATTATTAATAACAATATTCAATAATTAATATTTTCATAATAATATTTAAGAATAAGTACACAAATAACAGTTCTTCTTCCGTGGAGGTGGACCATCTATTTCATCCAAAGAAAATTCTGTTTGATTCCAATGTTGGTGACAGAGTCTCTGGCTTTGTAGATATTTATCACGTTGATAATGGATAGGCAATTTAGGCCAGATATATTCTAGATCTACGGCTGTGACTCTGGTACATTGATACGATTTTGGAAAGTACTTCAAATCCTTGTCTGGTATACTACTGAACGAACAATCTTTTTCGTACTGGTCAATAACTTCGCCAACCTTCTCTACAACATGCTTTATAATGTTCTTGCAAAATAGACGGGAGAAGAAATCCATTGCGAAGCTGAACTTTTCTTATACTAACTAAGAACCAAAGTTTCCTCATAATATATCACAAATGTTTAGTGTAAAAAATCCTTCATATAACTTTGTTTGAATAAATTTATGTAAATCAAACGAATCCTCTATTCCAATCAATGCTATGGTGATTGGTCATTAACCAGTTTGCAATATTTTGAAATTTTCTGGGGACCATTGACAAACTTGTGGGTGGTTGAAACAAAAAATGACTCACTTTTCTTTCACTATCGTAAGAAGCCAACTCTTTTGGTATAAATTGATTATTTTCCACTTGAAATCCTTGAATGTCAATGACAGTAAATCGTTTTTTTCATGGTTCGGTTGATGTTGCTTCTTATAAAATCAAATGAAATCAAATAGTTTTACCTTCTCTGTTAACACTGCCATTCACGATTTACATCAACTGACGGACAATTTTGGTGAGAGGTGAGTAAGAGAACGCTTTGTCATGCAGAATTAAACAGTAAGCAATAGTATCAGCTTTAATATTTTCTTTAGTTGTAAACTCAATTCTTATTTCTACTGCACTTTTATGCATTACATCTCTCTGAAAAGTGCAGTCGATTCCTATTAATGGGCAACTAGTTAATCCTTTTGGATTGAACCAGGGTTGACTGCTTTCACGATGATAATAATTTTCCTAAAATCTAGAATACATGTCGTATATAACGGCGTATTTGTTATTTTCAATATCAATTTCTATGTTGTCGTACGGATAGCGTTCGCCATTTAGAAGTACTGTTAATGATTTTAACTTAACGTCATCAAACAGACTCATGTTTGCATCGACGACACCCTTTCGCTTAGTTTGAAAACCGATGATTATGCGGAGCCGTTTTTACTGTCCAAGAATGACTTGTCGTATTTGGGAGCGACGGATACTCGTGCAACTCCCAGCTTCTGAAAGGAATTTGTATTTCAACATCTTTTTTTGTCAAATTCTGTCAATTATTAATTTAATCTTTTCCGACTTGTTTGTTTCCACAACTGCATCAACGTCATCATTTGCTCTGATCAATACTAATTCTTGCCTCATATTCAAGACGATCTTTTTATAATCTTCCCCAAAATCTAATAATGTCTTTAAAGGTACACTTGCTGAGAAATCTCCCTTAACATTGAGTATATCGCTCATTTTATCATTCTCCTGGATCCATCCTGCATTTTCCAATTTTACTGTATCGTTGCAAGTAAAAGAAAAATACCCTTTCATTGTTGATGTTATGCCAACATTTCTTACCGAATCCACCTGTACTCTGTTCGGAAGATATCTAATTTCGCTAAACATATAAGCTACCGGATTATTTATCAATTGTGGCGTCGCACTGTGTTTAGTATTATCACTAACCAAACGCAGTCTTCCCTCTATGTACAAATAACTTTCGCAAGGGAGGGTGTAATTGTCGATCTCAGGTACGGTTATACGCACTTCATCGTTATTACCAAATGATAAACTGAATGGTAAGTGTGAATGGAACTCCATACTGGTTATTGAAGTGTCCAATTTAATTTTATCAGTCACTCCCAAAATATCCATTTCGTTCTGTTTAGATGATGATTGCCTTATGTGTAATGATGGTGTTCACCCTTTGACGTAAAAATCTATATCTAAGAACTTTTTTGTGGAAAATTGTTTAATCTAGAATTCTTACAATAACCAAAATTGTTATTAAATTACTTATTTTACTGGACTACCCCGCTTATTGAGATAAAATATCCGTGGACCAATAAAATTTTATGAACAAAAACTATGGAAAATGTGGATTTATAATTTTAAATAACGTCATTAGCAGCTTACTGTGGAAATTTCATATTTTCGCGGAGTGGTTTCAGTGCCTACAACATTTGGCTGTTTACGATACTATAGTATCTAGATATAGTACTTTTTAAGTGGATATTTTCAACGATTTTAAGGGAAAAAAAACTGGACATATAACAACGTATATCCTTTTATTATTCTATTCTATAGCTTTTTTTTCTGATTGTAATGGTTTGAAAAAATGAAAATTTTATTTGATACATAATTTCAAATTTTTTGTTCATTTTAACAAACTATTTAATATTTGTCTGTATAGCTATTGCAATATAATGCACTTTAATTGCATTTAAAATAATTTTTTACCGATAAACACCTGGTGGTCCCGATATAACTTGCCAGACTGGTACCTCAACTTTAGTAAAAGAATGAAACAGTCTAGTGGTAATGCTTGTACTGTTAGTTTAAAACAAAAACTGCATACTACTTATACTAAAGATGTTTGGATGTCACTGAATAGTGCCTTCTGCAAAGACATTGGTAACTAAAAACGAACACTTTTGTTTGAACAATTTGAAAGATAATTTCTATAGCAATATAATATTTTTTAGATTTCTTTAGCATTCAGCGGCTCTTAACATTTTGTATGTACAAAATTAATTAAACTGCGAATTGATACTATTCAAATCTCAGCTAGATGAAGTCAAGCATACCAAATATAATGTGACTAAATGAATATCAGATTAGAGAAGGTGGTGCAAATATGTATATTTAGTGATTAATAATAATAATAACTCTTGATTCCAATCCAATAATCTTGATGCAATGATGTAGAATTTGGAAAGTAAAATTTACAAATATGGAGAACACAGATCATATCACACAGTTGTACAAATTAAACATAAGAAGCTAATAATAGTGAAGCATTTTCAAGTAAACGTTGATATCATTTAGAGGTTATTACCTAAAAACTTCACTCTGGGAATAAAAACATTGGTTTTGTAAATGTTCATTTATTTTTATACCAAATAGTTTAACATTATTCGCATCCGTGATATAGGTAGGCAGTTTATTGAAAATTTTGAAACTTGTAGAGAATTGATTTTTCACAAAGAGTAGTTCGCGGGATCTTTAATTTGATTTGGTTTTTCTTAAGAGTTAAGTAGTAGTGGAAATCTACTTTCTGTAAATCATTTGGACTGTTATTAAATACGTGGATTGAGTTTTCATATGCATACGAGCGTCGTTCAAAGTGTGTTGTAATTGAGCGATATCTAACAATGCTTAAATTTTCGTGCAAATGTTTGAGACATTAGATCTAGTTACCCTTGATTGCAAAAATTGATAGGTGCTTTTGTTTTCCTTATGTCAGTTGTGAAATATGGCTGAAAGTAGTTTGAAGAAGTTTTTGTGCAAAGAGAGTGTATATGCAAAGAAAATTTTCAATCGCTTATCAAAAGTGTACAAATCGGATGCACCTTCGTATGCCACGATCAGTAGGTGGTCGAAAGAATTCATTCACGGTCGTAAAAGCATTGAAGATGATCCAAAGTGCGGAGATCTAAAAACTACAACCGATAATGAAGATGTCGCTCAGGTTGAATCTCTGACACTCGTAAATAGGCGTATAAAAGTATTAGATTGCGTGTTCGAACAACTTAACCATCAGCCTTACAGCCCGGACCTGGCCCGTAGGAACTTTTACTTATTCGGATACCTCAAGAAATATATTCGGGGGCGCCTGTTTTCGGATGACGAAAGTCTTAAAGAGGAGATGGAAGCGTGGCCAAGAGGAAACATGATTTACCTACTTTTTCAAATTCCTTTTTGGCTTTTGAAACATAAGCAAAATTTACGTTTAACAAAGGGAATTCCATGCTTACAAATGACACCAAGTCGACTGAACTTGTTTAAGGAATGCAACATAATGTTTAAGGCATTCCTAGTTGATTTGAAAAGAATATATTTGATTTTGCAAATATAGTTTTTAATATGTAAAAAGCTTAAAAATTTAGGCACTTTTTAAATAAGCATTATAAAAATTGTCGATAGAGGGGAAAGACGGTTAACAGTCAAAATTAAAGAGCGATTGTTACTGCTGTTAATAAATTTTTTGAACATAAATAATAACTAGGTTCTCATAACCTACGGAGGAGATTAAAAGGGTAGTTAGGGGAGATCAAATTAAAGATTTTTTCTTAATAATTTTTTGGGAAAAAAGCAACAACTAAAAAGTTACAAGAGTTTAAAGTGAAATTACTTAACAAGCAAAAGTTACTCCCTGCAGTAATATTTTAGGTTTTAGATTCAAATTTGAAGCATTTATGAGATAATTGAACATTGCTTTACAATAAACTACTATTTAAAAAAAAATGTAGTCTCGTTAAAGTAACGGCTATTTAATTTTTTCTTTTAATGTCCAAAAACGGGTTTGCCTGTCGTTGTGCACCGCCTACTAATTAAAAACAAAATTAGGAAACAGATTACCATAGACATTTTATGAATGGTGGTTTTGATAAATTTAGAATTTATTTAATAATAAAGTTCTATTTTGTGAAATAATTTTAATTAATTAAGAAGCTACAGGTGTAAATTGAAGAAGAAATTAAGAAAGTTAAACTGCTGTAACTTTCTTATTATTCGATTTTGGTCAAAAGCGAATTAAGAAAAAGACTATTTTGATGTCCTACACCTTTTCAATCTCCTCCGTACGTTGTGAGACACCCAGTATATTATAACGTGTGCCATTAATTGCCCCGTTGTTCCACCTATTCCCTTTTTATTGGATCATATCATATACAGGGAGATTCAGGCAACTCATTCATTAAAAGTTTATGGACTTCCTCTTTGAATTTCTATTTCATATTTTGCAGTTATAAGTTAGCGAAAAAGATTTTTTTATATATAATATTTGCAGCTTTCGGGCACTTTCTCTTGTACCGGAATTGCTGCTATCAACTTTCTTATATTAAATAGAATACCCCATTTTTTAATGCATTTTTGGAATATTCAAGAAATTCTAAAAGTATTTTGTGGAACATGTGGTACAAGAAAAATTAACTGTTTACGAGGTATTTCCATTTTTAAATGAAAAAGCTAATACTTGCAGTACCTTGTTTATAGCTTTATACTTGATTGTTTACAAGCTGGTTAAAAAGTAGCTTCTGTTCGACTTAATTTCAATTGTCCAAAAGTCAAGTTTTTTAAATGGAACGCCTGGTATATTTTTAAACCATGTGACACAAGATTAAATGTTCTTTCGTCATGTATAAGTTTTGCCTATACCTGTCCCTTATAGTTCACTCTCTCACTATTTTTCGGTATTGTTTCTAAACAGTGAGCTACGAGAACTAGAGAAATTGTAATTCTTGAAATCATCCGCCTAGTAGCAATAAGAAAAAACAATTTAATCCCTACGAAGAACAAAAAAACGAATATTCAAACATAGAGACATGAAATCTATTTGATGATAAAAAATCAAATTCAAAAAGTTAATAAAAGAAGTTGTTGTCTCCAGGTAAATATGTTATTAGTTAGACACAACAGAAAGTTATTAGTTATTGCTAATAAATAATAGTGGAGGATAACTTAGAGCGAATATTATAACTAACAATTGTGTATTTAATTTATTTATTAGTTGTATTTTTAATTTATTTTTACTTTTTATAAAATTTTGTTTGAATTTCTCTTTGTAAATGTGTAAAAAGTCATACAAAGAATTTTAATAGTTACGGCATACGCAAATAAAAAATACAGATGATAGACATATATTTAAAAATTGTTTTTCGGTTTTTAAACTGAATTTGAAATTACAGTCAGAAATTAATTTAAAAAATCTCAGTTTGTTAAATTTTCATAGCACACTATTCAGGAATAATACTGAAAATTGAAAAAATTATGAATAGAAAGAGAAAGGCAAGAAATGGGTACAGGGAATGTTAATACAGTTCAAAAGAACATTTAAGTCTTATTCTCATGGTATAAAAATATACTGGGTGTTCCGTTTAAAAAACATGACTTTTCGACAGATGAAATTAGTTCAAATAAAAGTTATTTTTTAACCAGTCCGTAAATAATTTTGTGTAAAATTAGGTATGACCTGAAAGCCTATGATTATAGCCTAATGCAGGCCAAAAATTAAAATTATGGCTAAAAAACAAAGATCATAAACATAATGGCTAATGTTTCTGGTATCACATGTTGCACAAAATATTTTTAGAATTTCATGAAGATATGAATGCAATCTTCGCAATCATGACCCTTGTATAGGTTAAGAAAGTAAATTAAAAAAAAAGGTTGCATATGAAATATTGCATGATAATTACATACATCCAGCTTTACTCTCAAATAATTTCAACTGAACAGCGTCGGAGATGGATACAAGCACACACATCGATTCGAATTCGTTCTTGCTTCTTACGTTGCAATGTACGCGTACCTATTTTTTGAGCTACGTAGGCACTTCTACGTGACTCAAGTGATGTGTGAGTGAGTGTAAAACGCAATGAGAGCTGACGCGACCTACAAAAATTTGATCAACAGAAAACAACGCAAATAATCACGAAATTTATTTTATTTATTATTTACTTTCATCCTAGTCAAACTGCTGAAATAAAACACTAACACTTCCGAAGGTAATTTTTTTCTAGCGGGTTAGTAATTTACTCAATTGCAAAATATAGAAGAAAACGTTTCATGCAATTTTAGTGCATATTGCCCTCTATTACAGAATTTTATACAACAAAGTATCAAGATATTCTCTTCACGCTTATAGGAATTTATTGTGCGTAGTACAAAAGTCAAATTAGTGTCTACTTCTTTACTCCAAAACTGAGTAATAATTTTACCACAAACGTAGGTAAACATTTTTCAGGTCAAGGTGGAAAAATATCCGCAACTCCTTTTTACATATAATTGTAAGGAATTTCACTTTGTCATTTCTCTCGGTGTGCATTCTGCCGTTGTCTCTGCTATTTTAAGCACATTGTAAGAGCCTTATTCTGGAATCGAGAGAACAGATGCAAAAGAGAACGTGACGTCAGAACGATGTAAACTTTCATACAAACCAATATAAACCGTAAGAGAACTGCGCCATTTTGACATCATGTTCTCCTGCGAACCTGTTCCCTCGCTTCGAGAACAGGCCCTAGAGAAAAATCAGTACGTTGGAGTTATCCAACTATATCTGGTGTCCCCTTTAAACATGATAACAACAAACAATTGCTCACAAAATTATTGAATACCAAAATAGAAAAAGATTTTGTAAGGTGTTTGTTTATAAAAATTAACCTACTTTCTGCATAACGATTTAAATTTTAGGAAATACCATGAAGAGGTTTGTTAAAAATACCTCCGCAGCTTTCAACAACACTTCCAAATTCCATCCGAAACGCTGAATAACGTTCTAAATTAACATTGGCCACATTCCTCAAATTCCTTCCTGCTAATGTGCATTTCAAATATTTCTTCATTATTGAGTACATGTATGTAAAGCAGATACTATCGCATTTGGAAATTACAGCTGTGTAAATAAACTACACCCGAACTAACTGATTGAGTCTAGGCACATGAAATATGTAAAAACAAAACAAACAGTATTGAATTTGCAAATGACCA
Source organism: Prosopocoilus inquinatus (assembly GCA_036172665.1). Classification (NCBI taxonomy): domain Eukaryota; kingdom Metazoa; phylum Arthropoda; class Insecta; order Coleoptera; family Lucanidae; genus Prosopocoilus; species Prosopocoilus inquinatus. The sequence continues at coordinate 41,397,314 of CM069870.1, read as the reverse complement.
GTCACTAAATTATTAGAAATTACAGTTGATAAAATCGTTTTGTTTGCAGCACAAATGAGGCGTTAAGAATCAAAGTGGCCTAAGCCACAAATTTTAATTTTCGTGTTTATAATTCCTAAGATTGGCATTTAGTTTATACTTTTAATACAAGACTTGCCTAACTTCAGTTTCTTAGTATGTTCAGAGATGGAGCTATAAATTTTGTTGTAGCACTGCGGTTTTGCACATTTTATTGTATTCTATAGTGGCCTAAAGTGGGTTAGGCCATTATTACTTCTATACTTTAACGGCATCAAGTCACATCAAGTGCTGTTGTCAAGTGATAAGTTTCTTCTTAAACAAATTATTGCTCCAGGAGGCATATTTGTTGCAAATGGATGTCGTAGAAGCGGAAGGTTTGTTATGTTTTAATTACTATCGATTTATTATTTTTATTAACAAAGTATTGTTTTAAACGTTGGTTTTAATTATTCTGAGGTTAGGTATTTTTTTTGCAAACATACCTACGAGTATAACAGAGTACCATTAACAACTGTATGCAATGATTTTATGACATTTAGATATTCCGGATCCTTTTGAGACAGACGATGAATCTGAATATCAACCATCAGAATGTGAAGATGACCATGCAGAGACGCAAAAGGCAGGAAAAGAGTTAGAAGAGAAGCTACTTGGGCGCGCAATCAACGAAAGCTTAAACGAGCTTCAGGACTCTCATATTAAAATGCAAAAGGGAATTTTGTTCCCGCTAAGATTTTTAAAAGTCCTTCTTGCAAATGTAACAACAAATGCATCGAAAAAATAAATTCTGCTCAATGTAAGACAATTTTTGAAAAGTTCTATAACATAGCCAATTTTGATTTACAATCTGCTTACTTGTTTGGGCAAATAGAGATCACAAAAAAACTTAGAGTTTACACTTCAAATGAGGATAGCAGACGTCATTATACTAGAATCTACTATTTGCCTAATGAAAATGGATCAGATGTAAAAGTTTGCAAAGACTTTTTTAAGCAAGCATTACAAGTTTCTGATGGGAGAATGTCAAGAGTTTTAAAAAATAAAACTGATGGCATTATACCAAAAGATAAAAGAGGAAGACATCCACCAGCTAATAGGACATCTGACTCAAAGATTAGAGAAATTAAAGAATTCATAAAACGATTTCCTGTTTATGAGTCACATTACTCTAGACAGAAAAGCGGTGAAAGATTCTATTTAGCTCCTGATTTGAACATCTCGGTCATGTATAATCTGTATAAACAGGAGACTGTTTCACCTGTTACTAGCTATGTATTCAGGAAAATTTTCAACACACAGTTTAATTTGCATTTCCATGCACCAATCACCGATAGCTGCCGGAAATGCGATGAATTTGATAATAAGCTAAAAGTAATTCAGGGCGAAGAAAAGAAAGCTCTGGAGATAGAAAAGGAGCTACACCTACGCAAAGCAGAACTTGCGAGAAATGAAATGAAAAGTGACGGAACAGAAGCAGCGTTGCAAGAAAATAATACTGCCGCCATTTCATTTGATTTGATGAAAACTCTTCCTACTCCTTTGGTTTCGTTAGGGGTAGTGTATTACAAGCGCCAGTTGTGGACCTACTGTCTGGGTAAATTCTCTTACAAATGAATGTGTTGGTATTAACTGAATGAAGTTTTTATTTTTAGGAATACATGACCTAGCAAGAAACACTGCAGTGATGTATGTTTGGAATGAATCTATTGCATCAAGGGGTCCCCAGGAAATAGGATCATGTCTAATGCATTACTGTAAACATTTTGTCATTGAAAAAAAGCTAGTAATGTACAGCGACCAATGTGGAGGTCAAAACAGAAACATTAAGATAGCGCTCATTTGTGATTTCATAACAAAAGAATTCACTATTTCTGAAATAGATCACAAGTTTCTCGGGTCAGGCCATTCCTACCTGCCTTGCGATCAAGATTTCGGGGTTATAGAAAAAGAGAAAAAGTTGCATAAAAATGTTTTTGTTCCAAATCACTGGGTCACTGTTATAAAATCCGCTCGTAAGAAAGTACCCTTTACAGTGATTGAAATTACCAAAAATGATTTTTTTTTCGACAAAGAAGCTAGAAGATGTGATAACCAACCGCAAAATCTGCGAAGAAGGAAGTAAAGTACAGTGGATAAAGATACAATGGCTAAGATATACCTCGGTGACTAAACACCGTTTTCAGTTTAAATACTCAAACTCAAAAGAAGTCCTATTTAGCACAGTTAACGTAGCAAAACGAAAGAAGTATAGCGAAATAGATTCTTTAGATTTGTTATATCCAAATGGAAGGCCAATAGAAAAAAAGAAAAAGGACAATCTTATTGAACTTTTACCGTATATACCTCCAATTCATCACCCCTTTTATGAAAATTTAAAGACGTCTGCCGCAGCAATTGATGAATTGGGAGATGAACACACTGAAGGTAACGAAGATGATTAAGTTTCATTGATATAACTTTTCTGTTTTCTGAATTTGTATCTTTAAATTACATTTCTGATTTCTGATTAATCTCTTAAACAATATTAGTGGCATTGGTCCTGAATATGCTATTAAAATATAATATGCTACAAGGATGCAGAAATGGCCTAATCCACATCAAAATCCGTTTTTGGTAAAAAAAATTATGAATTTTGTTTTTCAGTTTGTAACAACGTTACACTAAATATTTTATTTAATAATTATTAATGTGCAACTTTAATATTTTATTCCTACAATTATATTTGAAATACAAGCAAAATTAAATTTCCAGTTTTCTCAGTTGTAATTTTTTGGGGTTAGGCCACTTTAGTTCTCAACGCTTCAAGTAGTATCAGATATAATATAAAGAGCCGAACGCAGTGTCTTGTGAAAGTACTCAGTAATTTGGACAGCACATAACAGGGTATAACTTAGATTCACATGCAGGTGACATATAGTATTTTTTAGCCAACATAAGCATAGAGCAGTCATATTTGTATGACTTATGACTTAGGTTTGGTAGTCGCCTTCTCCCAAAATAAATTAGGTGTCTCAAAACATACAGAGGAGATTGAAAGAGCAGCTATAAGAGATCAAAATAAAACCTTTTTCTTAAAGCGCTTGTTATCAAAACTCAATAATAAAAAAGTTACAGCAGTTTAAATTTGTTAATTTCTAAACTCTAAATTTATCAAAACCAATTAAAGTAAAAATTTAACTTTTATGTGACTACATTTTTTTTAAATAGTTGCATCAAGTAAAGCTCTATTAAACTAACTTTTAAATACCCTAGATTTGAATTTAAAACGTAAAATGTTACTGCATGTGGTAACTTTTGCTTTTTAATTAATTTCATTTTAAACTCTTGTAACTTTTTAATCATTAATTTCTTGCCAAAAGTTTATTAAAAAAAAGCTTTTATTTGATTTCCAGCTATCCTTTTAATTTCATCCGTACGTTATGAAACACGCAGTATATTCCAAAAAATTGAAGGACCTATAATATATAACATTTTTCCAGTCTTCTTCAAAAGTATGAACTACTTTAAGATACATATATTAATAGATAGGAGTAGTAACTTTCAGATAAGTAAAAATTAAAATACTGCTTTTCATTTTAATGATATCTAAAGTTAAACTTAAATTGCAAACGTCTGAGCTGTCGATGTCATGTGGCTTAGCGGTTAGCCTAACCGACTTCGGAAGTCGCATCACGGCAGCGTGGGTTCCACCAGAGCCATGGACGATTATTTCTGTCCGTTGATTGACCCAGCTCAATTTATGATCAGTAAACGCTTGGAACGGTTCACTAAGAAAAGCAAAATTAGGGGGGACTGCGCAAAGGTAAGACAAATCGCAAAAGTTAATTCGAAACGTATTCTGTTATTCTACAAATTGTGTTCTACTTCGCAGATTATATCTTTTAAGTAATAAGTTAGAGAGGTTCTATATAGGTCGTAACTTCGTTTCATGTAAGCCTTATCAATTAAACTTTATTGTGAATGTTGCCGTCGTATCCGTTTTCTACGGGCAAGTAAAGTTAGCTCAATTAGCTCAACTAAGTTGATGCGAATGATTCCTTTTCGTCGGGGTGATTTCATTTTGTGCATGTTCGATTTCAAGATGGAGCGTGCATTTGCGTCTCTGCATCTGAGCCGTAATTGGATAAAATCGCGCCGGGAAATTTAATACAATAAAGCAGTATACGGATAACAGCTTTAATTGTGAGCTGATAATGAACGGAAGGAGCAGGTTCCAATAGTAACTTCATTATACGCGTAGATTACTGCTTAGATGTAGCAGTGATTCAGCCTTTGATTATTATTTTTTAATCACGCATTTCCTTTTTTATTATATGTAAACGATCCCGTTCTAGTTTAATTCAGAATAAGGTTACCAAGTGAACTCCCTGTGGGTTATTACTTATTTTTGTTAATGCTAATGTAAATTTGAAATTCATTTCTTAACTTCCAAATGAATGGCGATTTTAGTGTTTTTTTTTTTAAGGGAGGTGAATTCAGTACTGTATAATTTGGAATTGTTGTACAAATTAAAAAAAAAAAATAGGTTCCAATACAAAATTTGCTGCGGCGTAATATTTCGAAAAAGATGTTTGATTTTTCAAGATTTGCTTAAAATGTGAAGCAGTAACTGGACATTTGGTATTTAGCTCTTAAAGTTGGTTAGCTTATTCTTTATTTCCATAAGTAGTATTTAAAGCAATCAAATTTGCTCTTAAGTTCTTAACTGTCGCATGCGCAAAAAAATTAAGGCGTTTTTTCACGTGACTGGTGCAAGGCTTTTTACATAAAACATTGTGTTATCACCAGAGCCTATCAAATTTAATTCAGTTTTCAGTGGCATGAGATGGGTAGAGGGGTTCTGCAGTCAACGAGTGCTACATATCCCGTCAGGATCTAAGTGTACGGCGCTGAATCGCGTTGAGTGGGAAGCAGTTACGCGTTCTGGAATTATTTGTGATAGGCTTTGGTTATCACTACGCTTCGGAATCAGATATTTTGCGGGGATCAAATTCTAATGAAGCGGGCAATATAAGATATTAGAGACAGTTAATGCCGCTATAGCAATAGTGCTATTCAGTCTAACAAAGGACGGAGCAATATTACCGCAATAAAAAATTACAAGATGAACCCGTGCGGTGCTTTTTTACGGCGCCACTGAAACTATTATGTGAACATATGCCAATTCCTGTCCTTAGTTATCACTACAGAACGGAATTATATATTTTGTTCGGTTTATTTCGAACTAGGCGGTAATGAGAGCCTGTACATTCACACGTTGCTGCAGCTTTATACATTTGCCGCCTCGTTTGTATTTAATCGAACAAAATATATAATTCCGTTCCCTGGTTATCACCTTTCATTTCTGCATTACTTAATTCTGGCAACCCTAACTTAGTCTAAGCAGACCGAAAATTGCTTTAGACCGGTTTAAATCCATGCTTATAAAATCTACATTAGTATTAAGTATTCATTTTTTTTTCTCATCAGAGTGGGCTAGTTCGGACGACACTTGTTGATATCATAATGAAATACAGACGTCAGATGAAACGGTTATGTTTATTTTCAATTTCAAGTTTATGATTTTAGTACATTCATACCACCTCGACTGCAGTAGTAGGTACACTAATGTTGAAAAGTTTTAAGACGAACACAATACCGTGTAAGGCTATATTTTTAATTTTTTGTATTCGTTAATAATTAAAATAATAAAGGGGGGTTCTCATTTATAAAACTAACCGCTACTTTTTGTGGGGTTGTGGATATGGGTTTTCTAATAACGATTCTTTCGGAATTCTCCACCTGGTGTGGTATGTAAAATTGACTGCAGTTTGTCTTGTTAAACTAGAAGAATTGTTTTGTACTGAAAGTGGGGGTTGTTTGCAATAAGAATATTATAAAAATTAAGTGATTTTTAATAGTGTAGAATTTTTTCCGTATTGTCAGCTGGTTAAGCTAGAGACACATAAGTGTCAAAATCTTTGTTTCCACAGCGCTCTTCGTAAAAATCAAAAAATAGAAATTTTAGTCAAATCAACCGTAATGTGTGATACATTACTAGAATCGGAGAAAGAAAATATTATTTAGAAATATGAAAATCCAATATAATAATAATAATAATAGTTTTTAGAAAAATTTTGTGCAAATCGTTTTTGATTGCAGTGAAAACCTCGAGCAGCCTCTGGGCAGCTGTTTCAGCCCTGCTTGGGGCTTCTTCAGCAGAGACGTAGCTCGACATTCCCACTGCAAACAAAAACGATCGCAAAAATGTATTAGATTATGTTATTCTCCGCAGCCACAGAAAAATACCATTAGTGAAACGTCACATTTATTAACAAGCTTTCGACTGTGTTATTTTTATCCCTAGACAAGATTACTGTGCGACAAGGATATATAGAAAAAATCACTAATGTCCCTACCTGAACAGAAAGTTTGTCGATTTAGAACCTTAGTACTTACTCGTTTTCTCTCAATTGTCTGACAAATTAAATCTCAAGACCAACTTAATACAATGAGAAACAGGTGAAAGAGATTTTTTTGCAAGCCAGAGCGAATTATATTCTATTTAATATTTTTAATGAAAGTAAATGAATAAGATAACCACTCCTAAGGCCTAGTATGTATTTGGATACAAAGTCGCGCAACTTTGTTTCAAAGTCATGTTTCGCAATTGTTTAGAAACAGTTGCTAAACAAAATGTAGTGTATCTCAAATGTTTCGGGACAAAATCGCAGAACTTTTGTTTCGAAACCTAGTACACACTTGGATACAAAATCGCGCAACTTTGTTTCAGAGTCTTGTTTCGCGATTGTTTTGAAACAGTTGCTAGACAAAATGTAATGTATCTCGAGTGTTCGGGAATGGAAATGGGAAACTTGAAACAATATTGCGCAACATTTGGACGTGGGAGAAAAAAGATGAAGATCACAAATTCGATAAATCTCGCTCACAATCAATCACCTTCGTATTTTATCGGCTCTACTGTGTTTTTTTTTTTAATTATGTGGTCTAAAAAAAAAACTAGATTTACATGGTACAGCTTGCTTGTAGCCTTGTAGGACGTCTTTTTAGTAGAGTATAAAAATGGAATAATAAAAATAGATATCCAGGATGTTAACGAATAAGATGACAATAATTATACCACGTATAGACCACATTAAAGTATTACAATTTAACCTAATTTATCTACATACAAAACTTTTTCGTTCCTGAGATATAACCTCCTAAAGAGGTAATTTGAAAAGAATATTTTCTCAAGTATTCTGTAATGGTTTGAGGTAGATCGTTGAAATTTGATATGCAGTATAAGTGAAATACAGGGATGGATATATCATACGAAAAATTGAGCGTTCTTCACCAGTGGCGTAGATCTGGGGAAATAGGTTATTTTTGTAAATAAGTTACTTATTGTCATTTTTTAAAGACTACTGAAACAAAAATTGAAATGTACGAATAAAATTGTATTAGAAATGATCTAAGTTCCATCTTCGTCAGATTAACCGTTTTCGAGATAATTACCTTGAAAACATTAGATGGAATTTTATCTGTCAGTGTGCAATACTCAATTGTTGCGTAGTTCTTTTCTTAAAGTATGCTTTTCAAGTTGTTTTTATAGGTTATATCACAGAAACAAAAAAAATTTGAATATAGATAAATATATACCGGGTGTCCCGCGCCATGTGCTCACCCTTCTAGAATCTTTATTTATTTATCGATTAACCTGAATTTTGGAGACGATAAACTAAACAAAATATGGAATTTTCCGGCATACTGATAGTCGTCATAGGACTTCCGGTTTCGCCGGAAGTGATATCAACTTTCTTATTTTAAATGGAATACCCTATATATTTGTACATATTTGAAATCTACGGAGCATTGCGAGTCCGAATACGTATCAATTGTTAATTTTGGTTTCCATGAAAACGAAAAAAAAACTTTTTTATTTTTCAATCTAGAAAGCTATGAATCGCAGTTTTTCGATCTAATGCGATCAAGTGTTTCGAAAAAATCACTCCTTTGATGGTATTTTGATTTTTAACATTTTTACAGTATTTGAAATTTTCATTAGCTCTTAACTCATTTTTTTCGATAGAACCTCGTATGTTTCTCAGCTTAGATCAACAGAACATTTTTTTCTGAGTACGCTGATACCAAATACGTCATATTTTCTTTGAAAATAATTTAAAATAGAGCATGTCTTATTGAAATTAATGACTTTCAAAGAAAATATGACGTATTTGGTATCAGCGTACTCAGAAAAAAAATGTTCTGTTGAAATATTTATAAATCGTAACATTTTAACGCCGTCTATAAGTGATGTAATTATTTCCATTCTATTCGATAACACCCTGTAGAAGATTTAATCAACAAATACAAAATTGTAATTTCTGAAGTTGAAAAAGATTTATGGACTTTAAAACCCAACTTCGCCGAGAAAATAAATAGTTCAATGTTTTGCTTTTCTTTTATTTTTAATTTTTTACTGAGCATGAGAACCATATCAAGCAGCGATGCTTACAGGCAGCAATTCCAATATCGCTGGCCATGGCAGTTTGCTACCAAACATTGAGGTTTGAATGACCGCAGCTTGTCATTCTAGACCACGAAGTTTAAGACAAAATGACGTAAGCTGTTTTGATTGGATTGTTTAGAAATCGAGAAAAACTATTTTTGACACATTTGGTTTTTGATGGAATTTGATATAACTGTTTATCTAATGCATTAATGAATAGTTCAAATAGTGACATCCTACGATTTCTTTTTGACCTGACATTGCATTAAGATTGACGAATTGAAGCCAGTTTGTTGCATAATAAGTCATCCCATGCAAGCCGACCATGCTGGTTGTCAAGACATAATGAAAATTTTGAAAAAATTTCTTACAATTTGTTTTTCATTGCAGTGGATCCGTCAAGCATCCTCTATACAGCTGTTTCAGTCTTATTTAGGGCTTCATTAGCAGAAGCGCAGCTCGAGAGTTCCACGGCAAACCAAAACGACTTGTCCAAGGATATTCGCAACGCAATGTCAGGTCAAAAAGCGATCGTAGGATGTCGCTATTTAAGCTATTCATTACTATTACATAGCATTTGCGAATATCCTTGGACAATTGTTTTGCTTTGGAGTGGAACTCTCGAGCTACGCTTCTGCCGATGAAGCCCCAAATAGGACTGAAACTGCAGTACAGAGGATGCTCGAGGCATCCACTGCAATCAAAAACGATTTGTAACAAATTTTTTAATGCATTAATGTTAGTCTTTTTACTATTCTATTAAGCTTAAAACAAGAAATATTGGGAAAAATGGCCATTAATTTATTTAAAACTAAAAAACAAAAGAGAGACGCAAAAGATTCGGATATAAATAACTAAATTACTATTCACTTGACACTCAAATGGTAAAATTCATATTAATTATTGCGTTTAACAGTAAATTTCCAATTTTATAGAAAAAGTCGCTTACGTCGGCGTCGTTTTGCATTGAACGAACATACATCTGGATAGGTAGTCTAAATGTTTATTGCGAATCGATTGGTTCTTTCAAAGAAACCAACCAATCAAAAACAGTCAGCAAGAAATATTTTGCGTATCCAGAACTAAGCTTAAGTGTGGACATGCGATAATGTACAGAAACAGTATCGATACTTTGTCTCGCAACATTGTTTCGTGATTGTTGCGCGACTTTGTATCTAAGTATGTACTAGGCCTGAGAGTTAAATGCCAAATGCTTCACATCTTAAGCAAAACTGAGAATAGTTCTTTCGAAATATTAGAAGAAACTTTTGTCTGGCAACCAAGGGATTGGATTTTGTAAATACCTATTGAATTCTAATAAATTTTATCTAACATGTTCAATAATTCCATATTATAACATTCTTTCATTTTCGTATCTTAAATAAATCCTATTTTTAGCCACACTAAAAGCTGCTCACCGGCTCTGTTCTGCTTATATTTAGTTATCGAACGTGCACAAACTATTGCGCAAGAATATTTTTTATCAATAATAAAAATTTCCCATATGGTGCGAACTTTTTGGTGGTCGTTAAAAAATGTATCCCTGATTTTTCCTTAAAATATATTTTATATTTTGTTCATATTTTTTTATTCATTTGTTCATGATTTTATTCTGTACAGTATCTAAGTGTCACAGCGAGTGACTTGTAGATATTCGAATAAAATCTCATCTTTTTTTTATAAATAATAAGTCTGTTTTATTGCTACGAAATTACACTCTCTGCGAGCTCCTTTTATTACGGTCGTCCGAAGGGTCAACGAATTTTTTATCTGTTATCAAGGATAACGTGAAAAGCCGAAAAAGCCACCGTAAAAAGTCACCAAAAACTTGTCGCCATTTACCTAAAACATTTCCAATCAATTTCAAAGACTTGTTTTTTCTTACTACGCATTACTAGGTCATACCTGTCATCAAGTCAAAACGTATTTTGAATAATTATACAAAGCAAGTAATTCGTACTCTTGTGGTCTAAATTAGAGTAATTCATTTTTCATTATAATGATAACTTTATTCTACTTCGTTACATACTAAAATACAGTTTCTGATGCTATGAGATATTCAATCTAAACTTGATAGAGTGCCGTATATCTTTACTAAATCAAAAGACAATCAGTTTTAAATAAATATTAAATATGTTTGGAGAGCTACTACCTGAGTAGAAATAAGGTCGTGCTAAGGAAATTCACTTACACCAGCTTCGTCGTCAGGGGCGTGAGGCGTACTTAATCGCGAAAATAATTAAGCGCCACCTAACTTGACCAGAGACGAGGAGAGGATACAAGGAAATGACTTAATTTATGTAACAGTTTCACCGTTTCAATATCGATTGATAGCTTCATCAGGAGTTTGTTTACTTTTTTTCACTTCTGACGAAGCTATCAATCGATATTGAAATGTTGCGTACTATTTCCAATTCGACAGTGAAACATTTATTTAAAATTGAAAGTGTATCTGCACCTTTATTAAATCAAAACTTGAACGATATGAAAAACTAAATTTACATGAAAAAGAATTTAGATCAAGGTAATATTAGTTTATTTTATTATGTATACCTACTAACTACTTTTTGTCTTTGTAATTTGTAATTGTAAATTTCTACACCACTGGTACAGTAGTTCAATATATATTATTATCATAATAAACAACGGATTGCTTAATGAAATGTCAAAACCTAAATATTAACTAACATTTACAGGATCCACCAGTGAAGCGGGAAATGTAAAAGTCCTGTATTTAAAACAGGTTTTTATTTTAACATGAATGTTTCTACAGTGTTTGTTAAGTAAGACGTCATTTTATTTTATTTTCAATATCTCTTGATAAGTGGGCATCGTCACCGTTTATGCACTCTCGGAGTGTAACAAAATTTTCAATTACTCGCTGTATCATACGTGCAACTTCTTGATTGTTTAATTTTAGTTCCGCTAACTGTTGCGGTCGTTCAATGTACTCCTTGCTTGCTTACAGATTCCAAAAAAAAAAAATTACAGGCCGGCAAATTAGGATGTGGTTCAGAAAACTTCTTAAGCTAGCTGCTCCTTTATGTTTTAAATTTAAAGTGGACTCAGTCTCAAACCCATAAGATAAACAAACGGTACCTGTCCATAACATGGCATATTGAACCGATTGCCAGATAACCTTCGTATAGTTGTCGTGGAATTTTGTAAAACGGTTTAACACAGAAAGAACCACCAAAACGTCAAATGAATAACCAACCTTTCCGCTTTACTCACGCCCCTGTATGTAAATTCAGAACAAAATAACTAATAACAGATCCAACACCGGCTTTACATAAACGGTGAACAAATTCTGACATCAAATGATAATATTTAAACCAAGCGTGGAATTATTCCGATATGCCGAGGAAGTTGGCCTAAATCTACAGTTATGAAAAACATGATAACTTCCACCTAACTGTCGTTTTCTTATTTTGTTAGTCCAGGTGATATCGCTGTTGTAAGTCCTACGCTAATCAATATCAATGTTAAAAGGAAAGGGTCGTCTCAGAAGAATAATTCAAATTAAATCACTACGTGAGCCAAAACGGAAACTGATACGCATAGTTATACTTAAACCGATACGTAAATAAAGCCGGTACGAAAGGTTGCTTGAAAAAAGCCGATACAAGAAGGTTGCTTAAACAAAGCCGGTACCAAAAAGCTTGCTTAAAGAAAGCCGTTACGATAATCCTGCAAGGGAACAAAAGCACGACAATAATAAAAACACAACAATAATAATTTACGCGAAAAACGCAACAATCGCAAACATACCAGTCCGGAATAAAGGGGACAAGCTGTGATAAAATCTAACGAATTTTTGTTCCATCAGGGCACTAGATTAAGTCCGACTGAAGTCGTACAATTGTACTGCCTTGTTAAGCATAGAAATCGTTTCTGCCTCGGCGTTCAGAATGAACATTCAATTTAATTTCCACGAAATATGATGAAATGCAGCTGCGGACATTTACAAATATTTGTGAAATCATTTATTGTAGGAGTGTTAAAGAGATGTGTAAAAAATAGCCGGACAGAATATAAATGGAAAAGCATTCAGCGTTTCGCTATCGATTGATTGCTTCATCAGCAGTGGAAAAAGTGAATAAACAAGTTGTCAGTTGTTGTAGCTCGAAATTTTCACTGCAAACCAAAAACAACTTGTCCAATTTATTCGCAAATGCCATGTAATAGTGATGAATAGGTAAAATAGTGATATCCTACCATCGCTTTCTGACCTGACATTGCAGTAGGATAGACAAATTGAAGCGGGTTTGCTACATAATAAGTCGTCAATGCAAGGCGGCCGTGCTTGCCGTCAAAGCATAATGAAAGTGTCCCCGCGCTGACTCGCTTGCAGTCGTGGATGCTGCTTTTTGTTGTGGATGCGAGATTGTTGCCCAAAAAAATTAAATGCGAAAGAGTTTCTTTGACAAGACTTGTTTTTCATTATTTTTGAATGTGTGTATTGCATACCAACGAACATTTGAATATACATTAGCGTAAATCATAATGTCCTGCTGCGCTACCACACCGCCCCCCTTGAATTCCCCAATTTCAAAGTACACCGTGTTGAATCATTTTTCAGACATAGCAAAATAGTACGTAAAACTAAATATTGCAATTATTGGCTCTCTTGTAAATTTCAGAGCAAAACTGTAAAGGAAAATATTATTCGGAATATGAAAATGCACTTAATGTCATATTTCGAACTTTAAATGATGCAGCCAATTTCTTTTAAAATGGCAAAAATCTTCTAAAAAGTTTAACCAGTTTACTAACAAGGTAGCTATGACCGAAAAATTTGTAAGTACTTTTGTAATTTTTGCATTTCTTCGGAGAGAAACCGAGTGTTTTAGTACTCCACAACGGGGTATCATAATACTCCGTTACAATGATTACGAAACAGCAAGAGAAATCAAACTTTTCTGAGAGTAAAAATCGCAAATTTTAAAGTGTACAGGGTGTCCCAAACTTCTGGAAAAGTCCAATAATGGCCCTTTAAATTCATTTTATCACGAAAAGGTCTTAGCAAAAGTTGTGTAGGTTTCCATTCCGCATAATTTAAAATTATTTTCAAATATACACGCTATTCATTTAATAAGTCACAAACCTAACTTACCATTTTTTAAATGGAACACTATGTAATTTATTACAGTTTCGGTTAGCCCTTGAGCAGACGATGAAAATGATATAACATTATACTTACTTATTTTTAGTATTTACTAAGTTATTTTTAATTTTATGCAAAATATTGGGTCATATTTCATCGTCTGTCAAACTGTCAATCTTAATGATACGACAATCAATCTTGGACCAAAATATTTCTAAATCTCTCTACCTTCACAATGTTCATCAGTTTTAAAAAGCCAGCGACTGTCAACGACACTACGATTCAGTTCGCGTATTGTAATATTAATCGCTTTTTTCAAATGAAACGTGGAATTTGAATAGTCCTTTCTTCGAGCCTTCCAACTATGTCATATTTTATGGTCTTAAGATTTATAATTTGTGTGTTATTATCACTTTTCTATAATCAACTTAAGGAACGTGCTGTAAAATATTTTCATTCGTCTCAGAATCTTTTAGGATATTTACTCATACAATTTATCGTACTTTCAGTGGTTTAAATAAAAATAAATAAATAAATTCAGGACCTGAACGATTTTTTTAGGTAATTCCCGTCATGTAAGAACATATACCAATGAGAAGTTAGCAATCAATTATGAAATTTCAAAACGCTGCCACCGCCAAAATAATGATCACAGATCAATAATATTCAATCTGTTACAAAGAATATAATGTGTAGATTCCCCTCACCTGAAGAAACTGAAAAAATATTTGATATTAAGTTAACTATGACTATTTTAACCAGCATAAGTCATTATTCATATATTGCAACAAAATAATTGCTTTCACTGAAAATTTTCACGTAGTCATAAAGTAATCATCCATATCTATTTATAAATGCCTTTAGAAAGTTTTAGCCGGTTGATTTAAAGTTATTAGAAAATTAATTAAATATGGCATTCCCAGCAATAAAATAATACTAAGTTTGAACATCCATATCTTTTCATTTCATCCAGTATTCGCATAAACATTGTGTTTGCAAAATATGAAAGCGCAGATCAAGATATATCGTTTAAACTACACTCTGAGTTTTAGCCGGTTAATTTGAAGTAATTAGAAATTAATTAAAAGTGACGCTCGGAGCAATAAAATTGTAACAACTTCAAACGTTCATAACTCTCCATCCAGCACCTGCATAAACATTCTGTTTGCAGAATATGAAAGCGCAGATCGAGATATATTGTTTAAACCACCCTCTGAGTTTTAGCCGGTTGATTTGAAGTAATTAGAAATTAATTAAAAGTGACGCTCGGAGCAATAAACAGTACCAACTTCAAACGTTCATAATTTTCCATCCAGCATTTGCATAAACATTCTGTTTGCAGAATATGAAAGCGCTATGAAAGCGATCGAGAACTTCCGTCTAAAGCACCCTCTGAGTTTTAGCCGGTTGATTTAAAATAATTAGAAAATTAATTAAATATGGCATTCCCAGCAATAAAATAATATTGTTTACATTGTCTACATAATAAAGAATAATATAAACTACGTCATTGTTCTTAAGTTTCTCTTTCACTTATTACCATTACCTTTTTTGTGTCTTTAAATGGCGAGCAATGATCTGCAAAAATGTATGTTTCGATACAAGTCTGCTATACTTTTGATCATTGTAAAAATAAGTTCTTTAGAGAATACGAGAGTGATCAAAAATAATTTTGTTTCATTTATAACTGTTTATATTTTACTAAAGCAGATTTCAATCGGAAAAATATTCATATGTTTTTAATAACTTTCCACCATGATTTTAATAAATACGTTTTTTTGTTTTACGTTGTAAAACAAAAACAAATCATTTACGTGCTTTGTATATTTCTCCTTTCATTTAATACTGCACAGGCACCTTCCGTTCGCAAACTAAGTTGATCTCCTTAAACAGCGAACACTGTCTCAATATTGGCGCCATCGGAAAAGTCACGTCGTTGTTGCAAAGCATAGTGAACCTGATAAATTCAACTTAGCATCCGGATAGGCTAAATGTAAAAGTATCACGTATCGGTCGGCATCTATCCGAGAAAATTAGGCGCATCAATCGTAAAAGCTACATTGTTCTGTAAGTTGCCTTCGAATCCTACTGGAAATGTTTAAGAAATGAAAAACGTCATTCATCACAATAAACGATGATTTGTCAATAAAGGCAAGCAATAAAAGCAAGCTGCAATCTTATTAGGGGTGTCGCCTCTGCTTTGTGAAGACGAAGAAAACATTCTGTCCTTTTCCTTACTGCAGAATAAAATGGTTTGAATTGGTTTGAATTTATTGCGTTGCAGTTCATAATTTAGTTATATCAACGTTATTAAAATACTTTTTTAGTAATAATTTTTAGCACTGCGTTTATTGATTACACATATTTTTTTTTAATTTCCGTGAATAAATTAAAAAAATCGAAGTGTAATTCTTCTATAAGGCCTGTGAGAATAGCATGAAGGGAAAAACGGAAGTGATACTATACTTCAGGCGGTATATTTTAAAATTATTTGCAACTACAGTGTATTATCTCTTAAGCGGACACCTCTGGTCGCCCAAAATTTGTCCGGTTAATATAGATGCCCGCTAAAGAGACGAATGTATTTAAATGTGCATTTATGAAGGTAATACTGTGTGTACAGAAAAAGGTGAAACATATTAAAACATATTATAATGTTTATTTGATGTAAAAATTCTTAGTAAAAACTTAAAATGAAATTTCAAATATATACATTTCCACAAGAACAGAACAAACATGAAACACATGCGCTTTTGAAGAAGTCCCCATATTTTGGGAAGATACCGTCCGCTTAATGGAGAGAAAACTACATAGGTTATCGCATGTGTCCGTGTCCGGTTATTAGGGAGTCCGCATTTTTTTTTAAATTTAGAACGCATTTTTTTCTGATTATAGAGATAACATAAACATAATGTGCAATAAAAACCTCTTCTATCTTTTTTGATTTCTGAAATATTTTCCAACAAAAACTGAATCTCAATTTTAAAATTCTAGATTGTCTTGCTTATTTATTAACATCATAAATCATAAAATTCGGTAATTCGTCGAATGTTTACAATCACTGAGAATTAAAATTATTTCATTTTTGTATCACATGATATGAATGTCTAAGATAACTCCCACAAGAGAAAAAAACAGTTGACAGTCGTATCTGCGAAACTGTCAATCCTAGGCTATTTTTCTGACGGTGTTAGATTGTCTATGGAATTTAACAAAAAATTACAGAATTTTATGACTCTGTGGTAATAAGTAAACAAAATATTCGAATCAGTGCGCCTTTTTTGTAGTTTAACCAACCTCACGATGGGCCTTTAATTAATTGTAACCCTGTATATCTTTATTTAGAACAATTTTGTGCAAATCGTTCTTGATTGCAGTGAAAACCTCGAGCAGCCTCTGAACAGCTGTTTCAGCCCTGCTTGGGGCTTCTTCAGCAGAGACGTAGCTCGACATTCCCACTGCAGACCAAAAACGACTTGCCCAATTTATTCCCAATTGCGATGTAAGAATGATGAACAGATAAAATAGCGACATCTTACTATCGCCTTTTGACCTGACATTGCAGTAGGATAGACTAATTGAAGCGGGATTTGCTCCTAATAAGTCCCCCATGCAAGGCGGCCATGCTTGCTGTCAAAGCATAATGAAAGTTTTAGAAAAATTTTGTGCAAATCGTTCTTGATTGCAGTGAAAACCTCGAGCAGCCTCTGGACAGCTGTTTCACTGCAATCAAGAACGATTTGCACAAAATTTTTCTAAAAATTTCATTATGCTTTGACAGCAAGCATGGCCGCCTTGCATGGGGGACTTACTAGGAGCAAATCCCGCTTCAATTTGTCTATCCTACTGCAATGTCAGGTCAAAAAGCGATCGTAACATGTCGCTATTTTATCTGTTTATTTAGAACAATTATTGTCTTGTAGTTATTATTTCAGTTTTTTGTATAACATTTTTATTGTTTATAAATATTGCTATAAATTTGGTAAATTAAAACAAAGCTAAATCTCACAATCCTTATAATAAGAATAAGTATTTACAAGCGAATTTACAACGATTTTTACCGTTAAATTAGTTTGATATACTGTTCAAACTTTTAATTTTCTAAATTTCGTTTTTATTTGAAGCAAGTGATAAATAATAACTAGGAGTATCTACCTCTTTGACTAATGCAACCGTGATTTTACTTTAACATGAAACATTGCTGGTCGTATTACTAGAGAAACAATTCCAGTTTTAAAAAGTATCTTTGCATAATCGTCATCGTAGTATCACGTTCGTAACCTGTTTTCCGTTTATGCTGTTCCCATAGGCCTCACTGAAGAAATGCGCATCGTTGGGACATTGTGTACAATGTTCGCTACTCTTAAACGAACGAAGCCGATATAACTTGAAGCGTTACATTTTCTACAGTTTATCTTCTAACGAGGTAGAAATCCACTACACTACCACAGTGATAGTAGTAGATAACGAATACTGCCAAAGAAATATGAATAATGTCAAATTTTAGATGATTTTTTTTCAAAAAGGCTTCTATCCAGAATTTGAGAAATTGAATTTCATAGAGCTAACCAATTTTTACTCCGACAGGCAGACTTGCTTGCATAAACACAAAAACAAAACTTGGGTGTGGCCTTTTTACCTCCTTTTAAAATGTCCCCGTAAAATCCCTGAAGACAATTGTATTGATAATAGTTTCTAAGGATATTACAAGGCAGATAAATTTAGGAGGAAGGCCATAGAATACAAGTAAAACTCGAGTCAGAACGCGAAAGAAACCGGAGGCAAATATATAGCAACTATTTTCAAGTTAAAGAAAAGGACGTGTTAGTGTTTTCTTCGTATTAAATTCGCACATAGGGGCTAAATATTGATATGCAGCAAATTTGAAAAAAGCGACTTGGAACAAGTATTTATTATTATGATGTATTAATACTTGTTAAACATTTGACTGTAGGTTTTGTGACTGAAAGTACGCACACGAAGAAAGCAGGCTCCCAGCGCCAAATTTATGGGAGCACACAACCATTTCGAAAATAAGTGGAAATAATAGCTCGTATCAAGGTTCATTGAAATAGATCGTGACAAAAATGTTATGTTGTTGGAAAACAATGTTTGAGAATGCAGAGATCATTTTTTCAATTATTAACTGATTTTTGTTGAATATTGCCCCTGTTGCTAATGCAATATTGCCATTATTGCTGAAGCAATAATAATTAAAAATAATTAATTAATTACCGTCATCAAGAAGTTTCGATCTGCTTTGTTAATTAAATTTTTGATCTGTGTATATGTGCCATAATTTATCTGAACAAGCTGTATTTAAATTTTTATTCTTCAAATAAACCAAATGGTCTATAAAACTAGATCAACATATTATTACTAAAATAGCTACAAAATTGTCGAACAACTGTTATACATGAGTTACAAATTTCTACTTAATTTCTCAAAATGAGTGTGTTCGGTTGCTTGGAGGAAGAGTACTCAAGTTTTGTAATACTTTATTAATCACTAAATACAAATTCGCTTACAACTAGTACTTAAGGAACTAAAAAACAGAATGCTTAAAAAATAAAACTACATCGAGCTCGAGGGTGCATACCCCCTACCCTGGTGGCTACTCGGAGTAGTAGGGAGGGTCGGAGTCACTCCGTACCAGAGTGAGTATCTTTTTTTCTAATTGATACATTATCTTATGTAATGTGTCGTTTAGTATTGATTCATAAATAAGTAGGTATTATACATATATTTAAAAATTAGCAAAAATACTACACTGCTCCAAGAAATTAAAGCACCATACAGCAAAATAAGATTTTTCGTTTTTTATGTAAAATTTGAAGCAGTTGACGTTTATTTGAAGCAGTTTAATAACTTACTGTTTAATGTGTTATAAAATTATTAAGTAAAGTAATTACAATTAAAGCCAATAAAATCAAAAGTCGAAAAATTCAGGAAACAAAATTTTTGAATAAATGTAATCAATGTCGAGTATTTTCACCTCTATCCACACTTAAAATAACCGAAGTTACGTCATTTTGTTCCAATCCGTTCCACATTTCCACAAGTCAATGCCACATCTCTTCCAAGTTATTGTCTTGGTTCGAACAATGTCTCAGAGTGCTTTCAAACGTCTACCAAGTGTGCACCAGATATGCTAAAAGGGACTGAGGTCTGAACTCCCTGCTGGATAAACTATGGCATAGACTTCAATCTCCTCTAAGCAATTTTGAACTTTCCGAATACGGTGGGGTCGAACATTATCTTGCTTTTATAAAAAAGTACGTCCGATGTAGAACTGAGTTGGCACGACATGTTCTTATAGGATATTCATTACGTACCGAAATGCATAAAGATTTCCATTATTTAACACCACTATATCTCTGTGGGCTGTCAAAGAAATTCCCACTCATGTTGTAAAAATGCTTCTGCCAAATAATGTGGTATTCAAATGTTGCAGTGATCATACCGCTCATTTGGTCGTTGGTATTCATGAACACGTTTATCACACTTGTAAAAACAAAATCTAGATTCGTCCGTAAACAGAATTCGACTCCAATCGTCCTGTAACCAAATCAATGTAATCTAGCAAATTCCAAGCGATCTCTGTGTTCCGTAAACAAGGGTGGACCTTGAGTAGATACATGACATCCCAAGACGTTAACAGTTTCGATACTAATTAGAACCCCGTGCACTTCCCTTAATTCAAATTGGAAACTATTGCTTGTGACGAATCTTCGTTCTAAAGCAAAAAGTTTCAAAAAACAGTCTGAATACGGCTTGTTGCACTACATTATTAGCCTTTCCTAGGCCTTCGAGAATAATTACCAATCTCTCTATATGTTTGCACCATTGGAGACATAATAGCTTCAGCGTTCTTCTAACAATACCACTGCTTCAGTGCATTCTTCTTTGATCAAGTTTCGAACAGCCAGTCAAATTTCGAAATTCGTATGGCATAACGACGAAGAAACAAAAGCAAAAAATAATAGTCACTTGAAAAATAAAACCGAAATTTAGACATTAAAATTGAAATTGATTTTAGGGTTAATGAATCTACACTTGATTTAATTTTATGTAATTACCATTAAGTGGTAATCAAATGTAAATAAATGTTGAAATGAACCTCATATGCTAAACTATTTCAAAGCAATGATAGTTACTATAATTTTTGAATGAAAAGACGAAAATTTCGTATTTTATTGTATGGTGCGTTAATTTATTGGAGCAGCGTGTTTGAGCTTTCGATGCAACTATTACTAATAATTCAACATTTTTGATTGTGCGGGATACTTGCAGATAGGTTAGAATCACTCGCCATTGATAATTACTGAGTTTCTGAGTGACTTATGTAACACTAAATTATTTAAATATAGTATCTGTTTTTTTATTTATTTAATACTAAAATATATAACTATAATTAGGGAATACTTGTCCACCTCTTTTATCTAGTAAATATTATTATTTTTTCTTATTGTGCAGCCCGAATTAAAAAAAAAAAAAACATCAAAGTCCATTTTTTAATGGCTTGTTTTATATTTTTTAGTGTTTACACTTTATAACCTATATTACTAAAATACCCAAACTGTCAAATCATTTGGATTTGATTCATGACTCATCTAGAAAAGCTCAGTCAGTATTTTAAAGGACACATTAGATTTTATTGCGTACTTAAATCGTAATATTTAGATGTTCTATTACATACTTGCTTAAAATTAACTGTAAATGTAACTTACCTCCCTATGCGAATTCGTAACTCATTTAATCCAAATCGACTCAAGGATCCCTTGATCCAATAACTCTTTCTTAGTAAGCAAAGAAGCGGAATATCGGCTTAACGAAGCATTTTTGTATACAGGGTGTAACAAAAATATAGGCCGCTACTTCAGGGACGTATTCTACAGATAAAAACAACAAAAAAAAGGTTCATATAAATTTATACAGGGTGTTCACTGAAAGTCGCAATAATAGATAATTTTCTTATTTGAATTTTTACGAAGTAATTTATTAGAAAAGTTTCAGGATTTTTCCGGGCCAATTTTATGGCAATGTGGGAAAACAAATGACTATAAGGTTTTTCAATTGTTTTTAACATCTTTTCAGAAAACTTAGTGTTTTCATCATCGCATCGCGTTCACGGCATCGAATTACTTATGTGTCCAAAATATTATTTACAGAAGTTTACTTTTTTAATTATTCCGTAATTAATATTTGTGTACATGGAAAATGTCTACAATAGCTAACTTTTTTATTTGAAATTTTATGAGATGACTTAAAGCAGGAAAGTTTCAGGACTTTTTCTGCTAGATCTTATGGCAGTATCGGAGAAACATATTACTGTTTGGTTTTCTAGATTTTCAGTTGTTTTCAACTTTTTGAATGGAATATTAGATTTTTTATGGCAACACATCAGGATGTCTAGTACAGCACGTCTCTCAAAATTTCTTTTCAAGTTATTGATACGGCTTCACGCGAACGCGCTGTATATAGGTTTTTTATTCTTTGTTTTGATACGTATGGTACGTCTCTAAAGTAGCTTCTAAAAGATTCTACTGAGCAAAATGAAGAGAAACGTTCAGATAAACCTATATCTAAATATCAACTGTTTTTATATTATACTTAAATAATTGAAATTATGAAATTGAAGATTTATTTTTATTTAAGATGTTAAAGTAAATGTAGAAAAAATCATTTAAACATGTGTACGGGCTGCTCGCGCAAAACCGTATCGATAGTTAGAAAATAATTAAATTAATAAAGAGACGAACTTAATTAGACATCCTGAACGGGGTGCAGTGATAAGAAGCTGATATTCCGTTAAAAAATAACAACAAATAAAATATATATATATAAATAAAACTTCCCTAATTTAAGATAATAATAAGATAACCTCGTGAAATTTCAAATAAAAAAGTTAACTCTTGAAGACAATTTCCTCATCAAGATTTATTTACCAAATAAAAAAAAATAGTACGCTTTGGAAGATAATATTTTATAAACATAATTAATTTGACGTCCTGAACGTGATGCGATGATAAAAAGCACATTTTATTAAAAAATAGTTAAAAACAACTGAAAATCTCAAAAACCTGATAGTCATTTGTATTTTCGGTATTGCCATAAAACTGGGCAGGGCCTCATAAATAGGCAAATAAGAAAGTTAATTATTGTTGCTGCTTCCCATGAACACCCTGTATACATGTTTACAAGAACTCTTTCTTTGTTTTGTCCTGTAGAATACGTCGCTGAAGTAGCGGCTGGTTTTTTGTTACATCCTGTATGGCTAGGTTAGGTTAAGTCGTGTTATTTTAAA
The DNA here is from genome assembly GCA_036172665.1 of Prosopocoilus inquinatus. Lineage (NCBI taxonomy): Eukaryota > Metazoa > Arthropoda > Insecta > Coleoptera > Lucanidae > Prosopocoilus > Prosopocoilus inquinatus. Next base: position 41,374,388 of record CM069870.1, on the reverse strand, counting down.
CTCAGGAATATACAGGCTGTACATTTTTCGAGCCCAAGCATGGGGATCTCACTTATCTTAAGAGATACGATGTCGCTTAAATCAGGCCAAAGTTGCATATTTTTATGCTAATTAATAAACTGAAAAGCAATTTAAATTATTCCTTTTCGTTTTTAAGTTATTGAGAAAAAACTAAAATTTTTCATTTTGGTTTTTATTTTTTAAATCGAAAACCGATAAAGCTAGACATTTATAACTTACACCTTATTAAGGCAATTTTTTACGTAGAATATAAATATGTCATTACATTTACCCGGGCTGTCAAAATTGCAGAGATACGATTGTCAACTTTTTTTTTCTTATGGCCGCCATATTGGATTTTCATATTTCTAAATAAAGATTTATTCTCTGATTCTAACAACGTAGGTATCTCAGTTATACCATACACACGGACAAATATCAAATGGACCCCAGAAGCGCACACAAGCTCTATGCTAGAATTCGTACCACCATCAATACATTTGACGACAAAGTCCTCGAATATATCTATGTTTGCGACGAGCATTCAAATGGTCATTCCTAAATGCGGACGTTAAAACAGCATCACTGGAACTGATTTCTTACTCACTTCGGTCTAATTACACTGGCCGTCAAAATAAAATTGGAAAAATGTATGCTTGGTGAAATGTGTTGGTACTTATGTAATCTTGTCTGGAGATTACGATGGTGGATGGTGACCTTAAAACTGACATAAACGTCCAACTGTTGAGATTTAATAGGTCTTTGATTAAGCTGTACAATTATATATATATATATACCGGGTGAAAAGTTTCAAACCCGAACATAGCAAAGTTCCATTGAGAACTACGTTTCTGTAGATTACTGCTCGCCATTTAAAGATACAAAAATGGTAATGGTATTAAATGAAAGATAAAATTAAGGCCAATGTTATTGTTAAAGAGCGGATTCTATGCTAAATGCATATTGCATGCATATTTTGCATATTTGAGCATTTTGTTCAATTTTCGCATATTTCTTAAAAACGTGCATATATATGCATATTTGAAAGAATTTGTGTCGAAGAGAGTAAATTTTTTCCTGAATTCTTAATTCGTCAGAACATGTTGTTGCATTAATTAGGGTCTAGTTTGCACCCTTCTTGGGCTTAAGCTGGCAGAATTTTCCAAGTAGTGAATTAGGGATTTCCAAGTACTTTCTTAACGATGCGGTGGGGCGTTCATTTTTGCAATATTGTTTCATCACTTCTTCACGGATTATTAGTCGGTTATTGCTGCGAACGTTTAGTTCTTCCGTAAAAGTATTTTTGTTTGTGAGAAGTGCAATATGCCGAAAGACAATTCGAGCCTGGTTAATTCCTGGATCAGAAGCTATACCGAGCATGCTTACACCAATGGAAGCGTATTCTGTAAAGCCTGTAGTAAAATGGTAAGTTTTAAGTTTGTTTTCTTCCTCCTTAGGTAAATATTTGCTTGGTTCTTGAATATTGAAAGTTCAGACAGTTTAAAAAAATTCAAGTTCTTGTTGTAGATACCAACCCAACGAAAATTTTCGGTCACACAACATGTCGGGACAGAACTACACAAGTCAAAATGCAAGAAGATGAATGAATCGAAAACATTTCAATTACCCTTAGACAGTGGACCGTCGTTGATGACTTCATCTAATGAACAACAAGAATTTAATGCTGATTTATGCGAGGCGATGATTTGTGCAAACATACCTTTGAAAAAACTGCAAAATTCTATTTTTAAAAGTTTTTTGGAAAAATATACCAAGAAAAATGTTCCCGATGAAAGTACGTTAAGAAAAAATTACGTGCCTCGCATCTACAACGATACTCTAAAAGAAGTCAAGAAAATCGTAGAAAATCAATATATTTATTTTATTGTGGATAAAACTACTGATTCTTGTGGGCGTTACATTGTAAATTTGTTAATAGGGTCTTTGCGGGAAGATAAACCTAGTGAATCTTATTTAATAGCCTGTACACAGTTAGACAAAACTAATCATTTAAGTATTTTAAGATCTGTTAATGAATGTTTTATGAAATTTTTCTCACCTAATGTAGTTCCTACTGAAAAAATTTTACTTATGGTATCAGATGCTGCCCCTTACATGGTTAAAGCCGGGCAGCAATTTAAAACAATTTATAAAAATTTAGTTCACGTGAGTTGTTTAGCTCATGGATGTAACAGAGTAGCTGAACATATTAGATGTGAATTTTCTGATGTAAATCTACTAATTAGTACCATTAAAAAAATATTTGTCAAAAGTCCCCTACGAGTTCAGTTGTACAGGGAAAAATTGCCTAATGTACCTTTACCTCCCGAACCAGTGTTGACTAGGTGGGGAACTTGGTTGGAAGCGGCAATGTTTTATGCTGAACATTTTGTAGCAATTAAGGAATTGGTTGTAGAGTTTAATGCCCAAGATAGTGCTGCTATTGCAAAGGCACAAAATATTGTAACAAAAACTTCATTGGCAAATCAACTGAACTTCATCAAAATGCATTACAGTTTTGTAATACAAACTATAAACAATTTAGAAAAACCGAAAATGTCTTTAATAGAATCCGTTAAAATTGTTAAAGAATTTAAAGAGAATATTTCAAAAGTTCCAGGTAAAATCGGCAGTTCAGTAAATAAAAAATGTTTATCCGTTTTAGATAAAAATAGCGGCTTCAAAACCCTTGAGGAAATTTACGAAATTTTGAATGGAAACTTTGAAATTGACTTAAGTGTAGAATTTTCAGCTATGAGTCACTTTAAATATGCCCCAATTACCTCCGTGGATGTTGAAAGGAGTTTTTCAATTTATAAAAATATTTTGTCAGATAAAAGGCAAAATTTCCTGGTAGAGAACTTGGAAAAACACATTGTTGTAGATTATAATCGAAGATTTTTTTAGTCGTTATAATATTTACTTAATAATGCACATACATAATATACATACTTCATATAAGCTTTTACAAATAAATGTAAATAAATTGTATAAAATATAATGTTTTTTATTTGAATAAGAATGCCCATAAAACACAGTCGACCAGTTATTGCATTATTTGAAGTGTTCGACCTATCTTGCACATATTTCGCCATTTTTTGTGCATATATATGTGCATATTTCATCATTTTTTAGTGTATATATATGCGCATATTTCATCAAAATTACTCGCATATAAATCCGCTCTCTAGTTATTGTGTTAAAATTATTCCTATTCTGTTAATACTTTTGAAATAGAAATTAAATTTTTAAATTTCAAATGAAAAATGTAGTCGCTTTGGTACGTCAGATTTGAAGTTTGCAATTCAATAACCAGAATTTTGTACAATATGCTTCTTAGTCAAAATAAAATTCCATTCATCTGTGTAGCATACTGACGATGAAAAACTGTTAGGATTTATTTCTTTGCTCCTATTTATTTCTTTCCTACTATTCTTGTTAATTTTAATACAATGTTGATGGCAACTGGATTTGTGAAATTGATATATTTTTTTAATATTATTTACAGTTGTGTGCTACCTATTTTTGAACAGTGTGAAACTTATTTAATTCTTAGTACAATTGAATTTAAAACTGATTTAGTATCGACATGTGTCGGCATCATTTCAAGTTTATTGATAATATCAGAAACAACAGTATTTTTGTATGCAATGACGTAGAATACAATTATCATTCTAATAAACAAAGAATTGGTGTAACTTAAACGACAAGAGTACCTACCTATTATTTGCTCTGTACAATAATTCATAATACTTTTTGACTGACGTATAAATTATTTTCCATTATTTGAAACAACTCAAAGTTTGAAACCTGACATAGGCGACTAAATTTTTCGTTTAAAATTTGAGAATTTTATTTATATTCCGAAAGTATTAATATTTAGGAATGATTTTAACACCATAATATTCTCACTAATTTTCTCTTTTCTTTAACACCATTCCGATTTTTGTATCTTCAAATGGCGAGCAGCAATTCACAGAAACATAGTTTTCAATACAAGTTTGCTAGTTCGGGTTTGAAACTTTCCATCCGGTATATATATAAAGAGGGAGGTTAACGGCACTAACTGGTAAGGAAAAGTAACTGTCGACGTACGTTTCGATCTTATTATTATTAGATCTCATCAGGACAGTATAACCAAGGTGTAAGGTATAAACAACTTGGAGATGAAACATAACAAATGGAGCACAGCCCAGGAGACCAGGAGAATGCACATTTGTCACGACCACCAGAAGACCTTCATTTCGATAGGCTACATCTAGCAGTAAGCAACGGAGGCAACAAGGTCATCCTGCGTCATTTCTAAGGCCAGAAGGAATAACGATTCAGGTAAAAGGTTAACGCCAGTACACTACAAAGTAAAGAGGAAGGTTAACGGCACTAACTGGCAAGGAAACGTAACTGTCGACGTAAGTTTCGATCTTACTAGATCTCATCAGGACAGTGTAACCAAGGTGTAAGGTGTAAACAACTTGGAGATGAAACATAACAAATGGAGCACAGACCAGGAGGCCAGGAGAATGCATATTTGTCACGACCACCAGAAGACCTTCATTTCGATAGGCTACATCTAGCAGTAAGCAACGGAGGCAACAAGGTCATCCTGCGTCATTTCTAAGGCCAGAAGGAATAACAATCCAGGTAAAAGGTTAACGCCAGTACACTACAAAGTAAAGAGGGAGGTTAACGGCACTAACTGGCAAGGAAAAGTAACTATCGACGTACGTTTCTATCTTATTAGATCTCATCAGGACAGTATAACCAAGGTGTAAGGTGTAAACAACTTGGAGATGAAACATAACAAATGGACCACAGACCAGGAGACTAGGAGACCAGGAGAATGCACCTCCCTCTTTACTTTGTAGTGTACTGGCGTTAACCTTTTACCTGGATTATATATATATATATATATATATATACAGGGAGATTCATTAAAAGTTTAAGAACTTTTCCTTTGAATTTCTGTTTCACATTTTGTAGTTATAAGTTGACGATAATGATCTATCAAAGTATAATATTTTCAATTTTCGGACACTTCCGCTTATACCGGAAGTTGCTGCCAACTTTCTTATTTTAAATGGAATATCCCAATTTTTAATGGATTCTTGAAATCTTCATAAGATTCTAAAAATATTTTATGCAACATGTGACACAACGAAAATGGACCGTTTCCGAGATATTTTCATTTTTTTAAAATAACTGACTTGCACAATCTTGTATATGATACTGCCATCTTTGTGCAACAAAAACCATGATGTCCATTTTTGGCCTGTAGTAGGCTATAGTATCATTCTTTCAGATCATGTCCAGTTTTGCATTTGATTACTTACAGGCTGGTTGGAAACTAACTTCTATTCGAACTAATTTCCACTGTCGAAAAGTCATATTTTTTAAATGGAACGCCTAGTATATTTTTATACCATGTGACTCAGGATTAAATGTTCTTTCGTCCTGTATTAGCATTATCTATACTTATCTCTTACAGTTCACTCGTTATCGATAATTTCTTTTTAATACCTAATTTTTTCCATTTTTCGGTATTGTTTTTAAATATTGGGCTCTGAAAACAAGAGAAATTATAATTTTTTAAATCATCCGTCTCGTAGGAATTTAAAAAACACAATTTAAATTCCTATTAAATGTTTTTGATAATAAAAAAAACCCACAATTCAAGAAGTTAATAAAAAAAAATTGTTATATCGAGGGAAATATGTTATTACTGAGGCACAATAGAAAGTTATTACTAATAAATAATAGCTGAGAACAACTTAGAGCCAATATTATAACCAACAATTTTTGTATTATTTCCAATATTTTTTATTTATTTATTAGTTTTCATAAAATTTTGTTTTGTAAGTGTAAATTTCTCTTTGTAAATGTGTAAAAGGTCATACCAAGAATTCTAATACATACGGCATATGTAAATAAAAAATTCAGATGATAGATGTGTATTTAAATATTATTTGTCGGTTTTTAAAATGAAATTGATATTACAGTCAGAAATTAATTTAAAAAATTACACTTTGTAAAATTTTCATAGTACACTATTTAGGAATAACACTAAACAGTGAAAAAAATGATATGTCAAAGAGAAAATCATAAATAAAAAGAGAAATGTAAGAGATGGGTATAGGGAATGCTAATGCAGTTCGAAAGAACATTTAATTGTGATTCTTATGGTATAAAAATATACTGAGTGTTATACTTAAAAAACATGACTTTTCGACGGTTGAAATCAGTTTGAATGGAAGTTACTTTTCAACCAGCCCATAAATAATTTTGTGTAAAATTAAGTATCACCTGAAAACCTATGATTATAGCCAACTACAGGCCAAAAATAGAAATTATGGCTTTTCACACAAAGATGGCTGCATTCATAAACAAGGTACTGCAACGTTGAACTTTTTTTAAAAAATGGAAATAACTCTAAAATGGCTAATTTTTCTTGTATCACATGTTACACAAAATATTTTTTAAATTTCATGAGCATTTCAAAAATGCAATAAAAAATGGGGTATTCCGTTTAAAATAAGAAAGTTGATGGCAAGTTCCGGTACAAGCGGAAGTGCCCGAAAATTAGAAATATTATATTTAATTGATCATTACCGCTAACTTATAACTGCAAACTATAAAATAGAAATTCAAGGAGGAAGTCCGTAAACTTTTAATGAATGAGTTGCTTGAATCTCCCTGTATTATAGTAATCCTGAACAATACAGGGAGATTCAGGCAACCCATTCATTAAAAGTTTACGGACTTCCTCTTTCTATTTCTATTTCATATTTTGCGGTTATAAGTTAGCGATAATGATCTATTGAAATATAGTATTTCCAACTTTTGGACACTTCCGCTTGTACCGGAAGTTGCTGTGAACTTTCTTATTTTAAATGGAATACCCCATTTTTTATTGCACTTCTGAAATCTTTATAAAATTCTAAAAATATTTTATGTAACATGTGAAACAAGAAAAATTAGCCGTTTTAGAGATATTTTCATTTTTTAAACACAGTTCAAAGTTGCAGTACCTTGTTTATAAATGAATGCAACCATCTTTGTGTAACAAAAGCCTTGATTTCAATTTTTGGCCTGTAGTAGGCTAAGCTCATAAGCTCTCAGGTCATATCTAATTTTACACAAAATCGTGTACGGGCTGGTTGAAAAGTAACTTTTAATCGAACTGATTTCAACTGTCGAAAGGTCATGTTTTTTAAATAGAACACCCAGTATTTTTTTATACCATAAGAACCAGAATTAAATGTTCTTTCGAACTGTATTAGCATTCCTTATACCCATCTCTTACCTTCCTCTTTCTATTAGTGATTTTCCATATGACACATCAATTTTTTAACTTTTCAGTATTATTCCTGAACAGTGTACTATGAAAATTTAACAAACTGAGACTTTTTAAATTAATTTCTCACTATTATTTCAATTTCATTTTAAAAACCAACAAATAATATTTAAATACATATCTATCATCTGAACTTTTTGTTTACATATCCCGCATGTATTAGAATTCTTGGTATGACTATTTATAACTTTACAAGGAGAAATTTACACTTACAATACAAAATTATATGAAAAGTAATAAATATATCAGAAATATTAAAAATAATACACAAATTGTTGGTTATAATATTGGCTCTAAGTTGCCCTCGGCTATTATTTATTAGTAATAACTTTCTACTGTATCTAAATAATAACGTATTTTCCTCGATATAACAACTTTTTTGATTAACTTGTTGAATTGTCGATTTTATATCATCAAATACATTTAATATGTCTGTATTTGATTATTTATTTTTTGGTTCTTCGTAACGATTAAATTGTTTTTCTTTAATTCCTACTAGACAGATGATTTCAAAAATTATAATTTCTCTAGTTTTCATAGCCCACTATTTAAAAATAATACCGAAAAATGGAAAAAAATTACGTGTTAAAAAGAAATTCTCGATAACGAGTGAACTATAAGAGATAGGTATAGGGAATGCTAATACAGGACGAAAGAACATTCCTGAGTCACATGTTATAAAAATATACTAGGCGTTCCATTTAAAAAACATGACTTTTCGACAGTTGAAATTAGTTCGAATTGAAGTTACTTTTCAACCAGCCTGTAAGCAATCAAGTGCAAAACTGGACATGATCTGAAAGAATGTTACTGTCATGTCATGGTTTTTGTTGGACAAAGATGGCAGTATCATAACCAAGGTTCTGCAAGTCTGAGTTATTTTTAATGATTTCAAAAATTCATTAAAAAATGGGGTGTTCCATTTAAATTAAGAAAGTTTGCAGCAACTTCCGGTATAAGCGGAAGTGTTCGAAAATTGAAAATATTATATTTTTTTAAATCATCATCGTTAACTTATAACTGCAAAATATGAAACAGAAATTCAAAGGAGAAGTCCGTAAACTTTTAATGAAAGGATTGCCTGAATCTCCCTGTATATATACAGTATGTTTTACACAAGCCTACACACAGTAAGATGTCAAATTTGTAAATTCATAAAAAGAATCTCAAACATCACAGATAGATTCATCCTGAAGAGTACTTTAAAAATCCTAAATGGAATTCTGATGTAAAATAATTAGGGAAGCCGATATTCGAACACCTTTAAATTAACATGGGATTTCCTAGGTTGCGTTTCAAAACGCAGCACCCTGTATGTTAAAATGTAACTAAAACTGCTGAAACTGTATAAATAATCTCCAGAACCAGGAAGAAGTACTTACGAACCATCAGACTCGTGTATTTGTCAGTTGCTTAAATCTGGCGCCAAATTTTTTATTTCGAGTGCTTCTTTAATTTTGTCATTCATATTTTTCTGCTTTTCAGAGATTGAAATCGCTTGTTAAAATGGATATAAATATAATAATATAAATAATACCCATAACCGTAAAATCGATTTGACAAATTACTTTGAGATGAAATTTCAAATACTTTGCCGTATTTTAGTAATATCTTACAGGGGACTACATTTTATGCCAACAGAAGGCAACAGGTGGTGGTTTTTTAATATGTGAACAACGTGTATATTTGTCTAAGGAAATATTTTCCAATAAATTGAAAAGGAAAATTCTTTATTTACACATATTTATTTTTTCTTTAATTCCTCCATCTCGAAGAAGACCCGCGATGTCAATTTTAGCACAAATTCATTTCCAGCCAAGTAAACCTAGATTACAAAGCGTGAATTCTAAAAAGAAATTGCTCTGTTAAGGTATCCATCCGCTAGATCTGAGTGTAATAAAACCACAACCGTGTCGGCACGTGCAGTAAAACATTTTCTTACTCTTATACGGGATGTTTTTCTCAACTATCAAAAGGAATTTATCATTTTCAATAATATTTTTGGGAGTTTTAGGACAAGCAGAAGCTTTTGTAAAGAATGACTTTTTCTCGAAAACTCTAAACTAAAAAAGTTTTTCCTATTGTGAATCCAATTCGTGGACACAGTGTATATTCGCATTTGTTTCTTAAATTAAAATCATAAAATATCTTTCCGAAAATGTCTTTTTCTTTTCTTCTCATATACCGTGAATAATATTGCAATAATTTTGGTATTAATTAGACCTCACCAAGATGCGGATCAATATTTTAATTGCTTTCACGTTTTCGGCTACCTATTTTAATAACATTCCCGATACCGTTGTGAGTATCGTCACGATTTCTGAAGGCATGCGAGAATATGCGATGCAATATTACGGGCAGAAATGCAAGATTCAATTGTAGGCATTCCTCGGCGTCATCGGGAAAGGAATTCGTCTGAATGAGCATCGGGACTAGTGAATTAAAGGGGAAAAAATGCGGCCAAGTATTCGGATCGCGGCGTCGGATAACGATTTCTTTATCGCCCTTTCTCCATTTTAGTAGTTAAATCGGTAATTTCACAGCCAATGGTAATGGAATGTAATATTCGTACGATCGTTATCGCACTGCACTCTTTCGTCCAACACGCCGTTAACAACAGATTATTTATATGTACCTTTTTTTGTTAAGTATGTTTGGAAATATATATTTTTATGGTCTGAAATTTGCAAAAATAAAAAAAATGGATGTTTCGTTCGCTAGTAGAAATTTAAAAGCGGTAGCTGTTTTAGGTCGTTACAATTTTCAAATTATTTTCTGGTTTTATACGACTCTTATACTTAATATCTAATGCTCCTAATATATTAAAGGACAAGTTTCAAAAGACGTGATTTTAATACATGCGCCCAGTTTTAGGAAACGAATCGAATACGAGTTTTCTAAATGGATAAATGCGCCAATTTGTCTTATGGAACGTGTACTTTATACTCTTTTTTTCTGTTTTGGGTTTAAGATATGAAAAAAGCGCAAAAGTCTGCCTTATTTTGTAATTTAATTTAGTAAAATATTGTTTTGTTTATGGCGGTTAGTGACATTGGTTGACGTTTAAAGTAATTTGAAACAAATATCAATTTAAAGACTATACTAGGCTGGCGAGTAGCTCTGCGGTTAACTGGCCGAGTCAGAAACCGCCGGTACTCACAGTGCAGGTTCGAGTTCTGCTCAATCCATGGTTGTCTGTGTTCGTCCAAAATTATTCGACCCAGCTTTAATTAACTACAGTAACTTGCAAAATGAGCCCTAAATAAGGCACGGCCAACAAAAAAAAAAGATTATACTTGTAAAACGAAACGAAGCGGTTTATACAACTTCACTAAAAATTAAGAATTCGTTTATTTCAATTCTTAGTGGAAAAGGTGGGATTACCGTAAATTTGACTGTACTTTCTCTCCAGTTAATATTCCGTCCATTTTCACAGCTAGGTGTGCAACGAGCATGCGTAATTTTTGCTTGTATAAACGGAAACTTTTGCATAGTTTTAATTTTAGTTTTAATTTTAGTGACTGTAGAAACCAAGCATTATGTTACCACCAACCTTATCAAATAAAATTTCGTGTTTAATTTTCTTCTTTATTGAACCCAGATGGTTTGAGTTTCATAATATAAGCCATTAAAATATCAAAATAGAAATTAAACTACTCAAAACAATTAAGGGGTCAAGTTTTTAAGCGACTGTATTGTATATTGGAAATTGAAATTTATCTTTATAAAAATTAGTCATTTCAAAACTCACACTTTTTATGAACACTAATTTAAAGTTTGCAATTCATACATTAACATTTTAACCAAGAACAAATCAAAAAGAAAAAGAAAAATGTCATAAAAATTTTTGTTCTGAATGTTATCACATTATTGAAACTTTTCTATTTTAACGACTTGGGCGTTTTCTGGGTTCAATTAAAGCTGCACAGCGTCTTGACATAAACAAACGACTGGATTTCGAGATTTTCAATTGTTTTCAATTTTTTTAACGGAATATCGGCTTTTTATCATCACAACGCGTTCAGGATATGTAATTCAGTATGTCTCTAAAAAGTTCTTCTCTAGCTACAATACGGTTTCCCGCGAACACCCTACATACATGTTTTTTTTCTTTACTTTAATCTGTAGGATATATCATTGAAGTAAGTAGCTGCTACTTCTAAAACACTTTGCGGAAGTGCCAAAATGAAGAAAAGTTCAAATAAACGCACATCCAAAAAATCAGCTGTTTCTTTGTTACAGTTAAGTTACTAAAATTATAAAATAGAAAATTGAATATTTAATTTTAATTAAAATGTTAAAGTAAATGTAGAAAGAAATTCATTTAAACATGTGTACAGAGTTTTCCCAGGAAACCGTATCGATAGCTAGAAAATAATTTTTTAGAGACGAATTTAATTGAACATCCTGAACGGAATGCAATGATTAAAGCTAACAATCCGTGAGAATATACGATAATAATTTAAAATCTCGAAAACCAAACTCTCATTTATGTTTTTGATACTGCCATAAAATCTAGCGGAAAAGTCCTAAAACTTTACCCTTTTGAGTTACCTCCTAAAATTTCAAATAAGAAAGTTAGCTGTTATAGGCATTTTCCTTGATCATCAAGATTCATTTTTAAAATAATAAAAGAATGCTAAGTTTTGAAAGAAAATATTTTAGAGACATAATTAGTGTGACGTTCTGAAGGAGATCCGATGATAAAAAGAAAAATGTATTATTAAAAAAGTTAAAAACAAATGAAAATTTTAATCTCATTTGATTTTCCAATATTGCCGTAAAATTGGGCAGGATAGGTCTTGAAACTTTTCCGATATAAGTTACTTCGTAAAAATAGATAACTGTTTTTGCAGTTTCCCGTGAACACCCTGTATACATGTTTACATGAACTTTTTTCTGTATTATAATCGGTAGAATACGTTAATTAACTATGTTGTCGCTACAGTATAATGTTACAAAAATTACGGTTTTCAAGTTAATGCTTCTTTATTATACCGATGAGAAATTAGCAATAAAATTCCAGCAATAAAATTATGAAATTACTTTTATTACAAAGAATATAATGTGTAGATTCCCCTCACCTGAAGAAACTGAAAAAATATTTGATATTAAGTTAACTATGACTATTTTAACCAGCATAAGTCATTATTCATATATTGCACCAAAACAATTGATGAATTTCACTGAAAATTTTCACGTAGTCATAAAGCAAACATCCATTTCTATTTAATAATGCCCTTAGAAAAAAGTGACGCTCGGAGCAATAAAACAGTAACAATTTCAAACGTTCATAACTTTCCATCCACCACTTGCATAAACATTCAGTTTGCAGAATATGAAAGCACAGATCGAGATTTATCGTTTAAACCCTCTGAGTTTTAGCCGGTTGATTTGTAGTAATTGCAAAGTAATTAATTGTGGCATTTGCAAGAGTAAAACAATATTAACTTTACATTGTCTCTTCTGAATTATTTTGTACTTAAAAAATCGAGATTTGTACAAACAGTAAATATTTCATGGCTACTACGAGAAGTATTTATTTTATAAGTAAGGATTTAAACGGGTCCAAACCAAAAAGTAGAATTAATTCTTGCAATTTTCGATCTGCTTATTCTAAATTGGGGTTATGAGAAATGTATTATGAAGAAATCAGAAACAGTAACACGCTATCTTACGTAAAAAGGCGTCGTTTCAAATGTTCTTGTGCGTGCAACAAGTAAGAACACAAGAGCAAATTTTATTCTATTGAATATTTTTTATAAACACAAATGAATAAGCTAACCACTCGGAAGAGTTAACTGACAAATATCCATTAACTGCTTCACATCTTGAGCAAAACTGAGGAACTCGGAAATCTTCTTTTTTTCGGAAGTATTAGGCCGAAGAGAATTTTCTCTGTCAACCAAGAAATACATTTTGTAAATACTTATTGAATCCTACTAAAATTTTGTCTAGTTTGCCCAACAATTCCAAATTACAATTTTTTTCTAATTTTCGTACCCTAAATAAGTGCTATTTTTAGCCACACAACAAATCAATAATAAAAAAAATTTCCAGATAAAATAGCGACATCTTACTATCGCTTCTTGACCTGACATTGCAGTAGGATAGACAAAGTGAAGCGGGATTTGCTCCTAATAAGTCCCCCATGCAGGGCGGCCATGCTTGCTGTCAAAGCATAATGAAAGTTTTTAGAAACATTTTGTGCAAATCGTTCTTGATTGCAGTGAAAACCTCGAGCAGCCACTGTACAGCTGTTTCAGGCCTGCTTGGGGCTTCTTCAGCAGAGACGTAGCTCGACATTGCCACTGCAGACCAAAAACGACTTGCCCAATTTATTCGCAACTGCGATGTAAGAATGATGAACAGATATATAATAGCGACATCTTACTATCGCTTCTTGACCTACCCTGCATGGGGGACTTATTAGGAACAAATCCCGCTTCAATTTGTCTATCCTACTGCAATGTCAGGTCCCCTAACAACCCCAACTTTAAAAATTCAAATAGCAACGCACCCCTTGTGTACCTCATTTAATAGCATTATTTATGCTGAATACAATAAACATTTTTTTTTTCAAAATGAGATGAAATAAATAACGGCTTCACTTTTGGTAAGTAATCGTTAACACAAGTAACAAATACTGCACCATGTAATGTCAATGAATTCTATTTGATATATAACAACTTGCAATTGTTTTTATCACTTATTGCTAGAGCCGTAACAATGCCTGCTCGAAAATTTGCCATTTTATTTCAATATATTTTTCTGAATATCTCAGTTATTCATCATTCGATTATGAAGAAGTTTTATTTGTTGTATTTAGCATTAAAAATGCTATTTAGCGTGGTATCACAAGGGGTACTTTGCTATTTGAATTTTTAAAGTTGGAATTGTTATAGCCTAGGGGTTGAGGGATGGGGGATTGAAAATTACACCCTCAAATGATGATTTAAAAGTAAAAATCGTTCTGTCTGAAAATTCTTGTGAAGCATTTTGGGAAACACTGTATACATACAATAACTTCATTATTATTAAGGTACGAAATCGTTTAAATCATCAGCAATAATAAACCCACAATTACAGCGGAGATACCAAAAAAGAAAAAATTACGCATCGCGTTCTCATAATATCTTCATATGTAAACTTTTCTTTAATGAAATATTCCGTATTTTTTGTTGTGAAACGAAAGAATAGTAAATTCTAAATATAAAGTACTCTTTACTACTTAACCTCAGAACGAATAATAAAGGAGTTATTGCTCATAGCGCTTTCGGCCCTAATTGAGTCCTCATCAGAAGAGGAACATATCAAGAATTCCACCGTAATCTGACTGATCCGGTCAGCTTACGCATGGACAATGCCTAATTACTAATCTTGAGTAAAAGTAGTATATTTTTACCAATTTGAACGACTTCGTACCTTCCATAATAACGAAGTTATTGTGTGCGTACAACAAAAACTTTGAACACCCTGTATACTCAATGCAAAGTTCAAACCACTGCCATAATTCACAAAGTGCAATGTAAACTTTTGTTTTCTTGCTGCAAACGTCACAATTTATTAATTTGTAATTACTTCAAACCAGAGGGTACTTTAAACGATAGATCTCGATCCGTGCCTTCATATTCTGCAAAAAGAATGTTTATGCAAGTGCTGGATGGAAAGTTATGAACGTTTGAAGTTGTTACTGTTTTATTGCTCCGAGCGTCACTTTTAATTAATTTCTAATTACTTCAAATCAACCGGCTAAAACTCAGAGGGTGGTTTAAATGATAGACCTCTATCTGCGCTTTCATATTCTGCAGAATGTTTATGCAAGCGCTGGATGGAAAGTTTTGAATGTTTGAAGTTGTTACTGTTTTATTGCCCCGAGCGTCACTTTTAATTAATTTCTAATTACTTCAAATCAACCGGCTAAAACTCAGAGTGCAGTTTGAACGATATATCTCTTTATATGCGCTTTCATATTCTGCAAACAGAATGTTTATGCAAGTGCTGGATGGAAAGTTATGAACGTTTGAAGTTGGTACTGTTTCATTGGTCCGAGCGTCATTTTTAATTATTTTCTAATTACTTCAAATCAACCGGCTAATACTCCAGAGGGTGGTTTAAACGATAGAACTCGATCTGTGCTTTCATATTCTGCAAACAGAATGTTTATGCAAATACTGGATGAAAAGATATGGACGTTCAAAGTTAATATTATTTTATTGCTGGGAATGCCATATTTAATTAATTTGCTAATTACTTTAAATCAACCGGCTAAAACTTTCTAAGGGCATTATTAAATAGAAATGGATGTTTACTTTATGACTACGTGAAAATTTTCAGTGAAAGCAATTGTTTTGATGCAATATATGAATAATTATTTATGCTGGTTAAAATAGTCATAGTTAACTTAATATCAAATATTTTTTCAGTTTCTTCAGGTGAGGGGAATCTATACATTATATTCTTTGTAATAGATTAAATATTATTGATCTGTGATCGTTATTTTAGCGGTGGCAGCGTTTTGAAATTTCATAATTTTATTACTGGAATTTTATTGCTAATTTCTCATCGGTATAATAAAGAAGCATTAACTTGAAAAGAGTAATTTTTGTAACATTATACTGTAGCGACAACATAGTTAATTAACGTGTTCTACAGATTACAATACAGAAAGAAGTTCAAACTTCTCATCGGTCTTTATTATCAACATAAATTTAAAATCATAATATTCTGTCTTGATGAATGCTACTTTTAAAGAGTTCAGTGAATCCAAGCTCTGTAAACATGAGATAAGGTGTAGGTACCATTAGATCGTAATTTGCTTCCAGGGCGTGTGGAAACCCGTTCACATTCTAAGATCACACATAATTCTTTTCCGAATTGTTTAGAATGATCGGGTATCAGGAGCAACCCTTCCGCACAGATTGTCATAGGTTTAGAGATATTTCGGTTTGTCGCAGAAGCAGTTTTGGTTCACTGAGCAGTCGGCCGTGTGTGTTAAAGTTTTGAGTGTGTAGGTTTGATACGAGGCGCTTTATTTATGGAAACTATTAGACGATTTGAAATATTACCGTTAGTTATTTACTGCACAGCTTCGCAGCTCATCGGGCAATTGCTAAACTGCCATTTTCTCTGAAAACTAGAAGTTCTTATGTGTGTATTTAATCTTTACGGTTATAGTCCTCGTTTAAGATAAGAATATAAGACCGTGAACCACATTCAAACCTAATAATGGTGGATTAAGTTTTTCACGGGTAATAAACATCTCTGTCCATTATTTCACGAAACATTATATTCTGCAGAATATTTTGAATTAACAACTATTGCTATGAGACACAAGAGACATCTTTTTATATTATTCATTTAAAGCAAAAGGTTTTTTCTTAAACCGGACTGAATTATAAATGGAAAAGCGCTTAACGTTTCACTATCAATCAAAACTCTTGTCCGATGAAAATTTTCAGTAAAAAGTTTTTAATCTTAAACAGGACAGAATTATAAATTCACTATCGATTGACAGTGAAACGTCGAGTGTTTTTCCATTTATTAGACACACTATCAATCCAGTTTCCCGTATTTCTACAGCTTTTGCTAACTAAAACAACTATGTCATTTAGAACTTTTATAAGCACTTTTTCGGGCCATCTCAATTTTTGAAACGTCATTGTACCGATATTTTAAATTTAATTATCTCACAAACGGTCCCTCCAAACATCAACATATTACACAGTGACCGCCTAAAAGTTCGCATCATATCGGAAAACTTTTTATTATTTTTTATAGTTTGTGCATGCTCGATAACCAAATATAAGTAGGACAATGCTGATGAACAACTTTTAGTGTTGCTAAAAACAGCACTTATTTAAGATACTAAAATTAAAACGTTGTAATTTGGAAGTGCTGGACATATTAGACAAAATTTTAGTAGGATTCAATAGTTATTTACAAAATGTGTCTTGACTGCCACACAAAATTTCTTTCGGTCTAGTATTTCGAAAAAAGGAAGATTTTCGAAATTCTCAGTTTTGCTCAAGATATGAAGAAGTAAATGGGCATTTGGTACCTTTTACAAATGGCTAGGTTATTCATTTATATCCATCCTTTTCACTGATGATTCGCAGAAATGAAATTAGTTGAGCTTTGTTGCTGATGTCTGTGCTTTCATCGATTCGTAGACACAAGTTTTCGAGATCATTTTTTGCTTCAGTAAAATGTTCGCATTCATGCAAACCAGTTTTCAAATGCGTTGTGTATGCGTATATATATCATCAACCAAATGTATCTTGTGTATGCAGGGCTAATGTACCTTTATATTTAATCGAAATGAAAAGTCACTGAGATCGTAATACTTTATTAGTTAATTTTTTTGTGCGTTCACAAATATTACTTTTACACATGATACAGGATTATAAGATGGTGCATTCAATATCATACAAATCTAAGAAATAATTTAAGTTATCTCATGCTAAAGGATTAAACACCGTTCTCTCTCGCACATTATTGTTTTGCTTCACTGCATTCAGCTATCGCTGTTGCACATTGACCTTATGTTTTCCTGCATATGCCAACGTACAGCCGAATACTCTGGTTGGATTACCTATTATATTGTGGCGAGCCAACCTGACTTAGCGCAAGGCGTCAGGAAGTCGGTCCGCTTCGGTGTGTCATCGGCCGTCACGCGGTCGGGCCCACATCAAACGGACTGGAATCTTCCCGAATAGATACTTCCAGACGCCAGCAAATGATATAAAATGGCCCGGAGTTGACTCACCAGGCAGTCGAATTCGAACAGCGATAGTCGAAGTTAGATTTTAGTGTGAAAATAAATTGTTAGAAATAAATTAGTTTTTAAGCTTTATTAAATTACGGTTAAGTTTTTATCGAGTGTTTTATTCGTTTAAATAAATAAACTCAAACCCTAGAAACGTAACAGTGGTGTCGGTGTGCGGGTTTGTGCAAATAAATAAACAATTTAAAGTAAATTAAATTTAATCACATTATTAAATAAGTACAGTATAGGAAAAAAAAACAATGGCTACGAGAAAAGTGTTGTTGAAAGACTTAAAAGTGGCCGAATTAAAAACCGAATTGGAAGAACGAGAGTTAGAAACCTGTGGTTTGAAAGGCGCACTTCAACAGCGTCTCCGATCCGATTTGTTGACAGCTGGTGAAGATCCAGAGACGTTCCTTTTCGAAATATCGTGTGGTCCTGCCGATTTTAATAAAATCTTGAAGGATGAATTTCGAGAACAATCCAGAAATTTGGACGAAAAGTTTCAAGAACAGTCTGGAAATTTAGCGCAAAAGCTTCTAGAACAATCTGGAAATTTCAAGGAAGAACTTCGAGAACAATCCAGAAATTTAGAGGAGAAGCTTCTAGAACAATCTGGAAATTTCGACAAATTACAAAATAAATTGTTGGAACAATCTAGAGACTTAGACGAGAAATTTCTAGAACAATCCAGAAATTTCGACGAGAAACTTCTAGAACAGTCCGGAAATTTGAAGGGTGAATTTCTAGAACAGACGAAAGGACTCGAAGATAAACTAGTGGTAAAAATATCGGAAGAAACAAGAAACCTTCAAGAAAATGTGGAAGAAATAATATTCCAGCAGGATAATAAAATCAAAAATCTGGAACAAATCATGGCGGGGTTGCGAGTGTTCGGGGATCAGCCATCAGTAGAAGTACTAGAAAATAATGAAACCCGAATTGTGGAAGGACCAGCACAAAATTCTAAACTGAAAGTAAAACCACCAACGTTCGATGGAAAGTCTTCTTGGCCCAACTACTTCAAACAGTTCGAAGCAGCAGCAAAGGCGAACAGATGGACGGCCAGCGAAAAAGCCACTTCGTTAATTGTGGCCTTGAGAGGGGACGCTATCGATGTGCTACAGACGATGCCGCCAGAGGAACAAGAAGACTTCGACAAGCTTGTGAATGGGATGGAAATGCGTTACGGACAGGCCCATCTGACCGAGGTATACCATGCGCAGTTGAGGAATCGCTGTCAGAAATCCGGAGAAAGTCTTCAGGAATTCGAAGCAGACGTTGCGCGTCTGGCCCAGTTGGCATATCCCACAGCTCCTGTTGAATTCCTCAAATGTTTGACGGTGCAGACCTTCATAGATGGAATCCGTGACCCAGACAACCAGCAGGCATTAAGAATGACCCATCCGAAGACGTCCAAGAACGCATTAGCTTATGCCTTGGAATTTGAAGCAGCGAGACGAGTCTCAAGAGGGCATGTCAAGGTGCGAGCGGCTATGGACTTCCAAGAGGAAGAAGAGGAAGAATCCGCTAACGCCAAGGTGGGATCTACTATAAAGGAGCGAGCCAGGGAGTATGCCACCGCCGAGGATGTTCGCCGCATTGTGGAACAGGTCTTCAAGCAGAAGAGGCCGCTGGTTTGTTGGACTTGCCAGGAGGAAGGACATGTTCGCAGGCGATGTCCAAAGCCCAGACAGGATCCAAGGAAGCCACAGTTAAACTAAGCCGGGTCGGTGCAGAGGGGCAAACGTCGACCCGTATTCAAAGGCCCCCAAAGACGAAAGCCAACCAAGTAATATTCCTACGGCAGTTAACCAGCAGTGTCTTCGTGGATGTCACCATTGATGACATTCCTCACACCATGTTGTTGGATACGGGTGCGACGAAGACCATCCTAAGACCCGACGTCATTAAGTCATCTGGACGCACCGAGCCGACCAAGTGGAGACTGAAAACTGCGACTGGAACATCAGCAACTGTCCACGGTGAAGTAGAGGTTATCATCACCATTGGTTCAACTCCAATAAAACACCGTGCACTGGTGGCAGATATAGAGGACGAGGCAATTTTGGGCATGGACGTCATGTGTGCCCACGGGTTCCAATTGGACTTAAAGCGTGGCGTGATGGCGGTCAATAATGAGGAGTTGGTTCTACATCAACGAGGGGACGTGGCCGCTCGAGTAGTCCTCGCTGAAGACATTGTATTACCCAGCAGGACTGAGGTTATCGTCGACGCAAAACTGGACGGTGTTTTTCAAGATGGACAAGTCATTATGGTTGAACCTAATACTGATGATCAAAGGATTGGAAGAGGAGTCCTCGTTGGGAAAATGTTGTTGACGGCGAAGAAGGAAGTACCTGTCCGCCTGATGAACGTCAATTGTTTCTCTGTCAATATCAAGAAAGGAACAATCTTGGGAAGCTGCACCATGGTGTCCTCCATCTCCCGGCAACTTGAAACAAACGTGCCAGAAGCGAAAGTCCCAAAGAAATTATGGGAAATGGTTATGTCAACAGCCCAGGAATTGACTCCAGACCAGAAGACAAAAGCAAAGAATCTGATCGGCCGTTATCAAGATGTATTCGAGGTAGAAGATGGATCCAAGGGGAGAACTGATGTCGTGAAACACAAAATAGAGACTGGAGAAGAAAGACCTATCCGTCAAGCTCCAAGGCGATTACCGTTGGCAAAGCGTGAGGAAGCGGAACGCATTATTCGCGAGATGGAAAAGGATAATGTGATAGAACCATCAAGCAGCCCGTGGGCGTCACCAGTAGTGCTTGTGAAGAAGAAGGATGGGTCCACCAGATTCTGTGTAGACTACCGGTTACTCAACAATGTCACCAAGAAGGACAGCTATCCCCTGCCACGGATTGATGATACCCTGGACACCCTGGCCGGCTCAAAGATCTTCTCAACTTTGGACTTAAAGAGTGGATATTGGCAAGTGGAGCTGGCGCCCGAAGATCGAGAAAAGACGGCGTTTTCCATTGGTATGGGTCTGTGGCAGTTCACAGTGATGCCATTCGGATTATGTAATGCCCCAGCGACATTCGAGAGGTTAATGGAGACGGTTCTGAAAGGTCTGTCCTGGACAACGTGCATGGTGTACCTTGACGACATAATTGTCGTGGGAAAGACGTTCGACGACCACCTAAGGAACCTGGAAGGAGTGTTCCAGCGGCTTCGCGGAGCTGGACTAAAGCTTAGCCTCAAGAAGTGTCACCTGTTCCAGAAGGAAGTGAATTACCTGGGGCACATTGTTAATGGAAACGGAATCGCCGTGGACCCGGTGAAGATTCAGGTGGTGAAAGACTGGCCAACTCCCAGAAATAAACACCAAATAAGGAGTTTCCTTGGCCTGTGCACTTACTATCGGCGCTACGTTCCTGGATTTGCAGACATTGCTAAGCCGTTAACAAAACTCACTGAAGAAGGTCGTCCATTTGAATGGGACCAACAGTGTCAAATTGGCTTTGAACAACTAAAGCAGTACTTGGTTAGTGCTCCTATTCTGAGTTATCCTCTCCCGGAAGGCAAGTTCGTCGTGGACACAGATGCTAGCAACGTTGGGATTGGTGGCGTACTCTCCCAGATACAAGAGGGGCAAGAGAAGGTGATCGGCTACTTCAGTAAAGTCCTATCAAAGCCGGAACGAAACTATTGCGTCACAAGAAAGGAATTGCTAGCCGTCGTAAAACCGATAGAACACTTCTACAAGTACTTGTATGGTAGACGCTTCCTGCTGAGGACCGACCACGCCGCTCTAAAATGGCTTCTCCGTTTCAAGAACCCAGAAGGGCAAGTTGCACGATGGATCGAACGACTTCAGGAGTACGATTTTGAAATTCAGCATCGGGCAGGAACTAGCCATCGAAATGCCGATGCTTTGTCGAGAAGACCCTGTGCCGAAGACTGTAAGCACTGTAGTCGTTTGGACAAGAAAGTAGCCATGACTGCGAGGACAGCCATTGTTGACGACAAATGGCAAGCCGAAGAACTGCGAAGAGACCAGGAGAACGACCCGGATTTGAAATTAGTGCTAGAGTGGAAAAGCAGGGACGCGAGGCCTACCTGGGAAGAAGTAGCACCATGTGCACCGTCCGTAAAATCATACTGGGCGCAGTGGGACTCCATAGTGTTGGATCGTGGTCTTCTGAGACGAAGCATGGAGAATCCAGAAGGCATGGAAGAGAAGACACAATTACTAATCCCCAAGAATAGGGTGCCAGAAGTTCTGAGGGAACTTCACGATGGAACTTCCGGAGGGCATCTGGGAGTTAAGAAGACTATGGAGAAGGTGCGCGAAAGATTTTACTGGGTGAACTGCAAGGAAGACGTGAAGGATTGGTGCAGAAAGTGTACAGTTTGCGCAGCCAGTAACGGTCCCCACAGGCGGGGTAAGGCTCCCATGAGACAGTACAACGTTGGAAGTCCTTTTGAGAGAGTTGCCATCGATGTAGCCGGCCCGTTTCCAGAAACGAATGGTGGAAACAAGTACATCGTCGTGGTAATGGACTACTTTAGCAAGTGGGTTGAAGCTTACGCCCTACCTAACCAAGAGGCAGTCACTATTGCGGAAGTCCTTGTCAGGGAATGGATCAGTCGGTATGGTGCACCTATGGAACTGCATTCAGACCAAGGAAGGAACTTTGAATCGGCCTTGTTCAAGAACGTGTGTACTCTGCTCGGCGTACGAAAAACTAGAACAACTGCACTCCACCCACAGTCGGACGGAATGGTGGAAAGGTTCAATAGAACCATCAACCGACATTTGTCCAAAGTCGTTTCCAATCATCAGAGGGACTGGGACACGTACATCCCCCTGTTTCTAATGGCATACCGCTCATCTGTTCATGAGACAACAGGGGAGACTCCCGCGAAAGTGGTATTCGGGCGAGAGCCGAGACTGCCCTGCGACCTGAAGTTTGGTGTGAAGCCTGGCGAAGTCTCTGCCGACGAAGATTACGTGAGCAAATTACGCAGGAAAATGGATGATATCCACAACCAAGTGCGTCACAATATACAGACGGCCAGCGATCGGATGAAGGAGCACTATGACATCAACGCTCAACACGGGGGATACCAACCTGGAGCACTGGTCTGGCTTTATAACCCCCAAAGACGTCGAGGCCTTTCCCCAAAATTACAGACCTCTTGGGAAGGTCCTTACAAAGTGATGAAACGGATCAACGACGTCGTTTACCGCATCAGGAAGGTCCCCCATGGCAAACCCAAAGTAATCCACTTCAACCGGATAGCCCCTTACCATGGAGAAGCAGATGAAGGGACAGTACAAAGGGCGCAAGTTTCCGAAGTGAACTTCGAAACCTTCATGTCTCATCACGCCGAAGGAAGCAAGGCACGGTTTGGAGTGACCACGGAGAAGCAACAAGATCTCTTTAAAGTGCCACTGGAGTACAGTCTGGCCCACTGCGTAGCAGAAGACCTGAAAATGTCCAAAGGAATCGCTCAGGTGTTTAGGAAGAAATTTGGCCAAATCGAGGAGCTACGAAGACAGCATCCCGTGGTAGGCAAGAGGTTGCAGATCATTGATTCGACGGCAGATCGGAGGCGCCACGTGCATTATTTAGTCACTAAGAAGACATCAAGCGGTAAACCTGACTATGTGACTATGTGGAGAGCCCTATATAGCCTGAGGAGACAGCTAATAGAGAACCATCAGATGAAGTTAGCCATCCCCAAATTGGGCTGCGGATTGGACGGACTAGACTGGAGAGTAATCCGAAGCATGCTGGAAGTCATCTTCCACAGAACGGGAATTGAAGTCCTAGTCTGCAGCCACCACCCACAGGCAACAGTCAGCAACAGCAAAACCGTAGACTGTTACTTCTTCCAGACGGGAAGTTGCAAGAATGGGCCAGCATGTAGATTCCGACACCCTCCTTCAAGACTATCACCAGGAACATTTCGAGACGAAACGTTTCTAAGAGGGGGGCAGTGTGGCGAGCCAACCTGACTTAGCGCAAGGCGTCAGGAAGTCGGTCCGCTTCGGTGTGTCATCGGCCGTCACGCGGTCGGGCCCACATCGAACGGACTGGAATCTTCCCGAATAGATACTTCCAGACGCCAGCAAATGATATAAAATGGCCCGGAGTTGACTCACCAGGCAGTCGAATTCGAACAGCGATAGTCGAAGTTAGATTTTAGTGTGAAAATAAATTGTTAGAAATAAATTAGTTTTTAAGCTTTATTAAATTACGGTTAAGTTTTTATCGAGTGTTTTATTCGTTTAAATAAATAAACTCAAACCCTAGAAACGTAACAATATTGTCCATCGTGCTTATACATAATTATTCAGTTTATTCCAGTTTTCAACAACCATTATTTTTTTTCTTAAATGAATTTATAACGTTCTTTCATTATCCACAAATAACTAATAAACGAAAACGAAATAGTTATTGTTCTTTAGATGAAAAGGATATCACATATAATTTGTTGCCGAAAACGCACTGCTTCCAGAAAGTAAAGCAACAATATCTAAAACATCTGTAGCAAAAGAATGTGTGTATGAAAATTACATAAACGGGTTAATTTATCTAATTATATGAACAAATCACTTTACCTTCAGCTCATTTTGAACCACTGAAGAAGTTCATATTTGAGAATCTTGAGCATCCCTTCTGCACCTAGCTACTTTGTAATATAAGTATTAAGAGAACATGCAGCAGCGTAGAAATTGCTTGCAATGCCATGACAAACTTTACATACAATTTGAGTTGGTGAAGTTTGGCAAGGAACATTCCATTGGACCATATGAATCATCTACAAAATAAAATTAAGATTAAACACAAATATGTTACTCACACACAACTGCAATTTGCAAATGTCAAACAGGGAACGGAATCCCAAGTGGTAGTTGGTACACGTTTTGAAAAGGCGCTAATTTTCGATATTAATTAAATATAATATTACTTACCTAATTCGAGCTGGTAGCAGTCCTTGGCAAAATACCTTAAAGAAATGAAAAATCGTAACGAGAGAGAAATATTCGAATTTCGGCAAGAATCGGTCGATTTGATCAGTTGTCACAAACTGAATCGCTTTTTTCGTTCAAAATTCACGTTCACGTTGCTCGTAATTTCTGTCTTTCATGTCTCAAAATAATCCCACAAAACTGGAATAATAGCTCTTGTAAATGATGTATTTCTTCATAAGATGCAAATGTGGCGACTTGCACAAGGTATAATTTCACAATTTATTCATTATCTAATGCGGCTGATGTTTTCTGAGCATTACGCCAGGAAGCGGTAACACGTCATTGAAGTGGTCTGTGTATTTCTTTGCTAATTCCTAATTCCTAAGGTCCACTTTATTAAAGAGCATGAGTCTTTTTTTTGCTTATTTCTGAAATAAACAACTGGCACAGATAACCACACCACTTCTTATCTTTGACAGCAAATGATACTTCGACGCCATATTTAATCGCATCGCTTGCATCGTAAAATGTTTACGATTAAAAATTTAACAATCGATGTTGAATCGATTCACATACGTTGAACGCTAAACTGTATCTAATCATAAATCGATTGTGAATCGATTGTATCCGTTGAATGCCCCTATTGTATCCGCCGTGGTTATCATGGTTTTTCGAAAGATGGTTCAGTTCAAACTCCAAACGACTCGTTTGCTTAAAAATAGAGGTTAAAAAATACGAAAAAATTGACTATATTTTCAAAATGCCATAAAATAAATTGTTCAGCTTTGCAAGTTCTTCTATGGTTTAAAATTAACACACGTGTTTCTGATACACCCAGTATAATTTTCTGCTGGCTAGTATTAAGACTACCACAACAACGCTTTAAAATTGTCTTGAAAAACTTTAGTTTTAAAAAAATGCCTTTTATAGTCCTCAAAATTTCTTGTCTTGTGATATTAATAGAGCTTTACGAAGGTGAAATATGTTTATTTTTATCACTTTTACATGTATTAAGTGTTCATTTGGAAATCCGGTAGCATTAGCTGTGAAAATCTTTTCATTTAATTTCATTTTCATTTCATTTTGTTTCGAAAAATGTTTGTCGCAGTGTTAAAATTGGACGTATCCAGAAGAATATAAATTAAAACTCACTCACAAATTAAATAATTTTTTAAATAAGAAGTTGTAATGTCCCTAACTAAGATCACCGGGCAGCAATTCTTGCACCAATGTCGTGCGGTAAAGATAGAGCTTTGCATCTCTAGGTAATAATTTGTGGCACCTTCCAACCGAAAGCTCAAACTAATCAAATTGATTGTGTTAACGAGCGAATGATATGTACGGAGCATTTTCCACTGCAAGTAATGCACATTTCGTAATCTAAGCAATGTGTTTTCATAGTTGACTGTTCTTCGGAAGATCCTCCAGTTTGTCGAAACATCTGTACCTATCAATGCAGATTGTCTTCAAATATTTTATAGTCAACAATACAGCGGCAAATTCAGTTCTAAACTCTTCCAAGCAGTTTCAGTACTCCCGTGACTTTTGAACCATTACGAAAATTAATTTTCAATCATAAATCTGCTTCAGTGTAAACATCAAGCATCATTTTGTAATGCAACATAAATAAAGTCAATAACATCGTAACTGAGTCCTGAAAAGAAATTATTTTTGCAATGAAACCACTAAATTACGTAAATAAAACGACACCTTACTCGACAGTTGACAGAAGACACTAATGACAGTACTGTTACTAGTAAAATTAAGCTACGACATGAGTTTAAAAAAAAACTATTTGTACACCAATGCTGCCGGAAATCGAAATGACCACTTGTTACTTTAAACACACATTGTGACGCATTTGTATTTACATTTGTCCGTTGCACTTCTGTTAATGTTTAATGTTTCATGTTTTTATATATATATACAGGATGGGCCAATGGTGCGTGTTCGGTGGATAGCGCCTATATTAATGCAGATTTTTAAAATCTGTTTCCGCTATTACTTACCTGTGATGTAGACGCACGATTTAAAATTAGTTACAATGATACAGGATGTTCCGGTTGGCTATGCCAGACCAAAGTGGTGTTTTTTTAAATGGAATGTGCTATATATTATGGTTTATTTCGATTCGTCCTTAAAAGTAGATAAATTTATTATAAAGATGTTATATACCTAAACCTAATAGTTTTTGAGATATTGTCATTTCAATGTAAAAAAATGATATTATTTGATGTTTTACAGATTAGATGTTTATTAAAATTCGGTATTTAAATTTTACAGTAACATTACATAACCTCTATGCAACAGAAAAAATTTCCATCTTGAACATATTCCTATTATTTTACACAGGGTGATTCATAACTCCGACGTTTATTTTAATCGGTTAGCTTAAATGGAACATCCTATATTTTATGACTGAATTTAATAGGTTTTTGATTAAGCTTTACAATGATATAAGATTCACTACGTGTTACATAACAAGCCTACACACAATAAGATGTCAAATTCGTAAATTCATAAAACAGCATTATTCCATCTTCTAATGCAATATCTTGTCTAAAATATCGTTGATTTTATTTAGAAAATCTGTATTGCGTCTGTTTCTAGTCTGTTAGAAATATCACTCATATGATTTGCATTTATGACACCACAGACAATATGCGTACTTAAGTTTTATTGTACCAACATTACCTGATTATTTTAAGTAAGATTAAGTAACGCTAAGGAATGCAACAAACGGCAATAACAATACCAATGAAAATAACTAAAATTATAACCATAATAATAATAATAACAACTGATCACAAAGCAACACAAAACCTGTGGCTGTAATCCAAATAAATAGTGAGAAAACCCCTCGACCACATTAATTCACTGAAAGCGAATACGTATTTCGGTAACGAAGTTATCCTGAATACTTGGATTGGATAAGTTTTTTGAATAAGACGGAAGATGTCATTCAGAGGAAATTGAAACAAAAAGTAACTACATTAAACAAAAAATTGACGAATTTGCTTAATAAAAAACCACCATCCGAGATTGAACAAACTTATCCAGATGATTTGTTAATTAAAAATGAATCATCAAAATCCTTCGGTGAGGAAGAGAAAAACTTGCTCAGCAAAGGACTAAAGTTTAATCTTAAGTTTAACAAACCGCCTTTAGATGAAATCGTAACAGGTATAGAAGATTCGATTAAGTTTTGTAACGAAAATGTCAAAAGTTTTGTTAGAACCGCGTGTAAAATTCAAATTTCCGAAAACAAAATTCAGTCCTCCCCCAAAAAACAAGATAAAAATTTGAAAATCATTAAAACACTTAGAGAAAAAGATTGTTTTTATCTCAAGGCGGACAAAGGCAATACTGTGGTCATTTTAGATAAAGAAGATTATTTCGACAGAGTAAATGGCATGCTTAATCAAGGTCAATACCAGAAAGTTAAAAAAGATCCTTTACCTAAAATGATTACGGAGACCAAAAAAACCATGTTAGACTGCAGTAAAGCGATTACGAACGCTTTACGTTACAAATTAACAACATCTAACCCAATAATCCCTAGATTGTATTGTTTACCAAAAATACACAAACCAGGTAACAGCATGAGACCCATTGTATCCTGTATAAATTCACCGACTTCTTCATTATCGAGGTGGTTAAGTGATAAATTTAATAACCTTCCAGTTAAATTACCCGATTTTTCTGTTAAAAATTCATTAGAATTTATCGAAAAATTAAAAAATCTAGAAATAAAACCAAACGAAATTTTAGTATCCTTCGATGTCACTTCGTTATTTCCTAGTATACCTGTAAAAACCACCTTAGATTACCTGAAAGAACTTTTATCAAAGAATAGCTTCGATAAGGAGGAAGTGGATGAATTAATAAAACTCACTAGTTTATGCATGAATCAAAATTTCTTTAAATTTAACAACGAGTTTTACCAACAATTGGAAGGGGCAGCCATGGGAAATAGCTTGTCACCGTTTATGGCAAATCTGTTTATGGGTAAATTTGAAACGGAACTTAAAGCCTCTTTAGATTATTTCCCTAAAATCTGGGTGAGATACGTCGATGATATATTTTGTGTTTTTGACCAAAGTATATGTTCAATAGAGGAATTCCTTAAAAGTTTAAACTCTAAATTCACCACCATCAAATTTACCTATGAAATTGAAACTAACAATAAACTACCCTTTTTAGACACATTAGTAACTAGAAATAGTAATAAATTAGAATTTAACGTTTATAGGAAATCTACTAATGTTAATAGATTCATTCCCGCGGATTCAAATCATTGCAAACAATATAAATTAGCGGCCTTAAATTTCTTAGTGCATAGGATGCTGACATTCCCTTTATCAACTGTTAATTATAGTAAAGAACTTCAAGAAATTATTAAAATCGCCACGTACAATGGTTACCAACCCGATGTAATCTATAACATTATTAGAAAACAAAAACAAAAATTAGAGATTAATAAAATAACCACACTAAAATCTAACAAAATAGGTGAGGTAGATTATAAGAAAATTGTACAAATGCCGTTTTATCCTCAATATACTAAAGGGTTGAATACAATTTTTAAAAAATTAGGTTTAAGAATAGTTTACACCAACAATAACAGCTTAAAATCGTTGCTGAGAAATCCAAAAGATAAAGTAGATTCGGAGAATAAATCAGGTATATATAAAATTAGTTGTAAAAATTGTGATCAAATTTATGTAGGGCAAACAAAAAGATCCTTAAAAATTAGATTCAAGGAACACTTGGCTCATTTAAAATACAAACGCTTTGATAAATCCAGTGTTGCCTTACACATGCTTGAAAACAATCATTCGGTAAATAAAATAGATTTAATCAAACAAATTAATAACAAAACAAACCTAGATTCTTTCGAAAGCTTGGAGATTCACAGAAATAGGAATAGATTAATGAATTTTGAGAAGTCCGGGCCGACCGCTTCTTGCCTCTTCGACCTTTAGATTTTCGAGGAATCCCGGTTTGCTTTGCATGCATAATACGGTACAAAGAAAGTGAGGGGGGGAGTGCGGCTAGTCTAGTTTAGTTTATTTGTTGTTTTAAAGTTTAATATCAGTTTAGCGCTGAAGATGGTAACTTCGTTACCGAAATACGTATTCGCTTTCAGTGAATTAATGTGGTCGAGGGGTTTTCTCACTATTTAATAACAACTGATTTAACATTAATAACAATGTCAGGTCAAAAAGCGATCGTAGGATGTCGCTGTTTTATCTATTAATAACAAGCTTGCGGCTAGGATGGTATTAAATAAAGATATGCGTACGTTTTTTTATGTTACAGACCAAATAAATATAAATTCTTAACAGACTAAAATGTACAAAGAGTCTCAATACAGATTTTTTTTATTAAAACCAACTAA
This sequence comes from Prosopocoilus inquinatus, assembly GCA_036172665.1. NCBI lineage: Eukaryota > Metazoa > Arthropoda > Insecta > Coleoptera > Lucanidae > Prosopocoilus > Prosopocoilus inquinatus. The sequence continues at coordinate 41,343,925 of CM069870.1, read as the reverse complement.
ATTATAGACAAAATATTGGAAGATAGAATAAATGCTGATTTATGAATCTACGATTTTGACATCTTACTGTGTGTAGCCTTGTTGTGTAACACATACTGAACCCTATATCACTGTAAAGCTTAATCAAAGACCTATTAAATTCAGTCATAAAATGTAGGGTGCTCCATTTAAACTAACCGAGTAAAATAAACATCGGAGTTATGAATCACCCTGTGAAAAATAATAGGAAGACGTTCGAGATGGAAATTGTTTTCTGTTGCATAGAGGTTGTATAACGTTGCTCTAAAATTTAAATGCCGAATTTTAATAAACATCTAATCTGTGAAACATCAAATAATACCATTGTTTACATTTAAATGTCAATATCTCAAAAACTGTTAGGTTTAGGTACATAATATTCTTATAATAAATTTATCTACTCTTAAAGACGAATCGAAATGAACCATAATATACAGTATGTTCCATTAAAAAAACATAACTTTGGTCTGGTACAGCCACACGGAACACTCTGTATAATTGTAACTAATTTTAAATCATGCATCTGTACCATAAGTAAGTAATAACGAAAACAGATTTTAAAAATCTGCATTAATATAGGCGCTATCTACTGAATACACACTATTGGCCCACCCTATATATACATACTATTGTAATGTCGTGTTCTACACATTTATTGTACACAACGTAACAAAATAAACTAACTAACTAGCTGGGCTGTCTTATATAGCGATTGAAGTTTTCGCGGAAATCGAGTGAAATTTCTTCATCCTTTTTGATTGAATCTTAAGTTATTTTTTAGGATCTCAAAGTATTCTTTTGGTTTTTGGTTTGTCCTTATGTTGCGGATGATTAGCTATTAAATGATGTTGAAGTTTACTGGGTACCATCGATTCATTTGAGAGCGTTGTTAAACAAATCATACAAAAAGGAATCGAGTCGCCTTTTTCCGTATAAAACCATATTGGATATAGTTTTCATCATATTTTCGTTTTGTTGAGCTGGATTTTTTATTCGGGTATTCGTTCTGTTTGCTATGACTCTCCTCATTTTTTCTGAGGTCTCAATAAAACTTTGTTAGTCTTTTTCAAACATCAAGAACTCTTCATTCAAGAATTATTTCTCATAAAAGTGATATTAGACTTAGACCTAACACTTGTGCTTTATCTGAACATGCCAATAATGAAGCTGATGCTAAAATTTTAGATATTGAACCAATTTTGAGTCAAAGACTTTATTGAAATGTGCCACATTTTCTGTGATAAAAAAGGATTAATAAAAGAACTGATATGGAGAAGCTTAGTATTTATACTTACCTATTAAATTTAAAACTAAAAGGAAAGACAACCACGATGTTGTAAATCAAAATTCACATCATATTACCTTACAATGAATAATATTTATTTATTGTATAAGTGTTTTAGATAGCGTTTTATACAATTTTTTCTATCGTGATTCAATTTTCAAAATTTCGCAAATAATTAGCTGTCAAAAATGTTAATTCAAATTTATTTCTAAAACTTAATCATAATGAAACATATTCTTATAACTAGTGGTTTAACTTCATATACTACTCACTAAGGAGTAAGTAATCATGTGTAATTATCCTTATTATTAATTATTAATGTAAAATATTTGTTTTGTAGAAACCCTGAAAAAGGAAATAAATTTTCCGAAAGCTCGATTAAACTTTGAAAGAGTATTACTCCTATTAACCTTTTTGACTACAGGCCAGTTACAGAATCTATTCCTTACCTAAACAGTCGTGATCATACTTCGCGTATGTCAAACCGTACTTCAAATTTTTGTATCAATAATTTGAGTACTTAAATTTTGAATACTTCAATATTTAATACCCGGTTTCTGAAATGATATATAATTTTATGTAAAGATAAATTTTTATTGAGAGATAACTTTATAAAAAGTATAAACTATTTATGTTGCTACGTATACAGTTTATCCACAGATAAAGTTTTGTTTCATTTATCTTGTGTGTACCTCTATTTAAAATTATGCATCGTTTGAGAAACCGGACAAAAGTTATGAAAAAGACAAAAAACCTTGATATATATTTGATACACCGTACATACAAATTACGGGTGAATATTCGACATACGTTTTACCGTTTATATTCGTCTAGGTCTAGACATTTAAGATTTCTGAGACACAAATTATTTCTGTGTGCAAATTTGTGAAAATTGTTAAATTTTATAACCGTAAAACAATAATTGAAGTCGACTTTTGTTCGATGAAATTTGTAAGTAAAAGTAAAATAAATAGAATGAAATTCAATTGTTAGTAATTGTATAGCTGCTGGGTTACAAAGCAGGCTCTTTATGTCTGTTTACTATTTGTTGACGGGGTGATCCTTATTTTATACGCCACTGGCGCTGACCATAATCCCTAAGTTAATCCGTTTATCACGTGTTCACATATAGCAACATTTTTCCACGGATAATGCGTTTGTTTTGCCTCACTGAACAGAGATTTTCACTGAAACAATGTAAATTTCCAGTTAAAAAAACTGTGCCAAAGTTTTTAACTCTTTTATGTATCCATTTCGCATTTTGATCAAAAATAAATCTGCAATTAACATTTGAATAAATTCACGAATGCCATCATCGGATCAAGAAAATGTCATCATCGGATCAAGGAAAAGAAATTAAAGAAAGATCATTAAATTAAAATTTATTCTGTACAGGGTGCCCAAAACTTCTGTACGAAAGTACGAAATGCCCTTTTAAATTCACTTTATCAGGAAAATGTCCTTAACTTGTGTAGGTTTTTATTCCGCATAGTTTAAAATTATTTTCAAATATACAGATTGTTTATTTAATAATAAGTTACAAACCTAACTTATTATTTTTAAATGGAACACCATCTTATCTTACTGCAGTTTCGGTTAGCCCTGGAAAAGATAATAAAGCCAGTCCGTGTTCTCGGATGACCTTAACGCAGACGATACAGGAGCCGTGTGGGCTAGCCGTAGTCCGGGCTGTTTATAGAAGCTGGACGGCCTTGGATCGGCGTGACTTCTTCGAGGAGTTCGAATATCCCGCTGGGGCAGCAACGGGGGTTGACTATTGAGACGGGCTGATGGTAACGTGGTTAGGCCTTCAGACCAACGGAGACGACCTTCATGAAGAACATCCTTTTTGTGAATCACGCAAAGTCGTAGTGAACGACTGCCATTCCAAATTCGACCCGGCCTATTTATATCGGTTTGTTTACAAAACTCAGCTTAGTTACACGGTCGCCAATTATTATTTGAGTTTGCAAGAGGTGTGTGAATAAGCGCTCCAGTTCCACAGTGTGCGTGATGTTCTTGCTGCGGAGTTCTGGGTTTCGAAATTGGAATACGGTTACACACCGATTACACATACCGTTAAAGTATGTTAATGTATTCCGTAAATTGTAAACAGTTTTCTAGAAAATCTAATCGTTCCATTACCTTCCCTTCGGAAGCTCGTCTCAGAGCAAACAAACTAACTAATTTATTGCGTCGCGAAAGTAATTAAAATGTACGCATAGTCGCGAAAAGAAAAAATAATTGAAATTAACCTCCCCCACAATAATTTTTATATCCCTAGATAGGTATTTCGGCAGCTAAGCTGCCATCTTCAGTACGCTACCAACTTAAAAGCACTAAAAAAAATGTCCAAAAACAACCTAATCACACTGACAAAATCATAAAAATGTTAAACCTAACAACAATGTAATCATCCTAAAAGATATATATGTCTAAATGTAAGTAAATATAAATTCATATGTAAAAATCTAAATTAAACTGTATATGTTATGTATAAAGATAATTCATAATTATTTCTACTCTTTAATTTAATTTTGGAAATAGATTGATTTCCAAAAAAAAAACCGGATAAAACCTCAACACTCTTTTTTATTTTTTATTAAGTTATTTTTTTTTAATAAAACTTAGATGGTCTACAATGTACTTACGTCTCCGTCTTATGGTCAGATAGTTTAACTTAAATCGAGTACTGTAAAACGTGGTTGATAGGCAATTAAGGTGATTGTCGGACAGTGAGAGAAGCTTCATTTTGCAAAAAAAGAGTGACAGGAAGGAAGTCCAAATTTTTTTCGAAATATTTTTTCCCAAATAAGACAATGAAGTACAGTGACAGAGACTTCCTGAATCTGTCTACGTATACAACAGAGGATTCATACATGTGACATACCTAGCTTCATTTAGTTTTTTTTATACCTATTGCAATTAATAAGGTATATAACTTTCGTGTAACTTACGTTTAAATTAACGCAATTTGAAGTGGGTTGAAGAAAAAAGATAAAAAAAGAAAGAAAACAGGAAATCCCTTTTAACGATTTCTGCGAATTTTTTCAAACCTAGAAAATGTAAACTATTATAGCTCAAGAGCTCAATTCCAAGAATTAACTTCCTCTTGTGGACAGGAAATTAACTGATTACGTTTTATTAATAAATTGTTTAGGCGACGCGAAATTTTCTGCCCATAACCGCAAATATGGTGTGACGACGGTTCAATAACGGGTAAATTATTTGAAAAAGTAAATGAAATCCACAAATAAATCTAAAAAGAATTTTCTTTGTTTCTTGATCGTGCACAGAAAAATATTTTGCAACACGTTTATGAGCATATACTTCATTAAAACCATCTATAGATGACGCGACTATTTTTTTACTTTAAATATTTAACGAGCTGTAAAAATTTAAAAGTAACCATAATTATCGGTCTTGTTAAAAAATTATTACTATACTGATTAAATTATAAATGTTGTAGTGATTCGATTTAAACTTAGTGCTTCAGAAGACTTTAATTTAAGGTATTTATAGATGGCGCCACTAAAATTTGTCTACTATGTGTCAAATGTATACGGTATAAAATATGTTATTGAACAAAAATTAGAATTTCATTTAAATTTCCAGTATGCAGTTTATTTTTGACTCTTTAATCAGTTCGTCAATAAAATCAAAAATTTGATCTACTATTTTTTTACTGTAAAATATTCAACAAGCAAATTTAAAAATTAAGAAAAAATGCTGTTATTTATATGCATCAATAAAATATAATATTTATTTACTAATTTAATTATTTTTTTTTATTATAGAATTTAAATTAAATAATTAAATTTATTAAGGTATAGAAATAGCTGAATTTAAATTTGGGTACTTCAGAAAACGTAATTTATTTCACAGATGGCTTTGACTAAGCGATAAATATTTTAATTTTTTTCTTCTTTTTAACTTCTAATTTTATACTTGGATTAAATATGGTTAGGTTGAGTACAGTTGGATTGGGTTAACCTTGAAATTCGTTCAGCTTAATTTCAATTGACTTTAACTTAACATTTTTTTAATTTCAAGTTTTTTACGTTTGCTTTTTCGCTTTGTTACATTGACTTCGAAGTGGGTTGGGCCTAATTTTCGTTAATTAAAAAAAACACTAATTCTAATTTTAATTGTTTTTATTTTCAATTTCGTGCTTCAGTTGAGTCGGATTAATTTTTATAGCTTCAATTTTTTATTTTATTTGCATGGGGTGCGTGGGTTGACTGTTGATATTATACTATTATGTTATGTACTTCCTTTTGGCTGTTGTAACATGTCAGTACTGTGCTTGTGTTGACCATTTTCATGATTGGCGGTTCTATTTTGAATTAATTTCGGCTTCTACTAAGAGTATGATTCGATAAATAACTTGGTTTGATACTTTTACTTTTTGACATGACCGCTAGAAGTTCAACGTACTTGGCCCAATGTCTCCCTAGGTTCCAGATTCTTTCCCTAAAGTGGTTTACTTCAACACCCTCAAATTACTCGTTTAGGCCCTGTATGACCTGTTTACTTGTCCTAAATTTTTATCCATGGATCCAGCCTAAGTGTGTTTTGAATTTTAAGAAAAACTGAATTCTTTAAAAATTCAGTGTTATTAGTAAGTCACAAAAATTAAAATAAATACCAACCAGTGTTTACATTTCACTCTGTTATGACTACAGCATCGAGGAAAATAGCCCGTCCAGTCTCCCAGATTTCGATTACGCATCGTAACACCCCCGGTTTAGTGCAGATCTGAATTGTTCGATTGCCCGGTTTAACAGAGACGCGCGTTGTTGAATATTCTCAGGTATTATGGAAGAAAATACTAAAATTTCTCAGCTATTAATCGTTATTAAAATTAATTATTAAATAATGTTTCAAATTTTCGTTCGTTCGTTTCGATTTGCCGTGACAATGTCTTGTCTTTTAAAACGAGAAAATGATCTCTCAACATAACAGGTTGTGAGAGACGCTTTCTCTAGGTAAATTTTGAACTATTCAATATTTACGGAGAGACTGAGCAATCAAATAAATGTGAATCGTCAAAATCAAAATTAATGAGATGCAGAATTCGATCGTAGAATCCCCGTGCCTATTGGAAATGCAGCGAGCCCCGCCGCGCGCGGAATACAACGCCTCTGAGTTTGGACCCTCAGATTCGAGGCCTTGGTTATGAGATATATGTATGCTTAAAAGTAATTAAACTATAACAATATGAGAGCATCAAAATTGAATACAAACAGAAACATTATTTGCTCATTAAAGCAAACAGTGACCGAATAATCACCTAATTGAAAATAAAACTAATACAAATGCAGGGATTTATGATGTAATGTTTCAAATTTAATTTCACTGAAAAATTTGTTCTTTCACGTTGTGCTTTGTTATGGTGAAAGACCAGACTTTTAGGTCATAGAAAATGTAAGAAGGGTACCTAATTTAGGTGACGTAGTTATGAAATTTGTTTTTTTATTTTCTCATGGTAGACGTTTAATAAAATTATATAACACATTAAATTTAAAGTCATCATTCTGAATTTTGTCAAAAATTAAATTGCGCGTATTATTGGCTATATTTTTTTCCTTATTTTAAATCGTGGTTATATAGATCATTCAGCCGAGGCAGTAACGCGTACTTAGGCCTAGAACATAAATACTTAGCCATCATAACATACTGTGCTTTTTTTAACTATGGCCGTAGGAATTTACGTGCTAAAAATGTTGCCTTGTGTTAACTTATGTTCTGCTAAGAATGTTAAGCAAGTTTTTGTTTGTAATAATTAATTAACAAAATAAACATTACCAGAACAAGAGGAGCGTCATTAATTTAGTTATTTTAATATATAAAGTTCAATTTATTAAGGCTAGTCTGACCCTGTTTTTTCTTTTTGTTAATGTGTGATATATCTTAATACTCGCCTTTTAAATCTCTAGGGGGTTAAACTAATTTCATTAACGAAAAAATTATATCCCGCTGTAATTTTGAAAAACACCATTTTTTTCCTATTTTAGATGTCTAAATGAACAACAAATTTGTCACAGTAGTAAAGGATGTTATTCTAGAGAGGGCCAAACTAATAATAATGCATATAAAATATAAATTATTTAAATATCGTATACTCGTATATTACGAAATTAACAATTATTAGACCAAGAAAATACGCCCACTTAAACGACATAATGTACTTAAATCATTGTACTAATAAGCGATATTAAAAGTCATTTCAGTTTTGATTGATTTATATATTTACATTGCTCTAAATTGCCACTTAGTTCATGAGAGTCGCCGCTAGAGGCGCAAGATCGTTGCCAGACGCAAAATTTCCCTTTCCAGCGATAAATTATACTGCTTTCCAAAAGTAAGAATTCCCCAGATCTAAACAAAAATTCCTAAACTTAGCAACGCGGGTGTACTTCTGGTAGCGTACATATTAGGCGCAAATTTCAAAGTGGAGGCCGGAGTCGAACAACCTTAAGGAATATATATGAGTCGAGTAGATCAAAATCCAAAAGTTAATTCGTCTCATAGACATTTCAGACGGCACACACTAATTTCATTCTACCGTTTACCTACTCGATTCATTAAAGATTTCCAAAATTGGTATTATTGTGACTTCATGGGTATAGAGTAAAACTATGTATTACACTCGTGGCAATATGTAATTTGCAATAAACAGGGATAACAAATCGGCCCACTTGCTCCGCGAGCATTACGAAAATTTAATATTCAGATTCTATTAGTCCCCGCCTAGAGTAACTTCTGCGAAGTGCGAGCGTTCGCACTGTAACCCTTCCCCTCCCACTCAATAGCAATTTCAATGAATCAGAGCCATGGAAGGAATAAATAGTACAATAGTACAACAATAAATACGATAGGTATAGATAACCGATATATCGATTAGTGTGACGCGCTAAATAGCCGACGTTTATAAAGTCTATGCTGCTGGCACTGATATTGGTCACAGAGCCACTGCCTAAAAATGTTTGTCGATCGCTGTCACGTCCAATATGTCGTTGAAGTAGACTAATGCAACAAATTGAGTGAGTTTGATGTCCGTAAATACAGGAATTCATAGTTTACTAATTTGTAGGCCTGTAAAGGGGCTTTTAAGCATAACTTTACTTCGGCGTTTCATATTGGTGAAACTGTTCTATAATACGAGTCAGCTATACCTTAGGTTCGGACTTTTTAACTTTTTGTCGTTTTACCAACTAACTGACCAAGTACTTAATAAAATGAAAATATGTATTAACATGCTTTTGAAATTATACATCATTTAAATACTTTATGAGAGAAAAATTGTTAAAAGAAAGAACTAAATTTGCTTTTAGGAGCTATAATACATTTTATTCAAAAAATAACTAAAATTGTTGCGTCTGTATCTACAGTTGACGGAGCTCGTGTACGATGTTAATCTAAGTCATCGAGGTATACCCCTGGAGGACGCCATCTCATATAACGTCTTTTACTGAAAAGCGGTCCGGCCGCGGGCCTTTTGTGTGGCAAAATGAACAGAGTGTGGAGTATCGCGCACTTTCTCAGATGCATGTTGTGTTCTCTGATGCTCTTTACTTTTGCCGTACATGAGAGGGGAGCGCGGGTCCGAAAATCGGCTCGCCTTCTACTCGCTATTTACTCCTCCAGTAGTTAACCTCCATGATCTAAGCAAACCAACTGAGATACTAGAGAATAGTTTGCTATTATTTCAAAGAAGAATAAAATTATACATGCATAGATGAAGTTGTTGGCGACATATATTTTTTTAATAATAAATCAAAAATAAATTAACTTTCAGTAGCTATAATACAGTGAGATTCAGGCAGCACAATCATTAAAAGTTTCGGACTTCCTCTTTGAATTTTTATTTCATATTTTGCGGTTATGAGTTAGCGGAAATGATCTATCAAAATATAATATTTCCAACTTTCGGGCACTTCCGCTTGTACCGGAAGTTGCTGTCAACTTTCTTAATTACATGGATTATTTATTTATTATTGCATTTCTGAAATCTTCATGAAATTCTAAAAATATTTTGTGAACATGTGGCACAAGAAAAAATAGCCGTTTTAGAGATATTTCCATTTTTTAGAAAAAGTTCAAAGTTGCAGTACCTTGTTTATGATGCTGTCATCTTTGTGTAACAAAAGCCATAATTTCAATTTTTGGCCTGTAGTAGCCTATGCTCATAAGCTTTCAGGCCATATCTAATTTTACACAAAATCGTTTACGGGCTGGTTGAAAATTAACTTCTATTCGAACTGATTTCAACTGTCGAAAAGTCATGTTTTTTTAAATAGAACACTCAGTATTTTTTTATTCCATAAGAATCATAATTAAATGTTCTTTCGAACTGTATTAACTTTCCCTCTACCAATATCTTACCTTTCTCTTTCTATTTATGATTTTCTCTTTGACACATCAATTTTTACACTTCTCACTATTATTCCTGAATAGTGTGCTATGAAAATTTAACAAACTGAGGTTTTTTTAATTAATTTATGACTGTAATTTCAATTTCATTTTAAAAACCGACAAATAATAATTAAATACACATCTATCATCTAAACTTTTTGTTTACATATGTCGCATGTATTAGAATCCCTCGTATGACTATTCACACATTTACAAGGATAAATTTACACTTAAAATTCAAAATTTTATGAAAACTAGTAAATAAATCTGAAATATTAAAAATAATACGCAAATTGTTGGTTATAATATTTTCTCTAAGTTATCCTCGGCTATTATTTATTAGTAATAACTTTCTACTGTATCTAAGTAATAAAGCATTTTCCTCGATATAACAACTTTTCTTATTAACTTCTTGAATTGTCGATTTTTTTTTTATCAAATACATTTAACATGTCTGTGTTTGATTATTCATTTTTTGGTTCTTCGTAGCGATTAAATTGTTTTTTTTATTCCCATTAAACGGATGATTTCAAAAATTATAATTTCTCTAGTTTTCATAGTCCACTACGTAAAAAGTGGAAAAATATTACGTGCTGAAAAGAAATCATCGATAACGAGTGAACTATAAGAGATAGGTATGGGGAATGCTAATACAGAACATTTAACCCTGAGTCAAGTAGTATAAAAATATACTATGCGTTCCATTTAAAAAAATACATGACTTTTCGACAGTTGAAATTAGTTCTAATAGAAGTTACTTTTCAACCAGCCTGTAAATAATCAAGTGCAAAACTGGACATGATCTGAAAGAATGTTACTCTATCCTACCACACGCCAAAAATTGGCATCGTGGTTTTTGTTGCACAAAGATGGCAGTATCATAAACAAGTTTCTGCAAGTCTGAGTTATTTTTAAATAATGAAAATATCTCGGAAACGGTTTAATTTTTCTTGTATCATATGTTGCACAAAATATTTTTAGAATTTTATGAAGATTTCAAGAAAGCATTGGAGAAATTGGGGTATTCTATTTAAAATAAGAAAGTTGACAGCAACTTCCGGTATAAGCGGAAGTGTCCGAAATTTGAAAATATTATATTTTGATAGATCCATATCGTTAACTTATAAATGCAAAATATAAAACAGAAATTCAAAAGAGAAGTTCGTAAACTTTTAATGAAAGGGTTGCCTGAATCTCCCTGTATACATTTTACCCAAGAAATAAGTAAAACCGTAGTCTCCGAACCTACAGTTGACGGGTCTCGTATTTCCAAAGCTATTAGCTGTACATAACTCTGATATACACTGTTGTAGGTCTTCAACGTTATCAACAGGAGTTTAAAGACTGTGTTTTTCAAATAAGGAAAAATAAAATATCCAGGCATGTTAAATCAGGAGAACGTATTGGGCATTCGATATCAGAACCTACAATTATGATACAAATATCATAAAACTCGCGTAAGTAATTCAGTTTCTTGTGTTATGTTAGCGGAAACAATTAGGATGTTGTTCCTGTATGGGTCAGCAGTTACAGTTTCCCCAAAAAAATCTTGGGTCTGTTAATCGTCTTAGAATTATCCATATTCCAACCTTTATTGGGGTAAAGGTGTTCTGTGAAAAAAGTGAGGTTTATCTGTTGTGCTCTACAAACCTATTTCTGGGTATAATTGATGTATGGATTTTCTAGGTTCATTATTCATACGCTATCTTGCATCATCAAGAGTATCCGCAGTTCTAAAAAAAGATAAAAGATCTTCCACTTCCCTTTTTGGGTTCAATACTGCACTGAGAAAAATGTACGGACGCTCTAAGCGAGGCGCAAACCAGAGCGGAAACGCGCGCGGTGGCGATGGCCGTAGCGAATTTGTACATTCTTCTTCTATGGCCGTACCCCCTCCGCGCCGTTTCCGCTCTGGTTTGCACAAAACTTTATTCAGATTCAGCATACTGATCTGCAAAGTATGGGACTGATTTTTCTCAGTGATACACATAAGAAAAACCATTCTAAACTTAAATCTGCAGTGTTAAGCCTGGCGGCCACTGCAGGCGAAGCTAAGCTAAACGAACTTGAGCTAAACTAAACTAAGCGAAAAGAAGATACCGCAGCATTGAGAACGAAGACGTACGTTGCGGCCTTCGTATATATTCATAAAATGAATCAATTATCCAAATCGGTGTCAATGGAGTTAATTAAAATTAAAATTGCACAGCACTTCATATCCTCCAACAATTTCTATCACTTTTTCATGTATTTAAAAACATTTTGCAGCCATTGTCGTTGTTTCCCGTGTGGCGTGTATTTAATGTGACAAGCTACGACAACTGCGTGTTTGAAATTAAAAACTATGCCGGTGAAGAATTCGCTCAAATCAGACCAGAGCTAAACCGAGCGAAGATTTGTTTTATATCTTCGCTAGCCAAACTTCGCTTGACTACAGTTACTGCGTCTACACAGAAACTCATTTTCAAAAAAAAAACTTAGCTTAGCTTCGCACGCAGTGATCGCCCGGCTGAGAAAAGTCAGTTTAGTACGCTAGGTCGGTTTTTAAAGGAAAATGACACTTAATATTTGTGTGTACCTGTATTTCTAAATCCTGCAATAGTGTTTTGGTTAAGTCAATATTGCTATTGGTATGATGCAGTCTCTGTGGACGTTTTCGCTCAAAAAATGTTAGGAGTTCGTTATTAATTGAAACTTTTCAGTGTAGCTTACTAACTGATCTTACATAATATGTTTTAAAATTTTATTAAGCACACTTAAGGCAGAAATAGGTCTGCAGTTCGCCATGTCTAAGGGATCTTTTTATACAATAGGCATAATCAAAGAAAAGTAGCTCTACCTTCTGTTCCACTCTCCAAACCCTTTGATCTTGCGGAGTTAAAGACAGCAATTAATTGTTTAAAAAGTCATAAAGCAGCAGGAATGGATGGCATTTTTCCGGAGTTCATTAAAAACTTTGGAATTTTTGGTATGAAACGGCTTCTGGACTTTGACTTTGACAGCTGAATTTAAAAAGTCGAAAATTATAGCCATTTTGAAGCCTGGAAAACCACCTACAGAAGCATTTAGTTATCGACCCATTTCCTTGCTTAGCTTTTGTTTCAAACTCTTGGAGAGTTTGATTTAACAAATAATTTCGCCCATCATTGAAGAAGTACTTCCAATAGAACAGGCAGGATTTAGACCGCTTAGAAGTTGTGATCAAGTTTTAGCATTAATAACTCATATAGAAGCAGGCTTTCAAAACAAAATAAAAACCGGTGTTGCTTTTGTTGACCTCACCGCAGCATATGATACTGGTTGGAAAAACGGCTTGATATATAAATTATACAATGTAGTACGTTGCGGAAGATTGGTTAAGCTTTTTGAAAATATGTTATCCAATCGAAAATTTAGAGTTTTTATCGGATAAAAGCAGTAAATTCAAATTATTAAATAATGGGTTGCCTCAAGGTTCTGTTTCATCACCACTTCTATTTAATTTATATACGAGCGATATATCTAATACAAATTCGAGAAAATTCATATATGCTGACGATATGGCTCTCGCTATTCAAGATAAGGAATTTAAAACTATTGAAGATGTTTTGACTACTGATTTATAAATTATGAACCAGTACTTTGACTTTGTCTTTGTCCAAATCCGGCGAAGACAGAAGTTTCTTGTTTTCATCTGACCAATAATATGAAAAACAAAGTTCTTCACGTCTCTTTCTATGGATCTGCTGTTAAACATAATATTTGTCCTGCGTATCTTGGTGTCTCCTTGGATCGCTCATTGACATATAGTCAGCATATTGAAAAACTGAGACAGAAGCTAAAAACAAGGAATAATATAATGCTAAAGCTTGCAGGAACAAACTGGGATGCAAATGCTCATACTCTACGTTTAACAGCATTAGCTCTGGTTTATTCTACTGCAGAATATATATATATATATATATATATATATATATATATATATATATATATGTTAATCCGTAGGCTTCCGCGGGTGTTGAATGCTGTAGTATTCTTCCGGGTAGTCCTCCGCGTTGCGTTCTCTATGATGAGACTCAATGAGGTGTGAGGCGTAGTGTCAATCAGTTTTTTTATGAATGAAGCTGGAAAAGTGTTCTTTAATTCTTTTAGAAAAACTTCTACCTGATTGGCCTATATAAGTTTCTGTACAATCCCCACATACTAGCTGATATACTCCTGACTTATCTTTTTCATTTATTTTGCTTTTACTATTTTTTATGTATTTTCCTATTGTATTATTGGTTTTGAAAGCAACGTTGATATTTAATTTAGTGAGATACTTGTTGATGTTTTCGCTAGTTTTGCCTGTGTATGTAATAACTTTATAATTGTTATCTTTTTCTTTAGTTGGGCTATATAGCAAATCTATTGTTTTCTTAAAGAGTTTTTTATTTAAAATATTGTCAATCATTTGTGACGTGTATCCATTATTTATTGCAATTTGTTTTATTATATTGAGTTCTTTTTGAAAATTTGATTTGTTTAAAGGTATTGTTAATCTGTGTATCATGCTGCGGAACGTTGCTAATTTATGTTGTCTGGGGTGATCTGATGAATTATGTATTGTTGTGTCAGTGTGAGAAGGTTTATGAAATATAGAAAAAATGTGTCGGTTGTTTATTTTCTTAATCGTTAAATCTAACAAGTTAATTGAATTTTCAGTTTTTTTTTCTATTGTAAACTTAATGTTGTCATGTAGACTGTTGATGAAACTGAGAAATTGGTCTAGTTGTCTATTTGTACCGACAAAACATGTGAGAACATCATCAACGTATCTGTACCAATACAGGAATTTTTGGAAGATGGGGTGCTTGTAAATTTTATCTTCTAGGAAGATCATAAATATCTCGGCTACCAGAGGCCTGAGTGGATTTCCCATTATTAATCCTTCTTTGGAAGTATAATAACGGTTATTGAATTCGAAATAGTTCTGTTTTAGGCATATTTTCTTATATTCTTAATATTTTTCCCACAGAGCTAACTTGTTAGTAAACTAAGTACATTTTCAAAAGACTTTTGCCCTTTTAAAAGAAAATGCCTGCGAAATTTATAGTTCTAAATATGATATTAGTGTACTTTAAATTTCCGAACAATATTTTCCTTTGAGGTTTCGCCCTAATATTTACGAGAGAGAATGTCTGTTATGTCTAAGAAACGTTCAACAGAGTGTAAAAGAAAATTAACTATTGTTGGGGCTTCCTGTGAACGCCCTATACATATACATACATGTTTATCTGAACTTCTTTCTTTATTTTGATCTGAATACGTCCCTGGAATTGCCACTACCTGCACCATGTATAGGTGAGACCATTGTAACATTTTTGGTCTTTTTCTGAAAATTTTTGTTATCCTAAGGTGGCAAAACTCTTACAACATCAGAAAGAGCTACGTAATTAAAAAAAAATTAGGAGGCGTAAGCCGCTCGAAAACAATTGAAGATAGACATTAAAATTTGACAAAGTTGTAATCCTTGATATGCCAGATAACAAAGTTTTTTGCTCTCTTTCTCCAGTGATAAAAAAGTTATTAGATAAATGCAGAATTATGACTTACCTGTATAATTTTGGTGTAACCCTGCGCTGTCACCAGAAAATCCTGTCCGGGGTTTTGCAATAAAAATAGCTTTTTAAAAAGAAATAAAAATTGCAGATCCCTACTTAATAAATTACATTTTGCGGCGGAATATCATGACGTGACAGCATTGCAGAGTCGTTTTTCATTTGTTCTGAGAGAAGAACGATTAATAGCCCGCTCGTATCATCCCCAGGAAATTACAAGTTTGCCCGGATGTGACAACATGATCAACAATACTAACCGACAAAGTTGGCAATTGAAATTTCCATGTTGGCTGTGAAAATCTTATTAGAGTGTTAATTTTTATTATTACTGTTCCAGTCGTCTCCAGTTTGAAAGTACCTAAAGTCTATTTGTTTGGATAGGCAGAAAACGCAAAGTTGCAGAAGAATGTGGCTCTCCTATTAGTTAGTTATTTGTAAACGTTGTTTGTGTTCTGTTTTAGTATTATTACATGGTCTCTTTGAATTTTACTGTCTTCTGAGTTAATGCGAATCCAGT
Organism: Prosopocoilus inquinatus; assembly: GCA_036172665.1. Classification (NCBI taxonomy): domain Eukaryota; kingdom Metazoa; phylum Arthropoda; class Insecta; order Coleoptera; family Lucanidae; genus Prosopocoilus; species Prosopocoilus inquinatus. The sequence goes on along the minus strand of CM069870.1, from coordinate 41,328,108 downwards.
TTATATGCGCATAGTTCAAAGCAGTACGTTAATTATTCACGAACGTAAGTTTGAGTCGATAATGTTGCGATCTTCAATTGAAGAATTGGTAACACTCCACTAGAGAAGTAAATCGACGAAGGGGTATGTACAGACATTAGTTAATAAGATGTTAGATGTAAGATATTTAACGTAATATTCATTTTTATTTCATGCAAACAAATATTAAAATCCGAACTTCTTCGAACTTCTGGGTCACATGAAGCACTTAAGAAAGCAAGTCTTTGCAGTTCAGCGTAACCGATGATGTTCGAGGAAGCCGGGATAGAACGCCGTCATCACCGTACCCACTATCAAGGGTTGGGTTTAAAAAGGCAATTCTAATATTTTAAAAAGACATTCAGTCATCATTTTCATTCGAGTCAACAACAGTTCTCGAGAACTATTTGTCTTCTGACAACGTTTCGGCAAGGTCTCACTTGCCATCTTCAGGTCTTCGCTGCTGCTTGCCTGCTTGTGCTCCTCGTCGTTACTCGAGTCACAGTGGCTTCTGGTCGCGCTGGTGGTGGTTTAAGTACCGTGTTGCGGTCACGCGTCGTTACGCTTGGTGGTTTTTCCGCTTGACTTCTTGTTGTTGGTTGATTGGGTCGTGCCTGTTGACTGCTTTCTCCTAATCCTGATGGTCCGGGGTTCGCTGGTTTCTGGCTTCGGGTTACTGGTCCTCGACGGTCGGTGGATTTTCGGATCACTGGCCTCCAGGTGGGTGGTAGTCGTAAGGCATCATCTCTGGTGTTTAAGTTCATCTGATGTTTCTCGATTTCTATCGCTTCTCGGATGATGCGTTTGGTCTTGTGTTCTACGCTGGCAATTGTTCTGGTGTTGTCGAAATCTATTTTGTGTGAAGTCGCTTTTACGTGTTGTGCCAATGATGATGTTTTCTCGTCCTTCTCGACGGCCTTTCGATGTTCTTCTCTCCTGACGCTTATTTTTCTATTTGTTTGGCCTATGTAGACCTTGTCGCAATCTTGACAGGGAATTCCGTACACGCTATGGCTTTCCAGTTGTATTTTAGTTTTGACTGTTGGCAGGATGTTTCCAATTTTCTTGTCGGTGTTGAATGATGTCCGATATATATATATATATATATATATATGAGTCGCCGTCACCCCAGCAATTGCCAACTCGATCGACCAGCGGTCAATCGCACTTTTTCATTGACGACTCAGCAAGATGCTCCGCGAAACAATTATAAAATATTATCTATCTACAGGTGTCCTACAATGGGTAACCTTCGTGACAATATTTCGCACTATACGTTTTGTTTTCCAGGGCCTCCTATACCTAAAATTTAAAAAAATCGTACGATATATTAATTAAGATGGCAGACACTTATGAAAATAGAAAAATTTCCAGGATTAAAAATGTCAAACCCGTCATTTTTAAATTACAGTTTTGAACAAATAACTGACTTCATTCTTCAAATTAAATATTTCATTTCATTTTTAAAATTTTAAAATTTGTTCATTTCGTTGAAATGTATTTAAATTTTGTATTCCAATGTTTATTACAATAGCATCTAAAATTAGAATATAACTATTAAAAGGTCTTTGATAAAACAGCAAAAATTTAAAAAGCAAAACAAATTTGTAACCGTTCTAAGAATTTTCTAAGTTTCTTTTTAAAAACTAAAATTGAAAATAAATGTTCTAGCAATCGTTTCAAGTCATTTAGCGTTATAAAATCCTTTCAGTAATGAACTGCTTGTGAAACTGTAAAAAGCTAGCGACTGAATAATTATAGCACCGACACAGATGTTCCGTTTTAACCTCTCTTGCCGACATTTTAAAAGCAGCCATTTATCAGAATCCAAGTCGAATGGGTCTGCGGTTTCCGAAGCAGCGTTAATTCGTTTGTTTGGACTTATTTGTTACCGGTCGAGGTAATTCCTAAAAATAGAGTTCATTCATGGTGGCGCACTGACTGAGCCCTAAATTTTCACATTTAATACAACTCCAGATCAGCGATATCCGCGATAACGGTGCCGCAGTGAAATCTCAAAGTAGGTTACGAGATCGAACCCTCCTCGTTCGTTTTTACACCGTGCGCATTGTAAAGTCAAACTCCTTTGGCACCTCGCCAAAACATATAATGTAGGTACAACTTTAAGGACCGTAACGTTTTAGTACTTATATTGTACATAAGCTGAACGTGCAGAAAATTACTCTAGTGAAATATTCTCTCTAGAGTTTTGTAATCAATAAGTAGTAGCAGTTTTCAATAAATCACGAATTTTATAGGTTAAGTTAAAAATAAATTGCGAACAGAAATAAATTTGAACTTGGAATTTCCTAAGAAAATTCGAATACCTACATCTATACAGGGTTACTACTAATTAAAGGGCCACTATGGAAAACTCGTGAACCGTAAATTTTTGTTATAAAGTATTTTTTATGTAAATGCATAATAACTATCATAATTGAATAAGATTTGTTAATTTAATAATAATTTTAATCTGAATACGCATCCGCCAACTAAATAATTTTTTTTTTCAAAATATTTTGTAGTAACTTGATATTTTATTTTAAAATAAAAGCATAAGTGTGTCATATGGTCGTATTCAGATTTTATTTCTGCATCACATGCTATGAATATCTAAAGTAGCGTCCATAAGAAAAAAAAATTGTTGAATGTCGTATCTGCGAAACTGTCAAACCTAACCTATTTCTTGGAACTGCATTAGGTTGTCTATCGAATTTAATATAGAAACACCGAATTTCATTATTCTATCTTAAGAAATAAACAAGATATTCGAGATTTTCGAAAATGAGAATTTTCAGTTTTTTGAAGATATTTTAGAAACGAATGAAAATAGAAAAGATTTCTTTGAATATTTTTATACATTTCAAAATAGCGCAACTTTTTTTGTAATTTAACCGTCTTCGTATCTTTTGTAGTTTACGAGATCCCCATAGTGGCTCTTCAATTTAGAATAATTAAATACAAGTACTTACTCGATACTTTTCTTTCGATAACAAGTGATTTTAGCATTGATACTTTCAGCTTCAATAATTACTTGGTATCAGAAGAAAATATTCGCATCAAATTCCCAGAATATCCATAGCTTGCCCAATGATAATTTTCCTACTATTACAAAAATTTGTGGGAGAGCGTTGTTTTTTTTTAAATAAAATTCCAGTACAATAATCTCTGTAATGTTTGAAAGAATTTTCAATGCGTTTTTTTTTAACCTATACCTACATTTACCTTAATGTTTACAACCAAGAGTTGCTTGTTGTTGGTGATACTGCTTGGTTAGTAGTGTGGTAGTAGTGATAGCCAATTTCCGCTAAAGATGCAAGCGCAAGTTGTCACTTGTTAATTATGCTTGTTAATTATGGTAATTGTAATAATATTTAAAATCACTTTAACGTTTACAAATAGCATGTGTTCAAGTGACTAAATTTAGAAAGTGTGAATATGAATGCTGATTCATAAAAAATAAAATAAATGTGATGAATGACGAATTCCAATTATTGCACTTGATTACACTAATGAAATAAAATATCTGTATCTCATAACGTATGAATAGTCGAAAAAGAACTTTAGCATGCTTTGAAATAACGATTAACTAACGTATGTCTTAGTCTATATACTCTTATTTTCAACTGTGACTTGCCGCAAAAAATAACCTCAATTTCATATCATTAACAATGCAATATTACCAATTAAAATTTTATTTTTATCAACAAATTTTAGTTTTCAAAAGCTTGTTTAGTTCCATAAAAAATAGATTGCCGAAGTGAAATTTTTACATGAAAACTGAAAGATTAAATGGAACCCGCTCACTGCTTCGGTGCGATCGGCTTGGACCGGTCGGATCGACTCGGCTTCAGCAAAGAATTGTCGAAGGAGCAATAATTGCCGAATGGTCCAATGATCCTCCAACTATATTTCAAGAAGTGCATGTCACTGAAGCTATTGAGGAAAAGACTTCTTTGTAGCAAATAATTAATTAAATAGTAGTAAAGAAATATTAATTTCGCTGGCTAGTTATTCTTTATACTGAGAGAATTAATTTCATTACCGTTAATTGTGAGTTTTTGCGAAATCATTTAAACTAAAAGTTAATGTATGGCAACGCAAAGTAATTTAGAGAAAGTAGAGCATTTTTGTACTCCTGCAATGTGGCTTATCGTATTGAAATAAAATAACATAACATCACTTTTATCCATATTTATTAAATTAAGAATAGATTAAGAAAAATTAGTAATTACTAATTAAGCGTAGCAGCAAAAGTTTGCAAACTTCAAACTTAATACGAAAATTAGAACAAACTTAATACATAAATTAGAACAAACGCATGCGCAGACACTGAATTTTGTAAGTTGAGAGGTTATGTAGTCATTCATTATCACGGAAATCATAAGGAATAGAAAGAAAACTTGCATTTGTACACTTCAGGTTTAATTCTAATAGCATGTTTAGTGAAAACAAACCAAGTTATTGCCAAAATCGACATATATATTCACACATAGATACCCAGACGGCGCCGTTTCAATTTTAAATTTACTTAACGTTGTGAATGCTCCGGTTTCATTGCTAGTGTAATTATAATTTTACGTCTTAATTTATGTATAAGGTACAAGGTTTACTAAGCTTTAAATTTCTAAGTTAAATTATAGATACTCTATCCGCCATTATTCTCTCAGTTTAAGGAATAACTTAGACGAAATTAATATTTCTTTGCTACTATTTAATTATTTGCTGCAAAGAAGTATTTTTCTCAGTATCTTCAAATACATAAACTTCTTGAAATACAGAAGGATCGTAGGACCAGCAATTCTTGCTCCTTCTACGATTCACTGCGATCAAAAACGATTTGCAACAATTTTTTTAAAAACTTTCATTATGCTTCGACTGCAAGCATAGCCGCCTTGCATGAATGAATGTAGCAAACTGGCTTCAATTTGTCAATCCTACTGCAATGTTACGTCAAAATTGATCGTAGGATGTCGCTGTTTAAATTATTCATTAGTATTACATCCCTATTGCGATTATCTTTGGTAGAATCGTTTCGGTTTGCAGTGGAACTCTTGAGATACGCGTCTGCTGATGAAGCCCCAGATAGGGCTGAAACAGCAGTACAGAGACTGCTCAAGGGATTCACTCCAATCAAAAGCGATTTGCAAAAAAAAAATTATAACAATAATATTAGTAAACATATAAAATAGCGACATCTTACTATCGCTTTTTGACCTAACATTGCAGTAGGATAGACAAATTGAAGCGGGATTTGCTCCTAATGAGTCCTCCATGCAAGGCGGCCATGCTTGCTGTCAAAGCATAATGAAAGATTTTAGAAAAATTTTGTGCAAATCGTTTTTGATTGCAGTGAGAACCTCGAGCAGCCTCTGGACAGCTGTTTCAGCCCTACTTGGGGCTTCTTCAGCAGAAACGTAGCAAATCCCGCGTCAATTTGTCTATCCTACTGCAATGTTAGGTCAAAAAGCGATAGTAAGATGTCGCTATTTTATATGTTCATCATTCTTACATCGCAATTGCGAATAAATTGGGCAAGTCGTTTTTGGTCTGCATTGGGAATGTCGAGCTACGTTTCTGCTGAAGAAGCCCCAAGCAGGGCTGAAACAGCTGTCCAGAGGCTGCTCGAGGTTCTCACTGCAATCAAAAACGATTTGCACAACATTTTTCTAAAATCTTTCATTATGCTTTGACAGCAAGCATGGCCGCCTTGCATGGGGGACTCATTAGGAGCAAATCCCGCTTCAATTTGTCTATCCTACTGCAATGTTAGGTCAAAAAGCGATAGTAAGATGTCGCTATTTTATATGTTCATCATTCTTACATCGCAATTGCGAATAAATTGGGCAAGTCGTTTTTGGTCTGCAGTGGGAATGTCGAGCTACGTTTCTGCTGAAGAAGCCCCAAGCAGGGCTGAAACAGCTGTCCAGAGGCTGCTCGAGGTTCTCACTGCAATCAAAAACGATTTGCACAAAATTTTTCTAAAATAATATTAGTGTAAACTAAAACAGTTTAATATTATAGTCGAGTATAATAAGGAAATAAAACTGAGCTCTTTTCATTTTTGGTCTGTCAATTAATACAAAAAATTTAATATCTCTTTGCCTTGTTCCAAATGCGGGACCCAGCCTTTAATGTGTTCTATCTTTTAGCAAGCTTATCCCTACCAAATGTGCTAGTATGCATGCATTGAATTGCATGGTCCAAATAAAAGAGAGTGGCGCAATCTTACAAAGTAATAGTGAACTGTGAATAATGGATACACGGCCAGGTAAATTGATGTCATATACGGCTAGTCCAAAGAGCATTAGAAAATATTTTTGAAAAAAATGAAAAGCGTGTATCAAGTGACGAACTCAAATTCAAATCTTGTGTCAAAATTACTGTCATCCTGAAAGTTTTGGTTATTTGAAATGTCAATTCAATTTATTTCATTTTTTTACACCACATATTTAAGGACTAGAACTACAAAATGACCAATGGAAATTTCGCTACGATTAGTTGTTAATTAGAAAAAAAATAATTAACATTTAAAAATCGTAGTTGAACTTTACAGTAAAATTAAATATACTTCCAGTTCATATTTTCGAAAACGCGTTGGTCACTTTGTAGATTGAAGTTTTGTTAACAAAACCGCGAAAACAGCTTTAAAAAATATGTATATATAATGTAGTTATGAATTCACGCGTTTTGCATGTTTTTCATGAATTATTTTCATGAGGAGGAAGAGGAAGCAAACATATCTTCTCTTTCTGTTCCTCTAAAAATTGTTTAAGAGAATATTGCTGCTGGAAACAAAAATTAGCTTGTGACAGGCTCGTGGCAGGTCGTATCCGAGCCGGGAGTGACCGAATATTGTCGATGTTTGAAAAATACTTCGAAAGCATTTTGAATCATTTATTTACGTGAATTGTAATTTTAACATAGATATAGGCAAAAGAAACGAAAAATTGAAATTACACTTGTACATACTATAAAATTGAAATGTTTGTCGGAAGTATGAATGTAACAATGACAATAACGAGAATATAATAATAGAAGAAAATATTTTTAAATTAATTACAAAATATTTAAATGTTTGTCAATAAATTTCGAACTCCGTTACTAAATCTTTTCTAAGTGGAATTTTATTAATGTGTTAATAAAATTTAATTATGTAAAAGTTTTTGTTATGAACGAATATGTTTTCATGTAAATAAGCTGTAACACTAATTATGTTTCTACAAAAATTACTAATTAAAACTTAGAATAATATATTAAATTAAAAATATGCGTTCTTAATGAGGACAATAAATAATACTAGCAATTGAATATATTTTCGGAAAAAAAATTCAAGTTCAATATTGTTAGTAATTTGACATTACTTCTATAAAGATATTTTTTTCGTTGAAATCGAGATTCCAAAATTAACAATAATTAGAGTCAATAGAATAGTCAAGTGCTAATTAATATAGTTCTTCTAGAAGAAATCCGAGACATGTGGTTCTAACCGGAAGCCAAGAATTCAACCGTAGTTCTTTATAATAAAGGAGTTGATCGCATGTACAGGATGATTACGCGAGAATTTCTACCCCCCATAACTCCTTTATTTTTGATTTCAAGAAAAAATGTTTAATACAAAACTTGTTGAGACTAATTCAAAGTTTCTCCGTGTGCTCACAGAGAAACAATTTGTGGTCGGATAAACGAGATATGAACTAAGTTTTTTTTTTAATGGAACACACTATATATTATTTCGATTTTGGATTTTAAATTAAGTTCTACTGGGACTACGTTTATAATAAAACTAATAATGTAGAAGGTGTCTATAAAATAATTCCTATTTAATTTATTTTATTTTTGAATTTTAGAAGTAGAGAACTCCCATTTATACAAGACATATGATTCAAAATATCTTAAAAACTTTTACATTTTGCGTAAAAAAATTGAGAACGCTTTAAATATGTTTTACGTTAAATTTTCAGTTATCTTTTAAAGTTCAATTTTTCCGTTTCTAGCTTAAACGTTAATTTTTAGAAAATATCTAAATCGATTTAATATGTTAATGGTAAAATTTTATTCAATGTTATTTTATTTAAAATCAAAACTTCGTTTATTTTTTTGAGTGTCCGACACTCAATGGTTTTTTGTGAATATCTATAGCAGTACTGAAATAAATTGTACGACTTCTTTTATCTTTTTTTCTTTCTAAAATCAAAGTAAAAGGAGGTAGGAATTCTCTCGTAGTCACCCTGTACGGTGCCCGAAAAAAGGAACGTCTTCCCCATAAAATGCAAACGTTTGGGCTAAGCTGTCGAGACCCACATTACAGAGAGGCGGCCAAGCATTGCGAGTAGGTAATCCCGCTTGCGAAATGTGTCTGAGAGATATTCGAAACGTTAGACTGCCAGCTTCCATAAATATAATTATAAAACAAAGCGTTGTATTGTAACAATTTTATCGAACCACATTTTTCGTTTTTAATTCCCAGATAAAAATATAAATACGCATTATGGTCATAATCAGAAACAGCTACAGTACAGGATTCCAGGGAAAAATTGTATTATTGATTTTAAAAATTATCGATGATGTTACATCAACTTATTCTATTTAATTTTGTGTATCCCTAACTTAAAATAATTTAACTCAGTATTTCATTTGCTCCTGGCAAAATAAAATTCATAAAACGAACTATGACACAATCCAAAACAATTTATATTTGAAATGAACACTGAACCTTTACAATTTAAAAATAAAACGAATAACAATAAAATATTAAATGAATATTACTGCTTAAACACAAGTTAAAGGCCGAAATAAATCTTTGAAGAATTCTAATTGTCGATATTGAAATAATTGTTTTAATTAATAATTAATTACCATATGAGAATTTTTATAAAATCATTAAAAATTTACTCTTATTGTTCATGTATTGCATAGCAAAAAATGTATGACTTTACCAAACAAATAACACTTTGTTGTATAATTATATTTACAGAATTTAGCAGTCGCACGTTTCGAATTTATCTCAGGCAGATTAAATACATTTCGCAAGCGGGATTACCTGCTCGCAATGCTTGGCTTGGCTTGCTGTAAGCATTTTATGGAAGAGACATTCTTTTTTTCGGGTACTGTACTTTCGAGTTAGAATTCGTGAACATTTTCCTACAAAATATATTAAACATTCTTTATTCTAATTCACACATAAATGACGTATATAAAAATAAAAATTTAATTAAATTCTATAATAAAGTTTGACTATATTAATTTATTAAAACTGTTCATCTCATCTTAAACAAGTTATATCATTATTATTTTAAAATTCCCTCCCAAGGATCGTGAATTATCGTGTGCTGGGGCCCGTTCAGGAATAAGAAAGAGCGCGCTCTGGGTAATATACTTTCTCTCTCATGTAAATTATTTTGTGTGTTTTGCTTTCCATTTGAAACGCCCAAAGTGCAATCGCAATGCAGTTTCTGAACGCGCCTCAATGGCATCTCGGATCGTCATGAGCGACTGGGATTTCATCGAACGGCCAGCCTGCTGCGTCCACATTATTTACAGGAGATATTTGTAACTGTAAAAATATTGTAAACATGCCGATACTGCCGAAGATTATTTCTTTCAATTTGTATGTGGAGATTATTTCTGCTACAAAAATTTAAATTTCGTTAGAAGCCGACGACGCCGAAGGACAATGACAACATGCTAAAGGGTAACCAATGAAATGTTTGGAGCGCACCTGCAGCCAAGGCCAACCAATAATAAAATTCGAAACATTCCCCTTAAATGTCGTAGTGTTGGGGATTAACAAGCAAGTAAAATACCAACCCGAGAGGGGTATCTTCGCAAGGATTCCTCTTAAGAGGGCGCTAGTTGATACACTTCATTTTACAAAAACCAAATATCCCAATTCCTTTTAATTGCTGTAACTTTTTTATTACTTAAGATATTAAAATATATTGGAAACTATGGTTTGTAGTACAAAGGAAATGGGTTTAACCTCCTAACCACAAAAAGTTTATTTAAAATCTAAATACGTATTTCGGCAGCTATGCTGCCATCTTCAGTAGATGACTTCTTCTTGATCACAAGAGAAGAGATTTATTGTTAGTGATTCACAACATGTCTTATCGCATAAGTATTCTGCAATTTCTTTTCTACTTAATAGATTAGTTAACTTCCCACTCTCAAAAGAAAGATACAACAAAGAACTCAGATTTATTACAGATATAGCAGTCGACAATGGTTACTCAGTAGATGTCGTAGAAAATACTTTAAGGAAAATTGTAAACAAAGCCAACATCAAAAAACTTACCACTTTGTTACCGGTAGAAACAAACATATCCAAATACATTAAAATTCCGTTTGCCAAATATTGTTCCAAAGGTTTAAATAGCATTTTTAAAACGCAGGGGTCGCACATACTAATAATAATACTTTAAAACGTTTACTGGCAAACCCTAAAGACAAAACTGAACCAAATCAGAAATCAGGAATCTATGAAATATCTTGCCAAGGGTGTACTAAAAAACATATTGGGCAGACAAAAAGAAATATACTGACACGCTTTAAAGAAAACTTAGCTCATTTAAAGTACAATAGAATTGAAAAATCCAGTGTTGCCTAACATATTTTTGACACCTGTCATAAAATAGATTTAAACAATCTTAGGTTAATAAAAGCAACGTCAAGCAACAGGGAATTAGACGGGTTTGAAACCATTTTCATATACAAAAGTAAGAGAGATTTAATGAACACCGATCATGGGCCTTTGGCAGGTTCCGTGTTGCTTGACTTCGTTGATGCAATCCGCTGAGACGCTCGCTTTAGAGAGAGAGAGAGAAAATGTCAACGTAGCTGCCGAAATACGTATTTAGTTTTTAAACAAACTTCTTGTGGTTAGGAAGTTAAGGCCCGGTCTTTACACTTTCGAATAAAGTGACCAATAACTATTTGTAAGATAACTTTATCTGCAGGATTTATTTCACAAATAACATGTAACTATCTTTCAAAGCTATTTTATATACGGATTACTACTTGAAAAATAAAAGCAGCAAAATAATGTTGGTAACAAAGGTGGACAGTTTACTTGAGAGTACTTGTCAGACAAGGATAGATCAATACAAAGCTTGCATATGTATGTTAGATAAGGTTAAATGTATGCATACATATTTTGCATAATCTCAAAGCGAAATTCTAACCTAATTGTAATTGCATTACAGTAGCTTTCGATAGTCGAAATCGTCGCAAAAATTCTCTTTCGTCCCATCGTTCAAAATGATTTACAAGATGCCTTACGGTGTAAGTATGACGTTCAGGGTTTAGAAAATCTACAAGATTTTCTATTCCTTTATCCTCAAACTCCTTAAAATCATTAAAAATATCCATCCTTTAAATCATACTATTAGCAGCAACTTCGAAGTGAAAGACAGCAATATAGGGGTTATACAGGGAGATTCAGGCAACACATTCATTAAAAGTTAACGGACTTCCTCTTTGTATTTCTATTTCATATTTTGCGGTTATAAGTTAGCGATAATGATCTATTAAAATATAATATTTTCCAACTTTCGGACACTTCCGCTTGTACCGGAAGTTGCTGTCAACTTTCTTACTTTAAATGGAAAACTCCATTTTTTATTGCATTTCTGAAATCTTCATGTAATTCTAAAAATATTTTATGCAACATGTGATACAAGAAAAGTTAGCCGTTTTAGAGATATTTATATTTTTTTTAAAAAGTTCAAAGTTGCAGTACCTTGTTTATGATGCTGCCATCTTTGTGTAACAAAAGCCATAATTTCAATTTTTGGTCTGTAGTAGGCTATGCTCATAAGCTTTTAGGTCATACCTAGTTTTACACAAAATCGTTTACGGGCTGGATGAAAAGTAACTTCTATTCGAACTGATTTCAACTGTCGAAAAGTCATGTTTTTTAAATAGAACACCCAGTGTATTTTTATACCATAAGAATCAGAATTAAATGTTCTTTCGAGCTGTATTATCATCACCTATACCCATCTCTCACCTTCCTCTTTCTATTCATGATTTTCCATATGACACATCAATTTTTTTCACTTTTCAGTATTATTCCTGAATAGTGTGCTATGAAAATTTAACAAACTGAGGTTTTTGTTAATTAATTTCTGACTGTAATTTCAATTTCATTTTAAAAACCAACAAATAGTATTTAAATACACATCTGTCATCTCCACTTTTTGTTTACATATGCCGCCGCATGTATTAGAATTCTTGGTATGACTATTTACACATTTACAGAAATTTACACTTTGAATACAAAATTTTATGAAAACTAATAAATAAATCAGAAATATTAAAAATAATACACAAATTGTTGGTTATAATATTGGCCCTAAGTTGTTCTCGGCTATTATTTATTAGTAATAACTTTCTGCTGTATCTAAGTAATAACGCATTTTCCTCGGTATAACAACTTTTTTTATTAACTTTTTGAATTGTCGATTTTTTTATCATCAAATACCTTTAATATGCCTATGTTTGATTATTCACTTTTTGATTCTTCGTAGCGATTAAATTATTTTTTTTTAATTCCTACTAGGCTAATGATTTCAAAAATTATAATTTCTCTAGTTTTCATAGCCCACTGTTTAAAAATAATACCGAAAAATGGAAAAAAATTACGTGTTAAAAAGAAATTCTCGATAACGAGTGAACTATAAGAGATAGGTATAGGGAATGCTAATATAGGACGAAAGAGCATTTAATCCTGAGTCACATGGTATAAAAATATACCAGGCGTTCCATTAAAAAAACATGACTTCTAGACAGTTGAAATTAGTTCGAATAGAAATTACTTTTCAACCAGCCTGTAAGCAATCAAGTGCAAAACTGCACAGGATCTGAAAGAATGTTACTGTAGCCTACTACAGGCCAAAAATGGGTTGCATGGTTTTTGTTGCACAAAGATGGCAGAATCATAACCAAGGTTCTTCAAGTCTGAATTATTTTTAAAAACTGAAAATATCTCGGAAACGGTTAATTTTTCTTGTATCATATGTTGCACAAAATATTTTTAGAATTTCATGAGGATTTCAAAAATGCATTAAAAATTGGGGTATTCCATTTAAAATAAGAAAGTTGACAGCTACTTCCAGTATAAGCGGAAGTATCCGAAATTTGAAAATATTATATTTTGATAGATCCATATCGTTAACTTATAACTGCAAAATATGAAACAGAAATTCAAAGTAGAATTCCATTAACTTTTAATGAAAGAGTTGCCTGAATCTCCCTGTATGTATAGAACTTATATCGACAAGACGATCATAAATTTCATGTAATTCACCTCATATTTTTGACAAAACATAAATTTTAACAGGTATTGCGATGAGAAAGGACTATAAGTTTTCATCTGTAAGATTTGAAACTTTTGGAACATCTATTTCGTTGCAATACACAAATTTACGTTTTGTTAAAAATTTGACGTGAATTATTCCAAAATGTTCACCACAGACGATAAATTTTAACCGTTCTCTGTGCATGCAAGTCTTCAGTTTTCCTTCTATGTAAGTGGCCCCCTTATTGCGGGCTTTTGAATAGAAATCAGAAATGGGAAAAAACTTACGGTTCATACAAGCGGTTCAACTGGTAGTCAGTCGATTCACTATTCACAACCCGAATATGCTTATTTCGCAGTTCAAGCTGCTAATAAGTTAACTGACAGATAGAGTTGTCTGTCTTAGGAATATGTTTTATTAGAAGGTGGAAAGACGGATGAAGGATCTATTTAACAATTAAATTTTATCAGGAGCTTTATTCGAAGGTGGAAAGACCGGGCCTAAATCTATTTTCTTATTACTTAAAATATTTAGATGCGGTTTGAACTAATTTGCATGATAATTTAAGCATTTTTATTGGTACTTATTAAAACTAATTTAATTTGTGCAAATTTTCAGTAATCTAACCTATCCTCAAAATTTTAGATTGGTACTGCCCATTTTTTTGCCCTTTTAAGAGAGAATTTTTATCTGAATATGATGATATATCACACCTTTAATATTTTTGGGTTACTCGGTGTTTACTTGTTCCCGATTATCAGACAAAAGCTCTTGGATGTTACATAAATTCTAATACTGATCCCTTTATTGCTGGTTAATAGAAGGACAACCGAGACCAAAATATTTATTAATTTATTTCTTCTTAGATGAACACTGAAGAATACCTAACAGCAAACGCAGAGCTGACAGACAACGCAGAATCAATTATTACAATGGGATATTCATGAATCAAAACGCCCACTGTCAATGTTTTGATTAAATATCTAAGTAAATTATATCATACTATCAGTATAAATGTTTCCACTGTCATAAAAACCATATTTATTAGTGATGGAAATTTTGATTGACAGTGGGATATCGGCTTTACATACGAAATTTTAGGACGTAAGTTACGCCACTGTTTTCTTGGCGGGTTTGGGGACCAATGTATCATCAACGACGAAGTCGCCACGCATTTTAGCTCCACAAAACGAAGCTTATTTAACGAATTCAGAACTTATGTTAGCCTGCATTTTATGAAGACGCAGTTTATAATACAATTTTAACGAGAAACTGCGACTTGATAAATTGCAGGCTAATATAATACTTAGTTTCCCAATACATAAAAATCCTGAGACACTTATTGTTAGTAATGACGCAACAAAAACAACGTACCCTGTTGGGGCTTTCACGCATTTTTTGGTGTGAAAGAAAAGTTCTTGTTGCTTTTCACTTAATTTATTTAACTAATAAACACTAAACACTAAACAAGTGAAGAATAATAAAGAAATGTGTGCTGTTGCACAATAATAAAATTGAAATGAAAATTGCGGCTTGTGTTGCCGTTTTCGAGAACTGTTGTTGACTCGAATGAAAATGATGACTGAATGTCTTTTTAAAATATTAGAATTGCCTTTTTAAACCGAACCCTTGATAGTGGGTACGGTGATGACGGCGTTCTATCCCGGCTTCCTCGAACATCATCGGTTACGCTGAAATGCAAAGACTTGCTTTCTTAAGTGCTTCATGCGATCCAGAAGTTCGAAGAAGTTCGGATTTTAATATTTGTTTGCATGAAATAAAAATGAATATTACGTTAAATATCTTACATCTAACATCTTATTAACTAATGTCTGTACATGCCGCCCGCCTTGAAAGGTCTCTTTCAAATGAATTGTTTTTAACGCGGCTCTTAAATATTATATTATTAGTCTATGGGTAATGTACAAATTTTAGACACTGCACGTTTGTAAATTCCGGTAGCAGTTTTTACGGACGCAACTCGCACTGCACCGTCTTTACCGGGATGCACTTCCACTACCCGAGCTAGACTCCAATGAAGGGGTGGTTTATTATTTGCCTTCAGGATGACCATGGTCCCGGGTTGGAGTTGTTGCGACGCGGTGTTTTTCCATTTATGTCGCTGTTGTAATTCAGAGATATACTCCTTAGACCATCGCTCCCAAAAATGTTGCTGTATCTGTTGAATCTTTTGAAAAATATTTAGTCGAGATTCTGGAATTTGTCGCAGTTGTACATCCGGAATTGCAGTCAATTTTTCGCCGATCAGGAAGTGCGCAGGAGTAAGAGGGTTTGTGTCATTAGAATCACTTGACAGCGGGGATAAAGGACGTGAGTTAAGACAGGCTTCTATTTGCACTACAAAGTGTTAAATTCTTCAAATGTTAATTTAACATTACCTAAAACCCTTTTCAAGTGAAATTTGGTACTTTTAACTCCTGCTTCCCACAGGCCGCCAAAATTAGGAGATTTCGGTGGAATAAAATGCCACGAAATGCCTTCGGCGCTTAATGAGTCATTTATTGCTTTCGATTTATTTGCCAGAAACTGATAAATTTCTTGTAATTCACGATTTGCTCCGATGAAATTAGTCGCATTATCAGAGTAAATATCTGTACATTTTCCTCGTCTAGAGAAAAATCTGCGTAATGCGCTGAGAAACGTATCAGTGCTCAAATCACTGACCAACTCTAGGTGAACTGCTTTGGTTACAAAGCAAATAAAAATACATATATAAGATTTAATTAATTTTGCTCCTCGACCTTTGCGATTTTTTATGAAAAATGTACCCGCAAAGTCAGTTCCGCATTTTAGAAAAGGCCTACTTGGAACCAGTCTAGCGCTAGGTAAGTTACCCATAACTTGGTTATCAGGTACTGGGTTCGTCTTAAAGCAACTGACGCAACTTCGAGTGATTTTTCTAGCTAAGTTTCTTCCGGAAATCGGCCAGTAATGATCTCTTAAGGAGGCTAAAAGTGCTTGAGGCCCACAGTGAAATAATCGTATGTGCTCATTTCGAGCAATTAAATTTGTGACTACGTGACTTGCCGGCAATATTGCTGGATGTTTTTTCTGATAGGGATATGATGAAAGCTTTAATCTTCCACCTTCGCGAATTATACCGTCTTCATCCAAGAACGGATGTAAGGATAGTAGTTTACTTTTGTTTCCGACACAATTATTTTTTTGCAAATTTACATAATCTTTCGTAAAACAATGCAATTGTGTAAGTTTTATAATTGTGTTTAGCGCGATATTTAATTCTTCCACTGACAAATTATTACATTTGCGCTCTGAATTCATAGATTTGCAGTTATTAATAAATCTGAGCACATAAGCAATTACACGCTTTAATTTATTAAGTGATGAATATCGTTCTAGAATATCTAGCACATCGATTATTGAGCAAGTTAAAGCGATTGTGCGAATTTCTGTTAGATCAGCAGTTTCGCTGTAAAGATTTTCTTGGGATGGCCATGATAATTCTGTTTGTTGAAGCCAAGAAGGTCCCGACCACCAAAAATCTAAATGTTCTAAAGCACCGGGCATTACTCCACGAGAAACTAAATCCGCTGGATTTTGATTAGAGCGTACATGATACCACTGATTGACTTCAGTCAATTCTTGAATCATTGCAACCCTATTTGCTACAAATGTCTTCCAGCGGTGTGGAGGAGCTCTAATCCATCCTAATGTGATCGTTGAATCGCACCAATAATAGCAATCACAGTCAATAGAAATGCATTTTTTAATTTTGCTAACTAATTGTGCAAGTAACAGAGCCCCACATAATTCTAATCGTGGAAGAGAAATATTTTTGACTGGAGTTACTTTGGACTTTGAACATAATAGTTTCACAAAAGTTCTGTCTTCGTCATTTAAAGACCTAAGATATATGCAAACGCCATAAGCAGATTCTGATGAATCACAAAAACCATGTAATTGAATTGCTTTAGCATTGTTGCATAAGACATGCCTGGGTATGCTAATGTTGTTAAGTTTAGGGAGTTCATAGAGAAACGTTTTCCACTTAGTTGCAAGATCTAGTGGAATCGATTCATCCCAGTTCAGATTTAATTTCCATAGTTGCTGAATGAGGATTTTTGCTGAAATTGTAACTGGACTTAGTAGGCCCAAAGGGTCATAGATTTGAGCAACGATGGACAAAATGTTTCTTTTAGTGGCACGACTTAAATTTTGGTTTTTTATTTCGTATTGTAAGATGTCTGAAGTTGGAAGCCAAATTATTCCCAAAGTTTTAGAGTCTTCTGTTAACTTAATTTTGTGTTCTTGAGATGTTGTGTTTGAATCGGAAATTGTTTCCAAGATTTCCATGTCGTTTGATGACCATTTGCGCAAATCAAAACAACCTTGTTGTAATATAGATGTAACAGTTCTGTAAATTTGTAATACTTCTTCTTTGAAATTTGCACCGGTTAATAGGTCGTCGACATAAAAATCTTTTAGAATAATGTTGGAAACCTTTGGATGAATTTCCGCATTCTCCAAAGCCAGCTGTTTTAAACATCTCTTGGCGAGAAAGGGTGCTGACGCTGTACCATATGTGACCGTGTTTAATGTGAAACATTGAACAGGTTCGTTGGGACTGTTGCGCCATACAATTCTTTGTAAATTGTGATGTGAATCGTGAACAAGAATTTGACGGTACATTTTGGTAATGTCAGCTGAGATAACATATTGATGCATGCGGAAACGGATTAAAATAGATACCAAATCTTGCTGCAATGCTGGACCTACTGCTTGAATGTCATTGGGAGAAATCCCTGACGAGGATTTTGAAGATCCATCAAACACAACTCTGACCTTGGTTGTGATGCTCGTGTCTTTGACTACCGCATGATGAGGTAAATAAAAATGAGTATCATCGAACGAATCTGGGGAAAGGATTTTTGACATGTGACCTAACTCCTCATATTCTTTCATGAATTTTTTATATTCAGTATATAATTCTAGATTGTTTTCTAACTTCCGTTCCATGCTAGTTAACCGCCTGATAGCCGTCTGCTTGGATTCACCAAGTTCACAAGGATTCTTGGTTAATGGTAATTTAACAATAAATCTACCATCGCTGTTTCTTTGAGTTGTAGTTCTGAAGAAATTTTCACAAAATTGATCTTCTTTACTAATTGGAGATGTGTTAAAATTCTCAATGTCCCAAAAATTTTTGATTTGTTCCTCAAGGTGAGTGAAACTGCACAATGTATTGGAAAAATTTAATCTCGAAAGAAATGGGATATTTCCTGAGACAATCCAGCCCAATTGAGTTTTTTGAAGAACTGGTTTCTGCTTCCCCAGTTTGATTTGTCCCACAGATAATAATTGCCAAAAAATCTCTGCGCCAAGTAGCATATCGATTTTCGCACATTTGTAGAATTCTGGGTCAGCTAGATGAATGTTTTTAGGAATGTTGAGAATCTTTGGATCGAATGATAAAGCCGGTAACGACTCAGTAATTTGATTTAATACTAGGCAAGATACATTTGCTTTAAACGAGTTGGAATTGGATGAAATATTGACTGATGTCTTATACTTAATTGATACTGGTGCTTGTTGAATTCCTGATATGAAAGAATTTATCGGAATTTTCTCGCAATGTAATTGTTCGACCATATCATGGGTTATAAAATTTGATTGAGAACCGGAATCTAAAAGGACTCGACAGTTATAATCGTTACCCTGATTATCGTACACCTTGACTAGTGCTGTAGATAATAAAATTTGCATAACACTGCTTGATGTGGCATGATGTGACAGTGTCGATGCAGAAGGTACTTCAGAGGATGCTCCTAAGGTACCGGTGTTATTCTCAATGTGAAGCAGAGAATTATGACGTTGATTACATTTTTTACAAGAACCTGCTTTGCAATCTTTACTAGAATGACCTTTTCTTAGACAATTGTTGCATAAATTGAGTGTTTTGATTCTAATGATTCGATCATTGATTGACAAATTCAGAAAATTCTTGCAATTATAAATAGAATGCGATTCCTTGCATATAGGACAGTTGAAATTATTGCTGAGAAGACAATAGGAATTTGATTTATATGAACCTGGCTTTTTATCGATTCGATGTGATTTAGGATCAAGTGATAATGTTTCTAAAAATTCGCATCTTTCGCGCAAAAATGTCATTAGTTCGTTAAATGTCGGTAATTCGCTTTCTATTTTTAATTGTTCCCAATCGCGTCTCGTAACTGGATCTAATTTATTACTAATTATATGAATAAGTAATGTGTCCCAATGTTCAGTGGGCTGCTCAAGTGCCTTCAAAGATCTTAAATGCTTTAAAGTATTATCGTGAAGTTGACGTAATGCGCGATATGATTCTGACGCTACCTGGTGTAAACTAAAAATTTCTTTAACATGATTATGAATAATTAGGCGCTTATTTTGAAAACGCTTGCGTAATAACTGCCATGCAACTGAATAATTTGTCGATGATACTTCTAATGATTTGATTACCATAGCGGCTTCTTGTTTTAAGCACGATCGTAAATAATGAAATTTTTGAATGTCGGAAATAAAAGTATTCGTATGAATTAAACTGTTAAAAGTATCATAAAATTCGGTCCAGTTTTCATAATACCCGGAAAAAGTGGGTAACTCAATTCTCGGTAATTTAACCCCAGGTATATCTTGACCGCTACTCTTCGGTTGTTCAGGCGACGAAATTTTAATATCTGAATTAATTACTTCGCTATGCTTATTAATTAACATTTTAGCAGAAGAAAGTATTGTGTAGTATTCTTCTTCAAAATGATTTCTTTCAGAGTCATGCATTTCAAAATCAATTTCTTTGCTATTAATTTCGATTTCACTCTGTATGACATTAAATTCGTCTAAAATTCCCTCAATTTTTTCTAGGCGAAATTTCAACTGAACAAATTGTGATTCGTCTTGTGACGTAGCATTGAAATTATTTAAATAATTTGCAAATCTCGTAAGTTGAGATTTTACCTGACCGCGTTTTGAAATTAGCTGCTTTTGTTCAGCCATGATTAATAAATGCAAGATTATTTTAACACGTTAAAGAACACTGTTTCGTGCAAAACCTGGCTTATACAAACTATGAATGGATAATTAGGAACGCACTTACGTTGTTTGTCGTAGTTGCTGTCCGATTTCTGATTGTTTGCTTGATTGCTTCTTTTTTGATTGCTGATGAGATTTCCGAAACTGTCTTTCGCATCGATGACCAGTGTGGCTGCGATGAATTCACTTTCGGATGAGGCTCACTTGAAGGATCAATGCAGATGCGATTAATTGACTTGTGTATCCGGCTCGCTCGAAGGACCAATGTTGGGGCTTTCACGTATTTTTTGGTGTGAAAGAAAAGTTCTTGTTGTTTTTCACTTAATTTATTTAACTAATAAACACTAAACACTAAACAAGTGAAGAATAATAAAGAAATGTGTGCTGTTGCACAATAATGAAAATTGAAATGAAAATTGCGGCTTGTGTTGCCGTTTTCGAGAACTGTTGTTGACTCGAATGAAAATGATGACTGAATGTCTTTTTAAAATATTAGAATTGCCTTTTTAAACCCAACCCTTGATAGTGGGTACGGTGATGACGGCGTTCTATCCCGGCTTCCTCGAACATCATCGGTTACGCTGAACTGCAAAGACTTGCTTTCTTAAGTGCTTCATGTGACCCAGAAGTTCGAAGAAGTTCGGATTTTAATATTTGTTTGCATGAAATAAAAATGAATATTACGTTAAATATCTTACATCTAACATCTTATTAACTAATGTCTGTACATACCCCTTCGTCGATTTACTTCTCTAGTGGAGTGTTACCAATTCTTCAATTGAAGATCGCAACATTATCGACTCAAACTTACGTTCGTGAATAATTAACGTACTGCTTTGAACTATGCGCATATAAACTGGATTCGCATTAACTCAGAAGACAGTAAAATTCAAAGAGACCATGTAATAATACTAAAACAGAACACAAACAACGTTTACAAATAACTAACTAATAGGAGAGCCACATTCTTCTGCAACTTTGCGTTTTCTGCCTATCCAAACAAATAGACTTTAGGTACTTTCAAACTGGAGACGACTGGAACAGTAATAATAAAAATTAACACTCTAATAAGATTTTCACAGCCAACATGGAAATTTCAATTGCCAACTTTGTCGGTTAGTATTGTTGATCATGTTGTCACATCCGGGCAAACTTGTAATTTCCTGGGGATGATACGAGCGGGCTATTAATCGTTCTTCTCTCAGAACAAATGAAAAACGACTCTGCAATGCTGTCACGTCATGATATTCCGCCGCAAAATGTAATTTATTAAGTAGGGATCTGCAATTTTTATTTCTTTTTAAAAAGCTATTTTTATTGCAAAACCCCGGACAGGATTTTCTGGTGACAGCGCAGGGTTACACCAAAATTATACAGGTAAGTCATAATTCTGCATTTATCTAATAACTTTTTTATCACTGGAGAAAGAGAGCAAAAAACTTTGTTATCTGGCATATCAAGGATTACAACTTTGTCAAATTTTAATGTCTATCTTCAATTGTTTTCGAGCGGCTTACGCCTCCTAATTTTTTTTTAATTACGTAGCTCTTTCTGATGTTGTAAGAGTTTTGCCACCTTAGGATAACAAAAATTTTCAGAAAAAGACCAAAAATGTTACAATGGTCTCACCTATACATGGTGCAGGTAGTGGCAATTCCAGGGACGTATTCAGATCAAAATAAAGAAAGAAGTTCAGATAAACATGTATGTATATGTATAGGGCGTTCACAGGAAGCCCCAACAATAGTTAATTTTCTTTTACACTCTGTTGAACGTTTCTTAGACATAACAGACATTCTCTCTCGTAAATATTAGGGCGAAACCTCAAAGGAAAATATTGTTCGGAAATTTAAAGTACACTAATATCATATTTAGAACTATAAATTTCGCAGGCATTTTCTTTTAAAAGGGCAAAAGTCTTTTGAAAATGTACTTAGTTTACTAACAAGTTAGCTCTGTGGGAAAAATATTAAGAATATAAGAAAATATGCCTAAAACAGAACTATTTCGAATTCAATAACCGTTATTATACTTCCAAAGAAGGATTAATAATGGGAAATCCACTCAGGCCTCTGGTAGCCGAGATATTTATGATCTTCCTAGAAGATAAAATTTACAAGCACCCCATCTTCCAAAAATTCCTGTATTGGTACAGATACGTTGATGATGTTCTCACATGTTTTGTCGGTACAAATAGACAACTAGACCAATTTCTCAGTTTCATCAACAGTCTACATGACAACATTAAGTTTACAATAGAAAAAGAAACTGAAAATTCAATTAACTTGTTAGATTTAACGATTAAGAAAATAAACAACCGACACATTTTTTCTATATTTCATAAACCTTCTCACACTGACACAACAATACATAATTCATCAGATCACCCCAGACAACATAAATTAGCAACGTTCCGCAGCATGATACACAGATTAACAATACCTTTAAACAAATCAAATTTTCAAAAAGAACTCAATATAATAAAACAAATTGCAATAAATAATGGATACACGTCACAAATGATTGACAATATTTTAAATAAAAAACTCTTTAAGAAAACAATAGATTTGCTATATAGCCCAACTAAAGAAAAAGATAACAATTATAAAGTTATTACATACACAGGCAAAACTAGCGAAAACATCAACAAGTATCTCACTAAATTAAATATCAACGTTGCTTTCAAAACCAATAATACAATAGGAAAATACATAAAAAATAGTAAAAGCAAAATAAATGAAAAAGATAAGTCAGGAGTATATCAGCTAGTATGTGGGGATTGTACAGAAACTTATATAGGCCAATCAGGTAGAAGTTTTTCTAAAAGAATTAAAGAACACTTTTCCAGCTTCATTCATAAAAAAACTGATTGACACTACGCCTCACACCTCATTGAGTCTCATCATAATTTCAACACTGGTTTTAAAATTTTACACGTAGAAAGTAAAAGTAAAAAACTAGACCTCCTGGAATCCCTAGAAATAAACAAGCTTAAAAATTCCGACAACTTATTGAATAGCCAGCTAGACCTTAACAATTCACCATTGGTCAATCTGTTTCAATATTAAGTATAAAAACCGACCACAAGATATTTTATGTTACTACCCGAAGAAGCTATAGTAATAGCGAAACATGTAGTATTTAAGAAATTTTGTAACTTTACAAAATATAGTGGAAATTGTGAGTAAAAAGATTACTTTTTTACATCTACGTCTACGTTTAAATGGATTTCCAGCACCTATCGACCAAATCAGTCAAATTATTAAGAAATATATTAATAAATAAATTACTACGTGCTCTAACAAGATTCTCTACTTTCTCTTATTTGTAATTACTAAGGGTCGGACACCCTAGGATATCTGGTAAAAACCAGTCTAAAGATAAACAAAGCAGCGGGGTAGATTTCAACGTCGCCGCTGAACGGCTTTTATGCCCGAGGCACTCTCACCCTCGCGCTCATTGCATCAGAAGCAACCGTTTCATGTAAATTACGTGTGTAACATAATTGTATTTATAGTTTATAATCTAGTTTTGAAAAAGACTGGCATAATAAATTTTAGCGCCGTCACTGTAAAAAGAATACGAGTTCATTTCGGAATGACTCGATTATATAAACAAGCTTTTATATCCAGTCGACCAGAACTGTAGTGTTACTGCGTGCCGCATAGACTTCTCGGTCTTCGAGTGGTTTATTATTTTGTTTTTACAGGGCAGACGCGTTAAAGTTTAGAACTTTTTCCGACTATGATCGCTTCAGCATATTAGTAGTTCCTTGTATATTTAACGAAACCTTCCGTTAAAATGCGCCTAGGCCTGGTAATTACAACACAGGGTTTTTATAGTATTTGGGGAAACGAAGAAATTCGATGATTGACGAGGGATCGCTGCAAACACGTTATGCAAACACGTTAGAATTTGCATGTTCTTTGTGATGAGTAAGGATAGGATTTGAATAAGAACACGCCATCGTTTCAGTAGCGCCGTAAAAATGTATCGAACAAGCACATTGTGTAATGGGACGGTGAAAATAATTTACGGCGTTCTTACACTTTGATGCGATGTGGCGGAGGTCGAGGTACAATTGGTCAACTACTTACTCTGAAAATCTTTACACATTTAAACAAGAAGAGTTGATTGCATAACTGTAATTTTTTATTGCGGCAATATTGCTCTGCTTCTTTATTATACTAAGTAACCCCATTGCTGTAGCGGCGTTGTCTCCGCAGCCCTCGCGTTTGTTTGCACGCTACAGTCTGATATTTTTTATTGCCCGCTTCGCTGGAATTTAAACCGCGCAAAATATATTTCCCCAACCCATAGTGATGAGAAATAAGTCACGGCAATGTTTACGTTCGAACATCCTTTGCACTTAAGGATTAATGTTTATTTTAACTCGATCAAATTTGTAAATAATTTTCAGAATATTTTCCTCGTCCCATTTCGTAACGGGATATTATAATACCCCGTTACAATTACTATGGAACGCCAGAGAAATCAAACTTTTCTAAGTTAAGAAATTGCGAATTTTGAAATATAGAAACATCTAAAATATTTCTCGATCATAGCTAACTTGTCAGTAAACTAAATGCATTATTCAGAAGATTTTTGCCATTTTAAAAGAAACTAGCTGTGAAATTGGAAGTTCTAAGTATGATATAAGTGTATTTTAAAATTCCGAACAATACTTTCCTTTGTCGTTTTGCTCTAAAATTTACGGAAGATACGATATTTGCAAGTAATTAGTTTTACGTGCTATTTTGCTATGTCTGAAAAATAATTCAACACAGTGTGTACTTGTACCAATTATACTGTCTTGAAATAAAGATTTATATTTTTAAACGGAGAAAATAAATTGTGTGTCCGTC
Source organism: Prosopocoilus inquinatus (assembly GCA_036172665.1). Lineage (NCBI taxonomy): Eukaryota > Metazoa > Arthropoda > Insecta > Coleoptera > Lucanidae > Prosopocoilus > Prosopocoilus inquinatus. The sequence goes on along the minus strand of CM069870.1, from coordinate 41,302,871 downwards.
AACATGTTCCCTAGTGAGTAGTATTGTAACAGAAGAAAGAATTTTTTGTAGCTAATTTTTTTCCCAATGTAGGTAGCTATGATTTCTTATTTGAGATCGCATAATAATTTTAAGTAACATTTTCAAATAAAATTTGCGCGTACCGTGGAAAATAAAGGTACTTTACTCTTATGTCGATATCAAATATTTTGATTTCCTTAGTATATGATAAGAGCTTTTCAAATTTTGATAGGTGCATCCTGAGTTTGGGAAGATTGGGAAGCTTTCATAAAGAATATTTTTTCCTGAGAAATCAATAATAAAAAGTCTTCCCGTATGTTGCCAACTTTCTGCCGGTCACTGTATAAAGACAGTTATGATACGTATATTTTTGCATATAAAACCAATTATACGTACAGCAAATGGGCACAAACAAATTGTTATTTGCGTTTGTACGCATGCGCGGTGCGAGAATCGTGTTGATCAAACCACGGAGGGAAGATTTATATCTCAACAACTGGACATCTTAGTTCAATTTCAAGGTCACTAAAATAGTAAAATAGTAAAGGAGTTGACTCATAATGTGAGATTCACACGAACAGCATCAAACACACGTAAGAACGGTGTTCGAACGACTACGACAATATCACCTGATTATTAACGTTAGCAAGTGCCAATTTGACTAGATAAAAATCCAACATCTAGAATATTCAATCAACTAAGATGATTACAAGCCACCAATGGAACGAGCTCGAGCCATTCTAAACTCCACAAACCCGGAAACCATCGAAAAACTTCGACGATTTATCGAAAAACTTCGACGATTTATTTATGTAATTAATTACTACTGCTGATGCATACATCAAGGAACCATCAAGATGCTAAAAGGAAAGACAAACGTAAAGTTCCATGTACACTTCAAACAGAAAAAGCATTTAAAGATTGTAAATAAAGCGTAGCTGAATCAGTTATACAGGCATTCCCAAACCGCAGTGCTCGGTTAAGCCTAAAGACTGATGTAACAGATACAGCAATCGGTGCATCACTAGAACAGGAAATTGTTAATGAGCGACAACTGATTGAACTTTTTTCACGTAAGCTAAGCACAGCTGAAAGCAAATATAGTAGCTACGACAGGAAACTACTTGCAGTGTCAACTTGTCAATCAAGTTTTACCAATCCACCCTTGAAGATCAGGAATGGATGGTTCTGCAGTGAATATCTGCTCGCACATATCTCCTAATTCAACACGAAATTAGTTTATTTTAAAGGTGAAGAAATCGTCGCCGACGCACTATCTAGAGTGAATCAAATTAATATGCCAATAGTATTGAGGCCACAAGCAATCCAAGAAGCCCAATCCGATGACGAAGAGCTGCAGGAATTGCTGAGAAACAAAAATTTGTTACTTAAACTGCAACATCTTGTAGTAGACTCCCAGCAAGGAACAGCAATCTATTGTGACATTGCATCAGGTTCTATAAGACCATTTATTCCAAAGAAACTGCGGAAAGAGCATTCAACTCAATACATGGTCTATCACACCCCAGTGGACGGACTGCATCCAAGCAACTTAAAAAAAAATACGTATGGCCATTTATTAAGAAAGACGCACTGGTATGGGCCAGAAACTGCGAATCCTGCCAGAAAGCAAAGATGCAGCGTCACAAAAAATTCAAACCAAACAAAATCGAAATGCCAGACAACAGATTTAATCACATTTATATCGACTTACTCGAACTACCAATTGTGAATAGACTAATATATTGTTTAACTAATCATCGTGGATAGGTTCTCAAGATCGCATCGCATCAGCTATTCTGTGTTAATTGGATTTGTCGTTACGGCACATCACTTTTTATCATATCTAATCAATGCATACAATTCGAGCCACTACTATTCACTGCCTACGCAAAATTAGTCGGAGCAACACAAAATCAGAGGCTTACCCTACTCAGCAGCGAACGGCATTGAGGACAGAATGCATTGAACGTTGAAAGTAGCATTCCAATGGTATTGTGGAAAGAATGTATCGAACCTTAAAAGCAGGGCTCATATGTAATCCTAAAATCTCATGACTAGATTTGCTGTTAACTGGACTATGCACTAGTATCAAAGATGATTTGAAAGCTGCACCACCGGACATGTTATATGGAACATCAGTCAGCGTTGCCGGAGAATTTTTCATCAACCAGGATTTTACCCGCAGACCCAAAAATTTTCATAGAAAAGTTTAGGGAACACATGCGTGGTATACGCCCTACAGCAACGGGTCATCATGTCAAATCTCGGGTACTTTAGACTATGAAATGACCATCAAATCTGCAAGAATAATTAAAAATTGACCTATCTCGGCGTTTTTCGTATACATTGAACATTAAGGAAATAATGCATTTATTCCTTACTTTATCACCTTTATTACCTTAATCATCTCACTGTATAATAATAAATGTATCCAGATATTTGAAATTGAAAGAAACCAGTAAGAAAACTACTCAATATTCTACAAGGTTACTTCCAGTTGCACTAAAAGTCGCTATTAACACACTTATTTTGAATGCAGTACTATATTTTTCGTTATTTTTGAATTCTAACGTAAGCAAAATTTCCCTGTGCCTAAATTATGCCATTTTTGAGATATTTTGAGTTATTTCCAAAATCTGAAAATTGCAGTTTAATTTCCAAAAAATAAAACCCCAGCTATCTTTTTATTAACCGATATATTATTAGTCAGTTTCACATTTATTTAAAATTTTCAAGTAAAATTGGGTTAAAGTGATTTATTCCACTCTCAGGAATTACACAGTCCAAAAATGTTAAATATTTTAGATTGAATCAACTCTTATTTCGTTTGAGAAAACACACGTATGAAGACGTTACGCGTGTCGCTTTATTGTACAAGAAGATTGATACAAAAAGTCAAGAATTATTTCAATTTGTTCACGTAAGTTACTTGAAGCAACTGCTCATTTTATTTGGCTGAATGCTGTTACGAGACTAAAACTTTTTTTAATATTTAAGTATGCACAAGCAAGCACTTTCATGAAAAAAAGTCCGACCGTTTTATTGTTCTCATTCGTGGATCAAAAAATACTAAGTGTACAAAATAAATTTCGCACAAGGCTACTTATATCAAGAAAGACAAAAAATAAGCGTGAGTGTTTTGCAAACGTCATCTGAAAGTTAAAAACTAAAACCTCAATAACTATTTGCTTTGCAATTTACTATTATTTTGACAGTTAAAAAGTAAACAAATAGTAATCATAAATAAATCTATTAATTTACAAGCGCAAAAGTGGTAAAAATATATGTGATCTTTGTAACTAAATTAAATCAGTTATTCACACATGGCTATATTATTTAATAATAATAATAACAATAATAATTTTATTGGTGTCAGATTATAACACACATAATAATAGAGTAAATAAATATTTAGCTAATCACCAAAAAGGTTGTGGTTCTACAGCGCAAAACGTATCCTGGTTTTCAACAAATGATCAGTTAGCTGGGTAGCTATAAGTTTTTTCAATACTTTAGATAACACGGGCGAAACGATAATTGGCCTTAATTGACTAATTTCAGATGGTTTGGTAGCTTTTGGTATTGGTATGATTCGCGCCTGTTTCCATTTACTTTTAAACACTCCCTTGGATAAACATACATTAAAAATATGTTTAATACTGGTAATAAAAACGGACAACACGCCTTTATAATGTCAAAATTGATATCGTCTAAGCCCTTCGAGTTTGCTTTAGTGCTATTGAGAACTTGGAACACTTGATTTTTGTAAATTCGTTGAAACTAAGATGAGATCCATTTACCACACAGTTATTATTATAAAACTGAAGAGTATCTGCATCGGGAAACATTATCTGACCTGATGCCTCACTAAAGAATTTACTAATTTCATCGACATCTTGAAGTTGGACAGGAATATTATTAAAAACTTCTTATCTTTTTTTCGGAAGCTCTGTTCAAGATATGCTTTTTCTCGGCTTTCACAGCGGCAGTGGTCAAGTTTCGCAAAGACTTATAATAGTCACAATGAGCATAAATTTCTTTAATGCTTTAATCATACAACATTAATTTTATATTTTTTCCAGTGATCCACGGTGTTCTTTGTTTAGAAAATGTACTAGTTTTGCAGGGTACATGAATATCAAAAATCATATTAATATGTATAATAGTTGAAAAGATCAACCTTTTCGTCAATATTTAGGAGATCTGAAATCCTATATCATGGGATTAAATACATCTCGGACATGAAGCAATTATAATTGAAATTATGAAAGTTACAAGATGTGTGCGACCTTGGGAGAATTTTATTGATTTTACATCCCACAACACAAAAGATTAAAGAATGATCTGAAAGATTGTGAACATCCTTTATACCACTATTGATTATCTGCACATTACTGCTAATAGTAATTACGTCTATTAAAGTAAATGAGAAATTCCAGTGAAAAAGCACATTTTCAGATGTGTATCTAAATATCCTTACGTGCAGAAATGCTTAGGAAAGCAAGAATGCAGTAATAATAATTGCTCTTACGCTACCAAAATTACGACGTTGGCATGTACGTTTTAGTGCAAAATTGCATCCAGTGTGGTTCCTCTTTGACGTGAAGTGAATTTATAAGGTTTGTAACTAATTCCTACAATTCTCACAATGGACACAAACATAAAAATTACATAAACACAGTGGATTTTAAACGTAAACGTTTGTATTTCCATACATCAATGATTAGTCTCGTAGTGTTTAATAATGAGTCTCGCTCTTTGTATTAAATGTTTATACCGGGTGTCGTACAGAAAACGGCCCAAGCCGTAACTCCTTTATTTATGGACTAATTTTAAAAAACGAAAAGGCAAATGAAATGAGACTAAAAACACTATAAAATGTGGACAAATACTTATTTTTTTTAATTGCCTTCATGGTCAAACGACTGTCAACTTTTATTTTTTAAATGGCTCTGTATATTTTTTATTATTGTATCTGGTAGAGCTACTTTTTCTATATTCAATGATATACAACACTTTAGTTTTGACCAGCAAATATGGCTGAAAATATTAATGAAACAATTACAGTTAAAATGTAAGTTGTTATAGGAAAAAAAAACTGAAAATGGAACTTTAATAGAAATATATTTTTTCTACAAACACAAATTGAAAATTGAATTGAAAATTATGACGCCTATTAAAAGTGTTAAAAAATAAAGCTAACAGTCGTTTGATTATGAGGGCATTAAAAAAATCTCAAAAAGTACATGCTTTAGAAAGAAATCATCCTAAGCAAAGGCAGGCTTTTTGGAGCAAGATGCTTAGGAATTTTTGGACTGCACTATCTCTCGATATTACACCACTACATTTTTTATTTAGCTTTTATTTAACTCTGAAAATGAGGAAATGTTGCGAGAAAGAATTATTAACACTTATCATGCGGTACCTACACTGACCGGCAAAATTATCGCATCACTTAAAATGCAAGGACTTGGGGTTATGCGATCGTTAGAAAAATTCAAAGGCTGATTCCATATTGTTGTAGGTTTATTAAACAAGCTCAGTAGTTGACTATGGATATTAAAAACCAATCGAGATACACTTTCTTTAAAGTTAATTGTCAAATAATCAAAACTGCCAGTGTTGTTTTGTTTCTACAACTACTGAATCGAATTTTTGTTAGAAATTAATGTCAGTTAAGGTTTCATTTTCTGCTGTTTTGTTTAATTAATCATTTTTAATGAATACAGACAAAAATGAATAGACCATTTACCAGTTACCATTTAACAGCTGAACAAGCTGCAATGGCAATTGCACTCTTAAATGACGGCATTAGTCAACGCTATGTTGGCAGAACACTAGGAATGAATCAGTCGACGGTTTCTAGAATTTCTAGAAAGTACCAGGACACTGGTGAGCTCAAGCGAAGGTCAGGTCAAGGTCGGAAAAGGGTTACATCTGAAGCTGATGACATAATTGTTCTCTTATCATCTTTGCGAACTAGGCATTTAACGGCACCGCAGCTCCAAAGTGAGCTTCATAATGCTAGAAATGTAGAAGTGAGTGAAAGAACGATACAAAGACGACTGACACAAAATAATTTAACCAGCAGAAGACAGCGAACGGACCTTTACTGCTCCCACATCACAAGAGAGCAAGGTTACAATTTGCACGCGATCACATTCATTCGAATGCCGATGATTGGGAAAGGGTACTCTTCACGGATGAGTTTGGATTTGTCCTAAATTCACCTGATATTTGTCTTAGAGTATGGAGAAGAGCCGGAGAACGTTATGCGGTGTGTAGTATGGTTAGCAACGAAAGTTTCGGTGGCGGATCTGTTACGGTTTGGGGAGGAATCTATCTCCTGGCTAAAACAGATCTTGTTCTTGTCGCTCTTGGTGCTCTAAATGCACATCGGTATATAACCGAAATATTGGATCTACATTTGCAGCATTTGTGGGAGACAATTTTCTCTTTATGCAGGATAACGCACGTCCACACATTGCAAGAGTAGTGACCAGATACTTAGAAGAACTTGGAATTCAAAAATTAGACTGACCAGCGAGAAGTCTACACTTGATTGAGCATGTTTGGGTTGCACTTGGCCGAAAAATCAAAGCGCGTAGAAATCGTCCACAAATGCTTAATCAACTCGTTCAAACCCTTAATGAGGAGTGGGAGCAAATGGATCACGTATTCATCCAGAGCTGATCCAAAACATGCCCTGTAGAATGGATGCAGTTATCCGAGTCGGAGAAGGTAATACTGGAAACTGATCTAGAATGTGCAGATACTAAAATAAAGTTGTCTGCGTTCAAGCGAATTAATCGACACATAAGTGTAAGATTCATTTTATCAGCAAAACCGATCTGTTTTATGTAAAAAAGTAGTTAGTGTATTTGTTAAAATTGAAAGTTAGTATATTATTATTAAGTTATTTTTTGAAAGTGAAGTTTTCATAATAAAATAGTTTTTTCTATGTGATGCGATAATTTTGCCGGTCAGTGTACTTTACAGGTTGTAGTTGTTTTTCAAAGAATACTTGACAATTTTACGTCAACACCACTCTTAAAGTTCAATTTTCAATTTTTTTTCCTATAGCAACTTACATTTGCACACATAACTTTCATTCTTTCATTAAAAGTTTCTGCCATATTTGCTGGACAAAACTTAAAGTGTTGCATATCATTGAATTTAGAAAAAGTAGCTCTACCAGTTACAATAATAAAAAATATACAGAGGCATTTAAAAAATAAAAGTTGACAGCCGTTTGACCATGAAAAAAAATAATTAATTGACCACATTTTAGTGTTTTTATCTCATTTCATTTTCGTTTTTTAAAATTAGTCCATAAATAAAGGAGTTACGACTTGGGGCGTTTTCTGTAGGACAGCCTGTATAAAATGCGCTGACATTACCAAAAAGATACGTTTATTTTCATTCTATACTTACTTATGTATATCTTACGTTTACGTCCATTGTGAATACGGGCTTATAATTTTGGTGAGGGGCGTGTATAGCCACCGAATTATTACATCAATCGAAACCAAATACAAAGTAAGGCAACTGAACTGGCATTTATAATGTTTTTTAACAAGGTTTCCGCAAAATTAATAGATTTGTGAGCGAAGATCCCCTTCGAATTAGTGTTATTTCCCCTGTGCTGCGGCAGCATTGTAGTATTGAACGTGATTCAGGTGTTTTATTCTCCTTTTGTTATCGTGAGCTTTGAATTATAGAGCTAGTTTGTTATTTCTCCCTTCGCAAAAGAAATCGTAAAGTCCGATTACTTGTTTAGGTAGCCAAATTTCTACCCTTGCCACGAAGATTTATTATTGTAATAGCGCGGTTTAAACCTCCATAAATTATCCTTTAGTGCATGGACGTTTTATTTCCTGGAGTTTACATAACTTTTTTTTTAATTATGCGCCTTTCTGTGAACGAATAAGATAAAAAAATTAATCGTGTCGTTTTTTGTAACATTTGAATAATAAAAACTAACAACTTTTGCATCAATAAATAAAATTTTAATTAAATGTCCTTATTTTTAACACATTAATAATCGTATTATATCTATTGCTTCTGCTTCACCACCGTTGATATACAGGTGTCCCAGAGCTCCGTAAAAGTTCCATAATTTTCTTGCTATTCCACGTATTGACTCGATTTTTTTCTTTTGTTTAATAGGACTGCTTCTATTGCACATTTTAAAATTATTTTCGTTTGTATACAGGAAGTCCAAGTATTATAAAAATATTGAAGTTGCGTTTTTTTAAATTGAAACACCCCATTTTGACTTCATTTTTGAATTTTACACTAAATTCTGCCTTAAATTTATTTGAGTCAATTTTACGTATCAATCATACTTTTTGATGAGTCAATTTTTTCTTGAAAATTCCCGGATGCAAGGTTCCATTCAAAAATTCATAACTTCTAAACCATTAAAGATAACGCAACCGATTTTTTTCAGTCAATGCCAAGGCTCTGGTCAATCATTCGAGATCAAGCCAAGTCGTGAAGGGATGTTCCAAGACTTACTGCGATTTTTTGAAGATGAATAATTATAAATAACAAAAAGTCCATTTTTTCAAGTAGAACACCCTGTATATTTTCACACCATTCCATAGCGTTTTTGACAAGCTTTTCAATGGTATAAAGTTTGTAGGGTCCAATTCTGATATTCGAAGAGTTATTGAGAAAATAGTAATGTTAGATATAAATATTTAATAAACAACTGAAAGTTTCTAGTAGTTTGGTGCCAAAATGAAAAGCTATTAAAATTTTCAACCAACGTCTCATTAGTTACGGATATATTGTGTCAAGAAGTGCAAATTTCATTGGTTTAATATTTTATTCGCTCTGCATGATTAACCACATTCAGTCAGTAGGCCTGCGGCTTCAATTTCAAAATTATTCTCCCAGTTCGCGTGAAACAGAAGTTCTCTTGATGATTCATGAAAATTCTAACTTGAGCAATCGGGAAATCTCAACAGAAACTGATTAGTATGTCAGTTTCAAACTTTAACTTGAGTACTCGGGAAATCTCAAAAGAAACTGACTTGTATGTCAGTTTCTCCCGAGTTCATGACAGCTGAAAGTTTCCTGCAGTCATTTACTAAATTAGTCAATAATAAAGTCTTTAAGTGAATAATACTCATCGTGTAGAACGACCTAAATCACAAGAAATACTAATTAATTTTATATATAAAACCGCACTTAATTCGTAAGTATTCTTTACTTATTCTTAGAGATAAATTTGGATTTGACTCCTAACCACATGTTTTTTTTTAAAACTAAATACGTATTTCGGCAGCTATGCTGAAAATTTTGTAGTTCTTTTTCAACATCTACGGTCATTAACGTCCTTCGCATTCTAGTAGTTTGATTATTTTGGAATACTTGTGAATGTGGCATTTTCCTGAAGATTAATTTCAGTTCCTAGTAGCTGATGTATACGTCTTTAAAATTTATAGTTACTATAGTTTCCTAGATATTGAAAGTGTTCATTCACACTATTCCATTATGATTCTTAGTCCCAACGTTGATTTATTATGTTTAATGAAGAACCTGATTGATAATATCGAAGTACCTTGATTGTTGAGTGAGAATACGGCTAAAGTTGAAGCCTTATCAACAGCCGTTTTTCTTCCCCATTTGTGCATGCAGATGAGTTCAAAAATGTAAGAAATCGTGAAACGCACGTTTCAGTTAGGTAGGTGTTCATAAATCGTTTGCGTTTAAAGCACAATTACGCTTCAAATTCAAATTTTAAAACTAACGGCAAATCGTCTGACAACTGTCACGAAATATCACTGCGACGTATTGATTCCTTTTCGATAGTTCTCACTCTAACTCATGGTCTTTACAAATTGTTCTATCTCTAGCTCATTGTTCTTACCATTTACGGAACTTTGATAGATCTAGGGACTTTAATGTCTATAATAAAAAAAAAACTGCAAGTATTTTATACGAGTTGAGCGTTCAAATTGCAGTTGTAAATACTTGGACAACCTATATACAAACGAAAATAATTTTAGAATGTGCAATAGAAGCACCCCTATTATACAAAAAAAAAATCGAGTCGATACCTGAAATAACAAGAAAGTTATGAAACTTTTACGGAGCTCTGGGACACCTGTATGTACAGGCTGGGCCAACATTGCGTATTTCTTCTTTCTTCTAAGTCGATAAAGAATTTTATACTAAACAACATGCGGCATATTGTAAAATTATTTTGAACTATACAGAGTGATCAGAAAACTGGCGATTCGTGGAAACTATTTTTTTAATGGAACAGCCTGTATGTTTTTAGCTATTTAGATGCGCCGCAGTGAACTGATTACAACGATATAAATATATATTGATTTCATTAAACTACTTTCCTAAAATGAATTTTTTCAAAGAAAATTTCTTCAAAAATTCAGTCAGTTTGAATATAAATTTCTGATTGCTAAGATAACTCAGATGAACGAAAATCTAACACGATATTTTTAGGACTTTGGCCTTTATGAACAAAATTACGGTCTACTTTATATTTCAAAAATGGATAGCACTTAAATGTAGCTTTCTGCTGATATAAGGTTAAACTGGGTGTCTCATAACCTACGGAGGAGATTAAAAGGGTAGTTAGGGGAGATCAAATTAAAGATGTTTTATTAATAAATTTTTGGGAAAAAAGCAACAACTAAAAAGTTACAAGAGTTTAAAGTGAAATTAATTAACAAGCAAAAGTTATTCCCTGCAGTAATATTTTAGGTTTTAGATTCAAATTTGAAGCATTTATGAGTTAATTGAACATTGCTTTACAATAAACTACTATTTTAAAAAATGTAGTCTCGTTAAAGTAACGGCTATTTAATTTTTTCTTTTAATGTCCAAAAACGGGTTTGCCTGTCGTTGTGCACCGCCTACTAATTAAAAACAAAATTAGGAAACAGATTACCATAGACATTTTATGAATGGTGGTTTAGATAAATTTAGAGTTTATTTAATAATAAAGTTGCATTTTGTGAAATAATTTTTATTAATTAAGAAGTTGAGGTGTAAATTAAAGAAGAAATTAAGAAAGTTAAGCTGCTGTAACTTTCTTACTATTGGGTTTTAGTCAAAAGCGAATTAAAAGAAAAACTTTATTTTGATGTCCTACAGTTGCCCTTTCAATCTCCTCCGTACGTTGTGAGACACCCAGTATACCTCTACTTTTAACAATTTCGTCACTAGAAATTTTGTTCTTACAAATATATAAAGGGTCGTTTTTTTAACTAAACACCCAACGTTGCCACTTTCCTACCTGAATTCGATCATTCGAAGTCAATATTTCGACCATTTGATTCTACATTTAAAGATCTCTAATTTGAATACGAATACGAATAGTAATTCCTTTTTTCTTGTTCAAAAATCCAATAAAGTTTAGTAATATATTGCAGATAGATATAGAACATGCATAACAAAATTGAAAGTACTGTATTAGACAAACAATTTAAGACATAAAAATGTAGGGCATGCTATTTAAGAAAACTGACTTATGTCATTTTGAAATTTCTGATATTTTGCTTAGTATCATGATAACCCCATAATAATAAATATACATTTAATAGTGGATTAGAATAAGTTAAAGTATCAACTGGGTCTGTACAAAAAATCTTTTAGACATAAATTATGGTATAAAGAAAATGCGTAGTATTTTTTTGGGCAATCCAAATTTGACATCATGTATAGGGTGTGCCATTTGAAATAAAGACTGTTTTGATTGATTGAGTTTTGACTGTATAGATGGAAATAATTTTTTGTTATAGACCTCTAAATTCTAAAACAAAAATGTCTTGAAACTCTTTTTGTATCTGAAGTAGTTATCGAAATATAGTCCGAGAACGCACTGTTGGGACACCCTGTATATCTGTGTGCTGTACTAAAATGGAAATAAACCATTTTTTATTATTATTATTATTATTATTTTAAGGGATACAGAAGCGTTCTGCTTCAATTAATTTTTATAAAAATCAAATCCCATTTGTAGCACGCTTTTTGAAAGACACTGTATAACAAGTTACGGAATTTTATTCCGTAATTATGTACACTTGCGGCGAAATCTTTTAGAATGAGTAAATTTTCCACAGTAAATACGGTTTACAATTGAGTGTTGATATTACTATTAATACTAATGTCAAATAATAATATCAGCAATTTCACTATAAAACACGAGATTATAGCTGTATTAATGTGCAGTATAAAGAGACGATTACAAAATATGAGCTAGCTAATAGTTGGTTTTCATTGTCTAATTGCAAGTCAAAATTTCATGAAAGGAAGGAACGGTACACATACGTAAAATTTACGAAGAACGGCCTACTGATTTAAAAGATCGTTCTAAATGTTTTCGCCGCAAGTGAACACTTGCTTGCAATAAAATTGCGTACACCTTAAAAATCAAGTAGCCGAATTTTTACTTATTTTTTTGTTTCTTTGTAAGTGGGTATTTTGAGAATTTTATCATGTTTCCAAATGTACAGGTTAGTAAAGCCTGATTTATAGTTTTCTCCGCAATGACGCAAACGCAAGCGGAATCGGAATAGTAAGAATGGAAACGCAAGGAATTAAAGATCTAATTTACAGATTTGTCGTAAACACGTTACAGCAAAGGTTAGCATTATTTAAATGAAGTTATTATTTGTAATATAGAAGTTGCGCAAAGGCACCGTTACGTTATAAATACATCGTTATAAATTGGAAAAGATGGCTAATATTTTAAAAGGGAAGGGAAAAGCACATAATTTGAAAAATATACGCTTCAATTTAGATAATACTCCTATTCGAATATGGTGCTTCTCCTGTTCGTTTTTAAGTAATAATTGCATTTTAAATTTTATAACTTTACATTTGTAACGTAACGAAAACTATGTAGTACCTGTCTCAATCATTACACTAGCATTTTGTTGCGAAGAATTCTCCAGCATTTGCACATTCTTAAACATTTTTAAAATCTTTCCTTTTTTTATCGTACAAGTTGGGATATTGTTCAAGCAATATCAAAAGTAAGTAATCTTTTGACTAAAGATTCGTTAATTTCGTTCGTTCGTGAACGAACGAATCTTTTCGAACGATTTGATTCAGAAGAACGAAATGAACGAATCCTTACGCTGTAGCGTAGCTTCCAATTTTATTTGTGCATTTGCGTTTGAAGAAAGAATAAAATTACTTTATCAATAATATAGCACAGTATATTAATTAAAAAGATTGTGAGATATATGGCTTTCAATAATATTTACTATGTTCAGGTAGACTATGAGTGAAGATCGCACTCAATTATTTGGAAATTATATCTGAGCGTAAAAGAAGTGTTGGTAGGAAATACTTTCATGTTTCTGATATAAATAAAAGGAAATGTAATTTTTGTTTGAACGAAGTGAGTACGGGTGTGAATCGATATAACATGTACGGCGAACAACCCGATCCGTTCCTCATTCATCTCGTTCATTCCGTTCATCTCGTTCATATCGTTCACCGACTCAAAGATTCGTTCGTTCATTTTTTTGAACCAATCTTTTGAATCGTTCATAGTAATAATATGAACGATTCGTTCGTGAACGGACACCTCTAATTCACTGCAATCAAAAACGATTTGCAACAAGATTTGTCAAAATTTTAGGAACTTTTTTTGTTATTTTGATGAGAAGCATTCTATACGTCGTATTATTGCGATCAGACAATAGATGGTACTGCCAAAGCACTATTTAGCTAACTTTTTAAAAATAATATTGGCAATACTAAATTCTAGGGTGTTCTTAGCTGTTTTTAGTAGTTTTTTGGTTTATTTTTTACTACCTGTTTAAAACAGCCGAGAACGTCCGAAAACTCAGTGTTGCTAATCATCTTTTTAAGAGGTTAGCTAAATAGCACATTGGCAGCGCATGCAAAACTCGTGTCTTCGCTTCATGAAAAAAAGAGCACATTACTCATTCCTTAGGATATCTAATTGGCTGAATAAGTATAATAGACGAAAATTACACTTGCATTTTTCATAAAATAATTTCTGACCGTACACGCCTTACTTACTAAATAAAATTACACACAGAACAGAAAAAAAGGTCCACTGGCTCCCAGTCTACCACATAAATATTAGTCAAGGTTTTGTTTATGAATTCCCAAATTCAATTATGAATTTTTTATGAGGTTTTATTTATGCAACATAACCGCTATTTATACTGTATATATACCATTTAAATACAAATAAATTGTTATTTAACCCATCTTTTAAAGCAGGCCTAATCATGCGAGGGGAATATCTCTAAGTATATACTCTTTCTACCATCGCGCAGGCAGTGCCGGTTCCCGCTTGACGCTCAGTCGCTTCAATTTCAACCACCAACGATATACAAACCTTATGTAGATAATATTCTTTATGGAAAATGTTGTAGTGACGAGCAATATTATAACATTTTACGCTCAACAGTTTACCGCAAATAATACATTCTGCATTACCTGTACTGTTTATAAAACACAGATACTTAAGTTCATAATTTTGGTTGATGTTTGTATTTTACGAGAGCCACACGTTTTATAACTTCTATTGGTACACGATCGGCTGGCAGGCTGGCTCATTCTTAACGACGTTTCATTGACTCCTATCGAATTGTGGGGGATACTATGTCCTCGCTCTTCTCGTATTTTATGCCCAGGCCTGTTTTAAAGACACCTAGAAGAAATATCTGTTTCAGCTGCAGTCATAAACCTAAATGCCGCATTACAACTGCCGAGTGCTGGGCCGAGAGAGTGTATTTGGCCGAGTGTTCTGCTAATGTAATCAATACAGTCAGTTCTCGGCCTATTTCACGTGGAATCACCTGCTCCAATAACAGTTTCTCGACTGAGTAACAAAATAAGTGCTGGAACCAGAGAGTGTATTCGTCTTAGTGTTCGGCTAATGCGATCAATACAGTCAGTACTAGGCCTATTCCCCATACAATCATCTTTTCCAATAACAGTATCTCGGCCGAGTAACAAAGCGAGTGACCCCGCCCAGTAATGGGCAGGTATAATTCGGCCTTAAGTGTCTGGAATTTATTCTCCACTTATTCGCTATTATACAGAAGTATCTAGTAACATTACTTAACAGATGTACAGCTCTTGTAAACACCCAGCCATACTTATGACAGAATGCTATGTTGCCCAGGATTGAAGTGTTTACATATGATCGGTGGTTGACGGTGTATATAGATTATATACTTAAACTTAACTTCAGAAACAGCACACATTTCACAATAAACACATTAGTGATAATTAAAGCGGCAACATTGTCAATTTCAAATACATGTAGTAACAAAATGTTACTAAATTTCAACGAATACATCGTACGTTACATCTTGAGATCCTAGTGAAATGTCATTAATGACGAAAGTTGATAAGTTTACAAGAACTGTATGCTAATATTTAAACCTCAATTACTCGAAAACGGTTCTGTTTATTGAAATGAAAACCGTTTCTGTGCAAAATAATCTAAAGAATATTTTTCTCACAGTTTTTTGGTGAAATATGTAAAAGACTAACTCAAAAGTTATCAATCTTAAAACTGTAAAATATGGTATCGTTGGAGAGCTCGTAGAAAGGGGTATCCACCCACGTAACAACGAATGTTTCTCAAACGGTTGAATAACGTTTCAGACACATTCGTTGTTACCTGGACACACACGGGGAACGAGGTGTTCCATTTGACAAAAATATTAATTTTGCAGTATTCTAACTGAAGCGTAGTGTTGTTTATAGTCACTAGATTTTTAAAAATGTTGAATATTGTAAATGTAAAGAGGTTTATAAATATTTCAGTCTAAGTATGACCCATTTATGGCCGGTTGCACCAAACACTTAAGTCGAACTTAAATTTAAGTACTGCTTATAATGTGACACTTGAGGTTACAAAACATTCAGTTAATCATATTCTAAGCGGTGCTTAAAGTTAAGCTGACCTTAAGTGTTTGGTGCAACTGGCCATTAAATACATATCACAAATACGAATATTGTAAAAGTAAGGAGGTTTAAATATTTCAGTCTAAATATATCCCATTTAAATACATATCACAAATACTAAACATAAGTAAATATAATGTTATGAAATTTTTATCACCTCTTCAAAGGCTAACCGAAACGTCTAGAAAATATATACTGTTCCGTTTAAAAAACCAATAAGTTAAGATTGTATCTTACTAAATGAAAAACCTGTATATTTGAAAATAATTTTAAATTGCGCGGAATGAAACTTTTGTTAAGATAATTTCTTGATAAAACGAATTGAAAGGGGCATTGTAGTACTTTTCCAGAGGTTTGGGATACCTTGCACGTCATCAAGTCTTTCACATTCTATCTTAGGATTAAATTTAATCCTGGCTTAAACCTTTTACGCAACCCAGCCTTAATGTATTGTACATATTTTATCAAAGTCGTCTAGATTGCAATGTATCACTGATAAAAAGAAGCAACTGTCATAGATTACTAGGTTGATATAATAACATTTATTAGTAAATGTTAGAAGGTTAGCATTCGTTACTATTTTTCAACAGCTGACGAAAGATCAAAGGGTGATTTTATTTGAAAATTGCCATTAAAATAATTTAAAACCTAGATAGTAACTTTTGAAAGGAATCGCATTTGAAAGAAATACTGGGTGTCTCACAACGTACGGAGGAAATTGAAAGGACAGCTGTAGGACATCTAAATAAAGCTTTTTTTTTTCTTAATAAGAAAATTTTACACGTAGAAAGTAAAAGTAAAAAACTAGACCTCCTGGAATCCCTAGAAATAAACAAGCCTAAGAATTCCGACAACTTATTGAATAGCCATCTAGACCTTAACAATTCACCATTGGTCAATCTGTTTCAATATTAAGTATAAAAACCGACCACAAGATATTTTGTGTTACTACCCGAAGAAGCTGTAGTAATAACGAAAGATGTAGTATTTAAGAAATTTTGTAACTTTACAAAATATAGTGGAAATTGTGAGTAAAAAATATTAGTTTTTTTTACTTCTACACCTACGTTTAAATGGATTTCCACCACGTATCGACCAAATCAGTCAAATTAATAAGAAAGTTACAGCAGTTTAATTTTCTTAATTTTTTCTTTAATTTACACTTATAGCTTCTTAATTAATAAAAATTATTTCACAAAATGCAACTTTATTATTAAATAAACTCTAAATTTATCAAAATCACCATTCATAAAATGTCTATATTAATCTGTCTCCTAGTTCTGTTTTTAATTAGTAGGCGGTGCACAACGAGATGAATGAGCATTAAAAGAAAAAATGAAATAGCCATAACTTTAACGCGACTACATTTTTTTAAAATAGTTGTTTGTTGTACAGCAGTGTTCAATTAAGTCATAAATGCCTCAAATTTGAATTTAAAACATAAAATATTACTACAGGGAGTAAATTTTGCTTGTTAATTTATTTCACTTTAAACTCTTGTAACTTTTTAGTTGCAGCTTTTTACCAAAAATTTATTAAGGAAATATCTTTCATTTCATCTCCCCCAGCTACCTTTTTTTTTATCTCCTCCGTAGGTTATGAGTATACCGGCTGTTTCAAATTGGGTCTGCACTGAAGGGATCTCCTAAACCGTAGAGAGATGCAAATTCGGTTAAATGGAAGAAAAGTTGCACGAATCAATGCCTACTTCGTATCCATTGAAAGAATGACTTTTTTCTCATTTCTTCTTGAGTTATTAATAAAGATGTGAAAAAAATCGATTTTCTTTTTCTCTCTGTATCTCTTTTATACATAATTTTGAAATTCTGATTTAACTTTCTACAGGCACTTTTCTGTTTTCTGTTTTCTGCTTCGAATAAAAGTAATAGAATTCAAGTCAAATGTTTCGTCTTTCCACGACCATCATCAGTTTCGATTTTTTAAAGACAACTTATGTCTTTTTAATGTTCTATTCGATAGCATTTTTTTCTCCTGCTTGTAATGTTATCACACTTTAATAATTGATATTAATCTTAAATAATACAGATTTTTATACCGGGTGGAAAGTTTCAAACTCGAACATACCAAAGTACCATTGAGAACTACGTTTCTGTAGATTACTGCTCGCCATTTAAAGATGCAAAAGGTAATGGTATTAAATGAAAGATAAAAGTAAGGCCAATGTTATCATGTTAAAATTGTTCCTATTGTGTTAATTCTTTTGAAATAGAGATTAAATTTTTAAATTTCAAATGAAAAATGTAGTCGCCTTAGTGTGTCAAATTTGAAGTTTGCAATTCAATAACCAGAATTTTGTACAATATGCTTTTTATTCAAAATAAAATTACATTCATCTGTGTAACATATTGACGATAAAAAACTATTAGGATTTATTTCTTTGCTCCTGCATTGCTTCACAAAATACTTTCCTACTATTCTTGTTAATTTCAATACAATGTTGATGGCAACTGGATTTGTGGAATTGATGTTTTTTTTTTTAATATTCTTTACAGTTGTGTGTTACTTATTCTTGAACAGTGTGAAACTTATTTAATTCTTAGTACAATTGAATTTAAAACTGATTTAGTATCGACACGTGTCGGTATTGATTGCCCGTTGCATCACTTCAAGTTTATTGGTAGTATCAGAAACAACAGCATTTTTGTGTGCAATGACGTAGAATACAATTAACTTTCTAATAAAGAAAGAACTGTTGTAACTTAAACGACAAGAGTACCTACCTTTTACTTGCTCTGTACAATAGTTCATAATACTTTTTGATTGAGGTATAAATTATTTTCCATTAATTGAAACTACTGAAAGTTTCAAACCCGACATAGGCGAAAAGTTTTTCGTTTAAAATTTGAAAATTTTATTTATATTCCGAAAGTATTAATATTTAGGAATAATTTTAATACCATAATATTGTCCATAATTTTCTCTTTTTTTTTAATACCATTGCCATTTTTTGTATCTTCAAACGGTGAGCAGCAATTCACAGAAACATAGTTTTCAATACAAACTTCCTATGTTCGGATTTGAAACTTTCCACCCGGCATGAAAATTTTATTTAATACATAATTTCAAATTTTTAGTTCATTTTCTTAGCTATAGTGTAAATTATAATAAATTATTTAAGATTTTTCTGTATCGTTATTTTAATAATGCACTGCACTTACGAAAATGAATTTTTACCGAAAAATATCTAGTGGTTTTAATATAACTTGCTAGATTAGTATCTCAGCTTTAGTATAGGAATAAAAAAGCCTACTTTTTAATTTTGACTCGCACTGTTGGGTTAAAAGAAAAAACTAATTGTACTAAAAATATTTAGATATTACTGAATAATGCCTTCTACGAATACATTGGCAGCTAAAACGAATATTTTTATGATAAATTTGAAAGATACTTTCTATAACAATGTATTTTTTTTAATTTCTTTAGCACTCAGTGGCTCTCAACACTATCTTTAATTTTTTTTAATATGGTTAAGTTCCTCGTTTTAACCAGTTGAAGTTTGGCACGGAATTATATCGGAACCACTATCCATAATTTAAACAGGATAAAGTAGGCTTTATATTTTGGACATTGAAACAGTGACTAGCATTAAGATAAATAATAAAGAGGAACTAAGAAGGCGAATATTAGATTCTTACAGAAATGTTTCGCGAATTCATGTTCGACACGCTAGACAACACGTAGGATTAAGAACGAATCTGTGTCTTGAACGCAGTGGAGGACATTTCGAGGATTTACTTTAATTTATTTATTTCACTGAGTCATGTTGTTCTTCTATGATTTTTATTTAACTTATTTATTATGCTTTTGTAATTTAATATGTTTATACTGGTGTTTATTTGGTGTGTGTTAACCACCTCATATCATTTAATCAATATTTATTGACTTTTCCTCTTCCGACAACTGAATGTTAGTTGCTAATACTTAACAAATATAAAAAGTGGTTAGGAATAAATTTACTTATTAAGAAAAACATGACGAAACTATATCAGTTTTTTTGTCATATTCCAACTTTACTTGAAAAAAAAGTATTAAGTATTATACTCACTGAAATCACCAGAAAAATATGCTATCGACTAGAATAATAAAAAGATAAGAAAATGAACCAAAAATTTGAAATTATGTATTAAATAAAATTTTCATATAAAATCTGAATTATTTAAGCTTCAAATTAATATCAACTATTAAGTGTGATATATCATTGTAATCAGGAGAAAAAATGCTATCAAATAGAACAATAAAAAACATAAAAAAGTGCCTGTAGAAAGTTAAATCAGAATTTCAAAATTATGTATAATAAAAGAGATACAGAGAGAAAAAGAAAATCGATTTTTTCACATTTTTATTAATAACTCAAGAAGAAATGAGAAAAAAGTCATTCTCTCAATGGATACGAATTAGGCATTGATTCGTGCAACTTTACGGTTTAGGAGATCCCTTCAGTGCACACCCAATTTGAAACAGCCGGTATAACGGGGAAATACATTTTGCGCGGTTCAAATTCTAGTCAAGCGGGCAATATAAAATATTAGACCGTAGCGTGTAAACAAACGCGAGGGCTGCGGAGGCAATTAGCGCCGCTGCAGCAATGGTATTATTCAGTATAACAAAAAACAGAGCAATATTGCCGCAATAAAAAATTACATTTGTGTAATCAACTCTTCTTGTTTAAATGTGTAAAGATTTTCAGAGTAATTAGTTGACCAGTTGTACCTCGACCACCGGAATTTATTGCGACATTGCATCATATAGTAAGAACACCGTAAATTATTTTCACCGTCCCATTACATAATGTGCCTGTTCGATACATTTTTACGGCACTACTGAAACGATGGCGTGTACTTATTCAAATCCTATGCTTAGTTATGAGATATCCAGTATATTATTCTACATTGCTACTCTGTCATAAACGTATAAAATATGAAAGCTGTTATCCAATGCAACAGGATTAGCGTCAAAGCCGTAATAATATTTTTCTCCCTTAGAACTTTAAACTGTATTGGATGTCATCGAACTAGAAGTTCTTATCAGATGCACGGTGCTAATAGTAGTTGGAATATTCATCGCAGCAAATTACTCTGCGAAAAACGAGTTACGAGCTTCTGAAAATAAATTTTCGACGTGAATGTTGACCTAACCCGCAAAGAAATGTTCAGCCGAGCAAACACGCGCTCGTGTGAAACTCGCCTTTTACGTGTTACAAGAAGTTTCATTTGTGGATTGATTTGTTACTCGATTTTTTTACGAAGGGACAAATTTTTTCACTTTATTCTGGGTTCTTTATTGAAGCAGGAAAACGAAAAAATCACAGGAGTGAATTTCGATTTCAAATTTCGGATGGAAAAATTGTCAGTCTCTTTTTCTTTTTATTAATTAATTCTGATACAATTTTACAAGCAAGTAGCTGAAATTGCGTTTGTGCTTTTTTCTTGAAAAAAAATGCTGCATCCGACTCAAATGTTAAAGGAGACACACGTTGTCCGAAGAAAATTGCTTTTATACTTTATTACCGATAGTGAAAAGTTGAGTGTTTTTCCAATTTTAACAATATCTGTTTAAAGTATAAAAACAATTTTCTTATAGTAGTCACATTGTTCTTAAGCTATTCCTACATCGCTTTACCACTGAAAGGACTTTTGCGTCTTCCCTGCGGCACCTTCTTTATTTTCAATTGTTTAAATTACAGAAAAAACAATCCTTTAGCAAAAACAATCCAGTCCTACCATCACCAGTGTTGCCAACCGTATTGTTGATATCGTCCGGTTTATGGTCCGAATAGTTTGATTTCTTTTATTACAGTTGTTATTACAGCACAATTTATAAGCGATACATTTATCTGAAAGAGAGAGATAAGTGAAATAAGCGTGAAAAATTCATTAAAAAGAACAGGAAAAAAAAAAACAAAAATAGGCATAACTTTCAAGAGACAAAAATACGAATCTGATTACTTATTTTATTATAGGCATAAAATACGAGAAGAGCGAGAACATAGTGTCCCCCACTATTCGATAGATCAATGAAACGTCGACATCAATGAGCCAGCCTACCAGCCGATCGTGTACCAACAGAACTTATAAAACGTGTGGCTCTCGTGAAATACAAACATGAACCAAAATTATGAACTTAAGTATCTGTGTTTTATAAACAGTACAGGTAATGCAGAATGTATTATTTGCGGTAAACTGTTGAGCTTAAAACGATATAATATTGCTCGTAACTACAACATTCTCCATAAAGAATATTATCTACATAAATTTTGTATATCGTTGGTTGTTGAAATTGAAGCGTCTGAGCGTCAAGCGGGAACCGGCACTCCCTGTGCGATGGTAGAAGGAGAATATACCCCGACATATTCCCCTCGCATGATTAGGCCTGTTATAGTGTATATAAAGACTTAATTATAATTTTATTACTATGTAGTTACAAAATACGTACTTAGAAATACATGATATACATATATTACTTAAAGTAATTGTAATAATAATAATTATTATAATAATTATTTTAAGTAATACATGTAAATAGCTAAATAATTATTAGAAATTACACATTTTTCTACTTCAAAACTTCTTCTATCGCCTAAGATATTTTTAAGCACAGAAAAACTTCTTTCGGTATCAACTGAAATTATTGGTGCATATTTGAAAATTGTAATTGTCAAGAGAGAATTTTCAACTTTTGTCGGTTATTAACCAGAATTAACCACATTCTGTGAATTTTTTGGGGGTTTTAGGAAAAGCAAAAACTTAATAAAGAATGACTTTTTCTTGAAAAATCAGAAATAAAAAAGTGTTTCCTAATGTGAACCAATTCGTGAACACACTGTATAAAGACCGGATTTTAGATAATGTGCCGTTTTTCAGTTTTTAAAGTTTTAAAAATCTCTTTGAATATCCTTATATCATTAGAAATGGAGTCATTTGGCCATACTTTATTTTACCTAAATTCCGTTTTTGGTACACGTTCCGCAAAATGGGCGTTTAGGAGACTATTTTCAGAACAAAAAACGTCTCTTTAGTAACCTCAAGCGTTATAGAAACACTTAGAATCCGCCAAAAATTTTTAGCGACCAGTACTTATAGCTGCCATGGCAACACTAGCAGATTTTTTTGAGCAAGTTTCAATAATATATCAACTTTGTAACTTCTCACACAAATGTAATGGTAGGTGCTCTCTTTCGCTTAAAAGTTTGAATCGTGTTTCGAATAGTTTGGACCTGAATTTCGTAGTTGTTGCAACAAAACACCTGACTTGAATTTTTGATTGACAGTTCATTTGTAAATAACCGCAATTCAATCCAAACAAGTTTAAAAAATGGAGAGATTCAAAGAAAAGAATGTCTGTCTTTGAATCAAAACACGTTTGGATCGCGATTTTGTGAGCGAAAGAAAGCACCTTATATCAACAACTCGTTGCTATGATTACCGATCATTGCCATGTCTAATGAGAGGGACAATTTATAGTATTATTCAGAAAGTAAATTTAAGTAACTAACTCTTTCGCGCTTTAAACTTTAAAATTTGAAATTAAATAATCGTTCAGAAACACATTTTCGCTTTAAATTTTAAAGTTTAAAGTATTAAAGAATTACAATTACTAAATTTGCTTTCTGAATAGCATCATTGAATAGCATCATTTAACTCCTTCTTTTAAAGTTTTCTTCAATTTAAATTCTTAGATTTTTAAATCCTTAAATTAAAATATTTTTAATAGCGATAATAGTGATTTCCATCACCTCGTCCTTAATTACGATTCGTCCCCTAAAACCTTATTTTGCGTACTTGATATATATACTACTATTTTTCGATTTTGTTCATGTACTGTAACTTTTTCTACCTAAGTTGTCTTTGTTCACCTAATATAATTAATTTAATTTTTACAAGATTCGAGATAACACTTTTAATTTTATTTTTTTATTTGAATGGAGTTTATAAGTACCTACCTTGAGAAAATAAAAACCTAATTTCATAATTACGTGACCTAAATTAGTTGACTGCAATTTTTCATTTATAAAAATTAAATTAAATTTCGTTGTGTATTAGAAATTCCATCAACAGAATTGAATAAAAGACTGCTCTAAATTTAAACCTAAAAAAAAACAATCTACTTCCAGTAGAAATTTAACCTTTAGTAGAACGTTTAATTTGAACATTTAGAATAAACGTACACTTGCGGTGAAATCTTTTAGAATGGCTAAATTTCCCAGAGTAAATACGGTTTTTGTTGATTACTATTATTAAATAGTAATGTCACGTAAATCAATCTGTTAATGTCAAATTATTCCGACAATTTCATTATAAAAATCTGAGATTATGGTTGTATTAATATGCTGCTTAAAGACAATTACAAGTTACGAGTTACAACAGTTTGTTCTCATTCTCTAATTATAAATCGAAATTTCGCGAAAGGAATGAACAACACACGCACATAAAATTTTCAAAAAACGGCCTACTGATTTAAAAAATCGCTCTTTTGTGTTTTCCTTTACTTAATTGTTGTTGGAAGAAACATGTACAAAAAATATTTTTGACTAATCATTGAATCGTCCGAATTAATAAATATACGTCATCAGCAAAACACATAAACAAGTTATGCAATTCCAACTTACTGGGCACTGTAAGACTTACGGTTTCCGAAACCGATAGTCATTTAAGATAGAGCATGTTTTCATTGAAAATCTACTGCCACTGTGTTTTAAATGACTTTCAAAGAAAGTATATAGTATTTGGTACCAGCGTACTCAGAAAAATATTCTCTGTTGAACTAAAGTAAAGAAACACATACCGGGTGGAAAGTTTCAAACCCGAACATAGCAAACTTGTATCAAAAACTTTGTTTCTGTGAATTGCTGCTCGCCATTTGAAGATACAAAAATGGCAATGGTATTAAAGAAAAGAGAAAATTATGGACAATATTGTAGTGTTAAAATTATTCCTAAATATTAATACTTTCGGAATATAAATAAAATTTTCAAATTTTAAACGAAAAATTTAGTCGCCTATGTCAGAACTTTCAGTTCTTTCAATTAATAGAATATAATTTATACGTCAGTCAAAAAGTATTATGACTTTTTGTACTGAGCAAGTAATATGTAGGTACTCTTGTCGTTTAAGTTACAATTCTTTCTTTATTAGAATGATAATTGTATTCTACGTCATTGCATACAAAAATACTGTTGTTTCTGATACTATCAATAAACTTGAAATGATGCCATGGGCAATCAATACCGACACATGTCGATACTAAATCAGTATTAAATTCAATTGTACAAAGAATTAAATAAGTTTCACACTGTTCAAGAATAAGTAACACGCAGTAACTTTAAGGAATATTAAAAAAAACACATCAATTCCACAAATTCAGTTGCCATCAACGTTGTTTTGAAATTAATAAGAACACTAGGAAAGTATTTTGTGAAGTAATGCAGGAGCAAAGACATAAATCCTAACAGTTTTTCATCGTCAGTATGGTACACAGATGAATGAAATTTTATTTTGAATAAGAAGCATATTGTACAAAATTGTGGTTATTGAATTGCAAACTTCAAATCTGACATACTAAGGCGACTACATTTTTCATTTGAAATTAAAAAATTTAATTTCTATTTCAAAAGTATTAACACAATAGCAATAATTTTAACACGATAACATTGGCCTTAATTTTATCTTTCATTTAATAACATTATCATTTTTGGAACTTTGCTATGTTCGGGTTTGAAACTTTCCACCCGGTATAACCCCCGCCCATAACGAATGCAAACGGAAAGAAGTGCATAAAAAGCTCCGGCAGGCTAGCTTTCCATTCGAAATATTTCTAGCGGGTCCTGAAAAAGATTAATATTGTTGAATATAATTTTCTAGAGTTTGTTATATGAGGTTCTATTAAAAAAAATTAGTTTCAACCCAGTGAAAAGTTCAAATGCCATAAATGTATTAAGAATCAAATTATAATCAAAGGAGTGATTTTTTTTCGAATTACTTGACAGCATTAGAACAAAAATGGCTTACATGATTGACTTTCTAGATTGAAAAACGAAAAATCTGTTATGAAAACAAAATTACCAAATGTTATACATTGTGGAAGAAAATTAAGGAACTAATTCGATATCTTCGAAAATTATATTTTTATGAGACCGACATCAGATTTGTGATGCTATCGAATGTATTTTCAAATGTAAACTTACTGTTTTGAGAGCGTTATTTGATATTTGATAGATAATACTTCTTTACGTTAAAGCTAGATATTTGAAACGTACTCATTATTAAAGCACTTTTCTACGGAGAATCTAAATCGGATTTTCTAATGACTATTCTTATGTTTTTTTTTTCAGAATAATCCATACCACTTACCACTTGATGTGGTATATAAAATTGACTGCGGTTTGTCGTGTTAAACCCAAAGAATTATTTTTCACTTAAAGTGGAAGTTGTTTACTATAAGAATAGTATTACTGGGTGTAAAATCAGTAAACATGATGACATACGACTGAATATTATTTCTTTGTAGCAACTAATCACTGCTATGTTACTGGAACTATCTTTAACTTTGCTAAATTTCCAAGTACCGAAAATAAGATTTGCTAAACTTTAAGTGATACTCAGTTTTACTGAGACTTTTTAGAAGTTTCGGGAGATTGCTAAAATCCTACAGTAAAATTGGATAAATATTAATTCTTATTCAATATTACGAATGCTATTAGAAGTTTTACTAAATTACTGTTTATATAAGTCAGATTGCATAAAAAAGCACGTATTCCGCGTTTTGCAAAATTATTAGCGTAATTGCAAAAATACGGATTATTCAAAATTCCTGCGACATATAATAATAATAATAAAGTTTATTTCAACTAAATTTCAAATTTCAACAACTGTACCAAATTACAGGTTTGAAAAGTGTCATAGTAATCCAAGTAAACTTCAATATCCGCAACATGTCAGGTGTGCTAATTAATGACATAGAGTAATATGTATGTTTATATAATACAGAAAATTATAATATAAAATTAGTAACTAAGAAAACTAAGAATTGTAATAGTCCGATAAACTATAAGATTCAAGCTCAACAAAAATTTGAAAACTTCTTTGTTTGAATTTATCTAGTTTTCCAACATTCTAATCTTAAGTGGTAAGTTATTATAAAGCTTCACGCAAGCATAAGATAATACATTTCTGAATCATATAAGATTGCACATAGGTGTTTTAACATTACGTTGCTATAGTTACTACTTAATTCTTAATGCTGAATCATTTACAAATTGCACATAGGAAGTATTAAGGAAGGGAATAATTGATCTATCTGGAAAGTTGGTGGCAATTAAGGCAAATACCTCTGTCAATGAAGCTCCATTTGAGAATAATGTGTACCTACATTTCAACCTTTTTGGGCGGTTGTATACATTTTACAATAAATCAAAAGAACAACTTAATTCCATCTGACAATTCAAAATCAGTAGTGTCAGTACTAACAACGCACGGTAACCATGGTGAATAAAATAAATTTTGAAATAATGTAATAATGCTTCCATAGATAATAATTAGTATGTGCAGTCTGATAAGATTCTCAGTGTATATGTAAATAGCGTAACCAGTTAGAAATCCTAGAGCTCTAAATGATTCTCGGCAAGACATTCTGCAGAGGACCCTCACAGCCTTTCTTTTGCACAATGAATACGTTTTTAATATTGGTACTACCACCCTAAAGAATGATCCCATATTGGAGTAGCGAGTAAAAATTTTCGAAATACACAGTTTTTAATATTTCAAAACTTGTATGTTGGCTTAGAGTTCGCAGTTCGAAGCATACATATATTTTTTACACAAACTCTCTAAGTGCACTGTCCAAGACAGGGATTCATCTAGCCATATCCAAGATGTTGAACACTGTTGTTTATAATAATATTTTTGGTTGTTGGTGTTTGATGGGTATTTAAATACTTAAATAAAACCGATCTGGTTTTATATTCGTTTAAAATTAAATTGTTTTTAGAAAACCACCTTTCGATATCTTGCATGCAACGGTCTTCATGTTCGGTGATACTTATTAAATTTACCAAAACACAAGTGTCATCTGTGTAATTACAAATCTTGCAATAGATATTATTTGTGGCGTCAGGAAGTTCGTTCATAAATATAATAAATAATAGTGGACTTAAGATGCTTTCCTGAGGTACCCCAGAATAAATCTCCATCAAATTGGATTCTTTTGTTTCTTTTTCACCTTTGAGAATGACCTTTTGATACCTCTGAGAGAGATAAGATTTTACTGAGTTCAATGTCAGCCCACGAATGCCGTAATGTTCTAATTTGTTAAATAAAATATCGTGTTTCAAAGTATCGAAGGCTTTCCAAAAATAGTCCACATGTCAAATTTCTTCATTCCCAATTATGTAATATCTCAGTTGTAAAGTCGAATAAGGCGGTTTCAATGCTTTTGCCTTTAAGGAAGCCATGTTGAGTGATATACTATAAATTGGACTGAGTGATGGCGTAAATTACAGGTTCGAAAATCTTAGCGACGTTAGAGAGAAGACTGATTGGTCTATAATTAGACGCATCTGAAGGATTTCCGTTTTTCAGGATTGGTTTTGTGAGAGCAATTTTGAGTCAGTCAGGAAAATCTCCCGATTCTAAAGATACATTAATAATTAGTGTTAGTGGCTCAATAAACATCAGCAGAAATTTCCGTGGTAGGGGTTTGTAAAATGTTTTTTCTAAGACAATTAGATGCTACAGTCCACATAGCTTTGGATTTGTTGTCGGAACGTGCAATCCAAAGATCGTAGTGTTCAGTTCTTTCTTGTTTTAAAAGTGCGGAATATTGGTTTTTGATTTTTTTATATGCATCTAGGGCTGTTGAATCAAATTCTTTTAGAACATACAGAATATCCAATTTGTTTTTGCAGTTCATAATTTCAGGCGTCATTATTGACTACGCTGATTTTGTATTAAAAGTTTTCATAGTCACAGGGAAATGATAATTGAAGGAATCAGCTATTAAAGCTACAAACTTATCCCATCCGCTATTAACATCAATATCTGTGTTAATTCCTCTCCAATTAGTTAAAATTAAATGATTCGTGAAGTCAATGATTCTATCTTCGTACAGAATAAAGTCGGCATATATGGAATAGGCTAATATGGAATACCCGGTATTTTTGAAATAAGAAGCGCCATCTGTTAAGCGGCTCTGGCATTAATAAGAGTTTCGGTATTGTAGGTCACCACTTCAGAGTTTCTCAGCCGGTAAGATTGCATAACTTGACAGTACATGATTTTGTGAATTTATCGTTTTGGAAGTTTTCGCGTGGTATCAGAAAAAAGTATTTTGGCGTATTTTTTGAAATAAAAGTGTTTCTTTACGCCAAAGTTAATTTGTTATAGTGTAGATTAGTACAACAGTTGATATATCACCTTATTAATTCAAAGTGTTGCATATTTTTCCTTATTTCATATCACCCCAACTGACTATTCCATATTACCGGCCATTTTATATCATGAAAATGCAGTTTCTTTAATTTGTTACAAAATTTTCCCAAAAAATAAGTATTTCTTAAATTTATTATATGCAACCGCTGGAAAACAACATAAAGTATTTTTAATTAAAATATCTAAGTATTTAGCATCTTAGTTCAGAATTTATGACGGCCCAAAGATTGGGTATTCCATGTATGCCGAATTTACTCTACACATGTCGCAGGCAAATGGTTAATTTAGGCAAATAGAATTTTCCTAGGCTAATACTACTTGCCTGGGCAAATAGCTTTTTAACACGTATTTTATGTTTAAACATTATTTTCCTAGGCAAATAGTATTTGACTGAACTGTTGGGCAAATAGCATTTCATTTTCTAAAAAATAAAATTATGAGCTTGTGTACTGCCTGTTCTTTCTGAAAAGTAAATTAAAAAAATTTGTGAATTTTTTACAATGTAGTGTCTACTGAAATATTTTTTTTGTCGTCAGTATATCTCAAAGCACTTAACAATGGAGCAGAAGTAGTAATTAAAACACTTACTTATGATCAATTTAGGTCCCCTAAACTCAAGCTTATGTTGAAACATGTAAGTTCTAAGTAGTTGAACAAAAATTGTATTGCTTTATTATTATTTATTACTTGCATTATTTTTATTTTGTTTGGCATGTGAAGCCTTATTAAAAATAAAATTAGTACAGGAACCAATAAAACTGAAGACTACTACTTCTTAGGCGAGAATTTACAAAAGTTTGTATAATTGGTTTTCAAAAGTAAGAAGTACGCACATAAACTCAATTAATTGTAATATATTCAAAACAAAGTGCTGTGTGCCCAAAGCAGGTCAGTGAAATACTATTTGCCTAGAAAAATAGTCTTTAAATACATACATATACACTGTGTTGAATCGTTTTTCAGACATAGCATTCGTTAAATTATATGTGGTGTCGACGATATTACGCAGCATATTATTTACGGTTCGTACTTACTTCACCAACCGACGTTCGTACCCTAACATCGCTATAATACTGACCTAATACGGATCAGTGCTTTTTCTACTCTTCGTATGGTTTCTTTCGGGGTCAATCTTGTGTTGCCTTATTGTGTTAATACGAGACTTTGCCCGTCGCAATATTTCACAACATGTGGAGAGATGCGGGAAGTAGTTTTGGTAAATCTCTTTTTCCTAAAAAAGGGAGTTTTTAGTATCCTGACTGATTCTTTGCGTAGGCCGATGCACAATTATTGTTAATGTAGGACATATGAAGAGGTATTGAGAAGTATTGCCTTTATAAAAACTAGAGTAATTTTTGAATACAAAATGTTAATCATTACTTATTTTGTAACTTTGTACACCCAATACATTTTTCGTACAATAATCCTCAGCACATATAATTTTCCGCGCAAATTACTCTCCCGCAACACCTATGCTCATTTATTAGAAACAAGACCGCTTTCCCCTATTTTTTTCTGATTTTAAAAGGAGTGACTATTAAAGCCGGTTTTTAGGCGCTTAAAAATACTGAATTAGGCAGGCAAATAGGCAGTTATTTCTAAGAAATAGGCACACTTTTAGGTGTCCTGAAAAATTTAGGCGTTTAATAATTTCTTCTTTTCCATCGTCTTGTAATTTAAAGAGTAATTACTTAGTGACCAAAGAGTTTATTAATTTATAATATTTTTTACTCAGGATTACAATGGATATATCAGAAAGACAAGTGCGCATCGCATTCTCAAAATATTTGCTTATATAAAGTTTTGCAGTTTTCAGTTGGAACACCCTATATATTTTTTACATGTAAAAGAACACGGAATTCTAAATACAAATCATTCTTTACCATTTCTCACTTAAATTAATAATAAATGAGTTATTGCAATATTTGCATTAGTCATTTATTTGTACAAAGGCTGCTCGAGGATTTCGCTGCAATCAAAAACGATTTACAAGGAACATTTTGTAAAAAAATTGTATTAAAAATTTATTATAAGTCGGCCAAATTGCAAATGGATACTCATAGCGATTTCGGTCTTAAGTGAAGATTCACCAGCAAAAGTACAGTTCGAGAATTCCACCGAAATATGACCGATTCGGTTGACTTACCCATGGGAATTGACCATGTAAAGTATAGCTTGGCGTGACATCGTGCGACCGGATGTCGACCTTTAACTGGAGTTAATAATAACGTAACGACGATGCTATTGTATATTACTATTATCAACTTATTGAGGTTGTTCGTCGGTTAACTATCAGATAATTGTTAGAAGTTGGCATAAGCATTTAGAGTGTCGAGGCAATTGTTCGCAATATCGAGATTCCGTTTATTTGTGGGTGGTTCTGCCTATGCTCTGCTTCATTCTGTATGCAGCACCATTTTGTCTCCATGGGATAATCATTTGTTTTCACCTTTGAAAGAATTTTTAAGTGGTCATAAATTTAGAGATAATGAACTCATTATCGCTGTGCAAAACCTGAATACGCCTGCAACCAATAACTTTTTTCGAAAATGGTACACATAAATTTCCAGAACCTTGACGTAGGTCTATTGCAGTCGCGGGGAACTATATTAAAAACAGTACGTAACACGTTTCGGTTCATTGATAATAAATACGTTCTAAACTTCTTCTCCATTGTATTTGAATGCTCCTCGGCTCATACCTTAATCGTATCGCACAAAATCATCTGTAGTGGAATTTCTTTCGTTTTAATGTTTTGTTTGACCTCTTAAAGGCTACGGTGTCTCTTACTATATAAACAAGTGAATGGATAATACGCACCTGCATGAGAACACATTCTCACTTGTCTTGGTTATAGTCTGTATCTAGTATAGTATTATTAACACAGTGAGAATTCCGTAACGTTGTCGTGGATAAAAATTGGATGAGATAATGCATTTCTGAGCCCTATAAAAACTGCACACAGGAGTTTTTCATATTATGTCATTGTTACTACTCGTATTTAATACTCGATGCTGAATTATTTAAATACTGCACCTATAAACCATTCTTTATTTACTGGTTAATTTTAAGTTAATGTGTTGGCTATCATTTTAAATTAGACAAATTTAATTTAATGTCATGATAACCTACGTCAAGTTGTGACAAAGATTGTTTTTAAATTGGATGTCATTTAGTGTACTACCTCGTAATGAAAAGGAAATACTTCAACACTGCCTAATTCGCAGTAATCTTAAAATCCAAAATGAAAAGCATTCACTGTCAAAATTGATAGTCATATGCATGAATACCACGATCTCACTAGACTTTCACGGCATACCCCGGCAACAAATATGAATATAACTACTAACTGCATATATGAAGTGCCATGCGATCATAATTAGAGCAGGTTGAGATATTTTCCAAAAAATTGGCTTACAGTTTGAAATTTAAAATTTTAAGTGTCAAAACTGTGACATTTATTTTTTTTTATATAATTGATAATAAACGGATTTGTCTTGTGGAACTCCCGCCCTAATATTTTAAAAAATGTTTAAACCAGCATCCACACAAAATAAAGATTGTATAAAGAAGAGCGACTAAATACCAAAGTGCATTCCGTCATTTGCGCATCTCTGAAACTCAATAAATTTAAATTTGTAGGAATATATAGTGTCTTTCAAAAAGTTTGTTACAAATGGGAATTTTTATTATTATCGATTTTTATAAAAAAATATTAATTTAGAACGCTACTACTGTGGCTTGCAAAAAAATCGCGTACACCTGGTTTTCGTTGTATTAAGTTGGTCTTGAGATTTAATTTGTCAGTGTCAAACAATTAAAATTCAGACAAAAAACGAGTGAATTAGAAGACGAAGAGTGATTCTCAGTAGTAGCAAATGATTATAGCTTAAATAAAAATACTATGATGCATAAATAATGTGTGGGAAGAAGAAAAAATTGCAAATAGATGGTTGAAGATAGATGTCCAAAAATATCGATTCACGATTCGAATAATGCCCTTCTGAATTAAGAAAAAATTCAATATAAACCGCAAGGAATTCCATGTTTTAACAAATTTTCCAATATTCTTGTCATCAACACATAGAAAATTACAAATTTACCTTCGAAGAGCCAAGTGTTAAAAAAATTATATTAATAGCAGAACATAAGAAATCGACATTCTATTTCCATTAAATTACATTTATGGGCCGTTAAATATTTTGAACAGCGTAATACTTATTGAACAAATCATACTGTCTGACTCATACCAGGTAAAATAGTAATCATTTCAATCTCAGTTCCTAACCTGTACATTTGGAGACTTGACAAAATTCTCAAAATACCCATTTACAAAGCAAAAAACAGGTAAAAACTCGGCTACTCGAATTTGAAGGTGGAGGCGATTTTATTGCAAGCAAGTGTACAGGGTGGATTAATTTCGATGTCTCTTGTGGGCATCTCCGTAACTATAAGAGATAGAAAAAAACTAGTGGCCAAGTCTCTATCTGTTTTTTGGAGATTAAGTCAACAGTGTAAACAAAATTGGCTATCTTCTTTTGTTTTCAAGTTATTGGCAAAAATTGACATTTTCGACTTTTCGTTTTTCGGTCATATCTCGTTTATTTTTAGAGATATTAGAAAACTGTTTGATCATTATTAGGACACTTTTTAGAATACATTTCAGTGGTGTAGTTGCTTTTTTAATATTTACTTAAATTTTCAAGTTATAACATAAAGTTATATTTTTTTAAATAGAAATCATAGTAGGCAATGCCCTCATTAAATAGAGATATTTTTTTCTGTTTTCTAAAATATATACTTTGTTGGGTTTATTTCTTATAATTAATAGGAAAATGCCATTTTTGTTATTAGCCTTGCGTATCCTAGTCTCAGTAGGCTGGCTTCAGTGTAGTGTCAACATTTTTTTTTGTTTTTATTAAATATTAACGAACTTTCAAACCTTTAGGCAGTTTTGGCCGCGTAAAGAATTTCATATTCACTTTATTTTGCAAAATTCCGTTTGAGAAATGTATAAAACGGAAATTTGTAAATTAACGCGAACACGAATTTATTTACGCAGCCACAACTTTGAAAATACTTGAAAGCTCGTTAAAATTTAATAAAATAAAAAAATCTGCTCCGTATTGAACCCAGCCTACTGAGACTAGGATATTTAGGCAAGGATAATAATAATAATAAAAAATCGCGATGGGTGCTACATTTCTCAAACGGAATTTTGCAAAATAAAGTGAATATGAAATTCTTTACGCGGCCAAAACTGCCTCAAGGTTTGAAAGTTCGTTAATATTTAATAGAAACAAAAAAAATGTTGGCACTACATTGAAGCCAGCCTACTGAGACTAGGATACGCAAGGCTAATAACAAAAATGGCATTTTTCCTATTAATTATAACAAATAGACCCAACAAAGTATATATTTTAGAAAACAGAAAAAGAATCTCTATTTAATGAGGCCATTGCCTACTATGGTTTCTATTTAAAAAAATACAACTTTATGTTATAACTTGAAAATTTAAGTAAATATTAAAAAAGCAACTACACCACTGAAATGTATTCCAAAAAGTGTCCTAATAATGATCAAACAGTTTTCTAATATCTCTAAAAATAAACGAGATATGACCGAAAAACGAAAAGTCGAAAATGTCAATTTTTGCCCATAACTTGAAAACAAAAGAAGATAGCCAATTTTTGTTTACACTTTTGACTTAATCTCCAAAAAAGAGATCGAGACTTGGTCACTAGTTTTTTCTATCTCTTACAGTTACGGAGATGCCCATAAGAGACATCGAAATTAATCCACCCTGTACATCTCTTAAAATCAAATTGGCAAATATCAAATGAAATTCTTCTTGAACGGTGTACTGAACACCGAGAAATGAAAACCGATTGAGAATACAGTGCCCTTATTTTATAGGATGCAGGAAAATGTTATAAGAATAAGTTGTTTAGAATGAAAAGTTATAGCCTCCTTTCTCAAAAATGAAAAAAATCTCAGTTTATTGTGAACTACTCTTTATACACACTACATTCGGAAATACAGG
Source organism: Prosopocoilus inquinatus (assembly GCA_036172665.1). Lineage (NCBI taxonomy): Eukaryota > Metazoa > Arthropoda > Insecta > Coleoptera > Lucanidae > Prosopocoilus > Prosopocoilus inquinatus. The sequence continues at coordinate 41,267,441 of CM069870.1, read as the reverse complement.
TGACGTTAAAGTGTCCGCTAAAATAATATGAATAAGAAAACATGAAATACGCTCTTGTTTTTCAATTACTTCATTTTTTTCTGAGTGATTATTTCAATGCATTCCGAAACTTTATGCTTTTTTGTAGCATGATAGCAATTCATTGAAATAATCACTCGGAACCAAAGAAGTAATTGAGAAATAAGAACGAATTTCCTGTTTTCCTGTTTATATTATTTTGGTGGACACTTTAATGCCCAATATTTCTTAATGTAGTGTTGTTACCTTGCCTAGGTTAACGCAAGGCGTATTGCGAATCCACAGGACTGTGCGTGGCACTCGTCGCACTTATGCGAAAACTTTCCTGTGGATTGCAGTTTGTTAACTTCTGATTTACTTATAATTTTAGAACTTGCTTGCTTGGTGAAACCATTTGGCCGAACATACCGTGTCAAGGTTCTGGGGAGCCTAAAGAGGGTTCATAGGGTGCGGTGCAATAGCAGAGAAAATAGCCGACTCTTAAACTAAAATAATATTAATAAAATTTTACTTACACATCATTTGTACAATTAACCATCACTCAAAGAATATTAAAACTGTCACTGGGTCTTTGACTATTATTGACACCGAATCAATGAATGAATGAATGTTTTTTTTAAATTTTTTTCAGTTTTTCAGTTTTTCATTATTGCAAGCCGAATCATCAATTATTACTTTAACTCTGTTCGTTGCTAATTGCCAAATACCCGATGTTACTCAGGTGTTAACGCACTAAAGTAATGAATGGAATTTAAAAGCTCAACTAAAATTGTAATTCAATAAATTTTTAATTGTTTTTAATTTCCAAAATAATTTCTAAAATTCAACTTGCAACAGTGTGTATAAAAAGCGGTTCACAATAAATTTTATTTTTTTTGTTTTTTGATGTAGGAAGCTATAATTTCATAACTAGCTATTACTTTCAATTCTAAACGACTTATTCTTATTACCTTTTCCTCTATCTTGTGATATAAGGGCACTTTACTCTTAAGTGGTATTCATTTCTTTGTGTCCACGCTGTATACCATTCAAGATGAATTTCAACTGACATTTTCCAATTTGATTTTAATGTATGCAGAAGAGTTCTGACTCAATAAACTGAAATAAAAATCGATAATCACAAAAATTCTCATTTGTAGCACACTTTTTGAAAGACTCTGTATATAAGATAATAATCTTATAAATATTGTAAATAAGGATGAAACTAAAAATGTATATAATGTAGAAAATGAAATGAATATTAAATTTATACGGATTTATAATTTACTTTTTAAATACGTTTCATTAAAAAGTATCGAAAGCAGTGTATGTAAATACATATTTTTTCATTATTATCTAAATAAGACGCAATACAAATGTTATTATTTTATTTACAGAGAAAGATAATATAATATTTTTTTAATAATAGTACTATTAAAAATAATAATGATAATATTTAAACTGTTACAAAAATAATAAATCTTTTATCTATGTCTGCCTTACAGTTCTAATTGCATTTGGTGTGTAAGTGGTGTCAAAGTTTAATATTATTATATTTACAAATTCTTATTCTTATTATTCTTACTTACAAATTTAGTTATTTAATACTCCTATATATTTTTAAAAGAAAACGATTTCTTATCAAAATGTGCGGCAACTCTCCCACATTTACCCTATTTTTGAGTTTTTTAATCCCCCATTTTTAGATTTACGCTTCCTTTGAGTGGAAAAGAAATTTATTTGCTTTTTAGTTTTTTTTGTTTACAGGCTAGTTGGCATAATTCACTGGGGTAAAATTGTTGGTATCATTGCCAGAGCTTTCAGGTAAATCCAATAAATTATCCATTATGAGAATTTATTTTGGATATAACTTCAAAATTTAATTTGCCCATATTTTGAGATTGTAATTTTAAAAATATCTCAGACATTTTTAACCTAAAGTTTTCTCTAATTTTGTTTTTATCTTGTATTGGTTCTAGAGATATTATTTAATCCAAAATTGAACCACTGTCTTTTGTTTTTTCTTCGATTTGTTTTTGCCTGGTTAATATTGAAATATAATGAATATGTTTACATATTTCCGTTTTAATAAAATAATCAATATATGTACAAATATACGTATGAGAACAAACTCCACATTGCAAACAGGTCATATCACAGCAAGCACTGTCTAAATTTTTTTCTACATAAGGAGATTCTATGCTACTATTTCCTAAAACAGAGTTTAAAATCCATTTTTTGATACATTTTTGTCAATATTTACTACGAAGTTACTAGCTAATGCTGAGTTATGGCTTTTCATTATTTCCTTATTGTGTGATGTATATTTACCTTTTATTTTTTTAATCATCCTATCAACACTTTTACGTTTGAAACTAAATACCAAAATTGTAAGTATCTTTATCCAATAGCATTTGAACAATTGCACGACTTAGATTTTCGGTAAAATTAATCTCGTCGGTATATTGTTGTAAAACTTTTATAGTTTTATATACAGATAAACGCTTTTCTTTATCTAATATTTTTGACAAATTTTGCTGCTAAGCTCGGTCAATATACCAAACACAGTACGACTGATATGGAACAAAACCCATAATAGTGCTCCAGGCATTATAGAAAGTTGGGGTGATATCAGTCATAAAGGTTCCTGGAAAAATTGAACCAATTTTTGAATAAATAATGCTAAAATAAAGTTCATAGATTTTAGTGTCTTTTCGGTTACTAAACATGAACGCTACTGGTATCCCTTCACCAAATTCGTCCACCACCATTACACTAGTTAATTCAAAATCGTAATTGTTGAGACCATGCGTACCATCTATTGCAATTATATTATATCCGAATTTCTTGAGAATTGTAGTTTTAAAATGTGTCGCTATTATCAAACGGAAGTCTGTATTAAATCATAGCTATTGTCTTCTACACCTTGTTTTTTGCAAAATAGTATTGGATTATTTTCTGGGTTTAGCCAACTTATTTCTTTAATGGCCGTTTGCACCATGTCTAGTTAAAAATTAAACCAGGTTTAACAGTAAACCCAGTTTGCACCGCGGCTCAAACCGTAGTTAAAAACTCGCTAAACCAACTCAACGTTAAACTATCACGGGCGGCGGATTAAATTGAGTTGGTTTAGCGAGTTTTTAACTACGGTTTAAGCCGCGGTGCAAACTGGGTTTAATGTTAAACCTGGTTTAATTTTTAACTAGACATGGTGCAAACGGCTATAAATGAAATCTTAAAAAAATACTGTCAAACTAAAACTAAATATTCAAAAATCTGTTTCATTAATTATTTAAATAATTGTGGCATAATTATTCATCATTTTAAATAACAAGTTGTATTTGTTCGAAAAGTAACAGACGCAGTACGAATTTTTGCCCTATTTTGTCTCGGGAAGATAAAAAATAGCAGTAGGTACCTCAAATCCATGATAATTTTTATAACTTGGATGACATGGGGTGCACGGTAGCACATACAACATATTTAAAGTGTATTTACCTTATCTATTGCAATTATAATTGCACTTTTAAATTTAGAAGATACAACGTAATTAGATTTATATTTTCTTTCTATGGAAGCTTTCCAAGTCTGAAAGTCTGACAAATAAAAATTGTGGGGATTTCAGTTGTAAAGCATCAATCTTACCTAAAAAAATCGGAAGATTCCAATTTTTCTCATTCAAAATTAAAACTGAATATCAGACAAATTTTATATTAATCCTGTATTCTGACGGAAAGGACAATTACAATTATTTTCTAAACATTTAAAATTCCACACAGATTTATCATAAGAAATGGCTTTCGGTTTCACATTTTGACCATTTTTAAGGTATTTATTAAAATTAGAAAATGTTAGAAAGTGTCGCAAAACGTTAAAAGTAATAAATCTTATCAACAATCTTACGATATCCACATTTACTTCACATGCGTACCCTTAAAGCATAGCAGTTGAAAAATTCAAACTAGCGAACGCACAGGTCGACGTTGAGCGGACGCACGCGCAAATGACGGAATGCACTTTGGTCGCTCCTATATAAAGCACGAGCATTACCTCAAATACGACAACTGACAACTTATTATTCATTTCCCATTGTATCCAACCACACAGCATAAAGTATCACCAATCACAACCTCCTCTAATTATGAATTCCATTCATCACCCCGTATTAAGGAAGCTACATACAGTCTTCTAAGGTTGACAATGTACAGGCTGGATTAATTTCGATGTCTCTTACGGGCATCTCTGTAACTATAAAAGATAGAAAAAAATTGGTGGCCAAGTCTCGATCTCTTTTTTGGAGATTAAGTCAACAGCGTAAACAGAAATTGGCTACCTTCTTTTGTTTTCAAGTTATAGGCAAAAGTTGCCATTTTGTACTTTTCGTCTTTCGGTCATATCTCTTTTATTTCTATTTATCTATTCTATTTATTATCCTTGGATATCCTCAGTAGGCTGGCTTCAATACAGTGCCGACGTTTTTTTTTGTTTTTATTAAACATTAGCGAACTTTCAAATCTTTAGACAGTTTTGGCCGCGTAAAGAATTTCGTATTCGCTTTATTTCTCTTTGATGCTATTAATCTCCGAAAAAGAGATCGAGACTTGGCCACCAGTTTTTTCTTATCTCTTATAGATACGAAGTTGGCCATAAGAGATATCGAAAGTAATCCACCCTATACAGAGTGATTACGTGAGAATTCCCACCCTCTTTAACTTTTTTATTTTTGAAGAAATGTTTAATACAAAACTTATGTAGACTAATTTAAAATTTTTACTGACGTTTACCGAATAACAAATGCACATCGAGTAACCGAGATATAAACTGACATTTTATTTTCTTAAATGGAATACTCGGTATATTTGTACACATTTGGATCGCAAATTAACTTCTGATAACAATTTCTCTAAATATTTTTTATATGTACGAAACGAGTAGTTTTCGAGTTGTTTGTATTTAATAGCGTAAATTCTGACACATGAATACAAGACAAGGGTTCCCAACCTTTTTTAGCCACCAACCCCTTATAAGAAAATATAAATTTCCATCGACTCCCATAGAGATTTAATTAATATTTTTAAAAAACAGCAGGTGTACATATACTAATAATGTTTTATGCAGATTTAAAATTTTGTTAAATTGTGACAAGCTGTTTTTCTATTTGTCTTTATTTTATTTCATTTTTTAATTATAACTTGTCGTCTTTTTTCTTTTCTTGATTTGATTCGACTTTATTTTATATTTGTTATATAGTTATCAGTTTTATTCTCTTTTATTCAAACTTGTTCTTGATTCGATTTGATTTTATGTTAGTTTTATAGAATATTTATTTTAGTTTCATCTTCGTCAACGATCATCTTTTGTTTTCCTAAAATTCCTATTCGTCTTTACCAATCAATTCATCTGGCTTTGTTTTGTTTGGATTTCATTTATTTTTCTTTATTTTTTAACTCCCATTTCCATCGTTTGTTTGATTTTATTTGAGTTGGTTTTATTTTTAATTATCAATTGATCGTCTCTTGATTTTTTTTTGTTTTTTTTTATTACTCAGTCTGATTGAAAATTAACCTCCGCTCACAATAATTTTTATATCCGTAGATACGTATTTCGGCAGCTAAGCTGCCATCTTCAATACGCTACCAACTTAAAAGCACTAAAAAGATCTAAAAACAACCTAATCATCCTAATAAAATCATAAAAATGTTAAAACTAATAACAATCTAATCATTCCAAAAGATATACAGGCTGGGCTAATAGTGCATATTCGGTAGATAGTGCCTGTATTAATGCAGATTTTTAAAATCTGTTTTCGCTATTACTTTACTATTACTGGTATTACTGATGCATGATTTAAAATTAGTTACAATTACACAGAATGTTCCGTGTGGCTGTGCCAGACCAAAGTTATGTTTTTTTTTAATTGGAATAACTGTATATTATGGTTTATTTCGATTTGTCTTTAAGAGTAGATAAATGTATTATAAGGATATTACGTACTTAGCCTTCAAATGTAAAAAAATGGTATTATTTGATGTTTAACAGATTAAATGTTTATTAAAATTCGGCATTTAAATGTTACAGTATCTTTACATAACCTCTATGGAACAGAAAACAATTTCCATCTCGAACATATTCCTATTACTTTACACAGGGTGATTCATAACTCCGATGTTTATTTTACTCGGTTAGTTTAAATGGAACACCCTATATTTTATGAATGAATTTATTAGGTCTTTGATTAAGCTTTACAATGATATAGGGTTCAGTATGTGTTACACAACAAGTCTACACACAGTAAGATGTCCAAATCGTTGATTCATAAATCAGCATTTACTCCATCTTCCAATGGAATATTTTGTCTATAATTTAGTTGATTTAAAAAGAAGTCTGTATTGAGACTGTTTGTATTTTTTAATCTGTTAAGAATTTACATTTATTTGATCTGTAACATAAAAAAAAACCGTATGCATACTTTTATTTAATACCAGCCCAGTTCCAAGCTTTCTGGTTTGTCACAGAGTTGTAATGGTTGGTCTTTATGGTCATTACCTGTGACTGCGACTGACTTACTACATGTTTACCTTCTTTGTCTTACAAACCAGGGAAATGCAGAAACCTCAATTCGAAGCAAATTTAACCGAACAATGCAGATGAAAATTCCATCTCTCACATAGAACATGTACTGGCAGTGCACGCCTGAAGATCCCCTCCCCCCTCCAATTGTCAGTTCCGTTGCCTGCGAGACTAATGCTTAACTCCTAAAATTTTGATTTAAATTTTATCGACACTATCTGATTATTTTAAATAAGACAACACTCAACAACAATAACAATACCAATAAAGATATCAATAAAAATAACAGTAATAATACAAATAACTATAGGAGTTGATTTAAATATGATCAATCTCATTGTCATAGAAAACAATGTGAAGAGCACCACGGTTATCATTGTGAAAATTTTCTATGTTGTGATTAATCTTAAATCAGTTGTTATTTTTATTATGGTTATAATTTTACAGTTATTTTCATTGGTATTGTTATTGCCGTTCGTTGCATTCCTTAGCGTTACTTGACCTTACTTGAAATAATCAGACAATGTTGGTAAAATAAAACTTAAGTATGCATATTGTCTGTGACGTCATAAATAAAATGAATGTTATTTCTAACAGAGTAGACACTACAAACAGACTCAATACAGATTTTCTAAATAAAATCAATGATAATATAGACAAAATATTCCAATAGAAGATGGAATAATGCAGTTTTATGAATTTACAAATTTGACATCTTACTGTGTGTAGGCTTGTTGTGTAACACATACTGAACCTTATATCATTGTAAAGCTTAGCCAAAGACCTATTAAATTCAGTCATAAAATATAGGCTGTTCCACTCAAACTAACCGAGTAAAATAAACATCGGAGTTGAATCACCCTGTGTAAAGTAATAGGAATATGTTCGAGATGGAAATTGTTTTCTGTTCCATAGAGGTTATGTAAAGATACTGTAACATTTAAATGCCGAATTTTAATAAACATCTAATCTGTTAAACATCAAATAATACCATTTTTTTACGTTGAAATGTCAATATCTCAAAAACTATGATGTTTAGGCACTTAATACCCTTATAATAAATTTATCTAATCTTAAAGACGAATCGAAATAAACCATAATATACAGTATGTTCCATTTGAAAAAAACCTAACTTTGGTCTGGCACAGCCACACGGAACACCCTGTGTAATTGTAACTAATTTTAAATCACGCATCTATACCATAAGTAAGTAATAGCGAAAACAGATTTTAAAAATCTGCATTAATACAGATGCTATCTACCGAATACGCACGTCTAAATGTAAGTAAATATAAATTAATATGTAAAAATCTAAAATTAATCGTCAGAAAAACTTTACAAATAAGTTCTAACCAAACAACACGGAAATACGGAAGTGAATAGTCCAAAGACCCGAAAAAAGTTCTTATTCTAACGAATAAATAAGTATAAATTCCCTGTTATTTGATACCTAAAAACCTGAAAATAAAATATATGTTATGTATAAAGCGAAAAAAAAAATTTTGAAAACACCTAAAATTAACCGTCAGAAAAACCTTACAAATAACCGAACAACACGGAAATACGGAAATAAAACTTCTTATTGTAACGAATAAATAAGTATATAATTCCCTGTTATTTGATACCTAAAAATCCTGAAAGATAAAATAAAATATATAGGCTATTTCAAATTGGGTATGCACTGAAGGAATCTCCTAAACCGAAAGATATACAAATTTGGTTAAATGGAAGAAAAGTTGCAGGAATCCATGTCTAACTCGTATTCATCAACAGAATAACTCTTTTATTATTTCTTCTTGAGGTATTAATAAAAATATAAAAAAATCTATTTTCTTTTTCTCTCTGTATGTCTTTTATTGTACATAATTTTGAAATTCTGATTTAACTTCCTAAATTTTATTTAATACATAATTTCAAATTTTTGGTTCGTTTCCTTATCTTTTTATTATTCTAGTCGATAGTATTTTTTCTGGTGATTTCAGTGAGTACAATACTTAATACCTTTTTTTTTTTCAAGTAAAGTTAGAATATGACAAGAAACTGATACAGTCTCCTCATGTTTTTCTTAATAAGTTTATTTATTCCTAACCACTTTTTTTATTTGTTAAGTATTAGCGATTAACATTCAGTTGTCAGAAGAGGAAAAATCATAAACCTAATAAATTACAAGAACAAAATAAATAAGTTGAATAAAAATTATAAAAAAAGAACATGAGTTTGTGAAATAAATAAATTAAAGTAAATTCTAGAAATGCCCCCCACTGTTTTCAAGACACAGATTCGTTCTTAATCCTACGTGTTGTCCAAAATATAAAGCCTACGTTATCCTGTTTAAATTATGGATGGTGGTCCTGATATAACGTGCCAAACTTCAACTGGTCAAAACGAATGACAATACTGAGTACCATTTTAGGAATTAACCATATTTAAAAAAGCAGAATCAAAAAGTGCCTGTAGAAAGTTAAATCAAAATTTCAAAATTATGTATAATTAAAGAGATACAGAGAGAAAAGAAAATCGATTCCTTTACATTTTTATTAATATCTCAAGAAGAAATAAGAAAAAAATCATTCTCTCAATGGATACGAATTAGGCAGTGATTCGTGCAACTTTTCTTCTATTTAACTGAATTTGTTTCTCTTACGTTTAGGAGATCCCTTCAGTGCACACTCAATTTGAAACAGCCGGTATATTATGTATAAATCGTCAAAAAGCAACCTACAGATCACACCCACACACCTCAAGTTAAGAGCACTTTAGGAACATTTTCATCTCGGAGAATCCTCTCCTTATCAAATCTCCAGTGCAAATGCGCTTAACTGTCTCCAACACCCCTTTATATATGATTTAGGTAGCGACATCTTGCATATGATTTTTGACATAACATGTACGACATCTAGCGGCCAATTTTTGAAGCATATAATTCCCTATTATTTGAAACTTCCTTAATGAATTTTAAATTATCTTTAATAATACTGTGTGCTGTTTTGTAAATATGTTGTGCAACACTCGATTTCTCAAATCTATTGTGCCTGTAGTGACTTAAATGTTCTTTAAAACGTGTTAATATATTATAATAATATTATTATTAATATATTGTACTCAAGTTAGACTTTTCATGAATCATCAAGAGAACTCCTAATTCACGCGAACTGGGAAGATAAATTTGAAATTAAAGCCGCAGTCCTACTGATTGATCGCGGATAAACATGCACAACGAATAAAATATTAACCAATGTAATTCGCACTTTTTGACACAATATATTCGTAACTAATGCGACGTTGTTTTAAAATATGAATTGCTTTTCATTTTGGCACCAATCTATTAGAAACTTTCAGTTGTTTATTAAATATTTACATCTAAAAATTGCTATTCTCTCAATAACTTGTCGAATATCAGAATTGGACCCCACAAACTGTATATCATTGAAAACTTAACAAAAACGCTATGGAATGGTGTGAAAATATACATTGTGTTCTACTTGAAAAAATGGACTTTTTGTTATTTATAATTATTCATTTTCAAAAAATCGTAGTAAGTCTTGGAACATCCCTTCACGACTTGGCTTGATCTCGAATGATTGACCAGAGCCTTTTCCCTTGCGTTATCTTTAATGGTTTAGAAGTTACGAATTTTTGAATGGAACCTTGCATCCGGGAATTTTCAAGAAAAAATTGACTCACATCAAAAAGTATGATTGATACGTAAAATTGACTCAAATAAATTTAAGGCAGAATTTAGTGTAAAATCCATAAATGAAGTCAAAATGGGGTATTTCAATTTAAAAAAACGCAACTTCAATATTTTTATAATACTTGGACACCCTGTATACAAACGAAAATAATTTTAAAATGTGCAATGGCAGCGCTTCTATTATACAAAAGAAAATTTGAGTCGATACCTGGAATAGGAATAAAGTTATGGAACTTTTACGGAGCTCTGGGACATCTGTATGTTTTAAACCTTTGGTGCGAAACGGATCGAAAGGCATTTTAACAAATTTTCGTTGAGATGAAGTTGCCTTTAAAGTGCTAGAATTTTGAACTTGTTTCCTATAGCTAATCATCCTAATTACATTATCTATATTTGGGGAATAAATTTAATACTATCAAATTTTAAATTCAATTTTTGTATAAAATCCTCCAGATCACACTTCTTGGTATCAAAAATAGCAAAAATGTCATCCACATAACGTAACCAAATTCTTGGAAAATACTGATCATTATCTCTTACGTCATTTTCAAATTTACTCATAAATAAATTGGCCAAAAATATTATATATAATATTATTGTTTATTATTATTATTTACTACACTTCGCATCCAAATGCCCTCATGACTGCGGCAAAATATTTGCAGCTTACCCAGAGCAGCAACAATCTGGTTTGAGGTATTTTTCTATGCTTGGGCGAGTATGGTTCGCTTAAAGGATGTAGACGAAAATATGGCCCAATGACTATGAGCAGGAAATTTTGGAAGAGGTAAAAATTTTACATGATTACAAATACTAAAATCCGTCTGTCTCCTCAAGAGAAGTTGCAGCCCAGCTGAATTTGGCGTTATTATCTATTCTTATTATGTTTTCGGGGATGCCACAATCGAATTCTCAATAAAAAAGTGTCTGCATAATGTCTCTTGGTTAGAAATCTGTGGAACGATTAGTTTAGCACATACGTAAATGACAAGACTTGAAATAAGATCAAACTGTCAAACTCTTGTTCATAATAAAAGAACGTTTTGTTTTTCCAAAGCACTCTTCGCAAAAAATGAAAAATTGCATTTTTGGCAAAAAATGTGATATTGGACCACCATGTGTGATACATCGTTGTAAAGAGGAAAAAAAAACGTAACCTCAAAATGTTCCAACGTTCCATTTTCTTAATTTCATAAATCGAGAAGTTGACAAAAATAAATATGTCGCGGCCCTATTTTACGACCTCTCTCGAGGTTTCGATACTGTCGATCATGGCTTTCTCATGGAAAAATTAGATGCGCTGGGTTTGAGAGGAAACATTAACAAGTGGCTAGCATTATTTCTACATGATCGTCATTTTAAGGTTAAAGTAAACTGAACCCTTTCTAAGCAATACGAAGCTAATGTAGGCATTGCACAAGGATCAGTCATCGGACCATTAATGTTCATTCTCTACATAAATGATCTTCCAGATTTTGTAAAATCAGCAGGAATTATTACAAACTTTGCAGACGGTACCTCCATCAGCATATCGGCGCGCGACTTCAACAGTTTACAACAAAATATAAAAACATTCACGAGTGAACTTGACAGTGTTTCAAAAACAAACTGATTCTTAACCCTCCGTGACTAACATGATGCGGTAGTACAACGTAGCTAACATCGGTCTTAGAGACCAATTTTAGAAAACTTCCAAAAAATTAAAGAAAAAAAGTTTGGAAAAAAATAAGAATTCAAAAAACAAATTACCTAGCATAAACAAAAATAGGTAACTCTTTAGGTATTTGCAAATATTCTTCCATCTGTTTCACTAAGAAAAACATCATGACAAACCGAAAAAACGAGGCACATGAATTTATTGCAGAAGTGGCAAGTGTACCTTATTTTTCTATTCTTCTTGCTTGAACAATAATGACAACGCCCATGTAAAATATTTGCTCGAGGTTCATTGCCTTCAGTAATTTCGTAGATTTCGGAAGTCCTCAGACGAATTGATTTTGGAAGATTTTTGATGGATAATCGACGTGTAATATGTATTTCAACGAGTTCCAGGCCACGTTTTTCCAGGAACAGTCTTCTGTGTAATTTATTTGCTATGTTATTAGATTTATAAATCACGTATGAGTTTGTACCAGCAACATTCATAGCACCAATAAAAAAAAACCATTGACCAACGTCAACTGATTCCTGCACAGTTATAACTTTCACAAAGTTTGTCCACCATATAGACTCCGCATTTAGATTTATTATAATCTATTATCTTCTCCGGTTTGTTAGTTTCTTCATCCATAGCATCATCTTTGTGCATTGTAGACAGAACAAAAACATTTTTGTTTTTTCTATGCGTATACGAAACTAATTTATATTGTTCTTGAAACGCAAACATCGTTGTCTTCTCGGGTCTTTTCATAAGCATCTCACCAGGAATCTCCGGTTTGTTTTACTGAGGGTACCTGTCACAGTTAGCTTGTGATCCCTCAAGAGTTTTTTGGCGACAGCAGTAACAAGGTTCTCGAGATTCTAAATGATGAAGATCATCAATTTCATCTTCTGAAACATTCCGTTCAGTCTCGGAATCATAAGGCATAGTTTCCACATTATCGTCTTCTAAACTGCAATCGCTATCAGCTGCTTCATCTTCTGGGCCAGTCATGATTTCTTCAAAGAGGCGTTGAAGCCTTGCTTGCTCCTTTTCGTAACTCCAGACAGCCATTTTGGATTTTAGATGTTCTGTTGGAAAGTAACATTCAAATTACTCTTCTGTAGAAAGCTTCGATATTGTATGTACAGAAAACTAATTTGTAGACGAAACTTATCATGTAAAATACATCTTGACTTACCGTCTACATCTTATTAAAACGCATACACAGAAACTAACATCGGTCCCTGAGACCGACAGTGTCAGTAACTAAACAAAGATAAGAACTAGACTACTTCTGCGTTGACACTAAAGATATGCCGCCGAAGTAAGAAACTACTCATGCGCATTGCACCCTCAACCATTGCTGTCACGCTATGCGGATGAAAATTATATCCATTGGTCTGTGAGACCGCATGTTAGTTACGTTTAATAAAAGCAAAACGGTATGTCTATTCTGCGGTGCGAAACCAGAAAACTCAAGTGATGTGCTTACAAGTTGTTCTAAATTTTTAGGGTCATATTTGGACAACAAACTATGTTGGAACAATGAAATGCACTACATATGCGATAAACTCAATATTGCGCATTATGCATTGCTCAAGTTGAAACACACTCTAGATTCTCCAAGCCTGCTATAAATGTATCGTGCATTCAATTGAATTCCCCATTAAAGTGGTACTATGATTTCACTGTTTTTTTCTCCTAAGATTTGCAGCACTGATAGCTGTTAAATTATTTAATTAAACAAATGTCAAATTAACACTGTATTTTCAATTTATTCAAAATGTTAGAATTGCAGCAGAAAATATTTATTGTTGAAAGTTATTTTCAAACCGGTAGAATAGAAAATGGACAGTTAGTTTATTCAATTAATCAGTGTGTACTGAAGTTTCGACAGCAGTTTCTTAATTTTGCTATTACTTATGAACAGCTAGTTATACATATCCATGCTTGTGTTCTTAAATTTCGTGAAACAGGATCACTTGGTCGCAAAACAGGGACTGGAGCAGCTAAGAAAAGGACTGCAACCCAAGGTATTTAAATAAACAGAATATGAGAATATGGTCAGCAGAAAATCCCCATGAATTGGAAACTCCATTACATCCATTAAAAATTGGTGTTTGGCTAGCAGTGTCAAGAAGGCGTATCATCGGACCAATATTTTCTAACGACTCAGCAACTGCTGAAAGATACCGAAATGACTTATTAGAACCTTTCATTAATTAACTACGTGATGATGAACTTACAGAAGGGTTTGAAAACATGAAACGCAGAGTACGCTTATGTATTCAAGCTGAAGGAGAGCACTTTGAGCATCTACTTTAAACTTTAATGTTGTGTTTTTAATTGATGTTATGATCAGTACTGACAGTTAATGACAACTGTTTTTTCACCAACTTCATAAAAAAAATCACAGCTTACTTTAATGAGGAATTCAATTGAAGGCACGGTACTACTAAAATACAATGCTATCCTCTGGGGAAGGGCAGTTAGTGCAGAGCGAATTTTTATACTACAAAAACGTACAATCAGACTCATATTTAATTTAAAAATGCGCGATTCTTGTAAACCAGTATTTCAGAGTAAAGGCATTTGAACGTTACCTTGTATTTATATTTACAGTTGTGTCATGTTTGTACGGAAACATCCTGCATTATTCGTCAGAAATGGGGATAAACACGAATACGATACTCGCAAGCGTTCTGGAATTAGGTCTACTTTACACACCACAGCGCGTTTTGAAAAATCACCCTCTTATTCTTGTCTAACGCTGTATAATCGACTCACTCAGACTATCAAAGACTCGAGAAACTTCAATATGTTCAAGTCTCAGCTTAAGCGTTATTAAACCACCAGTGCCTTTTATAGTGTAAAGGAATTCCTAAGCTAAATTCTGTATTTGTATTTTGTATCTTTTTTTGTTAATATGTGTAATTTTTTCAGCTCCCTTGACTTGTCTTATATCGTTATAATGATCTACAAGATAAATAAAGATTATTATTATTATTATTATTATTATTATTATTATTATTGTGTTAAAATCCAAGATGGCGTCCATAAAAAAATGAAGTTGCCAGGTGTTTCTCCTCCATCTTGAAAATTATTGAAAAGGGGATGCCATATTCGAATTCTTCATAAAAAAGTGTCTGAATGATGTCTGGGTTAGAAATGCTAGTACGATTAGTTTATGGTGAAAAAATTAAAAACGAAAATCAGAAATTTTTGTTTTTCTGCAAAATTTTCAAAACTATTGAAGATATTTCGAATTTCTTTTCAGATTATTATTCAGCATGAAAATGCGTAACTTTGTTCTAATTTAACCAACTTTGTATCTCTTAAGATAAGCGAGATCACCATAGTGGCACTCGAAAAATGGACAGCCTGGATAAGTTTTGTAAAAATTATTTCTTTCTCAATTCAAAAATAAAGAAGTTATAGGGGGTGGAAATTCTCGCAAATTCGCCCTGTATAATGTTGTGGCTATCGTCCCAAAATTATGAAATATCATGTACTATGTAGCCTCTTTACTTCAGAGTTAAATTATCGCATGTGATAATAACAGAGCGATATTAAAGTGCTACGACTTCTCTTTTATTTCGTGCGTTTTTGCACAATTGTATGCCATGAGGCAGAAACTTAGAAGATAAGTGGTAGCCGAAACAAAATTTCAAACAAAAGCCGGAACAATAACGCCGAATGCGTCGATATAAATTTTCATGATTCCCGCTTTGAATTCAGAGAGGCAGTGCGATAAATCTATAAACCCATCAAATGGGTGATCCATTATACATGGAGCATGTACATAATTCAGCAGTTCAGAGAATATCTACAAATAATGGTTTCGAAATTAAACACTATTCATCAAATGGAAAAATTGTTTTATTGGCTTTATTTATACTAAGACCAGTCTTGCAATGCATTAGTATTTCTGGTAACATATGTATAAACTCACTTTCGAATTCAGAGTCAGAGTTTTATCTCTCTAAAGTACACGCATGCAACTGCTCTGTGTAGTGAACACAAGTGATTTCAATTATAATACAAATTTAAAACAGAATTGTTGCACATCGCTATTTGAACTATTATGTTATAATTTTTTATAGGCTATAACCACATGGCGGACAGAAAAAAGTGTAAAACTTTACTATTGTAACGAAGCGGTGCGATGTTATAAATAGATTGTGTACACGCCTTATATTTGCCTTTGATCCCTGCTCGGAGAGATCTTTCATCCGATATGCTACAATGCGGGTTTATCTTTGACACGATCAGTTTCGATGTTGCGCCGCCAACTTCGACCGAAAATCCGGAGCGAAGTCATTTTCAATTTCCGTTCGGCGATACTTTTCTTCCGATACGCGACAACGCGGGTTTATTTTCGACACGATTGACTTCGATCGTTGTGCTGTCAACTTTGATCGAAAATTCGAATGCAAGTTTATCTTCGGCGCAATCGATTTCGATCATTGGAGGGCGACCGCAGCTGATAAGAGAACCCGAAAAAATTCTGGCATGGCGTCCTCTAGAAATCACCAAAAAGGCTCGAACATCGCGCACTGTATTTTTTCGACTCCTTCCAGGACCACAGTAGGACCCGACCTTCCGAATTGATCATTTGGGTTAATCGTCGGTTAACCATGAGATAATTGTTAGAAGGAATTGGCATAAACATGGGTCGTGTCGAAACAATTGCTCTCAATTCATATGTAAATAAATAAATAATACTTTGATAATACTAATACTGAAAATGCGTTTATATTCGTGCACATACAGCGCTTTTATTTTATTCTGCTACGTATTCCTACATGTTGATACCAGGGGTTTTCAAATTTGCCGTATTTGAGATACTATTGAGTTACGGAGATTTAAATTAAAGAAATCACCAATCAGTGTATTATTTATTATTCCTAATCAGACGTTTACTTTTTTTCTTAAATTGCACCTGAGTGCAATTTAGTAGGTGTACATTTAAGCATGAATTAATCTTACATTTGTATGCAAAGTTTTATTTCAAATAATATCGCCGTATGTTGCCAGAAACACTGCTGCACTGCGATGCTGGCTTTAGTATTTTATCGTTACAGGATGGTCATGGTAATAAACAAAAATTATGAACTTCAATCTGTACCTATTTCTAAATCAATATAAAATGAAGAGAATGATTTGCTTTTCCCAGTTTACTTCTAAAGTTGGGGTTGTAAAATCGCGTGGTAATTATTTTTAATGACTTGTCTCGTGCAAACCAAATGCTTGAAATACATATAAATATAATGGAAGTTTAATATCAGAAAATGACTTCTGCACATAAGGGCCATTTATATTTCCACTCCATTCTTTTTCTGATTTTCTGTTGTGCCAGCGCCAGGCAATTAATTTTTCTACAGCGTTCAATCGCTATTAAAATTGAAGTGGTTTGCAATTTACTATTGAAATAGACGCTCGAAACGAACATCATCGTTCGCAAAAGCCGCCCGCGCGAATTTTCTGGATAACAAATGAGCCGAGATACTAGTACCGCTGTGAGCGGAACAATGATGAATTAAGATGAAACAGCCACGATAAACGCCGTAGCGGACAAGCACAGAAACAATGTGATAAATGAAGAGAGAACCGGATTGCAGACATCTGACAGTTGTGACGCTACAGCTGGCTCATACTATAACGATAACTGAATTCAATTGTAGGGACGTTTTAAGCCGGTTTATGTGCATCTGATATGCTACGGCTTGTTAAGTTTCTTATTTCGTTTCTGTTATGAGCTTCTGATACATGTACTTACATACCGTGATGGGTTTAGTTCCTTTGATGTTGTCGTAAGGCAAACAGTGGAGCATTGAATCAAGAGTAGCGAAGTTTATACGGTAACGAAAATGATAATTTAATACGCTATTTAATGAACGCATTCTGAAAATGTCCTTACAAGTGGTATTTCCACAATGTATTCGTTCAAATTGATCCTCCCAAGATCATCATTAATAATGAAATTTAAATCTATCATATCGTAAAAGCGTGAGTTCTTTTGTTTTTTCCAATGCACCTACATAACGACATAAAGTGGATAAATGTCTTTAGTTGAACAATATTGTAATTAAAAGAACCGTCATCAAAAGGAAAAATTTTTAATTTTTCGAAAAAATTTAATAGATAATGATTGAAACCATTAATTAATTATTATTTGACTTTTGACAGAAGTTGACATTTTCATTTTCATTAGAAAAGAATTTAAAATTGCACATGGCATTTAAGCCCAGCAAATTTATTGATCCTTGTTTGGCCCCGTAGAATATTTCTTCGCTTGTATTATCGGCGTAGTTGAAAGTTGTATGTCCTTTGCCTAGGAAAGGTGACTTAGTTATGCTTCCATCATATGCTTGCTCATTACACGGTTGAATTTCAGGGCACCCGATTTGTTTGTAGGTATTTTCCTTCATAAAGTTGACTTCTGATTCGCTGTCAAAGTAAAAGTCCACTGATATTCCGTTAACATTAACTGACTTTCTTAGCAATCGGCAATTATTTAGCTTCATTTGCACCGGTCTAAATTAAATTTAATCGATGATTATTTGTCAAGGATTCAATTATTGTTAATAGTTTCTATAGAGTTAACTGAAGCTTAAACTTTAACTCGAAGTGGTGCTAATGGCCATTAGTGAATTTGTAGAATACCATCGTTGCTCGTATTTATGTTTTTTGATGGCTTATTCTTCTTTGACTGTGCACTATTTCTCTAAATGTCCCAATGTTTCTTATACGGAAAGTTCTTGAACCAGTGCATTTCTCCACAACGTCGGCATGCACTAGGCTGAGTGACTTTCTTACGGTCATTTTTGTGTTTAGATTCGGAGCGAACATTGTTTACAAGACGCTCCTTTTGTTCATACAACCTGCTCTTTGTTTTCGTTGCAGTGTACGTACTCCTCACACTCATTCTTACAATATTATGTTTGTTGTTTAAAGTTGCTCTTCAGTTTGGTAACTGAATTAATATTTTCGTCTTGTTGCTCTGACACGGTATGCATAGGTTCTCAATTCTTCACCTTCGCCTCTTGCAATGCGCAAATTAAGCTGCAGAAAATTTTGGTTTTCGGTGATATGCAATCTAATGCAAACTCGAAACTGCTTAACCATTCGTCGAATTTAGTAACATCCAGGCGCAATTGACCAAGTAGGGGACGCTTGAATAGAATAAATTTGAATATTCTTTAGGAGTTAAACCAAAACGTCCTCGCGTCTACGAGATTCTTCTTTTCCAAACTTCGTCTTAACTTCCTAAAAGACTTGTGATGAACGCTTCCATTGATTCGGTATCCATTTTCGTTGCCTGTGTCCTGATCGCCACTGCTGAGTCGTTATTTGTAGAAATAAGGCCGCATATTGGGTTTAACAAAATTTAACAAACTTCTACAAAAACTCTGACAAAACTTGTTGTCCCCACAAAGTCTACTTTTTATATCCCCGTATTCGACAACCCAACAACTAGTACTTACGTATGGTATAGGTGCATGATTTAAAATTCGTTCCAATATAACGAGAAAAATGTATTTCCACGTCGCTGTTTCACTAGGCTGAATTTTATTAGAAAATTCTATTAGATTTAATGTTCCATTCCACATTGTGTTGACTTTAAATATAATTTTACGCTCTGACTGTTTCTGTTTATTTTGGGTCATGGAAATGTTTTCCTCTTCTGGCAAAATATTGAATTTCCATTTTACAACAATTTCATTCCATTAGTTTTAAATAAGTTAGACAGAAATTTAAAAACATTTTTCCAAAGATTAACTACGAGAACATAGTGATAATAATAATTTATAAATTATAAACAGATAAAATAGCGACATCTTACGATCGCTTTTTGACCTGACATAATAAATTATACATAACTTGTGCACACATACATCTTAGTATGCTGCAATATTTGATGTTAAATTAATTTTATTGATTCCAAAGATTTTGTGAAAATGTTAAAGTTTCATGTCAAATTATTTTGCGTAATATCTGTTTTTTTTTTATTTATCGAAGTATGCCGTGAAAGTTTAGGGAAAAAGTGGTACTTGCGCAAGTAACTAAACTTTGACAATTAAAGTCATTTTGATTTTGAGTTTAAGGTTACTGCGAATGAAGCAATGTTACAATATTTTCTTTTCGTCACAAGGTGTATTTTTCATTTCTCAAATTATATTGCCTAATTAATCGTTGCAAATCTTTTCTAAACATGTAATTTAAAAATTTATCCGTAGCAGTATACTTACCAGAAGAAGAACTTTTCAATTCGTCTCGTTTATTCGTCCCCTATATACTTTTGTGACATCTGCAATAAGTATTTCCAAATGAAAAGTACGCTTACAAATATAAAATATTGTACTCACTGCAAAAATTTCCTCTAATCTTTCAATAATTTTCATTTTCCCCAAATCTGGCCTGTCCGATTGGTACCTTACGAATGCTTTTTGTACAGCAATTTTCATGTCACGTCTTGCAATTTTCACCATTTTGACATAATATAATTAAACAAATTGACTTGAGAATTTACATAGGTACTAGATAAAAACGGATATTTCTTAAAGTTGAGAGCTGACAACTCCGGTTGATCTATCTGATTTGAAGTGTCACATTTTGGCATATGTTATTATGACATGAAATTAATTTGTCTAATTTTACTTTAATAGCCAACCTAATAAAATAAAATCACGACCTACTTGATGGTAAATAAATAAAAAACAGATATTAACAACTGTTGCACGTCGCCGTCAAAAAAAGTGGACACTTTTCTTGACGTAAATTTAACAACATTAAAACTTTCGCTGGTTAGCTGTAAGTTAGGAATGATAAACAAATTAATTTTTTAAAGATAAATTCATTATCCATTTTTGTCTTATCTACGAAGGTCGTTTAAAGTGTATTGCAATTCGGGCATTGAAACAATTAATAGCAATTGAATTCCTTTATTATTTCTCCTAAGTTCAGTAAGTTTGCGCAACTTCTTCTTCAGCGACGCAATTCCTCGAAAAAGATTGTTTCCTCTTGTCCTACAAACCACGCTTCCGTCCTCTCTTTAAGACTTTCTCGATATCTGAAAACAGTCGCCTAGAAGATATTTCTTGAGGTATCGGAATAAATAAAAGTCGCTAGCAGCCAGGTCCAGGCTGTAAAATTGTTAAAATGGTTAAACTGTTGGAACCCACAATTCGTCAGGGCAGCCTGTGAACTCTGGCCTTGTGGACTGGAGCATTGCCACATACTATAGTCGGGCCGCCGAAGAAACGGAATGATCACGCGCTGCTCTCGTGACACCGACACGGAAAGCCGTATTTACATTACACCAGAAATTACCACTTACCACTACGTTATTCAAATATTAAATTAAGTCTTAAGAAAGACTGATTAATAATAACGCCAATTTGTTAAAAATAGGAAAAATACGAACTACTGGAAATATGACCACGTTGTTACTCTGCAGAGTGACCGACATTGTAGGCTAGTGTAAATCTGTCGGTACTTAGCTCACAGAAACAGCAATCATGTGTATATCACGCAGTTTTATTACTCTGTTTCTTCGGCGGCCCTTGGATAGTTTTCGACGTCTCTTTTCTTTAATTACGTTGCGCAACTTTTTCGAAAAACAGACGCCATGATCTCAAGCAATTTTTGAAATGAAGAGTAACTAGATCTAATGTCTCAAATAAAATTTGCACGAAAATATAAACTTTGTATTGTACACTCTGAACGCCTCTCATCTGTGGCTAATTTGAACTAGCATATTTCAACATGAAACAAAACACTGACTTTAATTAATTATTGTTATTCGTAAGTGTCAGTTCATAATTATAGTCACCCAACAAAATTCATAGTATTATTAAATTTACGTCAAAAAGAGTGTCCACTTTTCTTGGTGGCGACGGTAAATTGTTTTTAAATTTTCTGCCGACTGATTGAATTTATGTAGCAGTCAATTAAGGATATCAAACGCAGTAAAGCATTTGAACATTCTTTTAGCGTTCTTTTTTTATCAACTGCCCTGAAATTTACAGGTATGTCTCAACTTATCTAAAAAATAAACCATTGTCTGTTTTGAGATTATTTTACAAAATAAAGCTAAGACATGCTGTCCAAATTTCACGATAGGAGTTGGGAAAAAAAATTAAATCATCCGATCTGTATTAACTAATAATGAAAAATCGACTAAAATAAAAAAAATTATATTATTGGTAAAAGTAATTTATTTAAAATGAATTTGAAAACAGTTGTGCACAAACAATGATGAATTGTATATACGCATTAAGCATAAAATCAATAAAACAGTAATCGATTATGGAAGCCAAATGTGGAACATGCGTATCTCTCACAAAAAGAAGTCGATGTTAAAACTTCTTACATAGAATTCATTGCTGAAAAATTATACGATGGAGTGCAGCTTTACAGTGTTCTGTCAATGCAGAGTCTTTTCATCCAACTTGGATTGAAATTGGTAGCCATTTGGAGCGACGCGCTTGCGGATATATTTCTAAGTGAACAACATCTTGAATAAGACATCTTTTACACTAAAAATACATTTGCGATGATCTCTCCAAATATTACGTGCTCTTAGGTCGGACGCCTTAACTCCATTCTTCAAGATATAGTGATGATTTAAGATACGGAGAAATGGAGCGTGCAGAGATTAGAAATCCTTATTCATTTCAAATAAGAGATTTATTATTTTAGTTTCGCTGCTCGGCGGAGAGAATGCTGGATCATAAATCGGACTGAATTTTTATGTCATTTCACGTTAATATGAGTAGAATAGTCTGCGTTTAAGTACTCCCGCCATAATTGCTGTGACCACAATACGAAGAGTACTTTTAATTTTATAATCTACCCTTGCGTACACTGACTTTCAAATTCGACCTTCACCATGGGAATCTCGCTTATTTGAAGGTTGTACGTTAAATTTGACTAAGGCCCGGTTTCACCATCACAGTTTAACTTTAAGCTCCGTTTTATTCCTATAGAAACAATTATCCTTGCAATTGTTACCATGGGAATAAAGCGAAGTTTAAAGTTAAACGGTGATGGTGAAATCGGGCCTAAGTTGCTAAATTTGACTTATATTAATAATCCAGAGAGATCTTTTTACGTTAACTCTTATTCGAAATACATGTAAAAAAAAGGAAAAGTGTCATTTTATTAATAAATATAGTAAAAAATAACTCATTGCAGATTTGGACGTAATTTTACACTAAAGCTAAGACATGCAGTCCAAATTTCGTGGTCGTTTCTTGCTAGTAATTGATTCTCGTTTATCGTTATTTTTTACACACTTTAATATTCAATATTAAGCTTTGGCCTTTGTTCTCTAGACGGGTTTGGAAGTACAGCTCACTTGCTGATTTTATGTTTCTATTATACAAACAAAAATATTTAGTGTCTAACGAACATTCTGCTTTTAATTTAAACGCAAAACTATCTTCTGTTAACTGGAGTTTTTTTTTTATCTCACATTAAACATTTTTATTCTGTCCTTGTTTTAAAGAATTTTTATAATATATGCTATATATTGAGATTCTCTTGCGACTACATTTTAATATGGTCGCCACAATTTTGACAAAACGTGTTATAGGAAAATAATGCTTACCACTGTGAAGAGAATTGAAAAGTGCCTTAAGAAAGTTTTTATTATTTTTTTTGATATTTCTTTAAATAAAGAAGATACTGGTAAAATAAGAAATGACAATTTTCTTTTTTTTACAAATATTTCGAATTGAAACAGGCTATACCGGGTGTCCCGCGCCATGTGCTCACTCTTCTAGAATCTTTATTTATTAATCGATTAACCTGAATTTTGGAGACAATAATTTAAACAAAAAATGGAATTTTTTGACATAATTCTAGTCGTCATAGGACTTCCGGTTTCGCCGGAAGGGATATATACTTTCTTATTTTAAATGGATACTCTATATATTTTCACATATTTAAAATCTACGGATCATTACGAGTTCGAGTACGTATCAATTGTTAATTTTGATTTCCATGACAACGAAAGAAAAAAACTTTTTTATTTTTCAATCTAGGCTACGAATCGCATTTTTACGATCTAATACGATCAAATGTTTCGAGAAAATCACTCTTTTGATGATATTTTGATTTTTAACATTTTTACAGTATTTGAAACCATATGTTTCTTAGCTTAGTTCAACAGAACATTTTTTTCTGAGTACGCTCATACCAAATACGTCATATTTTCTTTGAAGATAATTAAAAATAGATCATGTCTTATTGAAATTTTACACTCCCTTTATTTCAAATGACTTTCAAAGAAAATATGATGTATTTGGTATCAACATACTCAGAAAATTTCAAATGATGTAGAAGTGTTAAAAAGCAAATTACCATCAAAGGAGTTATTTTTTCGAAATACTTGATCGCATTAGATCGAAAAAATGCGATTCATAGTTTTCTAAATTGAAAAATAAAAAAGTTTTTTTCTCGTTGTCATGGAAACCAAAATTATCAATTGATACGTATTCGGACTCTTAATGACCCGTAGATTTTAAATATGTAAAAGATATATAGGATGTTCCATTTAAAATAAGAAAGTTGATATCACTTCCGGCAAAACCGCAAGTCCTGTGACGACTAGCAGTATGTCGAAAAATTCCATATTTTGTTTAATTTATTATCTCCAAAATGCAGGTTAATCGATTAATAAATAAAGATTCTAGAAGGGTGAGCACATGGCGCGGAACACCCGGTATATATTTTTCTCGTAATAACGCAACTGTATGTCCGGGATTATTTAGAATGACTCCAGTAATTTAGCTAAATTAAACATTATGTTTTTTTATTCAGAAAACTAAAATGATGAACAGAATTTCATTGTAATTTTCACTCTATACCGGGAGATTCAGGCAACCCATTCATTAAAAGTTTAAGGACTTCCTCTTTGAATTTCTATTTCATATTTTGCAGTTATAAGTTAGCGATAATGATCTATCAAAATATAATATTTCCAACTTTCGGACATTTCCGCTTGTACCGGAAGTTGCTGTCAACTTTCTTATTTTAAATAGAATACCTAATTTTTTATTGCTTTCCTGAAATCTTCATGAAATTAAAAAAAAAGTTCAAATTTGCAGTACCTTGTTTATGATGCTGCCATCTTTGTGTAACAAAAGCCATAAATACAATTTTGGGCCTGCAGTAGGCTATGCTCATCAATTTTCAGATCATACCTATTTTTACACAAAATCGTTTACGGGCTGGTTGAAAAGTAACTTCTATTCGAACTGAATTCAACTGTCGAAAAGTTATATTTTTTAAATAGAACAGATGCCCACAAGAGACATCGAAATTAATCCACCTTGTACAGGATGGATTAAATTCGATGTCTCTTATGGGCATCCCCGTAACTATAAGTGATAGGAAAAAACTAATGACCAAGTCCCGATCTCTTTTTTGGAGATTAAGTCAAAACCGTAAACAATAATTGGCTATCTTCTTTTGTTTTCAAGTTATGGGCAAAAATTGACATTTTCGACTTTTCTTTTCTCGGTCATATCTCGTTTATTTTTAGAGATATTAGAAAACTGTTTGATCATTATTAGGACACATTTTGGAATACAATTCAGTGGTGTAGTTACTTATTTAATATTCACTTAAATTTTCAAGTTATAACATAAAGTTATATTGTTTTAAATAGAAATTATAGTAGACAATGCCCTCATTAAATAGAATTTTTTTTCTGTTTTCAAAAATGTATACTTTGCTGGGTTTATTTCTTAAAATTAATAGGAAAAATTGTCATTTTTATTATTATCCTTGCGTAAATATCCTACTCTCAGTAGGCCGGGTTCAAAACGGAGCCGATTTTTTATTTTATTAAATTTTAACGAGCTTTCAAATATTTTCAAAGTTTTGGCTGCGTAAATAATTTCGTATACGCGTTAGTTTACAAATTTCCGTTTTATCGTTTTGAGCGACCGTTCTGATAAGAGTTCCCGTCTAACTTTCTATTGAAAATGAGTTTATCATTTAATTTATAGAAAAATTATTTTCAATCTTTAAACAGTCAAAATTGCACGAATACTCAACGTTTCACTATCGGTTTATAGCTTCGTTAGGAAGAAACGTTGAACGTTCGGGCAATTTTCAGTGTCCGTTTAAAGGTTGAAAACAATTTTTATACAATTTTCATTGGACAAGAAACGACTTCAATAAAAGATTTGTAATTGAAGTCGACTCTTGTTCAATGTGAGAAAAATAGTATTTAAACTTTAAAATGGTCACTGTGAAATCGCAAGAACACTCTACGTTTCGCTATCGCTTTATAGTTTCGTCAGGAGTGAAAAAATGTAAACAAACAAGTTGTCAAGAGAAGCGAAAAGGTAACATGATTTTACACTAAAATAGAAGTTGTTCGAATAAATATAAAGGTAATAATAACTAAATTAGAACTAAATTAAGCTTTCGTTTTTTTGTTTCTCTTGAGTTATATTTTATTAAAAACACGAAAAACAAAAATAAACACACAAATAGTAAAATATAAACAAAATCGGACATGTATCAAACTAAATTTGAGTGCATTCATATTTAATAAAAACAAAAAAGGTTTTGCCAGATCGGTCGCGATGGATGCTACATTTCTCAAACGGAATTTTGTAAAATAAAGTGAATGTGAAATTCTTTACGCCGCCAAAACTGCCAAAAGGTTTGAAAGTTCATTAATATTTAATAAAAACAAAAAAAAAATGTCGGCACTGTAGCCTACTGAGACTAGGATACACAAGGCTAATAACAAAAATGGCATTTTCCTATTAATTATAAGAAATAAACCCAACAAAGTATATATTTTTGAAAACAGAAAAAAATCTCTATTTAATGAGGGCATTGCCTACTATGATTTCTATTTAAAAAATAAAACTTTATGTTATAACTTGAAAATTTAAGTAAATATTAAAAAAGCAACTACACCACTGAATTGTATTCCAAAAAGTGTCCCAACAATGATCAAACAGTTTTTATATATATATATATTCAATATCTCTAGAAGCAAACGAGATATGACCGAAAAACGAAAAGTCGAAAATGGCAATTTTTGCCCATAACTTGAAAACAAAAGAAGATAGCCAACTTTTGTTTAGGCTATTGACTTAATCTCCAAAAAAGAGATCGAGACTTGGCCACTAGTTTTTTTCTATCTCTTATATTTACGGAGATACCCATAAGAGACATCGAAATTAATCCACCCTGTACAATTTGGAAATACATGCCATATTTTTGAACATAAATGATATCATGCAGTGTATTCAGATATAATTAAGTGAGGGATCCACGCCATGCAACCGACAGATTAATGCTGATGATTTCAATTAAGCACTGCTTATCGTGCATCTGTTTACGGAGAAAATTGAAATTATGCAGATATAAAAGACCAAGATAGAACTGACGGTGTAATTTAACTTCCACTTACCTCAGCTTTTAATATAAATTATTTAAGAATGTTTTTATTTTATACTGATCGCCAAAAAGTCCGCACCATATGAAAAAAAATTATTACTGTTTTTTTTTTTGA
Source organism: Prosopocoilus inquinatus (assembly GCA_036172665.1). Classification (NCBI taxonomy): domain Eukaryota; kingdom Metazoa; phylum Arthropoda; class Insecta; order Coleoptera; family Lucanidae; genus Prosopocoilus; species Prosopocoilus inquinatus. The sequence continues at coordinate 41,239,988 of CM069870.1, read as the reverse complement.
AAAGCGTCAATAATTTTGTACATGTTCGATAACCATATATAAACAGAACAGATCCAGGAAGCAGTTTGTCATAATTTAGACTTGTTGGACAAATTAGACGGAAATTATTAGGGAATTATTTACGGAAACAATTTCGGTGACTGTTGGATATCTGTAAGTACCGTAACTTTTACAAAATTATCCCATTTGTGTCAAAATGAAAAACATTCGGCAAATTTCATTTGCCGTAGTAACCGTAGAAGTAGTCCCAACAGACTCAAAACACACGTATATGTGATACATACACAGTTTCTATAAATGATTCTAATTTCTCTGATTGTGAAATTACTGCATTTCTAACAGTTGTTTGTCAATTTGACAGAAATATTCGTTGGCGTGTTGCAAGTTTTGTTGCTACTTATTAATTTAGATTCGTAAGAAATTAAGAGATACAGATTCCGTTAAATGGGATGAATTATAGAGAATCAATAGGGTAACTAAACTAACCCATAAAATTTCCCATACTTTCGGAATTATACCAAAAAAATTAAATAGATAAAACAGCGACATCCTACGATCGCTTTTTGTTCCGATATTGCAGTAGGGTAGAAAAATTGAAGCGGGTTTGCTACATAATAAGTTTACCCCATGCAAGGCGGCCATGCTTGCTGTCAAAGCATAATAATGATTTGCAACAGAATTAAAAAAAAATTAAAATTTGACAAATTTCATTTTTAACTTTTTTATTTGAACAGATAGAAAAGAAATTTATAGAGATTATTTTAACGACCTTTAAACTGTAATTTACTGATACTATCAGAATTTTTCCAGCCCGTACCGTTTCTGAGTAAGGGGTACAAACTTCATTTTTTCTTATGGGGCGTAAAGTAGGCCATGATATAACTCACCCTTTCTTCTAAATTAAAAACGATTTGCAGCAAAATTTTTGATATAATTTACAATAATTATTCCTAGAAAAAGTATTAAAAAACGCGAAAACAAAATTTTGCTTTAAATCACGATAGTAGACTATGAAGAAACAAAGTAAACTATGCAAAATTTGATGTCCACCTGTCATATTACTTTAAAGTTGCTGGTTTGTTTTATTCATTGCTTTATTTTGTACTGCATTGTTAAAATATTTTGTTACAGCTTCGTACCACATTCTCAGAAAATATTGCTAGAAAATATTACTAATAATTTGTTATATTCTTTCCCATAACACCTTCTTTACAACAAAAATAGTAAGAAAGTAATACTTCTCTGTGTGCGTTTATTCCCCGTATTATTTACTATTAAATTCCAATCCTATTTGATGTTCAATTTTTCTAATAACTTATGCATTTATTAAACAAATCGTTATTAATACACCATGATATTCGTACAATTATAATATTAGATGAGTTCGTTTCACTTTCGACTCAGATCAGCAAATATCAGAAGTGAGGTGGGTTTTGCTGAATTAAAACGTTCCTAAAAGAACAAGTTAGTTCCACTGACATCGCGCAAATGTCAAATGAGACATTCGGCCATTACATAGACATGCATTCTAACCTAAATTCCTATTTGATTGATTCGGAGGAAGCTCGCAAAATCTCACCAACGAGCGTGTAAAAAAACATACAAATTTCCAAGGTTACTGAATGCCGCTGAGTTACTCTAAGTTTTGCGGTAAAAAGAACACACCTAAAATTTGGGGGTTCACAATTTATAGCCGTTAAATTTCGGAACGCTTTAATTACAAACTGAGGCTTTTCGCATTTAAAACACAATAGTAATGAGCTGCAACACTTGTCTAACAAATAACACTTCTACAGAATGTACTTTCGAGGTATAAACTCTTTGCTTGTTAACTTATAACTACTGCACTGGCAGGCCGGTAGGTCTTTTATAGATATCTGTATTCTGGAAATTACTAGAATAAACGCGAATTTGTGACGCAAGGTGGGGTGACTCGTACTAAAAATAGATCTATTTGCACATCACTTCTGTAACAATATTTCAAATGGAAAGAAATTCATCATTATTGCATTTATGTACCATCTGCAAGATCACATGCTTCCGCCATGATTTCTAGGTATGATCTCATTAAAACTTCATACTTACAAGCCTGGTTTTTTTCGTACACTCATGTAGTCGATTTTGGAATGTAAATTTTATTTTTAATTTCTCTAATGAAAAATGCCTACGGTTCTTCTGTAACCGATCCCTCATGGGCTAGTTTTCTAGACTTTTTAACTTTTATAGAACTACCTTTTCTACTTTTTCATTTTTTTTTCATTGGTTTTCAAATTTTTAAAGGTTTTAGAATCAGATTGTCTCCGTTCAGGATACAAACAAAAATACTTCGGTCTCACCTCCATATTACTGTTTTTTTTTTTTTGGCAAGAAAAAAGGAATTTGTTATATCAAACAGTAACTAAAGGCAGTCATATTAAAATATTTTAATAATATAATAGAAAATAAGGCGATATATAAAAAATAGTTAGTAAAGTTGATTAATTTGACAGATAGAAATCAAATTTTGTTTTCAACTTTGTTTTTCATAGCCTACTGCCCTCATTTAAAGAAAAATTTTGTTTTCGTGTCTTTTAATACTTTTTCTGGAAATAATTACTGCAGATGTTATATCAATGAAAAGTAGAAGAAAAGGCGATTTTAAATATGTCATGGTGTGTGTACTTTACGTTCCATAAGAAAAAGTTAATTTGGTACCCCTACTCAGAAGATCCCCATACTGGGAATGTTATCTTGGACACACCGTATATGGAACTCATCTGTTTCAAGTGGTTACACTACGTTAATCAACACTATGCGAATTTTTATGTGTTGGAAATGCAGCACTAAATACGGAATTAATAATAGTATTGATTAACGTAGTGCAACCATCTGAAATAAACGAGTTCCGTATATGACGTGTATGTATTCTTTCCTGAATTAAACAGTATTTCACCCGCTTGAATTTACATGTGCAAAGCCGAACGCCTGGTCACGCTGGTGGGGGTGTCCATGTGGGCTCTGGTGACGTCAAACAATACTATGGCGATTTTAATTGGTCACGATCCACGGCGCATGCACAGTCGGTGCCGTCACCATAACAACGCAACTATTATGATTTTAAATGGAGCTTCAACTTAGACGAGTGACGTATACCTAAGACCCATGCAACAAATGTCGAATTCATCCGATATTGTATGAGACAACTTCCCATATAGTAACTTTGATTGATACCAGATTATGTACGAAACTTTCGGTAAAGAAGTTCCACCGGTGTCAAATTGACGTTGTTACACTACCTAACCTTGCTTACTTATTTTATTTTAAATCAAATTCAACTGTTGGCGCCAAACTGCACTTACAGAATTTTGTCTGATTTGACTGCTGCCATTTTTTCTGCTGGTATTGCAATTTACTCTGAACATATTGATTTGTACAGCATGACTGTTAACTGCATCGATTTACCACATGTTGTTATAGTGAACTGTTTTTCTCAACGAATCTCAGGGTAATTCAAAACTAGTTAAATAGCTATTTTATTTAGAAACGAGTAGTACTTAGGTATATCCCATAAACAACCCTGAAAAGAACTTAATATAATAAAAGAGATCTTTTAAAACGATTGTTTTATTTATTTTCACATCAACTTTTCCCTGAAAATATAGTGGATGTATCAAAAATACGTGTGTAAATTTTAAACCTTCAAAGATCTCGCCGAGCTGAACAATTTTATTTTGTGGCATTTTGAAAATATTGCTACGTTTCTAGGGTTTGAGTTTATTTATTTAAATGAATAAAACACTCGATAAAAACTTAACCGTAATTTAATAAATAAAGCTTAAAAACTAGTTTATTTCTAACAATTTATTTTCACACTAAAATCTAACTTCGACTATCGCTGTTCGAATTCGACTGCCTGGTGAGTCAACTCCGGGCGATTTTATATCTACTGCTGGCGTCTGGAAGTCTCCATGCTGGAAGATTCTAGTCTGCTCGATGTAGGCCCCGAACGCGTGACGGCCGGTGACACATCGAAGCGGACCGACTTCCTGACGCCTTGCGCTAAGTCAGGTTGGCTCGCCACAATATCGTAAATTTTTTACTCCTATTTTTGAGCGATCGAGTCGTTTGGTGTTTGAACTGAACCTTCTTTCGAAAAATCATGGCAGCCGTGGCGGATACAATTATGTGTAATATGTCAAGACAGTTGTCATTTTTATAAACGCACACAACTTTTCTAATCAAGAACGTTAGTTAATTAATTAATTAACATTTCATTTAGTTAACTACACTCCGTGTTAAAATTAACACACGTATTTCTGATACACCCAGTATGTAGTAACTAACCTTCAGCACGATTGTAACGAATTGTTTTTAAAAGACTACAATTCTTGACTACTGATGAATAACGATGCCACGTGTGAATGTTTCGCACCAGTTCAGAGGGAAAAGAGTGGGAGCTGGAAGGCACGCTTGATTGCAATGTAAAGTCTAACACATACTCCATCTAGATATATTAAGACATCAATGATTCAGACAAACACTTCAACATTACTTGTTTCATATTCTCGGCATTTGTTAACTGTTTCGTTTCAATCTCGTTTATCACTATACCGAAAAAAAGTAACGGAAATATCTCAGGTCCCAGATTAAAGTAATTGAAAACTGAATATTTTCGAGGTTTTCACAATTAAGCATTGTAAAGATCAAATATCTATTAAGAATCCACTCTTTTTTCTCGTCAGAGTAGGTTAGTTAGGACGATACTTTTGTTGGTATCACAATAAAATATAGACGTCAGATGAAATGGTTATGTTTATTTTCAATTTCAAATTTATGAATTGTCATAATATTTTTCATGTCAGTTTCTGACAAAATTCATGTAAGCAACCTAAGGAAACGAGAACACGGCGTGCTCTGTCGAGAAAGAAGAGTGAATGCTTAATATTGAATATGTGTTTCAAAATGATATTTCTCAAAGCTACTGGTGTTCTGTCATGAGTCATGATGCCATGATGCAAAAAACCCGTTTGATACAAATATAAAATTTCACGATAAATTTAATAACAAGTCGCGTCATCACGCGGCCAGTTTTTGATACAACCTAAACTGTTATCAACATAAACTCAATTTCGGGAAAACCCGAACATGTCAGTTTTATTGTAATCAAGTTCTCGAATTGTTCCTTGCTGAGGAGACCTCAAACAGGGCCGAAACAGCTATCGCATCGTCACTACAAGAATTTAATAGAAAGTTTTATGTCAAATGTTCACGTGAATTTTTTAGATCATTGAAACGCAAAATTTTTCAAATCCGCAAATAAAGCTGAGTAAAGTAACTTCTAAGCTTTCGGAATTGTAGGTAAAGAGGTAAAGAGCATGTGTGCATGCAGTCTAGAAAGTAACTTCGTAATAATAACCAACCGATAGTCAGCATCATAAATATGACGATAAATGTCACACGTTTTTTATACTACTAAGCACGTTCAGGCAAGTTTAATACAATTATCATACCATTCCTAAAAATGAAGCTGGTCAAAAATAAAAACAAAACAGACGTAGTAAATTTATACTTAAACTATGTATAGAAAGAGAGGTGAGGGCCCCAACATAAGAAAAGGATAGAGCCAATAAATGTCTAAAATCTAAATCTAAAATATGTGCATGTTGAAAGTTAATCTGATCACTTTTATATGAAAAAATTCTTGAGTGAAGAGTTCTTGATGGTTGATCAATATAAACAGAATCACAATCACTTATCTGTACCTGCCAATAATGAAGACATTGAACCTATTTTGAGTCAAGGAATGTGCCACATTTTTTGTAATAAAAAAAATAATAATAAAAGAACTGATATTGAGAAGTTTAATTGCATATGCACATAACTATTAAATTTTAAAATTAAAAAGAAAGAAACCATGATATAGAAAATCAAAATTCAGATCATATTACCTTACATTGAATAAACAATTTTTTACATAATTCAATGTTCATAATTTGTAAAAATAGCAACAAGCATGCGAAAATGTGATTGCAAAAAAAAATTCTTGAACTCATCGCCCTCTGGTTAATGTTTTATGCACGAAATAGTCAACCGAGAAATGCTGTTGTCCCTTTTATTCATTAACATGACCAGAAAATGGTGTAATCGTCAAAAAAATTTGTCATTTGCATGACTTGCTTAATTTTACATTTTTGGTTTGCCATGACTTGAAATTATTGAAAGTACAGTTGAAGGCAAAAAACAGTAGACAAAAAACAGTTCCCTGTAATTATTTCTCAAAATAGTATTGATTAAAAACGAATTCACAGATTTTATCAAAGCCTTAAGTTTGTTAAATTTGAAAGTTTTAAAATTTTTTCAATGTCATCTGTGAAGTCGTCCTTAATCAATACCATTTTGAGAAAATATAATCACAGGAAACTTTTTTGTCTACTTTTTTTGCTTTCGTGCGCAAAGATTTATTTGCCGAAATATACTAGGCTTTGGAAGAAAATATTTTTAAAGACATAATTAATATCACGTTCTGAATGCGACGCGATGAAATATATATTTAAAATAAAAATTAAAAACAATTGAAAATCTTAAACAATCATTTGTTTTTCCCATATTGCCGTAAAATCGGGCAGGACAGGTCCTGAAACTTTTCCAACATAAGTTACTTCGTAGAAATCAAATAAGAGAGTTGGTTGTTGTAGCCTCCCGTGAACATCCTGTATACATGTTTATATGAACTTTTATCTTTATTTTGATCTGTTGAATATGTCCCTGAAGTAGCGGCCTGTATTTTTATTACACCCTGTATAAACAATCTAACAGATAGGTATCATCTCAATTTCCGTCAACCATTTGATATCTACCTGTTTCCAGAAGTTATGCGTTTTAATGTTTATTTAACTTATCTATAGATTAAAATTTAGTTGTTACAACGTTTTAAATGTTAAAATATAAAGATCAATATCATTTTGCCTATAAATCTTAATCAAATTTATTTCAAAGAAAAAAAGAAAATGACATTTAGCGTTAATAAATAAAAAATAAATAAATATTTGAAAATTGTTTGAAAAAAAAATGTTATGTAAATGCATTCATTTAACGTATATGAAAAAGAAAAGTAATCTTCATTGATAGAACAGATTCATTCTTACTTTTAAACTTTTACGATAATACGAAATGATCAATGGTTGCCGAATAATTTTTCATTTCATGTATATGGCCTGGGAAAATCGATTAACAATAAATCAAACCGAGCACTTGAAGTCAGAGTATACATGTCCGTGACAAGTAGGGAGTGCGGAAGATAAAAAAAGATTTCATCGCTAATCCACTCTTAACCCAAATGCAATTGCCATGTAGTCTGAAAATATCTATCACCTCATCCCACGTGCACAGAGGTATAATTTATTTATAGGGTTCCTGCTGCCCTTGTATGCGTATGCATGAAACGTTCTGAATGTGATATCTCCGGAGAAAAAGGAACTATTTATTAAATAAAATCGGATAGTGCATGAGCTGCTGTCACAGCTTTTGCTGGAGTTGTATTTTTGAGCTTGCTCTCTGCCTCTCAGAGTATCTGATATAGTAAGAAAACAGTTGCGGAGGTTTTAAATAAAAAAAATAGATCTTCGTTTGCTAAGGAAACGTGACTCTCAGATTTATATCTATTTTAAAATCACCACGCTTGGAAATTTAAAGTTTTAAAGCTATCTCACGTTCTTTTGCAGCCTGTCTTCGAATAGGTTTGAAATTCTAAACGATTTTATCTATATTCGTAGATTTGAATGTTTCATCGAATTCTTGCATTATGAAAGTGGTACCTGGCAAGAAAAATTAATGTAATTATTTATTGAGAAATGCACGACACGTAGTGGTAGTAGTAGATTTATTAGTCCCAAAAAATATGTATACCGGGTGTCCCGCGCCATGTGCTCACCCTTCTAGAATCTTTATTTATTAATCGATTTACCTGAATATTGGAGGCATTAAATTAAACAAAATATGGAATTTTTTGACGTACTGTTAGTCATTATAGGACTTCCGGTTTCGCCGGATGTGATATCAACTTTCTTATTTTAAGTCGAACACCCTATATATTTTCACATATTTAAAATCTACACATCATTACGAGTCCGAATACGTGTCAATTGTTAATTTTGGTATCCATGACAACGAAGAAAAAGCTTTTTTATTTTTCAATCTAGAAAGTTATGAATCGCATTTTTTCGATCTAATGCGATCAAGTGTTTCGAGAAAATCACTCCTTTGATCGTATTTTGATTTTTAACATTTTTACAGTATTTGAAATTTTCATTACGTCGTAACTAATTTTTTTAAATAGAAACTCATGTGTTTCTTAGCTTAGTTCAACAGAACATTTCTTTCTGAGTACGCTGATACCAAATATGTTATATTTTCTTTGAAAATAATTTAAAATAGAGCATGTCTTATTGAAATTTTACACTCCCTTTATTTCAAATGACTTTCAAAGAAAATATGATGTATTTGGTATCAACGTATTCGGAAAGAAATGTTCTGTTGAACTAAGTTTAGAAACATATGAGTTTCTATTTAAAAAAATGAGTTACGACCTAGTGAAAATTTCAAATACTGTAAAAATTTTAAAAATCAAAATACCGTCAAATGAGTGATTTTTTCGAAACACTTGATCGCATTAGATCGAAAAAAATGCGATTCATAGCTTTCTAGATTGAAAAATAAAAAAGTTTTTTTTTTCGTTGTCATGGAAATCAAAATTAACAATTGATACGTACTCGAACTCGTAATGATCCGTAGATTTTAAATATGTGAAAATATATAGAGGGTTCCATTTAAAATAAGAAAGTTGACATCACTTCCGGCGAAACCGGAAGTCCTATGATGACTAGCAGTATATCGAAAAATCCTACTTTTTGTTTAATTTACTGTCTCCAAAATTGAAGTTAATAGATTAATAAATAAAGATTCTAGAAGGGTGAGCACATGGCGCGGGACACCCGGTATATAGGACACGTCAATTTACAAAAGTAAAAATAAAATGTGAACAATAACACAAAAATAGTATACAAAACATACAAAAAAACGGACTAGAAATGTATCCAAATTGCCAGAAACACTAATATTAATACAAAAAAGAAATCTCTAATAATTAATAACGATACTAATAATAATAATATAGAAATAGTATAAAGCAAATAGAAAAATTAATAAACAAATTTCATAATGTCGCAAGTAGAACGAAAGAAAACAATTAAAAATATATACGTATATGTATATTACAGTGATGCCATTAGCTGTTTATATTCATCAACGGAATAAACACAATTTTGAATAAGTAATTTTTCAAGTAATTCAAATTTAAAAGTATCGTAATTAGTCTAGTGTTTTAAATGCGAAGGAAGCAAATTGAACAGATCAGGGCCAGAAGTTGTCGGACTTCGATATATGAAGTTGGTGCAATTAGCAGGAATTCTGTAATTATTTCGAAGTCGTGTGTCATATGAGTGAAAGTCTGAATTTTTTGCAAACATTAGGTGTGTTCTTTTTACCGCAAAACTCACTTCAACTCAGATAAACGTCATTTCCGTTCGCGCGAACAAGTAAGTTTGAATCTGTATTTCAACCTGGCAACCAATAGAAGTGCACGAGTGACAAGGTATGAGATCGAAATCACAGATCATACTTACTTGTTCATGCCAACGGAAATGACATTGTACCTGAGTTGAGATGAGATTTGTGGCAAAGAGAACACGCCTATTGTTTGATTTATATGAACATATGACGCTAATGCTAGAACATACAGAGCAGGTATTGGTAAAATGTTGTAAGCAATAAAATATTGTCTGCAAGAATCATCAGATTTAATGTTAAAAATACAACGTATAATTCATTTCTGAACCAACAAGACATCTTTAGAAAGAAACAAATTGCCCCAAAAGTAAATTCCATATAATAATCTTGAGTGCACTTGAGAAAAATAATATGATAAAGTTATAGCAATGCCGTTTCCAGTCCAATCTCTCGTAACTCAACTATTAGCAGTAAAAGCGCATATACAGTCTGTTTGATTTTGACTATCGCGGCAGATATGTCGGCTACTATTAGAGATACGACACAATATTGTAGAAGAAAAGTACATTTCATTTTCTATTATCTGCATTAATCAAAGAAACAATTGAGCATCTAATGTGTTAGACGTAGCAAACGTCTTCAAAATTTTAAACGGAATGTACCCAATTTTATTACGTTTTCTAAAACTGTAGAAAATTCTCTTCAACGATATATCACATGTCATAGTTATCTAAATAATTAGAAACATGAATCGATAATTAACACAACGTAACTTACGTTGATTAGAGCTTTATTCGAAAAAGTAGGCGATGAAACAAATGAAAGCTTCAGCTTCCAATTGAACTATGATCCTTAATACTTACTGTCCTGCTAACACGTGAGTTAAATGGTGCTATCCAGAAGCAAATTTAAGTAATTTTAATTATTCAATACTTTAAATCTGAAAATTTGAAGCATTAAAGCGAAAATGCGATTCTGAAGGATTCTTTTAATTTTTAATTTTTAAGTTTAAAGTATTAAAGAGTTAAAGGTTAAAGTTAGTTAAATTTGTTTTCTGAATAGCACCATAAACCTATAATTACGTAACATTAGTTGCAAGTCAGTTTAGATTGCAGCAGACATCCTGAAACAGACTTGCAACAAATTTTTTGCAAAATTTTGAGTCGAAAAATTGGCCACATGATGACGTAGTTAAACTGTTGTTATAAATACGTAATTTGTTTCAAAATAATCATAATGTACGGACTAAAGTTAAACACTGAGTTTATTGGAACTACCAAAATAAAGTCGTTTTATTTTGCCCTATAACATTATTCAGTGTCTCCGTTCATTTCGCGCAAGTGATAGATATTCGCTTGTATTGAACGTGTTCAGTTTCATTCGAAGCGTGCAATAAAACAGATTTTTAGCGCTTGAAGAGAATAAAAACTCACTACTACACTTAAATGTAAATCAATCTTCTTGTTACAAACCGAGAAATCTCCATTCATCTCCACGTTTCCGATGGCAGTGCATTTGAAATTCAAAACATTTCATTCTGTCTAAGAGCTTTCTCTGCTAAATCACCGCTCTCGGACATATACAGAGGTATACAAATACTCGAATTACTCTTGAAATCAGCACTTGAAAGTCTAATTATTTTTCGTCCTCCTTTAATATTTTGAAATTCCCCTAGGGCCGGTAAAACGGGAGCTAATGACGTGAATCTCTTCTTTCACGACTGCTTTATAAAGGAAATGGGAATTAGCTGCGGTCACTAATATTTACGTTTTACTCGAGCAGAAGAAAACTTTGTATTGACACTTTGATTTTATTAATTTACTTTTAGATTTGTACTAGTCGCTTATTAAGTAAACTGATTTTTGTTCATACAATTTTTCAAATATTTAAAAAAAATAAATATAGTATCATATCTAATTTTAAAAACTGTCAACTTCATTAACTTTTTTTCGAATAACGGCAACGCTATCATCGCTTTAACTCAATTAGTGTTCAGTAGTTCTTAATTCTTAAATATCCTTTAAATCTACGCAGAAACTTAAACACCCAACGCACTTATTCACAATCTTTAAATAATTTAAAGACAGAGAGATTTAACAGAAATTGATTTTTATTATCTTCTTGAGTAAATTCATACAAATTTGTAAATTGCAATCGGAAAGATTTCGGTACTTAAAGTATTTTGTATATTTAATTTATAACATTTTAGCTATTAATTATTTTAAAATAAAGGAAAAATGTAATAATTTCCGAAAAATGTTAACGGTGAAGATTTTATGACTTTTGTCACTGAGGGGTTACACGTTCAAATCCGATGAAAACAACTTTTTCCATTTTTTAATGTGATATTTCTCCAATTATATTAAGTATGTGAAAAAAGGTCAATTTTTAAAAACTAATTTAAGTTTTTAAAAATTAATAAGAAAAGGTTGTAGTCTGGGTTTGACCCGCAACCTGACAGTTACATAATACGATCAAACACGATACTACCCACTTGACCACCAGAATCATTTATAATTTTGATTAAAACGCGTTGTTAAGGCAAAGGGAAAAAAATGTTAGTTAATTCAGTTTTTATTAAGAAAGTAAAGGGTAGTTATGTAAAACAGAGGGTCGTTGTGTAAAAAAATCCCTAATGTAAACATTCATTCCATTTTCACTCAACAATTTTTCATCATTCTGTTTTTATAATTATCATCAAATTAATTACATGATTATACCAAAGGCCTGCGTTTTCCTCAAGTAATAATAAATTGATGCGCATTCAGGAACGCCGTTACGGATTTCTGCCCGACCCCTGAATCGTGCATTAGACATTGCACGGAAAAAACTGTGCAATAAGAAGTACTACAATATGTATATGTACAAAATAGGGGACAGCTACAAATTGTAGAAAATTTTCATGTAATTGTAGTAAATTTTACGAATTTAAAATGCGCTACAATTGTGAGAAAATTTGCTACAATTTGTAACTATCCCTTATTTTACTGCAATTTTTTTTCTGTGTGGTCTTTCTCAGCCAGATACCAGCATATAGAAATCAAAACCAGCTCTTAAGCAGAATATGAAGGTCAGATTTTCAATTTATATTTAGAAACGTGTAGTTGGCAAATCATGACAGCATCTATTTATAAAAATTCTAAAAGACAATTTAAAGTCAAGTGACAAGAGGTTTTTAGAATTCATAGAAAACAATTCAGATCCCGAGCAAATTAAATTACATCGATCTGTAACAGAACCTTCTCTATCATCATTTGTGATAAAAGCGCTAAGCTTTGCAAAATTCAAAATTCAGTTAAAACATTGGCTAACATTGCGACAATTAGATGGTGATTGATCATTAGTTATTACTAACTTAATTTATATTCATTTCGTTCTCATACATTAGTGTAGAATAAGATCATGTTGGGTAAACAAGGGAGAGATGGTGAACGAAATTTTATATGCTGATATATTTGTTAAATGTCAAAAATACACGAATGGGTACACTAAAAACAACTGGATACATATTCTATTCCTAACACTAAAAAGTTATGTAACACAAACAGCTATTTAAAAAAATAAATTTTAGTAGTTCGCCATCTCACCCATACCACCATGGGAGAGTTGGTGAATGATGCTTGGGTAAGAGCGAAATTCAAAAACACGGAAAATACATATGTTACTCATCAACACTTAAGAATTAAACTGAAACATAACTCTATCTTGCGAAACAAAGACGTCTGTCTACAACTTCTTACGTTTAGATTTTAATTTCCCACATAGATCACACAATTCACCGTATTTGGTGCAATATTCGTGCAGCCACCGTTTGCAATTAGGGCATTCTATCCGATCAACTGTTTTCTTTGTGAACTGGTACTCTTCACCACAACCTGCACAGCAATCTTCGTGTCCTTCATCGCTGTCTTCGTCCTGTAGTTGTGGAGATTGTTCAGATTCGCTGTCAGAGTCAGAAAATTTGGAATATTTTGTAGACTTCTGAGTTTTCTTTTTGGTCTGAGTATGTTTTTCCTTCTTTTGACGTACTTTAGTCTTCAAGTTTGTAATATTACTCTCTGTGTTGAGGATGGTTGCAGAAGTCCTGGCATTTTTTCTAACTTGTTCTGTTATCTACAATCTGTACTGGAGAAATAGCATCTAACATTTTGCCAGGGATAACATCGTCTTCAATAGTTACTCTTTCATTTGGGCTTTCCACTTGTGCTTCATGAACAGCTTCAGGATCTCTTGAGTATCCCGGTTGTGGAGAAACCTGGCGTGCGGAAGATGAGCTGCGATGTTCATTTATTCGCTGTGGAGGATTCTCACTTAAATATACATATTCCGGAATTTGATCTTGATTGCATGGAAAGCATCCAGTTGTCCTAAAACCAGAAAATCCATTTTCCGACGATGTAGCTCTTCCCCAAGCATCACGTAATATCCCTCCAAAAGATAGTCTGGTGATTTTTCTGTTGGGATTGTGTTTCATGAAGTTATTGCAACCATTGTAAAAATAAGTCTTGAGCGCTTTAAAGAAAGCTCGGTCCAGTGGTTGGAGGTAGTGCGTCGTGTGACTCGGTAAGCATAATGATATGATGTTGTGTTCATCTGCAAATTCTAAAATTTCTACGGAGCTGCAATGGGAACTGTGCCCGTCCAATATTAGTACGACAGTTCCGGCTGGTTTTCTTGGCACGAAATGATCCTTTAGCCACAAATAAAAAATGTCAGACGTTACATATGCCGATTTCTGCGACATGTAAATAACAGACCCAGATGGCATTCCATCCTTCCATTCAGCTTTCACGTTCTTTCCCTTAAAGACACAAGCAGGAGAAAGAAATGTGCCTTCTGCGTTACAGCATGCTATGATGGTAATGGGTCTCGCCTTTTTCCCCTGCTACTATATTCGCAACACTTTTAGACCCTTTGGCTGCTACAACATATCCTGGTTTGTTGTTGAGTTGCAGCCCCGACTCATCGACATTATAAACGTTTCTCGGTTTATCAGTCAAACCGTTGGTGGTTAAAACATTACTTAACAATTGAAAATACTTTGTCACACTTTCTTTATTAATTGCTTTGGCTCGAGGTACAGAAATGCCCTCTGCTTTTCGTATGGTAAGATCCACATGTCTACGTAAAAATGAATGTAACCAGTCGAGACCAGCCATTCCCTTCCCTGTGTTGAATCTGTGTTGTAAGCCAAGTTGCTGTGCAAATTTGTATGCTATTGATCGAACTTCGCTGCGTGTCCGAACCTCTGCATTTTCTTGATATGCATAACTAATTTTTGTTCGTTATGCTCTCCCAACATTGATGTCGGTCCCATTGGTTTTTTAATAACGTTTAAGCGTCGACCAAGGAACATTAAACAATTTTGCTGCTTGGTTTAAAGTGTGTCCTTCGTTAACTGCTTTCACTGTACTTTTTAATTGCTCCTCCGTCCACTCACCTCTTGTAGATTCTGTTTTCCTGTTATAAACGGTGGGCATGTTGAACTAAAAAGAAAAATTTCCATGTTTTCAATATTTTCAAATTGTTTTTTAGCAGGTTTTTTTTGTTAAAAGTTATACTTTTTTAAGTACAATATGTGCAACAAGTTGCCATAAACAAACAGTTACCACTTTCCCACAGAAATTGCTGTACCGTCTCTCCCAATATGTCTCTTCGCCATCTCACCCAATTCGCAGGGGTGAGATGGTGAACGACACAAAAACATAAACACAAAGCATTTGACGGTATTATTAGGTTAGGCGATCTAAGTTCACCCCAAAATACAAAAATATAATAAAATAATTGCATTTCCAGTACCTATTTTTATTTACGGGCAGATTAAAGAAGGCTTACCGAAAATTTTTAGAGCGATGTTAAAAGTATTTTTCGATTTATTCACCATGTGCTTACAAAACACCTACTGTGACGTATTTAGAGCTGTTTACTAAGTACACTTGTTACTTTAACCCACGATATACAGAACACTGGTACGCGCACTTCCCTATCTTCCCCATACAAAACGAGGAAGTCAAAAGTAGTGCCTAGTTACGTGATTTAAATTTTACCGCTAGATGACACCAATGCATGAAGGACTGTCACTAAACGTCATTAATGTACTCCTGTAGGTTATATTACGTGTTGTTGGCACGGTTGTATGCGACGTATATTCAGTATTTACGTGTGTATTAATGGCAAATTTTCGTTGTTGTGTATGAAATAAAGAATAAATGGCGACTGTCAAATTTAGCAAGCAATCAAACAGATGTAGAAAGATATTTACTAATGTTACGAGCAAGTACGTTTTGCCTTGATTTTTACAAACCTTTCAGAGGTTATTGGTATTATTTGTTTCTTGTATCTGTTTGGTAGTGGTGGAAGAAAGGGCAGATGTGAGATTAGCTTTAGTAGGAGCATACATTTAGTTGAGGAATAGCATCATCTGTCAGTGTTCTTCGAATGATTTCATTTCCACTGACGATTTTTTACAATTTTTTCTTGAAAATGTATCAAGCACACAAAATGTTGCTTTAATATTGTGCCACCTGCATTTTGATTCATTCTTGAAGCCTTTCCAAAATCTATAATTAATATTTCGTAATGAATGGTATGAATCGTAAGTCTACATCTGTAACCCAAATTCACTGAGCGGTTTGACAGCAGTTTATTCTGGTTAACTGAAAATTTAATGATGCTTTAAATATCTACTAATGTTTTTGGTTCACTGGCATTGAATCAACACACAACACATCTTGTGTTATTACAAGATGCAAGCACTCTGACTGCAACCAGTGCAAATGAATCGAAGATGCTATTTACTTCACTGTTCTTTATCAATTTCTTCGAGATTAATAAATCATTTTATTTTCTGAAAGAGCCAGAGTGAAACGTAGATAAACTTGTAATGCAAATGAAGACAAGTGCTACTCCTAAGGTAATCTTGGATTAAGGGATGTAATCAGATTAAACAATATGTTTATTAAATTAGAAATAATATAAAGAAGGTTATGAGCCTCTCACATAACACTTGATATTTTCAGCTTCGATGGAATTACTTTGCAAGGTCATCAAACTTGAAGGAAACAAGCTGCAGTAACGTTTAGGTGTTTTAACTTTATGCACTTTTGGTGTCACTTGCATGCAGAACTGATGTTGCTAGATAGGTACTTTTGTGAGTTTATATCCACTCGTTATATTGAGTACATTTTAATCAGTACATCGGTCAGTTTAATGTCAGATGGATTGGTGGGTATTCTAGGTTAGATAGCAATCTTACAATGAGTTCATGTTTATGTTAAAATCTCCTTGCTTCAATACAAATTAACTCTGAGAAGTCTTTCTATTTTGACTGCAATGTATTTAAATTAGGAAACGAATTAAATTATTCGCCAATACATACCCTCTTTAAATTAAAATTTCTACTCCTGACAACTTCGCTTTAAATTCATAGTTAAAATTTAAAATGCAGTACCTCAAACCAGTTGTTGCGTACTGACCTCAGTTTATCTCTGCCCATGTGTTTTGTGTTTACCACAAGAGCCTCAGAAGAACCGGTTGCGGAATTTGATAAAAATGACAGTCCGCGATACGGTTCTGCCATCTAGCGTATTTTTACAAACTACTCAACTTGCTCAACATTTTAAGCTGAAAATGGCGGCGAGTGAGCGTACCAGTGTTCTCTATATCGTGCTTTAACCATACAGGAGCCGACATCTAGTGGCAGACCTCCGAAATATTCCAGTTCAACATCTCACCCGATTCACCGTCTCACCCTCGTTTACCCTATATGTCGCAGGAATTTTGAATAATCCGTATTTTTGCAATTGCACTAGTAATTTTGCAAAACACCGAGTTATTGTGGAACATATGCACTGTTATGCAATCTTACTGATAAAAACAGGTAATTTTGCTAAAAATCTAAGCACATTCGTAATATTGAATACGAGTTGATATTTATGCAATCTTACCGTAGGATTTTAGTAATTTTGCAAAAATTTCTAAATTTAATTATTGTCTGTCATCCGTAATTGTTAATTTATAATTACTGCTACCCAGCAAAATTGTTAGTATTATTAAATTTACGTCAAAAAAAGTGTCCACTTTTTTTTGGCGGCGACAGAATCTGGTACTATCCGAAAATAAATAAATAAATTGACTACCCCTTACCAAAAATATCATATTCAAAGAAATATATAAAATTACCTTCTTTTGTAGTATTTATAACCCAGTCTTACGTAAGTTTGGCATTCCTGAAATCGGATTATTAATAACGAAGATCATGACCAAGAAGTGTACTAACATATAGATAAGATCATTGCCCTAACTCATTAACATTATTTCCTAATGTTGAGTTTTCTTCAAAATCTGAATTATTAAGGCATCTTTATTTGTAATAACCCTGTTTTACTTTCTAGCAAATGGAACGGCCAATATTTTAATACGGCAACGTTTGTGGAATTGATCGCTGCATGGAATTGTTTTAGCATTCTCTACATCTGTTTTTAACGGTTTCTAAGTTATGAGCAGGGAAAACAATTTGGGTCACTTGTTCCGAGAACGGTACGAAAATTTAATATTCGGACTGTATCAGCTACATCCTGCGAACGCTCGCATAGCACTATTGCACTCCTTCCCCTCCAACTCAATAACAATTCGATGTATCGCATCGGAGGCCGCGGAAAAGTGGCAGGGGTAAATAGTACATTCAGTGTAAAAAGCGTCTAGTGGCCTGAATTCTTTTCTTTGTTTATGAGATATTTTTTGTGTGATTCATCAAAGATAAGATTTCTATGGTATTGTCAAATAAATTGACACACTCTGTTGCTATAAATTAAAGCAATAGAAAATAAATGAATCAAATTCCAGATTATTCGAAAAAAAGAGTTGATGTCAGTTAAAGTCGATTTTACTTTATTTGAATACTACACTGATAAAAATCTATAGTTAATTCTAACACTTTTGGACGCCAGGGAACACTTTTTTGGTGTTTCCTCGCGTCAATCCGTTTATGGAGTTAAACGGAGTTAGTATATTCACCATGTAAAAGTAGGACTAGAGCTTATCGTTGTTGGAGTAAATACTCTCTCTTAGACCCAATTTAGTCGGAAAGAGACTACAATAACGCCAAATTAGATAAAAATCAGGCAAAACTTTATCCATATTTAACACCGATTCGGCAGATTACAATTAATCCCAAAAATTTTTATGTGTGTACTTTTCTGAACACGTGAGCCCTGAAATTTCTAATTTCCGTCCAAATTTCTTCCCACAATATATATCATGTTTATCAATGTTTTCGTGTTAAAATTATTCCTATTCTGTTAATACTTTTGAAATAGAAATTAAATTTTTAAATTTCAAATGAAAAATGTAGTCGCCTTAATATGTCAGATTTGAAGTTTGCAATTCAATAACCAGAATTTTGTACAATATGCTTCTTATACAAAATAAAATTCCATTCATCTGTGTAGTATACTGACGATGAAAAACTGTTAGGATTTATTTCTTTGCTCTTGCATTGCTTCACTTGTTAATTTCCATACAATGTTGATGGCAACCGGATTTGCGAAACTGATGTTTTTTTTTTTAATATTCTTTATAGTTGTATGCTACTTATTCTTGAACAGTGTGAAACTTATTTAATTCTTAGTACAATTGAATTTAAAACTGATTTAGTATCGACATGTGTCGGCATTGATTGCCCATTGCATCATTTCAAGTTTATTGATAGTATCAGAAACAACAGTATTTTTGTATGCAATGATGTAGAATACAATTATCATTCTAATAAAGAAAGAATTGTTGTAACTTAAACGACAAGAGTACCTACCTATTATTTGCTCTGTACAATAATTCATAATACTTTTTGACTAACGTATAAATTATTTTCCATTAACTGAAACAACTGAAAGTTTCAAACCTTTCATAGGCGACTAAATTTTTTGTTTAAAATTAGAAAATTTTATTTATATTCCGAAAGTATTAATATTTAGAAATAATTTTAACACCGTAATATTGTCCGTAATTTTCTCTTTTCTTTAACACCATTGCCATTTTTGTATCTTCAAATGCCGAGCAGCAATTCACAGAAACATAGTTTTCAATACAAGTTTGCTATGTTCGGGTTTGAAACTTTCCACCAGGTACTTATATGCCAAAATATGACACTTCGAATCAGATAGATCAACCGTTGTTTTCAACTTTCAACTTTCAAGAAATATCCGTTAGTATGTTAATTCTACAAATTAATTTGTTACGTTACGTTATGTTATTAATTATTTTCTGCCAAAATGGTGAAAATTGTAAGACGCGAAATGAAAATTGTTGTACCTAAAGCATGTGTAAGGTACCAAACGGACAGGCCAGATTTGGGGAAAATGGAAATTACTAAAAGATTAGAAGAAATTTTTGCAGTGAGCACAATATTCAAATTTGTAAGCGTACTTTTCATTTACAAATACTTATTGTAGGTGTAACAAGGGTTATATTGACGAAAAAAACGAGACGAATTGAAAAGTTCTTCTTCTGGCAAACGTACTGCTACGGACAATTTTTTGAATTACATGTTTAGAAAAATTTGTAAAGACTAAATGAAAAATACACCTTGTGACGAAAAGAAAATATTGCAACATAGCTTCATTCGCACTAACCTTAAACTCAAAATCAAAATGACTTTCATTGTCAAAGTTTAGTTACTTGCACAAGTACCACTTTTTCCCTAAACTTTCACGGCATACTTCGATAGTAAATAAATAAAAACAGATATTATTTTCTGTTGTTTTATTTCTTTGTATAACTCAAGATTAATAAACAAGTTCTTTTGGAATCTATCTGCTTATAGTTGCCGCTATATTCTGCACAACATTTTCCACCTTTTGATAAATAATAACTTTGAAATGATGTTTAGTACGATATTATATTCTTTATGTGATTCAAAATATGCTCCTTTGAATTTGAATCACAATTTTCACCGTTTTAAATATCACACGTTGAATTTAGCTTCGATGACGTTTGTAACTACCGTAATCGTGAAGTGTCGTGTTTTTCCCTATAATAAATTCAACCCTCCGAGATAAAAATAGCGTGCGTATACTCTAATAATTCATATAATTAAATTAGGTTCGTCGGTTTTACCCGAAAATATCGGCATGATATTTTGATGACGGTCTAAGTATGGTCTAAATGACGTCTTTCAAATTAGTTACAATTAAACCATTTCGAAATTTATTACATAATCCCGTAAATACAATACAGTTTCTGAATAATATTAATTATATTGAATCATTTGTGGAGTGGCACAAATTAATAAAAGGGAATCGTGCATTAACTTTCACCATTATCGCGGCTGTTTCACCAGAGCAGAACGTTTCATATTTTTTAACTATCATTCTTCCCCTGTTCAAATGTAGCAGAGAAATTTACAATTGAAACAATGAAACGACCAAGCCTATTGTTGAAAAGGACAATACAATTATTATTCAACTTTGCCACCAATACTGGTCAACAAACGTTTTATTAAAATATTTGCGCCTTGAATAATTACTGTACATTTCCTTTTCCCAGCAAAATGATAAAAAGATCAAAATTAATTCTAACATTCATTTTTTTTAATATTATTCGTATTATTTCGTTTTTTATTCGAGAAAAATTTACTTTTTACGTATCCAGTTACTTCATTTATAGGGCCGCTTTTATGTATGGAAACGGTCTATTATTTCTTAAAGTAAGATAGCAAGCGAAACATGTTAAATATAAAAGTTCTAGGGCTTTAAAAAATCTGTTACTTACTGTAGTGGATTTTATTTTTAATTTTTATAAATTATTTTAATAAAGTTATTTAAATATTTTCAAAATAAAGGAAAATAGGAATTAGTTTAATAAGAACATATTCAATTACTTTGAACACAAAATAAAACATATTGATTGATTTATCATCTAACTGAAATAAAAAAATCGAACAAAAGGCTAAATAACATTAATATTGAAAGAAACAAATACATTTGACGTTTTATGAAAGCTCGTTAAAGCAATATTTCGCAAGAGTTTAGATATACTGGGTGTTCCATTTGAAAATTTTGAGGAAAATTATTTTCTGCAAAACTCAACACCCTGTACACATAATAACTAATAGTGGGAAGCTGTTTTGAAATTTCTGTAGATGAGGTATTGTATTGACTACCTGCAAAATTTCACGACGAAATGTAAATAAATAATCAAACTAAAAGAACTCAAAATAGAGCAACTTTTTACATATAATCATTAATATCTTACAAATTATTAAATAAAACTATTACCTACTCGTTATGCATACTTTCGAAATATGTAAAAATTAAAAATATACTGGGTGTTCCATTAAAAAAGACATAACTTTGGTATAGCTCTCAGTTACTGAACACTCTGTATAGCTGAAGATAATTTTATAAAATAGAGCTGATTGAGTTACAACTCAGCTCGTGTGAATTTCTTTTCTATCTTATATACTTTAGACGGTAGAGAAGACCGCGGCACTCGGTGGACACCCTCGGTGGACATCGTTTGATTATACAAAAGAATTATTAATATTCATTAAGCCTAGATGATTTATAAGTAGGGGTCGGATACGATTGGATGATAACTGAAGAGAAGTTTTTTGTACACATTCCTCCAGTTGAACAACTACATTCTTAATAGTAGTGCGACGTAAGCAATTCGATTAAAAACTGGGCAACTCAGCTGTTCCCCTTCTTTCTTCGGAGGCGAAGTAAAATTTTCAGAAACTCGTCCTCTAATTATTCGTTAGTCAAGGAACGATTTACATATAACTGTTTATAATTGCAGTCCTCGCAACTAATCTTCGGTGCAATAGTAAAATAAGATACAATTTGGGAGTATTCCATTAAGTTTATTTATTTATCACCAAAACTGTGGCCACCCACCTCTACTGCTCTCTTCTACTCATCTCCTATACGACTTACTTCTCACTGATGATGACTGATCGATCATGAATGTAATGGTTAAAACCGTTATAATAGTAACTGGTGGTAAATGTAAAGTGTTTCTAATTTTATTTCTGTAAATCACAAGCAGGCGGTGTTCTATAAAATTTCAAAATAAATTCAATGTAACGCTCGCCGGATATTATTCAGTTTCTATAAATGCCGTAATTGGACATATGTATAATAGGCGTTGAAATGTGCCACCTATTCCAGATTGTTGTAAATTTCCGTCAATTTACTATCTAATTGAAAATTAATCTCCGCCCACAATAATTTTATATCCGTAGATACGTATTTCGGCAGCTAAGCTGCCATATTCAGTACGCTATCCACTTAAAAGCACTTAAAAAGATCTAAAACAACCTAATCATCCTCATAAAATCAGAAAAATATAACAACAGTTTAGTTCTTAGTTTTAATTAATCTCCGCCCACAATAATTTTATATACGTAGATACGTATTTCGGCAGCCAAGCTGCCATCTTCAGTACTCTACCCACTTAAAAGCACGTAAAAAGATCTAAAACGTAATCATCCTAATAAAATCATTAAAATGTAAAAACTAAACTGTTTTTACATTTTTATGATTTTATTAGGATGATTAGGTTGTTTTGGATCTTTTTAAGTGCTTTTAAGTGGGTAGAGTACTGAAGATGGCAGCGGGGGTGCCGAAATACGTATCTACGGATATAAAATTATTATGGGCGAAGATTAATTTTCAATTTCTTAAACCACAGTCTCATTTACTATTTTTGTTTTATTTTAATTTACTGTCAGTTAATTGACCAGAGGTATTCGCTTGTGTCGTATCCTTTGGCCCTGTTTATTTTCCTGTAAAAATTAAATGTTTTTTCTAGTTGCAAGTAGTTTAGAAAAGTAATTTTCCTACAGCAGAAATTGAAGTCCGTCGTATACTTGGTCGCATATAACTCCATAATTTTAGGTTATTGCCATCGTGTTCGAGCAAGAACAAGGTTATTTTATACTACAGTTTATTTTTGAAGTAAAACTCACAATGAAGAAGAATATGATCATATTCGTTGCACTCGTACAGTGGGAAATTCCGCTGCATTACGTAACGCTAAGATCCCATATAGTCTCTCAGATGTCAACATCACGTATCTAAAAACACAAGTTTCCAGAAACTAACAAAAACATGTGTTACTTTTGCCTTTAATTCTAAGCAAGACCTTGAAAAATGTTCTATTTCTATTTATCCCAAAAAGAAGGTAATATTTAGGTGAAAAAAATGTAAATTAAGTAGAAAAAGTTCTAAGGAAACGAAAAGATATGTAGAGATCTTTAGAACCGTCAAAACTGAAAAATTAAACATTTTACCTAAAATCCGGTCTTTACTTATTAATAAAACTAATAAATGATGAAATATATAAATATTATGTGAAACACTGATTTTAAATGTATATTCTGCCATAATAACTGACAAGTATTTTGTCGTAAACCACTACTACTAGACTTTCTAAATCCAAAATGTCCTTTACAACGTCAGTCTAATTGTTGTCATGACACGCACACCACAGTTCGTCATCACATGAAAACCTTTCAGCTGCTAATTTCAATTTCAGCAGAGCAGTCTTGCTGGCAGTCTATGTCGGTACGTTCGTCCATATTTCAATTTAAAATCGATACTAAAATGAAATAAACATAAAATATAAACAACATACAGAGGGTTCCATTAAAAAAAAAATATATATTTTTTCTTCACTTTGCGATGCACTTTTGTTTCTTGTGATACCTGTAAAAGGTAATAGGCATAAAATCTTACAACTTTTGCATTTAAAGTTTTTCTCTCCTCCTAAAATATAGCCTCTAGATAGGATGCAAAATATAAAAAAAACCTGTACAACTCTAAAAAGATTCACCATAATTAAACGAACTAAACTAAACGAATATTTTCTGGTTATGTTTCAGGTAAGCGCAGAAGCTGCACTTTTTCACTCAGTGTAAGTGATTTTTTGGACAATGTAATTATGCAGAATCAAAATATATTTTTTTCTATTTTGGTACTTTAATGACTTATATTATGAAACTCAACTTTCATAAAGTAGAACATTAATGCCCGGTTTCTAGAAACTTTTATCATTAGATAAAGTAAATATTGCTATCCATGTTACCCATGTTAGAAGTATAGGAATTTTTAATTTATCTAATGATAAAAGTTCTGAGAAACCGGGCATATAAAACACTCGAAATTTTATTTTGTCAGATTGATGGCAACGTAGCTACATTCTTTCAAATTACAAATGATAATCTACTTCCATATTACGGATGTATGAAATTACCTTTATTTATTGACATCGCAAATCATTAACTGAAACACTCACACAATATTTAATTACAAGTATAAACTTCAAATTCACATTTGTTTGAAATAATGTTAAACATCAGCCAATGTCACCATCTGCCATCAACAAAACAAAATTCTCCTACTTTAACTTAGAAAATAAGGCAGATTTTCAAGCTTTCTCTCATGTCTAAAAACCAAAATAGAAAAAATACTAGGAGACATTTTGGCGCGCTTGTCCATTTAAAGAACTCGTCTTCGACTCGTTTTCTAAAGCTGTACGCGTGTGCTAAAATTACATCTTATGAAACTACTTTAACGTACTATTACGTTGTCATAATAGTGTGCATATACAAAAGCATGCCACTTTCTTAATTATTTAATTTAACCTTCCATGTAACTAAGAGCAAAGTTATCTCGCATGTATTTACATACAAGCCTAATTTCCATCAACAAATTAAGATTACCACCGCTTACGGTTAATATTTTTTGCCCCGTTTGACAAATATTGAAATTAAGAACTTGTTACTTTTTAAGTTAGTTTCTCGGTACTTTAATTGAAAAATTCCAGGAAAGTTTCACTCTATGTCGACCAGTGAAATTTCGGTAATCGCCTTAGCACTAATGCGTAATTATAAATATCCTCACGTAGTTTATAGGGGTTTTGCAATGTATATTAAATTAATATCACACATAATGTGAATTCTAGTGCACAGAATTTTAACCTTCCGTGGGATGTGCGAAAGGCAATGTGATTTCGTGCACATGCCGTAAATACCTCTAGTCGTTTCTACTTTATAATCTGCTTTCAACGTTGAAATCTGAAATATGTAAAACAGGATTAAAAACTAGGTATTCGCCTTGTGCGACGATGCTCCTTGAATGATGGTCAGTAAAAAAACCGGTCATTTCTTATTTTTACAATTATATTTATTCTTTATTATAATTTATTGTTTTTATCATTGTCAGACAGGAAAGGAACAAGTGTAGAAAATGGTAGTTATCTCCAATGATATATTGAGGCGACAGATAAGAATGCGAAATGGGCCGATGAATCGTAATTTTTTTTACAAAATTGTAAACCACTATTTGGAAACAGTCTATATACAGAGCTCGGCAAAGTTCTGCATTTGGTCATTTATGAACTTATTTAAGAAGACACCATAAATTAATCTGTATTTTTATATCGCTGATAAGACTCCTTTGCCGTAATCGTTTATTGAAGAGAAAGAAAAATAAGAAAAACTGAAAAAGCAGAGTATTCAATTGCTTTTTAAACTATATAAAAAATTGACAGACAAAGCAATGTTGTATTCTTAGGCATCGTACTCAGAATGTTTTATACTGTCTGTCTTTTATACAGGATACTCACATTGTTATAGAATTGATAAATCATGCTAGCCAGACGATTTCGATGGTCGCAACATTGCAGAACGTGTTAAGGAAGATTTCACGAGTGCGACAGAGACGCTTTTATATAGAGGCATGCGTGTGAGAGAGTATATAACAACTTCTGACATACATCGCCGTCATAGAATACTTCTAATCTCAAATTTTTGTGATCGGTCAAAGGTAATAGTTTAGTTTAGCCTGAGACTGGTAGCCCTTGTGATGCTTATTACGTTTTTTGCACGATTCAACCAATTTAAAAGATTTTACATTCGTTTAATGTCAAAGTGACAATTTTGCGAGAACTATTATGGACTAAAAAATCTCAAAATCTCACTGTCGAAAAAGACAAAGTACACTCAATTACTTTGGAGATTATAGGTAAACTTTCATATTTACCCTACGTTTAGTTCATGGATGGTATTGTCGATTTCGTTTAGTGCGTACTATCTGTTTCAAAATCAAAAAACCACCAATCTCGCAATTTACCTCCTCGACACAACTGGCAACACTGCCTTAGGCTCAATTCTCACACGGCAGCGCGTCACGTCGCGTCATTTTGCTGCCTCTAGAAGTTGCCATGGTTTTAAATGAAGCAATTCTCACTCGGCAGCAATTTATGTCAAAAAATTACATGAAAAATTTGACGCGACGCGACGCGCTGCTCATTTGAGAATTAAGCCTTAAGCTCAATTCTCACACGACAGCGCGTCGCGTCACGTCACGTCATTTTGCTGCCTCTAAAAGTTGCCATAGTTTTAAATGAAAAAATTCTCACTCGGCAGCATTTTATGTCAAAAAATTACATGAAAAATTTGACGCGACGCGACGCGCTGCTCGTGTGAGAATTAAGACTTATCCTCAAATGCAGCAAAGAAAAACTGTAATTGCACATAACTATTGTACTTTTAAAATTTGCCAAACTGTCAAATGCGATACACCTTACTGACGTGTGTCTTCGGGTAATTGTACCAGGTAGAGTTACAGCATCCAAAATGTTTTCTTCAACATTTAGTACGAGTTCTGCCACGGTCTTGGGCTTGAAGTTGAAATGAGCCATGATCTTGGAGAATTTGGACAGTTGATGGAAATGCATGCCTTTTGGGTAAAATACGATTAGGAAATGAACCCCAATCTTCGTGCTTCCATTCAGCATGTCCACGAACTCTACGATACACCATGATAGTATATGTTAATTCTTGATTAGAAAAGTTGTGTGCTCTTCACTTGCTAGTGTCGCCTCTGACCATAGGTAAATTAGTTTTAAAGCATCTTCTCTGATTAAAACATATACAGGGTAATTTATCAGCTCGCGGCCAAACTTCACCATATAGCTCATGTAATTTTAAGATAGAAAAAAATTATTTGGATGTACTTCTTTATTTCCATTTTTACGAAGTAACTTAAATTAGGTAAGTTTCAAGATCTCTCCTGCTCGGTTTTATGGTAACTTCAGAAAAACAAATGACTATCAAATTTTTGAGATTTTCAATTGTTTTCAACTGTTTTAAATGGAACGTTATGTTTGTTATGTTTTTTTATCGCATAGTATTCAGCATATCAAATTAATTATGTCTGTCAAACATTATCTCTCGAAGCCTACAATTTTATAAATAATTTAGTAAATAAATCTTGGTATATAATAAAATTAAAATAAATAAAATAATAAGCCAATTCTATTCATATTAAGAAAACAATAGATTTGATATATCCTAGCCCAACCGAAGAAAAAGATAACTATTATAAAGTTATTACATACACAGGCAAAACCAGTGAAAACATCAAAAAGTATCTCACTAAATTAAATATCAACGTTGCTTTCAAAACCAATAATAACACTAGGAAAATACATAAAATATAGTAAAAGCAAAACAGATAAAAAAATAAGTCAGGAGTATATCAGCTAGTATGTGGGGATTGTACAAAAACATATATAGGCAATACTAGGTAGGAGTTTTTCTAAAAAAATTAAAGAACAATTTTCCAGCTTTATTCATAAAAAAAACTGATTCACATTACGCCTCACATCATTGAGTCTCATCATAATTTCATCCCCGATTTTAAAATTTTATACGTAGAAAATAAAAATAAAAAACTAGACCTCCTGGAATCCCTATAAATAAACAAGCTTAAGAATTCCGACAACTTACTGAATAGCCAGCTAGACCTTAAGAGCGATTTTTCCGTTTAAGTATAGGGCAAAACCAATGCATTTTTACGAAACGGAATTGCACGTAGCGCCTTTATCATGAAAGATAATTCGAAAAAAATAACGTAATTCTTTAAGACATTCTGAATTAAAAACGTCAGTTTTAAAAAATTGATTTTGTCTCAATTAATCAACATTAAAATTTAAAAACTTTAACGTTTTTTTTTTCTCCTACTTCTAATTAAAATAATAAAAATGTAAAACAGACGTTTTGTAGAGTAGGCATTTCTCTATAAATACTTAAATTATTATGTATTTTCATATATAATTGTAGTCGCTACATGAAATCCCGCAAACAATGAAAATTCGTCAAATCTGAAGAAGCAGAAAGTGGAGGTAATCCCTTCCCCTTTTTCGGAGAGACGAGTATAAACTTAGTGTTGAAGTGACACAGAAATAGCAAAAACACTTTACAGACATGTTATGTTTATGTTTGTATTTCATAATTATCGATAAACTAAACGAAACTTAAAACTCTTACTCTCCTACAAATCTGTCTGTTTAGGAAACCTGAATTCAGGCCTGAATGAATTTCAGAGTGTTGTGTTCTGAATAAGAAAGTATTTAGGAATAACTAAATTAGTTTTGATACTAATATAATCAAAGTTATAGCCGTATTAGAATAGTGCGAACTTATTACTGATACGCAGTCAATCAAACTTGCAAGAATTCACCGTTGGTCAATCTGTTTCAATATTAAGTACAAAAACCGACCCCCAAGACTTTTTGTATTACTACCCGAAGAAGCTATAGTAATAGCGAAACATCAAATTTTAGCGTTCATGTAAAAAATTGAATTATGGAAATATAATATTTCAGTGCAGTTGCAAATTTAACGCTATCAGGAAATAATGTGGGTGGAGTATTATTTGAATAAATATATTTTATTTGCATTTTGGTTAGTTTGTTTTACACTTTACAACCCTATCTCCCCATATTTTCAGGTTAAATAGAACATCAAATAATAATGTCACCTTTTCGTATAATTTTTTTTCGAATTGTAAAAAATACGAAATTGGTACTACTGTAGGGTATTAACATTACGTAATATCAATGGTAATATGTAGATGTATGCTAACTTTTAAACCTCAATAATTCCAAAACTGTTGAGTTTATCGAAATACCTTTCCTGTGCCACATAATCTAATGAATATTTCCTTCAAAAGTTTTTAACGAAATCTATAAAAAGTTAAGGATAAAATATTGAAAGCTACCCTTACAAAACTACCCTTTAAAAACGATGGAGGATCTGACAAATATGTTGGTAATGGTTTAGTTTGATACGTTAAAAAATTCAAAAGTTATTGGCAAAAAACCTATTCTTCGCCCCTCCCTTATTATTCATTTTTGGGGAAAAAAATTGTATAAAAAAAGTGACCTTATTTTTTTATGTTCTATTCACCTTGGAAATATCGGGAGACATTTCTGAATCATGTTGTATACATATAATAATATTGATGGCCTATGGGCCGCTCAAAGAATTATAAAAAAGGACCCTTTTTATTATCTTGAACAAGTCTACCCTTTAATTTTGATGAAAGCATTTTCTGAAGGCTTGTTGAAATAAATTTAAATACCGTGATTTACATAAAACATTGGGTGGTATGAATAAAAATGAAGTATCTACTAATGCTTCAAGTATTAGCATCTTCTACTTAGTATTTACTCCGACGCTGTAGTATCTACTAACTTCCGGCAGCACTTACTTCGTCTATAAAGACAGTACTTCAAATCGAAGTAAATACTCTAGCTGTAGTATGTGCTTCTGCAGTGTAGTATTTTCTCTAAAATATGTAGCATTCTCTCCTAATTCCTTTAAAACACATCGCATGTTTATTAATACGTTATATTAACAAATTTGCGAAAATTAATTAATTACAGTTATTAATAATTTTTGTCTATTGATGGTAAATGTAATAAATTTCAATATTTAAATGTAAAAAGATCAAACCTTTGTAATTCCAAATGTTACAGTAAGCATTTCATGCAGGAATAAATTGTTGATTGTTAGTTTAAATATAATAACAATTTTTATTTAATAATAAATGATGGAATAAGTCAGAATTCGGAATAAATAAATTCATTATATTTTCTCAAATATTTTTTAATTTTATTGTTTATTCTGAAGTAGCTGTCAAACGTATAGCGAACATCTACATTTATACTGCTTTTCTGAATCGTCCCATTAATTATTATAAATTTTTCGATAATTTTCAACAGGCAGGAAAATTATATACTTTTTTAATATTTACTATTTATACATATTAAAAAGTTCAATTCCTTATTTATAAGAAATCTAAAATCCAGATCAAAATTAACGAACCACTATACAGGGATTTTTTCTTTTTTTATATATATAGTCGTCAGGTATACTTTTATATAAAAAAAAAAAAAACAATTCAATGCATTCTGTGGAAGGCTATGTAGAACAGATATACATCACAAAAAATTAAGATGCGTTGTTCCTTACATTGTTCCTTATAATAAGAATGCGAATGTTCATTGAGTACACAAAATATCTTCAAATGAATTTTATTAAGCTCCAGAAGTAGAAACGAATTGCTATTATTTTGGCATTAATAACTCAAGATTGTTCACAGGTTCTTTGATTAGCTCGTAACTAATTTTTTTTCCAGATGGAACAACTGAACGACCTAATGAAAATTTCATATCCTGTAAAAATGTTAAAAACCAAAATGCAAAGGAGTGGCTTTCTCGAATTACTTAAGATCGCGTTACGATTTATAGGTTTACGAAGTAAAAAAACAAAAAGAAATGTCGTTATCATGGAAACCAAAATTATCAGGTGATACATATTCAAACTCACAATGATCTGTAAATTCCAAGTATGTAAAAATATATAGCTTGTTCCATTTAAAATAAGAAAGTTGATGTCACTTCCGGCGAAACCAGAAGTCGTACGGTGGCCAATGCTACGAAAATTCAGCTTTTTATTTAATTTCTGGATCCCGAATCTTATGTAAAATATAAAAATTCTAGAAGAGTGAACACGTGACATCCAAAATTGTGTATTCGACATAGCCTACATCACCTACCAAACGGTGTACAAGTTTCTTATTATCACCCTGTATAAATGTGGATTGTTATCTATACAACATCGTAGCTGAAGATGTCAATCCTTTCTACGTGGATGGATAGATTACCGACTATTTGATTTCTGTTGATACTCCATTAATCGAATGACCATCAGTTCCAACGTAACTTTCATAGAGTAATACGGCTAATAATAGAAATTCTCTTATAATCTCACAAAAGAATACTAATTAAACAAAAAGAAATAATGCGTTTTCAAAATATTTTTTAAATTGATCTCCGCCGCGTTCAACACTTTCTTGATACAACGTAATTAGCATTCATTATTAAATTTGTAAGTAATTTTTGTAGTAATAATAATCCTTTGATGAAATATTAAATTATTAGTCATATTTTTGAAAGTGATCCAGTATAACATTAAGTCATTTACTTAGCTCATATCACTGAATTAAAAAAGAAATAAAATGCAACTTTTACCAATTTATAGTATTTATGGAGTGATTTTATATATTTCTTTCTTACTTAATTCAAATCGAACTATAGTTATGTATGTATTGTGGCATATTTTATCTTGCACCTGGTATAGAAATAACAAGTTCAGGCTTTGTATAACTAGATTTATGGTAATTATTTTACACATTTATACTTATCTAAATATTTTGTAATGCAGTGTAATTTCTTTTGTCATAATAAATTTTTCTATTAGGCATCTGTGCCATTTTTCGCAAATGCTACAAATCGAAGTACGCAAGCTGAAGCTGCAATGGAACCAGCTTCGCTGACACTGAAGTAAATACTACAATTTTGAGTTAGAACTGAAGCATTTAGTAGCTGAAGAAAATACTTCAGAGTGAAGTAAACACTTCGATAATTTCCACACGAATGCTATTTGCCGTAGTTTCTTCCGGAAAATAATACTACTTACTTCAGAGTGTAGCTTCTTCTTAAAAACTGAAGTAAATACTACGAAGAAGATACTTTAAACTGTAGCATTAGCATTTACTTCGTTTTTATTCATACCACCCATTGTTGTTCGTGTTATTATAGAAACTAATTCCATTCCAATTTTTAAAAATATCGTTGCAGTTGGTCACCGTTAGGGTTTCTAAACGTCATATGAAATAAAATATGTTCATTTTAATTTCGAACATTTGTGAAGCGAAGAAAAAAAATTTTTCAAGCTTGTTGCAATGTTTCTTTTGAATTAAAGAACTTCTGTTTTCCTTAGGTTTTAAGTTTACTTATTTCAAAGTAAAATATAATATCTAATAACAAGTGTTCATTTCAAAACTTGTGAAAATATTTTGTTTCGAAAAACGTTTGTCTCAGTGTTAAAATTGGACATAATTGGAATTGGACTTTAGCGCATTTTCCATAACCTTAGCAGTATGTTTTCATAGTTGATTATTCTGCGAAAGAGTCCTCTCGTTTGACGAAACATCTGTACAGGGTGACTACGCGAGAATTCCTACCCCCTTTACTCCTTTATTTTTGATATCAGGAAACAAATGTTTTAATGTTTGGTGTTTACATTGAAGCAGATTTACGAAAATTAATTTTCGTAACGGTTCAAAAGTCACGGGAGTACCGAAACTGCTTAGAACAGTTTAGAACTGAATTTATCGCTGTATTGTTGACTATAAAATATTTGAAGACAATCTGCATTGATAAGTACATGCTGGAGGATCTTTTGAAGAACAGTTAACTATGAAAACGTACTGCTAAGGTTATGGAAAGTGCAAATGCAGTGGAAAATGCTGCATACATCTCTATTCGCTCGTCATTACAATCAATTTGACTGGTTTGAGTTTTCTGTTGGAAGGTGCCACAAATTACCTATTACCTGAAGATGCAAAGCTCTATCTTTATCGCATGACATTGGTGCAAAATTTGCTGCCCGGTGATCTCAGACAAGGACATTATAACTTCTTATATAAAAAAATAATTAATCTGTGAGTGAGTTGTAATTTATATTTTTCTAGATACGTTTTATATTATGATGAAATTTTAAACTTAGGTTACGTCCAAATTTAACGCTGAGACAAACTTTTTCGAAATAAAAGATTTTCACAGGCAATGCTATCGGATTTCGAAATAAACACTTGTTAAAAACGAACACCTTGTATGTTATTATGATTTTCGATTGTAAATTATATATACAGGGTGTTAATAAAAAACCTATACAACGTTTGGCAGGTGACAATAGAGATCAAAACAAGAAAAAGTTCTATTAAACCTATGCCCAATAATCAATACAGGGTGTCTACGCTATGTGTTCACACTTATAGAATTTTTATTTTTTTCATAAAATTCGGGATCGATAAATTAAATAAAAAGCAAAAAGTTCCCACGTAGGACTGGCCACCGTACGAGTTCCGGTTTCACCGCAAGTGATATAAACTTTCTTATTTTAAATCGAACGGCCTGTATATTTTTATATATTTGAAATTTACAGATCATCGTGAGTCCGGATATGTATCACTTGGTAATTTTTAGTTTCCATGACAACGAAAATTTCTTTTTGTTTAATGTATAATAAAACGTTTTTAGAAAAATTTTGTGCAAATCGTTTTTGATTGCAGTGAAAACCTCGAGCAGCCTCTGGACAGCTGTTTCAGCCCTGCTTGGGGCTTCTTCAGCAGAGACGTAGCTCGATATTTCCACTGCAAACAAAAACGACTTGTCCAATTTATTCGCAATTGCGATGTAAGAGTGATGAACAGATAAAATAGCGACATCTTACTATTACTTTTTGACCTGACATTGCAGTAGGATAGACAAATTGAAGTGGAATTTGCTCCTAATAAGTCCCCCATGCAAGGCGGCCATGCTTGCTGTCAAAGCATAATGAAAGTTTAAAAAAAAAATTTGTTGCAAATCGTTTTTGATTGCAGTGAAAACCTCGAGCACCCTCTGTACAGCTGTTTCAGCCCTGCTTGGGGCTTCGTCAGCAGAAACGTAGCTCGACATTTCCACTGCAAACAAAAACGACTTGTCCAATTTATTCGCAGTTGCAATGTGAGAGTGATGAACAGATAAAACAGCGACATCTTACGCTCGCTTTTTGACCTGAAATTGCAGTAGGATAGACAAATTGAAGCGGATTTGTTCCTTATAAGTCCCCCATGCAAGGCGGCCATGGTTGCTGTCAAAGCATAATGAAAGTTTAAAAAAAAAATTTGTTGCAAATCGTTTTTGATTGCAGCCTCTGTACAGCTATTTCAGCCCTACTTGGGCTTCGTCAGCAGAGACGTAGCTCGACATTCCCACTGCAAACAAAAACGACTTAACTGATTCAATTATACGCCTTATGAATCATTGTAATAGACGGAATCATTTAATCGCAGCATTTAATTTTTATAAAAATAATAATGCATTTCTGTATACCGAATCTTTACACAACATAAACTCAATAACATCGCTAATGAGTTCCGAAAAGAAATTATTATTTTTTTTGTATAAAACCAATAAATAACGTAAATAAAACGAAAACACCTTATTCGACAGTTGACAGGAGGCATGCCACTAGTGACAGTACTACTGTTTGCAGTAAAGTTAAGCTAGAAAAATATTTCGTTTTCAACGCCAATGCTATCGGAAAATGAAATGAACATTTATTATAACTGAAGGAGTCGTTATTATTTTGTACTTCAAGTATAATTGGTCCGAAGTGAATAATCTAATATTAAAATAAACTTATAATAAAATTTTCAGTAAATTGACATTCCTATTTTATATCCTCCAATGATTTCATCTACATTCGACAACGTAAATATTTCTACCTCGAGTATCCACTTCTTAGGTCCGCACAGAAGTGTATAAAAGCTCGTTTTATTGTTGCAACAGATTAAGTTCTGTCTTTGTGCCCATTCAATTTCCGTTTTTGCAATTGAATCCTTTACAAGCTACCACATATGAAGCTTTGTCTTTCACCAAATTCAATTTATCCCGAGAACTTCAGCTATGTCCTTCGTTTCCAGTTAGATCAAATATACTGCACTGCAACTTATTTAAAACATAATCACCTTGCAATATACCAGCTAACGCATTTCTTATTTTTATTTTGAAATAATTTTATAATATTCCACAATATTATATTTTTTGCCCGATATTTTCGATAATGGTTTAATTCCACAATATTATTATTGAATTCCTTGAAACAATGTAATTGAATCTAAAGTACTAAGAAATTCAGTTAAGATTTTTTTTAATCATTTTTGTACGAGGTATTTCATAAGGGCACGGCACTAGTTGTTTGAGAATATGATTTGAAGCACCAAATAAATAAAAAAGTTCATTTGTATAAACATTTGTCTCAAATTAATTTATTACCGAGATACTAAGGTATAGAGATGGAAGATTTAGCGATAAAACATTTAGAGTAGCTGTTCAAAATGGCGTCCATTTTATTAATAATAGGGTAAGTAATTGAAGAAAATAGATTTAAAAGAAGCGGTGCTGTGGCTGTCTATGTAAGAAATAATGAATACTATGCTCCAATAGATTTAGACGCTCATGGAATGTCGGAACAACTTTGGGTGAGTCTCAAATTACACAAAAAAATCTCGGTATTGGCATTGTAAATCGTCCTCCTAATTCTAATATAATGCAATCCATGAATGAAATTGAATCTGCTATTACTAACGTTTTTCCTCTTGATGACATCATCTGCATGGGAGACTTTAATGTTAATTTGTTTAATGTAACCAGTACTAGTGCTACATACCTTACAAATCT
This sequence comes from Prosopocoilus inquinatus, assembly GCA_036172665.1. Lineage (NCBI taxonomy): Eukaryota > Metazoa > Arthropoda > Insecta > Coleoptera > Lucanidae > Prosopocoilus > Prosopocoilus inquinatus. The sequence goes on along the minus strand of CM069870.1, from coordinate 41,203,802 downwards.
GATGGATTTAATCAAGTAGTTCACGATGCCACTAGAGTTGCAAGCTATTCTAGTACTTTGTTTGATCTAATTTTTGTTAGTAATCTCAATTTAATATCTAAAGTCAATGTAATTGACACAGATATTTCGGATCATTATTTAGTATATTGTGAGTCTCTTTTTGAATCTATCAAATCCAAATTAAATTATTTCAGTTATCGTGATTTCAAAAATCTAAATTATACGCGGTTTTATGATGCCTTGCGCTCAATTCCTTGGAAAAACATATACGACATTGCGGATGTAGATGAAAAAGCTTCGTTCTTTACTGAAAATGTTCAATGTTTACTAGATCTATACTTACCATTAAAAACCGTTAAAATTTCAAAGCCTTATTCACCCTGGCTTACTAATGTGATTAAGTCCAAGATACAAATGCGTAAAAATGCTTTAGCTAAATTTAAACGCTCAAAGAGTACTGTAGATTGGGCATATTATAAAACACTACCACGAACGCAATTCGACACGAAAAAAAGCTTATGTGGAACATATTTTGAATCAAAAATCATGTCGTCAAGTCTGGAGTACTCTCAGAGAGTATTTGCGCATCTCGTAACGTAGACGTTCCTGAATCCATAGGTAACGTTAACGACTTAAATAATTTCTTTATAAATTACAGACACCAATATCAAATGATACTATCAAAGTTTACTCTTCCAATACATTTCAAAATGTCTCTAGTGAATTTCAGTTTCGTTTTCTCACTGACATTTAATGACATTTGATATAATTAATTCCTTTAAAATCTAATGCAGCTGGTTTTGACGGTATTTCTCTACAATTTTTACAATTATGCATGCCTTTCGATATTCTAAAGGCTACAGATAGAAGAGACACGTCTGTTCTGATATTATTGGATTATTCTAAGGCATTGATCATAAACTGTTAACCGCAAAATTTCATTACTTTTGCTTGTCTGGCGGTGTTTCTAGACTCTTGAGTTCTTATCTCCAATCGATCTCAAGCTGTCGCCCTTAATAACACTCTTTCGAATTTTCAGCCCATCACATTCGGTACCTCCCAGGGTTCCATTATTGGTTCTCTGTTATTTGTCCTATATACTGCCGATTTACATTCTAAGTTAAACTGTAATTGACATTGTTACGCTGATGACACACAAATTTATTTTCACTTCTTTTCAATTTAGCCGATCTGGTAACCACTGAGGAAATTATCAATGACAATTTGAAAGATTTGCTCGCTCTCTACAGATAATTCCCTGCATTTAAACGATAATAAATCTCAGGCTATCTGTTTTTGGAAAAATCGCATTAGTGTTACAGACAACTTACAAATTTTCATTGATTCTCATAAACTTTCATTTTTAGAGTGTATCAATAATATCGGTCTCATTTTTTATTCACATTTACAATTTACGTAACATATTAATAAATTAGTACGAAAATCTTTTGGAATTTTAAAGTGTTTACATACCAATAAACATTTTCTAAATAAATCTCTACGTATACACTTGTGTGAAACACTAATTTTATTTATATTTAATTATGACGATGTTGTCTACGGTCCATGCCTTGACTTATATTCTGTTAATAGGATTCAAAAAATTCAAAATGCGTGGTTGAGATTCATATTTAACTTAAAACCACATGATCATGGGGGCTGTAAATTGTCTGAAGCTAAATGGTTAATTGAAGTTTGTTCTTGTCTAATGAAAATTGTAAGTACAAAGTTTTTTTAATCTCAAACCGGACAGAAAAATGAAGGGAACACACTCAAACAAACTTCAATTATGGATATCAGAAACATAGGGTTTTACGGTTTTGTCGAGTTTCACTACGGGCATCAAAATAAGGTACTGTGCAAAATTCATTCTAATACTTTAATTAAAATTACCAGAATGAAAAATCGTAAGCTCTTTTTACTTAAATGTAGGAAAGAGGGAGTTTTCCCTCATCATATAATTGAACCTTTAAAAAGAGCGTACGATATGTCATGTCACAAAATTGACAGATACGTATCAGATTTTGCTAATAAAATTCTTTCATATGAAATAGAGGTAACTTTCAAAGTTCTTACCAAATTAACTTGGAAATTAGATTATACCTTAGGTCAGTTGAGTAATTTTCTTGATAATATCACATTGACTAATTTTCTAAATTTTGAAAATCAAAAAATGAAAGGTATTTTAATGAAATTCGATTGACACAGATTAAAAAGTTAGATAATCTTACTTCTATTAGAGATAAAAATTTTTACATTAAATTTGATCAAAATATAATAAATAAGTGGCTTGTAAATTATACAAAAACTGAGATTCCGTCAAATTTAAAATACATTTTCGCTTCAGGAAAAAAATTTTCATTACCTTATTTTCATAAACAACAAATAGATTTCTTAAAAGTATTAAGTAGCTTAAAGTTTGGTATTAAATTTTTAGATTCACCTTCAAAAATACAAATAAGAAATAAATTTTGTTCTAATTTTTTAAATTATATAAGAAATATTAAACATATAAAATAGCGAAATCTTACTATCGCTTTTTGACCTAACATTGCAGTAGGATAGACAAATTGAAGCAGGATTTGCTCCTAATGAGTCCCCCATGCAAGGCGGCCATGCTTGCTGTCAAAGCATAATGAAAGACTTTAGAAAAAAATTTGTGCAAATCGTTTTTGATTGCAGTGAGAACCTCGATCAGCCTCTGGACAGCTGTTTCAGCCCTGCTTGGGGCTTCTTCAGCAGAAACGTAGCTCGACATTCCCACTGCAGACCAAAAACGACTTGCCCAATTTATTCGCAAATGCGATGTAAGAATGATGATATTAAATACTTACAAAATTCAAATGTCTCTAATAACATTAAACAAACTTCGAACCATAAATACATATCTTTACCTTATATTGAACCATTACGCAATACATTTAAACACATTTTCAAAAAACATAATTTAATTTTAGCCAGTAAATCTTTGAATAATTTAAATTTAATTTTTTCGAATTTAAAAACCAAAATACCGAAATTAAAACAACCTAACGTGGTTTATGAAATCAAATGTTCAAGTTGTAATTCTGTTTATATAGGTGAAACGAGCCAAAATTTAAAAAAACATTTAGACCAACATAAATATCATATTCAAAAAAATAATCAAAATCATTCAATGCTTGTAGAGCATTCATTAGTAAATAATCATAATTTTGATTTTGATAATACTGACATTTTGTACAGTGAATCTAATATTTTTAAAAGACGTTTCATAGAAATGTGTAAAATTAAAATGTCTCCAAATTCTATTAATAAACGTACGGACTTTGAAAATTTAAATGACATATTTTGTAGTTTTCTAGACTCTTTAGACAGGATATAGATCTGTCAATTAATTATATAAAAAAAATTAGTTTTAATTTAGTTCTAGTTACTTTTCTCTTTATTCCGGACAACTCGTATTTTAGAGTAAAATTGTGTTACCTTTTCGTTTCTCTTGACAACTTGTTTCTCTTGACAACTTGTTTATTTACTTCTTTTCACTCCTGACGAAACTATAAATTATAGCGAAACGTTGAGTGTGTTCCCTTCATTTTTCTGTCCGGTTTGAGATTAAAAAAACTTTGTACTTACTAAATGGTTAAGTATGACAGATAGAATAGCTTTACATATGGGTTGCTTAGTGCATAAAGTAATGTTATCGTTTACTACGTATTACTTAAAATCTCTACTCTTAACTCGAAGTGAACTACACGAAGTCATTTTGAGACGTGCGAGCTTACTTGACACTCCGATTCACTCTACCTCCTCTTTTGAGAGGTCTTTTTCGTTTTCTGGGCCTAAGTTGTACAATTCACTGCCTAAGGAACTTCGTTCTCAGTATTTAGTACAGTTTAAAAGAAACTTAAAAATAAGTTTGTCAGCCAGTAAACAGTTACCAACAGGTAAAGAATTACCTTTAATTGTTGTATTATTTTATTCAGCAAGTTACATTTATTTATGCCCTTATATCTTTTTTCTTGCTTCGTATTTCTTGTTTTCAGCATATGTATTCACTTGTTTTTTTATATCCTACATGTATGTGATTAGGGTGTTGGTTGAGTGGTCGAACAGCATTTTGCTGAACTCCGCGAACAGAAATAAACCCTTATTATTATTATTAAAATGTTTACTACTAATTACCAGATCTAATGATTTTTTAACATCTGTTTTCAATACTACAAGAAATATTAACAATAGTGGAAGCGCTTAAATTTGAAAGGTACAGGATGTTACGCGGGAATTCCCACCGCTCTAACTATTTTTACGTTGGAACTTAGAAAGAAATGTTTTATACAAAATCTGTCTAGACTAACTCAAAGATTTCGTAGATATTTACAGGAAAACAAATGGACATCGCATAATCGATACACCAAATGAAATTTTGTTTTTTTTTAACAAAAATCTTGGTATATTTGTACAAAAAAGTAAAGGGATTTATTAATGGCATAACTTGGCTAGGAAAAAGTAACTGTCGTATACGTTTCGGTCTTGTTAATAACTCGGTTCACTTTAGTGTATTTTTTTGGCGCTAACCTTTTGCAATATTTGTACAAATTAAAAACATTTCAAAGGAAATTCTGATGACATTTTCTCTAAATGATTTTATACAGGTGAGCCAATAATAGTTATTAGGAAGAAACATCACTTTTGGACAGTTGAAATTAGTCAAGATAGGAGTTACTTTTTAACCACGCTCTAAATAATTTAAGTGTAAAATTAGGCATGACTCAAAGGTCTGTTACCGTAGCTTACTAAAGGTTAAAAATTTACATCATTTACTGCATTTACATGCACCGACTAACACCGGGTTTTACTAATGCACATTTGGTAATGCGAATTAAAATGGTATGTAAACGGTTTCCCAATCCGCATTTGAGTTTCTAATTCGCGAATTATAGATGTGGTTTTAGATTCTTAAACCCGGTATTAAGTGCATGTAAACGATTAATACGCTTTATTGTAAATCTGAAGATAATTTACCCGACGTGCCAACTTAAAGAAACGTAGTTAGAGCAAGGCATGTAAATCAGTAATTGGCGTTTTATTTAATTTAATAATTAAATTTAATAATTAATATGAATTTGAAGATAATTTACTCGACGTACCAACTTAAAGAAAGTAGTGGGAGCCAAGTATCTAAACAAGTAACTCGGCGTTTGTTTTAATTCGCATTACCAGATGCACATTAGCAAAACCCGGTGTCAGTCGGTGCATGTAAACGTAGTAATTGATGTCAATTCTATCCATTGAGCTATCGCTACTCCGAATTTCGAATAAGTGAATTTAATATAAATCAGAATTAAGTTGTTATTATATGATTCCAGAAACTGAATATTAGACCAATTGACTGAAAATTTACTTTACCGTAGAGTAGCATACATAGGTATATGCTGAAATTTAGTCGATAAATAAATAAGTAATAATAGTAACGTGTTAGTTGATCATGAGATCTAATTCCAAAAACTGGATATGATACCAATAGGCATATCTCAATACAAAATTTCTTTTCCACTGAAAAGTTATTGTACGGTATAGTACATTTATGCTGCAATTTAGTCGAGAAACTTGATAAGAAGCATGCTACTATCTACTACACTTCAGTAGCACCTTTCAAGAAGTGAATGGGATCCATGGGGTCATCCGCCACTACAATAATCTCTTAAGAAAGGCTCTACTATTAAATTTTATTGATTAGTGTTTAAATAGGCAATATATTATTTGGTAAATAGTATATTCAGCTGTCTATTTTTCCATTTGTTCAATAATCACGAAGTAGCATATAAAATTCCAAGAATTCAAACATACATCAATATTTTTTAAAGTTATTATAATCAATTATTATGTACATATTTCTCAGACAAATCAATTCAAGTGTTTCTTTAATTCTTTAATTCTTCATTTTCACCTCAAGCTTTTGTGAGAAAATCTGTTATAATGTAGTTTTCTTTAAGCGAACTTCCATCTGTTGTTTCAAGTTTACTTGCATACAGAGATCAACAGAAATATTGACACATGGGACACTTTTTTTTTATTATTGGTTTCTCAGAAAAACTTTAATTTTATATGAAAATTTCTGCATCTTTCCAAATTCAAAATGAAAACGTGAAAATATTATTTGTACAGGGTATTCAAACCTCTGAAAAAGTGCGAAAATGCCCCTTTAAATTCATTTTATCAAGAAAATGTCTTAACGAAAGTTGTGTCGGTTTTTTAACGGAACGCTATATATTTTAAGTTAACCCATGAAGAAACAATAAAAATGTTATAACATTATGTTTACTTGTTTCTAGTATTTACCGAGATATTTTTAATTTTATGCAAGAAGTTGCTCATATTTGATCGGCTGCCAAATTGTCAATTTTAATGAAACGACAATCAGTTTTAAAAAATAATGATCGGAAAACCACTTTTTTATTTTAAATTGAAAATCTAGTATATTTCATCAAATTAAGAATAGTATATTCTGTAACAAGATTAGAATGAAAATTCGATACGAGTGGAAGTAGTTCGAATTTTCATTCTAAACGAGTGACAGATTCTATTTTCTCCACGATCAGAAAGTATGAATCAAAGACAATTAAATCTGAACAAAACAAGTCATTTATTGAAACAATTATATTAAATATTTATATTAATTTGTCTCAAAACAACTAGGACGCCGCATTTACGTCTGACACTGACAGTTTTAAAATCCACGGCAATCTATACAGGGTGATTCACGGAATCCATTTGTTAAAAGTTTACGAACTTACCTTTGAATCTTTATTTCATATTTATTTTGCAGTTATAAGTTAGCGATAATTGTGTATTTCCAATTATCGGACACTTCCGCTTGTACCGGAAGTTGCTGTCAACTTTCTTAGTTTAAATGGAATACCCTATTTTTATTGGATTTTTGAATTCTTCGTAAAATTCTAAAATTATTTTATTCAACATATGGTACAAGAAAAATTAGCCGTTTCAGATATTTCCATTTAAAAATTTTTTTTTCAAACTTGCAGCACCTTGCTTATGACACTGCCATCTTTGTGCAGTAAAAGCTATGATGTTAATTTTTTGCCTGTAGTAGACTACAGTAACATGCTTTGAGATCATGCCCAGTTTTAAACTGAATTGTGTACAGGATGGTTAAAAAGTAAAAAACTTATTTCAACCGTCGAAAAGTCAAGTTTTTTAAATAGAACACCCGGTATATTTTTATACTATGAGATTCAGAATTATTATATTCTTTCGAACTGTATCATTTTTTTCACTTTTCGGTATTATTCCTGATTAGTATGCTATGCTAAAAACCGAAAAATAATATTTAAATACCTGTCTACCTGCCGTATTTGTTACTTACATATGCAGTATGTATGTGAATTCTTGGTATGACCTTTTATATAACTCACAAATTGTTAGCTATAATATTATTTATTATTTATTACTTATTACTTATTACTTATTACTTATTACTTATTACTTATTACTTATTACTTATTACTTATTACTTATTACTTATTACTTATTACTTATTACTTATTACTTATTACTTATTACTTATTACTTATTACTTATTACTTATTACTTATTACTTATTACTTATTACTTATTACTTATTACTTATTACTTATTACTTATTACTTATTACTTATTACTTATTACTTATTACTTATTACTTATTACTTATTACTTATTACTTATTACTTATTACTTATTACTTATTACTTATTACTTATTACTTATTACTTATTACTTATTACTTATTACTTATTACTTATTACTTATTACTTATTACTTATTACTTATTACTTATTACTTATTACTTATTACTTATTACTTATTACTTATTACTTATTACTTATTACTTATTACTTATTACTTATTACTTATTACTTATTACTTATTACTTATTACTTATTACTTATTACTTATTACTTATTACTTATTACTTATTACTTATTACTTATTACTTATTACTTATTACTTATTACTTATTACTTATTACTTATTACTTATTACTTATTACTTATTATTTATTAGTAATAAATAATGAAGGACACTTAGAACAACTTTTTGTTGTGTCTAAGTAATAACTAAAATTTTGACGAATGATTTAATTATAAAATTAGGTTTTTATTTTTTCATGATAAGTTCTTAAAAATGTCAAACAAAATAAATAAAACATTAAATGAAAGTCATCATCTTGTCATTTTGTATGAAATTAGCTGACAGGTCTGTTTGTTTGTCAACACTAGTTTACACCAAATGCACTAGTGCAAAAAACCGCTTTCGTTTGTCACAGTACAGGTGTACTGATTGCGTTCGTTTGTCCAATGCAAAATGGTGCAACACGCTCCGAACTACTCCGAACTGCAATTTGTTGTTCGAAGTTCGAGGTATGAACAAGAAAGTGCAGTTTATCCTAACCTAAAAGCTTTTCGATTTTAAATTGTACAAAACCGTAAATATGATGGAAAGGTGAATTAAAGGTAGTTTGTTTGTGGAAACACTTCAAGTCATTCTTTACATTATAAAAGTTCGTTTGTTTCCGAAAATTTTTCTGCACGAAACTACACGACACTATGCAAAATTACACTCAATGTAACTTCGTGCAGTACAAAGGAACAAACCTATTGCATGAACACGATTTTAAGGCGCTGAATTCCAACAAATCGCATTTTAAATACGCGCTATGTTACATGTTCAAGAACAACAACTTGCTGGATCCACAATCAGCTGCTACAGTTATCTGAACGCGGCCGTTGTGACAGTCACGTTCAGGGTAATAATAATTTACGTTCGGAGACGCCGACAGCAAAAGAAATTCAGTTTAGATATAAAAATTTCTATGTTTCCAAAGAAAAGGTATTAGTTTGGTGCAAAAAAGTCATATTAGGTGGAAAAAGTTGTAATAGGTGAAAAAAATTTAAAAGAAAGAGGTCATTTAGGTGAAATGAAATTTGGTTAATGACTTTATTTCTAATGAAACGAAAAGATATGCAAAAAACTTTTAAAACCCTAAAAACTAAAAGAAGACTTTTTACGTAAAATCCGGTCCCTATTATTAGTGTTAAGAGGGTTATTCTCCTACATGTAAGATAAAATTATGTATTATTCAAACTAAGCATTACAGAATTTGAAAATAAGAAATTTATTCTCCTACATCTAAGATAAAATTATGTATTATTCAAACTAAGCACTAAAGAATTTGAAAATTTTCTGCTTTGCATAATAGGCGTTTCACATAAGTGGCAAATATTTTATAGCTTTAATTTTAAATTGGTGTGTTAAGTTAAATTAAAACTAGGTCGAATTTAAAGAAGTCTCCATACATTACAAAGGCAATAGAAAATAAAACAATGCATGCCTGCCGTAATTCTAAAATTCGTGAACTTTTCAATAGAGGTATTATTAAAGTGAAATATAAAATTCTTGCACGTAATAATTAAAGAAGCTGGAGTTCATTCCCTGTTGTTTGCATGTATTGTGGTGGCTGTTAGATATGAAGTCCTTTCAGTGAATGTCAAGCGCCGTATCGATTTACTTTGCATTTCGTCATTAATATTAAATTCGAACTACATTTCCCTTCTGCGTTTTAATAAATGTGTTAGTCGTTAGGTGAACGCAAAATTTTCGTCAACCATTTCCTGTGAAAATAAGAAATACGGAACGTTAAGCATCGTGTAATAGTACCCCCACTTTCGGCTTGTAGAAACGTTGCACTTAGCTTAGAGAGCTTCGACGTAAAATATAGCACCCCTCCCACTTCGCGTTGAAAGCTCCTTCACCACCCCTACGGTGCATGCTTGCTAGTGGCGGGGGAAGTGACGTAGCACGCAGTGCGGAACAAAATACAAGCGTTCCATGGACCAGTCTGACATCTAGTGTGTGACTGTCGAGATATGAACATTCTAGGTAAGCCGTGACCTATCTTCGAGTCAACTGCTTGATTGAATTGGTACGACTGGATTTTGGTACATATTTACTGTGGTGTGCTTGATTATTGTATTTAAAAGTGCATGATCGATGTTTCTCTATATTGAAACTCAGCTTAAATTTTCTGTCCAATAAAAACATTTGTTCAAACCATTTTCAGAATAAATAAGCCGTGATCATATTATCTAGACCTTCGAAGTTTTTACTTAAACTTAAAAACAATAACTTGAAACTTAATCTATAACGTTAATTGCGATGCATTTAAAAATCATAAAATCAGTTAAAACAACTTTGGCGAATGCGCCGGTACGGTACTCATAAATAAAAAATTACTTACGCTACGAAAACATTTTTAGAATTTATAACTTTACCTTGTTAGTTTTCGCCAGAGAGTGTTGTTTATCCAATTTGCGCAATTATCTAATACATTCATGAATGTAAACCGTTCGTAGATAAAGTTTTGCCTTTATAAATTCCAACTGTCTTCTTTGTTTACTAAAAGTTTTACTAACTGGACAGTTCATGTGGTTGGGATGTTAATATTGCGTTTGCTTGGAAAACCCAAAAGATTCTGAATCGACTTACTGCTTTTACGATATCATCAGTTTAAAAAACCCAGATATTATGCAACTAAAAGTAATACGCACAATTTGTTTCTTTAGTTCCCTGAAATTACAAGTTGACAAAATTAATAATTTGCAATGAATGCAGAATTTAAAAATGTTACTTCTTATCTCGCATGCCTTCTAGTTCTTTTATTTCTTTATTCTAGTTATATATTTTTTTAATATAAACGTAAATTTGATAGCACGAAATAAATTATTGTTATTTGAATTTCTGTAGGGGTGGTTTATATTACGTAAAAATAAAATACTGTTTTACTGCAATATAAATGTGTGTATATAGTTTGAGGTAAAAAAATGTCAAGGGCTTGGGAATGAGTCCAAGAGACTCGATAAATTTCAACAAAATACTAGCGTTGTTAGAAATGAGTTCAATGTAACACTCGACTGAAAAAATATTCTCCCAATTGGCAACTGATACGGAAAGTTAAATTAAATATAACCAAAGGCATGAAGTGTCATGGCGTGTAGTAAAAGAAAAATTAAATTAAATGTTTTTAAAATGTAGTTTATTCAAAAGGTTAAATCCTTTTTTCTAAGTAGAAAAGGCTTGTTTTAAAAACTGAAAATAAATTTGTGGTGAATATAACTAAGTAATACGTATTATTTCGGCATTCTAACTGATAGTATATGACTAGAGCCATGAATCATAAACATTATATGCTTCTGAAGGAAAAGGGAAAAGATGAAAAAAATATATATAAAATAATAAATATTTAACGTCAAATTTAGATTGATTGGCCATATTCACAATATCCGTTAGTTATTTTGAGTAGTGTATTAATATTAAATCTACACTGGCGGATCAGATGATATCAATATTACTAAGCTTAATTATTGTATACCGTTTATTCTTCCTTATGTAACGCATATTATAAATTTTTGTCTAATTGAGAGCGTTTGTCCGGTATGTTGGAAAGAAGGACGTGGTATCGGTAACCACAGACTTTAAAGATCTGAGACCTATAACTATTCTCCCGACATTATCAAAAACATGAGAGAAAATAATTGAATCTCAGTTACGCTGTCATTTGAATCAATACAATATACTTCCTGAGAAACAGTCAGGCTTCAGACCTGATCATTCATGTGGTAGTGCATTACTTGACGTCACTGACGATATTTTAACCTCACTTGAAAGAGACATATCAACGCATTATTAATTTCATTCATTCATTCATTCAATATAATTAATCACAGAATATTAGCTGCTGTGTTTTACTACATTGGCCGACATGATTCTGCCATTCGATTGCTCTCAAACTCTTTAACAGACCGGACTCAACATGTCGTTATAAATGAAAGTGTTTCAAATTTACAATACTTAGACGTGGGCGTTCCGCAAGGTAGCATATGTAGACCACATCTATATACTTTATATACCTGTCAATTTCCCTTTGAACTATGCATTTGTAATTACCATCAGTACGCCAATGATATGCAAGTTTATTACTCGTTTAGTTCGAAAGACCTGAAAATTGCACAATTCAGTATAAATGATGATTTAGCTAACTTGATACAAACGTCGGAAAGACATGGCCTAATAATAAACGCTTCTGTTAGAATGTTAGAAAAGTTTTAGGACACTTCTAAATCGTCTTTACTTTTATTTGGTGGCGGTATTCAAAGAAATGCTATTAAAGAAAACATTAATATTGAAATTAAACGTACGCATGTTAAGGTCTGTGAAAACGTCAAAAATTTAGGTATAATATTTGATTCCAAGCTTCGGTTTAAAGAACATGTATCGCTTTTAGTTAAACGTGCATAAATAACACTCAAAATCTTATTTTCCAATAGACATATTCTAGATCAAACATTAAAGCTGATGCTATGTGAATCATTAGTGTTGCCTTCATTCAATTACAGTTATTATTTATAGTACTGTCCTTGTCTGGATAAGGCTACCAGAAAAATAATTCAAAATGTTCAATATTCATGTATTCGTTTCATTTTTGGTATGCGAAAGTTTGATTACATTTCAAAAGCTTTAGGCCAATCCAGATGGATAAATATGGACAGTAGGAGATATTTACGTGCTGCAAATTTATAGAGTAATGTTGGCATATATGGAATAGACCGGCTAATGTGGAATACCCGGTATTTTTGAAATAAGAAGTGCCATCTGCTAAACGACTCTCGCATTAACATGCGTTTCGGTATTGTAAGTTACTACTACAGAGATTCTCAGTCGATAAGATTGCATAACTTTACAGTACATGATTTTGTGAATTTATTGTTTTGGAAGTTTTCGCGCGGTACCAGAAAAATATATTTTGTCGTATTTTTTTAAAATAAAAATGCTTTTTACACAAATGTTAGTTTGTTATAATGTAGAATATCTTTCCTTATTTCATATCATTCCAACTGATTATTCTATATTACCTGCAATTTTAAATCATATCAAGAAATTGCAGTTTTTTTTTTAATTTGTTACAGAATTTTCCCACAAATATGTGTTTCTTAAATTTATTATATGCAACCGCTAGAAAAAAAAAGTATTTTTAATTAAAATATCTGAGTATTTAGTATCTTAGTTCAGAATTTATGACGGCTGAAAGAATGGGTACTCCATATATGCCGACTTTACTCTATTATAAAATTCTAAAATCTCAAAAGCCGCCATACCTTTTTGCAAAGTTCAAATTCAGAACTGACGTTCAAATATTAATATTCGTATAAAAGATTTCGGTACACTGCCACTTTACAGAGCAGCGACTTTTGAACGATTACTTGTATTATTGTTAAACGCATAAATCTTCAGCTTCGAGAGTTTAAAATGTCGTCGCTATATATTTTTAAAAATGCAATACTTAAGCTTATGAGAAAACAATCGTCCTAACAATCGAAGTAACAAAACAAAAACTTCATATTAATCTTATACTATCAGAATTTACTGATTGCATAAAATATTCTCACTTCTGGTTCCTGATGGTTTGGTATAGAAACCAAAAGTCGGTCCTGACTATCTGATGCCACACTATTTGGTTTAGTAATACATATTAATTTTCTAGATCTGTATGGTTACTTAAGTTGTATTCTATTTTATGTATGTATTATGAACCAATAAAGCATTATTATTATAAATACAACAAATAACAAATAACTTTTAACTCAAACATGGTGAGATTTAACTAATTTTACTAAATACTGCAGACATACAGGCTGTTTTTTTACTGCGCGTATTTTCGGATGGCTGCTGTATCATAGTGAAAAAATTTTGGAGGTACCACTTGCTTAGAACTGCTGAAATGAGCGAAAATGAAATATTTAGCAAGATTAATGATGCCTTCCTCTGTAGTTTGCGAACAGACCCACCGACACCGCACCAATCACAAAAAGAGTCCATCATTTAAACATATTCCGCAACAACTCGTAATAATAATCACTGATATCGTTTATTAATTATTTTATTAAAAATTTTAATTCACTGAGCGAAGTAATGTTACATTTAATTATTTTAAGATGCCAAACATCGATGAATAAATTAGAAAATGTATTTACCAGTTTTCCGTAATTGCACAGCGTTAAAACTGCCCTACCTTAAACGCAAAGAAGATAAATGACATCAAAAGAAATGCGAATCTGCAACTCATCAAATGCATGCAAGAGTACTTCAATTTTAAGATATCAATCAATTAGCAAATTTTGGAATTTGTAATGCCAATGTGTTAAAAATGCTCTATGCTTGACCGAATTTCATATTTGAATTAATAAAACCAGTCATACTAGTACTGAGCATATATCAGTTAACAGCTATTTTATTTTCCCTGGTTTAATTACGTAGTGCCACCTATTTTAAATTGTATAAATAGTAGATCTACTAATAGGCGTCATACGAATCAAACAGATGTTCGATCACGGCATCCTGAAACACTGGCCTATATTTGCGTCGTTATTCAAACAGGCGAGAGTAGACCACCATTCACTCGTTAGTTATGCCAACACTACCCAAAGGGTTTGAAAATCTGCCAATCTTTTCTCGAAAACTACTAACTTTTTAAGGAAATAAATCTGATCTGATCTACTCCACAGGAGATTTAATGTAAGCGCAACATATATATATAAAATCCAAAGGGAAGTATCACCGTACTTGTTGAAATTTAAACCGAAAGAGATTTTTTAACGAGGATAATCACCAACCGTTTATCCTTGTTAAACAATCTCTTTCGGTTTAAATATATACATATATATATTCGGCCTGTTTTAATATAAAATAAAGGTCATCTTCAGGCTAAAAAGTGAGAAAAAGGTTTGTTATTAACTTTTTATTGTAGACATTTGAGTTCAATTGTTGCCATTTATGATGATGTATTACAGGTTTAAATATTTGTACACAGTAAAAGAACACCCGGTATATAGGCATCCCTCTGTATTGTTGATCACTACGTCAACATTGAATATGTATGTGTTTCATTAGTAACATGATCTACTATCCTAATTCCCTAGTTGACCAGCGCTACCCCTATAAATCTTTATTTATTGTTTGCTGATCGGTGCAAAATACGATTTAAAATTAGGTCGTATGATGGTTCAATACCAACCAAGCAATTTAACTAGATTTGGGGTCTAATTTCGTTACGGATCGAAAAAGCAAATTTATTTTATCTATTATTAACGTTTCTGTTTATTTGCTGAAATATATTATCGATACTGACTGAATAATTTTAGAATCACGAATATGAAACATTGTTATTAGTTTGGTTATTTTAGAATAATACAGCTCATTTCGTACTCTTTTATTATTTAGTTTCTAGGAGTACACTTTTATTACAGTCAAGTTGTAATTTCAATTTAATTCTTAATAGTTGTTAAAAATACATTATGCAAAAAGTTCTAACTTACATCAATATAAGAATCAAGGTCATGTCACTCTTTCCTTGTGTTTTTACGTAACATTGCTTTCATAAACCTTTATGCGTATACGTTAACGAGGTGCTTCTTCACGCATGTTACAATTTTTGAAAAGAGTTTTAGACTGTATTACATTCAAGGGTGTTAATAATTACCTATAAAATGTGAAAACTTTTTCGCGAGACAACTTCCACTCATTATTTATAAGTAAAGTCATCAATCAAACGAAAGCCCGGTACATTTTTGAAAGTTCATATTTACATTCGTCATCACAAATTATCCAGCGCTAAATTGTTACATTGAAAATACAAATTTAAATACATACGATCACAAACGAAGAAAACGCATTCGTACCGATTAAATGAGATTGGTACGCAAAATCAGCTTTATTGAACAATACTTACCCATTTGTCGATTTTTTTTTGTAGGCGAATGAATGCCAGAAGGGAAAAATGATGAATTGCTATACGCGCACCTAATGGTTGACACATTAATGATGTTTTTTACAGTTCGGGCCGTATAAAAGTTTCAGATAATTAATTCTGGGTTTTAATTATGAAAGTTTGAGAGCTTCGGTTTTCTGGGCGTAATTTATTTATATTCTTGATCCTTTATTCTACAGGAACATATCCTGGTTACGCAGATTTGCTTTTACTTTTTTTTGCTTTCTAAAGTTAAAACAATTTCAGATTTGCTTTTAATCAAATTGGTATTTATATTAAAGTTCCGCCTTAACTTATAAACTGACAACATACACATCAATACATTTTATGCTGTAAGAATATTTTCTTGAATGTTGTGTGCATGCGTTGTATGTACGCATACGGATGTTCGTCGGAAGCCGCTACAATAGCTAACCTTCTCATTTGTATTAAATTAGAAAAGTTTTGGACGTTTCCTCCTCGCTAAAATAGTAAAGGAGACTGGTTTAAGAAATAATTGAAATTAATCTCCGCCCACAGTAATTTTATATCCGTAGGTACGTATTTCGGCAGCTAAGCTGCCATCTTCAGTACGTAGTTAAAAACAACATAGTCATCCTAATAAAATCATAAAAATGTAAAAACTAATAGCAATCTAATCATCTTATAAGATATATATGTCTAAATATAAGTATATAAATTAATAAAAACTTTCATTATGCTTTGAGAGCAAGCATGGCCGCCTTGCATGGGGGACTTATTAGGAGCAAATCCCGCTTCAGTTTGTCTATCCTACTGCAATTTCAGGTCAAAAGGCGATCGTAAGATGTCGCTATTTTATCTGTTCATAAATTAATATGTAAACATCTGAAATTAACCGTCAGAAAAATCTTACAAATAAAAGCAAACCAAACAACACGGAAATACGAAAATAAATAGTCCAAAGACCCGAAAAAAGTTCTTATTCTAACGAATAAATAAGTATATAATTCCCTGTTATTTGATACCTAAAAAAATCTGAAAAATAAAATAGAATATATACCTGGTATCCCGCGCCATGTGCTCAACCTTCTACAACCTTTATTTATTAATCGATTAGACAAAGAAAAAATTAAATAAAAAATGGAATTTTTTGACATACTGCTTCCGGTTTCGCTGGAAGTGATATCAACTTTCTTATTTTAAATGGAATACGTATCAATTGATAATTTTGGTTTCCATGACAATGAAAAAAAAAACTTTTTTATTTTTCAATCTGGAAAGCCATGAATCGAATTTCCCCGATCTAATGCGATCAAGTGTTTCGAGAAAATCACTCTTTTGATTGTATTTTGCTTTTTAACATTTTTTCAGCATATAAAATTTTCATTAGGTCGTAAGTCATTTTTTTTTAAATAGAAACTCATATGTTTCTTAGCTTAGATCAACAGAACATTTATTTCTGAGTAATACATCATGTTTTCTTTGAAAGTCATTTGAAATAAAGGGAATGTAAAATTTCACTAAGACATGCTCTATTTTTAATTAATTTTCAAAGAAAATATGTCGTATTTAGTATCAGCGTACTCAGAAAGAAATGTTATGTTGAACTAAGATAAGAAACATATGAGGTTCTATCGAAAAAAATGTGTTAAGACCTAATGAAAATTTCAAGTACTGTAAAAAAGTTAAAAATAAAAATACCATCATCAAAGGAGTGATTTTCTCGAAACACTCGATCGCATTAGATCGAAAAAATACGATTCATAGCTTTCTAGATTGAAAATAAAAAAGTTTCTTTTTCGTTGTCATGGAAACCAAAGTTAACAATTGATACGTATTCGGACTCGTAATGAACCGTAAATTTCAAATATGTAAAAATAAAAACAGAGACAAAAAGAAGAATCTTGTACCTCCTAGAAACTGATGAACCAGTAAACGATTAAAAAACACTTTCTCAAAATGAAACGAGAGAGAAATCGAACAAGAGCTACAGAATCTGAAACAGCATGCAATAAAAATGGAACTCTCGAGCTACACTTCTGCTGATGAGGAGGACTGAAGCAGCTGAAACAGAGGATATTCGAGGGATCCACTGCAATCAAAAACGATATGCAACAATTTTTTTTGTCACAACATCAACATAATTCCGCCCAAAGAAAAAGCAATGGAAGAGGTACTTCAATATTAATTGGATCGGGAATATATGAATGAATATTTGGTTCTACGTTGGTAGGATTAACTACAAAATTCATGCGGAAAACATTTCTTATTATATTAGAATCAAAATATCCCATTGTAATGAACCTGCAAGTTGCAGACCCAAGGTATAAATGAGTTATGGGATTACCATTCTCAGGTATTTAAAAAGAAAAGTTCAAGCTAATCAACTGAAGAGAAAACTCAACTAAAGGTTTTCTATGGAAGTGTATACAATCTTTAAAGAATAAATTACTAGAATTTCAAGAGCAAGACTATGTTTATGACATCAACTGTTACAAAGAACACCGCGAAGAAGGATGAAATTAGTAATTCAGATATAGGTAACTACTTAGTCAAAATAATATCTCTATATAAAGTATAAAGACTCCTAAGGGTTGTTTGGGGTTTAGGCGATGTAGAAATTACAAACACAAAGTCAAGCAAGTAAATAGCAATTTTGGTAGTCGAAAAGATCTGTGGTCAATTTCTAAGGAAATGCACTGCGAAATATGCGCTGAGAACGTTACTGGTTTTCATTTAGTAACATTGTTAATAGCAATGTGATTTACAGATCACCAACCTCTTAGATTTCATATACCCGAATCCAGCACACTAATATTTTCTGATTTACTAACATCTTATAGAATGACAGTTACAATTAATGAAGGTACAAAGATTAATCACTGCATAGATAATATATTGACAAAATTTTTATTGAAATATTGATAGAAATCCAATTACAAAAAGCGGCCTATTTATTTTGCACCAAATAATATAATAAGTAAACTGGTCTTGTAGAAACCAATACTCATTTGATAAATGCATGAAATTTGATATTTTCGTCCATAACATAGAAGAGGCGATGAATGATGCGTTGCCTGAAAGAAGTAAAGTTGTTCAGAACAATAAGGAAAAGGGAGGAATATTGTTTTTTGATGACAGTTTAAAGCAAATGCGTTCAATGAGTGCTGCATATCTCGTCAGGATCTAAATGTAATGTGAATCGCGTTGAGTAGGAGGCAGTTACGCGTTTTCGAATTAGTTGTGATAGGCTCTGGAAATGACCCAAATAACTTTCGACCAATTTCAATCTTTCCTGTTTGGCAAAGAAATTGGCTTTAACCTCCTAACCACAAAATGAAGCGTGCTCTCTGAATTGAGCGTCTCACCGGATTGCGTCAACCAAGTCAAGCAACACGGAACCTGCCAAAGGCCCATGATCGGTGTACATTAAGTCTCTCTTATTTTTATACATGAAAATGGTTTCAGACCCATCTAATTCCCTGTTGCTTGACGTTGCTTTTACTAATCTAAGATTGTTTGAATCTATTTTATGACTGGTGTCAAAAATATGTTAGGCAACACTGGATTTTTCAATTCTATTGTACTTTAAATGAGCTAAATTTTCTTTAAATATTTCCGTTTGTTTGCCGAATATAATTTTTAGTACACTCTTCACAAGATATTTCATAGATTTCTGATTTCTGATTTGGTTCAGTTTTGTCTTTACGGTTTGCCAGTAAACGTTTTAAAGTATTATTATTAATATGTGCGATTGTGTACCTCTACGTTTTAAAAATGCTATCTTTGGAACAATATTTGTCAAACGGAATTTTAATGTATTTGAATATGTTTGTTTCTACCGGTAACAAAGTGGTAAGTTTTTTGATGTTGGCTTTCTTTACAATTTTTCTTAAAGTATTTTCTACGATATCTACTGAGTAACCATTGTGGACTGCTATATCTTTAATAAATCTGAGTTCTTTGTTGTATCTTTCTTTTGAGAGTGGGAAGTTGACTAATCTATTAAGTAGAAGAGAAGTTACAGAATACTTATACGATAAGACATGTGTGAGTCATTAACAATATATCTGTTGGTGCTTGTTTCTTTCCTATATATATATATATCAAATTCTAAATTATTTCCACTATTTCTAATAACCAAGGCTTCGAGGAATGGTAATTTCCCATCAACCTTTTTTTCTACCGTTTAATTTAATACTAGGAAATTTAGAATTTAAAATATTCAAAAAGACCTCTATTCTGCATTCCTTGGTATTAAAAACAGCAAAAACATCATCTACATATCTAAACCAAATTTTTGGGAAATAATTAAAATTTTCTTTGAGGGAAGTTTCTAAATTACACATAAAAAGATTAGCAATTTATGGTTAGAAGCAGTTTCCCATTGAGAAGTCCCTTCGGTTTGTTTAAAAAATTCCCCATTCACTTGGAAACAATTTTGCGACATACATAAGCAAAAACATCATCTACATATCTAAACCAAATTTTTGGGAAATAATTAAAATTTTCTTTGAGGGAAGTTTCGTGTATTATTTTCTAGTCGAATTTTACATGCGTTTCTTACAAACGTTTTATTGACTTCATCCAACGAAGAGATGGATCTTTCTATACTTGCTACAATATCTACAATTGGTGGTTTTTTATACGGCAGATTAATTTTCAAACCTTTATTCAATAATGCAATTCCCTTCTCAGTGAGTGATTTTAATATTCTTGTTTGGACCAAAATAGTGTAGAAGGCTCATAAAATAAGAATTTGTTCATATAGTAATAAGTACAAAGTTTTTTTAATCTCAAACCGGACAGAAAAATGACGAAGCTATAAATCTATAGCGAAACGTTGAGTGTGTTTCCCTTCATTTTTCTGTCCGGTTTGAGATTAAAAAAACTTTGTACTTACTATTTTCATCGGACAAGAACAAACTTCATATAGTAATAGTTATTCGTTACATCATAATATGTTTATAGGAAGTCATTATCAGTTATAGATGCAATTAAGTATAGATTGTGCTACCCAAGTAACCAAAAATGACTTTAAGAAAGCTTTAATTTAAAGTCACTTAAAGAATAGGAAAACAAATTTATTTTTTATGTTAAAATAACTTTAAATTTTACTGCAATGTTAGGTCAAAAAGCAATAGTAAGATGTCGCTATTTTATATGTTCATCATTTAAATTTAAACATTTTCTCGACATTAATAAAGCACTTAAATGTCCAAAAAGATCACAAGTAATAAATAAAAATAATGATGTAGAAGTGTCTAAAGAGCAGCTTATAAAGTAATATCGACGACTTAATTTTTTTATTTTAAAAAATTATTAATTATTATTTTTACTCTAATTGCCTTGTTATTAATTTAAAGATAATTTAATTTAATAAGCAGTTCGTTATGTTCATCAATTTATAATTTTTTATGCAAAATATAACTGTATTATCCTGCATGTGCTTTATAATAATGGTTGCTGCATCCTATCAAGCGGGAAACATGGTTGCTAACATAAAGATTATAACAAATATAAAACCCAAAAAAGCTGCAATACCAACAGGTTTTTTAAGTTATTTATTATGGGCCCCGCTGCAACATTTATAAGAGTAAATTACTATGTTAATGCTCTCCTAAGGTCCGGTTTTTCAATTGATTGGTAAAGTGACGGTTACTTACTTAATTTAACCTCTTTGGTAACATGGTTGTTAATAAATCAAATACCAAAGAAGTAGAGTCGTACAGTTGCTCGTACACATTTATGTATCCCCTCTACATGTTTACCGCTACCAAACAAATTTACTGGCTGTTAGTTTACCTCCTTGTTGAAAGGAATTTATGTGAAATTACCTTTAATTGCTGTAATCGTAAAATTTTAAACAAAATAAAACACTTTTTAAGCTTTTTAAGTTTATCCTCCAACTCGTCATTTGAAATTACTTCAAGTGTGACTTAGCACTTTATTCACACCACCCAATGTCTTATGAACTTTGCTTTTTAGTATACAGGGAGTTTCAGGAAACCCATTCATTAACAGTTTACGAACTTCCTCTTTGAATTTCTATTTCATATTTTGCGATTATAAGTTAGCGATAATGATCTATTAAAATATATTTCCAACTTTCGGACACTTCCGCTTGTACCGGAAGTTGCTGTCAACTGTCTTATTTTAAATGGAATACACCATTTTTTATTGCATTTCTGAAATCTTCATAAAATTTTAAATATTTCCATTTTTTAAAAAAAGTTCAAAGTTGCAGTACCTTGTTTATGATGCTGCTATCTTTGTGTAACAAAAGCCATAATTTCAATTTTTGGCCTGTAGTAGGCTATGGTCATAAGCTTTTATGTCATACCTAATTTTACACAAAATCGTTTACAGGCTAGTTGAAAAGTAACTTCTATACGAACTAACTGTCAACTGTCGAAAAGTCATGTTTTTTAAATGGAACACCATATTTTTATACCATGTGACTCAGGATTAAATGTTCTTTCGTCCTGTATTAGCATTCCCTATACCCTATCTCTTATAGTTCACTCGTTATTGATGATTTCTTTTTAACACGTAATTTTTTTCAAAAATTTTTTGTGCAAATCGTTTTTGATTGCAGTGAAGACCTCGAGCAGCCTCTGTACAGCTGTTTCAGCCCTGCTTGGGGCATCTTCAGCAGAGACGTAGCTCGACATTCCCACTGTAAACAAAACGACTTGTCCAATTTATTCATTATACTTTGACAGCAAGCATGGCCGCCTTGCGTGGGGACTTATTAGGAGCAAATCCCGCTTCAATTTGTCTACCCTACTGCAATGTCAGGTCAAAATGCGATAGTAAGATGTCGGTATTTTATCTGTAATTTTTTTCCATTTTACGGTATTATTTTTAAATAATGGGCTATGAAAACTAGAAAATTATAATTTTTGAAATTCATCTGTCTGGTAAGAATTAAAAAAAACAATTTAATCGCTACGAAGAACCAAAAAAAATGAGTAATCAAACACAGACATATTAAATGTATTTGATGATAAAAAAATCGACAATTCAAGAAGTTAATAAAAAAAAGTTGTTATATCGAGGAAAATGCGTTATTACTTAGTTACAGTAGAAAGTAATAAATAAGAGCCGAGGACAACTTAGAGTCAATATTATAACCAACAATTTTTGTTTGCAGTGGGAATGTCAAGCTACGTCTCTGCTGAAGAAGCCCCAAGCAGGGCTGAAACAGCTGTACAGAGGCTGCTCGAGGTTTTCACTGCAATCAAAAACGATTTGCACAAAATTTTTTTGAAAAAAATTACGTATTAAAAAGAAATCATCAATAACGAGTGAACTATAAGAGATAGGTAT
The DNA here is from genome assembly GCA_036172665.1 of Prosopocoilus inquinatus. NCBI lineage: Eukaryota > Metazoa > Arthropoda > Insecta > Coleoptera > Lucanidae > Prosopocoilus > Prosopocoilus inquinatus. The sequence goes on along the minus strand of CM069870.1, from coordinate 41,180,647 downwards.
AGGGAATGCTAATACAGGACGAAAGAACATTTAATCCTGAGTCACATGGTATAAAAATATACTAGGTGTTCCATTTAAAAAACATGACTTTTCGACAGTTGACAGTTAGTTCGAATAGAAGTTACTTTTCAACTAGCCTGTAAACGATTTTGTGTAAAATTAGGTATGACATAAAAGCTTATGACCATAGCCTACTACAGGCCAAAAATTGAAATTATGGCTTTTGTTACACAAAGATAGCAGCATCATAAACAAGGTACTGCAACTTTGAACTTTTTTCAAAAAATGGAAATGTCTCTAAAACGGCTAATTTTTCTTGTATCACATGTTGCATAAAATGTTTTTAGAATCTTATGAAGATTTCAAAGATGTATTAAAAATTGGGGTATTCTATTTAAAATAAGAAAGTTGACAGTAACTTCCGGTATAAGCGGAAGTGTCCGAAATTTGAAAATATTATATTTTGATAGATTCATATCGTTAACTTATAACTGCAAAATATGAAACAGAAATTCAAAGAAGTCCGTAAACTTTTAATGAAAGGGTTGCCTGAATCTCCCTGTATTGTTTATTAGAACAATCATAATTCTACATTACTTCCGTTTAACATTTTAGTTCGATAATTGTTATATAAAACTATACATCATTTATAAAAACTCTTTCTAACGGTATTTAACAATTAATATTATTTCCTATTACAGACAAATCAGTAAGTATATTTATTATTTTAAGGTGTATAAACCACATTATAAAACGATAATAAAACCATAATACTGTTTTTAAAGAACTTATTATACACTCTTAAGAAGCAAATATAACATTTATAAAATTTTGTTGCAAGCATGGCCGCCTTGCATGGGGTAGCTTATTAAATAGCAAATCCGCTTCAATTTGTTATCCTACTGCAATGTCAGGTCAAAAAGCGATGGTAGGATATCGCTGTTTTATCTATAACATTTATGTAAATGTGAAAATCTACCACGAACACCATTTTACTTATAGAGGGTATGTGCAAAAGCAATATTTGTAAATGTAGTGATGTAAATGTTTTATTACTGTAAATCCTTCTACAGCTTGTTCTTAAAAATAAATTGTTGTGTAAGTATTTTTACTTTATTAAAAATTTTAATAAATCAAAAAAGTACATAACGCTCCAAATAAATAGTAATAATAGAGTAATTTAGCTTTAAGAAGCAATATACATATGTACTACTTGAGTATCGTTCAATTCAATTCAACTGTTGGCTCTTATTGAATCATGAAGTTACACCTCTCATTTACAAGAATCGCGTGTTTCAGGCTTCCGGCCTTTGAAGGCAGTATTGGTGACTTTTGAGTAGTTGATCACGAGATCTATAATTCTCTTAATATTGATCTGCCAAAACAGTAAATATCAGTGTATTATTAATGCTATAAACAGTAAACCGCCAGTTATTAATGCATTTCGCGTTTGGATCGTATTATACACTATGTCCATAAATGCTTTCATTATAAAAAAATGTGTTTTAGAAATGGAGTCATTCTTTACAAAAGTTGTTGCTTGTCCTAGAAACCCAAGAAATGATATGAGAAATAATAAACTTCGATTGTCAGCTTAGAAAAATTGAAAATTCTGCTTCGACTTTCATAAAAGTGTAAAGTTCCAAAGCTTTGAGTAAAGTCATCTTAGCCGGTATTGACAGTTAAAAATATTCATTTAATTGAAGTCGACTCTTGTCCGACGAAATACATATATGAGAAAATAGTTTTTAATCTTTAAACGGAGACAGTAAAATCAGAAGGAACACTACGTTTCGCTATTACTTGATAGCAATAGCAATAGTCCGTTTGAAATTTTAAAAACTGTTAGGAGTATTATTTATGTCAAAGAATTATAAGAAAAGATCATTTCTGTATAATTTAGTTTTACAAATTATGTTTGCTGTGTGTAAAAATATTTACTAATTTTCCAAAACATTTTAAAGCATTAACACTTACTGCACTAGCGCCGCCGCCCCTTGTCCACAGATGTGTGATCTCATCTTCAGACGCTAGCATTTGTAAATAATTAATATAATTAAGATTCGATAGGTTTGACAATGCATACATTTTTCTTTTATACTGGGTGTCTCACAACGTACGGAGGAGATTGAAAGGGCAGCTGTAGGACATCAAAATAAAACTTTTTTCTTAATTCACTTTTGACCAAAACCTGTTTTTGGGCATTAAAAGAAAAAGCGGAATAGCCGTAACTTTAACGTGACTACATTTTTTTAAATAGTTGTTTATTGTAAATCAGTGTTCAATTAACTCACAAATACCTCAAATTTGAATTTAGAGCATAAATATTACTACAGAGAGTAACTTTTGCTTGTTAACTAATTTCACTTTAAACTCTTGTAACTTTTTAGTTATTTATTTTTTACCAAAAATTTATTAAGAAAAAAGCTCTAATTTGATCTCCCCTAGCTACCCTTTTAATCTCCTTCGTAGGTTATGAGACACCCAGTATAGTAAAATTAACTAAATTCGGTCTACATCAAAAATATTGTAACTGGTGTCCACTTTGACTGCGCACCGTAGGAATTTCAATGTATTTTTTCCTTAATTTTTCTTTCCTATCGAAGTAATACGCAGCCTTGTATTAAACTTATAAGGGAACACTGGGAACCCGGAAATTCAGATTTCATTGAAACTTTGTAGATTACCGTAACATAAAAAACAATGCATATTTTTTTAACTGTCCAATCGCCCGTTTTTGAGTCTCACCCCCCTCCAAAGATACGCACGATTTTCATATATTGAGGTCTATTCTGTAGCAGTGATGTGGACTTGATACATCTCAAATATAGCTACGTATTAAGTGACCTTGCAAAATCGGTATTCTGTAAACAGTTTTGTAAAAACTTGCAATGTATCAAGTGTGACATCAAGTTAATATTCATCTTTCTTCAGTTGGCGGTCGGCAATGCCACTTGAATTTTATGAAATCGCATTGAGTTTTCTTCAGTTATTGAAGACCATATCAATTAATATGCATATCAATGATACAGAAAAGCCCTGATTGTTAAATATCTCTAAAACGACAAAAGATATTAAAAATCCTTATAAATATGTAGATTAAGTTGATTAAAACATTTTAAAGATAGCTTAAATATTTTTTTGAAAAATTAGTACGTGGAAGGGCCACGCCCCCCGCCCCCACACCTAGTTTTTATCCTTCTATAAAAAGCTGCTTACTTGTGGAAAATAGTGGTGTATGTATAATAAGTGTATACAGGATTATTTTTGCAAACTGAAATTCATGAGTTCAGACAAAACTATTTAATTGAAATAAAACCCACTTCTAGGTATTACCAGTTATACCGGAAGTCGCTCTCAACTCGCTTACCTTAAACGGTATGGTACATTTTTCATTACGATTTTATGTACACGTAAAAATAATAAAAATGATAATACATTTCCTTATCTTCTAATTGGACAATTTTTGATTTATTTTGAGTTTTCTTCAAAATTTGAATTCTGCAACCTAAATTAAAAAAGAAATAATACCATAACTTTTAGTGAGGAAATTTTAATTGTAACAGCCGATGTTCCGATTGAAGCTTCAAGATTCTTCAAAGTTTCATCAGCACACATTATTTAGCTGCAGGGTGTGAGTAGAAGAGAAAGTGCTCTAAAACCATTGTTTGATTTTCTACACGATCTTTGAATGATTTCTCCACCTTTGTTTTAGATTGCATAAAGTTAGATTCAAGGAGTGTAAACTACAGATGTAAATACATACTTAGGTTCAACTTTCTTAATAATTTTACTCTTTCCACATACATAAGGAATTCAAAAAAGCAATAAAAAATTCGGCTTTCCATTTAAAATAAGAAAATTGACAGCAACGTCTGGAATAAGCGGAAATGCCCAAAATTGAAAATATCATATTTCAATAGATCATTATCGCTAACATAACTGGAAAATATGAAATCGAAATTCAAAGGGGAAGTCCGTAAACTTCTAACAAACGGGTCCCGTGAATCATCTTGTATATACACTGTGTTGAATCGTTTTTCAGAAATAGCAAAATAGCAAGTAAAAGTAAATAGTTGCAATTATTGACTCTCTTGTAAATTTCACAGCAAAACGGCAAAGGAAAATATTGTTCAGAATATTAAAGTACAATTAATATCATATGCGAAGTATGATCACAACTGATCAACCAAAAGTAAACCGATGTTACAAAATATTGAAAAAAAAAATGTTTGTACAAAAACTCCAAGAAGTGGAATTCTGAATGATATTTGTTTAAAAAAAAACTTTACTGAACTTTGCATTTCCTTACAAAAAACCGAGGTTATCATGAATGTCAATTTCAAGTAAGGCTGGCCAACCACGAGAAGAAATTTAAAAAAAGGCACTTTATAGGCGTCCGCGAGCTCAGTAACTGCACTTACGATAGATAATAACAACAAACAACAATTAAATCGCAAGTACATTCGATAGGCATTTGTTTGTATTCCGAAACACAGCCCTGATCATGCAGGAAATCATACCAAACGCCTAAAATGAATTGTTTACTTTCAGCGCATGTTATATAAGTGTATCAGTTCAAATGTTGAGGAGTGTATTAATAATAATATAAAAAGTACAAAGTTTTTTTTATCTTGAACCGGACAGAAATATGATGGGAACATACTCGACGTTTCGCTATAGATTTATAGCTTCGTCAGGACAAGAATCAACTTAATTTAAAAATATAATAATACTCACTATGAAAGTGATTTAGTTTTTAGAAATCGTTTAAAGACGTATTAATTACCTTAATTGAAGTTTGTTCTTGTCCGATGAAAATAGTAAGTACAAAGTTTTTTTAATCTCAAACCGGACAGAAAAATGAAGGGAAACACACTCAACGTTTCGCTATAGATTTATAGCTCCTGACGAAGCTATAAATCTATAGCGAAACGTTGAGTGTGTTTCCCTTCATTTTTCTGTCCGGTTTGAGATTAAAAAAACTTTGTACTTAGTATTAATTACCTTCGACATTTTTCCCAAAAGGTACCTTACAACAAAAACGAATAAATGCAAAAGTACTACTTCTGTTTATTATGTTAATCTTTTTTAATTTTTCCAGTTAGAAATATTTGAAGTTTTCACATTTATGAAATTAAGTTTTAATATGTGAAATTTTGAGAATACTGAGAATTCACTTATTACGGAATTTAAAAACACCAAGTGGTTTCCTGATCTTGAAATTGTTGTATAAGTTGAAATTAACACGTAAAAAAAATCTCATTGAAACTTCAAAAGTCTTGAGAAATAACAATTTTGGGAATTTAACTATTTCGAAAAGATAATTGTTCGCCGCTGATATTGTAATATAAAAATAAGCGCCGCCGATTTCTGCTCATAACGATGACACTGCCTTATTTTCTCTACCTAGTTATAACTCCAAACATTAGTTTATGAATGGTTTATGAATAGTTTATTCTGTTGTGGTATAAAGCGCGTGTTATTTCCACTTATGTATAAGCATCGCGCATTGTATCTTGGATCGAAAAGTGATCACGCATTCGGTCATCTACCGAAAAGATATTTATGACGCGTGTTTCAGAGGGCTGAGGGGATTTGTTGTGATTATAAAATGTTTCATCTGAGATTCATTGCGGTGACGCAAATTAACAATTGTATTTATGTTTTAATCTCAATGCAATTAAAAACGCAATTCTCATGAGTCAATAATAATCATTTCATTAAAAATAATTTTTTTGATGACTTCCGGTTATACTGGAAATAAGTGCCTACTTCGATATTTTAAATAGAATGACCCATATTTTATTACATTTTTGAATTCCTCGTCAGGTTGTGAAACATTTGTTGTGTCTAAAATGAATCGTTTTTGATCAAATCGATGCTAAAGTAAAAAGTACGCAGTAGCAGTGCTTTACGCCATCTTAAATAATTCAGAAAAGATTGTAGATGGGCAAATGAGATTTTGCTATTCATTTCTACAAGAAATGTGTTTAATAATAAGGGCTCACTAAAATGGGTAATATTAATTCTTTTTTAATGGAACCCTATATTTTTTTCCATCCATTAGATGTAAAATTAAATTTCCTTTTCACTAATGTAGGGTTATCGATATCTACTATTAATAGTTTTTGAGAAATTTACAATCTTAGAACTTCGGTGACATGACGTTTGCCTTGAATGTTTAATGTTTTGTTTTCTGTAATATGAAATTACATAACTACATATTAATAACAGAGGAAAGAAATTATTACAAACAAACAAAATAGTTAAATGCATAACAGGAACAAAAATGTTAATTGGGAACAAAAATGTTAATTGTTTGTAAGAATTTTCCAGAACAAATGCTCAAAAAGATCTCCACTCTCATTAATACATAAATTAATTCACTTATGGAAAGCTCTATCAAATTTATTACGCGTTTGTGGAGTAATTTCTTCGAATGCCTACATTATTCTGCATCTTATGTTATCGGAAGTTGTTTTCTTTATCTTAAAAGTTGTCGTAATTCTACTGATATACCTTAAGCGAAGCCGGTCTAGAAAGAATAAACACATATTGCTATGTTATTTTAGTTGAAGGGTTAATTTTGATTATGTTAAATAAGTTTTACCTATATTTTTGGTATGTATTAATATAATTTCGCATCAGAATTTTGTTTAAAGTCAGTATACATTTCGTGTATCAAAGGAGAATGGTAATTCTAAGGTATTTCGTCTCAAGTAATGCTTACAGTAAAACACAAATTTTGTTCCATGAATTAAATGATATAGGTTACGACAAAACACATTGAACCGCAACCTAAAATCAGTCTTGAAGCTTCTACGATGTAACAAAGGACAGCTGATATGAATGTATCTCTTAAGCCTAGCAAAAGGTGAACCCATCGTAAGCCAAAATGGTCATCTTCGGCCAAGAAGTCTTCCAGCATCACGACAACAAGAAACACATTCGTGGCAACAAAACAAAATATGTACAGAGATTATTGTTTGATATCCGTAAAGAGAATTTATTTAGGAATAAAGTAATACGGAAGTAGTTTTTTGTGAAAACCAATAAAACTCATTTAACAAAAAAATGTTTACTAGAAATTGGGAATGACGCGCTCTAAGGATATTCAGAAAACGAGAGGGAGGTGTTTTTCTTGCATGATCTATATAAGGGGATGGAACGATTTTCAAAAAAGTCACAAAAATACCAGCAAGCATCTGCGCCAGGTGTTTTCGAAAAAGTTTATCAAAAACGAAAGTACAGTGTCGAAGTTATCATTGAAATAAATTTATGAACGACTGCGTGCGTGTACATTAATAATAAAGTGCAGATGGGACAAAAGCCGTAAGATGAAGAAAATTATTAACATAACATCGGGGACTGTTTAAATCACATATCAATTTTAATAAAGGATTGTTCAAATAAATTCAACGTTTAATGTCACGACGAGTAATAAATACTTAAAGGAAAGCTAGCGTATCAGTATCGCAAAAATAAATATCAAACAATTAATAACTCCATTGCAGGAACTTAGTTTGTTATAACCCGTTTAAAATAAAGAAATACATTTCATTTATTGTAGCAAAATCAAAAATTTGTTAAATAAACCCATAGAAGAAAATAAACGATTTTAAATTGTTCTGAATTTCATTCACCCAAAATATTATTATAAACAACAAGAAAAAAGGTCACGACCCTGGACCTATAAGAGTTTCATGTTAACAAAAATTTATATGTGTTATTATAAACAAAAATTGTGTACGAAAAATAACAATAACATAGCAATATGTATATTTATTGCAATAGAAGACTTCTCTTATCTTATATTAATTGCAGTAAAATGCGTAATTGATTACTAGAAACTGAAATTTCTTAAAATTTTGTAAATCGTAGATCCCTATTTCCACACTTAAAAAAGGAGAGTAAATAAATTTTATTTTTTGTTAATTAAAATATGTAAATATTACCTGTATATATCATTGTAAACAAAGGGAAAGAGCACATTCAAATACTCCAGTGTCTTACTCGAGAATGAGCAACTAAAGTTTGGAGTGAAAACTTGAGAACTGATAGTCAAGAAAATAATCTAAAAGCATGTTTACATTTCTCCTATAACTCCTGACCTACATAGAATTTTTTAATTTTTAAAGTAATTTATAATTGCTCTAATACTTAGGAAGAATTCGTTCCATTTATCCGATTCCCTCTGCTGGGACATCTGTAGTACACAAGTATACAATACAAATATTAGATTCATGCTCTGCAATGAATAAAAATTGAAAATAATTATTAAAAATAATTTGGAAACACTTTTAAAGGTCTAAATATGCTTCAAGTATAAAACAGGGTTGTAATACACATTATACGGACTATTCCTACATATATGCAAATACCTATGTGCTCAATAGAATTGAAAATGTGTGTGTTATTTTCAGGAATTCATATAAATAACAAAATAAAAACATTTTTCATACTCACAAACTCAATATTCATTTGCATATAACTATTAGCCTTGCTGATTTATTCAATTATCAATTACAAAAACAACCTTTAAATATACATTCAGTATATTACATCTCCATTTTTTAATAAATGCGATAAACAAATATTAATTATAAATTATAAATTAAACTAAATTATAACTTAAAATTAACTACAATATCTGTCAGGTTTCTTAACACTTCTTCCTGACCTAATGCAATAGTTATTGCCACAGAACAATTAATCATGAAAAAAGTAATTCCCGTATTAAACGCTGGCAACAAAAGTCTATTAGCGCCTCTGTTTTCGTCAGGCAAACGTCAGGTAATAGCGGGTTCTTTAAATTAGTTTGTTTTTTATAGAAAATTCCTTTTTAGCAATTACTAAAACTAGTTTATTGAATAAAACATATAGCGTTAGGTTTAGATGACCTTATGTCTACCTAAGTTTACGCTTATTTTATTTATAAATGTCACCGCAAACATGTTTAAAGAAAAGCAAAATAAGATATTTAAGTTTATTAAAGGTATGTACTTACATTAAGCAACGTAATTAGCTGTACGTAATATAAAACGTACTTATTATGTATGAAAAACATAATAATAATGTTTTTATAAAATGCTTGTTCCTTCTAAGTATCCTTTCCTTTTCCGGCTGACTTGCGTACGATCTGTGTGGAAATAATAATGATATTGTTACCTTTTTGCCATACTGCACCTGGTTTTTCTTGGTAGTAAATTTCTTCGTTTTCTTGAAACTCATTTCTCTCTCTCGTTGTTTTATCATAAATCATACTTTTTATTTATTTATTTTCTTGAATGTTATCACTCCTGGATTGGGGTAGTAAGCAACCTATTTACTTCAAGCACATTTGAAACCTATAATAGCAGCAGAATAAATGTTCTGTCCAAAACGTACAGTTTCTTATGCAGATCAGAAGGCTATAGAAGAAGAACTTACTCGCTTTAGCGCTACAAAAAAAAGTATTTTTTTTTTTCAAATTGTCAACACCAATTTACCTTGTGAAGAAAGCAAGTGATTCGATAAGGATCACTATGAACTATTTTATGGAGTTAAACAATGTTCTCGAACTGCACCAATATCAACACCGGACTACAGGCCTACTCGATCTCATGCGAAGGTCATATTTCGGGGTGTGCTCGTCGAATCTCAGGGTATTGGCTAGCAAGCATTTTGTCGTCGGAGAGTGAAGACATATGCGCTCCGCTAATTAATAACTATATCTCGCTGTTTAATTAGGCCAGTTATTTATTTTTTAATATTATCAGAAAGTGCATTTCTGTTTGGGAATCATACGTAACATAAATCGCGGTAAGAATAGCACACTGTTTTAAGGCAAGTTATAAATTTGTAATTCTTTAGTGTAGCGGCCAAATAAACAACAGCATTAAGAAAATCTTCGTGCAGTTTTGCTGCGAATTTAACAATACAAATTTAAATTTTTATAGTCAGCAAAATATTCGTGTCATAGAAAAGAATAGTCGTCAACTGGATTTTTTTGAAAATATAGCAGTCATTGTTCGAATACCAGGGGCCTTATTCTTGAGTTCCCTCCAATAAAGCGCATGCGAAAATGATGTCACTTTCTCTCGAAAACTAAAAACGCTATTCTGGAAAGTCGCATTAGAAAATATACGTGTGATCGTCACTCGTATTGATACGAGCGCAAGTTATCGCTCGTAAACATAAATTCGCATGACAATTTAGTCAACGCCGGTCTTGTTAAATCTCATCCCTCTTCAATCTCCCTTTAATTTATTATTTACATTTTATTTCAAGTGTGTTAAATATCACTTAAGATGAATTTTAATGAAATCGTTATGCTAGCCTGTGTCGCAATTCTTGAAGAAAATGAAATAGCAGCGCAATAACTCCACAAAAAAATCAAGGAACGAGAAACTTAAAATTATCTGGTAGGCAATTTATCAATTTACTTCACGTTTCAAAAGATTTAGGATATAATATTATTGAATTGAATTGGTGCGTATAAAAAGTAAGAACATTGATATCAAAATTGAAAAAATGTATTAATTTAACAATTTGTAGGAATTAACTGCTCTACGAATAGACTACTTAATAATTGATATATTTCTATAGAAGTTATGCTAAAACTTTTTTTCTGAAACATAGAAATACGATTATTTTTCTTACTACTCCTATTTTTTTTTTTTCATTTATGCTTTTGTATTAAACTTTTTAGACTTGTGAAATCTTGAAATGCTCAAATTTTTAATACAAATCTACTGGACATCTGCTTTTCGGACAATCGTGTGTGTTGCACAATTTATGCGCCAAACCAATTGCGAGCTTTTAACTAAATGTCATTTGTTGCATACAAAGTCAATTAGATTCCCTATCGAGTGGTGCTTAAGAATACCACTTTTACGTTTTCGCCTTTATCATGCGAATCCTACCCTTCGAAAACGTTCGCATGCGACTTTATTCGAGCGAACTCGAGAATATAACCCCAGAATAAAAAAAAAGGAATGGTTAATTTTTAGGAATTATCAAATACTACGGTACCTAGGTTGATAAAATGCGTAACATTCGCTCACTTCCGGGTGAACTTTTAAGAAAAAAACGCAACATTTTAACGGTCTTCAAAATGCCAGGAAAGTTTAGAAAAAGAAAATACTCCAATCAAAATTACTTTTAACGCATTGCGATCTGAGACTGCCAATCATCATGGCTGCAGATGTTTTGCAACCTGGAATTGGAACAAACACACCCAAATTTCCGGATGGTTTCATAAAAGCAGTGTGTCGTCCTTCGCGCACACTCACTGAAATGGAACAATGAAGACATTGAACTAAATGTTAACTCCATCTTTACTGTGGCAATACGGCAACTGGCAACAAATCACTCCACAAGAAATCGAAACAGCCCCTCAGAATGACGAAATTTTACGTGAAGTTTATAACACGGGAAATTGTGTATCGAATTTCAATACGATTTCTTTATTGATATGTATCGAGGACAGAGGTTTAAAACATTTATGATAAGATATTATATATATTTATTGACGAAAATATCGCAATTAATTATTCAGGTGTTCGGGGGTTGTTAAACTTATTCTTCGACCTTCTACATTATTGGTGTCAATGTATCGATATCCGATATATCAATACGTTTCGATATCCGATTTCCGATATTTCGATTTGTATCGATATCTGATACGTCGCTGCAGCTGACAATATGTATCGATACATCTGGCGTATCGATACGTATTGATATATCGATACATCGACTCAACCCTATTTATTAGTAAGACGGGCGTTACACTAAGTGCACTCGGACGGGTATCAGAAAACGGTCAAAATTTCATTACAAGATTGTGTAAAATGTTGTACACATAATGTCGAACTTAGCGGTTGTATCCAGTGACTCGTAACCACTCATAAAGAATTTATTACTAAACAGGAGTGCGTTCATAAATGACACTCGAGCGACACTATGAGCAAACATCCTTCGACCTTTTACATTATTGATATCAATGTATCGATATCCGATATTTCGATACGTTTCGATATCCGATTTCCGATATTTGGATACGTATCGATATCTGATACGTCAATACACCTGAAAATATGTATCGTTACAGCACTATGGCAGATTACTTGCATTACTCTGACGTCAAACACTCCAACACAATCGCCAATTTATGAACGCACTCCGGCCGTTTTCATTATAAACTAGTAGGAGAGAAAATAATATTATTAGGCAAGGAAAAGAAAATCAAGTTCTCCGGTTGAAAACAATACATACATAATGTTATATTCTAGAGCTAGTAGCGAAAAACGATTTTTTAACGTTTATATAAAGTTTTATTTACATTACATTACGTACCTTGGTTGAAATTTAACTCAAAATGAATGTGTCCAAGATGTAACTTTGATTTCGAAAGGGCTAATAAATTGCGAGAGTCGAAGGAGCCTTGGTGTCTTAAGCTGAGCGTCCATTAGGTCGGTGGAGCAGAGTGGCGCGGCGCGGCGCCAAAACGAAATGCATGTAACATATAGGCACTATTCTGCGCCACGCTCACTTCCTAATGGACGCGCCTCGATTGATTTACATGAATTTCATTTGGGAGCCGTGCCGCGCTGCTCCCACCGACCGCCCTAGTGGACGCTCGGCTTTACAAAACTAGGATAGCTTAAAGCGCGCCCGTAAGCGACCAGGGATTGACCTCATACAGTGCGAAAATTTATTCAAATTCTATCCACAAATGAGACCAGATTTTCTTTATATAATTCTATCATCCTAGAGTGTAGTGTTGATTAACTGAGACATTAGATTCACAATAATATCTGACCGTAGTGGTAACTACTTCTAAAAATTTGGATTAATGAGCTCGAAGGATTATTTTGTACTTCAGGCGGGAGTTGTTTACAAATTGACACCCCGCAGAGTGCAGGACGATTGGCCACCCTAGTATCAAGTTATGCAAAAATTACAAACTTATGCTTCTGTTTCAAAACATAATATTAAGTTACTAAGAAATATTTTCAGAAAATAACATTTATGTGAGTACATTAACATAAAATGTTAATTTAATAATAGTTTTCATTCCTAATGTTTATAGAAAATTTTTTTGTGCAAATCGTTCTTGATTGCAGTGAAAATCTCGAGCAGCCTCTGGACAGCTGTTTCAGCCCTGCTTGGGGCTTCTTCAGCAGAAACGCCCAATTTATTCGCAATTGCGATGTAAGAATGATGAACAGAAAAAATAGCGACATCTTACTATCGCTTTTTGACCTGACATTGCAGTAGGATAGACAAATTGAAGCGGGATTTGCTCCTAATAAGTCCCCCATGCAAGGCGGCCATGCTTGCTGTCAAAGCATAATGAAAGTTTTTAGAAAAATTTTGTGCAAATCGTTCTTGATTGCAGTGAAAATCTCGAGCAGCCTTTGGACAGCTGTTTCAGCCCTGCTTGGGGCTTCTTCAGCAGAAACCTGGCTCGACATTCCCATTGCAAACCAAAAACGACTTGCCCAATTTATTCGCAATTGCGATGTAAGAATGATGAACAGATAAAATAGCGACATCTTACTATCGCTTTTTGACCTGACATTGCAGTAGGATAGACAAATTGAAGCGGGATTTGCTCCTAATAAGTACCCCATGCAAGGCGGCCATGCTTGCTGTCAAAGCATAATGAAAGTTTTTAGAAAAATTTTGTGCAAATCGTTCTTGATTGCAGTGAAAATCTCGAGCAGCCTCTGGACAGCTGTTTGCAGTGGGAATGTCGAGCTACGTTTCTGCTGAAGAAGCTCCAAGCAGGGCTGAAACAGCTGTCCAGAGGCTGCTCGAGATTTTCACTGCAATCAAGAACGATTTGCACAAAATTTTTCTAAAAACTTTCATTATGCTTTGACAGCAAGCATGGCCGCCTTGCATGGGGGACTTATTAGGAGCAAATCCCGCTTCAATTTGTCTATCCTACTGCAATGTCAGGTCAAAAAGCGATAGTAAGATGTCGCTATTTTATCGGTTCTAATGTTTATAGGCATCTGCCTAATAGATTAAAAACTTTTTAAAATATTTTTTAGTAATATAATATTTTATTTTAAAACAAAAATATAAGTCGTATTCAGATTACAGCTAGAAAATACAGCTTCATTCAGTAGGGTGAGCCGTACTTCACACACAAACTAAACCGCGACTACCATGAACCCGACTCGTTCTATTCACTTTCGATGCATGAAAAGAGCTGTTTGAGTAAGTTAACACGAACAATAGAAACCAATTCAATTGCCGATGATTATTAGTTATATCCCTGAAAACAGTTTGCACTTAAAATATGTTTTCTTTGATACTAAATATATCAATAATGATTTAAACCTGGCATTAATATTAAGGATATTCTACATTTTTGTATTATAATACAGAATTTTTGTGCACTTGTCATACAGTCTAATCGAAAATACCTACATATTAAAATTAAATATTTTTAAATCCATGCAACATTTGAAATTCTCAACGCAGTTAAAAATTAATTGTTAGAATTCAAATTCAATTAAAACTGAAGTAAAAATGAAAAAATATATTTTCACCCAAAGTGAACCGAGAACCGGTTCGCATAATTTTTGAAATTCGGATCGCTGGGAACTGTAAACGAATGACTAAGCTCTAAGCTGGGTGTCACACTAAGCGACCTCAAATGGGAACCGTCGAACGGTCAAAATTTCATTATACAATTGTGTAAAAGATATAAAGTTTTAAAAATATATCATATAAATGAAAAGTATAAATTCTTTATAAGTGATTACGACTGACCGAATACAACCGGTCAATTGTTGAAAGAAACAAATTCAACAAAGAGCACGATGTTCAAGTTCTGGAAGACTTCTGAGAGCAGGTACATGACACGTCACTGCTCTTTTTAGAACATCGCATAAGTACTCAATGGGGTTCAAGTCTGGACTGCGAGGTGACAAGTCCAATACTTGAATACTGATCTCATTTAAATAACTCAGCACTTTTCTTGCAACATGCGGTCGAGCATTATCCTGCATGAAAGTGAAGATACATATTGCCTATAAATGGCGCAAAAGGTATGACATAGTGCAGAATAATGTACTCCAGGTAAAATTGAACATTCATTGACCTTTGCTAAATGAGAACTAAGCCTATACGGGCATCAAAACAGATTCCTCACCAGAACATTTTTGGCCTTCAACCAAATGATTCCCTTGCAGATAAATCTTTCTTCAGGCTTGCCCCATACTCGTTCCCGATCATCTGGTGATTTTAGGATCACTTTTTTTTCATCGGTATACAAGACACGCTTCAAATAGTCTATATATATAGGGTGTTCTTTTACTGTGTGCAAATAAAAAAACCTCAGTATAAGTACGCGAAATGCTACCTTCTGCGGGTATTTTTTGGTGGCTACCGTATCATAGCCAAAAAAATTCGGATGGACCACTTGTTTGGAACTGTTGAAATGTGCGAGAAAGATTGGAAGGTCAACTTCGTCTTCCTCTCGGTATGAATACGCCCACCGACACCGCACTCGATGTTCAACGCAGAGTTTCGTAACTTCGTAACCGATATCGTTTATTAATTATTTATTTAAAATTTTAATTCACTGGGCGAAGTAATACCTTTTACGATATCAATTGTCGACGAATAAGTTTAAAATTTATGCACCAATTAGGCAAGCGCGTTAAAAATATTCTTCCTTCACCCTTTTACGTAAATCGACTTTTGCTGCAATCTCGGTGCTAGCTTTGGAAGTATTACTACTTACGGTCCTTAGAAACAAAGTAAATGTAAAATAAAATAAAAGTCTTTTGAAAATGATATGGAATGAGAAATTACAATTTGTTTGTACCTCGCTTTTAATTTGTTCGGCAATTACGTACCGCAGCTTCTTGAATTGCACTAGATTTTAATTTAATACATGTAACTACTTGCAGTGAAGTTAATTTAAATTGTAAACGGTTCGATAGACCAGCTGATCGGAGCGGCACTGAGTTACGTCATTCCGCCTTGAGATCCAGGAAGGCACTGACCATGGCCAACTTCGGCTGGAGGTCATAATTGAAGAGGCGCCCACGTTCCCCTTTTAGCTATGCCAGCAGTTCTCAAACGGTTTAGTGAAAATCTACCACTGCATTTTTCTCGAAAACTATTACATTTATGTTAAGAACATATGATTTCAATCGTTGCCATTCATGGTGATATATTGCAGCTTTAAATATTTGCACACAGTAAAAGAACACCCTGTATAACAAATTAGCTACAAATCGTTCTCCGTCCTCCGTTTAACAAATTTGATGCTTTTACGTAACCTCAGTGGTTAAAATATCGTGGAAGATTCATATTTTTGGAATGCAAGAATATAAACCGATATTCTGTTTAATATTCACTAGTTTTCAAAACTTGTTACGTGAGGAAACCAAGAACTAATGATGTTAAATTTGAATTTAAATTTAAACGTAATCGTATCTTAATGAAATATTTAATCTAATGGTCGTTTTACACTACCCTAGAAACCAGCCTAAAAATTGAACAATTTCTAGGCCAAGATATATAGGCTAGTGTTAATACAAGAAATTGTCTCCAAAATGTAAATTGTGTGGAAAAATGAAATTTGCTCTAATTTCTACACAATTTGCTTGACATGTGGTTGCTAAGCAATTACTACCATAACTTGCATGAATAGAATGAAATTGAAAGCTGTCAGTTCGCCAGTCGTAGACATAGATAAGAGATATTATATTAGTACATAGATGGAGTACTTCTATTCATGAAAATAAAGTCACTAGATCTATCAAAGTACCGCAAACTTACCACCATATTGATTCCCTGTTTCGCGCCACCGTAAAAACAATGACAGCTGAAAGTTTCATGCAGTAGTTTACTAAATTAGTCAATAATAAATAAGTGATTAATAATCACTGTGTAGAACGACCTGAGTCACAGAAAATATCTAATAATTTTATAAATAAAACCGCACGTAATTCGTAAGTAATCTTATTTTTAATGAAACAAAATTTTGTAGCTCTTTTTCGACATCTGCAGTCATCATGACATCCTCCGCGTACGCACGCTTAAAAATTACATAGTAATTTCAACTATAATTTGTTTTGTTGTATTGTTTATGCTATTGTAACTTACTTTTTTCGTCAGAAAACTTGACGCCTATAGTTATAAAAACTGTTTTAGAAATTCCATTGCGCTTATGACAAATAAGACAAATTAGTTGTAAATGTTTTAGTTGCATAAAATAAAAATTTATTTCTTTCTGCTTTTTATAAGCTGACTTTACTTTTTTCATTGTTAAGAAATATCAAAATTAGTTTTTGCAACTTTTACTTTGTTGCTGAAAACAAAAATCATCATGAATATTACACTGTTTCCACAACTAACACACCATCAGCTGGGACTATTTGTACTAAAAAATTAGTTGAGACATCAAAAATTTAGTTGGGATTTTTAAGCGCGCGAATAGTTTGATTGTTTTGGAATACCTGTGAATGTGGCATTTTCCTGAAGATTAATTTCAGTTCGTAGTAATTGATGTATACGTCTTTTAAATTTATAGTCACTATTTAACTTTCTTAGCTATCGAAGGTTGTCCTTTCACACTATTCCATCATAATTCCAAGTCCCAACGTTTATTATGCTTAATATAATGAACGAACCTGACTGATAATATCGAAGTATCTGAATTGATTGCAGTGAAAACCTCTTACTCATTTGTGCATGCAGAGAAGTTCAAAACCACAAGAAATCGCGCACGCTTCAGTTAGATAGGTGTTCATAAATCTTTTGCGTTTAAAACACAACTGTGCTTGAAACTCAACAAATTTTAAAGCTAACGGTAAATCGTCTGACAACTGTCACGAAATGTCACTGCGCCATATTGATTCATTTTCGATAGTTCTCACTCTAACTCATGGTCTTCACCACGGTATCAATGATTATAAGAATATATTAAAGGTGCTTTCTTTCGCTTAAAAGTTTGAATTGTGTTTCGAATAGTTTGGACCTGTATTTCGTAGTTGTCGCAACAAAACACCTGACTTGAATTTTTGATTGACAGTTCATTTGTAAATAACCATAATTAAATCCAAACAAGTTTTAAAAATAGAGAGATTCAAAGAAAAGAATGTCTGTATTTAAATCAAAATACGTTTGGATCGTGTTTTGTGAGCGAAAGAAAGCACCTTAATATACCCAGCCTTAAGGCCGGTTTACATGCTACGACTTATCGTACGTTTTGTATGATAGGAGAAGTATTATCAGGTAAAATGGAGCGTATAGACAGTAAAATATAGGCCTTATCGTATCGAATTGAAATCCAAGGTCGGATCGAAGAACTGACGGGAGAAGCATCATTTTACGAGAAGGGATGCGATATGACGTAGTGTGTAAACACTCGCTGTACTTAACGTCCCTTTTTAGCTCAATTTCTTTCGAATTTTAAATAAAATAATCACGAAGAGAATTCCGAATGCCGGGTGCCATATGTCCGTGGTGGAAATCCAGCATCAGCTTGTTTCCTAGACTTTCTACTCTGTTAAAATATGTCATGGGATTTGCGGCAATGCTCCCGTGAATTTCTCGCGGATTTTATCGAAATTTATGAGAGACATCCCTGTTTGTGGCAAATCAAAAATAAAGTATACCACGATCGGAATAAAAAAAATGTCGCCTGTGAAGAACTAGTCAAAAAATGTCAGAGTTGCTGTGAGTCTTTCATGGGATGATACAGCTCTTCTCTTGCAGGGGTACTCCTTCTTTGTATATGGAGTTATCAACTCCAGAAGTTGGCAATACAATGCTGTGTCCATTCACACATAATTGCGCCAGTCGTCAGGTTCACCTCTCAATTCTCTTAGAATTTGGATATGAGAATACCGGCTTTTCTTCAAGAGCCCCCCTCTTGACCATTTTGTCTTTTTTCTACTTAGTTTTCCTTTTCTAATAAGTTGTTGCTCTCGTAAGAGGGAAACAATTGTAGAAAACGTCAACACTATCGTCTTCCCCCACCGGCAGTTGGAACAGATGAAAATCGGAAGAAAAGACGTTACCATGTCGCGCGCAGCGGCGGCAGTGGGCATGCACCGGTTACACGGCCAGCGTAATATTTAAGTAGCGTAAATAATAAAATTGCTTAAACGTCTGCAATTTCATGTGGATATTTTTTAAGGTCAAATAATACAATAAATTTTATAAAAACGGTAATTTTGTATTTTAGCAATCCCTAACAAGTGCGTGTGCGAGAAATTAGGAAATTTTAGCGTTTAATGCTTGGATATTTACATAAAGTGAGGTTAGGGTTTCCAGTTCCCAGTTTTGTATTTTAGAGGATTTGATAAAATAAAATTAAGAATCAAGGATGAAAATAAATGACATCGTTCTTTTCAATAAAATTCTCTTTTGTGGTATTGATAACGATATTAATAAAAACCTGGTTAAGTGCAAATCAGACTCGAGCACTGAGGGTTCCGTAGGTACCACATGGCGGACAGAAAAAAGTGTAAAACTACTATTGCAACGAAGCGGTGCAATGTTATAAATAGATTGTGTATAAGCTTCAACATATTTGCTGGCGCAGCGCCTCTAGCTGATAGTGAACAATCAGTAAGCCAAAGAATAATGCATTCGTCAGGACGGCATGATTCACAATAATGTCGCGCTTGACTGCGATGCTCGGACACGATGCGCACAAGAGAGTGTGCTGCAGAGACGTGTCGTGTTTCTATTTAATTCAAATCAACTAAATTGTTGTTTCTAAATTCAAGAAAGAGCTGTTATTAGCTTCTAGAATTATATTCGCGTTGTTACCGTGGCGTTATTAGACTGATTGATTAAAAATCACGTATAAGCGGGCGGAACATTTAACGCTTCGATTTAGACCTCCGCGTCGAGTCGGGCTGCCGCTGTCAAACTGGTTTCAAGCAGTTCACTTTCTTAGGTCCTCCCTTTGGTAGGTACCTAAATGCTGCTTTTTACTTTATTTTATACGCAATAAAAAGAGCGATTTTAATATGCAACGTATCATAGTAGTTAAATGAAGCCAACAGTAAGTACTTAGTTATTTAATTATGAACAAGAATAAAAATAGCTATTATTGTCCTCTGGTCTTGATATTAAAATATGGGACAAGATTTATTTTTGAGTCTAAAAATGTAGGCGTCCTTTAAAACAAAGGACGTCTGGCAAACTTAAGCAGGGTGTTTGTATTGAACCTGAAAAGCCATTTTCTCTCTAGGCTTCAACGAATTTATAATTTGTTTACAAATTAAAAGACCACTGGCGATGTTGCCTTGTGAAAAATACAACCGGCAACAGCGTCCTAGAAAAATTTGGTAACAAATTTGGCAAGTGTTTGAAATAAACGATAATGTTATAAAAGAATTTGTTGCAAATCGTTTTTGATTGCAGTGAAAACCTCGAGCAGCCTCTGTACAGCTGTTTCAGCCCTGTTTGGGGCTTCATCAGTAGAGACGTAGCTCGACATTCCCACTGCAGACCAAAAACGACTTGTCTAATTTATTTGCGAATAAATTGGACAAGAGAATAACAGGTTATTTTTCATCAATTTCTTGGATCCTTACGGAGAAACATTATCGCGTACCGGGAAATTATTATTATAAAATTTAAGTGGGAAATTTTAAATTAAAAAAATAACGAATACTTGGAAGTGAGTTTCGTAATATTAAAATAATTGTCGTAACATTCTAATTAAATTGTACAAGACGATTGCATCAAGATGTTTTTAAACTACTGCATAAGACGAAATATCTTAACTTTCTAACTTACCTTTGTAATATTTTTATTCTAACCAACAAAAAATATAGAGTGAAATAAAAAGTTATCTGCAATAAAGTCAAATACCTCTTATTAAAATTAATATTTACTTATTAATTATACAATTATTTTATTATAATAAAGAAATGAAAGTAATTACAATAAAATCGAATAGATTTGAATATAAAATTGAGATTAGTATTTACAATAAATATAAAGCAGTATTTGTATCCTTTTCTATTCACATCCTCAGTTTCTAAATAGAGAAAGATGCTTCAATTAAAACTTCAAGACAACATTTTTCATTTATTAAATAATAAAAGTTTGTGAACCAAGTTTTCACAGTAATCACTGCATTCTAGAAGAATTCTCACATGGCAGCGCGTAGCAGTGCGTCGCGTCGCCTCATTTTGGTTTCTATGCTTTTATTTTCTGACATAAAAAATGTTAAAACTAGTTATTGGAAGAGCTTTTTCTATCAATATTTTTCAAAAACAATTAGACCTTTCAATTATATGTCCAGTTTTCACAGTCATTGATCAAGGCTATGCTGATAGTTTGGTATAAATTAAATTTAGCTACAGAATCGTTTTTTAAATGTCCTAAAAGTCAGTGTACGAAAAATTTTCAAACTTCACAAGCAGATTCATCTTGAACAGTACTTTAAGAAACCTAAATGGAATTTTACTGTAAAATAATTAGGAAAGCCAATACTCGAGCACCTAACATGGGATTTCCTATGTTGCGTTTTAAAATGCAGCACCCTGCATAAAAACGGTTGTTATGTTACAAAACAGTGATATTAAAAAATAACGTTCTCTTCGTAGTGTTTATAAACTATTTTTATGTGATTTTCGAATTACTGCAATGGTTTAATAATAGAGTGTATGGGGCGTTTCGCAGGCAGCCTGTTCAGAAACATTGTTCTTCTTTTCTGTCATTATTTTTATTAATTAAATGTTTGCAATTGCTTTATTAACTATTTCATCTCTTTCACAAATTTTACAATTTATTTAGCTACATCATTGAATGTAATATTGAAAATATTTAAACTTTTAGATGAGCAGGACGAAAAGAGATTTTCGGACTTCTCTGTAGGGATGGGACATGGATGTTACACATTGATGTCCGTCCTAAATATGTCAACATCGAAGTTAGCAAACATCTATATTTAGTGGTCGATATGTACTACGATACTCAGCTTAAATGATACTCCTGAATGTGAACAATCAACATAAGGGCTGTCAAATGGTATCTTTTAAGTTGAGCGTTGTAGTACATACATATCGACCGCTAAATATCGATGTTTGCTAACTTCGATGTTTAAATTAGAAATAATTAAATGTATGAGGAATCAACGTCATATTAATTTTTAAAAGAAAAAAATCCTTACTTATTATTAAATAAATACAATTTAAAAATACAATTAACTTACATCTAGAAGAGAATTAAGTAATTACATTTTTTGACCAATGTTTATTAATCCGTATTATTTTAAAAATTAAAAAAAAATTAAGAAGTTTTTAACTTGTTTCTGTGAGCAAATAAACTTGAGAGGGCGGTACAAGTTTGATGCTTTAAATTAATTTAAAAGAGAGAAAGAAGCGGCTGGGAAACTGCGTATTATAGATTAAAGTTTTTCGTATTACTATTTTACTATTGTCCTAGATTAATTCATTCAATATATGTTAATAGTATTAAGTTTTTCAAAGAAAAATAAACGTGTTACTCAAATTGAGTGCCCGCAGTTTAGCATATGCAGGAAGAATAATATGTATTTTATCATCTTGATTTACGATTTCAGACTCACCCTATTTTAATGTTAAATAAAAACATATGTGTTTTAAGTCAAAATGAATCACAGAAAGTTACAGTCTCTACACAGATAATAATCTTCAACACTTTTGGATGCCAGGGAACACTTTTTCAGTGTTCCCTCGCGTCCAACCGTTTGTGCAGTTAGAAAAAAACTGAGTTATGATGTTTACCATATATACATAAAAGTAGGAGTAGAGCTAGTAGAAACCTTGTTGGAGTAAACTCTCTCTTTTAGACACAATTTAATCGGGAAAAGAAAACAACGCCAAACTAGACAAGAATTAACAACTTTTCAGGTAAGACTTTTATATTGTGGCGAGCCACTCAGCACTACGTCAAACTGAAGGCGTCAAGAAGTCGGTTCGCTGTTATACGTCATCGGCCGTCACGCCACCGGGGCCTACATCGAACAGACTAGACTTTTCCAGCGTTGGAGAATTCGAGACGGCAGCAAAGGATATAAAATCGGCCGAAGTTTACTCAGCAGTCAGTCGAATTCTAACAGCGATCGTCGAAGTTTGATTTAGTGTAAATAAATTGTTACAAATAAATTAGTTCGTAAGCATTATTAAATTACGGTTAAGTTTTTACCGAGTGTTTTATTCGTTTAAATAAATAAATTTAAACCCTAGAAACGTAACAATATAAATCGTTAACATCGAACTTCGGCCATAAAATATCGATGTTTGATGAACATCAGTGCATACCATCAATCTCTACCTCTATGAGGGGAGAGCTACGTATTTTTTGAAATTTACTTATACGTTATGTTTCGTTGACGGAATAAAATTTCAATTGAAAGTATCTCTGAAAATAATTGAAAATTTGTACAACCGTCGGCGTCGACTCTCGCGCCTGCGCATTATTCGCAACTGTCTGAAGATTTTAGCTGCTGGTGATTTTAACTGTGTATTTTGTAATCTTCGTCATAAAATAGGTATGGTTCTTATCTAGCCTGTCGACATTGTATATCGTTAGAGGGAGTCATCAGCTTACTAGCAAAGTGAGGGCGAGACGCAACGGGGTGTAGGATAGGTAGAGTTACGCATTTTTACATTGGGTTGGGTATCTTAATAGATTCTTATAATCATTGACGATATAGTTCTCACTGTAACTCATGGTCTTTACCAATTGTTCTCCCTCCAACTCATTGTCCTTACCAATTGCGGTACTTTGATAGATCTAGGGACTTTATATGAAAAGTTTATTGTATACAGCGCCGAGTGCCACTAGTGTGAATTAATGACGCGCGAAATTTAAAATATTTCGTTACGGTAACCGAATTACTTTTAACAAAACGATCTTAAGACCGCAATAGACGATTATAAATTTCATATAATTCACGTCAAATTTTTGACAAACCGTAAGTTTAAATATGTATTGCAATAGATGTTCCAAAAGTTTCAAATCTTACATATCAAAACTCATAGAAGTTCCTTTTCATCCCAATACGTGTTAAGATGTACGTTTTGTCAAAAATTTGACGTGAATTACATAACATTTATGATAGTCTATTGCTGGTATTACACCAGGGTTCATAATCGAACTAAAAATAGGCTTTCAAATATTATTATTTCAAAAATCAACATTCAAACATACAACATACAGAGTATCCACCGAGTGCCGCGGTCTTCTCTACCGTCTAAAGTATACAGGGAAATTCAAGCAACTCATTCATTAAAAGTTTACGGATTTCCTCTTTGAATTTCTATTTCATATTTTGCGGTTATAAGTTATCGATAATGCTCTATTAAAATGTAATATTTCCAATTTTCGGGCACTTCCGCTTGTACCGGAACTTGCTGTCAACTTTCTTATTTTAAGTGGAATACCCCATTTTTTATTGCATTTTCGAAATGCTCATGAAATTCTAAAAATATTTTGTGTAACGTGACACAAGAAAAATTAGCCGTTTTAGAAGTATTTCCATTTTTAAAAAAAAGTTCAACGTTGCAGTACCTTGTTTATGATACTGCCATCTTTGTGTATCAAAAGCCATAATTTCAATTTTTGGCCTGTAGTAGGCTATAATCATAGGCTTTCAGTTGATATCTAATTTTACACAAAATTATTTACGGGCTGGTTGAAAAGTAACTTCTATTCAAACTGATTTCAACTGTCGAAGAGTCATATTTTTTTAAATAGAACACCCAGTATATTTTTTATACCATAAGAATCACAATTAAATGTTCTTTCGAAATGTATTAGCATTCCCTATACCCATCTCTTACCTTTCTTTTTTATTCATGATTTTCTCTTTGACATATCAATTTTTTCACTTTTTAGTGTTATTCCTAAATAGTGTACTATGAAAATTTTACAAAATGACATTTTTTAAATTAATTTCTGACTGTAATATCAATTTCACTTTAAAAACTGAAGAATAATATTTAAATACATTGTGACGTAATTTAATCGATATTTCAAATTGAAAGATAAATGAACAAGAAACGTCAACATTTGCTAACGGCACTCAGTTATTTACGGAAGCAAGGGTTCGTGGGCTCAAAAATAAATTATAAAATGAAAATATTTCAAGATACACAAAGTGAAAACATTGACTAAATGGAAACATGAATTTAATTCAAAACAGGGCGCCACCCAAGGCCTTTGATAGGAAAAGAATGTATGGAAGACTGGGAAACCATATCAGGAAAATATCAAACAAAGAAAATAAACAATTAAACAGCAACCGTAATAATAAAAAAATCAATGTAAATGTAAATATACTGGGTGACTCACAACGTATGGAGGAGATTGAAAGGGCAGCCGCAGGACAACAAAATAAAGCTTTTTTCTTTATTTGCTTTTGATCAAAACCCAATAATAAGAAAGTTACAGCAGTTTAACTTTCTTAATTTCTTCTTTAATTTATACCTATAGCTTCTTAATTAATCAAAATTATTTCACAAAATGTAATTTTATTATTAAATAAACTCTAAATTTATCAAAACCACCATTCATAAAATGTCTCTGTTAATCTATTTCCTTGTTTTGTTTTTAATTAGCAGGCGATGCATAACGAGATGAAAACCCGTTTTTGGGCATTAAAAGAAAATGTGAAATAGCCCTTACTTTAACGTGGCTACATTTTTTAAAATAGTTGTTTATTGTAAAGCAGTGTTCAATTAACTCTTAAATGCCTCAAATTTGAATTTATAACGTAAAATATTACTTCAGGGAGTGTTAGCTATGAAAATTAAATTGCAACCAAAACTTAATTAATAATGAAATTAAGTAAATTTAATGAAATTGAATGAAATTTGAATATCTTGAGATACCAAAAAAATTAAGTTACAAAAGAAATATATAATTACTTAAATTTGTGTTAAAGTTGGATCATAAAAACCTGCGACACGGCGTCCGAAGATCCGACGTGTTCAGCGGTGAAGATGTTGAACCACCATCCTAGATATCCTGGCCCAACCAAAAAAATAGCGGTAGCGCTTCTCACCGGTACTGACTTGAAGAAAACGGGGTGGTATGGAAATATTGGTAAACTCAAAAGGTGGTCATACGGCCCATCCGGATTAAATCTCAGAAGAAGATTTAATCAGAGATTCTACATTAGAATCGTTCCACGATTAAATAATTTGCCCATTATGAAATTATTACTTTGCGCCAAAAGAAAATTATAAGGCTCCTCCAAAAAAACCCTAGAACAAATATCTAGTACAAGGGGCACGTTCTTCTCGTGAAATGCGGATCGCGAACACAAAGAAATATCGATAGCACGGGAAAAATACAAAATAACGTGGAATAACAAACTCACCTTGCTTTTAAGGGTGTAAACCAAAATTTAGGATGCCATTGGAGGGTAGATGGTTTTCAAGAAACATAAAATTTCAACCGTAAGATTCACATGCCGAAATGGCCTCTCTCGAGCACCTCAAGCGAATAGCTCACCCAGATCCCGTCCTGCGATCAACGGATGCGCTCGAAAATTTGGCAAAACCCCGGGAAACTTCAAATGCGCTGCAATTGCGATCCAAATAAGAGCCAACAGATAATCCAAAAGAGGAAATAATATTTAGGAAATTTAAAAGAAGAGAAAATCAAATTTAAAATATTACATATTGATAAGAGAGATTTGAATATTTGAAAACAATACAGTTAACGACTGAATGAAGTTAGGCTACTCATAACTAGATGGCGGCAAGATACCCTCAACAATTAATTCAAACAAATTTCCAAAACAATTATCACAACATATCTATCATCTGAATTTTTTATTTTCATATGCCGTGTGTATTAGAATTCTTTGTATGACTTTTTACACATTTACAAAGAGAAATTTAAACTTACAAAACAAAATTTTATGAAAACTAATAAATAAATCAAAAATATTGAAAATGATACACAAATTTCTGGTTATAATATTGTCTCTAAGTGGTTCTCAGCTATTATTCATTAGTAATAACTTTCTATTGTGTCAAAGTAATAACATATTTTCCTCGATATAACAATTTTTTTTATTAATTTCTTGAATTGTCGGCTTTTTTATCATCAAAATCATTTAATATGTCTGTGTTTAAATATTTATTTTTTGGTTCTTCGTAGCGATTAGATTGTGTTTTTTAATTCCTATGAGACGGACGATTTCAAAAATTATAATTTCTCTAGTTTTCATAGCCCACTATTTAAAAACAACACGGAAAATGGAAAAAAAGTAGGTATTAAAAAGAAATCGATAACGAGTGAACTATAAGAGATAGATATGCTAATACAGGACGAAAGAACATTTCTGAGTCACATGGTATAAAAATATACTAGGCGTTCCATTTAAAAAACATGACTTTTCGACAGTTGAAATTAGTTCGAATAGAAGTTACTTTTCAACCAGACTGTAAGCAATCTAATGCAAAACTGGACATGATCTGAAAGAATGTTACTGTAGCCTACTACAGGTTAAAAATGGACATCATGGTTTTTGTTGGACAAAGATGGCAGTTTCATAACCAAGGTTCTGCAAGTCTGAGTTATTTTTAATGAAGATTTCAAAAATTCATTAAAAATGAATTTTCCATTTAAATTAAGAAAGTTGGCAGCAACTTCCGCTAAAAGCGGAAGTATTCGAAAATTGAAAATATTATATTTTGATAAATCATCATCGTTAACTTATAACTGCAAAATATGAAACAGAAATTCAAAGGAGAAGTCCGTAAACTTTTAATGAAAGGGTTGCCTGAATCTCCCTGTGTATGATGGAAAAGAAATTCAAATCAGCTAAGGTGAAACTCAGTCAGCTCTATGTTATAAAATTATTCTCAACTATACAGGGTGTTCAGTAACTGAGAGCCGTACCAAAGTTATATTTTTTTTTAATGTAACACCCAGTATACTTTTACGTATTTCGAAAGCACGCATAACGAATCTACAGAAATTTCAGAACAGCTTCCATCTATTAGTTATTATGTGTACAGGGTGTTGAGTTTTGCAAAATATAATTTTCCTCAAAATTTTCAAATGGAACACCCAGTATATCTAAACTCTACTGAAACACTGCTTTAATGAGTTTTAGTGAAACGCCAAATATATTTGTCTTAATTTAAGAAGTCGCGAGACGGCAATCAAATTTTTTTTTCTTTTAACATTATCGTTATTTAGCCTTTCCGTCCGGTTTTTCTGTTTCAGTTAGATGATAAACCAATGAATGTGTTTTATTTGGTGTTCAAAGTAATTGAATATGTTCCTATTACACTAATTCCTATATTCATTCACTCTGAAAATATTTAAATAACATTTTTAAAATAATTTAAAAAAGTAAAATTTAAAATCACGTTGCCGTTTGCTAGAAAAGAGGAAAACAGTTGCCATAAGTTCTTAATTGAAAGAACAATTGTTTAGATCAGTGACACACTTCTACAAATTTGTATTTTAATACTGAAAAAGTTACGTGACGTGACACACATAATAATAGGAGAAAGCTACCGAAAATGTCTTTTGGCGTCAAGATGACAAAAAGTAAGAAATGTTTACAGGAAGCTGAAAAACAATTCTAATGTTTAATTTAAATTTTCTAGATCCAGCATTTCCTTGTCATTCTTAATTTGTTCATTGTTTTCCGTTATTTTCTAATTTATTATTTATTGTTCTTTTTTGTACATTATTTTGTTATTTTCTCATTTATTAATTAAATTTGCTAATATTCGTCAATTTATCAGCAAATTAACGCAGAAGAACCAGTTGAAAAGGCTAAATAAGGTCAATATTGTAATTAAAATAAATAGGTAGTGGCTTTTTCCCGATATTTTCAGTTTAGACAAATACATTTGACGTTCCATGAAAGCTCATTAAAGCAGTGTTTCAAAAGAGTTTAGATATACTGGATGTTCCATTTAAAAATTTTGAGAAAAATTAACTTTTTCAAAACTCTACACCCTGTACACATAATAACTAATAGATTGAAGCTGTTGTGAAATTTCTGTAGATGAGATATTGTATTGACTACCTATAAAAATTCACGATGAAATGTAAATAAATAATCAAACTATAAGAGCTCAAAGTAGAGCAATTTTTTATAATCTATCATTAATATCTTACAAAACAAAAATAAAACTTCCGAAATTTTTGGTTATAACATACTCGTTATGCGTACCTTCGAAATATGTAAAAATATACTGGGTGTTTCATTTAAAAAATTATAACTTCGGTATGGTTCTCAGTTACTGAATACCCTGTATTGCTGAAAATAATTTTATAAAATAGAGCTGATTGAGTTACATCTTAGTTCGTTTGAATTTCTTTTCTATCTTATACAACCTGTAATCAAAGAAGTTTCACATATTAAAACTGTAAGTTCTTTATCACTTAAGAAAGTGATTTCTGCAAATATGAATTTTATTGGTGAAAAATTAAAGAAATTAAAACCCCCCCAGAGCCCGGAAACTTTTTGTTTGAAAACCTCTGACTGGCCGTGTATCAGTTTCTACAGGCGCATCATAAAACGTCGTAAAACAATAAAGCGTCATCGAACTGAAGGGCACTGGGTTAAAATCATCGCTTATGTAATTCCATAACGGAATAGAATTATAAATATCCATCGCGTTGCTTATTAAATTAATCAATTTTCTTAATTTTCACGTAATTGTTAATAGTTTTCTGCTTACAAAACTGTAAAAATAAATAAAAATTAGAAATTCCGTTTTCTAAAATTATTTTACTAATTCATCCGTATTCATCGTGTACTTTATTTGCTAGTCGTCAATAAACTGCATTGTTATTTCTTTATTGCGCAAAATGTTTAAGAATGTCTTTTCTTTCTGCATTTCGGAAAATCATTATGGAATGCAGTCCTCGCTTTTATTATTTTGTGGAGCCAAAACAATAAAGCGTCATCGCACTCGAACTACGAAGAAACGTATTCGTTAGTGGAAATAATTAACAAAGCGACAATCAATCAGAGCGACTAATAATTTTTTTAAATTACTTTAATACGCGAAATTAGCACTGTAAATCATGTGTACTCTTGGTTTACAAAGACCAGGATGTCAATATCTAATTATTGTCGATTATCTAATGAAACAGATTTAATTCTGATCAATGCAAGCAGATTTAAATTGTTCTCCTTTAATTATAATGCACACACGGGGCACGACCGAGAGGTTGTCAATTTGAACTGTCGTCTTTAATGGGTCGGTGATTCTATTTTATTGTGTTCCCATAAAGCTTTTAAAATGCGATCAAGCAATTGACCTTGAATTTTGCTGGAATTTTGTTTTATAACGTTGTGTTTGTCCATGGCCGACCAAAAGTTCTCAAACAAAAGAGTCAATACTCCTCCACTAGGTCATTTTTTTATTTTTGAGCTAAACTTTTGGTAGTTGCAGCATTAATTCTCTTACATGATGAGGAACTTACGGTATTAATATGTGAAACTAATTTGATTACACCCTGTATACTTTAGACGGTAGAGAAGACCGCGGCACTCGGTGGACACGCGATCACATTGACATAAATATTTTTTCACTTATAGTTTCATCCTTCACTTACAGTTTCATCCAAATATGGAAAAGTATGCGCAGACATATCCTTATTACTATTTTTAGACGTTGGTACGCAATGGAAAACCATTTTTAATATACTAGGTGTCTCACAACCTACGGGGCAGATTAAAAGGGCACCAGTAGGGCATGAAAATAAAGCTTTTTTTAAATTCGCTTTTCCCAAACCTGAATAATAAGAAAGTTACAGCAGTTTAACTTTCTTAATTTCTTTTTCTTTCTTTTTCAGTAGCTCCTTAATTAATAAAAATTATTTCACAAAATGCAATTTTTTTATTAAATAAACTCTTAATTTATAAAAACCACAATTCATAATATGTCTGTGTTAATCTGTTTCCTAGTTTTGTTTTTAATTAGTAGGCGTTTTTGGGCATTAGAAGAAAAAATGAAATAGCCATAACTTTAACGTGACTACATTTTTAAAATAGTTGTTTATTGTAAAGCAATGTTCAATTGACTTATAAATGTCTCAAAATTGATTTTAAAACGTAAAATATTACTACAGGGAGTAATTTCTGCTTGTTAATTAATTTCGCTTTAAACTCTTGTAACTTTTTAGTTACTGCGTTTCCAAGGATACCACCTGGCAGATAAATTTATCCGTAGGTGAAGAAATCGGGCCTTAGTCAACTGACTGAACTGACGTCTGTCAGACGTGCATTTGCACAAAATATCTAAGGTAGTGTAAAACACAAAATTTATGCGCCAACTAAAAATGAAACAATATATCTTGGCCTAGAAATTATTCAATTTCTAGGCTGGTTTCTAGAGTAGTGTAAAACGACCTTAACGAAGAGTTTGATGGATTAACAAAGCATAATAATTGTCAAAATTTATTTATTTTGAAGTAAGTCACCTATAATTTAATATAAAACATCGTCAATTAAAAAAAATAAATGAAAAAAGTAAGTGGTGCGTTAATTTTGAACAGGAGTTTAACAAATTTTCCATGTTTACTTCCAGTCATACTGGTCTTTGCAAATTTCATACTTTAGAATATCTTTCTTATCTCGCTAAACGTTTAAATTTACAAATTTTGTTGCAAATCGTTTGTGATTGCAGTGAAAACCTCGAGCAACCTCTGTACAGCTGTTTCAGCCATGTTTGGGCTGCTCTAGGTTTTCATTGTAATCAAAAACGATTTCTATGAAATTTTTAAAACTTTCATTATGCTTTAACAGCAAACATGGCCGCCTTGCATGGGGGACTTCTTAGGAGCAAATCCGCTTCAATTTGTCTATCCTACTGCAATGTCAGGTCAAAAAGCGATCGTAGGATGTCGCTGTTTTATCTGTTCATCACTATTACGTTGCATTTGCTAATATATCGGACAAGTCATTTTTGGTTTGCAGTAGTGGTGTCGATTGTCATAACTTTTGAATACTCGTTACAATTCGTTACTCGAACTGTCACTAATCATTCGTTGTATTGGTTACTTTGATTACTTTGAATACTTGGGAACTTTTACGATACTGGAAGGGCGGATATTCGTATTGCATGTGAATATATCGGGTACTCGTTACAAAAGTGTATTTGATGTTTAAGGAGTAGGAGGCATTGGTATTCATAAGTCGCATTTCGCATTGGTAGTAGCAGTAATGAATAAATTTAATTGAAATTTTCAGATTAATTAATCATAATTAATTAGCTCTATTTCTCTTTTCTAGTACGTGGGCTGCTGGAAAATTTTCTGGAATCTAGTAGGTCTAGAATTGTTAGCGTTTATTAACTATATTTGAAAAATTTGACGTTTTTCGCCTATAATTCTATTGACAGTTCGTATCCAAGTGAACTACTTTAGTATAGTATAGTATAGTTTTGTTTGTACAGCATTTGAGAAAAAGTAATTTTGTGTAAACATGGTAAAGTCGTGTGAAAATTTTCGTGCCATGATTTTTTACGATATCAAATGTGGTCTAACGCCAAAACAATGCCTCGATCGGCTTCATTTGACTTTTGGAGATGAAGCACCATCAAATAGCAGTGTTTATAATTGGTTTGCCGAATTCCAGCGTGGACGTACCTCTCTCAGCGACGAATTTCGTGAAGGTCGTCCATCAACATCTGTTCTTGCCACTAATGTAGATGCTGTGCGTGAAACGCTTGAGCGAGATCGACATGTGACATTCCGTGAGATTCAAGCATCCTTACGCATTGACATGAAAGCAATACACCAAATTTACTCCACAATTTAACAGGAGCGCAAAAGCAGGGTCGTGTCAAATGGTGCGAAGAAATGCTCAAGAAATTCAATAGAGGTCGTTCAAATTTAGTTTATAATGTTACTGGTGACGAAACGTGGATCTATTCGTACGAGCTAGAAAGTAAACAACAATCTACCGTTTGGGTATTTCAAAATGAACCAAAACCAACAAAAGTTGTCCGTTCACGCTGTGCTGCGAAGCAAATGATTGCTTGTTTCTTTGGTTTAACTGGACACGTAACAACCGTGGCTTTAGAAGATCAAAAAACCGTGAATGCTGATTGGTATACTACAATTTGTTTGCCGGAAGTCATCGATTAAATAAGAAGAAACAATCGAAATCGACGAATTATTCTACATCATGACAACGCCAGCTCTCACTCAACTCGTCAAACAGTTGATTTTTTGCTCAACAAAAATGTGAATTAATGACTCATTGTCCATATTCACCTAATTTATCAATGTCTTTTTGTTCCGAAATATCAAAAATGAAATACGTGGTGAGCGATTTTCGTCGGCTAAAGCAGCGGTTGAAACATTCCGGACATTGATTTCTGAGGTACCATCTTTAGAGTGGAAAACGTGCTTTAGAAATTGGTTCGAGCGTATGCAAAAGTGTATTGACGTCAAAGACGAATACTTCGAAAACAATGATACCGTTTACCAAATTTCATACATGTAGCAACCGTGGCTTTAGAGGGTCGAAAAACCGTGAATGCTGATTGGTATACTACAATTTGTTTGCCGGAAGTCATCGATCAAATAAGAAGAAACAATCGAAATCGACGAATTATTCTCCATCATGACAACGCCAGCTCTCACTCAGCTCGTCAAACAGTTGATTTTTTGCCCAACAAAAATGTTGAATTAATGAATCATTGTCCATATTCACCTTATTTATCACCTAATGATTTCTTTTTGTTCCCAAATATCAAAAATAAAATGCATTTTGAGCGATTTTCGTCGGCTGAAGCAGCGGTTGAAACATTCCGGACACTGGTTTCTGAGGTTCCACATCTAGAGTGGAAAATGTACTTTAGAAATTGGTTCGAGCGTATGCAAAAGTGTATTGACGTGAAAGACGAATACTTCGAAAAACATGATACCGTTTAATTTCAAATTTCATATGCGTTTTTTCATACCGTTTCCAGAAGCTTTTTCAGCAGCCCACGTATTAGCTAAGAAGTTTTGACTAAAGATGAAGTGATCTCTCAGTAAGTATATCCCAGACCCAAAATATTTATTAAAGTAATTTTATTTTTAATCAAACATAATTTATTCCAAAAAATTATATAAATATAATCTTGAAAAACTTAGGTTTAATTCTTGACAATTCTTTCAGATTTAATACCTATGTTACTAATTGTTTAAGAAGAGCCTACGCTAGTCTCAAGCTTATTTATCCTCATCGTCAATTTCTATCACTGCAAACTAAAATTTTACTCTGTGATGCTCTAGTACTCTCTCAATTTAATTACTGCTCGGAAATTTACGGCGTTTGCTTAACACAAGGTATGTGTGCTAAAATTCAAAGAGTACAAAACTCTTGCCTGCGGCTTACCTACGGCATACGTAAATTTGACCGAATATCTAAGAAACTTTGCGATGCTGGATGGCTAAATATGCTCCACAGAAGAATTTTATCAAGTTCCTGTCTCTTCCATAAAATTATCATCGATCAAATGCCTCTTTATTTATATAGAAAAATCAGATTTCGTGAGGACGTCCACAATGTCAATATTAGATTTAAGGGTACATTAACTCCACCTATCCACAGAACTGCTCTTTTCGAATGTTCGTTTAGTTATCAAATCTCTTCTGTCT
This sequence comes from Prosopocoilus inquinatus, assembly GCA_036172665.1. Taxonomy (NCBI): domain Eukaryota; kingdom Metazoa; phylum Arthropoda; class Insecta; order Coleoptera; family Lucanidae; genus Prosopocoilus; species Prosopocoilus inquinatus. The sequence continues at coordinate 41,146,036 of CM069870.1, read as the reverse complement.
ATAACAGTCTTCCTCTAATTTCAAATATCTTCCTCTTCACCTGTTTAAAAAAAGACTCCGTAGCCTATTGTTTAATAAGCAATAAATATAACTTTAATTTTACATTTCGTATCATATTTCTCCAGTCTCCTCGGCCCTTTATTATTTCTCATATATAAAATGTTCTTTACTCATGCATACTCATATTAAACATTTGTTGTAACCTCTTCACAGAATCATAGTAGTTTTAGATATATTTTTATATTAGGTTTAGGCACTGACTCAAAATATCTGAATTAGAGATTCCTAGGTTTCGGTGGCAGAACATTATTCAGTCCTTGGATTGTCTAATGAACCGCGCCTAGTGGTTTCCAAATAAATATAAATCTACTATAAGCTTATCTTTGTATTCACAATCTTATACTCTATTATATTTATTTGAAAATAAATACATTATTATTATTAAAAAATAAGATTACAGTTTCCATCATTATCCCATTTGGCTCCATCTTTGTGTCAATAACTCCACCAGTAGTTCTTAAAAGAGCTAGGCGCGGAAAAGTAATCAAAGTAACGATACAATTTCTCCGCCAGTATTCGATACTTCGGGTCTTGTCGAGTAACGAGTACTCGTGTAACGAATAGTTACTTTTCTGACATCTTTAGTTTATAGAGGGAATTTTGAGCTGCGTTTCTGCTGACGAAGCTCCAAACAGGCTGAAACAGCTGTACAGAGCCTGCTCGAGGTTTTCACTGCCATCAAAAACGATTTGCAACAAAATTTTTAAAACTTTCATTATGCTTTGACAGCAAGCATGGCTGCCTTGCATGGAGGACTTATTAAGTAGCAAATCCGCCTCAATTTGTCCATCTTTTGTGTTTTATCTGTTCGTTTAAATTTACGTCTTGGCGTCAAGAAATACGTGTAAATTACTTGAAATTTATTATCTTGTGGATTGGAGTTATTCAATTAATTAAGAAATTAGGAAGTACCTTTTCGTATAAATAAATTTTTTAACATGTATGCGGATTTTACTTTTTCGTTTCGAGTTTAGACAATCGAATGGTAAATCTTCTAAAGGCCGAATTACACCTGCCGAATACTGGGCCGAGTCACTCGCTTTGTTACTCGGCCGAGAAACTGTTATTGGAGTAAGTGATTACACGGGAGATAGGCCGAGTACTAATTATATTGATAATAACATTAGCCGAACCTTCGGCCGAATACATTCTCTCGGCCCAGCACTCGGCAGATGTAAAACGATTCCGGATGCTTACGTAACTGATTCATAAAAATGACTGGATTGGTTTAATCCAGATACTTATTTAACCACCAGACTGTTATCCTCCGTACACTATTCTTAAAACCGGGATCATATTATTTCGGCCACTGACTTCAAGTTGTATGGTTCGCTTGCTTTTTAATATTTTATTTTATATACATTCTCACGCGCTTTATTAAAGGCCTTGAGAATAAGCAAGGAATACAATTTCAGATATTGACCGACCCAATTATGAAGAACTGGAGTGCCAACAACCGTGCGTGGTCAAAATCTATCCCTAGCTAGAGGGTCGTAATCGATATCGCCTTTTTGTATTTAGAGCAAATTGCATTTCGCAATGTATGCACGATGCTGGAAACCTAATTTTTCTTTTGATTAGAGCGGGCTTAGTTCGCTTCGCTTCACATCTAAAAACAGATTAATGCAAATCTGTTTTAGAACCGTCATTGTTATTTTTATTTTTGATTTACGTTTATGGGACATCGCAGAAGTAAATGGAAACATCGAGAATAAAGTAATTCTGATATTTCGTAAAAAGATATGCGAAAATATTAATTTGGAAAAATTCGACATTTCTACTAGAAAATATCGTACTATTTTAATCAAATTTGTGCCTTATCGATATCGAAATCTGATTTATAAAAATAGAAAATTTCTAAAGGGCACTAATCATGGAAGTTTTAACGAAAAATAGCATGCAAATCTACAGACGCAATTAGAAAGTTTGGTATGAAATAAGTATGGACTTATGATAGTACAATTTTCATCAGCACAAACACGGACATTAAGAAAATTTGGACTCGAAGTTCGAAGTTATAAAGGCTGAAAACGTCATTCTTGGGGTCCTATCTTATGCATCAAAGGTAGATTATTCCTATATTGTCATCACGGATATATTTTATTAGTTGAATCTCTTTTATTCAGACTATTATTCATTTTGTAATTGATTTCCATTTCATTTGTTATGAGCTAGTGCGTAATTACACTCGTCTTTTTACTGTAGTTGGCGCACTATTTTAGCGTTAGAATTAAGTTTTCATTCATTTCTATTCAATCAAAGAAGAGCAGCGTAAATGTATGAGCTTTCCATATCCTTTATATTATCAACTTTTTTTACATACGCAGTAAGAAATTAGAGTGAATAAATATATTACATAAAATGTCATGCCATATAGGTCCAATTGTTTTAGTGTAACATATTTATGCAACAAAATTATTAAACTGTAGAGTTCAAGTTACGCGAGAGTAGTATAATTTTCATTAATACCTTAAAAAGATACGTGAAAAAATTCATACAGTTAATGAATAAGAATTAGGCATTGATTCTTTTCTTCCATGTAATCAAATATATAACTCTTATAAAACAAAAATTTATTCACAGAGAAGCAAGCGGCAAATAAATACTTTAATAGATACAACGGTTGTGCTTGTAACGTTTAGCATGGTAGGGGTACACTTCCCCGCTAGTGCCCATCCCTGGTTTAGGAGATCCCTTTAATACACCTTCAATATGAAACAGCCAGTATAGGCACGACATCAGCCCAAAACCAATAGTCTAAGTTCATTTGTTATTTTAACAAAACACGATTTTAATGAAACATTACATGTAGAGGCACAAAAAGCGACTGAGTTGCCCTACAAAATCTTACCGAATGTATCTTTAAGTTTCTACATTTTTTTTCCAATAAAATTAAATTATTGCATAGATTGTCTTTCAAAATGAACGCAAGATTTGAATTTCGCGACATTATTTATCGAGAAATCATCAAGTCGTGCTCTTGCTCAAAGGAAAATGTCGCGAAATTCAAATTGCGCTCATTTTGAAACAGCCTTTGTATTATTCTGCTCCAATAAATTAACGCACCATGCAATAAGAAATTTACGATTTTTTATTCAAAAGTTATAGTAACTGGCATTCTTATGAAATTGCTAAGCATACGAGGTTCATTTCTCAATATTTATTTACATTTGATTATCATTTAAGGGTGATTCCATAAAATTAAGTCACTTGCAGGTTCGTTAACCATAAAGTCAATTTCAGTTTTTATAAATTTTGTCGAAAATCCTTTTTGATTGTAGTGAAAATCTCGAGCACCCTCTCTACAGCTGTTTCAGCCCTGTTTGGGGCTTCGTCAGTAGAAACGTAGCTCGAAATTTCCACTGCAAACCAAAAACGACTTGACCAATTTATTCGCAATTGCGATGTAATAGTGATGAACAGATAAAACAGCGACATCCTACGATCGCTTTTCGACCTGACATTACAGTAGGATAAACAAATTGGAGTGGGTTTGTCTATCCTACTGTAATGTCAGGTCAAAAAGCTATCGTAGGATGTCGCTGTTTTATCTGTTCTTCAATTTTTATGTTTAAATTTTGGGTTTATTCTTAATGTGACTTTATTGTTTTTTGTTTTCGTGTTTCTTCGTCATTATGCCACATGATTTTGGAAATTTGACCAAAAAAGAATGCGCTCAAGTAGTGGTATTTTTAGAATAAGACTGAAGCTACTGTTGAGTAGGAGGAAGAATTGGTGTGTCCCAAATTTCGGTGTGCCGAATGGTGTGAAGGTATAGAGAGATTCGTAATTATTCTGGAAGGCCCAGGAAAGGCAGACATAGTGCGACAACTGTTCGTTACAAGCAAAAAAAAATTCCAATTTGAACTAAGGAGTTCCAATTAGTATCGAAACAGTTTGTTAACGTCTTGGGGAAGCTAATTTAACATGTCATGTGTCTGTCCAAAGTCTAGCCTTGTCTACAGAACATCGCACAGATCACATGGAATTTGTTAGATTTCATGTTATTTAGTTACACGACGATTGGAGTCAAGTTCTCTTTAGAGACGAATCTAGATTTTTTTTTAGAAGTATGATGGTATGGAAGGAGTTGGAACAAAATGACATAACTTCGATGATTTTATAACACATTAAACAGTTGTTAAATTGCTTCAAATCAACGTCAACCGCTTCAAATTTTAAATAAAGAAAACGAAAAATCTAGTTTTTCTGTATGGTCAGATATGGTGCGTGCGTTATACTTCTTGAAGCAGTGTAGAATCCTTTATACACCTAGCTGCAAGTGACTTGCGACAGGCTGAGAGACGGCAGCCAAGTTTTTCCGAGTTCTTCAGATCGTTCTTCACTTAAGGCATTTCTTTAATGCCCAAACAAATGAAGAAATTATTGGAAAAAAATTGTAAAATCTTTGCCAATTAAATGTACTTGCGGCAAGATTTCGTAAAGCAATCCGGTGATGTTCCTTTATATGCAATTTTTCATTAAAATCGTGTTTCGTTAAAATAACAGATGAACGTAGAAAAGTTACAGTGGGATCTCATACTGTAATCGAATCTCCTACTAAACCGCCAAGTACAATGCCGGAATAACATTGTAATTACACACAAACTACAATTATGCAATATATGTCAGCTATGTTACAACTGGAATAATCATGATATATTGAGCTTGTATTCTATTTTGCAACTTATCCCTATGTTGCATTTTATAGTAATCATATCAAAGCATCGGAAATCTAGGTAACCAACATTACACTCTTGGTTGTTTAGTAGTTTATTCTCAATGTGTCATGAGGACTGTCTCATGCGACAGATATTACCCTAAGAAATTTAAATAATTTTTAAAAATTAAAATGACTTAATAAGTTTTTTCGTAGAGAGTTTCTGGCTGGTCAAGCTTATTGGCTTATGGGTCTCATTGAGAAATTATTGTATTAAGAAAGTTCATTGTAGAATGTGATGGATCATCATCTTGATACCGGGTATCTTATTGATTCGAGGGGCTTTCAAATTAGTGTATTTGAGGAACTATTGAGTTAAGGAGAATATTTAAATAAGAAGGAGAATTTGATATGCTATTAGTAAAGAAAATGACCAATCAGCGAGTAATTTATTGTTCCTAACCAGACGTTTACTTTTTCTCTTGAACTGCATGTTAGTGCAATTTAGTAAGTGTACGTTTTCTTGTGCTCAGTATCTACTTAAAAATGAATTAAACATGAATTAATCTTAAATTTCTAAGGAAAGTTGTTTGCTTTATGATTATTTTAAAAAGTAATATAGGGCTATTGTCGGTGAAGAACTTCTCTTGCTTGGAGATGTCGGCACTGTTTCACCACCCACGGGTTGTAAGGCCGTATAGGTTTACTTTTAATTATTTGGTGACAGTTTTTAATGAAAATCACGCAGTCTTAAAATTACTATTTATTACACAAATAAAAAGCAAATGAACACTGCACTAGATCTCCTACGACAGTAGTATATACGAAGCAAGGTAAAACTAAAGGAAAGTAAAATAACCGAAAACGCGATTTGATATGTTATAAAAATTGTGTTATGTAACGTTATATGTTGCGTTACATAACTTTGTGTGTGTACGATCTACTTATGATCGAACGTTGCGAAATGATGCGATGATCAAGAATGATGATGTGTTGTGTGTGTTACAGAATATATACTATACGAAGAGAGGGGAACATAAAGAACAACTAAAGTGATTCACGGAAATTAATAAAATCAGGAACATGGGTGATTTGAGATGTTTTTCTAACCGTGAATAATTCGAAGAAGTTCACAAGGTGATCGAAGGAAGCTTAATGAATTTGATAATGCACTTGAATGCTTGTGAAACTAGATGAGCGAGTGTCTTCCGCGAAGGTAAAAACATGGTACTCTTCGATGCAGGTATGGGACGTTTTATGCGTGTCGCACGTGTATTATCTAATACGGAGAAATTAAAAGGTATAAGATTAACAAGCAACCTGCGTTCTAACAAGGGTAGAAGCCAGAAAGTGATTTAAACAACGAGGAATCAGACACCAGATAGGTCATATTTGTTCGTAGAAAATCTGGAACTTAAGTTGTTGCACTTAAGTGATTTGATGTTCAGAGTATTCGGATAAAAAATAATAGATTTTTATGTGTTAGATTCATATTAAGTGATGCGCAGAAAGGTAAAGCCAAAAATTCCAAATGAGATTTACTCGGAAGGACTGTCCGACGATGTGAAAATGTGTAAATATTTATATGGTGATTAAGAGGCAACGCTGCGTATGTAGCGACTCCACTTGCAAAAAGGACTGTAAAGTTGTAAGTGAGGCAGTAAACGTAAATTTTTAAGCGGACGTGGTAGTAAAAATATATTTAACGTGTGGAAAGCTAAGTCGGAAATACTAAAAAGCGAGTTGGTGGGGACTGGGACTGAGTGGAGGAGAAGCAGCGACGGCTTTTGACGCAATTACACGGGTCCTAATTCGACTGTCAGGCGACATACATACAATACTCTTTGTTTAAAACGCACTAAGAAAGTTGAAAATTTAAATGGCATATTTTGTAGTTTTCTAGACTCTTTAAACAGGATATAGATCTGTCAATTAATTTAAAAAAAAAATAGTTTTAATTTAGTTCTAGTTACTTTTCTCTTTATTCCGGACAACTCGTAGTTTAGTTTAAAATCATGTTATCTTTTCGTTTCTCTTGACGACTTGTTTCTCTTGACAACTTGTTTATTTACTTTTTTTCACTCCTGACGAAGCTATAAATCTATGGCGAAACGTTGAATGTTTTCCCTTCATAATTCTGTCCGGTTCGAGATTCAAAAAACTTTGTGCTTAAAATGTTATAGGAAAGAACTGAACAGTAGAAAGTATTATCATGCAAATATTTCATCTTTCATAATATTTCTACTTATGCTGAGACGAAATTGTATGGAAAATAGAGCAGACCGACATAATTTTTAAAGCAGGCAACATTTCACGAAGTTTAACGTTTGAAACTGCACAACTTAGATTGTTAAAAAAATTAAACAATTTCCTGTACAATAAATTGTATAAAAATGTCTGTTAATCAAATTAATTTGTTGCTTGCAAATGTACAGGGTCTATCTATTTCGATGTGTGTTTTACAAAAAAAATTGTTGGCCCTCGATGTCTTTTCCAAACAAAATATTAATACCGTAAATAATAATTGGTTCTCGTTCATTTTAAGAAGATTAAGAAACTGTTCTAATATTATTATGACACATTTTCGAATACTGTGCAAACATAAAATACCGGGTGTCCCGCGCCATGTGTTCACCCTACTATAATCTTTATTTATTAATCGATTAACCTGAATTTTGGAGACAATAAATTAAACAAAAAATGGAATTTTTTGACATACTGCTAGATGTCATAGAACTTCCGGTTTCGCCGGAAGTGATATCAACTTTCTTATTTTAAATGGAACACTACATATTTTTACATATTTGAAATGTAGGGATCATTACGAGTCTGAATACGTCAATCCATCAATTGTTAATTTTGGTTTCCATGACAACGAAAATTTTTTTTGTATTTTTCAATCTAGAAACCAATGAATCACATTTTTTCAATCTACTGCAATCAAGTATTTCGAGAAAAGCACTCCTTTCACGGTTGATTCACTTCCGGTGATACCGGAAGTCCTATGACGGCTAGCAGTACGTCGAAAAATTCCATTTTTTGTTTAATTTATTTCCTCCAAAATTCAGGTTAATCGATTAATAAATAAAGGTTCTAGAAGAGTGAGCACATGGCGCGGGACACCTGGTATAATGTTTCAAGAATACGTGCCTGCGTACATGATGGACAGTGTGTGCGTCCAGTTACTAATTTGTATGTGGGACAAATAATGTAATGAGTATTTAAAATAGTGTATCTTATAAAATTCAATCCATTAAAATGTATTAAACATCAGAAATACAACTCAGTGTAGTTAGTTCTCTCATGTACTACGGCCACCAAAAAAGTCTGGGACATGTATTTACATGTATTTTTGACTTACTTTATTAATTTGAATGCACCTTTAAGCTTGTTTTTGCGATAACGTAAAAAACAGAAATAAACAAACGAACGAATACTTCATAGCAACAATAATTAACTCGTCTTATGCCAAATTTCTTCACCTCCTGATAAATTTATCTGCCAGGTATTATCCTTGGAAACCATTGTATCGATAATAGTTTCCGAGGACACTACCTGGCAGATAAATTTATCCGTAGGTGAAGAAATCGGGCCTTATTTACAACAGGACATACTACATGCCCCAGATGTTTTTGGCGGACATAGTGCATATTATGTAATCAGTTAAATTTTTGACTTATAATATGGATTTATACAGTTCAGTTCAGGAAAGAATACATGCACGTCATATACGGAATACGTCTCTTTCAAATAATTAACTACGTTAATCAACACTATGCCAATTTTGATGTGTCGGATATTTCAAAATATATAATTTCTTGAGTTTATTTGTTATAATTAATAAGATAAGCTGCCTCTTTTTTATTGAAGAGAGTGTCACCACAAGAATTTCCATCTCCTTTAATTTTATAATTTAGATAAATGATAAAATATAAGTAGCACAATTAGGAATAATAAAAACAGCATAGGAATTTGTTGTAATTTAAAGTAATTGCACTGTATAACATTTAAAATTATTCAAAAAATTGATACAGAATCGGATTTGACAAATGATATGGTAATTGATTCGACAGTGGATTCGATTTTACCAGCAGGAAAAGAAAATGGGACAGTGTATGATGGTAGAAACGATCGAAAAGGGAAGAAATGGAGGCCTTATCCGAGCCAAAGAGGAACCGTGTATAAGGGCTGCATTAAAAGAAAAGGAACAAAAAGAATACCAAAACACAATAACCAGAGTGGAAATAATAATGACAACGCGTATTTTAAAAACCAGACAGACATATCAGAAGATTCAGAATATTTAGAATGCGAAACAGTGACATCAGATGAAAAAGTTGACATTCAAATTGAAGGCCGCAGAATAATTGACTTTCAAAATTTTATTGACCAAATTAAATCACTTAACAATCATAGTAACATTTTTGGTTGTAACTTTAGTAATATGATAGTTACGAAAGAAAAAAAAACACCTCGGACAAATTTCTGCTGCACTGAATATGCCGTGCATGTGCAATGCATTACATAGTAAAATTGAATTGGTAATGTAACTGAAGATGGTACTCCAATAATAACAGTAATTTGTGACAGTTCCTGGGCAAAAAGATCTTATCGTACTAATTATAATTATTTGTCTGGTTGCGCTGCGATTGTCGGATTAAAAACGAGAAAAGTTCTAATCTTGGAGTAAAAAATAAGTTTTGCATTTAGTGTAAACAACACGAATCAAAAAGCTTCATTCCAGAACACAAGTGCTACAAAAACTGGAGCGGTTCTTCAACAGGCATGGAAGCAGCAATTATTGCTGCTGGATTTCAAAAAAGCGTTGAACACCATGGTCTTATATTTAAATTCATGGTTGCAAACGGGGACAGCAGTACATATAAAAGAATTTGCGATTTGAATCCTTACGGCACTTACGACATAAAAGTAGAATAAATAGAATGCAAAAATCATTTACTTAGAAATTATAGCAATAAAATTAGAGAACTCTTAAAGGATACGGAGATACCATTAATACTCAGAAACAAAATAAAGGGACATAAATTAAGATTTCGAACAGCAGTGAATAAAGCCATTGAATATCGAAAATCAGAATTGAATATTCCTGTACTGGAAAAAATTTCAAAGCTACGAAATGATATTTTGAATAGCCCTAGTCACATTTTAGGTGAGCATAAAAACTGTCCAAATTTAAAATATTTTTGTGAAAAACCCTATGTTTCCTCTAACACTTTAATGTCGGACATAAGATTAACTGTTTTATATGAAAAACTAAAGAATTGTGTATTTGCCTTATCAAAACATGCTCACAGTCTTATTTACGATTTAAATAATAATCTCGTAGAACAATTCAATTCCATTATTTCCAAATTTATAGGCGGAAAACGAATAAATTATTGCAGTAAAAGTTCATACCAGGCACGTTGTACTGCAGCAGTCGTTTCGTTTAACACTAAAAAGTCGTTATACATTGTCAGCAAAAAATTGAATCAAAGCAGTCCAGGAATGTATACGAAATTTTGGGAAATTCGGAACAGGAGTAAAATATTAAGAGAGAATTTATTGAGAAACAAAAGAGTGAAAAGGAGTCTCTTTTTAAGAAAGACAGATAAAAATTATGAAGAAAATTGTGAAAAGCCTGATTTATCAACTGAGGAATATGAAGCTGCTAAGAAAGTATATTTATTGTCTAATTTAAAATCCAGGGAAGAAATAGTTGCAATGGAAAAACAAACACGTTTACAAAATGAGACTATTGTATGGCATTTAGAGAGAAAGGAAAGAGTTACAGCTTCTAAATTTTATGAAGTATGTACTAAACGCCTTTATTCCAGTAGAAAAAAATTAGTTGAATCTATAGTTCGACCAAAACCGATTCGTAGCAAAGCTATAGAGCATGGTAGGCGTTTCGAAAATGTGGCTATTATGCGTTTAGGATTAGAATTATGTGCAAAAGTTGAAAAGTGTGGCATGTACATAGATGAACAAGATCAGTACATTGCAGCTACACCAGATGGTATAATTGGCGACGAGGTAATTGTAGAAATAAAATGCCCGTTTTCTACAAAAGATATTTCACCGGAAGACGGGATAGAAAAACGAAAAATCACATTCTGGAATCGCGATCTAAGTATTAATGTTAAACATAAATGGTATTATCAGATCCAGGGACAATTAAAAATTACAAAGAAAAAGTATTGTGTCTTCGCTGTTTGGACTCATTTAGGAATAAAATATGAATATATTACTTACGACGAAAGTTTCTTTAATACAATTGTGAAAGATAAATTACAAGAATTTTATTAGGATTGCTTACTGCCCGAATTAGTTGACAGTAGACTGAGTCGCAACTTAGAAATAAGGGATCCTAATTATGTTACTGAGGCACAACGCAGACTCAAAAGCTGAAAAATAAAAATAAGGGTGGAGAGTCATAAGGATTAGCTGAAAAGTACACACACTGAAGTTAATCAGGAATCGATGTACCACGGGTGTCATAAAAAATAAGGACACTTATGATGCTTTAATGTAAATGAGTGTTTCAGGAAACTGCTGTAATAACGAAATTAAATTTATCGAGCTAATTGTGTACTTATGATCACATTGTATGGAAATGATTAGAAATTAAATTAGGAGTGTCATTTACACTAACGAAAAAACGTTAAAATCACTGCTAAAAGTTGTCCTCATTTTTTCATGTCGCCCGTGGTACATATGTACATAGTTTATTTCTGAAGTTCTGTATGTAGCGGTTTTTAGATAACAATAAAATACCATGTCTGGTTATGAAGGTTTTTTTTTCTGTTCGTCGTAGGTTCTGTTCCAAAAACCCGTAAACACAGTATTTAATTCTTTGCTCTTCAAATTAATACAAATAAATAAAACTTACTCTTTATTTATTGGTCAACTTATAATTGCTTTTAAGTTACTAAGCAAACTGTGACGATGTACAATCCATCCAAACTTGATTTTAGGAAAAATTCTAAATTTAAATAGCTATTTTTGTATTATAATCTTATAATCTTTCGGGACTCGGGCTTATAATTTCGCCGCGGGCCAAAATCGTCGTACACGCCCGAAAGGCAAATAAATTTTTTGTAAAATCGTTTAAGTCCAACCGTTCTTTCTCAACAATCAAGTTATGTTGTTGGTTGCCAATGTCTTGCAAATAAACAAAAAAGAAACAAAAAATACAATTGCCTTGGGGCGCAAAAAGCATAATTTACGCTCGCAAATTAATGCACAAATGACCTAATTTTAATAAGTTTTTACAAGAAGTCTATTTGTAAATTTTTAAAACCTATTTCACAAAATATATAATACATCACATCATGAAGATTTTGCTTGGCTCGGATGCTTTGAAGAAACATATCGGACGCTACGCATTCTTCAACAAGCATTCTCCTATACAAAAAAGATTTGTAATGTAATACATTTAACACCGTTACTGTAACTTCAATATTACATGTCCTTTTCAAACTGTTCTTAATTTGGAAATAACGTAATGTTGAAACTGGGAACATTAAATTTGTTATTAACAAAGTAATTAAGCACTTTTGTTGCTATTGTCAAAATCGTCGAATATTAAGCCGGCTACTCATTACGCGGTACTTGGCAAGTACGTGCCGGGTAATGTGTATTAAAACGCGGCGTGCAACTCGGTACTACTTGCCACATCATTTGCCAAGTACCGCGGAATGAATAGCCGGCTTCACGAAGTAACAACAGAATGTGCTACTTATTTCTAAATTTTTTTTTCGAGCTTAACAAAGATTATTAGATACAAAATTTATCACATCTACGAAGCAGCTTCACATCGCAATAGGTAGAGCACTCTTCCCCGCCCCACCTTGTGTATTTTCCTACCCTGCTCCTACCACTGTTTTGCCGAGCTTAACAAAGATTATTAGATACAAAATTTATCACATCTACGAAGCAGCTTCACATCGCAATAGGTAGAGCACTCTTCCCCGCCCCACATTGTGTTTTTCCTACCCTGCTCCTACCACTGTTTTGCCTCTCCAATACAAACATCGCCCCTTCTTTCGAATTGAACTGCCATCTATCGAGGTGAATTTTGCTTGTCGTTTTGCAAAGTTAATAGCAATAATTAAATTGTTACATTTGGCTATTGCATATATTTATAATTTATCTACGCTTTTACGATTTAAAAAAAAAATACATTATTTTGATGATAAAAAATTTTTTCTTAGTGAAAATAAAAAGTTTATTTAACAAGTCAAACGTTAAGGCGTACATATATATCTCCATAATAAGCGTACAAAATATCGTTCCTCTCTGTTTAATATTATTAACTTGGTGAGTGAACTTTTTATGGCTCTTTAAAAAGTGGCCTGTTCTCCTCTGGATCTGTATATGGAAGGTCTCGCCGAAGATGTATACTGTGTACTCGCTCTTCAGGATTTCATCAACCAATTCCGTTTTTTTTTTGTATCTGTTATCATTCTGAGCAAATAGTAACTACCCGTCATAGTATTCAACAAACTTCGCTTTTTTCGCTTTATTTTTTTATAAATAAGAACATTTTTCTTTCTTTCCCACTTTGCACTAATAATAATTAAAAAAGCTGAAAAATACGGAAACTGTCAACTATCACTTTTATAGAAAAATTTTGTGCAAATCGTTTTTGATTGCAGTGAGAACCTCGAGCAGCCTCTGGACAGCTGTTTCAGCCCTGCTTGGGGCTTCTTCAGCAGAAACGTAGCTCGACATTCCCACTGCAGACCAAAAACGACTTGCCCAATTTATTCGCAAATGCGATGTAAGAATGATGAACATATAAAATAGCGACATCTTACTATCGCTTTTTGACCTAACATTGCAGTAGGATAGACAAATTGAAGCGGGATTTGCTCCTAATGAGTCCCCCATGCAAGGCGGCCATGCTTGCTGTCAAAGCATAATGAAAGATTTTAGAAAAATTTTGTGCAAATCGTTTTTGATTGCAGTGAGAACCTCGAGCAGCCTCTGGACAGCTGTTTCAGCCCTGCTTGGGGCTTCTTCAGCAGAAACGTAGCTCGACATTCCCACTGCAGACCAAAAACGACTTGCCCAATTTATTCGCAAATGCGATGTAAGAATGATGAACATATAAAATAGCGACATCTTACTATCGCTTTTTGACCTAACATTGCAGTAGGATAGACAAATTGAAGCGGGATTTGCTCCTAATGAGTCCCCCATGCAAGGCGGCCATGCTTGCTGTCAAAGCATAATGAAAGATTTTAGAAAAATTTTGTGCAAATCGTTTTTGATTGCAGTGAGAACCTCGAGCAGCCTCTGGACAGCTGTTTCAGCCCTGCTTGGGGCTTCTTCAGCAGAAACGTAGCTCGACATTCCCACTGCAGACCAAAAACGACTTGCCCAATTTATTCGCAAATGCGATGTAAGAATGATGAACATATAAAATAGCGACATCTTACTATCGCTTTTTGACCTAACATTGCAGTAGGATAGACAAATTGAAGCGGGATTTGCTCCTAATGAGTCCCCCATGCAAGGCGGCCATGCTTGCTGTCAAAGCATAATGAAAGATTTTAGAAAAATTTTGTGCAAATCGTTTTTGATTGCAGTGAGAACCTCGAGCAGCCTCTGGACAGCTGTTTCAGCCCTGCTTGGGGCTTCTTCAGCAGAAACGTAGCTCGACATTCCCACTGCAGACCATTCTTACATCGCATTTGCGAATAAATTGGGCAAGTCGTTTTTGGTCTGCAGTGGGAATGTCGAGCTACGTTTCTGCTGAAGAAGCCCCAAGCAGGGCTGAAACAGCTGTCCAGAGGCTGCTCGAGGTTCTCACTGCAATCAAAAACGATTTGCACAAAATTTTTCTAAAATCTTTCATTATGCTTTGACAGCAAGCATGGCCGCCTTGCATGGGGGACTCATTAGGAGCAAATCCCGCTTCAATTTGTCTATCCTACTGCAATGTTAGGTCAAAAAGCGATAGTAAGATGTCGCTATTTTATATGTTCATCATTCTTACATCGCATTTGCGAATAAATTGGGCAAGTCGTTTTTGGTCTGCAGTGGGAATGTCGAGCTACGTTTCTGCTGAAGAAGCCCCAAGCAGGGCTGAAACAGCTGTCCAGAGGCTGCTCGAGGTTCTCACTGCAATCAAAAACGATTTGCACAAAATTTTTCTAAAATCTTTCATTATGCTTTGACAGCAAGCATGGCCGCCTTGCATGGGGGACTCATTAGGAGCAAATCCCGCTTCAATTTGTCTATCCTACTGCAATGTTAGGTCAAAAAGCGATAGTAAGATGTCGCTATTTTATATGTTCATCATTCTTACATCGCATTTGCGAATAAATTGGGCAAGTCGTTTTTGGTCTGCAGTGGGAATGTCGAGCTACGTTTCTGCTGAAGAAGCCCCAAGCAGGGCTGAAACAGCTGTCCAGAGGCTGCTCGAGGTTCTCACTGCAATCAAAAACGATTTGCACAAAATTTTTCTAAAATCTTTCATTATGCTTTGACAGCAAGCATGGCCGCCTTGCATGGGGGACTCATTAGGAGCAAATCCCGCTTCAATTTGTCTATCCTACTGCAATGTTAGGTCAAAAAGCGATAGTAAGATGTCGCTATTTTATATGTTTATCACTTTTATGTTGGATAAAAAATCTCAACATCTGAATTTCGCATTTTTAGCAAAGAAATAAGCCGCCATAAATTAATTTCTTAAATACAGGATGTTATCGAATAATTATACCACGTATAGACGACATCAAAATATTACAATTTAACCTAATTTACATATACACAAAATCCTTTAGTTTCTAAAGTATAACCACCTAAAGAGGTAACTTGAACAGCATATTTTCTTAAGCATCTCTGGGAAGGCTTGAGGTAGAGGTTTGAAATTTGACATGCAGGACAGGTGAAATACGGAAAATTGAACATTCTTCATCAGTGGCGTAGTTCCGAGGAAAGATATCAACATTTTAGTAAATAGCTTTCTTATTGTCACATTTTAAACAGAATTTAAACAAAAATTGAAAAATTCCAGTAAAATTGTATCGTATATGAACTATATTCGATCTTCGTCAAAATACTGTTTTCGAGATAATTAGGTCGAAAAATCTTTTGCTGCAGAAACTCGAAATTTCGTAAAGCTCTAATATGCCTTGAAAACTTTAGTTGGAACTTTACCTGCGTATTTTATGTGTCAATAATATACAATACATAACTGTAGCATAGTTCTTTTTCTCAAAATACGCTTTTCAAGTTGCTTTTGTAGGTTGTACTTCAGAAACGATAAGCTTTTGTATACAGGGAGATTCAGGCAACACATTCAGTAAAAGTTTACAGACTTCCTCTTTGAATTTATCATCTGAACTTTTTGTTTACATAAGCCGCATGTATTAGAATTCTTGGTATGACTATTTACACATTTACAAGGAGAAATTTACACTTACAATACAAAATTTTATGAAAACTAATAAATCAGAAATATTGAAAATAATACTCAAATTGTTGGTTATATTATTGACTCTAAATTGTTCTCGGCTATTATTTATTAGTAATTACTTTCTACTGTATCTAAGTAATAACGCATTTTCCTCGATATAACAACTTTTTTTATTAACTTCTTGAATTGTAGATTTTTTTTCATCAAATACATTTATTGTGTCTGCGTTTGAATTTTAATTTTTTGGTTCTTCGTAGCGATTATACTGTTTTTTTTAATCCCTACTAGACATGATTTAAAAAATTATAATTTCTCTAGTTTTCATAGCCCACTATTTAAAAGCAATACCGAGAAATGGAAAAAATTTACGTGTTAAAAAGAAATTATCGATAACGAGTGAACTATAAAAGATAGGTATAGGAAATGCTAACGCAGAACAAAAGAACATTCAATCCTGATTCAGATGGTATAAAAATATACTAGGCGTTCCATTTAAAAAACATGTCTTTTCGACAATTGAAATTAGTTCGAATTGAAGTTACTTTTCAACCAATTGCAAAACTGGACATGATCTGAAAGAATGTTACTATAGCCTATTACAGGCCAAAAATAGGCATCATGGTATTTGTTGGACAAAGATGGCAGTATCATAACCAAGGTCCTGCAAGTCTGAGTTACTTTAAAAAAATGAAAATATTGTCACGCTCGCTTAGGGGTAGCGGCGATGCTTAAAAAATTTGAGGGGTAGCACAGTAGGTTGGGTGCCTTTTTATTTATTTGGACCGGAGATCCGTCAAAAAAATTAGTCTGGAAAACTTACCGTTCTTCTGTCGTTGGAAGCGTAGCGGGGAACCGGTGGAGCTGCAAGGAAAAAACCCCATCTTGGTTTCCACCACTTTATTAGACACACTCCTCGGTAACCGCTCAGAGGCACCTTCCTGAGTCGCCTAATGATCGATCGCCCCGCGGTCAATCGACCATTGATCTTGTCCACTCAGCAAAGTGCCCCGCACAACAATTACATTATAACTACAGTTGTCCCGTGTAACAGCACCCTTCGTGACATTTCCCCCCGCCGGAGAATATGCTTCCATGCATATTTAATAATTTATATAATTTATTTTCAGAATTTTGTTGTCACGAAGTGTTACTGTGTACAAAAGCATGTTGAATTTACAAATATTATTAATTATAATTCGATCTGATACAAGCTTAACCTTTTTAGACTGTCTTGCGAATCGATACCAAATTCTTCTAAGGAGCTTCTTATTTGGACTGGGGTACTGGAGTGCCAGAAATATATGTTAGGAAATCCTGTTCAGTAGATCCTTCTGCAAGCGTATGATTGTTTCCGCTTCACGCTTCGTCTTCCATTAATTGAAGTTTTAATGCCCTACTCAGTTCAAGCATTAGATAAACTTCTCTTGAAAATGATTTTGCGACGACTGTCCACTCCTGTAGTGTGAGTTTATATCAATCTACAACGTTGCTGATCGAGAAGGTGGCTCATTATGGGTCGTCATGACAGGATTCCTCGGGAGCTTCGTATTTTCCGTGCAATATGTGCTACTCCTTGATCCCTCTCCAGTAATCGGTATGTTGATGATTATGAAAGGAAAAAAGCAGTATCAGTCGTTTTAATATTTACTACAATCAATTTTGAAGTGTGTCTCACTTATTTGTAACTCTTAATACTATGCTTATAAATTATTCGTTTAAAGTTAACTGAGACATAATGGTAATATTTAGTGTCAACATAATGGTTTGGCCATACCATGATGTTGGTGAAAGGTAATCTATCTCATTCAGCCTATTAATCAACAACTTTAGCATACTAAATTTATTCTAAGTAAATAACATTAAGGTACCCATATTATATATCCTACGGATAACCATAATCTAAGAGAAACTACTTCCGTCCAGAATCCGACTGTCTGCTGATCAATTCAGGCAATCAAATTCTTCTCAAGAAATAGACTCCCGAAGACTAATTTTACCTCTCCTTTTAACAGGACGAATTCAGGTCTTAATTTATTTATGGCTAGATGTAAAATGTGAGATGAATAATCACGAATGCGTTCTTATGCAGTATCATTGGAATAGAAATTAACTGAGGATGTAAATAGTTTAATTTGCATTAATGGTATTTTTACTACTCCATGTAACTTTGAATTTTTGACAAATGTATTAAATTCCACATAAATCATAAACTTTTAGTTTTTTATCATCACCTATTTTTTCTGTACTGTTAGAGATTTAGAATTTGCGCAAATTTTTCTTCAAATTTGTCTCAATACATCTAAGTTAACGAATTCCGGTAGTCTAAAAATAAAGTTTACCTAAAATTTTGTAAGTAATTCCTGTAGACCCTTCCGTGGATTGTACCTCATATTTTTGGACTATTTCGCCTTTCGTTTTCCTGTCATTAGCAGGTATATGTATAATAATGCATAATTTTGTGGACACATTTTTTTGTTTTTTTTTGGTAGCTACCTTTATGCCTAAAAAATATAAAACTATATACTGTACATTTAATATAAAAATTTTGTGCAAATCGTTTTTTTTTGTTTTTTTTTTCAGGTCAAAAAGCGATAGTTTGATGTCGCTATTTTATCTGTACATTTAATGTTCGAATTATAATAGATTTCTTCTATTCTGGGGCCCCAATTTGATATCTTGAACTAACATCTAAAACATAAAGAAGTGTAAGTAAAATAATATATTTTATGTCTCGTATATTGTATTGTATAATTATATAAGTTTGTCTAAAACGTATTGATAACGGTTTTCTAATTTATAAAAGAGTATGTACATATTTTTTTCCAGAAGTTCCTTTGAGTCTATTTCAGTTAGTACACTGTCATTATATTTCACCCAGGTGTCAATTCCTTGTGAATTTTTACCCTTAATATAACTTATGTAGTGTCCTTCATTCGCACTTCCTATGTGCTCCATTGCTGCATGTAAATTATACATTGTATTTTCACTTTTAACTTTTTTAGAGAATTTTTCTATGTTTAAATCACCTAATGGAAATTTTATACTTTTATGTAATTTCTCAGTCTCTTGCCCCGACCAATAATAACCATTCAAGTGTAACACCAAGTACTTGGGCAATTCCATAATTTTTATAGATTTTTAGTGTTGGTCCTTTTACGGCAAGACCAACAAATAGACCGATTATCTTCCAAAAGTATCTCTTCTCCGAAGTAATTATTCAAACAAGTCTCCAAGCAGGTATCTCTATTTTTATCTATAGGAAGTGAAATGTTCCACCCTGGATTTTTTGTGATGGACTGTCTTCCACATTCTGAGCACTCCACAATTGAATCGTATACACCCGCAAATATGTCTGACATAAATGATTTTTCAGATTTTGGATTTGCAATTTGCTTTGCTTCTTCGTGAAGAATCTGCGATTTACGGCTTCTAATTTACTTTTTAATTGTGATATTGAAACCACTTTCTTGTTAGAGTCACTCCACAGTTCATTAACAATTTGCGCGAAAATAGTGGAAAATGTTTTTTCGAAATTATTTTTTGATGAATATTTCTGACAAAATCTTCTTATTTGCTCAATACTTGAAAGACAGCTTAAGACGGAATTTAAATAACACATATTTCCTGTATTTCGTAATCCTTTAATGTATTTTACGTTTGCATTTTGCATTTCCTTATGGACTGCACTTGGTGGCTTCCTGTCGTGACGTATTATAGGCGAATATACAATGAGGTAAGAAGATGTCCCAGTCTTTTTGTGAGGTCGACCACTGTCGCGCTCGCTCTGAAGGGGTAACGACAACGCCAAATAAATTAGGGGGTAGCTCAGTAGTACGGAGCCCTTTTGCCGCTTGGAAGGTGGATTGGACTTACCGGCCTACTTGGAGTCGTCCCGCAATCTTCTAAGGCTGCTCGACGGGTAAAGGGGTTTCAGGAAAAGCCCTCTCACTTGTCACAGCTTTTATTGGATAAAGGCACAACCTCCAAAAATATCTTCTGGCGACGCACCTTCGTCAATCGCCTCCGCTCAGCCAATCCCCGTCCCGCTCGTTCGAATGTTTTTGCATATTGGCGACTCAGCAAAGTGCGCCGCTGTTCCGCAATAGTGGATATCTTATATTTACAGGATGTTTCATATTAACAAAAGTAACCTTCGTGACAATATCTCGGAAACGGTTAATTTTTCTTGTATCACATATTGCACAAAATATTTTTAGAATTTTATAAAGATTTCAAAAATGCATTAAAAATCGGGGTATTCTATTTAAAATAAGAAAGTTGACAGCAACTTCCGGTATAAGTGGAAGTGTCCGAAATTTGAAAATATTATATTTTGATAGATCCATATCGTTAACTTATAACTGCAAAATATGAAACAGAAATTTAAAGGAGAAGTCCGTAAACTTTTAATGAAAAGGTTGCCTGAATATCCCTGTATACAATGTGTCCCAAATTGAGTAGCCTACCATGGGTAACTTTCTTATTAGCGAAGATAGAGATTTGATTAAATAGGCAATATTTTGCAGTTTTATGTACTAATTCAGATGCCGTTGAGAAAAACTGAAAATTCCGAATAGTTTCGATATTGTCGCAGAAAAACTGAAAATCGCTATTTTCTTTAATGTCTAATAACTTCGTAATCATAAGAAATATGAAAAAAAGTTTGATATAAAAGTTATTGGGTTTGATAGAATACAGTCGAAAGTTAAGGCAAAATAAAATTCAAGATGGCGGTTTTCAAGATATTGATAGCAACTTTCTTATTTTAAATGGACGTCATATTGGATTTTTATACGATTAAGGCTCTGTTTCTGGAAGCGACTAATACGGCAATAAGTTCAACTAAAGATTGGAATGTGATACACATCTTTTAACATACAGGGCACTGTGTCACATTCTAATCATTAGTTAAACTAATCGACCAATTTAATCACTTCCAGAAACCGGGCCTAAGTCAAAATTAATGTATGAGAAGTTATAAGTTTGGATTTACATGCATAAAGAGCCGAATGCCAGGTTGCGCTGGTGGGGGTGTCTGTGCGGTCTCTCGTGACGTCAGACTAGACTGTTTCGATTTCGATTGATCGCGATCCACGGCGCATGCACAGTCGGTGCCGTTGCCATAACAACGCAACTGCTCTGATGATTTTAAATGGAGCTTCAGCTTGGACGAGTGGCGTAGACGAAAAATGTCGAATCCGTCCGATATTGCATGAGGTAACTTCCCATATACTAACTTTGCGACTAAGTAGCATTTCCTTCTTTCGTCTCAAATCATGTATAACAACCAATACTTAAATAAAAAGATATTTAAAAAAAAATCGTATTTTTATTTTAAATCAAGCAAGCGAGGAAAAACAAAAATAGCTTTTATTTACAAAAAATAAAAATAAAACAAAATAAAGTTATAAAAATAACTGCTCAGTATCTGACCATTAACTCTGAAACACAATTGACACCGTTCTGCGACACTCCTGGTTGCACTTTGTAGGGTATTTCGATTAATACTACGAAATATCTGCACATCTGTTTCACGTAATTTTTTGCTTTTATCGTTAAAATACTCACATTTTTTTATTTTTTACTATGCCCACAAACAAACCATCGTTTGAATAGTAACAATTATAAATACAGTTAACTAGTGGCCACCCCGATCCTGGGATTTAACGCTACAAAACACCACAAAATAATGCAGAATTTCGTGAAGCAGTTATATAGGTATTTCATAGTATTAATTGAAATATCCTGCAATGTGTGTCAGGAGTGCCACAAAACGATGTCAATTGTGTTTCAGAATTAATGGCCAGGTAGTGTACTTTTTATAACTTTTCCTTGTTTTATTTTTATAAGTAAAAACAACTTTTATTTTCCTGGCTTGCTTGATTTAAAATAAAAATATAATTTTTTAAATTTTTTTTCATTTAAGTATGGGTTATTTATTATACATGGTTGAAACAATAAAAGAAAATGCTATTTAATTGTATAAAAATCCAATACGGCGTCCATTTAAAATAAGAAAATTGCTAATTAAGTCAACTTAAGTCAATCAGGTAGAAAGCAAGATCTTGCTTTGTACCACCAGCCGTTTATCCTCGTTAAACAATCTCTTTCGGTTTAAATTTCAACAAGTACGGCGATACTTCCCTTCGGATTATATATATATAGACCCGGTTTCGGTTAAAAAAAAACAATTTGAAAATGACATTGTAATGTTGAAACTGCAGTCACTGCATCACAAATGTGATATTAACAAATTAATTATCAGAGTTTCATTTGTTAAAATGGAATATCACAAAGTAACGACGGAACGTGTTAATATAACATTGACATATTAAAAAGTCATCCTTGTTGATATACCGTAAGTAAGCGCTATTTTTCGTCTCTTCCGGGCTAAACAGCTTCCCATTCCCGCCATCTTAGAGTATAATACGCGCGGTTTTGTGTTCAGAGCCTTTATGGTCACCTCTCTACTCATAAGTGACTTAAGTAAATCCATCGTTAGTTCTGCGACTATCCTGCCTTATAAACGAATCAACACAGTTGCATATCACAAGCAAGAATTGCACAAAATTAATCTCAAATTATAAAGTGAGGATATAAAACTACAAAATTATAAATGTTTAGAAAAATTAGATTTTTATTTTAGTTGTTGGTATTGAATTCGAGATGTTCTTGCTATTATAAATTCATAAGCATTGAAAGTCCTTCTGAAACATTAATTCGTCTAGTGAAATACATTCAATATGTTTATGTTCCCACATGGGATGATTATGATTTATGATCAGACGGCAGATCGAAAAAGTGTAACAGTTTATTATTGCAACAACAACAATTACGTTCCATGCTTGACGAAGATAAGAAATATTTTTCTAAGTAAGCGTTGCTATATATTTTCAAAAGAGGACCAAGCAAGGGATTCTGATAAATTCAGAAATATTCAATTTCCAAACATCTTTGCTGCAGCCCAACTTCTGAAGCTGTTAAACGATGCAATAAATTAGTAATCGGAGCATCTCTTTTAGTATACGATTCTGATTTTCATGTTAGAGATTAAGGAATTTATAAGAGCAAGGACTGCATTTTAAAAATGTAATTACTTATATTTTTTTCAGTTTTATATTCTCACTTTAAATTTGATTAAGTAAAAATGCATGTTAAAAGTAACGCTTTTTTAATTTTTACAATTAAAGGGAAAGCTATTATTAGTGCAATTAATAAATTAATTAAGGAAAGAAACACTAACGGGAGGAGAGAAAAATTCTGTCACATCCGGGAAACGAGCCCGGGACACTTACATACATGCCGAATGCTCTTACCAACTGAGCTAACGTGATTCCGAAGTTCGAAGGTTTAAATGAGAAACAGGTGGTAAATGCGATTGCTGACCTGGCAAGTAGGAATGCAAGTAGGAATCTCATAATTAAAGAGAATTCTATTAATATTGTAATTAACATATTTTCGTTGAATAAAGGTTATAAAAATTATATTATAATTATTTTATTTTATTATTAAGTTATGAGGCACCATATAAACTCGGTAAAGAATTTTAAGATTTTGTCGAATAACCATTTTTACTGTAGGAAACGACAAATAAAAAAAATAAAACGAAAATTCGGTCCTTAATAGATGTCACAATCCGTGAATCTTGGAAGCTTACGGCACCGCTAAATAAAATACGATGGAGCTAAATTTTTCAAGGGTTCATTAATATGCTAGTAGATCACCTCGTAGGTGTCTTCATATTTTACAATAACAGTTTTTCGCTTCAACCTACTATACATGATTTACGGAAACCTTTATAAATAATTAATAAATATTTATTCTGAGCATTTATATAAGCCCAGATCGTAAAATATTTAGACAGTTGTCAACTTCATTATTTTAAATGGAAAACTTTATGTTTCCCTACAGCTATCTGATCGTAACCGAGTTTAAAACAAAAAATATAAGTTTTTCTTCGATACTCTTTCGTCTTCACGCATTCGCACGAATGCGCGAAACGAGTGGACGAGGCGAATGAGTAAATAGCCATTTGGCATTCGCCTCAACACTCACAATGCTTGCGCCGGAAGCGGTTTTTTTGGAGACGAATCAGAGACCTGACGAGGCAAACTCGGAGGTTACAATTGGTAGGAACCAATTTGCAGCGTGGTATGGCGTGTACAAGTTCACACTTGCTTACTCTCACTCGTTCACCCGTGTCACACAGTCACGGAAATAGGTCATTTGCGTTGTGGAGGCGAATGTGCGAATGCCATTCGCGAGTCTCGCGAGTGATGAAGCGAAACGCTCGCGCGAATGTGTAAACGCAGTATGGATTATGTTTATATTAAATTACTAAATTCTGCTATAGAACGACTAATTTACATTCTGAAAATATTGTTATTTCTTTCGCTGTCAAAATAACAGTTATAATACGACTGAAGTAGAAGTTTGCTGTCCTATTTACTTCTTGTAAGTAATATTAACAACATTAATGTTTTTGCAAACAGGAGAGCAAAATTTAAAGTTTCAAAACAGAATTTAGATAACATCCAAATCCAAACTTTACTAAATTTAATCAATTTTCCGTAACCTGCTGTACTTAACCAATCATGGCAATTTACTAAAATATTTAATTTAATTTTTTTTTAATATCAGTTAGACATTGCAATTAAAACTCACAATAACACGGCAGCAGTTCATAAAACATGTTCCGGACTACTTTTCCATTAAAACTAGATGAACGCCTATCAATGATGTGAGTTTTAATTGAAATCGGCCAAACGTTTTGAGTTTTGTTCTTTTTGTCACTCAATTTTCAGTTTCATTAAATAGGACGCCTACAGCTATTATATGCACATGAAATTTAATTAGACTGATATCACTTCATTAACTAACTTGTTGAAATTTAATTAATTTTCAAACACCGTAGATGTTGAAGGTTGTAGATAATTATCTACTGTACTTCCATTCAAATATCTTGATACCAAATCATTATGAATACACGTTCTATTTAATTTACTTATTTTCGAATTAGCACAATTTTTAAACATCATTGACCTATATCACTTTTAATTCACATGTCACTTTCATCAGGACGAGGTATCAAGCGATAATGAAACGTTGAGTGTTCTTTCCAATTTCAACAGTATCCGTTTCAAGTTTAAACCTATTTTCAGCGGACAAGAGTCGACTTCAATTAAGCAAATAATGTTTAATTGTTTCAGTGTCAGGCAGATTTTAATTAAGCTCGAATTAAACTGCGTAATATAAGCCTGATATCATAGAATTTACGTAAATTAGGATATTCATAACTGTTATTATCAGATTTGAATAACGTGAAGGAAAACTTGTAAATTATGACATCCTCTTCATGTTCGCCACAAACTTTTGAGATATTCAGAAAATTTATTAGCAAAAGGCATTAAAACTGCATTAAGGAGCTTAAACATTAAGAACTTAAATTACTTCCAGGACCGGTACTTCTTTTAGTATATTACGGTAATTTATAACCAAGCGAATTGGTGTTTCAATATTGGTGCCGTCATACGCAACGTAATTTTAAAACGCTTATATACCGATGTATTTTGCGAAGGAGCTTTTTGGATAGGTTAAAAATATCTATCATATAAATATCAATAATGCCAGAGTGAAATTTCCTATTGGGTGAGAAAATCCAATTCAACTCGAGACCGCCACAAAGTATTTCATAATGCAACATGCAGAAGTAATTTTCCGGCATTTTCATTCGATTTAAGGAGGACTTATGATGAAAAATCACTGAAAATATTCCCTTATTGTCACTATGTTCGAGTTTTTACAACAAATACGTCTATTTTCTGTGAAAAAAACATAGCAACTACTATATGCAAACGTATTTTGATACATTGCACCCACCTCTATCTATTGAAAACTTTATTTCGTTCAACAACGGAACTACTAAATACCAAATATTTTATTAGAAAACCCAAAGAAACTAGCAAAACTAAACATGCATTTTTTAAACAATTTTATTTTCATGTGTATTTTACAAGGATATGCTAAAAAAGAAATAAAAATGTTTAAAGTTTTTATTAACATCTACTTAACACTAATTGCAGTTGTGGAAGAACAATACAGAAACAAAGTACCTACAACAATTTCGTTTGTGTTGTAAGCGTTTTAATTAAAATTGCGAAGTCAGAGAAATATATTTTTTTACGTTGCGATTACAAAGAAATTAGGAGCTATTTTTGTGCGGTGTTTGCGCACTCACCGAAAAAACAAATTTAAACGAATTTATGCACACGGAAATCCGGTAGTTAATTTTGATGTATGGAGAAGACAGATCTAACAAGATCAAAACATATTTTAAACTTAATTTCCTGAAACACGGGCGCATATAAATATAAAATGAAGTGCAGTCTTAGATATGGAGAATTTGAAGTCGATAAGTTTTACAGTGACATGTTTTTCACTTTCCTTGCTCCTGACGTACACGAAATATGACAAATTGGATATAGTTTTATACGAAAAATGAAAATGATCTTACGCTAAGTTATAGCTTTGAAAATTCTCGCGCTTTTCAAAATAAGGGAGTACTGCTTCGCCTTTAATCGATAAACAATTTTAATTCGTGTCACTTTTCCTTCAGTCAAAATTATTGAGTCGTATTCATTACATTTAGGGTACTTAATTAACTTAGAAATATTTACTGAGTACACAAAAGTGTTTGACATCGGCGCAAAAGAAAAATAAACACAATTTCCTTTTCCACAATGTAAAACAATGTAAACAATGTAAAATTAATTGATTGCCACTTAATCTGTATAGATCTGTCACCACAAACAAAACGCACATTAAAATCGAACATTAAATTTCTACATTACATTAAACGATAATCGAAATGCCGAAAACACGTGATGCAATCCGTGCCAATCAAATGCTACAGAAATTGCCGTTGACAGGTAAGCACATTATTATTAATGGAATCAATAAAACAATCTTCATTACATCACGTGAGGAAGAGCTCTAGGGAAAGCAATAAACTGCGCAGACTACAATTATGACGATGATAAAAACAGAACTCGTCAATTAAGAGTTTACGTAATTAAACTATTTAAAAATTCAACTAATGGTAATTATATATCAAGGTTGCGAAGATATTTTTTTTGCCCGAGCCGCATTATACCCGAGGCGCTGCGTCTCGGTTATAATGCAGTTCGGCTATAAAAAATACAGCCGGTGACATAATTATTAGGCACCCCTAGAATTTCTCAGTATTCCGGTACCAGTAAACAACGGGTGTTAACCAGATACTTCCTGGATTTACAGAGGATGTAAAAAGAAGGATATTCAGGGAAATTTTCTCGATAAATAACATGTTGGGGTATTATCTTAAAATACTTTTATTCCACATTTAGTAGTAATTGGTACAGCGACCTATGCGTATCGTTATTTTGAAATTTCTGTATTGAATTTTTTTTATTACAAATCCGAATATTTTAATAGTGTGCGTTTTCGACAAAGTGTACAATACAATGCCGAAAATTAGAGAACTGAGTGATTTAGAGCGCGCCAAAATTATTGCATTGCATTCCGAAGGATTATCGCAAATAGCAATTAGTAAAAAGGTTAAATGTTCACGGTGTGCTGTGCAAACAACATTACAACGTTATCGTGAAACAGGAGGCATAAGATCTAGACCGGGAAGAGGGCCGAAACGAAAAACTACACAAAGAGAAGATCGTTGGTTACAGCGGCAATCTTTGTCTGATCGACGTCGGACGGCAAAAGATTTGTCAGTTGCGTTAAATCGCGAATACAATTTAACGGTTTCATCTAAAACCGTTAGTAGACGACTCAGAGAAGCTGGCCTGTCTGCAAGAAAAGCTAGGAAAAAAACATTGTTGTCTGAAAAAAACAGAAAAAAACGCTTAGCATGGGCTAAAAAATACAAAAACTGGACAGAAGCAGACTGGGCTCAAGTAATATGGTCCGATGAGAGCAATATAGAGGTAAGTCATGTATGAGTATCAGGCAGTCATATAGTGTTAAAAATTAAACAATTGAATTAAAAAATCCTTTCAGATACAAATAAAAACGACAGGACTAATTTCAAGTCCACTTGTTTTAGGTTTTTGGTACATCTGACGCCACCTATGTACGCCGGAGACCTGGCGAAGAATACCGAGCAGAATGTGTGGTGCCTACTGTCAAACATGGTGGAGGTAGTACAATGGTTTGGGGATGTATGACGTCAGAAGGGGTTGGTGAAGCATTCATTTGTACTGGCAGAATGAACTCCAATGTCTATACTAATATGTTAGACCAGTATTATATCACTCAGTGGAAAAATTGTTTGGTATGAATACCGAAGGGATTTTATTTCAACAGGACAACGCACCATGCCACACAGCAGCTTCAAGTAAAGCGTGGTTTCAGAGAAATGGGGTTGAGTGTTTAGAATGGCCACCACAAAGTCCTGACCTCAATCCCATAGAACATTTGTGGGCTATTTTAAAAAGAAAGGTTGCTCAACACAAATGCAAATCGAAAAAAGAGTTAGAAGCAGCAATTTTTAATGTATGGAAAAATATTCCAGTTTCCACGTGTCAAACACTGGTATCAAGTTTGCCAAAGCGGATTAAAGCAGTCATAAAAGCGAACGGAGGACCAACAAAATATTAGACTTTTCTCTTATAATCAATAAATATTTACATATACATATTTGTTTCACTTTTCATTGTTTACCTTTAATAAAACTCATAATTTTCGGGGGTGCCTAATAATTATGTCACCGGCTGTATATAAATCTTCGGACCTGTTCCTGTAGTTTATACAAAGTGGAAAGTGGTCAAGATATACTGTTTGAGTTGGCAGTGCTAAATTTTATTTTTAAATGGTACAATTTGAATAACATGCGTTCGTTGACGGCTTAATATGCTGTCAACCGTCAGGTGATAAAAGCACTTCAAATGTAAATTAAAATGCCGGATGTAACCTACAATCTTGTCGCTGTTGATATTATGTCAAAAAACAATATCGGGTTGCACTGACGCAAATAGGCGAATGCTCTTAATTACAGTGCCAACTCAAACTGTCTAGAAAGTATCCGAAAAAAGTTAAATAACTGCAATTTCCGGTTTTTCAATTTATGAATGAAACAGTTCAAATAGAGACAGAAGACAGTTTCAGTTACTTGTTTGTGTAATTTCCGTTTAATCCTACAAATTATACTGAATGTTCGCGAAACTTAAATCAAATCACTACAGCCTGAGTACAACTGGTACTTCATCTGTGCACAAAATGACACTATTATTTTATTTTTTCTTGCTTTTTTTTGGTCAAGACACTTTTATCAACCCTTCGTCTTTAATTATGAACCCCTCTGTTGAAAAAATGTTCCATATTTTTCTCTTATCTTAAATTTGTCAGGTTTGCTCAAATCTCCTTGCTTATTTGAAATTGTTATAATTCAATGCCTTTTTTTATTTGATTATTTGGAAAAATGATTTTTACAAAAATACTACACTTCTCAGCTGCTGGGAAAGCCACATATTGGAAGAAATTAAAAAAAAATCCAAATTTTCTAGACGGTCTGTTCAATATTAACGCACCACTACAAAAATCGCCTATGGTTGTATTTTTGCAACCATTATTCTATAGAACTTAATCTTACTATAAAAGTGGACAATTGGAAAACATTACACCAATCCAACAATTCATGTACACTAATAACCTTTAATATTCATGAATTAAGCTGTCAGAGACAATAATTTTAAAAAAGGAAACAAATTTGTTGAACACCATAAGCAAAGAAAACCTTAATACCATAAGAAATTAATAACGTGCAGTACCACCTATAGTTCTGATGATTGCCTGAATTCGTCTTGGTCAACTACTTATCAAATTCTGGATAGTTTCTAGTGAAATGTTATCCCATTCTGTAAGAGCGCGATGTTCAAGTTCATGAAGATTTCCGGGAGCAGGTACGTGACACCTCACTGCTTTTTTTAGAACATCCCATAAGTGCTCAATGGGGTTCAAGTCTGAATTACGAATGCCAAGTCCAATACTTGAATGCTAATCTCATTTAAATAACTCAGCACTTTTCTTGCGACGGGCGGTCAAGCGTTATCCTGCATGAAAGTGAAGTTTGGCCTATTAATGGCTCCAAAGAATTATCCAGAATCATGTTCTCCAGGTAAAACTGAGCATTCATTGACCTTTGTTAAATGGAAACTAAGTCTGTACAGGCATCGAAACAAATTCCTCATCAGAACATTCTTGACCCTCCACCAAATGGTTCCCTTGCAAAGATATTACAAGCAGCAAATCTTTCTCCAGGCCTGTGCCAAACACATCGATAAACAAGACTCGTTTTCAGTCGTCTATGAACCAATGTTCAGGCTCTCGCAAATCTTATTCGGGCCATTTTATGTCCTGTAGTGAGCAGCGGTGTAATTGCAGGGTTTCTACTGGCTGACCCTGATGCTCTTTGCAATCTTCTAACAGTTGAATTGAAATCCTAACATTTCTGACGGCTGCAAGTTCACTAATAAGCTCCAAACTATATATTTCCTGTTTCTTAAAACCTGTTGCCGAAAAAAACGCTCATCTTTCAAACTTTTAGCCCTCTTCCTACCATTTCCACGTCTTCTTGCGTATGCCCCAGTTTCTTCTAATCATCCGACTAACTGATGAATGGTCTGTTGTATACTACATACTTCGTCTTTCTTTAACAAAGTTAAAAAAAGTTAACGCAACCCTCAGTAGTTAAATATCGTGGTCGATTTATGTTTTTGGAATGCAAGAAGATTTATGTTTTTAGAATGCAAGAAGATATTCCGTGTAATATTCATTAGTTTACAAAACTTATTATGTGAGGAAACTAAGAATTAATGATGTTAAACTTGAATTTAAATTTAAACGTATTCGTATCTTAATGAAATAATTTAATCTAACGAAGAGTGATGAATTAACAAGACGTAATAATTGTCAAAATTTATTCACTTATTCAAGCAAGTCACCTATAATTTAGTATAAAACATGAGTAACTTAGCCGATTAAAAAAAAAAAATAAATAAAGTGAGTGGTGCGTTAATTTTGAACAGGAGTTTATTTTTTTTTCACTAGCATATACCGGCTGTTTCAAATTGGGTGTGTACTGAAGGGATCTCCTAAACCGTAAGAGATACAAATTCGGTTAAATGGAAGAAAAGTTGCATGAATCAATGCCTAATTCGTATCCATTGAGAGAATGATTTTTTTCTCATTTCTTCTTGAGTTATTAATAAAAATGTGAAAAAATCGATTTTCTTCTTCTCTCTTTATCTCTTTTATTATACATAATTTTTAAATTATAATTTAATTTTCTACAGGCACTTTTTGATTCTGCTTTGAATAGAAGTAATAGAATTGAAGTCAAATGTTTGGTCTTTCCACGACCATCATCAGTCTCGATTTTTTAAATACAACTTATGTGTTTTTATTGTTCTATTCGATAGAATCTTTTCTCCTGATTGTAACGGTGTATCACACTTAATAGTTGATATTAATCTGAAACTTAAATAATATAGATTTTTATATGAAAATTTTATTTAATACATAATTCCAAATTTTTAGTTCATTTTCTTAGCTGTAGTGTAAATTATAATAAACTATTTAAAGTTTTTCTGTCTCGTTATTTTAATAATGCACTTGCGAAAATGAACTTTTACCGACAAATATCTAGTGTTTCTAATATAACTTGTTAGATTAGTGTCTCAGTTTTGGTACAGGATAGCATTTTTTCTCTGATATATCACACTTAATAGTTGACATCAATTTGAAGCTTAAATTATTCAGATTTTATATGAAAACTTTATTTAATACATAATTTCACATTTTTGGTTCATTTCCTTATCTTTTTATTATTCCAGTCGATACCACTATTTCTGGTGATTTCAGTGAGTATAATACTTAATAGCTTTTTTTTCAAGTAAAGTTCGAAAATGACAAGAAAAACTGATACAGTTTCGTCATGTTTTTCTTTTTAAGTAAATTTATTCCTAACCACTTTTTTTTATTTGTTAAATATTAGCAACTAACATTCAGTTGTCGGAAGAGGAAAAATCAATAAATATTGACTAAATGATATTAGGTGGCTAACAAAAACCAAATAAATAGCAGTATAAACATATTAAATTACAAGAACAAAATAAATAACTTGAAGAAAAATTATAGAAGAAGAACATAGATTTGTGAAATAAATAAAGTGAAATGTCCTCCGCTGTTTTCAAGACACACATTCGTTCTTAATCCTATGTGTTGTCTAGCGCGTCGAACATGAATTCGCGAAACATTTCTGTAAGAATCTAATGTTCGCCTTCTTAGTTGCTCCTTATTATTTACCTTAATGCTAGTCACTGTTTCAAATATAAAGCCTACTTTATCCTGTTTAAATTATGGATGGTGGTCCCGATATAACGTGCCAAACTTCAACCGGTCAAAACGAGTGACAATATTTAGTACCATTTTTGGACTTAACCATATTTTAAAAAAAATAAAGATAGTGATGTGTCGAGAGTCACTGAGTATTAAAGAAATTAAAAAAAACACACATTGTTATAGAAAGTATCTTTCAAATTTATCACAAAAATATTCGTTTTTAGTTGCCAATGTCTCTGCAGAAGACACTATTCAGTAATATCTAAATATTTTTAGTATAATTAGAATTCACTTTTTCTTTTAACCCAACAGTGTAAGTCTAAATTAAAAACTAGGCTGTTTCATTCCTATACCAAAGCTGAGATACTAATCTAGCAACTTATATTAGAACCACCCGATATTTGTCGGTAAAAATTCATTTTCGTAAGTGCAGTGCATTATTAAAATAACGATACAGAAAAACTTTAAGTATTTTATTATAATTTACACTATAGCTAAGAAAATGAACTAAAAGTTTGAAATTATGTATTAAATAAAATTTTCATGTAAAAATCTGTTTTATTTAAGCTTTACATTAATATCAACTATTAAGTGTGATATACATTACAATCAGAAAAAAATGCTATCGAATAGAATAATAAAAAGATATATGTTGTATTTAAAAAATCGAAATTGATGATGATTCAATTTTGCCACCTTTATTCAAAGCAGAACCAAAAAGTGCCTAAAGAAAGTTAAATTAGAATTTCAAAATTATGTATAATAAAAGAAATACAGAGGAAAAAAGAAAATCGACTGTTTTACAGTTTCATTTATATCTCAAGAAGAAATAAGAAAAAAATCATTCTGTTAATGGATACGAATTAGGCATTGATTCGTGCAACTTTTCTTCTGTTTAACCGAATTTGTATCTCTTACGGTTTAGGAGATCCCTTCAGTGCACACTCAATTTGAAACAGCCGGTATACAGACTGTCTCTAAATTCCGTGGACATGGGTTAACCACAGATTCCTTGGATCAAAATAAGACGATTTAACCAAATTTATCTATATCCATAACGATCCCGTTAAGCTGGTATTCTTCTTTAAAGTTCTTGAAGAAAAATATAATTTTTCTTGTAACAAAGAAACTGCTGAACCAATTTGGGTGAAATATGGTAATACTTTTCTGGAATAATTGTCATGTCAGTGTCAGTCGTACATGTAAGCCGGTGATGTAAACTATGTAAGTACCTCACGTAATTATTTTTTTAATACATCTTTTTTAGAAAGGACGATTTTCTCTTTGCATATTGCGCTTATTTAGCTATGTTTTTGTGAAAATATACTTACATTAAAATATTATTATTATACATATATATTATATTATATTATTATAATATTTATTTCCATATTTTTCAAAATGCGTGCCTGTTAAATTATACCATGTAACTATTTTTCAACGAATTCGCGTTTTCTTAAATTTACTAATTCAAATATCCCGTGCTTTCCTAAATAAATTAAATTTTTAGAGCGACATCTGAAAATTGAGAAGGAAAGTTGCGATTTTTGTGGAGGAAAAAGTATATCCAAAATTTTTCACTGGGGTGATCGGTGGATATCACGATGATCGGTAATCATAGCAACGTATTGTTGATACAATTACGTGTGTGTGGGAAGTCACAAAGTTGATTTATTTCATTGAAACTTACTCAAAAAAGAATCCGCTAGTGTTTGATCAAAGTCATGGCAGCTTTAAGTACTAGGCCGCTAAAATTTTTAGCAGATTCTAAGTGTTGCCATGACCCTTGAGTTTGCTAAAGATACGTTTTTAGTTCTGAAAATAGTCCCCTAAGCGACCATTTTGCGGCTGTACCAAAAATATTTTTTGCTCTGATGAAGGCAATAAGCATTACCCAAAGCTTAGCCTAAAAATAAAAAAAAGTCTTTTATTGACCGCTAGCCCGATAATTTTCCAAAATAAGATTAATATTATTTATATATTACTAGGATCAACATATAAAATAGCAACATCTTACTATCGCTTTTTGACCTAACATTGCAGTAGGATAGACAAATTGAAGCGGGATTTGCTCCTAATGAGTCCCCCATGCAAGGCGGCCATGCTTGCTGTCAAAGCATAATGAAAATTTTAGAAAAATTTTGTGCAAATCGTTCCTGATTGCAGTGAGAACCTCGAGCAGCCTCTGGACAGCTGTTTCAGCCCTGCTTGGGGCTTCTTCAGCAGAAACGTAGCTCGACATTCCCAATGCAGACCAAAAACGACTTGCCCAATTTATTCGCAAATGCGATGTAAGAATGATGAACATATAAAATAGCGACATCTTACTATCGCTTTTTGACCTAACATTGCAGTAGGATAGACAAATTGAAGCGGGATTTGCTCCTAATGAGTCCCCCATGCAAGGCGGCCATGCTTGCTGTCAAAGCATAATGAAGAATTTTAGATAAACATGACGTTCTTGGTATCGGCGCACTCAGAAAATATGTTCTGTTGAAGTAAACTAAGAAACATACGAGGTTCTATCGAAAAACATGACTTAAGACCTAATGAAAATTTCAAATACTGTAAAAATGTTAAGAGTCAAAAAGCCATCAAAGGAGTGTTTTTCTCGAAACACTTGATCGCATTAGATCGAAAAAATGCGATTCATAGCTTTCTAGATTTGTAATATAATGTGTGTAAACATGGAAATCTCGCGTGAAAATTTTCGTACCATGATTTTTTACGATTTTAAATGTGGTCTAACGCCGAAACAATGGCGGCTTCATTTGGCTTTTGGAGATGAAGCACCATCAAAGAGCAGTGTTTATAATTGGCTTGCCGAATTCCAGCGTGGACGTACCTCTCTCAGTGACGAATTTCGTGAAGGTCGTCCATCAACATCTGTTGTTGCCACTAATGTAGATGATGTGCGTGAAATGCTAGAGCGAGATCTACATGTCATATACCGTGAGATTCAAGCATCCTTACGCATTGACATTAAAGCAATCCACCAGATTTTGCCTGATCATTTGAACGTACGAAAGCTTTGCAGTCATTGGATCCCACACAATTTAACAGAAGCGCAAAGGCAGGGTCGTGTCAAATGGTGCGAAGAAATGCTCAAGAAATTCAATGGAGGTCGTTCAAATTTAGTTTATAACATTGTTACTGGCGACGAAACGTGGATCTATTCGTACCAGCCAAAAAGTAAACAACAATCTACCGTTTGGGTATTTCAAAATGAACCAATACCAACAACAGTTGTCCGTTCACGCAGTGCTGCGAAGCAAATGATTGCTTGTTTCTTTGGTTTAACTGGACATGTAGCAACCTTGGCTTTAGAGGGTCGAAAAACCATGAATGCTGATTGGTATACTACAATTTGTTTGCCGGAAGTCATCGATCAAATAAGAAGAAACAATCGAAATCGACGAATTATTCTCCATCATGACACGCCAGCTCTCACTCAGCCCGTCAAACAGTTGATTTTTGTCCAACAAAAATGTTGAATTAATGACTCATTGTCCATATTCACCTGATTTATCACCTAATGATTTCTTTTTGTTCCCAAATATCAAAAAATAAAATGCATTTTGAGCGATTTTCGTCGGCTGAAGCAGCGGTTGAAACACGGACATTGGTTTCTGAGGTGCCATCTTTAGAGTGGAAAACATGCTTTAGAAATTGGTTCGAGCGTATGCAAAAGTGTATTGACGTCAAAGACGAATACTTCGAAAACAATTATACCGTTTACCAAATTTCATATGCGTTTTTTCATACCTTTTCCAGAAACTTTTCCAGCATCCCACGTAGCGATTAAAATCGTTTACTTTTCTATGCATAATATGGTTTATTAGTATTTCCTACTCCTTTATACCTAGAAGTCTTACTTAGACCAACTGTAATTGTAATAAGAATTTCGATACAGATGTAATTCACAATACATGATTTAATTTAATTAATAAATACAAATTACATTTTGCTTTTAATAAATAGCAAGATGCGTCCCCTGAAAACGATATTCATTCATGTGAATCAATTTGTTGTCCGAAATTTGATTCAATTTTTACCATTAAATCTACTTCATAATTACGTACTGCTTTAGAACATTTGTGCAAAAAGAGGATATTTATCACTGTAGGAAACATTTTATAATTTTCGAATTCGAAATCGAATAGATTTAATAACGCAAGCTTTGGCTGCCAATACTGTTTAGTGGAACATGGATTTTTGCTTAATAAGCCACCAATTAATTATGTCAAATTTCATGAAACTTATTGACAAAACTGCAACGTGTTCATTTATAGTAAAGAAGAGACGTGCAAATTTAATGCATTTTCTTATCTTGAGTGACTGGAGGGTAATGAGTGATTCAACCTTGTCAGACTTCGATTGACAAAGGTCGCTTTCAGTTAGCTCCATAATAAATGGGATGGAATGTTTATTGCCATTCTGTGCTATTGCCAGTAGAATAACTAATTTAATAAATAATAAATATCTTTTTGCAAGCAAAAAGAAATTACGCGTGTCCCGAGATGAACGTGATAACAATGCAGATGTCGACGCTCGCGTATGCACTGAAGTTTCTAATATAAAGAACCGTATTTTATATGGACGGAGAAATGTTTACAATGGTTTAATTTTATTCTTTTTAAAAACTCCGTCATTGTAACGTGCTCCTGTTTACCGGTTATATATTTATTTCTTCTTTTTAACAATGTTAATTTATTTAAAAGTTTTTGTTTACCTACATAACTAACAAATGCTTAAAAGTAAAATTAGGGAACGTAATGACATCCTTAGCTGTGCTGATATCGTTATTCTGTCGTCACACAAAGATCCCCAAAAAGCTTCTCAAAGTCCACAAAAAGACCTATCATCGTACAACCACAGCTAAAAAAGTGGCATATCATGTCAACCAAAACAAATTAAAGTGTGTAACTAATAATTGAAATTAACTTCCGCCCACAATAATTTTTATATCCGTAGATACGTATTTCGGCAGCTAAGCTGCCATCTTCAGTACGCTACCAACTTAAAAGCTCTAAAAAATGTCTAAAAACAACCTAATCACACTGACAAAATCATAAAAATTTGTCATGATTATATCAGTGTGATTAGGTTGTTTTTAGACATTTGTTAGTGCTTTTAAGTTGGTAGCGTACTAAAGATGGCAGCTTAGCTGCCGAGATACATATCTACGGATATAAAAATTATTGTGGGCGGAGGTTAATTTCAATTATCTCTTAAACCACAGTCTCATTTACTATTTTAGTTTTAAGTGTGTAACTATCAACATCAGACGCCCAACATACCCTGCTGTAAGCAACCAAACTGTAAGGACAGCTGCGGAAACATAAAGCGGGACAAGTCTTATAACGAAATTTCCGATTATTTTGATTGTGTGAAGTTTCCTTGGTGACGGTTGTGACCCTTCTAATTAATTTATTACCGCCAGTAAACGTCAGAATTCACTTGTCAAATTGAGTTCTTAAGAATGTATCGTCTTTCTAAGGGAAATGTAAGTGAAACTTTTCGACCAGTGAATCAGATTGAATTAGTGAAGCCTTTGGAAGAACTATGTGACATTTTGGATGTGGAATATGTATATTAGAAATCTTAATTCAATCAATCTCCGGACATTTACATTCAATAATTTAATCGAAAGGCTGCATGACTTATTTTGTTTCATTTTATTTCGCGTGGAAATAATTGTAAGTAAAATAAAAACTAACTATTACACTAGTATGATTTATTTATATGAGGTATTTGTTAGTTATAATTTTTAATTATCACACTAGCCTGCGAAAAAAATATTTTTTTTGCGTATGAGATAAGACTTCTTCAATGATTTCGGCATTACAAAAAAGAATCTGTTATTAGTTTCTTTTTATCACGTCAGGATTTCAAAAAAATTAAAGAAATTATGTACAGGGTTTTTGTTTGTGGTTTGAACGGCACCTACACATTTTGTTATTAGATATATAAAAAAATGGTAATTGCAAAAGTTTTAGGGATTTACCTGAACCCCCAGAATTTACTAAAATAAAAAAAAACATGACGATCGGAATCCTACCAAATGAGAACCAATATTTTAGATTTAACACAGTAAATTTTCTCGAATTAATAAAAATCCCTTTTTTCTAATTTCAAAAATTTATACAGTCGGATCTCTATAACTCGCACCTCCACTAATCCAAATTTTGTATAAGTCGAAACTTGCTGATGGTCCCTGCATATTGTGTATAATTATTTCTTTAACTTGAAATCTCTATTACTCGTAATTTTCCGGTAACCTGAAGTTTGAGTTACGGAGGTTCGACTGTAGTTTGTTTATATTTTAAGTTTGAAATTTAAAAATTAATTTACTTTGATTAATAAGAATTTTGTTATGTGTGACAAGTGTTAACTACAAAATTAAAAGACTGCTCATCTGGGTCATTTTATAAGACAAAACGCTGACAGCTAAGGCAATGTTATATATAACATAAATTTGTAAAAACATTTCAAAACAAAATAAATTTCAAATATCGCAAAAAGGACCAAACATAAACAAACTATATATTTTTATAATTATAAAAACAATTTTTCTTAATTCGTAAAAATATACTGAGTGTCCCATTTAAAATAACAAAATTGGTAATCATTTCTTGGGTTCCGACGACTGTTTATTTCTTTCAAGTAAATTTTGGCTGTTTAGGTATAAGCAAAAACTGTACAGCTGCTGTGACCCCGTTAGTATCACTTTTTTTTAAATACAATATTTCAAAGTATAAGTTTTTTTTTTATATTTTGCACCCTATCTAGAGGGTTTATTTTAGAAGCTACTGGAAAACTTTAAATACAAAAGTTGTAGGGTTTTATGCTTATTATCTTTTAGAGTTATCAGAAGAATCAAGAGCACCTCGGAAATTGGAGAAAAAAAATTAAATTTTTGTTTTTTTTTAATGGAATATCCTATATATTGTTTGCTAAGATGAAAGGCCATATTTTTCTGATTTCAAAAATATGTAATATGTTGATATTTGGAAGAGCCGCTTATGAGATATTTGAGGTTAGAATATCAGTGAATTTTTCTATTATTAATTCATTGTATAGTTTCCAGCAGTCGAATTTTTGTTATTTTTTGATAACTATAACAGCTATTTAGAACTTTTTTAAGCACCTTTCCAGGCCGTCTTGATTTTTAAACGTCATTACTAGGCTGATGTTTTAAATTTAATTATATCAGGAACAACCCCTTCAAATTTGAACATATTATATATTTTTCAAATCAGAGAAATATACACAGGTCGTTCCAATTTGCGATGCGCTTTTGTTTCTTCTGATAACTCTAAAAGATAATAGGCATAAAACCCTATAACTTTTGTATTTAAAGTTTTCCTCTAGCTCCTAAAATAAACCCTCTAGATAGGGTGCAAAATATAAAAAAAAACTGTACTTTGAAATTTTGTATTTAAAAAAAAGGTTCGTGATGAAAAAAACACCAAATGTACTACATACACCTAGTTTTATGTCATCCGCAGAACCTTCGCAGGCTAGTGTAATTATTAATCATTTTACTTAATGTGAAGGTTGATAAATTACCATAGTTACCGAAATTTAGAAGTAAGGTTTAAACTAACGAAAGTTTACTGTCCCGCTTTCTATTTCCCCAACTGTACATCTGAATGTGGAAAATACCTAGGCAATCATTTGAATCGACATCGCACTGTCGCACACTGTGGCCAAGACACGGCAAAAATAAAAATGTTAAAATTAAGGTAGACGAAAAGAACCTTAATAAATATTAGATTAGAAGTTAATTTATTATTTATCGTAAAAAGAGGGTAAGTAACTTTTGAAATTATCGAGTATGTGCTAGACAAAGTGTCATATTAATTGTTAAGTCATTATACTCGCCATAAATTTATCGCAACATTGTTAATTATATTTTCCTTCTAAAGTGAGTTTGTTCAAAACTGAACTGTGTAATCAATTATCAAATTATTAATTCCGAATATCACCTGTTGGAGACCTACGTTTAGATGTTCTACACACTTTGTGTTTTCATAATAAAACTTAAAAACTTGCGCGTTTTTGCGCCATTCTGACCTTTTATTTCTTATTTGTTGTAGGTCACTTCGTGGAATTTTCTCGACATGAAAATCATATTTTTCAAAAAATCAATGAAAAATGAATTTTAAAGAATTTAAACAAACTAGAAAATTTTAGTAATTGTGTCAAATTTAAGAAAAGAAAAAAAATATGGGACATTTCTTTCAACAGAGGAGTCATAATTACAGAAGAAGAATTGTTAAAAATGCTCCGATCAAACATGTGAGATAAATACATACACATTCAGGAATTGGAAGTTGCAGCAGTATTTTATCCTTTTCCTGATACTTTCTATACGGAGTGTAAAATAAATTATATTATATTATAGACTGAGGATAAAAATCTGGAACACCCTAAATATTTGCTAAACTATTTTGTTTTTACAAGAACGCTTGAACTACATTTCACGTTATTTATTTTCAGCAATCATTGGGGTACAATATAAATTTCTTTTTTTGTAATAAACCTCCATTTTCATTTTTATTTACCTAGTGTTTTAATAAATATTTAATTTTGAATGAAATAAATTAAATAAATATAAAATTATTACCCGTTCACTATTAAACAGTGAAACGATGCATTTTTGACATTGTTATTGACATTAACATTTTAGTCCAATATTTTGTTAGTCTCAGTGCACCTGCATTTATCTTTAATAATTTCCTTTGAAGAGACAGTGAAAATTTTCTCACATTTCATGATAATGAGCGTTGATGTGATAATCTGCATTCAAAATACTTCACCTATTTGTTTTGTTTCTTGTCAATGCCGCGCCGCGCCGTGGAGAAAAAACACATCTTTAATAGACCTACAACTTAATAGATTCCAGTGGCTTCTAAATCTGAACCATCACTTCAGAATAAACGCATTAATTCATTTTAAACCATATGGTCCATATGGGATAGAGCTGTTTGATAGTGTTACTGAATCAAACATTGAAATTCTTCAAAGATTCCAATCAGAGTAAATTAGAATGACCGCTAATGCCTCCAAATATGTTACCATCAATGTGATTCTCTGTATGTTCCCTTCAGCTTGTGAAGCAATGACGTATAGTACACCACTGTTACTGTTTTGGCTTTTGCAAGGTAATCGATGGACAAAATTCTGTCAATTCCAAAGAGTCACCATCAAAATCTTAACTGATGATGGTCGTAAAGAGACGAAGCGTTTACTTCAATTTTACTACCCATCAAAAAGTGTCGGTAGAAAGTAAATACTGCATTTTAAAATTATTTA
Organism: Prosopocoilus inquinatus; assembly: GCA_036172665.1. NCBI lineage: Eukaryota > Metazoa > Arthropoda > Insecta > Coleoptera > Lucanidae > Prosopocoilus > Prosopocoilus inquinatus. Next base: position 41,104,172 of record CM069870.1, on the reverse strand, counting down.
TAATAAGAGAGATACAAAGGAAGACAGAAAACCGACATTATTACATTTTAATTATTATCTCAAGAAGAAATAAGAGAAAAATCAATACTGTGACGATTTCATTCGTCATGCTTGCATCAGCATCTCGAATTGAAGCAACATTCGAAATGCATCCGACAATGGAATTCTCCAAACCAGAAGCTTCGAGAGAAATAGCCCGGCTATAAAAAGACGTGTGCAGAGAACAGGAGCAGTCATCGACAGTTCGAAGTAGAGTTTATAAGTAGTTAATCGGCCGGCTAAGATAAATTAGTTTATAATTGTGTATTAAATAAAACAGTGTTAATGTTAAAGTCGTTAATGAATTAGTCTTATTTAAAGAGAATATTATATTAAAACAAAATAAAACGAACCCTAAAAACGTAACAAATACGGCTTAGGCACTGATTCGTGCAATCTTTTTTTCATTTAACCAAATTTGTATCTCTTACGGTTTAGAATGATGCTATGATGTCAAGTGGTTTGAAAAAGTTTGAAAAAACGAAAGTATCGTCTTTGAAAGTCCATAGCGTACAACTTCTACGTGGGCTGCTGGAAAATTTTCTGGAAACGGTATGAAAAAACGCATATGAAATTTAGTAAACGGTATCATTGTTTTTCGAAGGATTCGCCTTTGACGTCAATACACTTTTGCATACGCTCGAACCAATTTCTAAAGTACATTTTCCACTCTAGATGTGGTACCTCAGAAACCAGTGTCCGGAATGTTTCAACCGCTGCTTCAGCCGACGAAAATCGCTCAAAATGCATTTTATTTTTGATATTTGGGAACAAAAAGAAATCATTAGGTGATAAATAAGGTGAATATGGACAATGATTCATTAATTCAACATTTTTGTTAGGCAAAAAATCAACTGTTAGACGAGCTGAGTGAGAGCTGGCGTTGTCATGATGGAGAATAATTCGTCGATTTCGATTGTTTCTTCTTATTTGATCGATGACTTCCGGCAAACAAATTGTAGTATACCAATCAGCATTCACGGTTTTTCGACCCTCTAAAGCCACGGTTGCTACATGTCCAGTTAAACCAAAGAAACAAGCAATCATTTGCTTCGCAGCACTGCGTGAACGGACAACTGTTGTTGGTATTGGTTCATTTTGAAATACCCAAACGGTAGATTGTTGTTTACTTTTTGGCTGGTATGAATAGATCCACGTTTCGTCGCCAGTAACAATGTTATAAACTAAATGTGAACGACCTCCATTGAATTTCTTGAGCATTTCTTCACACCGCTTGACACGACCCTGCTTTTGCGCTTCTGTTAAATTGTGTGGGATCCAACGACTGCAAAGCTTTCGTACGTTCAAATGATCGGGCAAAATCTGGTGTATTGCTTTCATGTCAATGCGTAAGGATGCTTGAATCTCACGGTATGTCACATGTCGATCTCGCTCAAGCATTTCACCCACAGCATCTACATTAGTGGCAACAACAGATGTTGATGGACGACCTTCACGAAATTCGTCACTGAGAGAGGTACGTCCACGCTGGAATTCGGCAAACCAATTATAAACACTGCTCTTTTATGGTGCTTCATCTCTAAAAGCCAAATGAAACCGATCGAGGCATTGTCTCGGAGTTAGACAACATTTGAAATCGTAAAAAATCATGGCACGAAAATTTTCACGCGAGATTTCCATGTTTACACAAAATAACTTTTTCTCAAATGCTGTACAAACAAAACTAGTTCACTTGGATAGAAACTGTCAATAGAATTATAGGCGAGAAACGTCAAATTTTTCAAATATGACAGTTGATAAACGCTAACAATTCTAGACCTACTAGATTCCAGAAAATTTTCCAGCAGCCCACGTACCTGGTGATAATGAACAACGAATAGAGTTTTGTAGATTGTCGAGAAATCCTTAGGTACCTTCATCGAAATATGATGAAGCAACATGTTGTTACCAACGGGCTTTCAACAGCAGTTTACTGTATATGAGGAATTATTGAGTTACGAAAAATATTTAAATAAGGAGAATTTACAATGCCATTATTAAAAAAATGGACCAATCAGTATATGTTACAACTTCGGGGTTCGCAAATAATAATCGTCCCTTGATTTCAAAAAGTTTAATTAAACACTCACTTAAGACAATACAAATAACTCGAATAGCTTACAACACTTATTTTGATAAATAATACTTAAATATTTCACCGTTTCGTTCGCCCAAGTTGCTCGCGCTTCAGTAGTTAAATGTAAACTTATGCAAATTGCGCGCCATCCTCTTTTAAGTATCCGATACATCCGTTACTAGAAACGCTTGGAACGCCATGGAAGTAACACGAATTTTCTGGAACATTCCAGACAGATGGCACACCTTCTCGAGAACGCGTAACTACACGCGTTTCTATGAACCCGGGAACATTTGGTTGACCAATAGATGGCGCGAATCGTCTGACTACTGCAGGTGACTTTGTTAGCTTTAGTGTAATCACAAATCACTAACGTCCGACATTTATTTGCAGTAATACAACAGTAATATGACAAAAATGTTTTATAAGGTCTACAATCAACGCTGTAAATTGAACCGGAATCAGCTTCTGTTTTTTTTCTTCTTGCGCTTGGCAGTGTGACAACCTATTATTTTTGGTCAGACAGAGTCGCCACATGACAAAATTTACTAGCGTCCGGCTGTAACATTATTATTCATAACCAGACCTTTACATTTTCTCTAAACTCTATGTGAGTGCAATTTAGCAAGCGTACGTTTTTTTGTGCTCAATATCTGTTTAAAAATACGTTAAACATAAAAAATCTTCAATTTGTATCGAAAGTTTTATTTCAAAGGGTAATTTAAACTAAATTGTTTGAATTAATGGTATTAGTTACCTATGACGATGCATTCATAATAACCTTTTATAATCATTAAAAGATTTCGTTTCAGTTTATTGTTATATCGAGTGTTAGAAGTCTCCTCTTTAAATAACTAGGTATATTGTGGATGGATCAACTTAGGTCAAACTAGAGTCCCTCTAGTTAGAGTCTGGCAGAATCAGCCATCTTTCAGCAAAAAAATTCCTATTAGTGTCAAATTAACAATACTTTCTAACCTTGCTAGCTGTTTCAAAGTCAAATTTCGGAAAAATGTCCTGTCAGTATCAAATTGACAATATTACCTAACCTTGCTTGTTTATTTTCAATGTCAAATTCAAGTGTTGGCGCCAAACTGCACTTCAATTCTTTCTTGTGATTGGCTGAAGTACATTTTGCTGAAATATGGCGGAACCAATTAAAAATGCACGCCATTGAACCAATTAAAAATGCACGCCATTCTGCCAGACTCTTAGTAGAGAGTCTCTAGGTCAAATTAAACACGAATCACGTGGTGATTCACGTGAACCACGATAATAGATTTTCGATCCATGAGAATCTCAGAAATCAAATTTTCTTTTGTGTTGGAAGTTATTCTTCTCAATGAATCGGTGTAATAGGAAGAATAAACTCTTCCACGTAAAAAAGCATTTTAAATTTTGACATCTTTACATGTTAAAAATCCTTGATTGTGGTACACACACTCCTCTTATTAGCCGGGCTTTTACTCGGTCGTTGCTTACTCGTGAAGTATACAGCATTAGCCTGTTCTACACTCAGAAAACATAATGCATTGGGTCAATTACTATACACTGTATATAATCAAAAATATTTGTTAAAAAAGTCAAAATTTAACAAATCTTTAATTAAATATTCAATACATTTTATTTTCTGAGTGTATTAAAAATAGATTCTTCGATTCGTGTCGTAAGCGTTCATGTCTGGCGGGCGCCACGACCGGTATCCGCCCGCCAGTCTTCAATACACGCGGGCGTGACTAGTTATAATTCTTCCTTTATTATTTATTAGTGTGTTCCTTAACGCATACATTATTCAATATGTTCAGTTATACTTTTGCTAATTCTGTATATTCGCGATTTACGCCTTTTACATAAGGAAAATGCTGACATATGTACATTAAAAAAAAAAAACTTGAAATCGGCTGCGTTATTGACAAAAGTAGGTACACAGTAAGCAATTTTTCCCGTGTAAATATGCTAGAATGCTTGGTGAAAATATTTAAAGTGAAAACTCAAGTGTGAATGTTCAGAACCTTTTTATACTATTAACAAAATTTGCAACCAATTCTATATTCACTCTTCAGGCAAAATTCATGACTTTTACTCTACATTTATCATTTACTTACTCTGATTAGGGTATTATATCTTCGGTAACCATCGTGCACCAAACGTATTATTCCAGTTATAACATGGCTGACATGAGTTGCATTGAGCTCTGTGCTTTATTATTGAAAATGCGCTGGATTCGTTAAGAATATTATTTTTAATGTGACTTAACGTAGTTTCTGTGTAATTACCAATGCTTTTGCAGTACTGCCCTTAATAACGGTTTAGTACGAGATTCGATTAGTTTTGGGCTGGTATCGCGTCTACATATCCTACTATCTTTACCTAAGTTTTACGGTGTGATTTTTTTTGAATTTCTATCTAAAGTGCTGCGAGTGGTGCTATATAAAGCTTAGATTGAGTTCGCGCTGCAGACTGAGCTGACTAGACAAGAAATTTCAAAAAAATCATATTGTACTCGTAAGAAAAATAAAAGTTCACACTGACCACATACATTACTTATTTTATAAATTTCGATTGAAATTGCCATTGTCAAAAGTTAAACAACTTGCATCACTAAAAGATCTCCGACCAATAAGCATCATTTCTCCTCTCTCAAAAATGTTTGGAAAAGTGATAAAAATTCAAATGAAACTAGTTACTGATTACAACTTATTACCATCTTTTCAATCAGGATATAGAAAAGACTTCAGTTGCACTACTGCCTTATCAAAAATCACCGATGATATTTTGAAAGCCATTGATGAAGGAGACATGGTAGTTCTTGTATTACTTGACTTCAGCAAGGCATTTGATACAGTTAGTCATGCTTTGCTTTTGTCAATCTTAAAATATATTGGTCTGGGCCTCGATATTGTTTCTCTATGAAATAGTAGCTCACAAACCGTGAATATCGATAATATTTATTCTACACCTGTTTTGAGAGGGGTTCCTCAAGGCTCTATTCTCGGCCTCCTGCTCTTTACTCTTTTTACTTCCAACCTTCTCAGTAATGTAAAATACTGCAATAAACATATGTACGCAGATGATGTTCAATTATACTACACCTTCAAAGCTTTTGATTGGCAGAAAACACAATCTGACATTAGGAGGATTTAAACGGCATTTATTCATCTTCCCTTCAGCATGCTCTACACATAAATTCCGATAAGACAAAAATTTTACTATTTGGTAAAAAAGATCTGTAATAACTTATCAAAAATTCTAAATATTCAAATGAATAACGTGCAAATACCCTTGGTAAGAAAGCAAAAAGTCTAGGTCTAATTTTAGACAATTCATTTCGATATAGACATCAAGTCTCAAAATATATTAATAATGCCCACAGTAATCTAAAAAAAAAAAACTTTTTCCTTATAGATCCTGTTTTAGCAAAGGCATAAAAAAAACAATTGTGTGAGGCACTAGTGCTTTCACAATTTACGTATTGCATACCTGTATACCATCCCGCTCTTGATTCTGTTTCTGCTTATAGTATTCAGAAAATTCAAAATTGTTATCTTAGATATATTTACAATGTTCGTAAATTTGAACATATTTCTCATAAATTAAAAGAAGTCGATTGGCTGAATATGGAGAACCGCAGGAGATTGCATTCTTACTGTTTTTATAACAAAATTCTGTCTACAGAAAAGTCGCCTTATCTATATTATAATATTACATATCGTTCTGATGTTCACAATGTTAACATCAGATACAGAGGACGAATTTCACCTCCAGCTCATAAAACTGCATTATTTGAGCGTTCATTCTCTTTTCAGATTTACGTTTATTATAATTCTTATAACAATATTCTTCAAGATATCAGTAATTTTAGTGCTTACAGTTTAAAAAGAAAACTATTTAATATATTATTTCTAAATCAATGCCGTTCTTATGCTTGTACTTTGTGACGGAATTTCAGCAAATTAAACAGCCTTAAATTTTTCCTTGACAGAATTAGACCAGATTCTTTCAGACATAACATTGTAGATATAGTCTAATGCAGGTTAGATATTATTTCAAGTTGTTTGATCTCTTTTTCATTATATTTTTTACAGGATAGTGTCGTGCACTAGCAGAATGTATACTAACTTATTATTATGCTGTTCAGAGATAATTTAGTTTAGTAGTAGGGTTTCCTTTGTATTTTATTTTTGTTTATTTGGGATAGGCAATTATTTCAATGTTTTGTAATTTATACAACATTCAACGTAACGGTGGGAGAACAGTGCAGATTCATCTGTAACTGAACTGTACCTTGCGATTGTTGTCTTATGTCTTACGTTTTTTTTTTTGCGAATACATTTTTGCTTCAACAATAAATTTAAAAAAGTTACTCTACACACAGTACATTTAACACGAAACAAAAGTTTTATTCTAAGCCATTTGTAAAGATTACACCACTCTCGTGTAACTGGAACTCTATAGTTTAAAAAATTTGCAGTGTAAATATTTTATACTAAAACAGTTGGACCTATATGGCACAGGATTTAGTGTAAAATATTCACTCTAATTTCTTACTGTGTAACGATTAATTTTTAAAAATTTGAATTGCAGTATGCTACGATTTTTTTATTTCACTGGAAACATTGAATACATGATAGGAGTATTTATATTCACTATTATACATAGTTTCAATTATATATAACGTTATGTATAACGTTGCAATGGAAATAAACTAACAATTAAAGTAAACTTGTGATAAATGAACCAGGCCTTAATTATTTCAGTTTAAATTATCTGACAATCCCATGACTTAAATCAAAATTTCAGTGGTCTTTTCAGAATTGCCAACCTTTATGAAATCATGACTTTCTACCATTAAAAATTTCAGATATAACCCGGTACGTACTAATAAATAGAAACTAAAAGTTATCATTCTTTTCATGACAATCGACCTTCTACAAACATGACAATATGAAGTTCGTTTCCTGTCGTAATTTTTAGTTATTGTATTAAGCTGTCCTGTTAACAACGTAATTAAAAAAATTTACAAAATTTTGTTGCAAATCGTTTTGATTGCAGTGAAAATCTTATCTGTAATTAAAAAAGTTATTTTGTTTTATGCATGTATTCCTTTATTGAATTCCGTTAAGATTTATATAAAACTAAAAATCGCTCTTCTCTGTTACTACTGCAAAACGATTTTTTAACGATACTATTTGACCGGGTAAGAAAACACACTTCTCGAACTTTTTAAACTGTAATTTTATTTAATAGTCGTTCTCAGACAGCTTTGTTGAAGTTTGCATTGAAAAAGTACCCTTGTCCGTACGTAAAAAATACCGGACCGATTTAAACTCAGGAAATGTCTACATTCCAAAGACTGGAATTGAAGTTGTTCGGTTTTTGTCGTATACTCCAATCTCCGGTCCAACAAAAGGCATCTTTGGAGACGTCATGCGGCTGGTAAGTGGCCAAACCTTTGATATACGCTAAATCTAATTACATTACGAAATTGTGGAAATCATATTTCTGCCTTATGATGGTGTATATTGATGAAGCCCGTATTGTGGAAGATTGAAGTAGGGTAGATACGACTTCGTCGGCTCATTGTTTTCTTAGATTGAGTTGAAATTGTGCTGTACGGGGTGCGGCGTTGACTAAATTGATCATTTTGATATGCCCTTTAAATTAAATATAGTTGTTTATATAGTACGTAATGTAATCTAACCTGTAATCACACTTGTTTACTCTAGTGTTTAGACGATTTACATCAAACATTTTTTGTCTATTACGTTAAATACCGATGAGCAAATTACATGTCCAGAAGATATACACAGTGTTTTTTTTTTTAATGTCGCCATGGTAAAAAATTTGCGGTTTGTCTTTTGTTCTGCAAAAAAAACTGTGCAAATTTCAGTTTCTAATAATCAAATTTATGACAAAATATGCGTTATCAGAATAATAGGCGTGCCTTTAATTGAAATATTTTATTATTAGAAGTTGAAATTATTAATGAGCAAATATTAATCCAGTAGATCAATGTCAAAAAATGCTTGTCTAGCAAATTAAATTTTGATTTTCAACTACTCTATTAATGTTGGCTCATTAATAATTTCTTTATGTTAACATGATATTCCGTCAATCGCTCATTAAGGAAACCTAGTGAAGGTATTAAAGGAAAGACGTTAATAACACTTTTTAATCCACTCGGTATTAACATGAACCTTTGCGTTGTTAGGCAATCAACTAAATACTTGTTCCCGGTTTCCGAAATGATAAATAATCGTATGTAAAGAAAAAATTTATTGACAGTTAACTTTATGAAAAGTGTAAACTGTTTACGTTGCTTTCTTTCATTTAAAAGTTTGAATCGTGTTTCGAATAGTTTAGACCTGAATTCCGTAGTTGTTGCAACAAAACCCCTGACTTGAATTTTTGATTGACAGTTCATTTGTAAATAACCACAATTAAATCCAAACAAGTTTTAAAAATAGAGAGATTCAAGAAAATAATGTCCGTTTTTGAATCAAAACACGTTCGTATCACGATTTTGTGAGCGAAAGAAAGCACCTACAAATAAAGTTTTGTGAAACGCCTTTTAGAAGTTACAGTGAGTTTATCTTGAGTTTATCTCTAAATTTATGTATCGTTTCAGAAACCGGGTATAAATCTGTGATTCTAAGGCCCGGTCTTTTCATATCTGAGTAACCTTAATCGTTGATTTATTCCCATAGTTACAATTCTCGAGAGAATTGTTTCTATAGGAATTAATCAACTGTTAAAGTTACTCAGAGATGAAAAGATCGGGCCTAAATATAAATAGAACTGTCAATTGTAGTGTGTCAAAATGTTAAGAGCACTAGATTGATCGAAGATTTATTCATTCCATAAGGGGCATCAATTGAAAAATATTGTAATCAACACGTGCATTAATGGCGATTAGTAATCTGGACAAATTATCGCGTTATCTTTGTTGGCTTGTTAAAATTAATGGCAGTCATTACCGCACTTGTAGTTTAATTAACTAACGAGTGTCTAATCCGGTCAAGCAGGTTGTGGTCGAGAATTTGTTTACTGCAAGCGTGTCTGGTTCTATTAGCTGTTCACTATCTTTTTAGACTCTAGAAGGCTATGCTTTTTTTTCTTTAACAGCATCAGTGGCACGCGTTTGTCGCCGAGAGACGCTCGTCCCCGTTGCAAGTGGCGACGACTGCGTGGCGTGGACCCTTCCACACGAGACGACACTCATACGACACCGGTCGGCGTCAGCGGAAAATCGATTTTGTTATAATTTATAGATGTTAACCATTTTCGAGATATTTGATTTTAGTTTTGACTGCAACGTGATTTTTATGATAGTGTTTATTGAATTTTGACCCAGGATTTCCTTAAAATTTTATGATGGTTACTTTATTTTATCGTTTTTGTTTTTTTTTCATATTTTTCTATATTATTGTTTTCATCGAAAAAGTTATTGGACGCATTCAAAATAATCGTTATCCATGACCCCTACGAAGCGCCAGAAGCTGTGGCCAGATGTAACGATTCTTCTTCCACACGAGCCATGACGTGCCACAGATTACTACACAGATGCGAAGGCTGGCATTCCCGCCATTGTTTAGGCGATATATTAATCAGATAGTGTGAGGTTATGAGATACAGTGTACTATTAATCAAATAATTAAAAAATTATGATGGTATTTTCATTATCATCTTTATTCGTTGATCAAAATAGCAAATGATGTAAGGTGCATTAATGTATTAAAGCCTCACTGCGCCGCAGTTTTCAAAGTTCGCACTTTATCAAGTACCTAAGCAATGGTTGAAGGGCCACAGGCTTCGCACCATCTGTTAATCTGTGACGTGGTACTGTAGATATACTAGGTGTCTCACAACGTACGGAGGAGATTGAAAGGGCAGCTGGACATCAAAATAAAGCTTTTCTCTTAATTCGCTTTTGACTAAAACCCAATAATAAGAAAGTTACAACTTTCTTAATTTCTTATTTAATTTACACCTATAGCTTCTTAATTAAACAAAATTATTTCACAAAATGCAATTTTATTATTAAATAAACTCTAAATTTATCAAAACCACAATTCATAAAATGTCTCTGTTAATCTATTTCCTAGTTTTGTTTTTAATTAGTAGGCGATGTACTTTAACGTGACGACATTTTTTTAAAATAGTTGTTTATTGTAAAGCAGTGTTTAATTAACTCATAAATGCATCAAATTGAATTTATATAAAAGAATACCGTACATCTCGCCATTTCACTCGATATGATTTTGATGCAATTTCTCCTCTTTCTTGCTTGCGAAAATAGGATGTTTCATCTTATTGATATTTATTCGCAGTGTGAATAGTAGTGTGCTTCGTAGCGGAAAAAAATCGCTGCATATAAGTAACTGTCAATTAAGTGTCACGTAAAATTTATAAAATAAGTATAATAAATTTGATAAACGGTAAAAATTCTTTATGAAAATGACGAAATGATTACAGTAGAAGTGTATGTATGTTTAACTTCATTATGCATTTGAATTTTCCGACAAGATGTTAACATGAACATCATGATTTTCTAAGTTTAGTACACAAATCTTCTGAAAAACGTTCTAGTGCTGAAAGAACACATTAAAATTGATGTAATTTTGACAGATAACTTATCCTTAAGAGCCGGTCCAGACGGGCGACTTTGTGTCGCCACCTGGTGGCGCCACAAAGTCGCTTGTATCGGCCACGCTGTGGCGACACTGAGTGGCGCGACGTCATGGTTCGTGTGGAAGAAGAATCGTTACATCTGGCCACAGCTTCTGGCGCTTCGTAGGGGTCATGGATAACGATTATTTTGAATGCGTCCAATAACTTTTTCGATGAAAACAATAATATAAGAAAATAAAAAAAACAAAAACGATAATATAAAGTGACCATCATAAAATTTTAAGGAATTCCTGGGTCACAATTCAATAAACACTATCGTAAAATCACGTTGCATTCAAAACTAAAATCAATCTCGAAAATGGTTAACATCTATAAATTATAACAAAATCGATTTTCCACTGATGTCGACCGGTGTCGTATGAGTGTCGTCTCGTGTGGAAGGGTCCCCGCCACGCAGTCATCGCCACCTGCAGCGGGGACGAGCGTCTCTCGGCAACAAACGCGTGCCACTCTCGCTCGTCTCAAAATGTCCACTAGAAATGCAGGGTTTTAATGGAAAAGCGACTGCTCGCCACGCCGCCGTGGCGACACCGAGTGGCACCACACAGTCGCCCGTCTGTACCAGCCCTAATAGTTGTTTCCGTGGTTATTTCAAACATCGTATTCACATATGACTAATGAGTAAAAAGGAGATGTTATATGTATTGAAACTGAGTAGAGTGAAACAGAGAAGTGTACCAGTGTCTTTGATGTGTTTTCCCTGGACTTTTAGTGCTAGGCGTATCCTGTACTCCCAAATCCATACGTCGCGCCACTCAGTAGCGCCACAGCGTAGCTGATACAAGCTACTCGGTGGCGGCACACAATCACCTGTCTTAACCAGCCCTATCAGTTACGTGCATGTATTTTGAAGGATGTCAAAATCTGACATGAAAGAAATAATGATAAATAAAATATAAATAAATAAAAATGTAATTTCAGCGGTACCTAAAACAAATGTATTTTTTATTATAATCTCGTCAAAATGCCAAAAGGTATAAGTGGCGGAAGTAAACGTGCAATAGTGAAGGCATTTAATTATTGTAAGAAGTAGTCGTAAGCATGCGAGAGAAATATGTCGGGGTATATTCGCCTTCTACGATCGCACAGGCAGTGCCGGTTCCTGCTTGACGCTCAGGCACTTCAAATTCAACAACCAACGATATGAAAAACTTATGTAGATAATATTCTTTATGAAAAATGTTGTAGTGACAAGCAATATTATATCGTTTTACGCTCAACAGTTTACCGCAAATAATACATTCTGCATTAACTGTATTGTTTATAAAACACAGATACTTAAGTTCATAATTTTCATTCATGTTTGTATTTCACGCGAGCCACACGTTTTATAACTTCTATTGGTACAAGATCGCCCGGCAGGCTGGCTCATTGTTATCGACGTTTCATTGACGTCTATCGAATAGTGGGAGATACCACGACCTGGTTCTTCTCGTATTTTATGCCTAGGCCTGATATAAAGGATCGCCCAAATTAAAAAACCAAACGGATTTGAAGAACTGCCGTGTTACTAGAAGAATTTAGAAGTGTCCGCGTTAGAGGACGTGATGAAAGAAGTAGACACAGAATTTTAAATGAGGTCCAAATGACCATAGAAAAAGATCTAAGTTATCACCAACAACAAGAAGATTTGCTATTGAAATTCCCATGCTTATAATTACTTTCTTAATGAAAAAATAAATAATGATCAACTGTTTGCTCATGACGATATTTCTCCTTTTCATGGAATTCTTCAGTCTTGCTTCAGCAGTACTGGCAACAATGGCAGTGGTTGTTATCAAAAATATAAAAAAATAAAATTCATAAAATTAAAAATGACTGTCAATCATTTTCTGACCAACAAAAATGTCACCCTAACAGGGCCTACTCTAGTCTGAAAAGAATGTGAACAACTAATATACAATGCAAAAATTAGTTGTTCATTTTCCAGAAATTGTTATTAATTATAACCAATTTCTAGAGTGTTTAAATCGAAATGTGGCATTATTTCGACAAACTGGATCTTTAACAAGAAAAAAACTATACGGAATGCCACAGAAACATACTCCGGAAGTTAATAATAATAATAATAATGAGGCCTGGTTTACTAAAAATGTTACCAGGAAGGGGGTGGGTGGATTCAGCATATTTGATAATAAACGTTTTTAAATTTCATGTCTTTTACTGCAAAATCACTTTTAACAAGGAAATGATAATTCAGTGTCAATTTTGATGTTACGCCTAACTGCTAGATGACTGCTTGAAGGTTGGGAAGGTTGAACTTAGAAGCGACATGTATGCAGCGAACAAATTCTCGAGCATAACCTACTTGACTAGATTTTTAATTTGAAGCTCGTTACTTAATTTTTCTCAATTTGCACCAGCAGAATTGTTTTCACAATATTTTGCTAGATATGTTTTGTGTTGTAATTTGCAGTATGTATTTTAAATTGACTCATATACCAGTAGTTATTATTAACGAATTTTTATATTTTTTATATTTATTAAATACAAATTGTATTCTAAATTATAATAACAAATTGCAGGAAAATTCAGTTAATAATTTTTTATCATAATTTTAATAAATACATTATCATTTACGTTCGCAGAGTATTAATTTCAGAATAAATAACAAAGAATAATATTAGTTGTACAATTTCAAAGGAAAGTGAATGTAAACAATAACGATAAGTACTTCACGCTGAAATCATGAATGTTCGAATGTTCGTTGACTGTTGAAGTAAACAAGCAAGGCAAACTTGGAAGTGTAACAGCGGCGTGTCAGTGTTGCTTACTTCAAATGCTTGTCAATGTTCGCGATCTACTGAAACGGAAAGGAATTGACGGGCCTTAGAAAGGTGGAAAAGTAATGTATTTCACGGTACACTTCTGCTAGTAATTGAAAATGTATTGCCATGAGATACATTTTTTCGATTTCGTAGGAAATACATATACAGTGAGAATCTTGTAACGCTGCACATAGACGAAAATTACGTGATCAGATAATACATTTCTGAATCATATAAAATTGCACATAGAGGTTTTAACATTACGTTGCTATAGTTACTACTCAATTCTCAATGCTGAATCATTTACAAATTGCACATAGGAAGTATTAAAGAAGGGAATAATTGATCTATCCGGAAATTTGGCGGCAAATAACGCAAAGACCTCTGTCAATGAACTTCATCTGAAAATAACGTGCACCTACATTTTTACTTTTTCGGCGGTTGTATGCATTTTACAATAAATCAAGAGAACAATTTAATTCTATCTGACAAGTCTAAATCAGTAGTGTCATTACTAAAAACGAACGGTAACCATGGCGAAGAAAATAAATTTGGAAATAATAATGTAATAAAGCTTCCATTGATGAATACTATGTGCATTCTTATAAGATTCTCAGTGTATATTTTTGCTTGCGGTTTCATACTTGAGTATCTATTGTGTTCCACTCAATTGTGGAAGGACTTCTTTAATATTTAAAATTTCTTTTAAAATATTCTCTAGTTAATCCTAGTCTTATTAATTAATTTTTATGTCATTACTTCCGTAATGTTATTTACGAATTTTGCTATATTTGAATTTGCCACAAAAAAGAAATTTCAGTCTTAACGTAATTTTAGATTTTTTAGAATATTTTATTTACTTTATTGCATAAATTATGTTATAATAATTTTATTTTCAAGAAATGAAATTTAATCAAATTTAATACGAAACTTTTCTCTGTTAGTTGACGTGAAATATTACTTCCGGGAGTAGTTATCAAATCAATTTAAAATTTGGTCTAGTGATACGTGCCGAGGAAGGTTTTCGACGGCTTATAACTGCGGGCGGTTTTCAATTACCTTTCGAAAAAAGGAATTAAAACTAAACGAGAGCAGCCCTCCCATACATATATCGATCACTTAAGTAGGCCGAATTTCGTTCCGTTCGTTCATTTGGGAGCAGATGGTCGGATAGAAAGCGGTCGCTCACGGTAATAGCAGGACCTCTAGCGACTTGTTTAATACCCCATCTTCATTACTCGAAAGTTCAACTTCTATGGCGGTTTAATGAATTCAATTTTGTACTTTACCGGAACAGATGGGGCCGGACAAACCGCGGGGATTGTAATTTTCTTACTTATTTGCGGCAATTGAATCTTGTGTGGTGGAAAATACTGAACTTGATTTAAATTGTAATGTACTGAATTCAGATTCAAACTTGTTCTTTTCCGGTTTAAGTCTTATACATTTTTCCTACAAGTAATACGTAGGTTCCAACAATCTTAATAGGTATATTTCACAACATAGAGTGCTTTTTTTTTGACTGTGGCCATAGGTAGTTACATGGTAAAAATTTTGCCTCATGTTAAGTTATGTTTGCTCAAAATTTTAAACAAATTTCTGTGTCTAATAATCAATTACACAATTTATTACGAATTACATATCACAGCCAGAAATTAAGTTGTCACACAAACGTTTTTAGACGTGTGGATGTATATCTTAGACCTACTCGATTAATATCTGCTCATTAATCATTTCAATTTTTAATATCAAAGTAATTAAATTAATGACGCATCTGTTATTCTGGTAATCTGTAATTTGTAATAAATTGTGTAACTGATTATGTTAGAAACAAAAGTTAAGATGAGGTAACATTTTTATCATGTATAACAACAGATAAAAGACACACTGTATATGTAAATGAAAAAATGCACTAACTTCATACATTGCAAAATTTAATAATATTTAGTAATATTTACAAATTGCTTAGAACCTAGAATAAAACTTTTAATATGTTTCGTGTTAAATGTAGTGTTTGTAGTTAAGAAGAAACTTATCAAATGAATAATATAGTCAGTGGCAATTTTTATATTGCTTAGGGTACAATAGGATTTTTTGAAATTTCATGTTTAGTCGGCTGAAACTGTAGCGCGCACTACCTCTACGCTTTAAACATCACACACAACATTTTAGACAAGAAATTAAAAAAAAATCATGTCAAACATAAAACTTAGGTAACATCACTGGATGTGCAACCCAAAACTAAATGAAAGTACTAAAACGCCAAGTGCAATACCGTAAAAGCATTGTAGTTACACAAAAATCTGCAAAAATAGTTTAATATTTGTTACAAAAAATAATTTATTAAAACATTTGGAAGATACTATAAATAAATACAGAAATATTTTTGTTATATTTGTCATCTTCAATTCAGGATTGCAAAATTACAAGAATTAAAAATATCGCCTTAAAGAAAGCACGAGTGGTGGCTGTAGGCTTGGTAATAATATTCCAGTGGATTTCAATGAATATTTGCACCTTATCACTTGCAGTAACACCTTCCCTCATGTATATCAGAATAATTTAAATATACCGGATGTCTCGAGATGGGCGGTGACCGGCGGTATATAGCAAACCTACAGCTACGGAAGAAAAATTTTAGTCAAAATGACGAGGAGAAATTCAAAGAAAATTTCTATTCAAATGTTTTTGGGAAACTGGGAAAAACTATTACTTCTGCAAATAGCACCCTCTAACTACTTTATAACAAAGTAGCTAGAGTTGTTGAACAGAAACTTTAAATAAGCTTAAAATTCCCTTTCAAATGAGCCGAAATTCGTCAATTTCTTATAAAGACCACAGAAGGTATGGTATTTTTTTAAAGTAAATAATTCAACTGTTTTCTCCACCCTTATTAACGGTGATACGTTAATAAGTCTAAAATCAAAGTGTGCAGAATTAATGCAGCTTTCTAATGGCGCTATCAAAACTGCACCTTATTCTGAGACTTTTGTTAGTAAAATAAATTTTTATTGTTGAGCCCATTGATTACGCCCTTTGCGGCCAACTCAGATCTTAAAGATATTTTCTTTGAATATCTCTTAGTCACTTTGACCACATTTTCTTTTCTCCCGAAGCTGTAGGTATTACGGTTAACTAAATACCGCCGCGCCGGTAGCCGCCCATCTTGTGACACCCGATATATTGATAACTTGAAGACTCGCTTCAAAAAACAAATGGAAATAATGTTTTCGATCTTTGATGATACGTTTTTGACGTTGTACTTTCATAGTATGCAAGTTTATAGAATAATTTCTGAAAGCAGAAAGACAGAGATAAGAGGACCATAGTTATTTAATTATTTAAAAAATAAAATAAAAGGATATTAATTGCGAAATTGCTGAGTAAATTTGAAATTATCAGCATGTCACAGAATTCAAAAAGATGTATAACAGGGACATGTTGAGGTTAATAAAATATGGTAAATTGTAAGAAAGAATATAATTTAAATTGGTAGGTATTCAATTAAAATGCCTATTTCATTTCAAGAACAAATTGCAAATTTATTACGAAATTTAAAGTACCTACCGATAGTAGTAGATAGTAGACGTACCAGAAGTACGATAACATGACTTTTCTCATTTAATCGAACAAACGATTTTGAACTAATATTTTTGACATTAAATAACTCAGGCCAATACATTACTCTAGCTTTATGAACTTTGAAATTTATTGCACTTGGCATTTTGCCTTTTTGTTATTTTTTTGGAAATCACTGGAAGATAAATCGGAAATGTAAATATAATTGTAACTACTAAAAAAAAGCATAAAAAGCTTTATATTGAGAATAAATAAGAAATCATTTAATTCCATGATGTTATTATTATTATTAATCAATAGCGGTTAAGATTGTGCAATAATTTATCACTTAAACTTAATGGGCAATTAACCTTTGAGTATCTAGATTAAAGGAACATTAAATTCAGCTGTGTGCTCAGATTAGGGTGTTTTATAATAATAAAATGGAATTTGTAAAAGTTTTACGTGTTATTAATTGTTGCCGTACACACATAAAAATTTTTGGGATTAATTGTAATCTGTCCATTCGGTGTTAAATATGGATAAAGTTTTATCTGAAAAGTTGGCAATCTTCATCTAATTTGGCGTTATTGTTCTCTTTTTCCGCCTAAATTGTATCTAAAAGTGAGTGTTTACTCCAACAAGGTTAAGCTTAACTCTGCTCTACTACATACGTTTAAATGGTAAACATCCTAACTCCGTTTTTCGTAACTCCGCAAACGGTAGACGCGAGGGAACACCGAAAAAGTGTTCCCTGGCGTCCAAAAAGTGAATTAACTCCAGATTTTTATCAGTGTAGGAAGTACAGAAAGGATTTCATATCTAAAAGCAAAATATTAAAACAGATTTGCATCTTTCGTTTGTACGTACTGAGTCATGCATGCAAATTGATACCTGAAATTAATGGACGTAATAACAGACGGAGTATTCCGGTGAATAAAAACTGCTGCAATACACATATATCACTCTCTTTTCAGGTGCCGTAGGTGGAGATGACGATGGTGACGACAAAGAAAAGGAAGAAGAGGCCGAAAGGGAGCGCCTGGAAGCTATCAGGGAAGCCGAGGAAAGGAGGAAGGAGAAGCACAGGAAAATGGAAGAGGAAAGGGAAAAGATGAGACAAGAAATAAGAGACAAGGTTTGTGCCGTAAAATTGTTTAGCTAGACTATGCATTCCAATAGTATCTCTGCCGCCTGCTACTCGAAATTTAGGATCAACATGAATATAAATAATAAACCAATTAATTTTCCTCGTGTAAGTTATAACGTGGAATAAATCTTTACAAAATACGCTCACTGTTCTGAAATACATCCACTGTAGTCATTAATATGCATTTTATGAATCTGCATATCTCTGTACGTAAATTTGTAAAGGTACATTATTAATTTTGCAATGTAGAACATATAAGTAATATTTTTTACATTTCAAAAAAAAGTCAGTATGCGAAAATTTGAAACATCATTTTAATAAAATTCTTTATATTTTCATTCGTATTAAAAATATTATGCCTTCTAGGAAAACGACCTTATTACGCTGAAAGTATTTCTGTATAATTGCGGCCCTTAAAAATTGGTACACTGATAACTGATACATATCAAAATTCGAAATTTTATAATGTTAGAAACAAACCTTCACACAATTATATTGACAACACCTACACACAATCAGGAGCTTATACCTGCGTTAGTACGAAAATCACTATTACAGACACCGACCATATTTAACGTCTTTACAAGTCTCTCTTTACTTAAAACTTTTGTGAAAAGACGTGCACTTTGATCTTATATTGATTTTACATACTTTACATTTAATTCACCTGTTACGTATTTTTCGCGAATAAAGTAATATCTAAATCGATGTGGTTAGTTCTTTACTGAAATTCTGGAATTTTATTTAACTTAATTGTACTTTGATTACACAGTTCAACATTAAAACTGTTTCTAAGTAATAATAATAGCCAAATCATAACTACATTGCGCTGTTAAACACCAATACGGCTGTAAAATATTTTATTTGTTACACAATTGTAAACCACCATTTGACAGCACTCTCTATTAAAAAGGAAATGTCATCTTTACTAGCTACTAACTTGTAAAATTGACAACAAGCGTAAAAATTTTTGTAGGAAATAAATTCAATGCGCTAACGATGTATGTTGCCTTGACTACATTATTGAAGCGGCCGCAGCGGCGGCGCGCGGCCTTTTCAAGGCTGTCGACACATAATTTAAAATATGAGACTTTCTACGATGACAATTTCTTGGTAATAATTTATAATCCTGTAATTTTGTATATTTGTAATTGTGTAACAAATAAAAAATTATACAATGTACGCTAAGTAACGTTTTTATTTCCACCTTCTCAGTAAATTACATTTTACAGGTCAATTTTATTGTTTATGGTAACCAAGTAAACGGTAAATTATTGGAACAAACCTGTAAAATTTTGCGGTCTTCTATAAAAGACTACACCATGACTACATCTAGTCAGAAACGCCTTCGATAAAAAAAAGTTTTCATAAAAAAATTAAAGTAAATTAATTAAAAATCGCCATGTGAAGGGGTAATTAAAAGTTGAAACAATTTGAAACTAAAAACATCCAAAAGGAAAACGTTTTAAAAATTAAAGCAAGTGTGTAAAATGACCACCCCCTGCATCGAGACACTTTGCAGCTCTTCAAATAACAGCTTGACTAACATTAAACACAATTTCCGATGTAATATTTAACTCTTCGAATTTTTCGATGATTCTAGCAAGTATAGCGCGGGGTATTTTAAAAGGGAAGGAAAAGGAAGCACAACCGCGTTGATCACCGGATGCTGGTGAACCTTCGGCAAAAGAAGTAGTCGAAATTGGTCAGCGGTCAGGAGAAGATCGCGTCGCGGCGGACAGCACTCATTTTCTTTTTCTCTTCCTCTAATCGTTTTATTCTCCTGGATTATCCGGTGAATCGTTTAGTACTGTGATTTGTTTGTAAATAAATGTATATAGTGAACTGGTGTGGCTCTTTTATTAATTCTCGCTTGCCAGGAACACCACCCCCTCAGTGCTTTTACGACCTAGCACCCAACATTTGACCTGCATCTGGCGGTTAAATATTAAAGTGGCGCCCAACTTGTGGCCTGAGCAAGCAATATGCTCTAATAGACTTTTAATCAGTTAATATTTTCACCTCATCGAATAATAAAGAGAACACCACCCTTCGCCGCAGTAAAAGGACGCGCGGAGTTACAACGGAAAGCAATATGGCTACCCCATTGCAAATGACCAGCGAACAACAGCAGCAGCTCCTAGGAAGTATGCAAGAAATGATGAAATCCGAACTACAGGCGGTTCTACGAGAAAGCCCTCAAAACGTGGTGTCTTGCCAAGGTAGCTTTGTTAAGTGTACATCCCGTTTTAATGGTAAAAGTGAAGAAGACGTGGAAGCGTTCATATCCGCCATCTTAGTGTACAAAGACTGCGCAAATATGAACGACGCTAACGCCATCCGAGGTTTGCCGATGCTACTACTCGACAGTGCTGCCACTAGGTGGAAAGGAGTCCAGAATACTGTAACATCGTGGAATGAAGCTATCTCACTACTACGTCATACTTACGGTCCCAGAAACCCAGCGTACCGCATATTCAAAGAAGTTTTTCAAACCGAGCAGGATAGTACAACCCCTACGGATATATTTGTTTGCAAAAAAAGAGCTTTATGGGCTCAGCTGACTAAACAACTGGACGAAGATGTTCAACTCGATATGGTGTATGGTTTACTACACCACAGTATTCGCGAAAAATTGCCTAGAACCGAGGTAAAAACTTTCAAAGAGCTTCTGGATAAAACAAGAATTGCCGAAGAATCGTTAAGGGAAGTAGAAAATCGAGGCGAAAAGATCACCGTCGTTAAGGAAAGAGATATTTCGTCGACTAATGACAAAAGACCACGCTGCAATGTTTGCCGGAAACGAAAATAACGTCAATTCCACCCAATTTGCACCAAACAACCAATAAAACATTCTCTTGCTACGGATATGGAGAATATGGCTTCATATGGAGTAACTGTCCTAATTGCAAGAAAAAGAAAGCTGACGAACAAGAAACACAGGCGGACAGTTTGAACTTTCATACAATATCATTGAAACCAGCGATACGCTCTAGACCGCATATTAGGATTTCCGTGCAAGATTTAAATGAAGTTGGGAGCATTGATACTGGTGCCAAACGAAGTGTAGCAGGGTACGCCTTGTATAGAAAATTAGAGCAAAAGGGAATAAAATTCAAGAAAAGTGTAGTGACATTGACCCTTGCAGATGGTGTCAAACAACGACAAGAAGTTTTGATCTCAACGCTTGACGTCATTGTATGTAACCGCAGTGTACCAACTATGTTTATGGTACTCGTTGGAGAAGTTCATTCGAGAACGCTATTAGAAACAGACTTCTTAGACTCTGCAGGCATTGTAATAAATGTACGTAGGAATTTATGGTGGTTTGAAGATGCAGAACATATAAAATATAGGTTCCAACCGGAACCTGTTGCTTCCACGACAATCAACGTGTCGTCCATGGAAATACAACTGCGTGACGATGAGGGTCTCCATTTAACCCAACGAGATCGAGCGAGATTTGATACACTACTCCAGATGAATAAGTGTATCTTTACTCCAGGGGGAGACCGCTTTTATTACCCCATTCGGCTTATACAGATGCAACCACATGCCTTTCGGTTTAAGGAATGCGCCCGCAACATTCTCGCGCCTAATTGACAGATTTAAAACGGGACTTGACGCGGTTATCGTACTCGCCTATTTGGACGATATAATTGTACTTTCAGCCAATGTAAATACGCACCTCTTAGACTTAGAATTAGTATTCAATACTTAAAGAATTCAAGTTGCATGTAAACCGTCCCAAATGTAAATTTGCGTGTGATCGAGTCCACTATCTGGGACATGTGATTAGTAATACGTGGGCTGCTGGAAAATTTTCTGGAATCTAGTAGGTCTAGAATTGTTAGCGTTTATCAACTATCATATTTGCAAAATTTGACGTTTTTCGCCTATAATTCTATTGACAGTTCCTATCCAAGTGAACTAGTTTTGTTTGTACAGCATTTGAGAAAAAGTAATTTTGTGTAAACATGGAAGTCTCGCGTGATAATTTTCGTGCCATGATCTTTTACGGTTTCAAATGTGGTCTAACGCCGAAACAATGCCTCGATCGGTTTCATTTGGCTTTTGGAGATGAAGCACCATCAAAGAGCAGTGTTTATAATTGGTTTGCCGAATTCCAGCGTGGACGTACCTCTCTCAGCGACGAATTTCGTGAAGGTCGTCCATCAACATCTGTTGTTGCCACTAATGTAGATGCTGTGCGTGAAACGCTTGAGCGAGATCGACATGTGACATTCCGTGAGATTCAAGCATCCTTACGCATTGACATGAAAGCAATACACCAGATTTTGCCTGATCATTTGAACGTACGAAAGCTTTGCAGTCGTTGGATCCCACACTATTTAACAGAAGCGCAAGAGCAGGGTCGTGTCAAATGGTGCGAAGAAATGCTCCAGAAATTCAATGGAGGTCGTTCAAATTTAGTTTATAACATCGTTAATGGTGACGAAACGTGGATCTATTCGTACGAGCCAGAAAGTAAACAACAATCTACCGTTTGGATATTACAAAATGAACCAAAACCAACAAAAGTTGTCCATTCACGCAGTGCTGCGAAGCAAATGATTGCTTGTTTCTTTGATTTCACTGGACATGTAACAACCGTGGCTTTAGAGGATCGAAAAACCGTGAATGCTGATTGGTATACTACAATTTGTTTGCCGGAAGTCATCGATCAAATAAGAAGAAACAATCGAAATCGACGAATTATTCTCCATCATGACAACGCCAGCTCATTGTCTATATTCACCGATTTATCACCTAATGATTTCTTTTTGTTTCCAAATATCAAAAATAAAATGCGTGGTGAGCGATTTTCGTTGGCTGAAGCAGCAGTTGAAACATTCCGGACACTGGTTTCTGAGGTACCATCTTTAGAGTGGAAAACGTACTCTAGAAATTGGTTCGAGCGTATGCAAAAGTGTATTGACGTCAAAGGCGAATACTTCGAAAAACAATGATACCGTTTACCAAATTTCATATGCGTTTTTCATACCGTTTCCAAAAACTTTTTCAGCAGCCCACGTAAGGGATTAGAAGTTAATCAGAGAAAACGGCCGCGATAGAGAAGATACCGATTCCGCAAAGTGTAAAACATGTGCAGTCTTTCCTGCAAACGTGTTTGTGGTATAGACGATTTATCCCAGGATTTTTTGAAATCGCGAGACCCCTAAGCGAATTATTGAAGAAGAACAGTGTGTGGAAATGGACTGACGCCCAAGAATTTGCTTTTCGGAAGTTAAAAGTGTTATTAATGACTCCACCCGTATTACGGCAGGCAGATAAATCACTCAGTTTCACGCTCCGTACTGATGCTATTGGTTACGCTCTTGGCGCGGTCTTATTACAAGGCGAAGGACCGGATGAAAGGCTAGTAGAGTATGCTAGTCGACTGTTAACCACTAGTGAACGAAATTAGAATACCACGGAACGCGAAGCACTGGCTATCGTGTAGGGGGTAGGCAAATTTCGGGGGTATATAGGAGGATCGGAGCTAAAAATTGGTACGGATCACCAATCTCTTAAATGGCTCTTGGGATTAAAATCTCCGTCTGGACGTTTGGCACGATGGGCGTTATTGTTACAACTGTATAATATTACCATTGAGTATATCCCTGGAAAAGCGAACCGAGTAGCAGATGTGTTATCTAGGCCGGACAACGGTGTCGACGGAGATACCGATGTGTTTCGTGACTGTTGACTTTCCTGTGCGAAGTGCTCAAGAAATACGTGGGGAGCAACTAAAAGACGAAAATGTCGCGAAGATAATTAGTTCCTTCGAGGATCATTGGAGTCATACAGTTTCATTGTGGACCAATAAGGGATATACCGTGCCTTCAATTGAATTCCTCATTAAAGTGAGCTGTGATTTTTTTATGAAGTTGGCGACACAATTCTAGAGAAAACAGTTGTCATTAACTGTCAGTACTGATCATAACATCAAAGAAAAACACAACATTAAAGTTTAAAGTAGATGCTCAAAGTGCTCTCCTTCAGCTTGAATACATAAGCGTACTCTGCGTTTCATATTTGCAAACCCGTTTGCTAAGTGTTCGGGGGTTATGTTAGCACACACATCTGTAATGCCCGCAAGAAGTTCTTCGATTGTGTGACGCGTAGTTTTAAAAACTGTGTTTTTCATGTGCGGATAAATGAAGTAATCCATAATTGTGAGATCCGGAGACCTTGCAGGAAAATTCAGAATCCGATTATCGAAAAACTGCGCAGGAAAGTCATTGTTTGATGAGCTGTGTGGGCAGTAGCATTGTCTTGCTGAAAAAAAAAACACTTCTGCAAGTTCAACATCATGTAGTTGATTAATGAAAGGTTCTAATAACTCATTTCGGTATCTTTCAGCAGTTACTGAGTCGTTAAAAAATATTGGTCCGATGATACGCCTTCTTGACACTGCTAGCCAAACACCAATTTTTAATGGAAGTAATGGAATTTCCACAAATTCATGGGGATTTTCTGCTGACCATATTCTGTTTATTTAAATACACTGATAGATGAAACCAGGCCTCTTCGGAAAAGAAACACTTGTCAAGAATGTCGTCGTTGTTTAAGTTATCAAGAAACCACTGACAATATTCTGTTCTTCTGTGAAAATCTACTGGCCTAAGTTCGTGGCCTGCTTGAATCTTATATGGATAAAGCTTTAAGTCTTTTTTAAGAATAGTGTGACATGTTCCCACTGATAGCTGAACTTCTTGTGAAAGTTTCGCAATAGATGTCTTGGAAGAGTGTTCCATTCGATCCCGAACATCTTCACATCTTCAATGCAGGCTGCAGTCCTTTTCTTAGCTGCTCCGCTCCCTGTTTTGCGACCAAGTGATCCTGTTTCACGAAATTTAAGAACACAAGCATGGATATGTTTAACTAGCTGTTCATAAGTAATAGCAAAATTAGGAAACTGTTGTCGAAACTTACTGTTACTGTACACACTGATTAATTGAATAAACTAACTGTCCATTTTCTATTCTACCGGTTTGAAAATAACTTTCAACAATAAATATTTTCTGCTGTAATTCTAACATTTTCAATTAATTGAAAATACAAAGTGTCAATTTGACATTTGTTTAATTAAATAATTGAACAGCTATCAGTGCTGCAAATCTTAGGAGAAAAAAACAGTAAAGTCATAGCCCACTTTAATGAGGAATTCAATTGAAGGCACGGTATAAACTTCAACGGTGTGTTGTACCGGTATGCTCCCGAATGTGACACTGAAACCGCGCAACAGGTAGTTCCCGCACACGAGCGAGAAAAGGTCATGAAAGAATACCACGATGTACCAACCGCCGGACATTACGGTGTGGATCGTACTTACGCAAAAGTAGCTGATATCGATATTATTGGACAGGTATGCACCAATATATAACGGAGTATGTCCGTATATGCATTGAACGCCAGAGGTATAAGGCGACGAACATGAAGCCGGCTGGATTATTACAGACTCCCGCTGTGGCACAAAGGTTTGAAGTGGTGGCAATAGACTTATTCGGCCCCCTACCGGAAGGTCAGCACGGACATAAATGGATTTTCATTGTAAAAGACGTAACCACTCGATGGGTAGAGTAGACAATACGTGAAACTCGTGATGTGATTGAAAAAGAACAAAAGCGCAGAAAGACGTATGCCGACGCGAAACGTCGGGGATATCAACCGTTCAAAGTCGGTGATGCTATGTGGGTAGCAACTCATACACATAGTGATGCTAGCTCAAAACGTACAGCGAAATTGATCCGAAACGGGATGGTCCTTATGTCATTGTCGAAGTTGTTTCATCGACAGTTAATCGGATAACAGACTGCCGTGAACCTGATAAAGTTCTAGGAAAATACCATAAATCAAACCTCACCAAATATTAAGGACCGTGGGACACCCCGGAGCCAGTGGTTCCTCTGCGGAAGCGTGGACGACTCCGCAAGATAAGATAATCTCCACGCGCCATCGGAATTAAGACACGCGCTCCCCAATGTCATCTGCGTATCTTAAGGGGGAAGACTGTAGCACGGAATATTTTAAAAGGGAACGAAAAGGAAGCAGCACCACACTTTGAACACCAGATGTTGGTTGGGCGACCCAAAAAAACCTTTGGCAAAAGAAGTAGTCGAAATGGTCAGCGGTCAGGAGAAGATCGCGTCGCGGCGGAGAGCACTCATTTTCTTTTTCTCTTCCCCTAATTGTTTTATTCTCCTGGATTATCCGGTGAATCGTTTAGTACTGTGATTTGTTTGTAAATAAATGTATATAATGAACTGTTGTGGCTCTTTCATTAGTTCTCGCTTGCCAGGAACACCACCCCCTCAGTGCTTTTGCGACCTAGCACCCAACATTTGACCTGCATCCGGCGGTTAAATATTAAACAAGCAAATTTTTGCGATCCGGTACAGGATTTCTAAATATCATATATAATTTTTAGACAAGGCTACAGAAAGAAATTTAATGGAGTCACATCACAAGATCGTGGGTGCCAATTATTGTACGTGTTTCGACTGACAGTTCGATTGTCATAATATTCACGTAACAAATTCAGTGTTTCGGCAATGGTGTAAATTGTAGAACCGTCTTGCTGGAAAAACCATTCACGAAGTTCAATATCTTCGACTTGATTCGGAAAAAATTCCAAAATTTCAGTCCTGTACCGGTGAGCATTAAGGGCCAGTTATACAAAGGCGATTTAAACTCTAGTTTAACTTAACCAGGTTCAAAGTAAACAAATTCGCAGAGGATCCTAAAGACACACGGCAATTAATGCATTCGTGTAGAAAATTTGATTTTGTTCACTTTGAATCTTGTTCAGTTAAACTATAGTTTAAACCTAAAACTGCCCCTTAGGGCCAGTTGTACCAAAGGAGTTCAAGAGAACGTTCTATTGAATCAGGTTCAAAGTAAACAATTTCGCATAACTTTTTAAGGACATATGACGTTAATGCATTCCTAAATAAAATTTGATGCGATTTTGTTCACTTTGAACATAGTTCAGTTGAACGTTCCCTTGAACTCCCTTGGTACAACTGGCCCTTGCGAGTTTAAACCGACGTTAAACTGGACCAGGTTCAAAGTGAACAAAATCGCATCAAATTTTGTTTACGAATGCATCTATTGCTATATGTCGTTAAGACCTAAAGCACATTTGTTAGCATTTGACAGCATTAGTGCATCATAAAGTTGCTTGTACCGAAACTGGATACCCGGAAATGTTTCACGAAACTCCTGGAGCTCATCAGTTATCAAATTAACCCACCTGATTTTATCTTTATGACCATTTCTAAAATAAGTCTACCATAAGAGACTGTTGCTGAGTTGTTAATCCCCTATTTACAAAGTTGTTGACACTTTAAATGTCACTTTAAATATTTGCCAAATGATTGAGAATTAATATTAGTTTTACGTTAACCAAAACATACTTTTAAATTCCAACGCCAGCTGTAATTCGTTTTTATTTTTATCGCTCTTTATAACTTTATAACAGACGACAAAAATTTTCAAAGTTGACCACGATTATTACTAACTAGTTACTGTTTGAATAAGATAAAAAAAGGAACCCAATAAATAACAAATAAACAAATAAGTGCCTGATAGGCTTTGATTGCTTTCATTTTTTTTTCTAACAATAGCGGTGTTCACACGTATATTTTATCACGCGTACTTGGACTGTCCCGCTCCATTCGTGTAAGATTAGACGTCTGTCTGAATGCAATCGTATTGTGGCGCGCCACCCGGCTTACTACGTTAAGCTGAAGGCGTGAAGAAGTCGGTTCGTTATGCGTCATTGGCTGCCACGCCACCGGGGCCTACATCGAACAGACAAGACTTTTGCGACAATGGAACGAACGAGAAGGCAGCCAGAGGATATAAAATGGGCCAGAGTTGACTCAGGAGTCAGTCGAATTGTAACAGCGATTGTCGAAGTTAGATATTAGTTTGTAAATAAATTGTTACAAATAACTTAGTTTGTAAGCATTAATAAATTACGGTTAAGTTTTTACAGAGTGTTTTGTTCGTTTAAATAGATAAACAAATTTAAACCCTACAAACGTAACAGTGGTGTCAGATGTGGGGTTTGTGCAAATAAATAAACAATTTAAAGTAAATTTAATTTAATCAGATTATTAAATAAGTACAGTATCGGAAAAAAACAATGGCTACGAGAAAAGTGTTGTTGAAAGACTCAAAAGTGGCCGAATTAAAAACCGAATTGGAAGAACGAGAGTTAGAAACCGGTGGTTTGAAAGGTGCCCTTCAACAGCGTCTCCGATGCGATTTGGTGACAGCTGGTGAAGATCCAGAGACGTTCCTTTTCGAAATTTCGTGTGGTCCCGCTGATTTTAATAAAATCTTGAAGGAGGAATTTCGAGAACAATCCAGAAATTTGGACGAGAAGTTTCAAGAACAGTCTGGAAATTTCAAGGACGAACTTCGAGAACAATCCAGAAATTTGGACGAGAAGTTTCAAGAACAGTCTGGAAATTTAGAGAAAAAGCTTCTAGAACAATCTGGAAATTTCAAGGACGAACTTCGAGAACAATCCAGAAATTTAGAGGAGAAGCTTCTAGAACAATCTGGAAATTTCAAAGACGAATTTCGAGAACAATCTGTAAACTTCAAAGACGAGTTGCAAACTAAATTGATGGAACAATCCAGAAATTTAGAGGAGAAGCTTCTAGAACAATCTGGAAATTTGGACAAATTACAGAATAAATTGTTGGAACAATCAGAGACTTAGACGAGAAAATTCGAGAGCAATCCAGAAATTTCGACGAGAAATTTCTAGAACAAACAAAAGGACTTGAAGATAAACTAGTGGTAAAAATATCGGAAGAAACAAGGAACCTGCAAGAAAATGTGGAAGAAATAATATTCCAGCAGGATAAAAAAACCAAAAATCTGGAACAAATCATGGCGGGGTTGCGAGTGTTCGGGGATCAGCCACCAGTAGAAACACTAGAAAATAATGAAACCCGAATTGTGGAAGGACCAGCAGAAAACTCGAAATGGAAAATAAAACAACCAACGTTCGATGGAAAGTCTTCTTGGCCCAACTACTTCAAACAGTTCGAAGCAGCAGCAAAGGTGAACAGATGGACGGCCAGCGAAAAAGCCACTTCGTTAATTGTGGCCTTGAGAGGGGACGCTATCGATGTGCTACAGACGATGCCGCCAGAGGAACAAGAGGACTTCGACAAGCTGGTCAATAGGATGGAAATGCGTTACGGACAGGCTCATCTGACCGAGGTATACCATGCGCAGTTGAGGAATCGCTGTCAGAAATCCGGAGAAAGTCTTCAGGAATTCGAAACGGACGTAGCGCGGCTGGCCCAGTTGGCATATCCCACAGCTCCTGTTGAATTCCTCAAATGTTTGACGGTGCAGAACTTTATAGATGGAATCCGTGACCCAGACAACCAGCAGGCATTGAGAATGACCCATCCGAAGACGTCCAAGAACGCATTGGCTTATGTCTTGGAATTTGAAGCGGCGAGACGAGTCTCAAGAGGGCATGTCAAGGTGCGAGCGGCTACGGACTTCCAAGAGTAAGAAGAGGAAGAATCCGCTAACGCAAAGGTGGGATCTGCTATAACGGAGCGACCCAGGGAGTATGCCACCGCCGAGGATGTTCGCCGCATTGTGGAACAGGTCTTCAAGCAGAAGAAACCGCTGGTGTGGCCAGGAGGAAGGACATGTTCGCAGGCAATGTCCAAAGCCCAGACAGGATCCAAGAAAGCCACAGTTAAGCTAAGCCGGGTCGGTGCAG
This sequence comes from Prosopocoilus inquinatus, assembly GCA_036172665.1. Classification (NCBI taxonomy): domain Eukaryota; kingdom Metazoa; phylum Arthropoda; class Insecta; order Coleoptera; family Lucanidae; genus Prosopocoilus; species Prosopocoilus inquinatus. Next base: position 41,074,119 of record CM069870.1, on the reverse strand, counting down.
AGGGGCAAACGTCGATCCGTATTCAAAGGCCCCCAAAGACGAAAGCCAACCAAGTAATATCCCTACGGCAGTTAGACTAGAGCGGACGGTTCTAGTACCCGCGATTAAGCGATCGTGTGAATGAGCCCAATAATTGAAGAGAAATGAATTTATACATAACCATAGCAACCACAGCAATCCACTGATGACACTTCAATATACCGTAACAATCAATTGAAGAGAATACTGTTTTTAGAATACCAATTATTATTCTTATAACATATCATAATTAGGTCATAAGAAGTTCCACTTGAAAAAAATAAATTACGACCTTAAGAAAATTTCATGCGCTGTGAAATTGTTAAATACCAAAATACAATCAAAGGAGTGGCTTTCTGGGATTACTTAGGCCCGGTTTTTTCATCACAGTTTAACTTGAAGCTGCATTTTATTCTCATGGTAACGATTGTAAGGACAATTTTTTCCGTAGAGGAATAAAACAGAGTTTAAAATTAAACCCCGCTTGAAAAACTGGCCCTTAGGCCCGATTTCACCATCACAGTTTAACTTTAAACTTCGCTTTATTCCCCTGGTAACAATTGCAAGGATAATTGTTTCCATAGGAATAAGTTTAAAGTTAAACTGTGATGGTGAAAAGGCCTTAATTGCATTAGAACGAAAATACACGATTCAAAGTTTTGCAAATTAAAAAACAAAAAAGATTTTTTCGTTGTCGTGGAAATCAAAATTACCGAGTGATACAAATTCGGACTCGCAATGATCTGTAGATTCCAAATTCGTAAAAATATACAAACCATTCCATTTAAAATAAGAAAGTTGATATTAATTCCGGCGAAACCAGAAGTCGTATGGTGGCCAATGCTAAGCCGAAAAATTCAGCTTTATATTTAGTTTCAGACAATGATGAATAAAGTTCAGCCATTATTTCAGTTTGAAAAACATTGGCTCATGTTAGCTATACAGCTAAGGCAAAAGAATTTATCTTTAAAAAAACTAATTTGTTTGTTATTTGTAGGTGACAGTTCATAATTACAAATAACCAACAAAAGTTTTAGTCTCGTTAAATTTACATCAAGAAAAGTGTCCACGTTTTTTTGCCGGCAAGAGTATTTTCAAATTTAAAAAGCATGATGTCGAAATTTAAATAAAAATGACCTCGACGTGGTTTACGTAGTAATACTGAAATTATGTCAGTGTTATTTTTAATTAATTATGCGTCCTCAAAATTTTGCTGTAGGAGTTCTGGTACCGTATCTAAATTTTTTCAAAATCAAAAAACCACCAATCTGGCAATTTACCTCCTAGATACAACCGGAAACACTGCTGCAATAAACCGCTAGTTACAAGTTTAGGGAGAAGAAATGTAAGGTTATGTGTCAAGCATGTTTCAAGTAGACAATTATAAGTTACCAGAAAGACAATCAGTAACAATTACACCATGAAGCAAACGTTCAACGTTTTTCATCTTTTTTCCCATAAATAATAATCTAAACTAGTTAAGTCTGGAGATCGTGGGGGCCAGTTTCTTCTGTAAAAATTACACGATCATTTCTTTTCAGCCTACTTAAGTCTTAATAATTATTTGAAATTAATTTTGTTGCCGCAAAAATATGTTCTTACAGTTATTCTAAGGTCTCTAAATTACTCTAGCAGATTATATTTTTCAAATAGCCTAATAGATAATAATAAAATTACGTAAAAATTAAACAATAAATACCAAGCAGTTTTAAAAAGGTTTATTTTAAAACAAAATTTTATTAGAGTTTTTTTTTTTTATTTAACTTGAATTGATTATCACATAGATGAAGTGGTGACATTACGGACACCCGGTATTCTTACTAAAACCTTACTAATTAATGGGCGATGAAAAAATTTTAAAATTCGTCAAGAAGGGAACTTCGAGGAACTGATCGCTCAAAATTAGTTTTATAGTATATACAACACCATTAACTGAGTTACAAATTGTTGTTATCTGATTACAGATAGGTACTTACAAATAACTTTCTAATAACTGGTGACGAAAAAATGTACTCCTAATAATTAAAGTAGTTATGAGCACCAGGGAAGTTAGATCCAAAATAATTACTTTTGCTGCTTCTTTGACCAGCGATCTTACAAATTTTTAACTCTTGATCACAAGTAATTAATTATTAATTGCTACATAAACGTAAGTTAATAAGCTCTTCTTTTAGGGGCCAACTTCACGGTGCCCACTTTACCTACACAGATTTTATTTCTTTTGTGTTAATTCTGCCACCTCGAAGAGTTTCGACATCAAATTTGGCACAAATTTATTTCGCACCAAGCAGACCTGAACTGCAAAATGTGAAATCGAAATTCAACATTTTTTGGTCAATCAGGACACACTTTAGCTATAATAGGTGTGATAGTTTAACTATTATCATAAAAGCGTGGCATGCAGTGATTACAAATCAATAAGGAACGATTTATAAACTATGTCTACATTTGGACGTTCACCATTGGTTATTAGAAGACATAGAGCAACGGTTAAATGGGGAATGTTTTGCAGAATTCAATGCTCGCGACAAATCTCATTTCAAATTCACCATAACTTTTTTTAAATTTTAAGATAATATAAGAAACCCAATGTCAATAAATCGATAACTCCTAATGCAATCTCTTCTAAACTTTTACATTGTTCAGACACTTTTTTAAGACAGTTTTTGATGTAAACAGAAACCCCGATTGTCATTAACCGAGATGCCAATGATGAGCAGCGAAATGTGGACACAGTGTATAGCCGTTAACATTTAACACCTTTGCTGAAATATTATTTTTCTACGACCCTTTATGAAAAGACATAGTGTCACCAAATTGTCACCGTATACTTTCAGCGAAAGTTTGATTTCCGTAACTAGTGAGGAAAAATTTCATAACGTGCTACTTGCCTTGTGTCTACTTATGTCGCTGTATTGCGTCATTAGCAAATGTCAGTTTCCTGTTGTTCGTCGGACCTCTTATCATTCTTGATTCAGAAAGTGATTTAGATCTTCCTAACCACCAAAAACACTAAGTAAAGTATAATGTTGAACTCGTCGAAATCATTTTGTTAAGCTCGCGAACATTACCAAACTCGGCAAGACTCGTTTGGTAAACTGTTCCTTCGCTCAAACAATGTCACTTACGTCACTCGTTCAACAATATACTATTATAATTAGTAATTTTCCGTAATTCAATTTTTGTTTCTAAGGTGTTGTCCCTAATTTCAAACGGAAATCATTTTAACTTACTAATTTTTTCTTCTAATTTCAAAAAGACCGCTTTGCTTACACAGAGTTAAATTCTTCTTGTGTTAATTCCGCCAACTTGAAGATATTGAGCGTCAAATTAAGCACAAATTAATTTCGCGATCATTTTATATTACTTTTATTATAAAAGTTCAGATAGTAGCCTCCTATTTATTTAGAAAATTATGGCAGTTAAATATTATTTTTAGAGTAATCAATCAAGTAGTAAAACAAGAATTTTGTTAATTGTTCTTGGGGAGCGTGCTTACCGGTAAATTATGCACTACAAGCGAGTAAAATACAGTTCTGGTTCGACGTCCGTGAAACGTGATACCACGCGATACCAGCTCTTTTAATCGTTTTTTATAGTCTCTTCGTTCATTTTTTCTCTCCTTCCTGGCGTGTGGAAAAATTATTATTGTAAGAATCTTCAACTAAACAACATAATGGACGGGTCCTTAAAAAGAGACAAAAGAAAATAATGACACGTTTCAAAAGAAAAAAAAAATGTGTTGATTGTTGAAGGTCTGCTTCCGATGTATTTTTCCCCGGCTGTTGTCAATTGCGGAGTCCGGAGCAATACTGAGTTGACGCATATTTTACGCACGCTGCTTTTTCCTTGCATATAGGAAAATGCCCCTCGGTCGTGCAAAACATTAGGGTTCCGGCCTGAGCAAATTAATTTTACGCTGAATCAGCGTGTACTTTACCATACTGAAGGATATTATGTTATCAAGTAATGCACTTCAAATGAGAATATGTTTAATTTGGTTTAGCTGTACTATTTGTTTCGCCGTTTACTGACACGTTCAAAATAATTATTATGAGCCTAGGCTTTTATATGAATAGCCCGCCACGCAAACAGATACTTTCGTGCGCTTTTGGCTCGTGACATACTTGCTCGTATGTAGAGAGAAAAACCGTCGCTCCAAGTACACGGACCAAAACGTGCATCCAAGCTCGCATTTCTAAATTGTTATGTCAAAATTACGTTTACGGGCAAATCACTTCGTAAGTAATAAATTAAATAATAGATTAAACATGATCGATACAAGCTGTTGGACAACTTATCGGCCAAAATAACGGAATGGAATGGGTAGTGGATATATTTTTGTTAAGGGCACGTTTCACGACTCCAGAAAAGGTCTTGACTGACACCTCTCTAATTTCGTTGTCCTTCCCGAGTTACATCTTGCATACATGTCGCAAAACCTACTTCAAAGGAAACATATTGCCTTCTTTGAGCATAACGGGATCATTGATTTTTAGTACATATGTGGTCGACTGCCATTTGCAACTTTTGAGAGAAACTCAAATTCTCCACCAATTCCAAAAATGTTGAATAACTTGCTGACAGCGTTGGTACCGGGTCAATCGGTACTCTTTGATCTCTTGAAGGACTTGATCAGGCAGTGACGTCATCGGTCGACCAATTAGAAAAGTTCCGGAATAGGAATTGTAAATTTACCGTCTTTTTCAATTAATAATAATTCGATATGATTGTCAATCAAAAAAAAAAGATAATTGGACATATGGTATTGAAGTATGGAGAAATTTATATTTTTAAATAGACAAAAAGTATTTGATTGGTGAAATTTAAAAAAAAAAATCATTGACAATTAACGAACGGAGAAAATTTGTTGATAGGTGAAATGATGTCGCTCTGTCACTCTTCTAATTTGATTATTCTTAAAGATATTTAATATTATTCTTTCGCAGTTTTTCGCCAATTTACTTTAACTTTCTTTTCTTTAAAAAGTAAACTTGGGCGAGCCCTTGTACTCATCTTCTAATTTATCACACATCGAGGTTAAGTATGTAAATTTTCACTGTTCTTAGCTTCAGTACAAACATTTAGAAATTATAATTTTGCGAACAAAACCAGCTTGTTCTTGTATCATGCAAATGCGTGATATGCTGCAAAAGAAAGAAAATCTCAAGTACAAGCTCTATCTAAATCTAAATTTCGAATTGGTGTTTTGAATCTTGTTAAATGTATCGCACATCGATGTTGAGGATAATAGGTTAACAATGAACGACATGCAAACTACAGGAAAACCGGTGTTGAAAAGTTATTTTTAAAGAAATTTGGAAGCGCCAAACAAAAACAAATTATAAATTGGTTTAACTAATAATTGTGATTACAAATATAACACTGTAAATCTACCTACTTACTTGCAATGAAAAATAGATACATAACTAACCAGAGAAGACCTGCCACGTATTACAGTATGTTTACAACTGAAGGATTCCAGTGAATTGGGTGAACTTTAATCTCTTGTAGATAAAGATATATGCTGTAATCAAAGTAAATTTCTAAAGTGTAGTGCAAACCAGAGCGGAAACGGCGCGGTGGCGATGGCGGTGGTGAATTTGTTGCTCACCACCGCTACCGCCATCGCGCGAATTTCCGCTCTGGTTTGCGCGCCGCTTAAGTCATGAATGTGCAGAAGCATAAAATAAAAAAGTTGCTTAAAAATATGATTTTATTTCTATCACCTACAACAGAAAAAAGTATAAATTAAAATATTCAATAATAAGAATAAGTAATAATTTTACACTGTTAACATATAGTTGTATACATTTTTAATATTTTGGTATCGAAAATAATATTTATGACACTAATAATGATAAGAATAAACAGCAAACGTATCTCATTTATAATTGTTTATTAACTTGTGTTACAAAGTAGTTATCAGTTATTTTTTACGCTTATATGCTTACATACTAATTTATACAATTAAATTAATAAAAATTTTGTAAATTTTCACAACTGTCAAATAAAAATAAAAATACATGTACTTACAGAAAATCATCTTTATTTTGTATTTAACAAAAGTTTTATAATATTATTTATGAATTTTTAATAATTTATATAAATCTTTATCAAAGTCATTCTTTGCAGCGGTTCTTAGAGACGTATTAAATCGATATACGGTTTCAACTGATTTGACTGGTTAAATTTCAACGTGCGATGAATTTTAAAGCGGAAAGCTGATCATGCGTTCGAAAAGAAATCTATACAAACTGAAAAACAATTTTTATTGGGTGGATAATCGCTTCAATGCTTGTACAGCTGAACAATGTCTCAAATGGCTTTCCATGTTATGTAAAATAAAATTATTTTTTTAAATATTAATTACGTACAAAAATAAGTTTTATGCTTTGTATATGTATTACAAAATTTTTAATTGTAATTGTGCTTTTCTTTTGTTACAGATATGGATATGTAAGGCTTACCACTATTTGATATACCTAATGTAATTAATTTATTCAAAGTTCTTATATATTTTTCAACATGTAATAATTATAGTAATTTGTGAATTTTCCCATTACCTATCCATATCTGTAACAAAAGAAAAACACAATTACAATTAAAAATTTTGTAATACATATACAAAGCATAAAACTTATTTTTGTACGTAATTAATATTTTAAAAAATAATTTTATTTTACATAACATGGAAACCCATTTGAGACATTGTTCAGCTGTACAAGCATTGAAGCGATTATCCACCCAATAAAAATTGTTTTTCAGTTTGTATAGATTTCTTTTCGAACGCATGATCAGCTTTCCGCTTTAAAATTCATCGCACGTTGAAATTTAACCAGTCAAATCAGTTGAAACCGTATATCGATTTAATACGTCTCTAAGAACCGCTACAAAGAATGACTTTGATAAAGATTTATATAAATTATTAAAAATTCATAAATAATATTATAAAACTTTCATTAAATACAAAATAAAGATGATTTTCTGTAAGTACATGTATTTTTATTTTTATTTGACAGTTGTGAAAGTTTACAAAATTTTTATTAATTTAATTGTATAAATTAGTATGTAAGCATATAAGCGTAAAAAATAACTGATAACTACTTTGTAACACAAGTTAATAAACAATTATAAATGAGATACGTTTGCTGTTTATTCTTAGCATTATTAGGGTCATAAATATTATTTGCGGTACCAAAACATTAAAAATGTATGTATGTAACATTAAAAATGTATGCATTTATATGTTCACAGCATAAAATTATTACTTATTATTGCATATTTTAATTTATACTTAATAAACAATTGTTTATTCTTATCATTATTAGTGTCATAAATATTATTTTCGATACCAAAATATTAAAAATGTATACAACTATATGTTAACAGTGTAAAATTATTACTTATTCTTATTATTGAATATTTTAAGTTAAACTTTTTTCTGTTGTAGGTGATAGAAATAAAATCATATTTTTAAGCAACTTTTTTATTTTATGCTTCTGCACATTCATGACTTAAGAGCGATCTTTCCGTCTAACGAGCCACCGATTTCGTATTCCCCTTAAAAACTTTTCTCCCTCCACAAAATGAATAGGGGAAATGAATAGGCTAAGCGTCTCGTCTTCATTATCACTTGGAGTGTTATTCAACAACTCATAAATATTTGTATGCGGTCTCATTATACTGAATTATTAGACCCGTATGATACGATGTTAATTTTTGTGTAAAATTTGTTACAGCAAGAAAGATACCATAGAAAACGATAATTGGATGATTTCATAAATTTTTGAATGAACATATAATTGTAAGATTTACAGAATGAAATTTGAGAGCCAAATTTAATGTAACAACTAAAGCGTAATAATAATCTTTTAGGACAATTTTTTGAGTCATAAATTAATATTTATTCCCATATAAACAATTATATCTACAATAACATACAGTGACCGCCAAAAAGTTCGCGGCACATGGGATAATTTCTTAAATATTCCTTTTATGTCTAATAAGTTATACTTGAAGTACCACAATGAAGTTAGTGATGGTTGGGAAAAAACTGCAGATCATTTATTGAAGCAAGCAGCGATTGAAGAAAGTGAATATGCCGTAAATAATGGAAACGTAGATAGCGATAGAACTCTACTTATATTAGTAGTTGCTGATGGCTGCAGGTCAAAACGATCATATAAAAATAATTATACTGCTTCCTCTGGATGTACCGCTATCGTAGGATACCATATCGGAAAAGTATTATTTTTGGCAGTCAAAAATAAATACTGTTCCATTTGTAACTGCATCAAAGATTCAAAAGTTATACCAGATCACGTTTGTTTCAAAAATTACGAAGGATTATCAGCTGTCATGGAAGCTGCAAGCTTGGTGGAAGGTTTTAAAGCAAGTGAAAAAATGTATGGTATTAGATATTCTCGTCTCATAGCTGATGGAGATAATAGTACGCACAGAAGAATATTGGACTCGCGGCCGTACAAGTCACTGACTGTCGAAAAAATTGAATGCCGTTATCACCTTCTTCGTAATTATTGTAATAAACTAAAAACTGTTTCGACTGATACAAGATTTCCTCTGCAAGTAAGAAAACTTATCAGTACTAACATTATGAGACTCAGAACTGCCGTAGTTTCTGCCATAAAGTTCCGAAAACAAAATAAGACAGCGGAGAGTGCAAAATTACTGAAAAAGGACATTGACAACAGTTTCTATCATGTATTTGGACAACATAAAGATTGTGATACATATTTCTGTAAAAAAAGTAATGACCATGAAAACTTTACTCCTTCTATAAATTATATATAATATCAGACAACGAAAAACAGAAATGCAGAGGAAGAGGCAACTATGTAAGGGAAAAAGTAAAAGAGGAAAACGTAGTCAAACAGGTACACAGAATAACACAGAGTATGGATAATTGTGTTTAACAACCGACTTAGACAGTGCACTGTTGGAGATTGAAAAACAAAAAATTTTAAAAATTTTGCAACGGACTGATATTGAACGCTGTGATCTCGAAAGAAGTACAGTTATTCAAGGAGAAAGTGGTTTTTGGCTGGAAGAACGTCGGAAACTCCTAACAGCATCAATGTTTTATTCTGTATGCGAAAGAAGAAAGCATACGGGTTGTGAATCTCTAGTCAAAGCTTTATTATATAATTCTTCTGTCAATGTTCCCTCGCTTCAACATGGAAAAAGATATGAAAAAAATTGCATTGAAACAATTAGAAGAACAAGAAAATGTAATTGTAGTATTTACGTTTTACGTTAATTTATCCAATTTTCATCGAATGTCTCCTTTTAATTTTTAGGTGCAACGCCTGATGGATTAATTGGAGACGACCTGATCGTAGAAATAAAGTGCCCTTATTCCATTTTTAAAAAGGACATAAATACTGCCATTTAAAAAAAATGACCTTTTAGAAAGTAGGATCCAATGCAGAACACATTGTAAATACTAAACATAAGTGGTATTACCAAATTCAAGGACAATTACATGTCACTGGGAAACGCGGTTGCTTGTTTGGTGTTTGGACGGGTCCAAAAAATATTATAAAAACTGAATATATAAGTAGACGGAGTGATTTTTAGAGAAATAATATGGAAGAAAAATTAATAAAATTTTACATGGACTGTCTTTTACCTGAATTGATTGATCCTAGACATACACGAAAACTACCTATTAGAAATCCTAATTATATTATACAAGCCCAACTTGAATTAAAAGCAAAAAAAGATTCTGAAGGCAGCATGCAAGGATGGAAGAGAAAACGTATATAAATAGAAGTAAATTTTTCACGTACCACCAATGATACCACACAATTCTATTTTTAACTTGTGAGTAGTTGACAGTATTTTCTTTATGATGTAATTACGATACGGGATTAACAGGTAATCAAATGACGTGTTCCGAACGTGTACACAACTGTAAGAAATACCTTAAGGTGCGGTAGATGTTATCTCATGCTAATTGAAAGATTAAACACCGTTCTCACTCGTGCATTGATGTTTTGCCTCCCTGCATTCAGCTATCACTCTCGCACATTGATCTTAGGCTTGGCTACACATACCAACACACAGTCGAGTGCTCGTCTCCTGTTATATTGTCACCGTAAGTATAGTTAATAAATTCAACTCTTGATCCAGCAGCCAATCTTTTCTTTATTTTCATAAAAAATAAAGCATAAATTTGTGCCATCTTATAATAAGATAGATAGATAATAAGGCGTTTCTTAAAGTTTTACGTAACATTTTACCAGCAAATGTGTACTTATCATTTGAATATGTAACAGTATGTAAAAAAAAAATTATACGACTACAATAAATGTAAACAAAGGTAATTGAAAATTTTACACCTACTCGGTATAAATTCCGTCATAGCTTATTATACATGTGTAAGAGTAATTCATATTTACAGTTTGATGGAACAAATAATAAAAATAAAGGCGTTCCATTACATTACATTTTTTTTCTGTGGTGTTTGCACAATTAATTACATATTTGCAAGTATTTTCAGAATGCTACGAATATTTTTTTTTTAATTTCACCCCCTAGTATAAACAGTTTTTGCTGATTTGAACCAATTCGTATTTCTAATAATAACGCAATTCGCACTACCAAAACTAATCTTTATTTCAGAACAAAACTGATATTCAGTAAGACCTTTATTGAATTAAAATTGAGATTTCTAAGCAGATACAAATTTGTAGTAAAATAAAACTAGTCTAAAGTTTTAAAACTCGTTTATTTTGTCGATACCTGTAAGAAATGTAAACATAAACATAACATGCTTGTAAAGTGGATCCCTTAATTTTTTGCTGTTTCTCTGTCACTTCAACACTACGTTTGTACTCGTCTCTCCAAGAAAGGAGAAGGGATTGCCTCGATTTCTGTTCCTTCAGATTTGATGAATTTTCATTGTTTGCGGGATTTCATGTAGCGACCACAATTATTTATGAAAGTACCTAACAATTAACGTACTTATAGAAAAATGTCTGTTCTACAAAACGTCTGTTTTACATTTTTATTATTTTAATTAGAAGTACGAGAAAATAAATGTTAAAAATAAGGTATAAAACGCAGATATATCTTAATTAATATTGGCAAAATCAGAAACAAAATCAATTTTCTAAAACAGACGTTTTGTAGTTCAGCATGTCCTAAAGAAGTACGTTTTTTTCTTTTCGGATTATCTTTCATATTAAAGGCGCTACGTGCAATCCCGTTTCGTAAAAATGCGGAAACGGAAAGATCGCTCATAAGGCTGTTTGCTCGGCCCCAAAATCGTTTTTCCCATTTCCTGGGCTTATTTTTCATTAAAATCGTACCAATTTTTCGCGAAAAATTTTTAAATAGATTCTGTTAGGCGGCTAAAGGCTCGTTTTTCAAGATTTGCCAAAAAGGCCTTAAAAAGAATTAAAATTAAAAATATTCGAAAATGTAAGCCTTTAGCCGAAATTTCGCAGTATTCAATAATAATAAACCGTTTAGTTTTTTTTTTTATTTTTAAAAATAAGGTCAGGAAATGGGAAACAAATTTGAAATTTTCGGAATGAAATCGCTGAACTCAAATGTGGTATGTGATACACGCTAGCTCCGCCTTCGGGCCTAGTGCAAGAGGGGCGAATTCGCACATTCATTCTCCCGATTTAGTGACAGATGAAGAGTATGAGTGAGAGCGAATGCGTTTCAGTGCGTTTATGAGTGAAACACACAATACACACACCGAAGCTATAAATCTATAGCGAAACGTTGAGTGTGTTTCCCTTCATTTTTCTGTCCGGTTTGAGATTAAAAAAACTTTCTACTTAATTGAATAAAATATAAATACTTGATGAATACGAGGATTCAGATCTCATCAACTGTAACCTAATCTACAACCACGGTTTCAAATTTGTAAGTGCATCTGCATTATACGATATTTTTAAACATTCGTCAAGCATCTCAAAAAAAAAAATTAAAAGCTTGTTTTTGATCCTATTAATATTAACATTCTGGTGATAATAGTGCGGCCATTTTGAATCATATTGTACTACACACCAAAGGAATCTGGAACACGTAATACGTTCTGTTGTAAATACGAGGAGTTAATTGTTGTTGCTATCATGTATTCGTCCGTTTGTTTATTTCCGTGTTTTTTAAGTTTATGTAGAAACAAGTTTAAAATTGCATTCAAACTAATAGCGTTTTCCACTGGCTGCACTAGTGCGCACTGAGTGTATTTCCAACTCGTTTCAGCTTTATGTAATAAAACGAGATGGAGATACACTCAGTGCATACCGGTGCAGCCAGCGGAAAACGCTATAATAAAATAACTCAAATATGTATGCACAACAATTGTCTCAATTTTTTTTTATTGGACATAGTACAGTTAGATGTTATATGGCATTATATAATATGGAATCTTGCAGAGCAGATTTCAAATACAGATCTATTTCAGAATTGTCACCAGATTATCAGTAAGAGGTTTCAACTGTCCAGATCGATCAGGATCGTTATTTTAATTTTCTTTTAAAGCCAGTATAGGCAGCATATGTTCTAAATGAAAATATTTTAACTTTGACTTCATGTTATGCCAAAAATTGTCATCTTTTTTAATCTGAAAAAGAAAACGTATTACAGGTGTGTTGGATTAAATTGCTTGTTATTTTTTCTAAAATCGTCCATCATTTCTATTTTATACACTAGTCTTCAAAACCACATCGGTTTTACTTATTTTTATTGTCAAAATTATAGCTTTCGTGTGCTTAAAAGTTGAAACTATTACAAAACTAATCTTATACGATTTCAGAAAAAAAATAATGTATTATGATGAATTCAGAACTTTCTTGACGTTTATGTAAATAACATTACTTGTTCACATATCATTCCCAAAGGTGTCCATACAACGAATACAACTATTCGTTAAAGCTAACTGCCCTTGAATCTGATACTAGTAGATATGTGTTTTCTTCAGTTTCACAGTATTGCCATCCAAAAAGAAACAGGGCATAACTTTCATCTTTGCTGCTTCCTGAGGAGATATTTTGAACTTCGCTAACTTATAGGGACACTTGATCTCAATTATAGCATCCTCACCAACTAGTCCATCAGGACTAGCTCCAAGATACGGCATTTCTTTAGATATAAATAATCCGCCGTTCAACTTTATGTCCAAATTCATGTAAAAATTGTTTTCTCGCAATTTCTTCATGGTTACGGCACCAATTTGTAACTATACTTTCGAAAAATTAGAGGAAATTAATTTTTACGCCAATTTTTTGGCTTCAGTTGTTTGACGTCTTTTACAGACAATACCAAATTTCGTTGCTGTTAGTCTTCGCTCTTTATGCCATTTCACTTTGGTGTTTTGGCCAACAGTGTTTCTCTCTAACGATTCTAACTCTACCTGGGTCCTGCTCAAGTAGTTCATTAAAGATGATTTCTTTTCTTCTAAGTTTTTAAGATGGATCACCTCTTCTATTCGTCCGTAGTCACCCTCAGCTTTGGCAGCCTGTTTTCTTTTCTGCCTTGCCCAAGAAATAGTCGTGCTCTGCATTTTCGGTAAAAACGTCTCCTACGCAACTTTGACGTATACAGTGCACCCGGATAGAAAGATGATTAAATTAGCAAAAAGGTGCAGGTTCGAGAGCTTATTAAGAATCCATTTTCAAATATTACTTGTCATGGCCAACTTGATTATATTGAGATGCGGTTTGAACTAGTTTGCACGATATTGCTTTTATGGGCACTTAATAAAACTAATCCCATTTTTACAAATTTTCAATAATCTAACCTAACCTTAAAATTTTAAAATGGTAATTTTTTTGGCCCTTTTAAGAGAGACTTTTTTTTCTAAATGCAATGATGTATCACATGATATGGAAACTTCTCCAAAATTTTGGGAAACCGAACTTATTCTTTTTATGAATAGAAATCGCTACATTTTTCATGTATTTGACATGTATCCGACATGTTTTACCAGACAAATTTGTATTCCAAATTAATGGAAAACACAGCGATCGCAGACCATACAAAGGTACTTTACACACGTGCAGAATAGTTAGCTGTTTTAAACTATTAAGCGATCTGATGGTTTGTGACGATGGAGTGATCCAAAAAGAGCATAGTAATATAATGCTGCCGCGGCCAAAAACAAAAATTGATTGTCATCTTTCACGAGCGATACTTTTTTTTATTATTAAATACTAGATATGTAGCGAACAGGTCACATAGTGTAAACGATGTCCTGTGCTAGTATTTGTCGAAGACTTGTGCTAAAGATTCATCAGGATTTGTATGCGACAAGTCGACAGTTTTGTAAAGATTTGTTTTTGAATTTATTGAAGACATGTATGTAATGTAAGCACTCCTTAAGGATTGCAGAACTTTAAATAGGTCTCGATTCACTTGATCGCGACTATACGTATACCAAATGCTACAAGAATGTAGAACTTACTCGTGAAATATACGAAGCTCAGTATCCAGAAAAGGCTACACAGATGAAGCTGCAGTGCCACTGATCGTTCGTGGACAATCGTGTACAAGCGATTAAAATTTTAGACCAATGAAATTCTTATCTTTTTGGCACATCATACCCCTAGCTGATGTGATATTGGTTTAAAATTTTAATGGCTCACTCACCATTGGCTGCAATCGATCAGTGCCACTGCAGAATAACTTGATAAACAAAAAGCAAAATTTCTGTGATCATGGCACTAGCGATTTCTGTTCGTAAAAAGAATAAGTTCGGTTTTTCAAAATTTTGAAGAAGTCTCCATATCGTGTGCTACATCATTGCATTCAGAAATAAATTTTCTCTTAAAAAGGCCAAGAAAATTAGGGAGTACCAATTTAAAATTTTAAGGTTAGGTTAGATTATTGAAAATTTGTAAAAATGAGATTAGTTTTATTAAGTGCTCATAAAAGTAATTAAATTATCATGCAAACTAGTTCAAAACCGCATCTCAATATCTTAAATAACAAAAAAGTTACGGCAAATAAAAGAAATGAGGAGATATTGGTTTTAGTAAAATTTTAACCAAGTTGGCCATGACAAGTAAGTTTGAAAATGGATTCTTAATGAGCTCTCGAACCTGCATCTTTTTGCTAATTTAATCATCTCTCTATCTCTTCAAAGACAGAAGTTACCCTTGCTGTCCCTACGTATCCGGGCACACTGTATACTTTGGTATATTTGCCTGGACTGTTCCCGATCATTCTCTTATAAATGCGGTGGTGATATTGCTCACTGAAATTTTAAGAAAGGCTCGCAGCGTGGCACTTCACTTCGTAGCTATTTTTCAAAGAGAAGTTAACTCTTTTTCCACCAACAAATTTTGAAAAATTGAAATGTACGTCTCCGCTGCATTAATGTTCATATTTAAAAGTAAACTGTGCATTATACGTCAAATGATTGCAGCAAGCAATAATATCATGAAGTCATCCACATTCTACTAAGTCTGGAACTGAATTAATTTCATTATCTTTGAACCCGGTGCAAAAATAAACGTCACAATCAGAATGATCGCCGATTGCGTGCTTAGGGCAATGAATAATGTCCTTTTTTAACGCATTAACTTGCTCTATGAGCGTCGGTACATTAGAGCAGTATTAGTTCCTATTCCAATAATCATAAGCACAATTATTCTGTATAATGTATATTTTTTCTTTACGTCCACTTTAAACTGCAATACTTCATTGTGCCTAATTTTAGTGCACGAAGTGTAGTCTAGATAAAAAAGCAATCCAGGTAAAATTTAAAAAAAAACAATTTTATAGGGATAATAATAACGGTAATGAAACAACAAAATGACGTTATTAATTTACAGAGGAACATGCTATGCGTTTTTTTTGTGTCGTTTCAATTCTGATAAACTTTCACTTTCCGACAGACGTAGTTTTATTTTCCGAGTTTTACATAGTTTCTGTGCTAGATTAGGTCGCCGTTTTTATTTACATCACTTTTACATCAAAAATTTTACTCATCTGAGTGTGCGCTCGACCTTAGAATTTGCAGGAGGCCGCGGGCGGTAACCATGTGAATGAGGCCTTATCCGAATATTCTCTTGTGGGTGTGTCAAACTGACACGTAAACCAATCAAAAATAAAGATCAGTGACAGCAGAGTCATAAATTACAAGGAAATTCTGTTCTCTGTTCTTTTCGTTTGTGTGTAAAAATGCAGGAACACATGTTGAACGTATGTTTCTTCTAAATATATGCGAAAAATAGTGATACGCCCATTTGAAATCGAGTTCAGCTGTAAGCGAGCATACAGCCTTAAGCGGCGCGCAAACCAGAGCGGAAATTCGCGCGATGGCGGTAGCGGTGGTGAGCAACAAATTCACCACCGCCATCGCCACCGCGCCGTTTCCGTTCTGGTTTGCACTACACTTTAGAAATTTACTTTGATTACAGCATATATCTTTATCTACAAGAGATTAAAGTTCACCCAATTCACTGGAATCCTTCAGTTGTAAACATACTGTAATACGTGGCAGGTCTTCTCTGGTTAGTTATGTATCTATTTTTCATTGCAAGTAAGTAGGTAGATTTACAGTGTTATATTTGTAATCACAATTATTAGTTAAACCAATTTATAATTTGTTTTCGTTTGGCGCTTCCAAATTTCTTTAAAAATAACTTCAACACCGGTTTTCCTGTAATTTGCATGACGTTCATTGTTAACCTATTATCCTCAACATCGATGTGCGAGACATTTAACAAGATTCAAAACACCAATTCGAAATTTAGATTTAGATAGAGCTTGTACTTGAGATTTTCTTTCTTTTGCAGCATATCACGTATTTGCATGATACAAGAACAAGCTGGTTTTGTTCGCAAAATTATAATTTCTAAATGTTTGCACTGAAAGCTAAGAACAGTGAAAATTTACATACTTAACCTCGATGTGTGATAAATTAAAAGATGAGTACAAGGGCTCGCCCAAGTTTACTTTTTAAAGAAAATAAAGTTAAAGTAAATTGGCGTAAAACTGCGAAAGAATAATATTAAATATCTTTAAGAATAATCAAATTAGAAGAGTGACAGAGCGACATCATTTCACCTATCAACAAATTTTCATATAATTTGTGTCATTCATATTTTTATTAACCTTGATATGCGATAAATTTTATATGTTGTGTAACAAGATTCCAACAAAAACGCTCCTGATTAACATTTCAAAACTCTGTTTCTCCGTTCGTTAATTGTCAATGATTTTTTTTTAAATTTCACCAATCAAATACTTTTGGTCTATTTAAAAATATAAATTTCTCCATACTTCTATGCCATATGTCCAAATACATTTTTGATAAAGGTAGGTCATGGTTTGTTACATAGCAATTTATTTACTTAAGAATTTATGAATTGATGACTTGCTGTCGAATTACAATTACTGTAACTTTCTCCCATTAAATTATAATTTACTATTTACATCCAAATATTTTGTAGTTCTTGATGTAAAATCGAAGTTTCATTTAACATATACTTTTATAATTTACATCTATACCAGACTCCTACGTACAAAAGTTTCTTCAAGTAATCACCCCAAACACTCACCTGTTCTCATCGTTCACATGCAGTATTTCTTATACATTTTTAACTCATAAACACTTTCAATATAAATGTTTCCAGTTTCCATACAACTTACCAATACCTTTTTATATTGTAGGTACTCTGAAAAATTACAATCCAGTGTCACCACAAACCGCTTCAAACGCACACTCGCCGAAAATATTCTCACCGATTCAAACACAGGCTCGCCGAACCAAAGACACCACTTATCTTCACACGCACAAAAATATACATTCCAAAGTCCAACCTTATCTGCACACCGCCACTCTTATCTACAACCACCTACTGCGCGATGACGTCATGCCACCGTTTTGACGTTTTTAGACCCCTATGTTAAATCAAATGAGATTTTGACTTAGAACCGGCCACCACCATCTTTTTGTATTGATATACATCAGGCCTAAAATGGATTGCTTTGAGGATATTAATTTTTTTTCTAAACATTTTGGCAATTACAATAATCAGAATACATTGACGTACAGTCAAAACTCCTTACCTCGAAGTCCTATAACTCGAAGTCGCTTGCTGCCCCCTGCAGTTGTCTAGCATTTCACATTGATTTCTCGCTCTTTATTTCGAATTTCTCTCGAAACTTTCTATAATTCGAAATAAATTTGAAGAACAAAGGACTCACAAAGCTCTATAATTCGAATTTTTACGACAAATCCCCACCTTTTTATTACCCATTTACGTTTCCAGCGATGGTGCTTCTGGGAATCCCCTTCTTCGGATCTGAGACAATAATACTATGCACTTCAATTGCGTTTAGTGTTTCAATTTATTTGGTCGTATTTTCTTTACAAACATATAAATTTCCATCAACTTAAAAGTTTTACAGTCCAACAAAAGCTTGAAATTAAAAAAAAAGTCGAAAATGGTGTCAAAAAGAAAAATATTGCTGAGGAATACAAAATACCAGCAAGTACATTATCCACCTTTATTATATTAAATTTTGATGTCTGTATACTAGTGTTTATATGTTTTTTTACTTCTTAATAAAATATCTAAATAAATACATAATATGTATATACATGTATGGTATGTACTCATGTCCTTTAACTCAAATATTCTGTAACTCGAACTTAATCTCAGGTCCCTTGGCAGTTCGAGTTACGGAGCTTATACTGTATTTCATAAACTAAAAAATAGAGGATTTTAATCTTTCTGTTTGATCACATAGATGAAGCAATATGTATCTGATAAAAATCTGATAAAAATAAACAGTTTATTTAGAAAGTTGTTATTTAACCATTACATGCAGTCATCGTATAATTTTCAGCAGAGATTTACTGTAAGTGTTTGAGACTGCCATTAAATGTATTGTGGCGAGCCAACCTGACTTAGCGCAAGGCGTCAGGAAGTCGGTTCGCTGGTATGTGTCATCGGCCGTCACGCGACCGGGGCCTACATCGAACAAACTAGAATCTTCCAGCGTAGAGACTTCCAGACGCCAGCAAATGATATAAAATCGCCCGGAGTTGACTCACCAGGCAGTCGAATTCTAACAGCGATCGTCGAAGTTAGATTTTAGTGTGAAAATAAATTGTTACAAATAAATTAGTTCGTAAGCAGTATTAAATTACGGTTAAGTTTTTACCGAGTGTTTTATTCGTTTAAATAAATAAATTTAAACCCTAGAAACGTAACAGTGGTGTCGGTGTGCGGGTTTGTGAAAATAAATAAACAATTTAAAGTAAATTAAATTTAATCAGATTATTAAATTATTAAAAAAAACAATGGCTACGAGAAAAGTGTTGTTGAAAGACTTAAAAGTGGCCGAATTAAAAACCGAATTGGAAGAACGAGTTAGAAACCTGTGGTTTGAAAGGCGCACTTCAACAGCGTCTCCGATCCGATTTGTTGACAGCTGGTGAAGATCCAGAGACGTTCCTTTTCGAAATTTCGTGTGGTCCCGTCGATTTTAATAAAATCTTGAAGGATGAATTTCGAGAACAATCCAGAAATTTGGACGAGAAGTTTCAAGAGCAGTCTGGAAATTTAGAGAAGAAACTTCTAGAACAATCTGGAAATTTCAAGTACGAACTTCGAGAACAATCCAGAAATTTAGAGGAGAAGCTTCTAGAACAATCTGGAAATTTCGATAAATTACAGAATAAATTGTTGGAACAATCTAGAGACTTAGACGAGAAATTTCTAGAGCAATCCAGAAATTTCGACCAGAAACTTCTAGAACAGTCCGGAAATTTGAAGGGTGAATTTCTAGAACAGACGAAAGGACTCGAAGATAAACTAGTGGTAAAAATATCGGAAGAAACAAGAAACCTGCAAGAAAATGTGGAAGAAATAATATTCCAGCAGGATAACAAAATCAAAAATCTGGAACAAATCATGGCGGGGTTGCGAGTGTTCGGGGATCAGCCACCAGTAGAAGTACTAGAAAATAATGAAACCCGAATTGTGGAAGGACCAGCAGAAAATTCTAAACTGAAGATAAAACCACCAACGTTCGATGGAAAGTCTTCTTGGCCCAACTACTTCAAACAGTTCGAAGCAGCAGCAAAGGCGAACAGATGGACGGCCAGCGAAAAAGCCACTTCGTTAATTGTGGCCTTGAGAGGGGACGCTATCGATGTGCTACAGACGATGCCGCCAGAGGAACAAGAAGACTTCGACAAGCTGGTGAATAGGATGGAAATGCGTTACGGACAGGCCCATCTGACCGAGGTATACCATGCGCAGTTGAGGAATCGCTGTCAGAAATCCGGAGAAACTCTTCAGGAATTCGAAGCAGACGTTGCGCGTCTGGCCCAGTTGGCATATCCCACAGCTCCTGTTGAATTCCTCAAATGTTTGACGGTGCAGATCTTCATAGATGGAATCCGTGACCCAGACAACCAGCAGGCATTGAGAATGACCCATCCGAAGACGTCCAAGAACGCATTGGCTTATGCCTTGGAATTTGAAGCGGCGAGACGAGTCTCAAGAGGGCATGTCAAGGTGCGAGCGGCTATGGACTTCCAAGAGGAAGAAGAGGAAGAATCCGCTAACGCCAAGGTGGGATCTGCTATAAAGGAGCGACCCAGGGAGTATACCACCGCCGAGGATGTTCGCCGCATTGTGGAACAGGTCTTCAAGCAGAAGAAGCCGCTGGTGTGTTGGAATTGCCAGGAGGAAGGACATGTTCGCAGGCGATGTCCAAAGCCCAGACATGATCCAAGGAAGCCACAGTTAAAACTAAGCCGGGTCGGTGCAGAGGGGCAAACGTCGACCCGTATTCAAAGGCCCCCAAAGACGAAAGCCAAACAAGTAATATCCCTACGGCAGTTAACCAGCCTTGTCTTCGTGGATGTCACCATTGATGACATTCCTCACACCATGTTGTTGGATACGGGTGCGACGAAGACCATCCTAAGACCCGACGTCATTAAGTCATCTGGACGCACCGAGCCGACCAAGTGGAAACTGAAAACTGCAACTGGAACATCAGCAACTGTCCACGGTGAAGTAGAGGTTATCATCACCATTGGTTCAACTCCAATAAAACACCGTGCACTGGTGGCAGATATAGAGGACGAGGCAATTTTGGGCATGGACGTCATGTGTGCCCACGGGTTCCAACTGGACTTAAAGCGTGGCGTGATGGCGGTCAATAATGAGGAGTTGGTTCTACATCAACGAGGGGACGTGGCCGCTCGAGTAGTCCTCGCTGAAGACATTGTATTACCCAGCAGGACTGAGGTTATCGTCGACGCAAAACTGGACGGTGTTTTTCAAGATGGGCAAGTCATTATGGTTGAACCTAATACTGATGATCAAAGGATTGGAAGAGGAGTCCTCGTTGGGAAAATGTTGTTGACGGCGAAGAAGGAAGTACCTGTCCGCCTGATGAACGTCAATTGTTTCTCTGTCAATATCAAGAAAGGAACAATCTTGGGAAGCTGCACCATGGTGTCCTCCATCTCCCGGCAACTTGAAACAAACGTGCCAGAAGCGAAAGTCCCAAAGAAATTATGGGAAATGGTTATGTCAACAGCCCAGGAATTGACTCCAGACCAGAAGACAAAAGCAAAGAATCTGATCGGCCGCTATCAAGATGTATTT
Organism: Prosopocoilus inquinatus; assembly: GCA_036172665.1. Lineage (NCBI taxonomy): Eukaryota > Metazoa > Arthropoda > Insecta > Coleoptera > Lucanidae > Prosopocoilus > Prosopocoilus inquinatus. Next base: position 41,052,475 of record CM069870.1, on the reverse strand, counting down.
GAGGTAGAAAATGGATCCAAGAGAAGAACAGATGTCGTGAAACACAAAATAGAGACTGGAGAAGAAAGACCTATCCGTCAAGCTCCAAGGCGATTACCGTTGGCGAAGCGTGAGGAAGCGGAACGCATTATTCGCGAGATGGAAAAGGATAATGTAATAGAACCATCAAGCAGCCCGTGGGCGTTACCAGTAGTGCTTGTGAAGAAGAAGGATGGGTCCACCAGGTTCTGTGTAGACTACCGGTTACTCAATAATGTCACCAAGAAGGACAGCTATCCCCTGCCACGGATTGATGATACCCTGGACACCCTGGCCGGCTCAAAGATCTTCTCAACTTTGGACTTAAAGAGTGGATATTGGCAAGTGGAGCTGGCGCCCGAAGATCGAGAAAAGACGGCGTTTTCCATTGGTATGGGTCTGTGGCAGTTCACAGTGATGCCATTCGGGTTATGTAATGCCCCAGCGACATTCGAGAGGTTAATGGAGACGGTTCTGAAAGGTCTGTCCTGGACAACGTGCATGGTGTACCTTGACGACATAATTGTCGTGGGAAAGACGTTCGACGACCACCTAAGGAACCTGGAAGGAGTGTTCCAGCGGCTTCGCGGAGCTGGACTAAAGCTTAGCCTCAAGAAGTGTCACCTGTTCCAGAAGGAAGTGAATTACCTGGGGCACATTGTTAATGGAAATGGAATCGCCGTGGACCCTGTGAAGATTCAGGTGGTGAAACACTGGCCAACTCCCAGAAATAAACACCAAATAAGGAGTTTCCTTGGCCTGTGCACTTACTATCGGCGCTACGTTCCTGGATTTGCAGACATTGCTAAGCCGTTAACAAAACTCACTGAAGAAGGTCGTCCATTTGAATGGGACCAACAGTGTCAAATTGGCTTTGAACAACTAAAGCAGTACTTGGTTAGTGCTCCTATTCTGAGTTATCCTCTCCCGGAAGGCAAGTTCGTCGTGGACACAGATGCTAGCAACGTTGGGATTGGTGGCGTACTCTCCCAGATACAAGAGGGGCAAGAGAAGGTGATCGGCTACTTCAGTAAAGTCCTATTAAAGCCGGAACGAAACTATTGCGTCACAAGAAGGGAATTGCTAGCCGTCGTAAAAACGATAGAACACTTCTACAAGTACTTGTATGGTAGACGCTTCCTGCTGAGGACCGACCACACCGCTCTAAAATGGCTTCTCCGTTTCAAGAACCCAGAAGGGCAAGTTGCACGATGGATCGAACGACTTCAGGAGTACGATTTTGAAATTCAGCATCGGGCAGGAACTAGCCATCGAAATGCCGATGCTCTGTCGAGAAGACCCTGTGCCGAAGACTGTAAGCACTGTAGTCGTTTGGATGAGAAAGTAGCCACGACTGCGAGGACAGCCATTGTTGATGACAAATGGCAAGGCGAAGAACTGCGAAGAGACCAGGAGAACGACCCGGATTTGAAATTAGTGCTAGAGTGGAAAAGCAGGGACGCGAGGCCTACCTGGGAAGAGGTAGCACCATGTGCACCGTCCGTAAAATCATACTGGGCGCAGTGGGACTCCATAGTGTTGGATCGTGGTCTTCTGAGACGAAGCATAGAGAATCAGGAAGGCATGGAACAGAAGACACAGTTACTGATCCCCAAGAATAGGGTGCCAGAAGTTCTGAGGGAACTTCACGATGGAACTTCCGGAGGGCATCTGGGAGTTAAGAAGACTATGGAGAAGGTGCGCGAAAGATTTTACTGGGTGAACTGCAAGGAAGACGTGAAGGATTGGTGCAGAAAGTGTACAGTCTGCGCAGCCAGTAACGGTCCCCACAGGCGGGGTAAGGCTCCCATGAGACAGTACAACGTTGGAAGTCCTTTTGAGAGAGTTGCCATCGATGTAGCCGGCCCGTTTCCAGAAACGAATGGTGGAAACAAGTACATCGTCGTGGTAATGGACTACTTTAGCAAGTGGGTTGAAGCTTACGCCCTACCTAACCAAGAGGCAGTCACTATTGCGGAAGTCCTTGTCAGGGAATGGATCAGTCGGTATGGTGCACCTATGGAACTGCATTCAGACCAAGGAAGGAACTTTGAATCGGCCTTGTTCAAGAACGTGTGTACTCTGCTCGGCGTACGAAAAACTAGAACAACTGCACTCCACCCACAGTCGGACGGAATGGTGGAAAGGTTCAATAGAACCATCAACCGACATTTGTCTAAGGTCGTTTCCAATCATCAGAGGGACTGGGACACGTACATCCCCCTGTTTCTAATGACATACTGCTCATCTGTTCATGAGACAACAGGGGAGACTCCCGCGAAAGTGGTATTCGGGCGGGAGCCGAGACTGCCCTGCGACCTGAAGTTTGGTGTGAAGCCTGGCGAAGTCTCTGCCGACGAAGATTACGTGAGCAAATTACGCAGGAAAATGGATGATATCCACAACCAAGTGCGTCACAATATACAGACGGCCAGCGATCGGATGAAGGAGCACTATGACATCAACGCTCAACACGGGGGATACCAACCTGGAGCACTGGTCTGGCTTTATAACCCCCAAAGACGTCGAGGCCTCTCCCCAAAATTACAGACCTCTTGGGAAGGTCCTTACAAAGTGGTGAAACGGATCAACGACGTCGTTTACCGCATCAAGAAGGTCCCCCATGGCAAACCCAAAGTAATCCACTTCAACCGGATAGCCCCTTACCATGGAGAAGCAGATGAAGGGACAGTACAAAGGGCGCAAGTTTCCGAAGTGAACTTCGAAACCTTCATGTCTCATCACGCCAAAGGAAGCAAGGCACGGTTTGGAGTGACCACGGAGAAGCAACAAGATCTCTTTAAAGTGCCACTGGAGTACAGTCTGGCCCACTGCGTAGCAGAAGACCTGAAAATGTCCAAAGGAATCGCTCAGGTGTTTAGGAAGAAATTTGGCCAAATCGAGGAGCTACAAAGACAGCATCCCGTGGTAGGCAAGAGCTTGCAGATCATTGATTCGACGGCAGATCGGAGGCGCCACGTGCATTATTTAGTCACTAAGAAGACATCAAGCGGTAAACCTGACTATGTGACTATGTGGAGAGCCTATATAGCCTGAGGAGACAGCTAATAGAGAACCATCAGATGAAGTTAGCCATCCCCAAATTGGGCTGCGGATTGGACGGACTAGACTGGAGAGTAATTCGAAGCATGCTGGAAGTCATCTTCCACAGCACGGGAATTGAAGTCCTAGTCTGCAGCCACCACCCACAGGCAACAGTCAGCAACAGCAAAACCGTAGACTGTTACTTCTTCCAGGCGGGAAGTTGCAAGAATGGGCCAGCATGTAGATTCCGACACCCTCCTTCAAGACTATCACCAGGAACATTTCGAGACGAAACGTTTCTAAGAAGGGGGCAGTGTGGCGAGCCAACCTGACTTAGCGCAAGGCGTCAGGAAGTCGGTTCGCTGGTATGTGTCATCGGCCTTCACGCGACCGGGGCCTACATCGAACAAACTAGAATCTTCCAGCGTAGAGACTTCCAGACGCCAGCAAATGATATAAAATCGCCCGGAGTTGACTCACCAGGCAGTCGAATTCTAACAGCGATCGTCGAAGTTAGATTTTAGTGTGAAAATAAATTGTTACAAATAAATTAGTTCGTAAGCAGTATTAAATTACGGTTAAGTTTTTACCGAGTGTTTTATTCGTTTAAATAAATAAATTTAAACAGTAGAAACGTAACAGTATTTAATAGAAACCTAAATGCAGATATTTATCACGAGTTTTTAAAAATACTCTTATTTATTATCTGGTCATAACCAATGATCTGGTATGGGTTGGATGGAATGTAGAGTGAGAGGTATCGCGACGAACAATGTCAAAACGTGAAAACATTCGTGGTCTGAGCGTTTAGTCTGTTAGTTTTCAAATTGGATTTTGTGGGGTCGTTTTCTCGATTTTAAGTTATTTGAAGTGACTTATCAAGCTTTTGTTTATTATTTAATTAAAGTTCAACATCCATTGATTTCGCTTCTAGTTTTCAAGGGATGTTTTAAATTGATTTTGAATGTCATTTTATTAGATTTTAAGTTTTATGTAAGTGACTATTTTACTCTAAAAAGATAAGCAGGTTTCTTAAATATCTTTTATTATAATATTTCAATAATCGCGTTAATAAAATGTAGAATACCTACTTGTTTCGCTGATGATTGCATAAATATGCGACAAAAAGATGTAAATCCACAGAGAGGGTAGACGCATTTTAAAATTACTTAAAATATTGAATATATTTCGTATTACACGCATGTGCAAATTGTAAAATTAGATTCGATAGTCTAATTTAAAATTGGAATATGAACCATAAATTACGAAGTTCATTAATTTTTAACAATTCGCTATTCAACCACTTACTTGCCATGGCAACGGTGTTTACAAACGCATTAAGCTTAGTTGGGATGCATTCCGAATATGCAAAATATTTATTGCAATTTGTTTTTGATTGGCTAGCTTTTTGCGTATCCGGATGCATCTGAACTAAGCTTTCATTTGCCCCAAACCACGTGGTATCGGCCATTTCTGATCTTTGTTACTTTTAGGGAATGCTCATATTATCTTTCTCTCTCTAATGTTAAAGCCAATGCAGTCCTATTCAAAATGACGCTAGACTCCATCTAACCTTATTACATCATTGGTCATAACTTATGTTTGACCTAGTCTGAATATTTCCACCGTTTTTGATATGCATTTGTATAAATGCTTTTAGTGCATTCCGTATTTAGTTTGTTTTCATAATTTGCTGTACAGCTGTTAGTCAAATTCGTAAAATTTGTATCGGGTATCGCTAGACGGACAAAATTTGACTCCCACTTACTGCACCGAAAAACTGACCACGTGCCCGGACACAGGTAAAAATATTTTACGTCTATTAAAATGTACACAGTAACTGTGATTCTTTTAAAAAAAGGGAAAGGAACAAGGAAAACAATACGTTTTATTGTAAATGGAAACAATGGTGAAAAATTAATGACAATTCAAAGATTCCGGCCGATGTTCCGATTAACGTCACAGCTGCATATAAATATCCAGGTCCAAGAAACTTCGCTGTTCAGTGATTGTTGCAGCAACAACAAATATAAAAGACAAGGAATCGTCTGAAGAGTGATTATCAAGGCGAATCCTCCCGAAAATCACAGAATAATTATTGAATCTGATTTATGCAGTGAGTTATTAGTACTTTTTAAGGATTTTTGCTTCTCGTTTTTCTTTCTGTCAATTTCTTAGTTTGAAACCAATGGTGTAATAAGGTTAGATGAAGTGTAACGTCATTTTGAATAGGACTGCATCGGCTTTAACATTAGAGAGAGAAAGATAATATGAGCATTCCCTAAGAGTAACAAAGATCAGAAATGGCCGATACCACGTGGTTTGGGGCAAATGAAAGCTTAGTTCAGATGCATCCGGATACGCAAAAAACTAACCAATCAAAAACAAATTGCAATAAATATTTTGCATATTCGGAATGCATCTCAACTAAACTTAGGCCCAGTTTTACAAATGGAGCTCAACTTTGAACTGAGGCTTAAACCGTTAGCAACGATTATTTCAACAATTGTTGTGAAGGATTTAAGCTTCGGCTCAAAGTTAAACCGTCATTGTAAAACTGGACCTTAATGCGTTTGCAAACACCGTTGCCTTGGCGAGTAAGATGTTGAATAGCGAATTGTCAAAAATTAATGAACTTCGTAATTTATAGTTCATATTCCAATTTTAAATTAGACTATCGAATCTAATTTTACAATTTGGACATGCGTGTAATAAGAAATATATTCAATATTTTAAGTAATTTTAAAATGCGTCTACCCTCTCGGTGGATGGATACATTTACATCTTTTTGTCGCATATTTATGCAATCATCAGCGAAACAAGTAGGTATTCTACATTTTATTAACGCGATTATTGAAATATTATAATAAAAGATATTTCAGAAACCTGCTTATCTTTTTAGAGTAAAATAGTCACTTACATAAAACAAAAAATCTAATAAAATGACATTCAAAATCAGTTTAAAACATCCCGTGAAAACTAGAAGCGAAATCAATGGATGTTGAACTTTAATTAAATAATAAACAAAAACTTGAGAAGTCACTTCAAATAACTTAAAATCGAGAAAACGACACCACAAAATCCAATTTGAAAACTAACAGACTAAACGCACAGACAACGAATGTTTTCACGTTTTGTCATTGTCAAACTAATTTTGACGTTTTGCCCCAACCCAGCTGATCGAGGCTAGTTTTCTCTCTCTCTAATGTTCGTTGCGATACCTCTCACTCTACATTCCATCCAACCCACACCAAATCATTGTTTGAAACAAAGTGTGAATATTTAAAACGCATTAAGTCATAAGAAATTTGTCAACGTAAATCAATGGAAAAATTCAGAAAGAAAAAAAAACAAAACCCAAAGTTAAGAAAATCGCAAACTAAATGAATAACTTATTAAACACCTCTTTCGCAAGTAATCATGTAATAATTACCGATTTTAGCGTTTTCTTTTTATTTACGAACAACTCTTTTGCAAGTAGTCATTCGACCGATTATTCGATGTCAAACAGAGACAACCATGAGACAGATAACTCCCCTAGCGAATTTATTCGCTTTTACCAGATGTGCGCTATTTCTGTTTGTCACATATCTCTCTGGTATGCGTTGTTTTTGTCTTACGAAATAAAAGGTAGACGTAGGTGGCGCAGCTGTAACATTTTTCGCGCCAACAACTGTCATTCGTCAATTTCATAATTTAAGTTCATGTCAAAGTCTGCGCGCGTTTTTAGCTACCTCGTGCTTCGTACTTTCAAAACAGTGCATTGTGATTTTTTGTTAATTACTTTCTATAAGTAAGTATACAGTATTATTTCGTAGGTTAATTGTTTGTTACGAATAGGCCCGATTACACCAATTAATTTAAATTTTGTTTAAAGTACTTAACGTGAGTGTCGATACGAAGTCGTCGTCGGTGGTCGGTCATGCGTGGTAGTGAAACCTTGACACTTACATATATTATATAATACGGGCAGTCAGGGTGGCCGCAGCCCCAGGGGTCGGAAGGGAGGGCGTGCCGGAACATAACCCAAAAACCGACGCGATCTCTCACGTTCGCGAATGCCACGCGCGGACGCGTTCGAACAGGACGAGTCGAACACAATTTTGTCCGTACACGAACGGAGGTAAATACATATGTAATTAAATGAATAAACCAGACTTTGGATGTCAAAAAAATTGAATTTTGTCGTGGCTCTTATAAACAATTGTAAAGTTAAATTTTGTAATATATTGAGTGTTTTTTCTGTAATTATATTCATGTTGTGCAATGTATTATTATGGCATTGTCATATTTACATACAATGTAAAAAAATATATGTATGCAATTTTAAACGTAGCCTTTTTTTGCGCCAGTTACTAAAGAAAATATTTAAATATATTTTAAAATGAAAAATACGCATTTTCAAATTTTCGCGCCTTGTTGCTTTGAACGCCCTCTACGTTCACCTTTCACTTTACAGTGGACCAATTCGTTTGAGCGAATAGAATTTTACCATTGAGTCGGACGTCTTAGTGGTTGTCTCTGATGTCAAAGTAAAATTTCGACCCCGTTTTATAATCAAAAGGGTTGTAATAGTTACCAATGTTTAAAAAAATTTTGCCCTCTATTTTCTAAATTTTTAACCATTCATAATTTCAAATTTTTCTTAAATTTCACAATTTTAAACTTAATTTTAAATGTCACTCATTCTAGATATTTCAATTAAATTATTTACAATGTGCTTTTAATACTAAAACTTCTTATAAATTAACAATTTGAAAATTTAATTTTGACGCTTATTCAACCTTACATTTTACTATCAATTCGACATAATTTAGATAGTCAGGTCTACACACACTTCTTTAACACGAAATCTTAACACTTCTTTTTGTAGTAGCGTCTCCGGTTACTGGAACGTTGAATGTGTTACACGCCCCGATTCTCGGAATTGGTGTGACGTCACGAGCACCGATTCCTTTGTTCCTATTTTTATCAATAACATTTTTCCCCGTGACATCACCGATTTCAAACTTTGCAATTACATTCTCCGTTCACTCCCTCACACCTGTTCCAAATTTCAAGTCGATCCTACCGCTGGAAATCATGTTACGCTGCCCGGAAGTTAACGCTTCCGCGCACGCGTTATGTCACGGATTCCGACACTTCCCGTCATCGGATCGATCTAAAACCTATCTCATATGATTCCTCACACGTTTCCACGCATCTCTACAAAAATTCGTACATATCCTACCGCTAGAATTAATTCTACACTACCCGGAAGTTACGGAAGCATCTATCCAATATATCTCCGCTTCCTGACAACTTATCGCCGCGAATCAAAGTGCGAACGATTCAGAGCATCATTCTAAACACCTGTGCAAAGTTACAACGATATCCTAACGCTAGAACAAAAGTTACAGCGCCGCAAAGCATTACAAACTTCCCGGATGTTTCCCTTCACTAATCCGCATCCGATTCACAGCGTGTTTGATATCAAACTACACAGTATCAAATTCCCTTTCCAACGGTGTAAGTGAAATCAAAATCCAGCAAACACAAAACGCATAAAACGCGAAACATCGCTGCGAACAAAGAAGCCACCACACCCCTAATCCGATTGTGACGTCAGAAGCGAGAGTTCGTAACGGCTTCCAGGAACTACCCTCATTAGGACCAAATAAAAGCACGCGCATCGCTTCTTGTCGTCAGATCGGGTCTGGATACGAAGCTAGCCCTTTCTCAGACACGAGTAGGCAGATCGAGGCCGTGTCCAACGCTCACCACCACGACTCAGAAGAGTCGCCACCAGGACAAGCCGCACGGACCGGCAGGCTGCCGCTCACCTCCACGTTCCCGGACCGCCGGCTTCGCCACCGACCGACGCCGCCATCCTGGATCCCGGAGCCACGCTTCCTGGACCGCCGCTGACGCCGCCTACCGCAACTGCCAGGTGCAACTGACCAGGACCACCGTCGCCGCCACCCAGCGCCGCCGACGCCGTCGCCGCCTGGGTCTGCCCTGCCGCCGTTCATCAGGACCGTCAGCCCAACCACCAGGTACGCAGCCGCCGCTCAACGAAGCCGCCGCCGCTCAACCTCAGGACGTCGCCGCCCCCGCAGCCGCCTCCGAGGACATCAACGCTCAATTGTATATACTTCTTATTACTTGTACATATTCACACTGTATATAGTAATACACGCTCTCCAACCACTTTTGGCCATTCATCCATCTTGTTGCGCCGTGGGGTCCTCGTCCGCATAGACGAGCGATTACGCGACAATCACCTCAGCATTATCGCAACCGTAATCGCCACCCCGACACCGGCGATTGTAACAAATGCAGTGCTGAGGATATTCTTGTGAAAACTCTTTATGGTGTGCTGATGTTGTATCACGTACAAGCACTTGTTGATGCAGTGATGCTATTGTCTCAGGTACAAACACTGTTGCAGCCGTCTGGAAAATACATGGGAACATCTCTGGTTACTCGGATGTTGACTGTAGCCTCGTTAATAGTGTGGTGCTGTTTGTTTCATGTGCAAACACTATTGCAGCGGTGTGGAAAATACATGGGAACATCTTTGATTACTGGGATAGTGACGGTAGTCTCGCTGATGATGTGATACTGTTGTCTCTGGATGTAGCAGCTCTTCTTCGTGTATTTAGTGTTATAATGTAACGTGTACATTTTGTTGTAGATATGCGGATTTGTTTTGTTTTTCTAAAGCTGACAATTCAAATTATATGCATCTCAATTAATTTTGACGTTGTTTCTTCTTAATGATTCTCCAAAGGTAATATTTATATTAAGTTCTTACGTATTTTATTTTGGTATGGCAAGTTATTATCGCAGTATGTTCTACTCAAAATTATGAGCAAATTTCAGTTCGTAATATTCAATTTCATAATTTATTACAAATTACAGCTTCCCAAAATAGCAGGTGCATCATTAATTTAATTATTTTTTAGTCAATGACTTAGGACCCCGTTGGGCAAACACCACAGATAAAAATATTTAATATTAAGAGTTAAATTCATGAGCAAATATTGATCGAATAGGTTAACGTCAGAAAGAAACTATTCACTGTCGTCTAAAATGCCAGACTGACATTAATTCGACAGACATTTTTGACCTTTACCATCTCGATTCGTGTTTGTTCGTTAGTGATTTCAACTTTAAATTTTAATAGATAAAACAGCGACATCCTACGATCGCTTTTTGACCTGACAGAAGCTGCTCCAGGTTTTCACTGCAATCAAAAACGATTTGCAACAAAATTTTTTAAATTTTAAAATAGTTACATTAATTACGCATCTGTTATTCTGGTAACACATGATGTTCTATTAAAAAAATGAGTTATATATTTGAAATGCTAGAAAAACGTAACGTAGTGACCTATAATTTTAAAGAAGCTTTAATGCTACATTCAGTTTTAACAACCTCCATTTATTTTTGAGTTAATGACAAAATATTTATTCTATTTAAAAAACGCATATTTTTTTATAAAATCATTATTTCTAGTAGGCTTATAAATATTAAAACAAACAAAAATCTATCATTTCAAACCGAAAATACTAAATTGATAAAAGGTGACGCTATACGTGCTATGATCTTCAAAATTTTACATAGCATGGTTACTTATATTTTAAAGGAATTTTAATTCTACATTCAATGACGTTATCAGTTTTCAGTTTCTAGCGTTTGTTTTTAGGTTTATAAGATTTTAATGCAACAATCAACGTATTTTTTTTTTGAACAGATAAAATAGCGACATCTTACGATCGCTTTTCGACCTGACATTGCAGTAGGATAGACCAATTGAAGCGGGATTTGCTCCTAATAAGTCCCCCATGCAAGGCGGCCATGCTTGCTGTCAAAGCATAATGAAAGATTTAGAAAAAATTTTATGCAAATCGTTTTTGATTGCAGTGAAAATCTCGAGCAGCCTCTGTACAGCTGTTTCAGCCCTGCTTGGGGCTTCTTCAGCAGAGACGTAGCTCGACATTCCCACTGCAAACAAAAACGACTTGCCCAATTTATTCGCAATTGCGACGTAAGAGTGATGAACACATAAAATAGCGACATCTTACGATCGCTTTTCGACATGACATTGCAGTAGTCTATCCTACTGCAAGTAAGTAAGTCCCCCATGCAAGTCGGCCATGCTTGCTGTCAAAGTATAATGAAAGTTTAAAAAAAAAAAATTGTGCAAATCGTTTTTGATTGCAGTGAAAACCTCGAGCAGCCTCTGTACAGCTGTTTCAGCCCTGCTTAGGGCTTCTTCAGCAGAGACGTAGCTCGACATTTCCACTGCAAACAAGAACGACTTGTCCAATTTATTCGCAGTTGCAGTGTAAGAGTGATGAACAGATAAAACAGCGACATCTTACGCTCGCTTTTTGACCTGACATTGCAGTAGGATAGACAAATTGAAGCGGATTTGTTCCTTATAAGTCCCCCATGCAAGGCGGCCATGCTTGCTGTCAAAGCATAATGAAAGTTTTAAAAAAAAATTTGTTGCAAATCGTTTTTGATTGCAGTGAAAACCTCGAGCAGCCTCTGTACATCTGTTTCAGCCCTGCTTGGGGCTTCTTCAGCAGAGACGTAGCTAGACATTCCCACTGCAAACAAAAACGACTTGCCCAATTTATTCGCAGTTGGGATGTAAGGGTGATGAACAGATAAAATAGCGACATCTTACGATCGCTTTTTGACCTGATATTGCAGTAGGATAGACAAATTGAAGCGGGATTTGCAGTGGGAATGTCGAGCTACGTCTCTGCTGAAGAAGCCCCAAGCAGGGCTGAAACAGCTGTACAGAGGCTGCTCGAGGTTTTCACTGCAATCAAAAACGATTTGCACAATTTTTTTTTTTTTAACTTTCATTATACTTTGACAGCAAGCATGGCCGACTTGCATGGGGGACTTACTTACTTGCAGTAGGATAGACTACTGCAATGTCAGGTCGAAAAGCGATCATAAGATGTCGCTATGTTATCTGTTCATCACTCTTACGTCGCAATTGCGAATAAATTGGGCAAGTCGCTTTTGTTTGCAGTGGGAATGTCGAGCTACGTCTCTGCTGAAGAAGCCCCAAGAAGGGCTGAAACAGCTGTACAGAGGCTGCTCGAGGTTTTCACTGCAATCAAAAACGATTTGCACAAAAATTTTTCTATGTATTTTTTTTGTAGTGATAGATTATTATTTGTTTCACTATTTAAAAGCCTACTAGATTTCCAATATTTAAGAAAACAAATTCTTGTCATTAACTCAAAAATAAATTAATGCTGTTAAAAACTTGTCAGCGCCATTGAATGTAGAATTAAAATTCCTTTAAAACGATATGTCACTTAAGTAACTATGTTATTTAAAATTTTGAAGTTCATAGTGCGTGCCTTTTATCAATTTAGTATTTTCGGTTTAAATTGACAGATTTATATTTGCTTTAATATTTATAAGTCTATACTAGAAATAGTGATTTTATAAAAAAATATGCAATATTTAACAAAACAATTTTTTTGTTATTAACTCAAATGCGCGCAGCGCCTGATAGCGGATTTTCTAAAGCAATTTTTTCTAAAGAATTAGTACTTTTTACCTTCTTCGATTTAGTTTTTGTCTGGACTTTCTGTCTTATTTGGTTCCAGAGTTAAGAGGGACGGGAAGGAACTTTAGACTAGCTGTATTATTAACTTGCATTTAATTATTTTTATAATTCTGTCGTATTTTTTATATTATTAACATTTATTTTAGGTAGTTTAGATGTTTCCTAAAATCAGTTCAGAAATTATAAATTTAGAACTGCTAATTTAATATTTCTGTTAATTTCTTATTGTCATCTTGACTCAACTTTCAGTAACGAATAGAGAACGTACTTTAGATGGTTTCAAACATTTTTAACTATTCTTTCTTATTCTTTTGCCCTTCTGAAGTAATCTGAAGCTAATTATGTTACAGTATCTCTCTCCCCATTATTTGAAATATAAAACTAAACTTCCAGAAAAAGCATTATTAACTCACTATTTACGGTGTCTAAAACGAAAATAAGAAAAATAATTTAATTATTAGATTCATCAACAGGAAAATCCTTGCGCACCCTAAAAATGTGCTATTTTACTTTTTTTGCTTCTATAGAATTTAAGTAATTTATAACACTCAATATTTCCGTTTAATAATAATAGCTATATATTGAAAAAGTAGCATAGGGTCGCGAAAACGGTTTTCTTCACTTGAAGATACAAAGAGATACATTGTACAGGTACCTTAGATCTCGCCAGAAATAGATTTCAGCATTAAATCCCCTGAGCGCACAGCTCTTCTCGCCTTAAAATTGATTTTTGCTGAAAAGTTTTATTATGTATGATATATACACATACAAAAAGGCACTGAAGTTTAGTGCAGGGTAATTTCAACCTTAATCTGGATTAAGAGGAATCCTTGCGAAGGTACCCCTCTCGGGTTGGTATTTTACTTGCTTGTTAATCCCCAACACTACGACATTTAAGGGGAAATGTTTCGAATTTTATTATTGGTTGGCCCTGGCCGTAGGTGCGCTCCAAACATTTCATTGGTTACCCTTTAGCATGTTGTTGCATTGTCTTTCGGCGTTGTCGGCTTCTAACGAAATTAAAATTTTTGAAGCAGAAATAAGCTCCACATACAAATAATCTTCGGCAGTATCAGCATGTTCACAATATTTTTACAAAAATTTTTGTGCAAATCGTTTTTGATTGCAGTGAGAACCTCGAGCAGCCTCTGGACAGCTGTTTTAGCCCTGCTTGGGGCTTCTTCAGCAGAAACGTAGCTCGATATTCCCACTGCAGACCAAAAACGACTTGCCCAATTTAATCGCAATTGCGATGTAAGAATGATGAACATATAAAATAGCGACATCTTACTATCGCTTTTTGACCTAACATTGCAGTAGGATAGACAAATTGAAGCGGGATTTGCTCCTAATGAGTCCCCCATGCAAGGCGGCCATGCTTGCTGTCAAAGCATAATGAAATTATGCTTAGGTCAAAAAGCGATAGTAAGATGTCGCTATTTATATATATATTATATTATATATATCTATATATCTTCTGGATCAAACTAATATTTTAAACACAAACATATAGCACCTATCTGCGTATTAACAATATATTTGTCAGATCCTTCCTCCTTTTTAAGGAGTAGTTTTGTAGGGATTCAAATTTATGAAGGGAATATTCTTTTAGATTATTTGGCACAAAAAAAGTTCTCTTCTTGCATTTCGATAAAGTGGACCGCTTTCGAAAAATTGAAGTTTAAATGTTACCAGGCATCTACTACGTAATGTTAACTACCCCCCATAAAGTTACCAATTTCTTATTTTTCACTTTTTGAAGAAAAAAGGTGACCCTATATTTTGATGTTCTATTTCCCCTGAAAATATCGGGAGACATTTCTGAATCACGGAGTATACTATTAAAATTGTTAAAACTCCAATTAAAGGTACTTCTTGTGGGCAGATTTTGTAAGGCAACCGGGTCACGTTATGACCCTATGCCTATGTAATCATCCACTAAAATTTCAATAAAATAACTGATGAACGTAGAAAAGTCGCAGTTGGATCTTAGTCACATTACACTATCTGATTTTCCATTTGATTTTGAATTTGACTTCAGAAATATATGTTCGCTTTCACACTGTTTGATTCTTTGTTTGAGGTGCACGGTTTGATTTCTCATTGACTTTTTATAACGACGGAATTGGCCATTTAATTTTCTCAAGTGCTTTTATCAATTATAAAATCAAATGAAATATCAGATAGTGTAAAGCGGCTAGACTATAAGTAAAGTCTGATAAATGGGTACTGCTGTCGCAAACCTGAGTAAGTTACTGAGTAACGGGTATAACATGAGACTCCAAGTACCGATTCGTTACTTGTTAAACCATTTTGTTACTCGTATGACCATAGCGTACAATTTCGCTCATATTTCGACACGAAAGAGTGCGAGATTCCGATCAGTTGTTGGTGATTTCAGTTATTAGTTGTTTACGTTTTTAATAGATTGTTTATCAACTGTTTATATCCATACGCACCGTCCACGGCTTATGTAGGCATTTTTAGTAAGTAGTAATCAGTTGTAATTGTATTTTGTGTATTTTTTATTAAACAAAATTATTATAAAAGTAATCTTCTTACATATTGCGGCTTTAAGGCCCGGTTTCTGGAGTGAATTTAACAGGCCGATTAAGTTATCTACTCGTTAAAGTACGAAATGAGATTCTGGAAACATTTCAATCCTTTGCTTAATTTAACGCGGCAAACAGGTCCGTTATCTTAATTTATGTGACCCTATATTTTTCCGTAATCGATTCAAATTATCCGTTTTTTCACTTTCCATGAAATATTCGCCCTTATCGCGTGTTCCTTTCATTTTCGGTATTCCAACTATTATTTGTGGAAACGAAATTAGGCTAGAAGTATTAAAAGTACTGGACAGATAGTGGCGACATCTGCTCGACACTAGAATTCCGACACAGTTTAGGAAAAAAACAGGTCGTGCTAATCCGATATTTGCTAAAACACGATTCGTTTTAACGGACTCGTTAGTTTAACTACTAGTTAGTTTAATGGGCCGATTAAAATAGCTTCCAGAAACCGGGCCTAAGTTGAAAATTACATTGATGCATGTTATCTGATTATTTAATTGTACAATAGTAACGAGAGTATCGAGTAACGAATATTTTAGAACGAGTACCGAAATCTAAAGCAACGAATGTATGCAAGTACAAACTTTTTCGTTACTTTTACAACATAAATGGATGCTTAGAACTGCAAAGACTCAATTGTTAAATAAAACGCTCACTTAATTAAAATAAATCTTATTTCCCTCTATATAATATTCGCTATCTTTTCAGAAGTGATTCTAATATTTTTCGTTGAGAAAAATATTTCCGTTATAAATGAAACGACGGTTTCCTTTTTTTGTACAAAAGCCTACGTCGCGTTTTATGCGTTTCGAAGCTTGTGCTTTTATGTTCTTTCATTTTCAAGTTGAACATCATTTAATGGCACAGAATGTTTAATTAAAGACTATTATTTAGCCAAGCGTAAATTATTATTTCTAAAGACATCCGATACTTTGAAATGAATTCGCGAAATGGAACGTTTTTAAAGCAGAGATGATTGTGGAAGTTCAAAGAGACGTATGAGTTTCTGAACAACTTCAAAGTACATTAAAAATCACATGAAATATATTCATACAAAGCAGAAGAAAAGAGTAATATTAACTTAATCTGGCAAGTAGGGAAAAATGTGATTTCCTACAAAATTTCTTTAAACCCAGTTCGGTAGTTTGCTGTGTTACATAAAACTTTATATTCACTGATGTTAACATTCATCTAAACAGCCCTCGAGGGTTCAATGCAGCGAAATAACGACGCCAGAAACAAGTTCAGCCCGACTTAAAATTTCTTTACCAAATATATTGAAGTTTTTACACCCGTGGGTGTTTATAAATGCAATTATTTATTCATTGTTTAACCTTTGACGTGCGTGTGAATAAATGTTTAATAACATTTTACTACCATTAAGTAATAATACATTGAATTTTATACGATATTAAAAAATTACTAACTATCATTAAATTTTAACGTAAAAATGATATAATTTTACCACAATTTTTATCAGTGTAGTACCTTTTAATTCTCACCGATTCAATATTAAAATGACTTGCATCCAATTTTATAATTATATGAAAGAAGAAAATGATATAATTAAGAAAGTAAAATCAGCTTTAAAATGTGATTAGATTAAAACTGTTTAACCTTGCATCTTTTTCATTATTTTGCATTTTCATTTTATTAGAGTAAAACAAACCATTACCTTCTCACTTTTTTCTTATTTAGCACTTAAGGCTGTTTGCTCGGCCCCAAAATCATTTTTCCCATTTCCTGGGCTTATTTTTCATTAAAATCGTACCAATTTTTCGCGAAAAATTTTTAAATAGATTCTGTTAGGCGGCTAAAGGCTCGTTTTTCGAGAATTGCCAAAAAGGCCTTAAAAAAAATTAAAATTAAAAATATTCGAAAATGTAAGTCTTTAGCCGAAATTTCGCAGTATTCAATAATAATAAACCGTTTAGTTTTTTTTTATTTTTAAAAATAAGGTCAGGAAATGGGAATCAAATTTTAAATTTTCGTAATGAAATCGCTGAAATCAAATGTGGTATGTGATACACGCTAGCTCCGCCATCGGGCCTAGTGCAAGAGGGGCGAATTCGCACATTCATTCTCCCGATTTAGTGACAGATGAAGAGTATGAGTGAGAGCGAATGCGTTTCAGTGCGTGTATGAGTGAAACACAGAATACACGCACCATAAACACACAAACGCTACCGAGCGCTGCCAGAAAATAAAGTGCCTATAATTCTAGATTCTAAGTTTTCTCTTTTCAGAGTGGTGCTTTTTGGTAAATTTTTTACGCTAAATTGAAAGAAACATTTTTGTCATAATAAACTTCTGCAAATGTGGTAGTCATGCACTTAATTAGTTTTAAAAAGGGAATGCTCAACAATTTGCTCAATATTTTGTTATTTATTTGTGTAGAGTACACATTTACCTTGACATCATTAAAAATCCCTGTTAATGCATGTAATTAATATTATGTGATAACACAGGAATAAACAATAAGTAAAATGGGTCGGTGATGTAACATTTTGAATATCAAGTTCACCCAAATAGTGAAACGGAACTGCGTCAAATAATTTTTGTTTCTTCACAACTAATTGAATAAAATATAAATACTTGATGAATACGAGGATTCAGATCTCATCAACTGTAACCTAATCTACAACCACGGTTTCAAATTTGTAAGTGCATCTGCATTATACGATATTTTTAAACATTCGTCAACCATCTCAAAAAAAAATTAAAAGCTTGTTTTTGATCCTGTTAATATTAACATTCTGGTGATAATAGTGCGGCCATTTTGAATCATATTGTACTACACACCAAAAGAATCTGGAACACGTAATACGTTCTGTTGTAAATACGAGGAGTTAATTATTGTTGCTATCATGTATTTGTCCGTTTGTTTATTTCCGTGTTTTTTAAGTTTCTGTAGAAACAAGTTTAAAATTGCATTCAAACTAATAGCGTTTTCCACTGGCTGCACTAGTGCGCACTGAGTGTATTTCCAACTCGGTTCAGCTTTATGTAATAAAACGAGATGGAGATACACTCAGTGCATACCGGTGCAGCCAGCGGAAAACGCTATAATAAAATAACTCAAATATTTATGCACAACAATTGTCTCAATTTTTTTTTATTGGACATAGTACAGTTAGATGTTATATGGCATTATATAATATGGAATCTTGCAGAGCAGATTTCAAATACAGATCTAATTCAGAATTGTCACCAGATTATCAGAAAGAGGTTTCAACTGTCCAGATCGATCAGGATCGTTATTTTAATTTTCTTTCAAAGCCAGTATAGGCAGCATATGTTCTAAATGAAAATATTTTAACTTCGGCTTCATGTTATGCCAAAAATTGTCATCTTTTTTAATCTGAAAAAGAAAACGTATTACAGGTGTGTTGGATTAAATTGCTTGTTATATTTCTAAAATCGTCCATCATTTCTATTTTATACACTAGTCTTCAAAACCATATCGGTTTTACTTATTTTTATTGTCAAAATTATAGCTTTCGTGTGCTTAAAAGTTGAAACTATTACAAAAATAATCTTATACGATTTCAGAAAAAAATAATGTATTATGATGAATTCAGAACTTTCTTGACGTTTATGTAAATAACATTACTTGTTCACATATCATTCCCAAAGGTGTCCATACAACGAATACAACTATTCGTTAAAGCTAACTGCCCTTGAATCTGATACTAGTAGATATGTGTTTTCTTCAGTTTCATAGTATTGCCATCCAAAAAGAAATAGAGCATAACTTTCATCTTTGCTGCTTCCTGAGGAGTTATTTTGAATTTCGCTAACTTATAGGGACACTTGATCTCAATTATAACATCCTCACCAACTAGTCCATCAGGACTAGCTCCAAGATACGGCATTCCATTAGATATAAATAATCCGTCGTTCAACTTTATGTCCAAATTCCTGTGAAAATTGTTTTCTCGCAATTTCTTCATGGTTACGGCACCAATTTGTAACTATACTTTCGAAAAATTAGAGGAAATTAATTTTTACGCCAAATTTTTGGCATCAGTTGTTTGACGTCTTTTACAGACAATACCAAATTTCGTTGCTGTTAGTCTTCGCTCTTTATGCCATTTCACTTTGGTGTTTTGGCCAACAGTGTTTCTCTCTAAGTAGTCCATTAAAGATGATTTCTTTTGTTCTAAGTTTTTAAGAGGGATCACCTCTTCTATTAGTCCGTAGTCACCCTCAGCTTCGGCTGCCTGTTTTCTTTTCTGCCTTGCCCAAGAAATAGTTGTGCTCTGCATTTTCGGTAAAAACGTCTCCTACGCAACTTTGACGTATACAGTGTACCCGGATAGAAAGATGATTAAATTAGCAAAAAGGTGCAGGTTCGAGAGCTTATTAAGAATCCTTGAAAATGGATTCTTAATAAGCTCTCAAATTTTCAATAATCTAACCTAACCTTAAAATTTTTAATTGGTGATTTTGTGGGCCCTTTTAAGAGAGACTTTTTTTCTAAATGCAATGATGTATCACATGATATGGAAACTTCTTCAAAATTTTGAGAAACAGAACTTATTCTTTTTATGAATAGAAATCGCTAGTGCCATGATCACAAAACTTTGTTATCGAGACTGTTGCAAGCTAACCGCGCCCTTGTTAACGTTGGTAATAAACGGGCGTTTACATTACATACATATTTGTATTATACATGTGTCCTACATATTGTTTGACAAGTCTGGAATGAATCTGAAATTTGTCTGATACTACTATTACATTTTTCATGTATTTGACATGTATCCGACATGTTTTACCAGACAGATTTGTATTCCAAATTAATGGAAAACACAGCGATCGCAGACCATACAAAGGTACTTTACACACGTGCAGAATAGTTAGCTGTTTTAAACTATTCAGCGATCTGATGGTTTGTGACGATGGAGTGATCCAAAAAGAGCATAGTAATATTATGCTGCCGCGGCCAAAAACAAAAATTGATTGTCATCTTTCACGAGCGATACTTTTTTTTATTATTAAATACTAGATATGTAGCGAACAGGTCACATAGTGTAAACGATGTCCTGTGCTAGTATTTGTCGAAGACTTGTGCTAAAGATTCATCAGGATTTGTATGCGACAAGTCGACAGTTTTGTAAAGATTTGTTTTGGAATTTATTGAAGACATGTATGTAATGTAAGCACTCCTTAAGGATTGCAGAACTTTAAATAGGTCTCGATTCACTTGATCGCGACTATACGTATACCAAATGCTACAAGAATGTAGAACTTACTCGTGAAATATACGAAGCTCAGTATCCAGAAAAGGCTACACTGATGAAGCTGCAGTGCCACTGATCGTTCGTGGACAATCGTGTACAAGCGATTAAAATTTTAGACCAATGAAATTCTTATCTTTTTGGCACATCATACCCGTAGCTGATGTGATATTGGTTTAAAATTTTAATGGCTCACTCACCATTGGCTGCAATCGATCAGTGCCACTGCAGAATAACTTGATAAACAAAAAGCAAAATTTCTGTGATCATGGCACTAGCGATTTCTGTTCGTAAAAAGAATAAGTTCGGTTTTTGAAAATTTTGAAGAAGTCTCCATATCGTGTGCTACATCATTGCATTCAGAAATAAATTTTCTCTTATAAAAGCCAAGAAAATTAGGGAGTACCAATTTAAAATTTTAAGGTTAGGTTAGATTATTGAAAATTTGTAAAAATGAGATTAGTTTTATTAAGTGCCCATAAAAGTACTTAAATTATCATGCAAACTAGTTCAAGCCGTATCTCCATATCCTAAGTAACAAAAAGTTAAGACAAATAAAAGAAATTAGGAGATTTTGGTTTTTGTAAAATTTTAACCAAGTTGGCCATGACAAGTAATATTTGAAAATGGATTGTTAATGAGCTCTTGAACCAGCATCTTTTTTAATCATCTCTCTATTTCTTCAAAGACGGAAGTTACCCATGCTGTCCCTACGTATCCGGGCACACTGTATACTTTGGTATATTTGCCTGGACTTTTCCCGACCATTCTCTTATAAATGCGGTGGTGATATTGCTCACTGAAATTATAAGAAACGCTCGCAGCGTGGCATCTCACTTCGGACCTATTTTTCAAAGAGAAGTTAACTCTTTTTCCACCAACAAATTTTGAAACAATTGAATTGTACATCTTCACTGCATTAATGTTCATATTTAAAAGTAAACTGTGTGCATTATGCGTCAAATGATTACAGCAAGCAATAATGTCATGAAATAATCCACATTCTACTAAGTCTGGAACTGAATTAATTTCATTATCTTTGAACCCGGTGCAAAAATAAACGTCACAATCAGAATGTTCGCCGAATACGTGCTTAGAGCAATTAATAATGTCCTTTTTTAACGCATGAACTTGCTCTGTGAGTGTTTTTTCTTCCTTGCATCGGTACATTAGAGCAGTATTAATTCCTATTCCAATAATCTTAAGGCACAGTCATTAATATTTATTCCAACGTTTAAATCAGGGTTCAGTTTTTAAGGCACTTTTAATGTTTTCATTTGACTGTTCTAGTGTTTTATTCTGTATAATGTATATTTTTTCTTTACGTCCACTTTAAACCGCAATGTTTCATTGTGCCTAATTTTAGTGCACAGAAGTGTAGTCTAGATAAAAAAGCAATCCACGTAAAATTAAAAAAGAAAACAATTTTATAGGGATAATAATAATGATAATGATAATGAAACAACAAAATGATATTATTGATTTACAAAAGAACAGGCGATGCGTTTTTTTTTTGTGCCGTTGTTTCAATTCTGATAAACTTTCACTTTCGGACAGACGTAGTTTTATTTCCCGAGTTTTATATAGTTTCTGTGTTAGATCAGGTCGCCGTTTTTATTTACATCACTTTTACATAAAAAAATTTACTGATCTGAGTGTGCGCTCGCCCTTAAAAATTTGCAGAAGGCCGCGGGCGGTGCCCATGTGAATGAGGCCTTATCCGAATGTTCTCTTGTGGGTGTGTCACAAGCTGACACGTAAACCAATCAAAAATGAAGAACAGTGACAGCAGAGTCATAAATTACAAGGAAAACGTTTAGGTGGTAATTTTGTTCTCTCTTCTTTTCGTTTGTGTGTAAAAATGCAGGAACACATATTGAACGGATGTTTCTTCTAAATATATGCGAAAAATAGTGATACGCCCATTTGAAATCGAGTTCAGCTTTAAGCGAGCATACAGCCTTAAGGAAAATGTCACTACCTTTCTTGGAACTACTCATATCAGCAGCTGCGATTGCAGCAAGATTGTTTATAAAAGAATCCCTTGGTAACGAAGTTTTATATTAAAGTCACTTCTGGAGAGTCTCGAGCACTATTTTATCGTGGATCAGACGAGAAACTCATCTTCTCATCTGAGCGACTTTTGTATGGAATTGAGTACAAGAAATTCGTTCTTTAATGTCAGAAAAGATGTGGCATTATATTCCCGGACGTTTGAATTTGGCTGACCTTACAGCACGTGGATCTACTCCTAAGGCCCAGTCTTATCATCTCTGAGTAACTTTAACCGTCGATTAATTTCTGTAGAAACAATTGTCTCTACAATTGTAACTATGGGAATAAATCAACGATTAAAGTTACTTAGAGATGAAAAGACCGTGCCTAAATTTCAACAACAATAAAATAGAAGTAGTAATTACATTCTTTAGTGGTCCCATGTATGTATGTATGTATACTATGTAGGATGGAAGACACGTCAACGAGCAAATATAACAATAATACATACTATTATAATAACATGTTAAAATTTTGACGAATCCCAAACATTAAAAAATCACAACGATATTGTTTTTACACTGAGTATGTTCGAGAAACTTTAAAATCTAATGATTTTAAAGCGGCATATGATACACTCGACAGAAACAAGTTTATAGAAATCTTGATAGTTTCATTTTCCGGAAAATCTAATTTAATTAATCATAATTACTTTACAGCCGTAGTGAAAGTCAACGAAGTTATCAGATGAGTTCAAAGTCAAAAAGGGTTTGAGGCAAGGCGATCGATCCTTTATACAGATTATTATTTAATATCGTTTTAGAGAAAATAATAAGAGACAGTGGGATAAACAGAGAAGGAGCACTTTCTTAAAAATCATCAGTGTCAGCATACGCCGATGACATTTTGCTGTTAGCCCAAAGTGAAAGATATAAGAAAAAAATGTTAGCAAACTGGGTCTTCAAATAAATAAAAGAAAAGGGTAAATATAGGGTTTTCTAATTAGCGCGTCAAAACTTTCAAATGAGTCTCTGATATTTACAAGTGGTAATCCTTTAATATTTATTTTATTTTGAACAGCAGTGGATGACATTATTTAAATGCCTTCCTCGACTTCGCCTGACTGAACGCATTCTGAAGGCCCAATTTGCGACTATTCTTTCACACATATACACACCGTTTAAGGTAGGGAATTGTTTGTGGCTTATTATTGTAAAAATTATGCTTGTTTACAAACCCATTGAGCCAGAAATGTACTCAATCGGAAAAAAATATCCTTTCTGTAAAAAATGAATCCACCTTCAACTGCTCAAGAGCCTTTGGCTTCAAATCTTTGAGTGATTTGATCTTTATAAGCCTTCAAATGGAGATATCTATGAAATCTTCCTTATCCATATTATCTTGACACAGTGAACTAAACTGATTTATTATCAAGATTTGCCACTTACATTCCAAATTAATCTTGATTTTGGAATTAAAGTTCTGACTCCCTAATTGGCAAACCCTTTACGTGAAAGTAAAAAAGAAATCAGAAGCAACAACAAAATCAGCATTTAGGTTACTAACAGAAGGCGACGGAAACTTGGATTCCGAGGAGGTAGAAAATTATATGTATTTAGGAGTGTTTATAGAAAACAGAGTGGTCGAAGAAACGGAAATAGTTTTAAGGATAGCAAAGAGTAGCAAGTATATTGGGAAAACGAGCGGAATGATAAGAACGAAACGTATTTCACGCAAACCAAAAATTAGAACCTATAAGACCAACTTAAGACTAGCACTAACATATAGATGTGAAGCATAAACGTTGAGCAATAAAACTGAAAACAAGCTGGAGATCCAGGAGAGAAAAACTGAAAATGTTTGGTGGAAAGTACGGATGGGACAGGCACACTAATAAAGAAATTTACCCAATGTATAACGAACCATCTATGAAACGGTTTATTACAAGTAAGTGCTTACATTCATTGGGACATCTGGAACGTATGGAGGACGAGAGGGTGGTTAAAGGCATTTGTTGGAAAATATCAGTTGGAAAGGGGAAGAGAGGCAGACCGCACAAAAAGTGTAGTAAGTCAGTGATGAAATATCTGAACAGGAAAGGACTCGAGGACCGAAAAGCAAAAGCAAGGAATAGACAAGAATGAACAAATATAACCAAGCTACGGGCCTAAAGTGCCTATGAATGCTATTTACATATATGTATGTTTGAAGAGTCAGTTTCCGCTATCACTAATTAATAATTAGGGAAACCAATATTCGAACACCTTTAAATTAACATGGGATTTCCCATGTTGCGTTTCAAAACGCAGCACCCGGTATGTTCATACTTTTTTTAACTGTGGACATAGGGATTTACGTGCTGAAAAATTTGCCTGGTGTTAACTTATGTTCTGCTTAAAATTTTAAGCTAATTTTAGTTTCTAATAACCAATTACATAATTTATTACAATTTATATATTGCCAAAATAAGTGATGCATCATTAAATTAACTATTTTAATCTTAAAAGTGGAAATTTGTAATGAATCGAGTAGATCAACTTTAAAGAGAAATTAGTTGCTGCCGTCTAAATCTAAAGCTTTACGTAATATCAGATCTAACTTCGAGTATTATCAAGCGAGTATCTGCCAGCATGCGAAAAAGTCAACGTTTCTAACGCGTTCACGACGGACGATGGTAGGAAGGAGAAAGGTATGACTGCACGTATTTGTAAGCAACACCAAAGCATTGGAACCAACGATTAACTCAGTATTTAAATTTAGTTGGTTTCTCAAGCATATTTTGGGTCCTTGTTTTATCAAACAGCATAATGACCACTTAATGGTTATTGTTATTTATTTCGATGATGGTCTAATCTTTGCGAAACAAGATGATGACGTCAATGAGTTATAAAACTACAAAAAGAGTTCTACACCTTTTCAATTTCAAATTGGGACTAAACAGTTTCAAATTGGGATTAAACAATTTCAAATTGAAACTAAACAATTTCGAATTGGCTCTAAACAATATCAAATTAAGACTAAACAAATTCAAATTGGAAATAAACAATTTCAAATTGGAAATAAATAAATTCAAATTGCTCCGTGCCACTTTTCAATAGTGGATGTTTTGAAAGAGCGCAAATTTGCCAATAATCATTTGCTGAAATTTTTCCCGTACAGTCCAATGTCGAATGCAATTGAATTCAAGTGGACCTCTCTAAATGCTGGTGTTAAAGAGACTTAGCAATCCAAATGCCACAAATTTTAGTAGGTAAAGCCAATCATTGCGCAGATGGAATATCGTTTATAAAATTAGAAAATATAGTGTGACAAAATATTACTAATAAAATTACGGTACCTAACTGTACATATTAGATTTGCTGCAAAGATCCAAAAATTCATACCTGTTGCGTTAAATATGGTTAATGTAAAATTTTGATTTAGGCATATAATTATTAGTTAGGTAGTTACATTTCCTTTTGTTATTATTACCTACCAGCTTGTATTATTTCTGAATTAAAATATTTTTTCCAATTTGAATTTGTTTAAACCCAATTTGAATTTGTTTATTCCCAATTTGAATTTGTTTAGTTCCAATTTGAATTCGTTTATTCTCAATTCGAAATTGTTTAGTCCCAATCTGAATTTGTTTATTCCCAATTTGAAATTGAAAAGGTATAGATCACAATTTGCGGCAAAGTAAATTAGTTTCTGTTTCCAAGTAGATCAGCTTGAAGATGAAAAAATTAAAATTCATCAGACTGCAAACATTTTAAGGACTCTGGAAATGAGCGTATGTCAACCTTCAAAAGTTATTGTTAAGCATAGGATTTGAATAAGTACACGCCATCGTTTCAGAAGCGCCGTAAAAATGCATCGAACAGGCACATCGTGTAATGAGACGGTGAAAATAATTTACGGCGTTCATACTGTATGATGCAATGTGGCCATATACTCCGAAGATCGAAGTACAACTGGTCAACTAATTACTCTAAAAATCTTTACACATTGAAACAAGAGTTGATTGCATAACTGTAATTTTTTATTGCGGCAATATTGGTCTGTTTTTTGTTATACTGAGTAACATCGTTGCTGTAGCGGCGTTAATTGTCTCCGCCGTCCTCGCGTTTGTTTACACGCTACGGTCTAATATCTTATATGACCCGCTTCATTAGAATTTGAACCGCGCAAAATATATTTCCCCGATATATAGTTATTGTGGATAAAGAAACCATGGACATATTGAATAATGAGCAGAATTAGATGATGAGCATCCTTCCGCATCCGTGATTGGAACTTTTATATTTAATAGTTATTAGAAGGATTTGGCATTTGCAGTGGGAAAGGCATCTTAATGGTTGTAAAACTCTCACCTTAACATATCTGAACGAAACCATTGACCTAGATATTGTGAACAACGCGCTGTTCAACTACAAATTATGTAAATATATACAGCGATGCTTATTATGTCGGAGACATTGTAACTAGACGATCTATGACTGATTATGTTTGACAGTAGAAGATGGAGCAATTACTTAGACTAATCAACGTCAAGCTGTATACCTGTTTCGACAGTAGGAGCAGAATACTCACTGCATCAACTGTTGCCAAAAATTAGCTTGGCTCCACAATTTGGTTCAAGAACTTAAACCTGGGATTGAAGCTCGTCTGTTAGTAGATAACCAAGCAGCGATAAGATTGGAGAATAAGACCTAGCAGCACAAACGTATGAAACATGTTACAGTGGAATATCATCACGTTCAAAAATGAGTGATGAACAAGAAAATTTCATTAAAATAGATTGACACAGGTAGTAATTGGCAGATATTTTTACAAAACCATTTGGGTTTTTGCAATTCTTAAAGTTACGAGAAAAAATTAGTTTGCAGGTATGAGTTGAACTGCAGTTTTAGGAGACTGTTGAGATATAAACTGACACTTCAATTGTTCATTTATAGTGTGCTGTTATCAAATGTAATACGATGAATAGTCAAGGTTATGCCGTTTATTTTTGTGGTGATGTTACGAATATCAACGGTGATGGTATACGAATTTGACTAATGTGCAGCCCGAGTCAAATTGACTTTTTTGCAAAATGTTTTAATTTAGAATGTCAAGTTAGCCGACCATTCACAGAAAAACAAATGCCTAATATAGTTTACTTAATTAAGCAGTTAAAAGGCAGTAAAGTATACCTATTTTTAATAAAAAAATGCTGCAGTTACTTACGTTTCCTTACTTTCTGACTAAGCCGTAAGAAATATTAAAAGTTATAAAGACACGAAAAAGTTTCCTATCCAGGGCTTCTTTCCAAAAATTTATAAAATAAAGTTATCTTCCTAACCTCGAAAAAGTTTTAGTAAGATAATCTTTGTGGCAACTTTGTTTTTCACACTAGCGATTCGCTGCAAATAACTAAAACCACCTGTAAATGTTACGTACAGGGTGACTACGCGAGAATTCCTACCCCCTTTAACTCTTTTATTTTGGATTTCAGGAAAACATGTTTAATACAAAACTTATAGGGACTAATTCAAAGTTTCTTTGTGTGCTCACAGGAAAACAATTGATGATCAGATAAACGAGACACAAACTAAACTTAAGTTTTTCGATTCTAAATTAAATTCTAATGAGACTACTATGCTTAAAAATCCCAACTAAATTTTTGATGTCATAACTAATTTTTTAGTGAAAATAGTCCCAGCTGATGGTGTGTTAATTGTGGAAAGAGTGTAGTATTCGTGATGATTTTTGTTTTTAGCAACAAAATAAAAGTTGCAAAAACTAATTTTGACATTTCTTAACAATGAAAAAGGTAATGACAGCTTATAAAAAGGCAGAAATAACTAACTTTTTATTTTATGCAACTAAACCACCTACAACTAATTTGTCTTATTTGTCATAAGCACAATGGAATTTCTAAAACAGTTTTTATAACCATAGGTATAGTTATTAGGTTTTTATAACTATAAGTAAGTTACAATAGCATAAACAATACAACAAAACAAATTATAGTTGAAATTACCGTGTAATTTTTAAGCGTGTACATGTATAATAAAACTAATAATGTAGAAGGTGTCTATAAAATAATTCCTGTTAATTTTTTTTCATTTCTAATTTTAGAAAGAAAAAAGATAATAGAAGTTGTAGAATTTGTATCAATACTGCTACAGATATTTACAAGAAACAATTGAAAGTCGGATATCCAAAAAAATAAACGAAGTTTTGGTTTTAAATTAAAAAAAAAAACATTAAATAAAAATTTACCCTTAACATATTAAATGGATTTAGATGTTTTCTAAAAATTAACTTTTAAACTGGAAACGAAAAATATTTCGGAAAAATTGAACTTTAAAAAATAACTGAAAATTTAACGTAAAACATATTCTCAATTTTTTTATGCAAAGTGTAAAACTTTTTAACATGTTCTTAATCACATCTCTTAGTATAAAAGGATCATTATTCCAGTTTTCTATTCCTAAAATTCAAAGATAAAATAAATGAAATCGAAAGTCGCGTAGTCACCTTGTACCTTCTTATAGGATCTCAAACCAAATATCATCTAAATCGGCCAAGACGTCCCTTTGTTATAAGGAAAATTAACTTTCTCTTCAAGAAATTTGAAGAAGAATACCGGCTTAAGGAGACCATTATGAATATAGATAGGTTTAGTTAAATCGTCTTACTTTGAACCCAGAAATCTGTGGTTAAGCCATGTCCACGAAATTTAGAGACACCTGTATCTCCGTTACTTCTCTACAAACTATAACATTTCTCCTGCCCTATTCGAGCATTGAATCCTCCTAGAATTATTAGTCTATTTGGTATCAATATAATTCACAGAAATACCTTATTAAATAATTTTTTAATCCATTCATTGCAGCACAATTAGTATTTCTGCACTTACAATTATTTGAGTACCTAAATACTTATATATTCGATAATACAACGTTCGCACATGGAAAAGTTAGTAAATATTAACTCTTATTACAATTTGCATTTTGAAAATATGAAATGAGAAAGTGTCTACCAAAATTGAGAAATTTATTTCACGTCAGCGTTCCGAAGTATATTAATTAGCGTTATTTAAATTGCTTGGCTTAAAATAAACATAATTTATGCCACTTGCCGCAGACATTTAATTTTTCTTTTTCAAAGAACAAATGCGAGTAATATAAAAATGTTTCATTTGGAAGAGAGGCTGTGAATAGTATCTCCAACGTTCACTACAATCTCGCAAATTTAACGATCCTTAATCAGAACAATTGGCTTTATTTATCAATGTCACAACGCTTCACAACAATATTAATGAAACAAACAATAAGAGGCTTAACTCCGCTGCTAAGGCTCTCTTAATTGTAAATAAAACCAAACTTATATAGGACGACGGCGGCGGTCTGTCCTGCCTGGCTTGAACAGTGTTCTCTTGGATTTATGCCAATTCTGTTCTTCGTGCCAACTGGGAACGATACACTTATTTTCTTTCTCAATTTATTGCATAAAAATTTTATCGTCTGGGAGGATTAATGTATGGTCTCATAATTTTAAATTGCTCTACATTTTTATTTATTTTTCATGTGTACATGAAATAACAGTTGTGGTAAGTGAAAATGGTAATGCTATTTGAATTCTATTCTTTTATTTTGACTGTATTATCGAAGTGTTATGCATATACAAATTATAGGTGTTTAACTATCAGATTATACAAATTTATGCTTACCAATATTAGAACAGTTTTAGTTATGCAAGTTTGTAATTGTGCGACATGTACAATTTTATCAAATTATGCATAGCGCAACATCCATAAGTATTTTCGTTCAGTGTAGCATACAAACATGTATAATATAAAATTTTCAAATCGAAGGAAAACAACTTTTTATCAACATAATATTATTTTATAAATGTGAACTCAGAAAGTATCTGATTTGTATTCGTTCACTACTGAAGCTCTGTCTTCCTTTTATGATTATTTTATTTACTGGGCATGAGTTTCATAGTTTACGTTTTCTTTAACTGAAGTTGTTTTGTTGCAGGAACATTTATTATTGTTCTATTACTAGAAGAAAACTATATTTAATTTTAAAACAATAAGAACTTAAGTCAAGGTGATTTTAAAGCGTTTAAATTGTGATTTTTACAAGAAGTACCTATATGAAACATTTCTTAATTATTAACATTTCAAAAATTAGTGTAAATCAAACAAAAGCTTGCTTGTGAAGGTCAAATAAAATATGAATTTGACAAAAAAACTGATAATTTAATGTAAAGTAAGAATGAAAACTATTCAGATTATTAGCTTTATAGCAGTCAACATAAACTCTAATAATCTGAATAGTTTTTATCCTTATTTTTACCAATATTTATATTGTACAATGTATTACCAATTCTTAAGTGTGTCCGACCTACTTCAGTTATTTAATGCCACTTAGTATAATATGTGTTACATAATTTATTGTAAACCACCATTTGACAACACTCTACCGTGATTTTAACATGAAACATTGCTGTTCATGTTACTACAGAAACTAAATTTGTCCAATTAATTTGGAAAATCTGTCAGGCGAAGCCAACAAAACTTTTTTAAAACTTGCTGCTATGTTTGGTTTGAATTAAGGAACTTCTTGTTGTCATCTCATGTTCTATTTTAAAAATGACAGTTTGATTTACAAATTGTAAACGTTGTCAAACTGTTGGCCCGTCCTGTATAAATAATAATTAAAGTAAGATGTTTTCCTTGACTTACGTGCGTTATTTTCTTTTAAAGACTGAATTCGTTAAAGCATATGTGTACGTTTCAGTTTAATATTACACAAAGCATATTTACATAAGTACACCCTCACTGGTGCTTTGGTGAAATTTCCTGAAATTCGAGGAGGTTGAGTGAATAAAACGCGCTAAACTCGACCTTACCGTGAACACGAGATATGAAAGAAAATATTTTTCTATAAGTTTACATGCATATTCAGGCCCTGCTTACTCGTAATTACACCAAAATGGGACCCACTCATCTTAGGGCTCCAGCACGAACAGGAATTTATTATTTAAAATTACTCAGCTGCGTTGATAAACATATTATACCGTTGATATTTATCCGCAGGAATATGTGTCAATGTTTCATTTATTTAATTAGAACTATGTCTTATAATTATAAAACACAAGTAACTATGTATTTTGTTGAAAAAATTTAGTAGTACTATTTATTAATATTAAATCAAACCCTATTGTACACAGTGGACCATTTTTGATGATTAATCAGTTATTTGTGGGAATAGAAGAAAACCGTTTTCTCAATCCTATGTTAATTTTAAGTTATATGTCTCAGTTCATTCGGAAATATCGACTGGAAAGTAATTTTACTGAAAAACTATTTTCCACAATACTGTCACGAATAAATATGTCACATTTGAACGAAAATTATCGAAGTCGACTCTTGTCCAATGAAAATTGTAAGAAAATTATCAAAACTCGTTTTTTTTTTATTTTTAATAACACAAAATTTAATGCGCATGTTCTTAGATTTAATTCAAAAAAATTGCATAGTGAGCAAGTTCAATCAACTTGATGTTATTTTTCAGCATGAAGTTCCCTCTATTAAAACGTTAATTTTGTATATGTTTCAGGACTTTGATCCACAAACTAAGCAGAAGTTGGTAAATCATGCTAAACAATTTCCGCGGTAATTATGTCGCGTCGATGACCGTACTTATGAATATCTTACTGTGCAATTTTTGTTATTTAAATCTGAAAACACGCGCGTTAAATTTTGTGTTATTAAGTAGAAAAACAAATTTCGATATTTTTTTCAAACGAAAATTAAGCAGAAGTTGGTAAATCATTCTATACAATTTCCGCGGTGATTATGTCACGTCGTACGACCGTACTTGTGAAAATCTTACTGTGTAATTTTGTTAATGAATCCCGAAAACACGCGCGTTAAATTTGTGTTATTCCAAAAAGTAGAAAAATAAATTTCGATATTTTTTTCAAACCAGCCATTAGTTGAGATATTTGGAAAACTATTTTGAAAACTGAAACTTTAAGCAGGCATTTTATTCATATCAAAACCAACTCCGGTTGCTGCGGTGCATTTAAGATTAGATCTCTTTCGCAAATTTGGACTTTATAAGACTTTGTAAGAACAGCGAGATCTGCGTCAATTTCTGAATAAAATGGTTTTCGAATTTTCAAAATATCTCACTAACAGCCAAGATATTGTTACGAATAGTTTCTCGGAAAAATTCTTCTAGAGTCTTTTTCGAGAAAAATAGCTTTAGATCGCGAAAACTGTTTTTTGCTGTTCCTTGTAACTAAGAAATCCTGTGAGACCATAAAAAATAGTCCACTCTCTGCTCTGTAATATTTTTGAGTGTTAGCGTAGTTGCCTTGATTACATACAGGATGTTCCAGTTCACCCGGCTTCCGTCTTAGTCTTCTTGTACTCACTTTGTATCATACGGAGCCTATTTTAAAATTAGTTTGACGTATACAGAGTGTTCCGTTTGGTCTGGGCAGCATGTCACTTCGGTATTTTAAATGGACCACCCTAAACAGGGTGCGTCATATTTATGCCTTTCTGTAATAACTTTCTTATTAATAGAAACAAATACAAAACTTTTAAGAAAAATTGTCTGATATGCCAAAAACTGCACACCTCCATTTTTTTAACGACATGGTATATTTTTATAATGGATTTTGAAAAAAAATGTTTCTCTTTCTCTTAGTTTAAGAGCTTTTCCATCTCAGTTAAAAATTTTGAGAAAAACACTAAAGTCTTTTCAATCGCAATAAACTATAGATATAGCCAAACATTTCACAGGGCTCGTTTGTTTTAACAAATAATCATGTAAATACTAGGACTAATGCCGTGTTCCAAATGTTCATTTGACAGGAAGATGTGTACTAGATTCTAAGTCGGATGTCCCCACCCACACAAAACGACGAGTGAAGCAGACTAGAATGTATACTTCCCAATGCAGTCAATTTCATATCCATAACCATATACATATTTACCGCTGTACAGTACAAATAAATGATATTAAAATAACCTATTACTTTCAATTCCCTATTACTTTGTAAGATAGCGCCACTCTCGTTTATTAGGACCATGCCATTCAATGCATGCGTACCTGCATGCTTGATACACAGGGAGATTCAGGAAACCCATTCATTAAAAGTTTACGGACTTTCTCTTTGTATTTCTATTTCATATTTTGCAGTTATAAGTTAGCGATAATGATCTATTAAAATATAATATTTCCAACTTTCAGACACTGTACCGGAAGTTGCTGTCACCTTTCTTATTTTAAATGGAATACCTCATTTTTTATTACATTTTTGAAATCTTCATGAAACTCTAAAAATGTTTTGTGTAACATGTGATACAAGAAAAGTTAGCCGTTTTAGAGGTATTACCATTTTTTAAAAAAGTTCAAAATTGCAGTACCTTGTTTATGATGCTGCCATCTTTGTGTAACAAAAGCCATAATTTCAATGTTTGGCCTGTAGTAGACTATACTCATAAGCTTTTAGGTCATACCTAATTTTCCACAAAATTGTTTACGGGCTGGTTGAAAAGTAACCTATTCGAACTGATTTCAACTGTCGAGAAGTCATGTTTTTTAAATAGAACGCCCAGTATATTTTTATACCATAAGGATCAAAATTAGATGCTTTTTCGAATTGTATTAGCATTCCCTATACCCATCTCTTACCTTTCTCTTTCTGTTCATGATTTTCTCTTTGACACATTATTTTTTTCACTTTTCAGTATTATTTCTGAATAGTGTGCTATGAAAATTTAACAAACTGAGGTTTTTTTAAATTAATTCTGACTGTGATCCCAATTTCATTTTAAAAAACCGAAAAATAATATTTAAATAAATATCTATTATGTGAACTTTTTATTTACATATGCCGCATGTATTCTTGGTATGACTTTTTACACATTTACAATGAGAAATTTACACTTACAATACAAAACTTTATGAAAACTAATAAATAAACCAAAAATATTAAAAATAATACACAATATTGGCTCTAAGTTGTCCTCAGTCATTATTTATTAATAATAACTTTCTATTGTATCTTAGTTATAACGTATTATCCTCCACATAACAATTTTAACAACTTCTTGAATTATCGATTTTCTTTCATCAAATACATTTATTATGTCTGCGTTTGAATTTTAATTTTTTGGTTCTTCGTAGCGATTGTACTGTGTTTTTTTAATCCCTACTAGACGGATGATTTCAAAAATTATAATTTCTCTAGTTTTCATAGCCCACTATTTAAAAGCAATACCGAGAAATGGAAAAAAATTACGTGTTAAAAAGAAATCATCGATAACGAATCAACTATAAAAGATAGGTATAGGAAATGCTAACGCAGAACAAAAGAACATTCAATCCTGATTCACATGGTATAAAAATATACTGGGCGTTCTATTTAAAAAACATGACTTTTCGTCAGTTGAAGTCAGTTCAAATAGAAGTTACTTTCTAAGCAGAAAGAATGTCACTGTATCCTACCACGGGCCAAGAATTGGCATCGTGGTTTTTGTTGCACAAAGATGGCAATATCATAAACGAGGTTTGGACTTGTAAAGCTTTTTTTAAAAAATGGAAATACCTCGGAAACGGTTAATTTTTCTTGTATCACATGTTGCATAAAATATTTTTAGAATTTTATAAGAATTGCAAAAATGCATTAAAAGCTGGGTTATTCCATTTAAAATAAGAAAGTCGACAGCAACTTCCGGTATAAACGGAATTGTCCGAAAATTAAAAACATTATATTTTGATATATTGATTTTGATATCCTTATCGTTAACTTATAACTGCAAAATATGAAACAGAAATTCAAAGGAGAAAAATTTTTTTTAAGGGTTGCCTGAATCTCCCTGTAGATAAGCATGCTAAAAAATAGTACTACATTTAAGGCTCTTTTTAGCTAAGCATTTCACTGTAATATCTGCAAATTTGTAGGTTAGTAGTGAGTTCCTTGTTACCTTTTGAAAGTTACTTTATTCTCGGCAATGTTAATAAACAAAAATACTTTCATAAAATTCTAAATTACCATACGGAATAACACCTTAGAGAAAAAATATTTCAGTTAACTAAATCTTTAATTGTACGACCTTCTACACTAAAACATTTCCTAAGTCTTTTAACAAAGTTGCTTAAACCCTCTCCAGCGATAAATATCAAATGCCTACTTTTTAAGTAAAAATTTTATCAGAAAAATTTTGTGCAAATCGTTTTTGATTGCAGTGAAAACCTCGAGCAGCCTCTGGACAGCTGTTTCAGCCCTGCTTGGGGCTTCTTCAGCAGAGACGTAGCTTCAATTTGTCTATCCTACTGCAATGTCAGGTCAAAAAGCGATAGTAAGATGTCGCTATTTTATCTGTTTAAAAATTTTATGTTTAGAGATTCTAAGGTCTAATATAAACTTTTCTCAGTTAGTAGGAAATAAAGGATTATTTTTTGTTTTTAGTCAAGGGCAACTATATTACAAAAATATATATCTAATAAAAAGTAGAACCCTTTGAAAAAATTCTACGCATATCCCTTGAAATTGTTATCCAAGGAATAAAGTCATTTTCGCACCATAACCCGTGGCAAGAAAAATTATTACAGAAATGTAGAATTTTGACTCACCCCGCATATTTTTACCATTTTCGGATTCCGGACTGAATTTTAATGTGACTATCTAAACCGTTTTCGCAATATTCAACTGTTGCAATACTTCAAACGAATGTAAATATCTTCCGAACAAATAATGTTAGAGACTTGCGGTTTTTTCCAAACTTTCACCTTGGAACGCTTTTTCATTGACAATGAAGAAAAAAAATCAAGTTACAAAAATTCTTACAAACAATTTAATAAACCTGAAAATATTCAAACTACGGCAACCAGGTCTAGTGGGAGATGCGTTATTTAATTCTCTTTTTAATGATATTCTCGTTTCTCTATTTCTCTTTTCTCTATTCTCTTTTCAATGATATAGGGTTATCAATATCTGTCTAATAGTTTCTTCATAGCACTTAGGTTTTTTTTTACAATTTTTAAAAATATAAAAATATGTAAGGTATTCCACTTAACGAAGTAACATAACTCGCAGGACAAACGAAACATTGTGTACACACCAAACTAACTTTAAAATATGCTCCACATGATACGAAGTAGCTTTCATTCGAAACATTTAGATATTTATAAAATAAATAACTACAGCATTATAAAGGAAGCCGCCTTAAGTCGAACAACCTGTATATGTATATGTAATTTATAGAGAAATTTGATTGTAGAGAAATGATTAATGATAATATAATATTTGTTCTTACAGGTTATACGTACCAATAATTCTCAAATGTCAACTATACAGCGTGTCTCTAAACCTATGTCTTTAATTGAAACCACAAATAGTGGTCAAGAAAAGAAGTAAAATTTGTTATACAACTATTGGTCAGATAGCAATAATAACGCAGATAAAAATTATTTTACTTTTTCATAGAAATTCTTTAAGGGTCGCTTAATGCAGCTTAAATGTTCCGGCGGAGCTTGGTTTTCAACTATTCTCCGACATTCGGGACCATAAAAGTCATAAAAGCGCAGACCATGACCTAATGCACAGATATTGGACTTAAGGCAGGTCAAATATCGTGTTTTCTGTTATTTTTAAAAGCAGATACATTTGTAGCTAGGTAAGTTCTTAATAGTTTAAAATATTCTGTGTGTGTTGCATTAATTTATGATTAGATATGTACTAATCCGTACTTTAACAGATAAATTAAAAAAATCCAATCTAAAGGCGATCGAAAAAGAGAAAATTCTTACATCATATTAATTTGTAAATTGCCAGTTTACAATATTGATTACTAAAGTTATTGTATTTATACAGCAAAAATAAATTTGTTTCTTTATTAAAACTACGACGAAAAGACGAAATAAACGTCTGCACTAGGCGAGAGTTTTGTATGTGTTTAAGCAGACGTGAAAACTCTGCTTCAATATTATCCTTATAAAAGCATGTGTTTTGTGTTGCAATGTAGACAATTAATAAAATAGTTCGATTGAGAGCTAGCAAAGTTATTCAATCACTTATTTTGAACCCATAGATTATTGTGTGTACAGGCAATTTAATTTATTGAAATTTTTCATAGTACTCATACTCCAATTCTTGCTTTCCGTTTTTACAATAGGAATAGTTTCTGCTCTTGCAATACTTATTCTGCAGCTATTAGTGCTATAATTAAAAAATAATTTCACGCATTTTCAACGAAGTTACAAACTAGCGTACGAACATGTTTAATTACTTCAGCAAAAATCTAACGAAGATTAGGTACTCGTTTCTAACATAATTGTTATTGTCTATTACAAAAAAAAACAAACGTTCTTACTTATCGCATGTTGAAAATACAAATAAACACGCCTAAGTCCGCAAGTAGGATTCAGGTAAACTTTTTCGTTCGTGAAAAATGTACACAAAACGAAAAAATAATCTTCTACCTAGCTGAATTTTCTTGTACGAGCTGATTAAAGTTGGTATCAATATCTACTGTCTGCAATGAAGTAGCAGCTACATTTTCAAATTTGCATTTTCCCTACGGCCTTCTTATTACAAATGTGCAGTTCATTTACTTACATCATACTAACAGCGTTGTCAAATTTTGGATTTTTTGAATCTTCAAGTGATACTGGAATGTATTACCTGAATCTTTAGTGGGGGTTATGGGACACTTTTATAGTTTCCGAAGTATTACCAAAATACGAAAATCGTACGTTCTTCGGAGTGGGGTGAGATCCAAAAAACGGGCGATTGGGCAGCTAAAAAAAATATGTGCAATTCTTATGTTAAGCTAGTCTATTACAATTAATTACTACAAAGTTTCCTTGAAATCTGAATTTCGGGGCTCCCGATGTTTCCTTGTGAATAGAAGTAAATTAATTAAATTAAATTAATTAACTTTTTATTTGAATCCCGTAATGTACCTCACGCAATGCCGTGGTTATCGAAATAAATCATGATTTGGAAAACGCAATGAGAACTAGTTTTTGTTTCCAATTAAAGAAAAATTAAAAAAGAGATGCTCCTATACGTAATTTTTCTAGTGTTATCGAAACTCGTAACGTTTCAACTTCAATCAATTAATAACGTTAGTTATAAAAAATTATAAAGTGTACTTCGACGAACATATACTACACAGCGATGCTCTTTCGAGCCCGAAATGCGCTCTACCCGCTCTCGATTTCTTGGGAGAATCGTGATTTCATTCATAATGGGCACACACACAATCAGGTGGGCCTTCGCGCCTAACTGAAGATTTGAAGGCTCGGAGGTAAGTGCGAATGTGTGTACGCTGAACTACAGTATGCAAATAAATCTATCATACTTGCTCGCAGACTTGCCTCTTCAGGCAGGCGCGAAGGCCTACTGGATCCGGGCATAAGATTGTTAATTAGACAGGGCTGTTAAAATTTAGAGGTTCTTTAAAATTTAAAATACAGTTCTATGATTGGTTGTTACCGCAGCAACAAAATTTAACAGCCCTTTGAATTTAACGGTTCTGATATAGAATAGAGCCCTATTAATTTTGATTAAACTATGTAATTTCCATTTTCAATAGTGATCCTTTGCTATCATTCTGCCAGCATTTGTATTCCTCGATGATACCAGCCAACTTCTCCAGAGTCAAGAAATTCTTGATTGATACCGACTTCGCGATATTCGTTAAAATTTCTCTCTTTAAGGAAATGTTTCATCGAACAAAGCATATTGTATTTCGAAGGAGCAATGATCGGACTATATGTAGAAAGAGGAAGAAGAGTGCATCCAGGCACCATCAGTGTTTATTGAGACTTAATTGTAATATATCGGTTTTGCATTATCCTGGTGGTTCCCTAAACGTAAAATTTCGTGTCATTTGGTAAGTTGAGCACAACAGACTGCAGCATTAACTACACTGACATTTGAAACAAGTTCAAAATGGACCACGACAAAGATATTCCACGAAACACTGAGCATTACTTATCTTATAAAGCGATATTTCTTGACGACTGAAACTGACACTTGCTGAGAATTAAGCTATTATCTATACCAGTACGGATTCTTAAAAAAATCGATATTTCTTCATAAATCAAGATTTGTCACAGAAAACGCTTGCCGCAGGAATTTTGAAGTAATTTTGTACAAATGTTTAAAGCGTTTAACTTGAGATTCATTTGACGTTATGTGAAATTTTTGTAGAACGTTTAATAATCGTACTACGACATCTTAAGTGGTTGAATTGAATGCTCCCAACTCGACTGACAATCGATGTTGTAGTAACCGGATTTTCTTTAATAAATTGCAAAAAAAATCTTGGTTAATCTTTAAAGGGCAACCGAGGTACGACTTCTTCGAAGAGTAATATCGCCATTTCTAAAATTTGTAAATTCACGTTGAGCATGTCTTACGTTAAGAGACTCTTATACTCGTATAACAACAGTTCAAGAATTCTTCGTTTTTGGTTATTCTTTGTAAGAACACACAATTAAGTACGGGTTAACAGTAGCGTAGTATATTGTTTAGAGAACTATACTCTTTAATTCGTAAATAAAAAATTATATCTCGCTACCTTCGAAATAAGAATTAGTTGACAAAGAAGAAAAACGACATTTTTTCCGAACAATCTAATATTACCAGGGATGCCGGACGTTCAAGTTTTAACCGATTTTTTTTTAGATTTACTTGAAACATCAAGGCGATACCATTACAGTTTTACTTGTAAGTTTTATTTATTTAGTATTCTCTACTGTTGTCTTTTTTTATGCTGGGCCACACTAGCGTGTAATGCCATTAATTACTGCGCTATTTGGCATTAAACACAGATGTGGCCACGACTTAACGCGCTAATTTGTTTTCGTTGTTATGAATAGCGTTAAACGTTAGACGATAACACGGGTGACGGTCTATTTTGCCACTTCAAAAGGATGATTTTGTCTGGTCCAGTGATAAAACAGTAAATTCATAATATAATAATTTACATAGACTATCTGTCTATCCATCTTGAAATTATTTTATTAAAAACCACGTTATTTATTGACTTGACGCCGAGTGCAAGTGTAGCCATTCGAAGTTTAATCTATATTTTTGGCGCCTTAATTATTACGACGGTAGACGTTAACGTTAGTGTGGCCATAGCATTTATTAACTGCCTAACACATTACATACTGTGTCGAAACAAAAAAGGATTCTTACAATATTTTCCCGTCCACATTTTGAATTTCCTTGAACAAATTTTTCACAAAAAAAGAGCAAATCAATTAAATTTTGGGCCACTTTATTCATCATAACGGTGATTAAAATGTACTTCATTCATGAGTTTAAATTTATACAATTTAATTATTTTATGAATGTAACTAATCTTTGTTTCTATTATCAATTTGTAACTTGGGCAATACACCACAGATAAAATAAACTTTCTTGAATACTTAAAAATAAAACCTTTATAATTATCGTCAGATTACATGTTTATAATAAAAAGTAAAAAATGATTAAGAAAAAGTTTTACCTTTAGTTGTACCGACCTCGATTAACTTTAACTCAAATTAACTGATCGAAATTAGGTACTAATACTACTATACGGGTTGCACTGACCTTAATTTTCCCTAATCTTGATTAACAAACTTGCATTGACCTTAATTTTCCCTAATCTTGATTAACAAACTGAATTAGTTAATCCGGCAATATGACTCGATTAAAGTTTCTAATATGAGTTAAAAGTGTTTATGGCAGTTTATTGAAAGTTAACAGTAGCGTAAAATATGTTTTCTGAAGACTGAAAATGTTTGAGGCTGAGTTGCACCAACGTCGTTGTTAATTAATCCTTGGTTAAGTATAGAATTTTCTATGCTTTAATTCGAGATTAGCTTATATACACATAAAACTACAAAATAACCCATTATTGTTATATTGGAGCAAGTAGCAGAAGTCTGTTTATCAAAAAAATTATAATAATTCAACTAAAATCATTTAAATTCAACGCAAATTTCTTCTTAAGAAAGGAAAAAAAAACAAAATTTTTAAAATTACTTTTATACTGATTTTACAAACTGTTCGGTCAATCATAATTACAAGTCTTGCGAAAGTACTATATTTACAAATAAAAGATAATTTTTTATTGACGACAAACAAATATATAATTTTAGTTACTGAAAATACTTTCGTGCCCTTTCCGAGTTATCGGCCGTACGCAAAAAATATAAATACAAGACAAGGTGCAAACAGAAACTGACGATCTGACAGATGAACTGGAAAATGACCAATCGTAACACGTAACTTACGTCGTCATCCATACTAATGACGTTTCAAGTTAATCTGAAATCAACTAATTCGAGTTGGTACAATAGTAAAGTCAAAATCACGAAAGATGAGCCCTGCGTCATAAGTAACCGAAGCAAAAACCGACAAATATTTCAGTATTGTTTCCGTTTCCATGATGAATAAGAAAAGGATAGATTACGTATTGTTTGTCGATTTTTGCTTCGTAACTAATTTCGCAGGGCTCATCTTTCCCGACGACAACTACTGGATCTTTCCTCTTTTCGAAATGGACTTTCCAGCCAGATCGTTAGTTCTAGGGTGCAGTAATTATGCATTTCAAAATCACCACCAATCAACTTAGCATTACTTCATTAGTTTAATGATGCATCAAATTCAAGCTATGTAATTTAAATAATTAAAGCGTTTGCATGTTTCTGCTTTTATTTTTCAAACACAATAGATCTTAATTGTAAGAGTGTGTTTTCCATTCAGACTCCCACTAAGTTGTAAACAACATTTTTTATGTCTTTATTGTCATTAAGTAACATTTTAACGCTAACATGCTTTAGAGAATAAAAATATTAATGTGCGGGAAAAATACCACCGTAGTAGCTCTCGGATTTATAACTACAAAATTATTTTTAAATTTTATTACATATTAAAAATTTAAAGTATTAATACAATCAATTTTAAAAATTTATTGTGTTTAAATACTTTCAATTTTTAAAATGAAAAATTGTAAAATCTGAAAAAAAAAACTGTTTTGCAAGTATAAACTATTTTTTTTATTTCCTTTTTTTCGTACAAATATCTCGGGCTTTGATGTACAGCGTCAACTGTCAACTAAATCCGGATCCAAATTTTGCAACTTAATATTTCCCGATGCTTTTATCCGTTTTATTCTTTGTTTCGGTTAGGTTCTGGGAAACGATGTCTTAATGATGTTTCATCAGTACAACCCACAGCAGCGCAGTTTGGTTTTCCTGCCATTTTCTTTAGCTGCAAACACAACTTGTACAACAAATAGAACAGATATGTGTACAAATGAGGTTCAAAAGAGCAATACTTACTGCTTTATCACCAACTAGCAAACTTGTCAACCAATAAATCAATTATTGAATAAAATTAAACAAAAGTTTTTACAAAACATACTACAACAAAAATCACAACAAGCACATGTAACAAATAAATTAACCGTGTTCGTTGAGTTCGTTCTGCTATATGATACCAGTCGATAATGTTGGTATGCCGGTCGGTACAATAGAGGTACTGCAAATATAAAACCTTGCTAAGAGTGATGGTGGCGTGATCTACCGAAATGTGCGGGTACTAAAAGCGCTGTTTTGACATTCCATAAGATTGTGCCCCCCTTGGACACGGCCAAAAGAAACGGTGCACACGCCAACGACGGAACGATTTGCCCAGATTTGTATTCGAATCAATGGAGCCCCCACCACTGCTTTGCTGAATTCAGGTTCTACGCACAATTTTGTGAACCGAAGGTTGCAAAGAATTTCCACGGCGCAGTGCAATATCCGAGGAATCGAGTTCCAATCAGAGCTCCTGATCAGCTCTAAATTATATTAGAAATTCGTGGTTCACCCGACAGCAAGCGACCATGAATTTCGCTCGCCAATGCGTACACTCTGACCGAGCATTCCGGGCCAGCGTACATACAACCACACAACCGTATCTCGAATCAATCTTTTGGACGATACACTTGTCTCCCAGCGACCGTACCGCCACAGCGACACAAAGATACGGACGGTCGCCGAACAAGTAGAAACAATGCTGGGTGACAAAATTATAGAACCAACTCGTTACCTTGGAGCTCACCAGTAATCATCATTAACAAGAAGGACGGAGGTTCTCGTTAACCAAAAAACAGTCCCACAGTGGTACCGATTATTGCCGACATTCTGCAAGAACTAGTCCCGCAAGAACATTCAATACTCTGGATTTGAAGAATGTAGATGCTAAGTCAAAGACCCTCACCGCGAGCTAGCAGTAAAATGCTTAAAGTTCCATGCTTTCTCAAGCATTTTGAATTCTTTACATTGGAATTGGGAGCCATGATCTTAGGCTCAATTCTCACACGGCAGCGCGTCGCATCGTGTTGTCTTGCTGCTTCGAAAAGTTGTCATGGTTTCAAATGCAGCAATTCTCACTCGGCTGCATTTTATGTCAAAAAATTACATACAAAGCATAGGAACTAAAACGACGCGACGCGACGCGCTGCAGCGCGCTGACGTGTGAGAATTGAGCCTTATCTAATTATATTGAGTATTGTGGCGCGCCACCCAGCTTACTACGTCAAACTGAAGGCGTCAAGAAGTCGGTTCGTTATGCGTCATTGGCTGCTACGCCACCGGGGCCTATACCGAACAACTAGACTTTTCCACCGATGGAACAGACGAGAAGGCAGCGTAGAATATAAAATCGGCCGGCGTGGACTCAGGAGTCAGTCGAGTTCTAATTAGCGATCTCGAAGTTAGATTTAGTGTATAAAATAAATTGTTGCAAATAAATTAGATTGTAATCATTATTAAATTACGGTTAAGTTTTTACCGAGTGTTTTTATTCAATATAATAAACAAATTCATACCCTAGAAACGTAACAGTGGTGTCGGTGTGCGGGTTTGTGCAAATAAATAAACAATTTAAAGTAAACTAAATTTAATCAGATTATTAAATAAGTACAGTATCGGAAAAAAACAATGGCTACGAGAAAAGTGTTGTTGAAAGACTTAAAAGTGGCCGAATTAAAAACCGAATTGGAAGAACGAGAGTTAGAAACCTGTGGTTTGAAAGGCGCACTTCAACAGCGTCTCCGATGCGATTTGTTGACAGCTGGTGAAGATCCAGAGACGTTCCTTCTCGAAATTTCGTGTGGTCCCACCGATTTTAATAAAATCTTGAAGGATGAACTTCGAGAACAATCTAGAAATTTAGAGGAGAAGCTTCTAGAACAATCTGGAAATTTCAAGGACGAATTTCGAGAACAATCCAGAAATTTAGAGGAGAAGCTTCTAGAACAATCTGGAAATTTCAAAGACGAATTTCGAGAACAATCTGTAAACTTCAAAGACGAGTTGCAAACTAAATTGATGGATCTAGAAATTTAGAGGAAAAGCTTCTAGAACAATCTGGAAATTTCAAGGACGAATTTCGAGAACAATCCAGAAATTTAGAGGAAAAGCTTGTAGAACAATCTGGAAATTTCA
Organism: Prosopocoilus inquinatus; assembly: GCA_036172665.1. NCBI lineage: Eukaryota > Metazoa > Arthropoda > Insecta > Coleoptera > Lucanidae > Prosopocoilus > Prosopocoilus inquinatus. The sequence goes on along the minus strand of CM069870.1, from coordinate 41,007,516 downwards.
AGGACGAACTTCGGGAACAATCCAGAAATTTAGAGGAGAAGCTTCTAGAGCAATCTGGAAATTTCGACAAATTACAAAATAAATTGTTGGAACAATCTAGAGACTTAGACGAGAAATTTCGAGAGCAATCCAGGAATTTCGACGAGAAATTTCTAGAACAAACAAAACGACTTGAAGCTTCAACAGAAAATTCGAAATTGAAAATAAAACCACCAACGTTCGATGGAAAGTCTTCTTGGCCCAACTACTTCAAACAGTTCGAAGCAGCTGCAAAGGTGAACAGATGGACGGCCAGCGAAAAAGTCACTTCGTTAATTGTGGCCTTGAGAGGGGACGCTATCGATGTGCTACAGACGATACCGCCAGAGGAACAAGAAGACTTCGACAAGCTGGTGAATAGGATAGAAATGCGTTACGGACAGGCCTACCTGACCGAGGTGTACCATGCGCAGTTGAGGAATCCGTTGGTGTCAGTTGGCATATCCCACAGCTCCTGTTGAATTCCTCAAATGTTTGACGGTGCAGATCTTCATAGATGGAATCCGTGACCCAGACAACCAGAAGGCATTGAGAATAACCCATCCGAAGACGTCCAAGAACGCATTGGCTTATGCCTTGGAATTTGAAGCGGCGAGACGAGTCTCAAGAGGGCATATCAAGGTGCGAGCGGCTATGGACTTCCAAGAGGAATAAGAGGAAGAATCCGCTAACGCCAAGGTGGGATCTGCTATAAAGGAGCGACCCAGGGAGTATGCCACCGCCGAGGATGTTCGCCGCATTGTGGAACAGGTCTTCAAGCAGAAGAAGCTGCTGGTGTGCTGGAATTGCCAGGAGGAAGGACATGTTCGCAGGCGATGTCCAAAGCCCAGACAGGATCCAAGGAAGCCACAGTTAAAACTAAGCCGGGTCGGTGCAGAGGGGCAAACGTCAACCCGTATTCAAAGGCCCCCAAAGACGAAATCCAAACAAGTAATATCCCTACTGTAGTAGATGTTACCATTGATGACAGTCCTCACACCATATTATTGGATACGAGTGCGACGAAGACTATCCTAAAACCCGACGTCATTAAGTCATCTGGACGCATCAAGCCGACCATGTGGAGAATGAAAACTGCAACTGGAACATCAGCAACTGTCCACGGTGAAGTAGAGGTTATCATCACCATTGGTTCAACTCCAATAAAACACCGTGCACTGGTGCCAGACATAGAGGACGAGGCAATTTTGGGCATGGACGTCATGTGTGCCCACGGGTTCCAATTGGACTTAAAGCATGGTGTGATGGCGGTCAATAATGAGGAGTTGGTTCTACATCAACGAGGAGACGTGGACGTTCGAGTAGTCCTCGCTGAAGACGTTGTATTACCCAGCAGGACTGAGGTTATCGTCGACGCAAAACTGGACGGTGTTTTTCAAGATGGGCAAGACATTACGGTTGAACCTAATACTGATGATCAGAGGATTGGAAGAGTCCTCGTTGGGAAAATATTGTTGACGGCGAAGAAAGAAGTACCTGACCCCCTGTTGAACGTCAATTGTTTCTCCGTCAATATCAAGAAAGGAACCATCTTTGGAAGGTGCACCATGGTGTCCTCCATCTCCCGCCAACTTGAAGCAAACGTGCCAGAAGCAAAAGTCCCAACTAAATTATGGGAAATGGTTATGTCAACAGCCCAGGAATTGACTCCAGACCAGAAGACAAAAGCAAAGAATTTGATCGGCCGCTATTAAGATGTATTCGAGGTAGAAAATGGATCCAAGGGAAGAACTGATGTCGTGAAACACAAAATAGAGACTGGAGAAAAAAGACCTATCCGTCAAGCTCCAAGGCGATTACCATTGGCGAAGCGTGAGAAAGCGGAACGCATTATTCGCGAGATAGAAAAAGAAATGTAATAGAACCATCAAGCAGCCCTTGGGCGTCACCAGTAGTGCTTGTGAAGAAGAAGGATGGGTCCACCAGGTTCTGTGTAGACTACCGGTTACTCAACAATGTCACCAAGAAGGAAAGCTATCCCCTGCCACGGATTGATGATACCCTGGACACCCTGGCCAGCTCAAAGATCTTCTCAACTTTGGACTTAAAGAGTGGATATTGGCAAGTGGAGCTGGGGCCTGAAGATCGCGTAAAGACGGCGTTTTCCATTGGTATGGATCTGTGGCAATTCACAGTGATGCCATTCGGGTTATGTAATGCTCCAGCGACATTCGAGATGTTAATGGAGACGGTTCTGAAAGGTCTGTCCTGTCCTGGACAACGTGCATGGTGTACCTTGACGACATAATTGTCGTGGGACAGACGTTCGACGACCACCTGAGGAACCTGGAAGGAGTGTTCCAGCGGCTTCGCGAAGCTGGACTAAAGCTTAGCCTCAAGAAGTGTCACCTGTTCCAGAAGGAAATGAATTAGCTGGGGCACATCGTTAATGGAAATGAAATCGCCGTGGACCCTGTGAAGATTCAGGTGGTGAAACTCCCAGAAATAAACACCAAATAAAGAATTTCCTTGCCCTGTTGGATTTGCAGACATTACTAAGCCGTTGACAAAACTCACTGAAGAAGGTCGTCCATTTGAATGGGACCAACAGTGTCAAATTGGTTTTGAACAACTAAAGCAGTACTTGATTAGTGCTCCTATTCTGAGTTATCCTCTCCCGGAAGGCAAGTTCGTCGTGGACACAGATGCTAGCAACGTTGGGATTGGTGGCGTACTCTCCCAGATACAAGAGGGGCAAGAGAAAGTGATCTGCTACCTCAGTAAAGTCCTATCAAAACCGGAACGAAACTATTGCGTCACAAGAAGGGAATTGCTAGCCGTCGTAAAAACGATAGAACATTTCTACAAGTACTTGTATGGTAGACGCTTCCTCCTGAGGACCGACCATGCCGCTCTAAAATGACTTCTCCGTTTCAAGAACCCAGAAGGGCAAGTTGCACGATGGATCGAACGACTTCAGGAGTACGATTTTGAAATTCAGCATCGGGCAGGAACTAGCCATCGAAATGCCGATGCTTTGTCGAGAAGACCCTGTGCCGAAGACTATAAGCACTGTAGTCGTTTAGACGAGAATGTAGCCACGACTGCGAGGACAGCCATTGTTGACGACAAATGGCAAGGCGAAGAATTGCGAAGAGACCAGGAGAACGACATGGATTTGAAATTAGTGCTAGAGTGGAATCGCAGGAACGCGAGGCCTCCCTGGGAAGAGATAGCACCATGTGCACCGTCCGTAAAATCATACTGGTCGCAGTGGGACTCCATAGTGTTGGATCGTGGTCTTCTGAGACGAAGCATAGAGAATCAGGAAGGCACGGAACAGAAGACACAATTACTAATCCCCAAGAATAGGGTGCCAGAAGTTCTGAGGGAACTTCATGATGGAACTTCGGGAGGGCATCTGAGAGTTAAGAAGACTATGGAGAAGGTGCGCGAAAGATTTTACTGGGTGAACTGCAAGGAAGACGTGAAGGATTGGTGCAGAAAGTGTGCAGTCTTCGCAGCCAGTAACGGTCCCCACAGGCGGGGCAATGCCCCCATGAGACAGTACAACGTTGGAAGTCCTTTTGAGAGAGTTGCCATCGATGTAGCCGGCCCGTTTCCAGAAACGAATGGTGGAAACAAGTACATCGTCGTGGTAATGGACTACTTTAGTAAGTGGGTTGAAGCTTACGCCCTACCTAACCAAGAGGCAGTCACTATTGCGGAAGTCCTTGTCAGGGAATGGATCAGTCGGTATGGTGCACCTATGGAACTGCATTTAGACCAAGGAAGGAACTTTGAATCAGCCTTGTGCAAGAACATGTGTACTCTGCTCGGCGTACGAAAAACTAAAACAACTGCACTCCACCCACAGTCGGACGGAATGGTGGAAAGGTTCAACAGAACCATCAACCGACATTTGTCCAAGGTCGTTTCCGATCATCAGAGGGACTGGGACACGTACATTCCCCTGTTTCTAATGGCATACCGCTCGTCTGTTCATGAGACAACAGGGGAGACTCCCGCGAAAGCGGTATTCGGGCGAGAGCCGAGACTGCCCTGCGACCTGAAGTTTGGTGTGAAGCCTGGCGAAGTCTCTGCCGACGAAGATTACGTGAGCAAATTACGCAGGAAAATGGACGACATCCACAACCAAGTGCGTCACAATATACAGACGGCCAGCGATCGAATGAAGGAGCACTATGACATCAACGCTCAAAACGGGGGATACCAACCTGGAGCACTGGTCTGGCTTTATAACCCCCAAAGACGTCGAGGCCTGTCCCCAAAACTGCAGACCTCCCTTACAAAGTGATGAAACGGATCAACGACGTCGTTTACCGCATCAAGAAGGTCCCCCATGGCAAACCTAAAGTAATCCACTTCAACCGGATAGGCCCTTACCATGGAGAAGCAGATGAAGGGACAGTAAAAAGGGCGCAAGTTTCCGAAGTGAACTTCGAAACCTTCATGTCTCATCACGCTGAAGGAAGTAAGGCACGGTTTGGAGTGACCACGGAGAAGCAACAAGATCTCTTTAAAGTGCCACTGGAGTACAGTCTGGCCCACTGCGTAGCAGAAGACCTGAAAATGTCCAAAGGAATTGCTCAGGTGTTTAGGAAGAAATTTGGCCAAATCGAGGAGCTCCGAAGACAGCATCCCGTGGTAGGCAAGTATCTGCAGATCATCGATTCGACGGCAGATCGGAGGCGCCACGTGCATTATTTAGTCACTAAGAAGACATCAAGCGGTAAACCTGACTATCAAAGTATGTGAAGAGCCCTATATAGCCTGAGGAGACAGCTAATAGAGAACCACCAGATGAAGTTAGCCATCCCCAAATTGGGCTGCGGATTGGACGCACTAGACTGGAGAGTAATTCGAAGCATGCTGGAAGTCATCTTCCACAGAACGGGAATTGAAGTCCTAGTCTGCAGCAACCACCCACAGGCAATAGTCAGCAACAGCAAAACCGTGGACTGCTACTTCTTCCAGACGGGAAGTTGCAAGAATGGGCCAGCATGTAGATTCCGACACCCTCCTTCAAGACTATCACAAGGAACATTTCGAGACGAAACGTTTTTAAGAAGGTTGAAGTGTTTCTTTTGTATTTCTCCGCTGAAATTTTATACATATTTTACAAATACTTCTATAGACTATAGAAGACTATAGAACTGTAGAAGACTATAGTTTTTTTTTCGATTTGTTTAAACATTTCAGGCCAAATCACCAGTTCATGCGCTCTAAATTTGATTTTCTCTATGCCTAAATGATTGAGATGTCCCGAATCTTGCAATCCAGTGGAGGAAAAAGACGTCGACTGTGGTTGAAGTTTATATCTTTGATTGGTACAGCTTCAGCTCATCTCGTAAATCTATCGATCATTGTGAGACAGCACCTGAATCCCTATGATAGTGGTAAATGTAATAAGTGTCGAGTCTGTAAATTACTGCCAATTAAAACTAGAACGTTCTATGCTGATGAAAAATAAAACTCAACTTCAGAAGCAATCTATAAAGTATGCCTCTATAGTGAGATAACTTAAAATTTTTTATTTTGAGATTTTTTATAATTTTCAGTGATGTTCTATCCTACTCTTTTAATTTTCAAATTTACGAACAATTCTGCTCGAACACCAAGACGTTCTTAAATTACTCAAAACTACAGCGATGTATTAATAATATTTTTGCTCTTGGGGCATTTATATAAATAATTAAATAAAATATCCTTTGAAAAGTTTGAGTAATTAATCTTAAATATACTTTACCTGTCAAAAAATTAATAGCATTACAAATATTAGGTTGTTTGGAAAAGAATTTGGTTTTCGTCGTACCAAGGGTTGTCTTTTAAAATTAACCAAGATTTTTTTGCAATTTATTAAAGAAAAGTCGATTACTACTGCATATCGATTGTCAGTCGAGTTGGGTGCATTCAATTCAACCATTTGGTGCCACTTAAGGGGTGGTAATAAAATTATTAAACGTTCTACAAAAATTTTACATAACTTAAATGAATCTCAGCCTAAACACTTGTAGAAAATTATTCCAAAATCCTCGCGACAATCGTTTTCTCTGACGAAATATGACAAATGAAGAAATATGGATTTTTTAAAGAATCCCTGCTGATATAGCTTAATCCTCGACGAATATCAGTTTCAGTCGTTAACAAATATCGTTTTTGGAAGATAAGTAATGATTAATGTTTGGTAGAATATCTTTGCCGTGATCGATTCTAAACTTATTTCAAATGTCCGTGCCGTTAATGCTGCAGTCTATTGTGCTAAATTTACCAAAGTGCACGAAATGTTACGTTTAGGGTGCCCTGCATTAGTAAATGCAAATCACGTGATCCGCCACCAAGATAATTCAAAACCGCATAATATAATTAGGTTTCAATAAAAACTGATGGAGCTTGAATGCACTCTTCTTCCTCTTCTGCATATAGTCCGAACGTTGCTTCTTCCAATTACAATATATTTTGTACGATGAAACAGTTCCTTAAAGAGAGAAATTTTAATGAATACAGCATATCAAGAATTGATTTTAGAGAAGTTGACTGGTATCGAGAAATACAAATGCTGGTAGAATGATGGCAAAGGACACTAAAGAATATAGCAATAATATAGTTTAATCAAAATTAATATATTCCGTGTAATACAAGCATTCTAAGTTAAGATAACGACATTTTTTCCGAACAACCTAATACATTTTAAAATACAATTTTATTGTTTTCTTTAAAAGTGTTTTATTTGCATATGCAGTAATAACTAATAAGCAATACTCCTAGCGTTCAAGAATTGTTATTCCCAGTATGTCTCATCGAGCCTTCAGAAGGAAGACGAGAACAAAGATGGACCATCCGGCATCTTAATCGGGGTCAAATTGACTCTAGTAGGGAGTCCGTTAATTTATAGCGACTCCCTAACGGAGTCAGGTTGACTCCCTTTGAGGGAAATCGCCAGGGCCTGCAGCGAGAAAGGAATGTGCCTCGACCGTGATCGGAAATTATTTATAACTTTTGCTAACGATGCGGTTAGAAACACACAAAACGTATTTCAATTTAAATTCAGTTTTTTTAACCAGATTTATTACTACAAATAGCTGTGTAATTATAGTTGAGCGGATACTCCATAAAATTGATAAAAAAATCTTCAACTTAATTACGTTTCCAGTTTAGAAAATTAGACGTTAAACGAGAGAAGTTTTAATGAAAACTTTTTAGAAAAAAAAAAAAAAAATCTTTCATTATGCTTTGACAGCAAGCATGGCCGCCTCCTTGCATGGGGGACTCATTAGGAGCAAATCCCGCTTCAATTTGTCTATCCTACTGCAATGTTAGGTCAAAAAGCGATAGTAAGATGTCGCTATATTATATGTTCAGAAAACTTTTTAAGTTAAGGCTGTATGCTCGCTTACAGCTGAACTCGATTTCAAATGGGCGTATCACTATTTTTCGCATATATTTAGAAGAAACATACGTTCAACATGTGTTCCTGCATTTTTACACACAAACGAAAAGAACAGAGAACAGAATTACCACCTAAACATTTTCCTTGTAATTTATGACTCTGCTGTCACTGATCTTTATTTTTGATTGGTTTACGTGTCAGTTTGACACACCCACAAGAGAATATTCCGATAAGGCCTCATTCACATGGTTACCGCCCGCGGCCTCCTGCAAATTCTAAGGTCGAGCGCACACTCAGATGAGTAAATTTTTTTATGTAAAAGTGATGTAAATAAAAACGGCGACCTGATCTAACACAGAAACTATATAAAACTCGGGAAATAAAACTACGTCTGTCCGAAAGTGAAAGTCAAATGAAAACATTAAAAGTGCCTTAAAAACTGAACCCTGATTTAAACGTTGGAATAAATATTAATGACTGTGCCTTAAGATTATTGGAATAGGAATTAATACTGCTCTAATGTACCGATGCAAGAAAGAAAAAACACTCACAGAGCAAGTTCATGCGTTAAAAAAGGACATTATTAATTGCTCTAAGCACGTATTCGGCGAACATTCTGATTATGACGTTTATTTTTGCACCGGGTTCAAAGATAATGAAATTAATTCAGTTCCAGACTTAGTAGAAGTGTGGATGACTTCATGATATTATTGCTTGCTGCAATCATTTGACGCATAATGCACAGTTTACTTTTAAATATGAACATTAATGCAGCGGAGACGTACATTTCAATTGTTTCAAAATTTGTTGGTGGAAAAAGAGTTAACTTCTCTTTGAAAAATAGCTACGAAGTGAAATGCCACGCTGCGAGCCTTTCTTAAAATTTCAGTGAGCAATATCACCACCGCATTTATAAGAGAATGAATGGTTTACATATCAGTTTGATACACCCACAAGAAAACATTCGGATAAGGGTTCATTCACATGGGCACCGCCCGCGGCCTTCTGCAAATTTTTAAGGGCGAGCGCACACTCAGATGAGTAAAAATTTTTTATGTAAATTGATGTAAATAAAAACGGCGACCTGATCTAACACAGCAACTATTTAAAACTCGGGAAATAAAACTACGTCTGTCGGAAAGTGAAAGTTTATCAGAATTGAAACAATGACACAAAAAAACGCATCGCCTGTTTGATTTGAACCCTGATTTAAACGTTGGAATAAATATGACCGTACTTAAGGTTATTGGAATAGGAATTAATAGTGCTCTAATGTACCGACGCAAGGAAGATAAAATGCTCACAGAGCAAGTTAATGCGTTAAAAAAGGACATTATTAATTGCTCTAAGCACGTATTCAGCGATCATTCTCACTGTGACGTTTATTTTTGCACCGGGTTCAAAGATTTTCATGATATTATTGCTTGCTGTAATCATTTGACGCATAATGCATACAGCTTACTTTTAAATATGAACATTAATGCAGCGGAGACGTACAATTCTATTGTTTCAAAATTTGTTGGTGGAAAAAGAGTTAACTTCTCTTTGAAAAATAGCTACAAAGTGAGATGCCCCTCTGCGAGCGTTTCTTATAATTACAGTGAGCAATATTACCACCGCATTTATAAGAGAATGGTCGGGAAAAGTCCAGGCAAATATACCAAAGTATACAGTGTGCCCGGATACGTAGGAACAGCATGGGTAACTTCTGTCTTTGAACAGATAGAGAGATGTTTAAAAAAGATGCAGGTTCGAGAGTTCATTGACAGTCCATTTTCAAATATTACTTGTCATGGCCAACTTGGTTAAAATTTTACAAAAACCAAAATCTCCTAATTTCTTTTATTTGCCGTAACTTTTTTGTTACTTAAGATATTGAGATGCGGTTTGAACTAGTTTGCACGATAATTTAAGTACTTTTATGGGCACTTAATAAAACTAATCTCATTTTTACAAATTTTCAATAATCTAACCTAACCTTAACATTTTAAATTGGTACTCCCTAATTTTGTTGGCCCTTTTAAGAGAAAATTTATTTCTGAATACAATGATGTAGCACACGATTTGGAGACTTCTTCAAAATTTTGAAAACCGAACTTATTCTTTTTACGAACAGAAATCGCTAGTGCCATGATCACAGAAACTTTGCTTTTTGTTTATCAAGTTATTCTGCAGCGGCACTGATCGATTGCAGCCAATGGTGAGCGAGCCATTAAAATTTTAAACCAATATCACATCAGCTAGGGGTATAATGTGCCAAAAAGATAAGAATTTCATTGGTGAAAAATTTTAATCGCTTGTACACGATTATCTACGAACGATCAGTGGCACTGCAGCTTCATCTGTGTAGCCTTTTCTGGATACTGAGCTTCGTATATTTCACGAGTAAGTTCTACGTTCTTGTAGCACTTGGTATACGTATAGTCGCAATCAAGTGAATCGAGACCTATTTAAAGTTCTGCAATCCTTAAGGAGTGCTTATATTACATACATGTCTTCAATAAATTCAAAAACAAATCTTTACAAACCTGTCGACTTGTCGCATACAAATCCTGATGAATCTTTAGCACAAGTCTTCGACAAATACTAGCACAGGACATCGTTTACACTATGTGACCTGTTCGCTACATATCTAGTATTTAATAATAAGAAAAAGTATCGCTCGTGAAAGATGACAATCAATTTTTGTTTTTGGCCGCGGCAGCATAATATTACTATGCTCTTTTTGGATCACTCCATCGTCACAAACCATCAGATCGCTTAATAGTTTAAAACAGCTAACTATTCTGCACGTGTGTAAAGTACCTTTGTATGGTCTGCGATCGCTGTGTTTTCCATTAATTTGGAATACAAATCTGTCTGGTAAAACATGTCGGATACATGTCAAATACATGAAAAATGTAATAGTAGTATCAGACAAATTTCAGATTCATTCCAGACTTGTCAAACAATATGTAGGACACATGTATAATACAAATATGTATGTAATGTAAACGCCCGTTTATTACCAACGTTAACAAGGGCGCGGTTAGCTTGTAACAGTCTCGATAACAAAGTTTTGTGATCATGGCACTAGCGATTTCTATTCATAAAAAGAATAAGTTCTGTTTCTCAAAATTTTGAAGAAGTTTCCATATCATGTGATACATCATTGCATTTAGAAAAAAAGTCTCTCTTAAAAGGGCCCACAAAATCACCAATTAAAAATTTTAAGGTTAGGTTAGATTATTGAAAATTTGAGAGCTTATTAAGAATCCATTTTCAAGGATTCTTAATAAGCTCTCGAACCTGCACCTTTTTGCTAATTTAATCATCTTTCTATCCGGGTACACTTTATACGTCAAAGTTGCGTAGGAGACGTTTTTACCGAAAATGCAGAGCACAACTATTTCTTGGGCAAGGCAGAAAAGAAAACAGGCAGCCGAAGCTGAGGGTGACTACGGACTAATAGAAGAGGTGATCCCTCTTAAAAACTTAGAAGAAAATAAATCATCTTTAATGAACTACTTGAGCAGGACCCAGGTAGAGTTAGAATCGTTAGAGGGAAACACTGTTGGCCAAAACACCAAAGTGAAATGGCATAAAGAGCGAAGACTAACAGCAACGAAATTTGGTATTGTCTGTAAAAGAAGTCAAACAACTGATGCCCAAAAATTGGCGTAAAAATTAATTTCCTCTAATTTTTCGAAAGTATAGTTACAAATTGGTGCCGTAACCATGAAGAAATAGCGAGAAAACAATTTTCATAGGAATTTGGACATAAAGTTGAACGGCGGATTATTTATATCTAAAGAAATGCCGTATCTTGGAGCTAGTCCTGATGGACTAGTTGGTGAGGATGCTATAATTGAGATCAAGTGTCCCTATAAGTTAGCGAAGTTCAAAATAACTCCTCAGGAAGCAGCAAAGATGAAAGTTATGCCCTATTTCTTTTTGGATGGCAATACTGTGAAACTGAAGAAAACACATATCTACTATTATCGGATTCAAGGGCAGTTGGCTTTAACGAATAGTTGTATTCGTTGTATGGACACCTTTGGGAATGATATGTGAACAAGTAATGTTATTTACATAAACGTCAAGAAAGTTCTGAATTCATCATAATACATTATTTTTTTCTGAAATCTTATAAGATTATTTTTGTAACAGTTTCAACTTTTAAGCACACGAAAGCTATAATTTTGACAATAAAAATAAGTAAAACCGATTTGGTTTTGAAGACTAGTGTATAAAATAGAAATTATAGACGATTTTAGAAAAAATAACAAGAATTTACATTTACAACACACCTGTAATACGTTTTCTTTTTCAGATTAAAAAAGATGACAATTTTTGGCATAAAATGAAGCCGAAGTTAAAATATTTTCATTTAGAACATATGCTGCCTATACTGGCTTGAAAAGAAAATTAAAATAACGATCCTGATCGATCTGGACAGTTGAAACCTCTTTCTGATAATCTGGTGACAATTCTGAAATAGATCTGTATTTGAAATCTGCTCTGCAAGATTCCATATTATATAATGCCATATAATATCTAACTGTACTATGTCCACTAAAAAAAAATTGAGACAATTGTTGTGCATACATATTTGAGTTATTTTATTATAGCGTTTTCTGCTGGCTGCACCGGTATGCACTGAGTGTATCTCCATCTCGTTTTATTACATAAAGCTGAAACGAGTTGGAAATACACTCAGTGCGCACTAGTGCAGCCAGTGGAAAACGCTATTAGTTTGAATGCAATTTTAAACTTGTTTCTAGAGAAACTTAAAAAACACGGATATAAACAAACGGACGAATACATGATAGCAACAATAATTAACTCCTCGTATTTACAACAGAACGTATTACGTGTTCCAGATTCTTTTAGTGTGTAGTACAATATGATTCAAAATGGCCGCACTATTATCACCAGAACGTTAATATTAACAGGATCAAAAACAAGCTTTTAATTTTTTTTTTTTTGAGATGCTTGACGAATGTTTAAAAATATCGTATAATGCAGATGCACTTACAAATTTGAAACCGTGGTTGTAGATTAGGTTACAGTTGATGAGATCTGAATCCTCGTATTCATCAAGTATTTATATTTTATTCAATTAGTTGTGTAGAAACAAAAATTATTTGACGCAGTTCCGTTTCACTATTTGGGTGAACTTGATATTCAAAATGTTACATCACCGACCCATTTTACTTATTGTTTATTCCTGTGTTATCACATAATATTAATTACATGCATTAACAGGCATTTTTAATGATGTCAAGGTAAATGTGTACACAAATAAATAACAAAATATTGAGCAAAATATTGAACATCCCCTTTTTAAAACTAATTAAGTGCATGACTACCAGATTTGCAGAAGTTTATTATGACAAAAATGTTTCTTTCAATGTACCGTAAAAAAATTTACCAAAAAGCACGACTCTGAAAAGAGAAAACTTAGAATCTAGAATTATAGGAACTTTATTTTCTGGCAGCGCTCGGTAGCGTTTGTGTGTTTATGGTGCGTGTATTCTGTGTTTCACTCATACACGCACTGAAACGCATTCGCTCTCACTCATACTCTTCATCTGTCACTAAATCGGGAGAATGAATGTGCGAATTCGCCCCTCTTGCACTAGGCCCGAAGGCGGAGCTAGCGTGTATCACATACCACATTTGATTTCAGCGATTTCATTCCGAAAATTTCATTTTGTTTCCCATTTCCTGACCTTATTTTTAAAAATAAAAAAAAAAACTAAACGGTTTATTATTATTGAATACTGCGAAATTTCGGCTAAAGGCTTACATTTTCGAATTTTTTTAATTTTAATTTTTTTTTAAGGCCTTTTTGGCAATTCTCGAAAAACGAGCCTTTAGCCGCCTAACAGAATCTATTTAAAAATTTTTCGCGAAAAATTGGTACGATTTTAATGAAAAATAAGCCCAGGAAATGGGAAAAACGATTTTGGGGCCGAGCAAACAGCCTTAAGTAATAATTTATGTAATCACTGACGTCAATGTATGTTGTATTAATTTAGCTTTAAACTTACCTTAAACTTTATTAAGTCGTATACGGGATGAAACATCAATCTGCGTCAGCTTGTTTAATGAAGACGAACATTAATGAAGTTTTAAGAGAGACGGGGTTATAATTTTTTATTTTAATGAGGCTGTATTTTGCAGAGTTCGACAAAAATTTCAGTCTTCCATGAATACTAAAAGGAAGTGCGATAGGACTACTGACTTAAATTGAAACTTACAATAGGCCTATAATTGCAATAATACGTATTTATACGTCTTTATTTGTATTAACATCCAGTAGGAATATGTTATTGGATGTGATGAATAAAATGTAGCAAATGCTTTTCCTATAAGATTCTTCAATATACATGAATAATATTTCGAAATAATTGCTTTGAGCTCTGAATTAAAACATTTGCTTCGATTGGAGCAAAAGGTTCATACTTATAATAAGACTAATTCTATGAATTAAACGGAGCATTTGCTTACACTTAAAGCATTTTCTTCAAAAAATGTGAAGGTATCTCGGTCTTAAACTTTTTAAGCGTTTTGCGCAAATAGTTTTGTGCAATAACCAAATATAAGCAGGACAGAGCCGATGAGTAACGTTCAAGTAAAGGTAGCACTTATTTAAGATACAAAAAAAATTTAAAAATGTAACTTGGAATTGTTGGATATATTAGACAAAATTTTAGTAGTATTCGATAAATATTTATAAAATGTGTTTCTTGGTTAACGGACAAAATTTCTCTGATATTACAAAAAAAAAAGATTTTCGATATTCTCAGTTTTGTTCAAGATGTGAAGGAGTCAGTGGGCATTTGGCATTTAACTCTAACGAGTCTTTAGCTTATTCATTTATGTATATTCATAAAAAATATTCAATGGAATAAAATTTGCTCTTGGGTTCTGAACTGTAGTATGCAAAACAAAATTTGAAACAATTTTCAATATGCCGTAACAATCGGTTGAAGAGAAGAAGGTTTTTAGGAAATCAGTTGTTATGCTTGTTACTTATCAATCGTAACAAGCATAACAATTGATATGAAATGCTTACAGAATAGACTTAATTATTGCCGCAAAAAGTTTTTTCAAAAAATAAAAAATAAAGCTTTTTTCCATTTGATGATCACTGTGGAATGAAAATACATAAGAAGCAAGTGTTTTAGAATGAACATTCTATCTGAAAAGTTCTTAAAAATTATTTCGGAATTATTACATTCACTAATGGCCGTGGAGAAATTTAATTTCAAAATACCAAAATATTTCCGATTTCAACCTACAAATTCGTTTGAATTTACTAGGAACATAATACGTATAAATCAGTTTCTCTTTTCCTATGTTAAATCCCTATGTTGTAAAATACTGAGTAATTCTTAGAAGTAAATCCCAAAACATTGCGAAGACATCAAGCTACGTATGACTAAGAACGTGAAATTTGTTTTATTTCTACTTCACTGTTTAATGCCCGTTTGCACCACTTTCACTTAAAATTTTAAGTCCTACTTAAGTGGCTAAGTTATACTTTCTGTTATTGAAAAAGTGTCACTTAACAATTTAAGTGGGACTTAAAATTTTAAGTGAAAGTGGTGCAAACGGGCATAAGTAATTTATTTCATTAATTACACTCCAGAAATTCAATGCAATTTTCATTAAATTATTATAACTTTATTACTGTAAGAGCTATTAATTTCAGCAAGTTGTAAAGACGGAGGGGTGCGAGGTATAGGTGGGGTTTATATAATCTAATTACACCGAGCTATTATATTAGAACAGTAGGGTATAGAACGAGCTGTATCTAAAGTATATCTAACAATGAACAACCTGCCAGAAGTCCGCAATTTGAATTCAGTAAATGCACTGCTTTGACTGATTGTAGATTATCTAATCTATATTATTACATAGTTCAATGATATAAATTTCAACTTCAATTATGATATAAATTTTAAGAATGATATTTGGAATTTATTGCATTGGGTGAATTTAATAGTTGCGCAATATTTTACACAGATATAATACTTAAAAGGATGGAAAATTTGGTTTCAGAATTCGAAGTGAAGGAATTTCAAAGAATTGTACATGAGATTAGTGACTAGTTAAAAATTTATTTTTTCCGTCAAAAAAAATCAACGAAGGAAACAAAGAACAGATAAAATAGCGACATCTTACTATCGCTTTTTGACCTGACATTGCAGTAGGATAGACAAATTGAAGCGGGATTTGCTCCTAATAAGTCCCCCATGCAAGGCGGCCATGCTTGCTGTCAAAGCATAATGAAAGTTTTTAGAAAAATTTTGTGCAAATCGTTTTTGATTGCAGTGAAAACCTGGAGCAGCCTCTGGACAGCTGTTTCAGCCCTGCTTGGGGTTTCTTCAGCAGAGACGTAGCTCGACATTCCCACTGCAGACCAAAAACGACTTGCCCAATTTATTCGCAAATGCGATGTAAGAATGATGAACAGATAAAATAGCGACATCTTACTATCGCGTTTTGACCTGACATTGCAGTAGGATAGACAAATTGAAGCGGGATTTGCTCCTAATAAGTCCCCCATGCAAGGCGGCGATGCTTGCTGTCAAAGCATAATGAAAGTTTTTAGAAAAAATTTGTGCAAATCGTTTTTGATTGCAGTGAAAACCTCGAGCAGCCTCTGGACAGCTGTTTCAGCCCTGCTTGGGGCTTCTTCAGCAGAGGCGTAGCTCGACATTCCCACTGCAGACCAAAAACGACTTGCCCAATTTATTCGCAATTGTGATGTAAGAATGATGAACAGATAAAATAGGGACATCTTACTATCGCTTTTTGACCTGACATTGCAGTAGGATAGACAAATTGAAGCGGGATTTGCTCCTAATAAGTCCCCCATGCAAGGCGGCCATGCTTGCTGTCAAAGCATAATGAAAGTTTTAGAAAAATTTTGTGCAAATCGTTCTTGATTGCAGTGAAAACCTCGAGCAGCCTCTGGACAGCTGTTTCAGCCCTGCTTGGGGCTTCTTCAGCAGAGACGTAGCTCGACATTCCCACTGCAGACCAAAAACGACTTGCCCAATTTATTCGCAAATGCGATTTTTTCACAGAGAAAATAAAAAAATTGTTGGAATTTGTTGCGCACGCCTTCTGCTTCACCAAGTTTTGGAATTTTACTCCACAGTGGTTTTCTCTGCGAAAATCGCTGAATACAGCATTTTCTGAGATTCTTTCGATATTGTGAAAACTGCAAATTGGAATTATTCCAACATGACAAGGGACACCCAACGCAACGGTTATATAGCAGTTTTGAGCTGCGTTGTCACTTTGTAACAAATTTATGTATACTGGGTGTCTCATAACATACGGAGGAGATGCCCTTTCAATCTCCTCCGTACGTTGTGAGACATTCAGTATTTTACACAAAAGTGATCGTGTTATACGGCTCGTAACGGGAACTTATTGCCTGACATCCCCACCAAGATGTAACTGTAACTTTACCCTGTACGCACCTTTACTATTATGTACCAATTTCTTAGGAGTTGAGGGATGCAGCCAAAATTAATATGTTTTTTCCATTCACGATTTTTTGACATTCAGAGTAGGCAACATTTGTGTTGGTAGCACAAAAAATATACTTGTCAAAAATTTCAACATTCATTTCTAAGTTTGTGGTTATATTTTTGAACATTATCACTGCCAATATTTGAAAATGAAATTTGTCTAAAATGACTTGAGTCGCTCACGAGAAGCAGGAAGGTGTATACAGCTGTTCAGTGGAAGACGCTACAATATCTAACTATCTTATTTGTAGTTTTACCGTGCGACTTATGTAAATTAGAAAACTTTTCCTGCTCGATTTTATGGTACCTTCGGAAACACAAATGACTATCAGGTTTTTTTTTTCAATTGTTTTCAAATTTTTTAAATGGAACATTATGTTTTTTTAAATGTCATCGCGTTCAGGATGTCAAACTAAGTATGTCTCTAAAATATTATCTCTCAAAAGAGAATATTTCATAAATAATTCAGTCTTAAAATTAGCAGGAAGAAGTGTATCATTACGATGATCTTTTTATTCACAAACACAATATGGTGTGCATTGAAACAAGAGAATAAAAGTGTGTTCTAACTTCTTCTCCTGTTCAAAAATTCAATTAAAAATATTTTTTTTTATTTTCAGTCTAAAAGTGATCCTGATTTGTTTTTATGCACCTTATCCAAGAAAATTAAAAAAATTTGTTAAACTTAAAGTGCTCTTTCAATTGAACAGATTAATAGTAACATAAAAGAAGAAGAAAAAACAGTAATAAAATAAAAATAATGTGATAGTAGAATATTAATTACAAAAGATGTTCAAACATAATTATGCCCTACGTAATGTTGACCAAACTAAGGTGCTGGAATCAACATGAGTTTATTGTGTAATAAATATAACAAATACAAATGTAGTAAGAACAACAAGGAAAGTGACAGTTTCAGGGGCTTCCGGAATTCGATGGTAGTAGTTTACGGCCAACTATCTTGTCAAAAATGTATTAGATTATGTCAAGTAGAGTAAATTGCCATTTGTGAAACGTCACTTTGAATAACGAACTCTCGACTCTGTTTTTTTTTTATTCCTAGATGAGTTTTTTGTGCGACAAGAATAGATAGAAAAAATCACTAATGTCACTAGCTGAACACGAAGTGTATTGATTGACCTTAAACCACACTGCACTGCGTAAATTACGACGTGAACAACTGCGAAAAGACCGAAAACCAGATTTTTCCTATAGTTTTTTTTTGTTTTTTTAAAATACTTTTTTTTAAATTTTCTTATTTGTAAAAATAAATATCTGGTATGCTAGATCATATTAAAGAGGAAAATAAAATATATTCAAAAACGTTAAAGCCTGCTTGGTGTTCCATAAAAAAGAGGATATTTAAATTCTACGTCAAAAGATGCCTTAAGAAAGCGCAAACAGAAATAGTGTATCTACTAGACAGAGTTATTCCTTTACACGTAAACAATGTGTAGACAACGTAGACTTAAATTGGATTTGGTTCTCCAAAGTAATTAATAAGCCTTATATTACGGCTTAATTGAAATATGCGAAGTAAACCAGACGTAATGTGGTAATATCACATAGTCTTCGCGATTTTAAAAGTACAAAAGATGAATTTATTTAATTTTGGCAACTGTGGCTTCAAATGGAAGGATCAAATTATATTGCTGTCTAATATTCCGCCCAGTAACTTTAATTTTGTGACAGTTTTCAACTTAATATTATTTATATATGACCACAATATTCGTGTCATCCGTATATATGTATGTAGTAGTGGCGTCGATGTTGATTGGGAGGTCATTTATAAATATAACAAAAA
The DNA here is from genome assembly GCA_036172665.1 of Prosopocoilus inquinatus. Taxonomy (NCBI): domain Eukaryota; kingdom Metazoa; phylum Arthropoda; class Insecta; order Coleoptera; family Lucanidae; genus Prosopocoilus; species Prosopocoilus inquinatus. The sequence goes on along the minus strand of CM069870.1, from coordinate 40,988,786 downwards.
GCAACGAATCTAATATGGAACCCTGAGGTATTCCAAAAAAAAACTGGAGAGTTTATTAGATTGATAAATAGAATCGCTTAAATGTTTTATCTCTACAAATTGTTGTCTTTTATCTTTTTTTTATTCTTGTCAAATCTCTTTGTATGAGCAGCCTTGCTGTACATTTGCAGCCTTTGAAAACTGGTACACTTTGAAAAATATGCAACAATAAACAAACAAACACGCATTAAATTTTATTTCAAGATAGCACGTTACTTCTTTTAAATTAGAGAAAGACAGGTATTAACTTTCAATATTTTATTCAAGAAACAAAATCGTTATTTTGTATATTTTTTATTTACTTATTACGCATACATCCATACGTGCAGATATTTAAAACTGAAAAATTTTGATTGCAATTTAATATTTATTTTATTTATTTCTGCAGCTTATTTTTTATTTGAGTTTCACTTCTTCGCAGAGAAGTCATAAATAATTCACAGTACGCCGTACATTTGTATGCAAATGCAAAATCATGAGTTTTTATGATGCACAAACAAACTTGAAAGCGTAAAGAATATAAAAACACGGCGGGCTAAAAATAAATTTATGAAATGTACGAAGAATATTACTTTCGTTATGAAGGTCTCCGTACTTTGAAATTTTTATCACACCTTGTAATTTAAAACCGCGAAGTAAGCTTTGCGGTTAAAGTTTGGCACCCGTTATCTGTGCCAAAACTTTTGCGCGATTCACAACAATATGTATTTGTTTCAATTTGCAAGGGAAATTGGCCAAACTAAAATCAACCTGCTTGAAATATGATGCCAAACTTACTGGTTTTACCTTCTGGGAAATTGAAACTAACATTAAGTATTACTAGCCTGTAACTAGATTTGTTTTCAAATTTTTTAAATGGAACATTATGTTTTTTTAAATGTCATCGCGTTCAGGATGTCAAACTAAGTATGTCTCTAAAATATTATCTCTCAAAAGAGAATATTTCATAAATAATTCAGTCTTAAAATTAGCAGGAAGAAGTGTATCATTACGATGATCTTTTTATTCACAAACACAATATGGTGTGCATTGAAACAAGAGAATAAAAGTGTGTTCTAACTTCTTCTCCTGTTCAAAAATTCAATTAAAAATATTTTTTTTTATTTTCAGTCTAAAAGTGATCCTGATTTGTTTTTATGCACCTTATCCAAGAAAATTAAAAAAATTTGTTAAACTTAAAGTGCTCTTTCAATTGAACAGATTAATAGTAACATAAAAGAAGAAGAAAAAACAGTAATAAAATAAAAATAATGTGATAGTAGAATATTAATTACAAAAGATGTTCAAACATAATTATGCCCTACGTAATGTTGACCAAACTAAGGTGCTGGAATCAACATGAGTTTATTGTGTAATAAATATAACAAATACAAATGTAGTAAGAACAACAAGGAAAGTGACAGTTTCAGGGGCTTCCGGAATTCGATGGTAGTAGTTTACGGCCAACTATCTTGTCAAAAATGTATTAGATTATGTCAAGTAGAGTAAATTGCCATTTGTGAAACGTCACTTTGAATAACGAACTCTCGACTCTGTTTTTTTTTTATTCCTAGATGAGTTTTTTGTGCGACAAGAATAGATAGAAAAAATCACTAATGTCACTAGCTGAACACGAAGTGTATTGATTGACCTTAAACCACACTGCACTGCGTAAATTACGACGTGAACAACTGCGAAAAGACCGAAAACCAGATTTTTCCTATAGTTTTTTTTTGTTTTTTTAAAATACTTTTTTTTAAATTTTCTTATTTGTAAAAATAAATATCTGGTATGCTAGATCATATTAAAGAGGAAAATAAAATATATTCAAAAACGTTAAAGCCTGCTTGGTGTTCCATAAAAAAGAGGATATTTAAATTCTACGTCAAAAGATGCCTTAAGAAAGCGCAAACAGAAATAGTGTATCTACTAGACAGAGTTATTCCTTTACACGTAAACAATGTGTAGACAACGTAGACTTAAATTGGATTTGGTTCTCCAAAGTAATTAATAAGCCTTATATTACGGCTTAATTGAAATATGCGAAGTAAACCAGACGTAATGTGGTAATATCACATAGTCTTCGCGATTTTAAAAGTACAAAAGATGAATTTATTTAATTTTGGCAACTGTGGCTTCAAATGGAAGGATCAAATTATATTGCTGTCTAATATTCCGCCCAGTAACTTTAATTTTGTGACAGTTTTCAACTTAATATTATTTATATATGACCACAATATTCGTGTCATCCGTATATATGTATGTAGTAGTGGCGTCGATGTTGATTGGGAGGTCATTTATAAATATAACAAAAAGCAACGAATCTAATATGGAACCCTGAGGTATTCCAAAAAAAAACTGGAGAGTTTATTAGATTGATAAATAGAATCGCTTAAATGTTTTATCTCTACAAATTGTTGTCTTTTATCTTTTTTTTATTCTTGTCAAATCTCTTTGTATGAGCAGCCTTGCTGTACATTTGCAGCCTTTGAAAACTGGTACACTTTGAAAAATATGCAACAATAAACAAACAAACACGCATTAAATTTTATTTCAAGATAGCACGTTACTTCTTTTAAATTAGAGAAAGACAGGTATTAACTTTCAATATTTTATTCAAGAAACAAAATCGTTATTTTGTATATTTTTTATTTACTTATTACGCATACATCCATACGTGCAGATATTTAAAACTGAAAAATTTTGATTGCAATTTAATATTTATTTTATTTATTTCTGCAGCTTATTTTTTATTTGAGTTTCACTTCTTCGCAGAGAAGTCATAAATAATTCACAGTACGCCGTACATTTGTATGCAAATGCAAAATCATGAGTTTTTATGATGCACAAACAAACTTGAAAGCGTAAAGAATATAAAAACACGGCGGGCTAAAAATAAATTTATGAAATGTACGAAGAATATTACTTTCGTTATGAAGGTCTCCGTACTTTGAAATTTTTATCACACCTTGTAATTTAAAACCGCGAAGTAAGCTTTGCGGTTAAAGTTTGGCACCCGTTATCTGTGCCAAAACTTTTGCGCGATTCACAACAATATGTATTTGTTTCAATTTGCAAGGGAAATTGGCCAAACTAAAATCAACCTGCTTGAAATATGATGCCAAACTTACTGGTTTTACCTTCTGGGAAATTGAAACTAACATTAAGTATTACTAGCCTGTAACTAGATTTACGTTTAATTTTATCAACGCAAAAATTTACCGAGATTTTTATTTGTAGTACCTCACGGCGAGCTTTATTCACTATTATTTATAGCAGTATACTATGTGACATTCGTGCATACACGTAATTCACTTTCTAAATTACTTATTTCCGTGTAAATTGACGTTGTTTTGCTTAAATATATAAATTTTTTTAAATATTTAAGTTGATGCTGTTCTTATTGTTAGAGAAAATTATCAAATCAGGAGTTTAGCAGTTCATTTACTTTTCACGACTGTAAAATTTTAGTCTGCAAACACATGTAATGTATTTCGGAATAACAAAGAAATGTTGAGGATGTTTTATGAAATAAAAGCATAAATCATTGCTCGAACGAATCAACAAGCTGAGCGCTGAGAAGAAATAATACTTATAGTAAACAAGTTTATCCGAGTTAAATCAAATACAGGCGTTCATATATAGTCTGTGGAAAATTTATGTCTTCCAGCTACGTCAAAGCTCAAAATGTACAAAATAGCATATTTGTTTAGGCTTCATTTTCTTTTGTTTAAATTTTATGTTAGACTTGAATCCATACTTTTCATCGTTAAATATTTTATTAATTTTACAAAAACAAATTCTCTTAGAACAATACTTTTGATTTACAAAGTAGATAGACGAAAATTATTTCTTATAGCACTGAATAAAGTAACACTAAAATTTGTTTTTATTTGTTATTTTCTTCAACATACTTAAGAACTTAAATTGACAAGTTATTTCTGTCATTAGTAAATTAATTATGAGACACAGCCGTCAGCAAGGAGACTTGTCCCACTTTATAATTTTGCAACTATACCTTAAAGCTTAAACCAACCAACCAAATGTAACCACCGCAGAAATGTTATCGAATGGCAATTGAAATGCGTTATATTAGGCTCGTGTGCTAGCAATACTGTTGCCAGTATATTCTACCGGTGAGAAGTTAGCAACAACGCTCCAGCAACAAAACAATAAAATTTCAGTTAGCTGCAAAAATCACTCTAATTATCACAGAAGGATAACTTAGCACCGTTATGAAGGTGAAACTGCAGTTTGTCCTGATATATCACAACTGACAAAAAAACGAAACCTAATTTAATTATAATAATTAAATAATCAGTACGTAATTATAAGAAAAAACTCATTAGAGGAAGTATTTACGTTCGAAATTTTCACGCAGCTTGAAAATAATTGTCCAAATTTACCGAGAGATACCACCAATAAGTTTGGGCCCATCGATTTGATAGAGTACTGATTAACTGAAAATGAGCAATTACAGATACAAAGGCACATTACTCTCTGTACAAACAATGCACGAATGAAATTTTCGCAAAAAAACGAAGGAGCATGTTGAAGTTTATCGATTATTATCAATTAGGCGTTCTGGTGGCTTTGCGTTTTTAATGCAGTGTTAATTATAAACGCACATAATTTGTTGTGCAGATGTTGCACAAACAAAATTTTCGCAAAATACGAAAGAACATTTTCAAATCTATCGACTTATGCTGTTTGCGAGTTTTGGCCCGTCGGTTTGATTGGTTAATTATCAGCGTTAATTATACAGGCTGTCCCACTTAAGGCAGATTCTTTCATACGTCTCTAATTATTAATTTTACGAAATGTTTCAAATGAAGATTTCACAGGATCATGTGGAGCATATTTTAAAATTATTGACGTGTAATATTAATTAGACCCAATATAAACAAATTAAAAGTTAATAGTCGAAATAATTGAAATTAACCTCCGCCCACAATAATTTTTATATCCGTAGATACGTATTTCGACATCTGAGCTGCAATTTTCAGTACGCTACCAACTTAAAAGCACTAAAGATCTAAAAATCTAATCATCCTAATAAAATCATAAAAATCAACCTAAAAAATATATGTCTAAATGTAAGTAAATATAAATTAATATGTAAAGATCTAAAATTAACCGTCAAAAAAGACTTACAAATAAGTTCTAACCAAACAACACGGAAATACAGAAATAAATAGTCCAAAAACCCGAAAAAAGTTCTTATTCTAACGAATAAATAAGTATATAATTTCCTGTTATTTGATACCTAACCTGACTTAAGATCTACATAATAATAATAATAATAATAATAATCAAGGGTATAATATGATTATTATGATTATTATTATTTTTTTTAGATTTTAAATCAAAAATTGACCGCTAGATGTCGTACTTGTTATGTTAAAAATCATCTGCAAGATGTCGCTACCTAAATCATATATAAAGGGGTGTTAGAGACAATTAAGCGCATTTGCACTGGATATTTGATAAGGTGAGGATTCTCCGATATAAAATTTTCCTAAAGTGCTCTTAACTTATGATGTGCGGGTGTAATTTGCTCTAATCTGTAGGTTGTTTTCTGACATACATAAAATATATATTTTATTTTCTGGATTTTTAGGTATCAAATAACAGGGAATTATATACTTATTTAGTCGTTAGAATAAGAAGTTTTTTCGGGTCTTTGGACTATTTATTTCCATATTTCCGTGTTGTTTGGTTAGCTCTTATTTATAAAGTTTTTCTGACGGCTAATTTTAGGTGTTTACATATTTTTTTTTAATTATACATAACATAATGTATATAAATCGAAAAAAAAATATGTAAACACCTAGAATTAACCGTCAGAAAAACCTTATAAATAAGAGCTATACGAAAAAAACCTTTTTTGTGTCAAATAGTCTGAAGAATATTTCTGTCGCAAAGTTTTGATCAACTATGTAAAAAGTAAAAAGTTACAGATAAAATACTGAAAGCTCTCATAGCCCTCAAAACTATCCCTTAGAAAGAACGAACAACAAATTTGTCACTAATGCGCAGTCATATGCCTAACGCAGGAGTGTAAAATATTAGTTTGATAACACAAGATTCAGAAGATATTCCCAAGAAACATTATTTCATCCCTTTTTTTAGCGCTTACATCTCCCTTATTATTCACTTTTGGAAAAGAACTTTTGTGAGCCCCTTTAGGGATCTTCTTGATTTTGTAAATGTTATTATAATGATGTTTTAAGTGTCAACATAACATCATCATATTATATATTTATAAAACCAGGAGAAAATAATCTTTTATCTTAGCAAACAATATACAAGGCTGTATTTTTTTCTCCAATTTGCGATGCGCTTTTGTTTCTTGTGATAACTTTGAAAGACAACAGCCATAAAATCCAACAACTTTTGCATTTAAAGTTTTTCTCTAGCTCCCAAAATAAACCTTCTAGATAGGGTATAAAATATAAAAAAATCCTCTACGCTAGAGGACAATAGCATGGCAATTTCTACTAATAAAGTGTGATTTTGTTAAGTATTAAATATCCAAGAGCACGTTATGTCTCATGCTTGCCTAGACTTTGTTGTCTGGTACTGTATTTGGGTTATAAGAACTAGCATTTACAAGTACTTTTGGAACTGTACTCTTAAAAACAATCGGTATTATTATAAAAAAAATTGTGCAAATCGTTCTTGATTGCAGTGAAAACCTCGAGCAGCCTCTGTACAGCTGTTTCAGCCCTGCTTGGGGCTTCGTCAGCAGAGACGTAGCTCGACATTCCCACTGCAAACAAAAACGACTTGTCCAATTTATTTGCAATTGCGATGTAATAAATGTACTACTTATAACCGCTAAGTACAAGCACAGCTCTGGAAACGAAATGTTATCACGATTTATAATTGTTTAATTGTAAAAAGGCCTGCCTGACGAATAATGAATTTGTGTCTTTGAGGTCTTCAAAGTGACATAAGGTTCTTTCTTTCGCCTAAAAGTTTGAATCTGTTTTCGACTAGTTTAAAGTTGGATTCTGTAGTTACTGCAACAAAACACCTCAGCTTTGAATTATTGATAGGATAGTTCGCCTACAAATAATTGCAATTCAGTCCAAACATAAAAATAGTTTGATTCGAAAAGGGATTTATCAATCTGAACTGAAATTTCAAGCAGAGCGGGGATTAATCCGTTTGCAAAAGAACGTTCGTCTTTGATACTGAATGCGTTTGGATCACGTTTCTGTAAGCAGAAGAATGCACCTAGAATTAATTGTAAACAGTAACGTAATAGTATATTATTATACAAATTTCTCTGAAGACTTATTGTAGCTCGCTTCGCTACGCTCGTCCGTATCTCAACCCCAACAGCTTGTTGTGAACACAAGGTATAAAAAATTCATTTTGAACCGAGCTCACCTAAACTACAATACATGAAATCTGAATTCAAAAATATTTGCTCTAGAGCTGTGCATATTGTTAAGACTATGAGTACTTTTGAACTTCTATTTTTTCATAAAAACATTATTAAATTTACAGAGAATTCTACAAATCTTTATTTCTTACGAGTATGTGAACGGTATTCCTTACTTACTTACGCAGTTAGGTTTACTTTTATTTGAATTATTATAAAATGCAGTCAATTTGTTTTCCTTAATTTTAATTTTTATTAATGTATTTTCTGACTCTTTTCTCGGTAGGTGTTTCAATGTACATTCTTTTATTTCTGTTTTTAGTCTTGTGTAAGTCGGCTATAAGAAATGCAATTTCGCATTTTCTGTAAAACAAAAAACTAATTTTGACTTCGTTTCGATTAAACAATACAAAAATAACCATTTTTAACTTGCTTTTTTATTTTTAGTATAACATTAAGAAAAAAGAAGAAGTCGTAGATGCTGTTCAAGAAGAACCGAATCCGTTAGTGCGTAAGAAAAAGACACCCGAAGAGCTGGCGAAAGAAGCGGAAGAAGCAGACCAGGATGAATTTACAAGTGAGTGCTTTGCCAGAATTTCGAAAATGAAAAAGTGCTGCGCATTGATCTAGTTGTTTGGTTTCCGCTTATTTCTACGCTCCAAAAATTAAAATGTTGATTCCGATATTAGTGTAATATATTAAACGTTGCAAATACCTATAATCATAATTTTTCAAAATTTATTGACTTAAGAAAATAATTTAGCTCATTTTCTAAGCATAGATTAATATTCACTACTTACGTACATTACTTAAAAGTAGGTTTAGTTTGATTTTTTTTAGTAAATAGTTTCTTCCACTTCAGTAGACATTTTTGCAAGATTCAACGTAATGATGACGACGTCTTTCATACACCTAAATTAAAAGAACAATTTAAGGAATCAATATTTATTCTACCTTTTTTGATTTCTTGTGAATACGACCGAGTGGACCAACTTACACTGCCTATGAATTTTTCTTTTTTTTAGTTGTGAAGGAAAATCACGGTCATAAAGATGGCGTCATCAAGAATCAATCAAGCACTTTTATGGGACCACGTATTATCAAAACTTTATTATTTTTGGATTTTGAGCACGTGCAAAAAAAACTTGTTTGAATCTTCTTCAGAAATGTTTTTAGATTATTTAAATTTTCTAGCTAAAGCAAGAAGCTATATATTAAAAAAATCGCAATACAATTAACGATTTATGATAATACTTAATATATTGTTATTTCTTAATTAGAATATTCCTTTAATCAAATTATTATATGTGAATCATTTTAATGTAGATGTAATTCTAAATTTTATGATATTTACAAAATTTTGACCCCTTTAAGATAATCAGTAATATTACAAATTAGACCCTATTTTATTATACATGTTTGACGACCTTATTATTACATTAATGTAAACTTACCCTACAATTATTACACTAACTAACTAGCAACTAAAACCCCGAGTTATTTTTGAGTTGGATTTGTTCCTTTTGTTTACATTTTGGCACAATTACGATATACTACGAAACACTGGCCTAACATTTTTAAGTACAAATATACAATTTCTTATATACTGTGGAAATGAAACCGAAACATCCAGTCGATACATACAATCAAAATTGTTTCTGATATATTCGTGCCTTTTTCGATCTGTACGTGCGCGTACATATATAAATTATGACAATATTAAGACGTATTGCCAAAAATTTACGCATGTTCTTAAATTTTTCTCATGTTTGTGTATGAGTTTCCTGGGCGATGTTTTCTATCGATGTTTACTTTTTTGTTGGTGTTATAGATAAGCATCTTTTTGTGTATATTGTAATAATTGTGTCAAAACTTATGCCTTTTGACTAAGATATCTTATTTTTTTCTACTTTGTAAATTAATCGTCTTTCGCATGTTTTCATGAATGAAAATTAGTGGAAATGGAAAACTTATGTACAAAGTCCCCAGAGACTACTCAAAATAACCCCTTCCCTAAAAACACTGTCATTTTATAACTTTGTTATCCCATATACGCCGGCAATGTGAAGAAAAACCAAAAACATAAACACTGAAACTTATGTTTACGAACGCGTATAATGACCAAGTCATAAATTTTATGTTTAGCTCGCTCGGCGAAGTATTCAATCTTCCCTCATATAGATCAAACCCTCTCCAGAACTTTTTTATGCGCCACCACCGCTGGCACACTCCTTTAATGTTTCGAGGGTGTCCATTCAACCCCTGCATGCCTATCTGTTCGTATATGTCAATATGTACAGAAAATTAATTAAGCGAGACATGTGATGACAAATTATTATTAATGAATATATTCAAAGGAAGCCAAAAGTATATTAGCACTATGCCCGTAATGAAATCAATAGGTTTATATGTAGTGGGAGTATATTTTGAATACGTGCAAAACTTATTCTCTCAGATATATATAATACTAATGAAGCATCCCAAAGCTTATACAGTGTCTTTCGAAAAGTATTTGTATTGTTTTTAATTATCGATTTTTATAAAAATTTATCTTCACAGAATGCTTCTGCATCCCTTATAGTCAAACTGGGAAATGGACACATGAAATTTATCTTAAACAGTATACAATCTGGACATCGAAAAATGAAGACCCTTAAGAGTAAAGTATCTTTATTTATTTTACCAGATATAGGAAAATGTCATAAGTCATTCGGAATTAAAAATTATAACTAGATATAAAATTACAGCCTACTGTCTCAAAATTAAATAAATTACGATTTATTGTAAACCACTCTTTATACACGCTACACTAGGAAATACTGGTGTGATTAAAGTGTCCGCCAAAATAAATTTAAAAGAAACATTAAATTCGTTCTGATTTCTCAATTTCTTCATTTGGTTCGGAATGTGGAATGCTACAAGAAAGCACAAAATTTCGTATCGTATTGAAATAGTTACTTAAGACCAAAAGAAATAATTGAGAAATAAGAACGTGTATATACGTAGTGTGATAATGTATATAGTGATCACAATAAATTGATTTTTTTTTGAGATATGAGGTTATAGTTTCATTTCTGCCTATAACTTTTAATTATGAACAACTTGTTCTTAAGATATTCTCCTGTATCTTCTGAAATAAGGGCACTTTACTCTTAAGCAGTTTTCATTTCTTAGTATCCATGCTGTATAGCATTCAAGATAAATTTCAAGTGACATTTCCCAATTTGGCTTTAAGGGATGCAGAAGTGTTCTGCATTAACAAATTTTTAAGAAAATTTGTAATAATGTAGGCACACACAGAAAAACTAGCTTGGGTTTTCTTTTTATTTATTCTAATAAACTGATTACAATTCTTTTCTTCGCTTAACCATATATACATATTCGATGCGCGTCACACAGTCAATTTTTCCAACCCTACTCTTCTTTATACTCGCTTCCTGCCATACCGACTACAGCCCGGCCATTCCTTTGAGTGGTTTTCGTCGGTTTTAAAAATATGAATTTGAAAAATCCGTCAATAACACAAAACAGATGTTTATGTCCTTTGTTGTCTTTGTTAAAGGTCCTAGATGAAAGATGTGAGTCCTATCCCATGTTTTGTCTCCTTTGTCGACAGAGTGTAGAAACGAATCGTTTGTAAAGTTCTTGTAATTATGCTCCTATGCACTTAAAATGCGTCTCCTAACATATATGTTTTTGAAATAGAATTTGTCCTTTAATTTAGCTAAAGTCTTGTCTGCTCCTACATGAGATATAGCTTCATGTGTCTTGGTGGCACTTGTTCAAGGACTTAGAAGATATTTCGTCTATCTTCTGAGTCCTTGAACAAAGTGCCATTTATCAAGACATAGCTATTTACAGTTTCACCTTCCAACAGCTTTCGCCTTAATGTTCTTAAGTCCAGGTCTTTCCTTTGCATAATAATATTATCCTTATCCTCTTCAATCACGTTCCCCTCGAAGTACCTGCTCAGAGCATTCACATGTTGCATGTGTGTAGAGCTTCGATTTATCATCCCGAAATCGCAAACTTCCAAGGCTAAACTCCAACGGCAAATATTGACTTCACCTCCTTCTTCTTTAAAGCCAACATCATAGAATTACAGTCTGTTACCAAGGCGAAATATTTTTCTAACACATAAACCTTAAATTTGTGGAGAACTTTTATCACTGCTAAGAGCTCCAATTCGAAACTTCCGTAACGGCTTTCAGCATCCGTAATTTTTAAGCTGTAAAAATAAACTAGGTGAAACTTGATATAGTTCTTTGACTTCTGGAGGAGTATGGCTCCATAACCTACAGTACTCGCATCGGTATGTTTCTGGATCTTGTAGTTTCTGTTGTAAGCTTGCAACGCTAACCCAGCATATAACTCTTTTAAATGGTTGGATGAAGCTTTTGATGTGCTGTCGAACTTGATGATGTTTCCCTTCGTTAGGTCCGTTAAGGTTTTCGCAATTTGAGCATATAAATCACTTAAAGTAGCTCGTTAAATAAAGACCTCAATTCCCTTAAGTTTTTTGGTTCCGGGAAATTTTATGTTGCTCTTGACTTATTTTTCCCTGCTCTAATCTCTCCGTCGTGGATGAGGTATCCCAAATACTCAATACTGTCCATCAGGAAACAACATTTGTCCAACCGTAGCTTCAATTTCTTTTCTCTAATAATCGTACTCTCTTCTTCCAAAATATCCAAGTTCCCGTCTAGAGTATGTGTTGCAATCAATAGATCGTCCATGTCTTCTTTTCCCGTAACAAGTCACCAAATATGATGCTCATGTCTCTCTGGAACACTGAAGGCGAATTCGTTAATCCAAAGGGCATCTTCAGAAACTCGTGTTGTCCTCCGGGTACAACAAAAGAAGTATACTTCACGGAAGCCTCATCAATGTCTATATGAAAAAAAAAAAAATTCTTCAAGTCTAATGCAGTAAAATAACGCACTTCACTCAGGTCACTCAACAAATCGTCTATGATAGGCAATGGAAATCCAGCGCGAACTATCATTTTATTAAATTCTCTGTAGTACACACATAGTCTGTACACATTGTTCTTCTTTCTGGTCAAACCCATTGGGCTTGCGTATTCGGAATTGCTCCGTCTTATGATGTTCTTTTCCAGCCAATCATCGATGATTCCCTCAACTACTTGTTTTTCATAGCGCGAAAGTCGTCTTGGCGAGAAGCGAACAAACTTCTGGTTCTCCTGCTCAATCTTCAATTTTACACAGGACTCCAGGTTTTCAGATTCGTTGATTGGGCATTCCCCCACTTGACTGTTTTCAACAAGTTGTTGCTTATGTTGCTTAATGTTCTGATCCGTGGTATCGTTTATATTAAGCTCAACTTCGGATCGGTCTACCTGTATATTTATCATCCACTCTACGTTTTTATTCCAAGAATTTGTTTCATTTTCCTTGATGTGTACTCCATTTTGGTCAACTTTCCAGTTTACGCTATCCAAAAATTCTTGTCCTAAATATTATGTCGTTTTTCATTGCATTGTTCGGGACAACGATTGCTTTAAGATCGGAACAGCCATTATCCATCATCGCTTCGGTCCTAACTGTTTCATCACAGGTAATTTTTTACACAACCTAATCCAATCAAGATGCATTGGTCATCTTTGAGTACTAATCCCGTTCTCATAACACTTGTTTGCTTAATCAAATTATTTTTGGTACCTGCATCAATCAGGGCAGTCAACTTGAAGTATTTTATTCTGATGATCTCAAATTTTGATCTTGGCGAAGTATGAACTGTCATTGCTGCACTTGATTCGTTTTTTTTTCTTCTTTCTTCATGCAGAATGTCAAAATGTGCCCAACTTCATTACACTGTGTAACAAACAATCTGTTTAGTTGGCACTCTTATTTTTAATTGGAAAAGTGTGCTTATCTGGTTCTTGGGACTTGAAAAAACAATTTTCACTTGCATGTCCACCTTTTTTACAAATGCCGCACTTTCCATCATCTTTTCCTTTTTCACTTCTCAGTTTATCAGTTACAGTAATTTCATTGGCTAACAATTTTAAAATCTTGAACAAGTCTTTCAGCATACTACACTGTGTTGTTATTCAGCCCGCGTACGTATTCCGTTCGATCGCTATAACGTAGACGTTATGTGAAGGACGAACGTTATTTTGTATCTCGATACATGCAGATAACGTTTGTCCTTACATAACGTCTACGTTATGGCGATTGAATGGGATACGTACTCGGGCTGATTAACTGGGCTCTCACACTAAAGTTCTCAATTCCGCGAATGACGTAGAAAATTATTTCAGTCTTTCGGTCTTGCTCTTCACGCCAGTGTTACTTTGTCATGATAAGAACCTTCCACTCGTCCACTTCCTATTTTTCATTTTATCCATTAATATTTCAATATCTTCATCTCGTTCCAGCATGTTTCTTTTCTTTCTTTCTCGCAGTTGTCATTGTCAGTATCGTACCATTTTTTAACGTTGTTTGTCAATTTGTTGGTTGCTAAAACTTGCATTACCTTATCGGGCAAATCGCAGAGCCGTTTCAAGACATCCACTCTTTTTAGCCAACCTCGTACATCAAGCAATTCATTTTCGTTTCCAAAATTCGATATCTGGTTCGAAATTTCACTGTACGGTAATTTCGTTTCATTTTTCCATGTGTCGGTGTCTTCGAACTTTATTTCAATCGGTGCAGTTGCCGCCGCCTTTTGCTTTAATTTTGCTATTTACCTGTCTCTGTCTTGCACTAGAGAAATCATGTTAATCATCTGGGCCATCATAATTACCATGTTTTGTTCATATGGCTTTATCATTTCAAAGGTGTTATTTGTCTCGGTACCGCCGACTGCAATCACGCCGTTCCCATCTGTAACACTTTCATCATGTTTTATTTTTGGTTGCTTGTTTTTCCTTTGTTGTACGTGCACGAACACAGGGCTTCCGTTTTTCGTTCCACAGTACGTCGGGTACGATCTGTACATATAAAGCCGTCGCACAACAGCAGATAAATTTTCCACACGAAACTCGAACAACTTTTTGCATCGTACTTTCGTGGTCCGTCAGTAACGGCCGATGATTTTTCTTCTGTGGGTCAGATCTTTTATCGCACTTCTGATGTTTATTTGAAGGCACACACACATTGAAAAACTAGCTTGGGTTTTCTTTGTATTTATTTTAATAAAACTGATTACAATAATTGTAATCAGGAAGAAAAGAATTATTCTTTTCTTCGCTTAACCATACATACGTTCGACTCGCGTCACATAGTCACTGTTTCCAACCCTACTCTTCTTCAAACTCGCTCCCTACCTTACCGACTGCAATAGAAAAAAAACCATTTACAGCAAACTTTTTGAAAGACACTGTGTATCAAAGAAAAAAAATCAAACAATACAAACCTTGTACAACCAATAAAACCATGAAAAGTATCTGAAAACTTAGTGATTAAACAGAATGATTAAGTTACATGAATATTTGAGGTCTTCCATCTATATAAACATTGCTATACTCCTAATGTATAACGTATGATTCTTGATCTTCCTTCATTCAGTACCAAATTATTGTAAGATGTGATATATTTTATTAAGTAGTTGTATTAAACTCTTCCTGAATTTTTGGAATAGAAGTAGGTACACATTCTGCCAAAGTATAGACATATCGACCCTTTTACTCTGATTAAAAAAGAAAGAGAAAAACTGAAAGTTGACTTTTAGCACTAAAAATACTATTCCTAACACAATTTTTCATTATTAAAACGAAAACAGAAGAATCTGTTAAGTTATAAAGATTGTACTGAATAAAAACATATCTACATATCTGTAGTCTCGGTGAATAAGTGATTAAGTCGAAATTTGAGCAAAATGAATGACTTAGGAGAAGCACAGAGATGGTTTTTTTGCAGTGTACGTGAAACCAAATCAGGCACTGGCTCGAAAAAGATTTAATTGTGTGATTTATTATTATTATTTATTATTACAAAAACCCTATTTTACTCAACTTTTCAGAGTTTAAAATTAGTGCTTTAAAAAGTAGCGAAATCTGATTTAAGCACTTATTCACCGAAACGACAGATATAATAAAGATAGAAAAGTCATCGATATAAAAAAATAATTACATAAAGAAATTAAACAATAAAACAAAATTTCTTACTATTCTTTCTAATTTTACTTTTTTTATCTAATATTTTATATTTATGTTAAATGTTTAAATATTAAACTCGGCCAAGAGGCTTGCAAATGACAACCGACTCCATGCATCTTTATCATTACTTACCGACAACAGTGGGTGGAAAAGACAGCCAAATGTTAGTAATAGCGGTTTTAAAGGTGTCGGAGAAATAATTTACAAGTTTGTTATATGAGTTTTCAACAAACAATGACCCTACTTTAAAATATTCCATTTTTTAAGAGAAAACAAAAATGTCAAATGTCTACTTAAATATTACTAAAAAGTATCTAAATAACGAGCGATAAGTGCGCTGTGAAAAATCCACAGACAAGATCCGTACGTTCGTACTTTTAGGAAAGAAATAAACCGCCATATGGTAATTTATTAAACATGGTGAAGATAAATGTAAACATTACTAAAATAAGTTCGCAAAAATTAGGATGTTCTCATTTATAGAAAATGATGAAAAAAAAAGTAGTAAAATAGGTACATGATAATTCAATAACAAATTTTGACGTTACACTTCCTAGTTGACTACATTCTTATTTAGACTTACTCCTAATACTTAAATAAATGTATACAACCTTTTTCAATAAACATTTATAATTAAATCAATGTGAAACTTTAGAGAAACAGAGAAAAAACTGTGTATTTATTACTGATTTTTGCGATATTCAAAGTAATATTACATATATTTTTATAGATATTTTATACAAGTTTTAATGTGTACATTACAGAAACATGACATGTGTATTACCGATGGTGGACTCACAATAAAAATATTCTATTCATGTTTTTGTAAAGCGAAGGGACTCGTCCTTTTTTATTTCCACTAAATAGACTGATAAATTGACAATCATTATTCTACAACACAAGTGTCACAAAATTAACTAGTTTCTGCCTTGACGATTAAGTTGCAAAACGTATATTTATAGTTTTAATTAATCACCTGTAATTTTTATTTATATTTTCCATTTTATTTTGTATTTAATATATATACATATATATATATATATATATATATATATATATATATATATATATATATATATATATATGTATATATATTTAATATAATAGAGGATTATATTTTCTTCCTGTTGTTATTATTTTTATTTTTATTCTGCTCCTACCTTTTCATATCGGTATCATTCGTGTGCGTCTGTAAATTCTCTTGGATGTAATTTTTAAGTTACGACGAAATTGTTCTTTCCGTAGAACGATACATGATATGATTTAAATGTAATTCATTTAACTTTCAGTGTCTCTCTACATGTTTGTAACTGAATTTGGTTTTCAGAGTTGAAGAATACGATAGAAACACAAGTAAACGAACTCAAGTCTCAAATAGAAAGTAAATGTGTGATGCAATGAATTCGGAGACATCCATGAGGCACTTTCTGCGCGGCCTCAACAACAGCTCAGAGAGAATACTTCTGCTTTAGATGCATTCATTAGTTTTAGGAGTACCACAAGTTATGACTTAGCGTTTACCTATAATCAATTTTTTATGCCATTTAGAAATTCAGCCATTTTAATTTTTTGGAAACATAAATCGTAGCTTAATATATTTCTGTTTTGCGCGCATTAATGAAAGAAGTTATGACGTATTGTCCCTGAATACGGCTCTGTCGCGCAGCAAACTGCCAATAACAAAAGAGACTGCGATAAACAATTAACAAATTACAAAAATATTATGATGACGTGGCACACCGATTTACTGTTGTCATAATACTTTTGTCGTAGATTAATAGAATTGTTACCAGATTATGTAGATAGACATAGTTTTACCTGTTTTTTTATTATTTTTAACGAATAACATAAAATGTGAGCATAGAAATTTACTTTCGGTATCGAGGACGCATGTAGTTTTTCAACAAAGAATGTTTGAGGCTTTTTCAACACACTTCCACTGCCCTATGTTCTTTGACCGACCAACATTGTGATTGGTCATCATCCAAATTCCTTATGTCGCCTTTGATGTCCGCCCGATTGTCGGCTCTAACAATTATTCAGAGGAAACTACCATTCATACTTTACGCTAGCAGTCACCATAATCATATCAATATCAAAATCATTTAAAAAAAGAAACTTACCACTTAATGTTTAGACGAAGGAAAAAAGTAAAGTCATCGTCATGAGCGTGTGAGAAATATGAAATGGTTACGATCAGTTAAATAATTTTTTTTGTGCGATACAGTAGGCCGCTTGCGTACTACTAATGAGTCCCACAGAAGCGCTTCCTCACTCTACTTGTTTTATTTGCCTGACACCTTGAAATGTCTTTTCATTACTCATTAATAGTACACAAGCAATCCACTATACGGCATAAAATCCACGAGCGCGCACTAAAAAGAATTATTTAAGTGATTGTAACGGCGCGCTGCATTGGAAGCAAGCGCCCAGCTGCTTGCATTCTCATGACGATGACGCTACTTTTTTTCTTCGCCTATTAGTAATAATATCGTTAAGAGCACCAACTATTTTGATAGCTACTTAAACAGTGAGTATGAATAACATTTTAAGATTTTGAACAGTTTTAGCTCAGTATTACATAAAATAAAGAAAGGTAGCAGTTATTAATTTATTTTGTGTATTGTTCAATATACGAGGTTTATTCAATTGAAACCTATCTTTGATGTACAAAAAATGTACTCGGAAATTTATTTACAAATAATTACCGCAACAATTAACACACACTCTATTTTTTCACCAACTAATGTATACCCTGCTCGTGAATTCTTGTGGACGCTGATGGAAGAATTTTTTACGTTTGTATATTTATGTCCGCTTCAAAACGCTTACCTACCTTTTAACGTTTTTTTTCACAGTAACCCAAAATATGGAAATCACAAAGCAATAAATCTGGGCTGCAGAATGGATTCTCTAAAATCTTCCATTTCTTCTTTTACTACCTTAGTGACATGAGGCCAAGCGTTGTCGTAAATCAAAATGACGCCATGTAAAACCTTCCCCGGACGTTTTCGTCCTTGTAGCTGAAGAAGCTTGTTCAAATTTGCATTGTACAGATCTGCATTGATATTCACTCTTTGCCCTTTAAACTCTGTCAGTAACAGTCCTTCATGGTCGAAAAATATGGCGTTGAAAGTTAAACGTCTTGAATCGGACGTAGAAGTACAGAAGGCTGTGAAAGAATTCTTCAAGTAGCAGCCACAAGAATTGAATGATAAGGGTATACATCGCATCGATTAGTGAAACAATGGGGTGTATACCGTATGCCTGAATTGTGGTATCAATGATTTGTGAATATATTTCTTAATATTTTTTGTAGACCAGAAATGGCTTTCAATTGAACAACTCGTAAAACTTCTCAAAATCGTTTCATCCATATTCGCTGTTTAGTAAGAATAGCCAAGAAAACATTCGATGCTCTTACTAATTTTATTTATGTTTGATGGTGCTGAATGAATATTTAGTTTTTGTTAAAGGTACCTATCAAATTTCAGCAGAATTCATCAATAAATAACAAAGACATTAGCTGGGACACGTTATACATATAGTAAAGTAGGATAAATCATAATAATTACGTGTGGAATATTTAAGGCAAGACAGAATATTTTCATTCTCGTTTAAGTTTTTACGTTATGACTTTTAATGCGCTACTAGAGCAATCGATATGAGTCATACCATATTTAATTTAATTATACCTTTTGTTTCGAACATTTTATTTATTGAATAGTTTGAACAGCGACATCCTACGATCGCTTTTTGACCTAACATTGCGTTAGGATTGACAAATTGAAGCCAGGTAGGGCTGAAACAGCTGTACAGGTGCTGCTCGAGTGATTAACTATAATAAAAAAGGATTTGCAACATTTTTTTTTAATTTTAATAAGTACTAATAACAGTTAATTATTGAAACTTACACCCTTTAAAAGATTTAATTATCTATTTATTTATAGCTACAATTAAAACATGCTACTCAAGTGCATCATTGTATTCCGTATAATTGATACACGTACAAAAGTAATTGATGATGAATAAATTTTAACCGTAAAAATGTGCAGATTTTATATTACAACATATCATATCATATGTGAATCTAAATTTGCGACATTTATAATTTTGTAAATAATTTTTAATGTAATTAAATTTCTTACATTGATAAACCAACTCAATACGCCGATTGTTTCAGACCACCCGTCCACCTTTTTTCTAGAAAAGCAGGTAATTGATCTGCTATGTAGTGTTCAGTTCAGGAAAGAATGTATGCATGTCATATACAGAACTCGTCTGCTTCAAATAATTCCACTATGTTAATCAATACTATTATTAATTTCGTATTTGAACTTGATTTAATGATGTATTTCCGATACATAAAAATTCGAATAGTGTTGATTAACGTAGTGCAATTATTTGAAACAAACGAATTCCGTTTATCATGTGCATGTATTCTTTCCTGAATTGAACTGTAGTAATAAGCGACTGATGTTTCAATTCGTCTGAATTAAAAATGTCATCCCCAATTGAGAAAGAAATTAAAATTGTTGTTTATCTAATTTTTCCTAATGTGAGTGTTTAAAGTGTTTGTTTGCTATGTCTAAATTTGTTTCTCATTGTTATTGTTTTTTTTTTTAATTTCGTTCTTTTGAGTTTGTAAACGAACAATATTTTTATGCGATATCAAATAAAAAGTTGAAAATTGAACATTCTTAAAATGTCAATCTCTGATCCTTATCAAACAAATAACAGATTGTTGAGTTTTTAGTAGCTACTACTAAAACGTTCAAAACCGAAAGGCTGCAGTCAGAGAGAGAAGATACCGAGTAAAATGAAGCCTTGTGGCGAACGATTATTTCCGAAATTCGAAGACCCACCCAAAACATATTCACGTAAATTTTTCTATCATGCCAGTCAGCCGGTGCACCGGAGCGTCGAAGCAAAATACGGGGAGATCGGAATCAGCACCCTTGCACCCTGACTACAGTGTTTCATTAGTTTTGATTGAGGTTGTTCATAATATACAGGTATCCCAAGTTGAGTGGCTTATTAAAAGTGTTCAAGAAAAGGAACATACAAGCATACTGAAAATTAATACACTACCTTAGGAGAAAGTGATCTTTCGAACTAAAATATTTTCACTTTTATATCACTTCCGGTTATGCAGGAAGTCGCCATCAACTTTCTAATTTTAAATTAAATACTATATTTTTTATTGCAAAAAAATGGTATATTTGGTAAAATTATGGCAATTCTTCGCAGTAACTGTCGACGGAACAAAAGTATTTATTGAGATACACAATTATATATTAATAGGCCACTCAAGTTAGGATACCCTGTATAGTTTTTTAAAAAATCACCACCGCACTCAACACATATTAACCCATAACACATATTAACCCGTTAAAATGTCAAAGTTATTTCTCTGACACCTACTTGTGTTGTCCTAAAATAATTACTATTGCTAACAAAAAAAGGACAACTTATCATATTATATCAAATCTTAAATATTCTGAACAACTTATCTAACTATGACACCATCTTCTATGCAAGTAATTTTCCTTTATTTTAAAACAATATTTACTGTTAATAGAACCGACAAGTAAGTAAATTATGGTACATAGTCAGATTTACAAAGATTAAAAAATCTTATCCTGGTCTTTTATGTTAGCATCTGAAACATCCGGTATAATTTGAAACTTTTCTCTGAAATGTAATTATATATTAAAAAATTTGTTAGAAATCGTTTTTTAGGTCAATTTTTTTAGAATGTCACTGTTTAAGCTATTCGTAATTATTTATAAAAAAACACACAAATGAAAATTTAAATTAGTTATCTTATTATACATATTATTAAGATTATTTCCCAAACAACATCTGAGAAACAAATAATCCTTAGATTTTCAGTTTTTCAATTTTTTTCATCTTTTTTAAATGGAACGTTGTTGTTTATCATCGTATCGCGTTCAGGATGTTGAATAAATGAGGGCTATTCTGTATCGAGTACGTTAAATTTAAAGAACTGTTGCTATGGTAACAACCAATCATAAAGCTTTATGACAGGTTATTAAATTTAACGTACTCGATACAGAATAGACCCTAACTTTCAAAAGTGAAGCGTTGAAACAGGAGAATAAAGGAAGTGTTTTCAAACTGTCAAACCTATATGAACTGTTTTGATTAAAATTTCTTTAAATTTAGTTCATATGAAAAACATTTGTATCGAATGTTCAATACGGGATATGTTAAAAATATCTAAAACCACTGTTTACCAAATAATTTATAAAATAGTAGATTTAAAGAGAATATTTTACAGACATAATTAATTTAACATCCTGATAGCGATACGATGATAAATATTCCATTTAGAAAAGTTGAAAGTACTTGAACATCTAAAAAAACTGGCAGTTATTTCTTTTTCAAAAGTTGCTATAAAATCGAACAGAAAAAGTCCTAAAACTTTTCTGATTTCCCTCGCGAAATTTTATATAAGAAAGTTAGCTATTGTGACCATTTACTGAAACACTAGGATCTATTTACCAAACTATTTATAAAATAGTAGGCTCTGGAAAATAATATTTGACAGACATAGTTAATTTGATATCTTGAATACAATACGACAATAAAAAACATAATGTTCCATTCAAGAAAGTTGAAAAACAGTGAAAATCTCGAAAATTTAATAGTCATTTGTTGTTCTAATGGTGTCATAAAATCTAGCAGAAGAGATTCTGAAATTTTTAAATTTAAGTTACTTCGTAAAAATGCAAATGAAAAAATGAACCACTGTAACGACTTCTCACAAACACCCTCGAAATGATTTTCTTTTTTCTTAAAATTACAGGAGCTTTCATAAGGCAAAGCTTGGCGGTGAGCTAATAAGTCAACCTGTCATTATCTTTTTAAAATAAGTATTTCGTTGAAACAATAACAAATAGTGTCAGTTCGTATCAGGAACTTATAAGATTTTATTAAAATATTTTGCTATTCATAAGAAATTTAATGATTAAAATTATTTCAAAAATGAATAAATGATTAGAGTCGACAATAACTGCACTGAATTAACTTCATTTGCGCTTTTTGAATGTCGTTGACTAATTTAAAAGACGGCTTTTGATTTTCTCCAAAAGTAAACTACAAATTTTACTTTATTATGGCGCTAGTTGTTCGATGTTATTGATTTAATGAATGTGAGTAACCGATGTTCCCCAGTTCATTTAATATGATGTACAAGTCGAGATATCTTGCGGCAAGTTAAACTCTGAAATAGCTCATTACATCACTGTAATAATAATGAACTGGGTATGACAGTTCCCTATTGTTTTCTAGCACGTTGTAGATGTCATGTGTATCATGTTTCCATGACAACGCTTTTTATGTCGGTGTTGCATGTCAATCGTCAATTGTTGTTGTTTTCTCTCTGTCTCTTTAAGGATATCTCAGATCCTGTCTCTTACATCTCTACGACCAAGTTTCTAACACCAGGATAATAAATCGTTAATTTTTATCTTCTTTGTATTTGCACTTATTCATTTCGGAGAGTACTTTACGTTGATTGATCATTACATTCTCCTCACAGATAGCTTTCAGTACACAGCATTTTTCACGGCACTTTTTCTTTTGATAAATTTTATGAACGAAGCGCTTCCAACTCTTGCTTTGGAGACAAGTTTATCAAGAAATAATTGTAAAAGTAGAAAGCGCGTCGTTATTTACTTATCTATTATTTTCAGCTTTTCACGATATTTTTTTGAAAGTCACATCAAATGTATATGTGTCAATTACGTCTCTATATATAATCATTATCTCTCTTTGTAGTAGTAGAACTACGTATATATCTATGTCTATCTTATTCTTAATGTTTGCATCTGTGTTTAGTGTTCTTTAGAATGTATCGGTGCATTTATTATAGGTGTCGTTGCTCAGATGTGTTTTTAAATGATACATGTATTTTTGGCAAAACGCAATGTTTATCGTGGAATTTGGGTGAAATATTTTTTTTTAAATACTGAAACACGAAACTAACTATATACAACACACTCGAAACACATCGTTCTAATTATTCAGCCAGAACTTTTCCGTTCTTTTTCAAAGATAACACTCTTAATGCGAAACAATGCAACACTTAATTAGTAATAAGGTATTATCCCTCATTGTTGTACCCGGTGGTCACGGTGATATGCCGAAAATTTGGGTGTTATTTTTAACAACCGCATCTAACAGAAAAAAACTCGTTCAATATTGACAATTTATATCTTATATCTGCAAACAAATTACCCGGGATAGAAGTAAATAAGCTTATGACAAGTACAAGTATCCAATATTTAACTTTTCATAAAAAATAAAAAAAATTTATACCGAAAATAAATTGAACAATATGACTGTTGAAGGCAAAATGAGATATTTTGGTAAAAAGTTAGAGTCTGGTTAAAAAATTGAGTGGAAGTGCGAAGTTCCGTAATATTGTACATGTGGTTTAGTAACTATAATTCCGCAATATTCAGAACATGTTCAGAAAACCCGTCGTTTTTAATATGAATTTGTGTATGTAGTATTTTTGGAATCTGATTACAACACAAGAGTATTAATATTATGCTTTATTTGAGTTTGGTAGTGTAAATTTTAAATTGTGTTGTTACAGTTCAATATTTAGTTTCCTTTCAGAGTTTTAAGTTTAATTAAAAAAAAATAAATAAAATATTGAATCGTCGATTTTCTCTGACACTAGCGTGATCAAATACACACAACTTTAAAGATGACTCGAATAAGGTTTTATGATTTTCTTTTAATACGATCTTATAGATCTGATCGCGTCATTGTGCTACCAATGAATGAATCTTCAACTAATGCTATTTATTAATTAAATCCACCATTCCAAATACACAAAACGCTAATAGATATCTTAATAATTAATACAGAAACTATTCCTATTGAAAAATAGGGGTAGCATTCTCGAATCAAGACAACAAACTCGCAAAAGATCGTGACGTGATCTTGCTAGTTTATTTCCTCGATTCGAGAATAAGGTCTCAGCATTTTTTAATCGCCTCTGTGGCATTTGCCACAGTATAAAATATATGACTTGAAAATGACATGAAATAGAAATAAAAATAATTAGTAAAATTAAATTAATATATCTACTAACTTTTCTCGTTTTCGTAAACTTTTACGATATTATTTATTAATCTATTTTTTTATTAAGTACCAGAATACGAAAATAGGTCTTTTCTAATCCATCATAAAGTATTCGAAAAAATATATCTGAAGAATCATTTTCCATGTTTGGAAAGGCATAGAAACCTTTAAATAGGGTTTAAATGGAACTGATCAGATTGAAGCTACACAGTAAGATATATCACTTTAATCAAACAAATAAAAGAAACTTTTAGTAATACATTGCGGTTTTGCTTGTAAAGTTCCACTTTCTTAATTCGTGTTGCACTTTTTGATAGTGCAAAATATCTGCGATAATTTTCTTATTGGAAAATTTTATTATTAATAAATTTAAAAATTAACACACTTTATTAATTACATCATGTTAAAATAATAATAATATTTTATTGATGTCAAATTCCATTTGTACCACTGGCACATAAAAATAGAGACAAGTCTTGATTGACAATCAGTAATTTTAACTTTTTTTTCATTAACGTAAATTGATACTTCTAGTCCGAAAATTCTCTTCAAGGGTGGGGAGTGGCCCCAGATAAGTAAACTGTAAGAAAGACAGCTATCAAACAAGCCGTGGTATATACATACCAGACCAGATTTTATGACGCAGATTCCTAAATAGACTGACAGGGGATGTTAGTTTGTTTGATAAAGACTCACAGAATGCTTTATTAACAGCTATTACTTGAATTTCTATTGTGTACACATATGTAGATTACAATTTGTTTTACCTTTAGAAAAGAAAAATTTTCTTCATTTAAGTCGAACATTCTTTACCGATTCATAAAAAATATCCAAAAACATCAGAAAATTAAAAATGGATACTTGTGACTTGACGATATTTCATAATTTTATTTTAATGTAATTAAACAAATGATGGCGTGTAAAAATATACACCCAAATTATTGTTCCTATATGTTGTTATAAGCTACTCAACTTATTGTGACATTATAAGCAATGTTAAATGACTAGACTTAGTGTGTGATATAAAATTATTATAAAATATTCTTAATTTAAAGAAAAGCGTTGTTGTGAATTTTCTGTATTTACATGGAACTTGCTCGAAACGAATGGATACAGCTTATTTGAGTGAAGCAGACGTTTTGGCTAGCTCTAAAATAATTGTTTTCATTCGTTTGAGGCGAGAAATTTTCCAAGATCGTTTACGCCGAATTTCCTGTTCAGGTAATTTTTATAACTATTGCGTTTAATATCTAAATTTTGGAGACAACGACACATGTATAATCTAATTACTATAGTCTGCAACCTTAATAATAACTTACTGATAATAATCATAATGGATTTTGTTTTTAATTTGATACTTGTTGTGGTAATGAATCCGGAAAAGTATAATTAAAAAATAAAACAACCAGTGGCGAGGGTCGTCGTCGTTTGATACGTTGGTATGGTCAATTCGACCGGTGTCTTCTGGCATATGGATATTCGTGTCACGCGTTTGTGACTCTGACCATTGAAGTTTTAATGAAACGAAATAAAATTCGGTGGGCGACGAATTTTTTTTTCAACAGGGGATTATGTGCAACACTGAATTTTATTTTTAGTTTCATGCTTCCGCTTTTAAGTGACATATTACATAAAGAAAGCTAGTGATACATTTACGCGAGAAAAAATAAACAGAAAATCATCGTTAATTATGAAATTGATCAATGTTGTATTGTTAAACCAATTGATATTCGCAGTATAAATAATGTAGGTATTGTTGTTGATTCGAAATTGGTTAGTTTTCCATTTGTTTTTGAATGCTTTTGCGCTACAACTGCGGGATAGTAAAAGGTTCTATAAATTGGTAAAATAAAATATTCAACTCGACGATAACTCGTCGCCGTGAGTGTATTGCAAACTGCATTTAAACGCAAAGTAGTCCGCCTTTTGTATTTATACACTAATTACATCCATTGTTGATAAGCAATGAGACAACCACGTTTGTAGATGCCAGAGTACCTCTAGTTAGATAAGGCTGTTCACGTTGTTATATATTAAATAAGATAATAAGGACAAGTTAGACGAACGACGTTGTTAGTCGTAAAACACCCACAACGTTATAAAAACACTGTCAGAATGGACATTAATAAAAAGATTACAGTTTCCTTTCTTTCTTTTGCTACCACTCTATTACTTTTACATTACACTGCTGGACAGGCGGATTCATACTAATGTCGTAGAAATCAACGGGCACGTAGAAGTACGCACGCGTGCAAGGTTGGGTCTGCAGAATACATGAAGTAATATAATTTGTTCACAAATTAAAAGACCTTGCCTTGTGAAAAATACAACCGTCCTAGAAAAATTTGGTAACAAAATTGGGAAGTGTTTGAAATAAACGATAACGACAAACTGACAAGCCACGCTGACAAGTAGTGTTTGAAATAAATGACAAGGATATGTGTTCTGAACATTTATGGTTCTAAATTTAATAATTATGATAGATTCATATTTTCTACCTTCGTTCATGATGAATTTTATAACAGACAAACTGTAATTATCCATTGTGTCAGGTATGTACGACTTTTTTGTGGAAATACGAATTTTTTGTAGAAATACGTAGCCATATATGTAATTACATTTTTACATTTGCAGAGAGAGAAAAGAACGAGAGTATAAGTTTAAAATGTAACATTAAACTAATGAAATTATATAAACAATCTCCAGAACCGAAAAAAAGTAGTTATGAACCATCAGATTCAAGTATTTGCCGGTTACTTAAATCTGCCGCCAAGTTTTTATTTCAACACAAACGTTAGTCGAGTGTTTCTTGCATTTTAACATATAAAATATTTTTCTGCTTTCCAGGTACTGAAATGACTTGTTAAAATAAATATAAATGCTATAATAAAATAAAATTGAGATGACAAATTACTTTGACATGAAACTTCAAATACATTGCCAACTTAATATTTTGATAATGATCAAAAGGGAACTTATGTTTTATACCAACATAATGCAACAGGTGGTGGTTTTTTAATTTGTGAACAACGTATAGTATACATAATTTTTTACGTGAAAATATTAAGCATTCACTCTTTTTTCTCGTCAACGTAGGCGAGTTAGGGCGACATTTTTGTTGGTATCACAAAGAAATATAGACGTTAGATGAAGCGGTTATGTTTATTTTGAATTTCAAGTTTATGATTTTAGTAAATTGACACACCTCGACTGCAGTAATAAGTACCTATACCTAACTTATTTATGCCCGAGTCGGTCGCAGATGGGTGCTTCTTCGTATTTGGCAGTATGGTTAGATTACGATTGTGAAATTGTCATAAAATTTTTCTTGTCAGATTCTGGCATCTATCAAAATTCATGTAAGTAATCCAAGGTAACTAGAATACGGCCTGCTCTGACGAGAAAAAAGAATGAATGCTTATTACTACGTAACGCTAACAGTTTTCTACATACTTTACACGTAAATAACGTAAAATAGCAGAAGAAGAAATAATTTCAATTGAAACAGTACAGCCTACGCCTGTTGGAACGTCCTATATGGTATACAATGTATCCACAGATAGGTGATACAAGAGGAAAAGCTTTTTTATTATTGATTTCTGAGAAAATTTTATTGTTTATAATAACTTTTGCCGTATTTGAAAATCTTAATTCTCATCTTACTTTTCCTGCATGTAGTGATTTAACACTTACGTCCACAAATTTTCACATTTTTGGAAAAAATTTCTCATATTTTTTTTAATCGAATGAAGAAGACACAAAAGCAGATTTGACACGTATTTGTCATTTCCATTTCATGTTAAACTTTTGAATGTTTTCAATAATGCAGGCTGGTTCCGAAGGAAGCTGCCAAAAAATATGAGTCATTAGGAGAGGATCCAACAGGACCGAAAAACCTTTTATAGTAGATCCAAAATGATGGGAGTATATTAACCCCTATCCACAGTATTTGACGCTACTGACACAAAAATACATAATCAAAAATTAGTGTTCATAAAAATTACAGTATCTGTGCAACCATATCTAGGTACCTGTCATTGGTTACATATAAATCAAATAAAATTTTTAAATTCAAAACTATTAAGTAAATTAAATATGTAGACATGTACTTGGTATGCGGTGAATCAAGTTGCAATACAAGGGTTTCTGTTAGGATTTACGCGGAATATGTTCCAGGAAAGCGAATACCTTCACGTAAAACATTTATTTAGTTGCATCGGCGTTTACGACAGACGTGTTCTGTGAAACGTCGAATTGTGGCCGCTTCCAGATTTCGTTTTGGATGCAGCATCAATAATTTTGGACTATGTGGGCCAAAATCCAGGTACATGTACCCGTCAACTAGCTGCTCAAGTTGGTGTTCCGCGAAAAGTTGTGATCAGAACCTTACCATATTCAAAGAATATAAGAGTTAATTCCCAGTGACTATCCTTTGCGGGTTAGATTTTGCGAGTGGGTCCAACGACAGCGGGAACAAAACGAGTTTTTTTGTGAAACATGAAAAGTGCTTAAACGCTAACGGACGGCACTTATTGCATTTATTGTGATTGTTCACTTTGAATCAATTTTATTAATTTTTAAAGTTAAAATTAAACAATTAGTACCTATCAGTTTACTGTTGTATGAGGAATTTCATTACTTTTTGCTGGATTCACAAATTTAAAATTAAACTTAACAAATGTCATAGATATTACAGGTACCATTGCTAAAGAAATCTAAATATTGTTGAAATACAACCAGAATTACTTTTTCAATCCCGATTAACTCATTAGCGTACAGCAAATTTTTAACAAATTTTCAATTATTTTTATCTCAAAAACAAAAAGACTTATTAGAACAAGTTTTTGTATATGAGTTTTACTCTGATTTTCTGATTTTCTTTTTTTGACGCAGTCTTTCCACACTGTACATAGCAAAGAAACATATTCGGCACCATAGCACTGAACTAGGTATACTTTTAAGAAGGAAATAACATATTTCTATCATTGATATTGCAAAACAAGATTAAGTTTAACATAATAATAATAATGACAAATACGTCTGATCTGTTTTTGTGTCTACTTATCCGATTAAAAAAGTATCGTCAAGCTAGCGCCATATAAAAGTCAAAATCTTGATGTTTCCAGAGCGCTCTTCGTAAAAATAAAAAATAGAAATTTTGGTCAAAAAGTCAATTCAACCATAATGTGATACATTGTTAGAATCCTTTCTCGTCTTTATTTAGAAGTATGAAAATCCAATACGGCATCTATAATTTTGATAGCTCGAGAAAATGTGATGACAGATTTAGATTCTCCGTAGAAAAATGCCTAAATAATGTATAAGTTTCAAATATCTAGCTTTATCGGTTTTCGATTTAAAAAATAAAAACGAAAATGAATAGTTTTAGTTTTTTCTCAATATTTTCAAAACGAAAAGGGATAAGGTAAGTTACTGTCAGATTATGATTTTTTTAACTACCGCCGTAGGTTTTACGTGGTAAAAATTTTGTTTCATGTTAACCAATGTTCTGCTTAAAAATTTAATTTAATTTCAGTTTCTAATAATCAATTACATAATTTATTACCAATTACACATTCCCAGAATAATAGGCGCATCAATAATTTAATTATTTTAATATTAAAAGTTGAAATTTTTAATGAAGAAATATTGGTGGAATAGGTTAATGTCAGAAAAAATTATTCACTGTAGTCTAAAAAGACTACAATCTACATCTACTCTAAAACTGACTTTGACCTACTCGATTCGTACTTGCTCGTTAATTTTTAGAACACATGTAAGTTAACATAAGGTAAAATTTCTAGCATGTAAATCCCTATGGCCACAGTTAATGAAAGCACTGTATAAACAAAAGCAGTAAATATTTGAGAAGGAGGGGAAGAGGGCTCAAAACAGTAATGAGCCTGAGGCCTCTCAAGTGCTATATCCGTGACTTTCTCAACTCTTTAAATTTTCTCAATCTTATTTTAAATTTCTTTTTAATCAAAGTGTTAAAGTTAGATACTAAATAAGCAACTAACTTTGAACAAGTTAACTTTTATTTGTTAAATTAATTCGGTAATTATTATATCAGTTTATTTAAGAATATATAACACAAAAGTCAGCACTAAGAAAAGCCTCTTAAACAAATCCGTTTTTCACTTATTGTTAGAATGATAAATTCCGTAGCGAAATTATTTAAAAAAAAATTTACGATCTATGCTATAAAGTTTTGTTGAATATCCAAACGACTTAAACTACAGGCAATTTATTTTGCCTTAGAAATTAGAGTACGCGGTCTCCACTAAAGAAGATTTATCTGTGAGGGATAATCCACAAGACAATAATTTGATTTAGAGTTTCTTATGTTTTAATTTCATTCAATAAATCTGTCATTTTAATAAACAAGTGGAAGTGGTTAAATCGAAATTTAACAAAAATGAGTTGAATGGCTTACGAGAAGCGGGGAGGTGTTTTCTCTGCAATGTATATATGTATAGCCAAGTCAGGTACTGTCTTAAAAGGGAGTTAATTGTGAGATGTGTTCACTGATTTGTTCCGAAAACTCTATTTTCCATAACTTTCAGTCGTTTTCTGAAAAGTAGTCAAACTGACTTAACTACTTATTTACCAAGAAATGTATGTACGTTTTTATTCTAGGGAATAAAAACGTACATACATTTACACGTTAGGACCTGTTTCCTAAATTTTCCGACACCACTCTGAAGATAATTATCGTAAAAAAAAAACGATTCAAAAGTTCACATTGTATTTTAAATAACATCATACAAAATAATCTGTATTAAATTAGCTTAACAATTTAGATATTAGTAAATATTTTATCAATTCTATAACTGGGCTGCAGTCAAAAAAGGTTGATAGTAATACTCTTTTAAAGTTCAACCGAGCTTTCGGAAAATTTATTTCCTTTATCAAGGTTTCTACAAAACAAATTTTAAAATTAATAATTAATAATAAGGACAATTTGACATGATTACTTACTCCTTAGTAAGTACATAAAGTTAAACCACTAGTTACCATAATAATAAATTTCATTAAGAATAAGTTTTAAGAATTAATTTTGAATTTTACATCTTTGACAGCTAAATTATTTGCGAAATTTAGAAAATTGAATCAGGATAGAAAAATTGTTTATTCATTATTAGGTAAAACGATGTAAATTTTGATTTCCAACATCTTGATTGTCTTTCTTTTTAGTTTTAAAATTTAATAGGTAAGTATAAATAAAACTAAGTTTCTCAATATCAGTTCTTTTGTTGATACTTTTTTTATTACAAAAAAGATGGCACATTTCAATAAAAAGTCTTTGACTTAAAACTGGTTCAATATCTAAAATTTTTGCATCTTCAAAATTAATCTTATGGTCTTCATTATTGGCATGTTCAGATAAAGCACAAGCATTAGGTCTAAGTCTAATATCACTTTTATGAGAAATAATTCTCAAGTGAAGAGTTCTTGATCACTCGAGAATTAAAAGAACAGAAAAAGTATCAACAAAAGAACTGATATTGAGAAACTTAGTTGTATTTATACCTACCTATTAAATTTTAAAACTAAATAGAAAGAAAATCAAGATATTGGAAATCAAAATTTACAACGTATTACCTAATAAGGAATAAACAATTTTTCTATCGTGATTCAATTTTCAATTTTCTAAATTTCACAAATAATTTAGCTGTCAAAAATATAAAATTCAAAATTAATTCTTAAAACTTATTCTTAATTAAATTTATTATTATGATAACTAGTGGTTTAACTTTGTATACTCACTAAGGAGTAAGTAATCATGTGAAATTGTTCTTATTATTAATTATTAATTTTAAAATTTGTTTTGTAGAAACCTTGATAAAGGAAATAAATTTTCCGAAAGCTCGGTTGATCTTTAAAAGAATATTACTATCAACCTATTTTGACTGCAGCCCAGTTATAGAATTGATTCCTTAATTGATCAGTCGTGATCATACTTCGTAAATATTTTATATGTACAACAGTTTTGAAAAAAAATTAAAAATATCATCAACAAAACTACTGTTTGTTTCCTTACTTTTCGCTTTGCTTTTGTTTTTTATAGAATTCTTGCGAAATTCAGTGGAAGCATTAGCATTAACTGTTATGTTATTTAAATCGCAAAATAGAGCCTCTTCAACTTCCTCGTATTTTGCATTCGGAAACTTTGATATCCAACTATTCTCTACATTTTTGTCCTTATTGAAAAAGTCGTTCCTGATGTAATTAGTGTTCGTATCAAAAAAGCGTTTGACCGTAACTTTTTTCAAACTCCCGTAAATAACTGGAACGACTGGCGATAAATCTGCAATAATTTCTAACCATCTTATTTTTCTCGACTTCATAATGTCTCCTTTGTCAGACATTTTTTTCTTCTCTACATTAGACTCGAGGCTCTCCCAAAGTAGATTTGGTGAGTTTTCTGGCTCGTAAACTTTCGCATATGACAGAGACCTAGGTCTTCTTTTCCTCAATTCATTTTTTATGAGGTTCAGTAACCTCTGCGTTTCGTCATTCACTTCGGGAACGACGTTTCTTAATCGCATCCATCCTTGTACGTCTCCAATTCTTTTACGATGTATGTTTTTCAGATATTTCATGCCGTTCTCGATTTTAATATTTTCTATATTTGCCGAATTGTTGCTATAATTCAAGTCAGACACTCCTGGCGATTTAATTTGATCGACATTATTTTTTGTTTTTAACGAATGTGATAAATTTGGGTGTAATGGGTTTGGAACTTTATCGACCTTGACATATTTGGGTTTTACTTTCTGAAAAGGCGACATTTTCTTCTTTAATTTAAGACTTTCTCTTTGTTGTTTTCTGATACTATCTCTCATGTGTTTGATGTTATGATTCATTAGTTGTCTGTAATACCTGACATCTGCTTCGGTATAATGCTTGTCGTCTCTTTTAAATCTCGTAGGAAGTTTCTGATACTGAAAATCGTCTAAGTCGTCATAATCATATTCTACAGATACATCATCATCTAATTCATATTTGCGATTTTGGGGTCTATTAAAATAATCTTCCAGATTTTTTATTGTGTTTTCACCTACACGTAGATCCTGAAATCAAAATAAGGTACATCGTGTTGATTAATTTTCTGTGAATTACAAACCTTAATATTCACCACAAACTCCTTGCCTAAAAGTGAATTTGGTGCATGATTTAATTTTCTGTTGCTCGGAATTTTCCCGTGAAAACGTCTTTTCAATAATTCTTTGTTCACATTCTGCTTCAATGGTAAACCGAATTTAAATTCCTCATCAAATTCTTCATAACTTTTTACATCATCATCCTCATCGTCGCTGAGATAGTCGAAATTATTTGATTGTTCGAAATAATCTTCTTCTGAATTAAAAACACATATTTGTAATTTTTTATCGTTTTTGGTCGCTATAGGATGTAGTATCTCTTCCAAGTCTATCTTCATTTTATGATACTGTTTCTTCGCTTCTGCAGCAAATTCTTGTTTTCCTTTATCTCTTTTTTCCACAGAGTTGAAGGAATTTGTGTGGAGTTTCTGTTCGCTTTTCGTCTGTTTTGGGTGCAATAACTTCTCCAAATCTGTTTTTATTTTATCATGTTGCTTCTTAATTTCCAAAGCAAAGTCAGTATCTCGGCTTCTAGTTTTTACAACTTGCTTATTGGGGCTAATTTCAAATTTTCCGGACACGTCAGCATTGCCTGCTTTTTCACGTAGTAGGTCCATGTTTATTGCTCGTTTAGGCTTGCATTTAGGCTTAGGTATAGGTTTAGGTATAGGTTTTGCAAATGTCACAATTTGTTTTAAATGACCTTTAGAGGCTCGGCCGCTACCATGCCCCCCTCTTCCGCCACCCTCACGTTTGAATTTTGACACACCAAATTTTTCGTCTTTTATAATTTTTGTGGTTCTCAGAATAATCGCATCCAATTCATTACTTGCTAAGCTGATGTTTCCTTCGGCGGTATTTATTTTTCTATCACGATTCTGTCTTAAGGAAATGTTCGGTGCCTTATCAATTTTATTTGCATCATTTCGAATTAGTTTCGAATTTTCCGTTAATTTCCTTAAAAACGCGCGTTTCTTTTCAGCAAATTTATTCTTTATTAAATCGTGTTTAGCGTTATCTTGGAAAACCTCAGCACTTCCCTTGGTGTTAGTATTATTTTTATTATTGTCATACGCTAATGTGGTTTCATCTAAAAATAAATCATCCAATTGTCGATCCTTCCAATAATATTCTTTCTGGACATGTTTTGAAAGACTACTGTAATATTTTTCGTCAACCTCTAATTCCTGCCGCGTTTCGTTGTATAAATGGGTTAAAGTAACTGGTGTAGCGTGCTTTTTCTCTTCTTCTTCTTTTTCTTCTTCTTTAAACCTGGATGAAACTTTCATTGGCAAATCAGATGAAAAATTATTTTTTGTATCAACATCAATTCCTTCGAAAAGGATGTTAGTTTCATCCTCACTATTTATACATGTTTGAACTCCAGCGTCTGGAAGAACGAAGAAGTTGATTGATTTTGGTGGAACGTCAAGAGTTAAATATTTATTAACTTTTGCTTTGCGATTCTTTGGGGTGAACACAACATGACTGTTTTGTAACATTATGCGAGTAAGTTTTTGCCCGTTCAAATAGATGTTTCTATGAATAATAAAATTAACGAATGCATTTAATTTCACAGCCGAAAAAATACGTACACAGAATCTGGACTATCAGATGTTAAGGTGTATGCCTGTACTTCAATGGTTTTCAACTGCGTAAATCCAAGAATTCTAAAAGCTACTGAATGTTGGATTGATTCATCGTTTACCATAAAAATGGTAACTGCACCTCTTCTTGAGAAATTATTTTGTCTTTTGGTGCAATGTGCGTAAACATTAATATCAGCTTTTCGATTATTATTGGCTCTGATATCCAAAATATTTATTCCCATTAGCTTTTTATGAAGCACTGAGATCCAATATACCTAAAAAAAATATTTGGTCACGTCTTCACAAAATGAATATAAATTATACTTGCAGGTGTGTCAATGAAAAATTCGTAAACTCGCGGTTGTCGAAAGACTACACTAAAACCTTTATTTGCCGCTTCTCCAATCTGCTTCGCCCAAAGTATACCAGACGCAAAAGAAATTGGATCTTTATTTTTAGGTGCCGTCGTCCAAACAGATAACTTAGGTTTTGTAGGAGCAGACAATAGGTTTGTTATAGCATCATCTTGTGGAAAAAATTTCTCGTCTTGTTTACTGAAGAGCAAAATTTTATATCCACGGTTAATTTACTAAATCAAATCATAAATACTTTTCGCACATGACTGAGTGTGCAACTCCTTCTAAGGCGCGAAGAATTTGACTAAAATTTTCAGAGCTTGTGTATTGCAATGCACTAATATCACCTCCTACAATTCTCCAAATTTTCGCTTCGCTTGGCAAAGAGTTCAAATCGTTCCTAATCGATTTTATTTCTTCGATGTATTGAGTTACTTGCTTTTGGGAGGAATCTAAAACAATTGTCTACGTTTGTGAAATAAGTGTCTGGAAAATAAAGGAAACTCACCAAATCCAAATTGCCAAAGGCAACTGACATTAATTTTATTTGAGAGTCCCAACAAAAAGAATATGGTTTTGGTATCAAGTTTTCCACGTAGTCCATATTTGTCGTTAATTACGAATATGGGGACTAATTTTGTATTTATAAACCATTCGTTTAGAGAATCGCGTTGAAAAGGAGTTATTGTTAGGGATAGTACCTTATCCGTTATTTGGGATGTGGTTGTTGCTTCGTCTTCGATGAATTGAAGAAATTCTATAGAAGAGCCCGCTAGTCGAACATAGGCTGGCTTGAGATTGCTAGTTAATAATAGGGATGCGCCACTAAAAAGAACAAATAGATTACAAAATAATCGATTCTTGTTCACGTTGGTAATAAAAAAAAATGCCAATTTTAATAAATACGTGCTAGACTGTTTTCACACGACGCCTGCTATATCGATACCAAATCCAGAGTGTTAATGGAACAGGCTGAACGTTTTCCCGCTTTCGCTAAAACACGTGGCTACCATGCCTCCAATTCTTAGTTTACTGAATTCTTGAGCTTTTTTAATTATTTCATTATGTTAATTTGTTAACTCCCGGTGTTTTACTTTTTTCTGAAGATGGCCTTAGTTTAATTTTTTTTAATTTCCATTATGTAAAAGCGAAACATATAAACGGTGTGTCCACGGATCGACTTGGCAAAAGGAAAGGCTTTCTTAATATCAACTTTACTCAAAAACTTATTTTTACAAAAAGTTCTGGTTGTTAAGAAACTTCAAAAACAATGCTTAACTACAGTCTGTTTAAAAAATCCAAATTTGTTAATTTAAGTTGCAGAAATCAAAGTAACGTATTTATTATGGAATGCTTTTCGAGAAACCGTTACCTTGGATAATTTTTTAACAAATCTTGTATTCTTAGAGAACAAACAATTAATATTTTTTTCAGATGAGTTTTAATATTTAGCATGATCATTAGCAAGAAAGTTGACCAAGGAAGAACGGATTTATTTGATGAAATGTTATGGAAATGTTTCCTTCTAAAAATATGCGATTGATCTTTTTCATGATACGATTAAGTCCCGTGAACCATTCCGATTATTAAAAAAAATCGATGGAACCGAATCAGTATTGGATGTGAAGGAGTCGTACAAAACACTATTAGCAGTAAACTCGATTAATAGAAAAACTGTCGTCACATTTGGTGTCTTTTCTTAAAATTATTGTAAGTAAACAGTTTTTTTTTTTTGAAATCTTGAAACGAACAAAAAGAACTTTCATCGAACAAGAATCAACTTAACTTAAAATTATTGATAAATTAAATTTAATCCAGGAACTAATATGCTACAATTACTTACCCATATAATATGTTTAAATTGGTGAAATTTTATTGCCGTTTATTAGTAGCAAAAAGGTTGATGTTAAATTGTAAAAATGAACAGAACACCCGCTGTGACTTCTGTTCTGCCTTCAAGATAACGAACATAAATAATTATACAAGAAGTTATCAAAAAACAAGAAATGACCAAAATTACGCGTCATGCAGTATTTCAGTTTTTGCTGTAACGCAGTGAAAAACTATGAAAATGGAAAGTTAAAACATACTGCCTTAAAAGAATTTGGATATCACGGACATACTGTTTCTCGATTTTGGAACCAGGCAAAATAAAAATGTGTTAAAATAAATTACAATTCCTATTGATGTGCTGTGTCTATTTTAAACACACGTTAGTCAAAAAACATAAATGAACGTGTGATTTCTGAAGTTGTTTAGACAGCAGAATTTTTAAAGCACATTTTCTTGCCTAAAATCAATAATGAAAACGGTACTTTAATTTGCTACATAAAATTAAAACATTTTGAATTTTTTAAGCAGACTGTAATTCAAAATTTAAGCATTGTTTCCGAAGTTTCTCGAAAAACAGAACTTTTTATAAAGAATAACTTTCTTGCGTAAAGTTGATATTAAAAAAGTTAGCAGTGGAGAAGATCTGAGATTTTATCCTCTCCTTCTGTTTAACATTTATATCTTCACTATGAGTGGTCGAGGGCCTCATACAACTTCAAACTCAAATATATTATGTACCAAATATTTTTAATCTGCTTACCTAACATTTAAGCCACTCAATAAAACAGCTGGATCCAATGATACACTTAAAAATTTATCGCTTACAACATGCACTGACTTTTTGGCGTTTAAAATAAATATCGTCTGATTATTACAAAGACAGTCCTTCATAAAGAATAATAAGAACAACAAAAAGTTTCTTTCAAGCAACATAATTAATAAGATTAGAAATTGCACAACGCTAAAGAGAAACTAAATACACGTATAATCATTTCCTTAAAAAGCATCTAAAATTACTCTGTAAGCAAAATTGAAAATGTGCACCGAACAGTAAATGTGGAGTTGTATTTTGTACTTGAAATTTTTTATACAAACGAATTGTGCAATCAAAACACGATTTGTGTAAATATTTTTTTTCCATTTAAGGTTCTCAAATTAATAAAATATTTTAATTACGAAATATGTATAAGAAAAGGAAATTTTTAATTGAGCTGTAAATAAATTTTTGATCTACGTAAATGTGCATTTATTTATCTAAACAAGCTTTACATAAATTTTTATTCCTCAAATTAGAGATGGGTTTCGACCTGGTGCAATCTTTTATACCGGTGGAATCGATAAGTCTGTTTGTTATTCTGCACTAATGCACACTCAAACTATCTTCATCTCGTATTAATGTATGAGGTTAGAACAAGACAAAAATACTTTGAGTGTAACTAGTGCAGGGTAACAAACAGACCTACTGAATGCACACACAATGCACCCTATGCATTGTCAATTGACCTACATTTACATAAGAAATAAAAAATGCTTCAAAATGATACCAAATATAACATACTTTGCGTGGATTATCGTTATATAATTATTTTGTAACTCCTAACCAACTTAACGTTAATTTTAAAAACATATTCAATGTTTTGTTCAGATTTAAAGCTATAAAGCTTGGCTTAAACTTAAAATTAACTGTTCACCACAGATTTTGAAGCGCATAAACCTATAAACCACCTGTAAACGGTTAAATAATAGTAAGAAAAGATAATTTTTCGTCCGGTTTGAGCGAGAAATTTAAATTTTTGAATGCACCCGGTGTATTCATATACAGGCTGATTCAGAATAAGTGTCCGACCCGTTAGTCACAAACAGCTCTTTAAAAAACAAAATTGAATATTGCTTATCTAAAAGGTACGAATCGCCAAAGAGAGTTTTTTGAGATAAACGCCTCGTATAATAAAATATTAGTTAGACTAAATATCTCCAAACGCCAAACTGCTCTTTTGGAAAGAGTAACAAGTTGTTTGACACAAATTACAGATTAGTTTGTTAATAGTGTGTTGTTCTACTTCTGTTGAAGTTATATACTGAAGCTTACTAGCTATTTGTTTACTTTGTTTAAGTAGTTAGTTTATTAAACTAAAAATATAAGTAAACTGTTTTTCAATGTAATTAGTTGCCTTATTGACACCGAAATTGTATGAAAACAAATTTTTCTTACCTTAAAAAATAATAAATTCTATACTTAACGGAAAATTTTGCATGTTAACAGATTTCTATGACGGTAGTTATTATATTTAAAAAGATTAAAACATCATAAA
This sequence comes from Prosopocoilus inquinatus, assembly GCA_036172665.1. Taxonomy (NCBI): domain Eukaryota; kingdom Metazoa; phylum Arthropoda; class Insecta; order Coleoptera; family Lucanidae; genus Prosopocoilus; species Prosopocoilus inquinatus. The sequence goes on along the minus strand of CM069870.1, from coordinate 40,948,933 downwards.
CATCGTGTAAAAAGATCCATGTACAAAACTGTAAATTTATCGGAAAGGAACCAAACGCGATTTTTTCAAAAAAAAAACAGAGCCAAAAGAAATAATATTTGTAAATCCCATAGTAGTTCTTTAAATAAGCATGCTTTTTCTTTCGAAGTGTTCAGATGAAGTTAATATATCCACAAACTTATTTTTCAGTTAACTGTAACCTTAATTTTCTCAAAACTATAAAATGGTGGGGGGGGGTCTACCTTGTATAGTTTTTGAGATAAAATGGATTAAAAATTCACATGTAAACTTGTGGGTTGTCACTGAAATAGTTGAATACGTCACAGCAGTAATAGACTTTCGAGGAAAAAAACACAAAACATGAACATTTAATCTTGAACTAAAATTGTAAAACGATTTGTTTACGATTCTCTGAGGAAAGATTGCATAATGTGAAAAATGCACTTGATTTCTTTATGATATAAGTAGGCATTCAATAGCAATTTTGTCAGTGGAATCGTGTTCGTGTCAACGTGCGTATCAATTTACAGAAATTTAGTGAAATTCATGCATTTTAAGATTACTTGTCCTACGAAGAATTGAATCATATGCTTGCTAGATAATCTAGTAAAAATTAAAGAAAATCGAACACGTCCTCTTAATACAACTTTTAATGTAAGACATTCTTTATTTTACAAACTCAAGACGCCAATAGTGGAGTCATCTTATTTTTAAACAAACAAAGAACAACGATGGGTCCGGTCTCGCAGATTATCAACGCATTTCACTGATACTGCAAACCAAGGTTATCGTCGACACAGTGGGGATGTGGGAATTTCGGACATTCGGCCATCCTGCTGTTAGTATGTTCTCATACTATTCAGTAAGGGTCGGACATTCCTAGGATATCTGGTAAAAACCAGTATAAAGATAAACAAAGCCGCGGCATAGATTTCAACGTCGCCGCTGAACGGCTTTTATGCCCGAGGCACTCTCACCCTCGCGCTCATTGCATCAGAAGCAACTGTTTGATATAAATTGCGTGTGTAACATTATTGCCTTTATAGTTTCTTTCAAATTAATAATTATGAAAACATTATAATTCTTTAATGTACCTTTTAAAAAGTCTGGCATAATACATTTAATTCATACCAATTATAGCGCCATCACTGCAAAAAGTATGCGAGTTTATTTCGAAATGAATCGGTTATGTAAACAAATTTTTATATCCAATCGACCAGAACTGTAGTGGTTACTGCGTGCCGCATAAGTTTCTTGGACTTCGACTGGTTTATTGTTTTGTTTTTACAGGGCAGACGCGTTAAAGATTAGAACTTTTTCCGACTATGATCGCTTCAGCATATTAGTAGTTCCTCATAACGAAACCTTCCGCCTAAAATGCGCCTAGGCCTGCTATTTAGCCACCGTTTTACTTGCTAAAACAAATCATAACTAAATCTTGAAAGGGTGACTTTTTACTAAAACCACACAAGGGTCAAAGATACAGAATGAACAGACAGTATCGGCCTCAACACTCTCACCCTCAGACCTTAACAACTTTGTTCTACACGCAATCAGTAAGCAGGCAGTACAGGCTTCGGTTAATGTTCATCAGTATTGCGTACCTCATAAGCACTTACGTCATTACGTCTCACTTAAATGGCATGCAGGCAGAACAGACCTCGGGAGCCACTTTCACTGCATCATTACGCCTCAACTCAGATGGCATGCAGGCAGAACAACCCTCAGATGCCACCTTCACTGTATTAGCGCTGATGACCTCGTCATTACACTTTGACTCAAATAATGCGCAGACAGTACAAGTTTCGGGCATTATTATCACTGTCTCTGTGTCCATTGACCATCTAAACTTGACAACATTCTTAAGTGCTAAATGTTCCAACCTAACTTCGTATAACCATCAACAATTATTATAATAGAAACTTATGACCCCATCTGCATATTACAAACGGACCAAGATGGTCAGCATGCACTGTGTGAAATGGAATGGCCACCTTTTCAATTGGGTAAAGCATTCCTTGCTTCTTCCTACTTAGGCCCTTGTACTATACACAAGTAACACATGCATTCACTTATAAACAAAATTCACATATTTACTCATTCCGGTGAATCAATAGTTCTGCTGCGTCTTCTTCAAGGTTTTTTTGTCTGTACCAAAATGGCCCATTTCGTCATGGTTTATTTTGAAAACTTACCAACGCACATCCCTTGGCACAATTGTCAACATTTTGTCATCTTCTAGTTTTCGACAGACCTTTCCTTCCTTTAAAACATAACACTGAAAATATTGTTTATTTTCTCTAATCATAACTACGATTTCTAGAATCTTCCTTATTCTACAGATTGAGTCATCTTGCAACTGCGCAGCTACCAACCAATCGGCCTTCGTTAAATCAACTTGACAAACTTCCTCACTCTACAACGGATTCCTACTTAGGGCATCAACGTGTGCCAACCCAAACCCATGACATGTCCAAGCCGATATTCAAAACTAAACTCCTGGACTTCAAGCCACTAACGGGCTATCTTGGGTATAAACAATACCAGGCCTGCTTTCTACTTTTCGCAGACGTTTCTCACATTTACTAATTTTCTTATCCTTCTTGTTTCCATTGACGGTGCCAAAGCTCCGTACACTAGTCTGTTAGCAGCACACTAGGCCACTCAAACAATTTCAGTTCACCAAACTGCCAGCAGCACACTGGACTGCTCCACTTGGCTAGGATCTTCATTACGCTCCCAGCTCCAACACCTAGCAGAATAGGAACCACTGGTTGGCAACCCTCACGATCTGGCCTCGTCGTGAGTTACTGTTTCACGCCCTGGCCACGCATACCTATACATCGCTGAAAAGCTCTTTTTATAGACTATCTAACTAACCTAAAATTTAATATGGGTACCATATGAAAAACAAAACTTATGGCCGGTTTCACAAAGCTTTGTGAAAGCGTTGATTAACTAATTAACCGTTAAATTTAATCAGTGTTAAAAATTTGATGCTGTTTCACAAAACAAAAAACTATTATGTTAATCTCTGATTAACTAATTGGAGTTTACGTTTGGCAACATCGAAAAATTGCCACTTTGACACCGCTTTAAGTAATCTGTCCGGCATGGCGTCAGACCTGCAGTCAGGTAAGTGAAGGTAGTGTGAGGTTAGAAACTCATATTAAATAAATACATCTTAAATTCTTCGCATTAGTGTAGTTAGTGATTTTTAAAAATGAAAAAGGAAAAAAGAAAGGAGGAAGGAAACTTTAGTGCAATTGAATTACTTGAACATATATGGCAGACACATTTTCTGTTGTGGTACAGTTCAGCGGGATTACCACCAGGTGAAATAATTTTAACATGGGATACCATCTGTGGTGCCAATGAGAAAAACCTAATGTTAACTTGCGAAGCTTCTTCTATTGGCAGTTTAATTAACTGTTTGCTTTGCCTTGCAATAAAACGAGTGACACGATGGTTTCTGAAAGAATCAGAAATCAGCTGTTGAAATATTTCAGTGGATAATAACGTAAGTTTATCAGCAACTGATTTGTACCATAAAATAAATTTATTTTTGTTTGTTGCAGGTTCTAGTGTGGGACCAAAGAGAGTTTCATAACTCCTTTGGAAAAGCGAAACGTTAAATTCATTATCATCCAAATTTTTAAAAGGATTATTTCTGTCTTTTATAAAATGAATCCTACCTTAAGGTAGGTAGGTCTTTATCGTCAGAGAAGAAAGTGACGTTGCAGACATTTTGAAATAATTTTGAATTGTTTGTTGTTGAAAATAATTTCCAAAATAGTATCGTAATATATAATATAATAAGTGAGGAAAAAGTACAGAAATGTCATTATTTTTCATATTTAAGGTACGTTACATTTTTAAATAAAATTATAATATTTTTTAGATATATAAGTGGAATTTTTATATCAAAAAAGCGTTATAATAACTATGGAAAATTCACTCGTTACTTTTTAATCGCTGGAATTCTATCGATTAATCTCCTGATTAGACAGAAGTAAACGAAGCGTTATCTCTTAATCGACCTTTGTGAAACACTTAACGGAGCATTAAGACTATTTGATGACCGATTACAGAGCGAGCCGTTTAGTAATCATCGTTAAATGCAGTTGTTTTCCTATTTAATCATCCGTTGCAGAGTTAATCGGAACTTAAATATTTAATGAAGCTTTGTGAAACCGGCCATTAGTTTTATAAAAGTTTAGAAGAGGTCACATGAGGTGTTATCAAGTTATCGAGGAATATTGAAATCGTCAAATTTTAGTTTTATTAAATTATCTTAAATAAAATTTAAAAAAGTTACGGTGAATTTGAAATGATCTTTGTTGTGAGCATTGAATTCTGCAAAACATTTGTGACGCCACTTTTTTTTTGTTATTACTAATTTTTCAATTACATACTAATTTTAAGCTTAGTTATTACTGTTATCATAAGTTAATTTTAAGTTTAAATTTCCCAGAATTTTACTCTTCTGCCATCTATTGACCAGTAACCACGTTCTGACCCACACTAATGTGCTTACCCTTCTAACTCTGCTGTCTGTTTGTCTGCCTATAACTCAGGTAATTTTAAATTTTCCGCGTTTCTTAATTAAAAAAAAAAATGGTCCACTGGGTCCACCGGAAAGACGTGTTCAACGAGTTATGCTTTCACCACGTATCGGCATGCACGTGCTCCCAACTTTGTAGTTTTCAAGAATGAATGTAAGTCCTTTTTTCATTTTATTTCTTTAATTAATTTTTCCCCTAATTATCCTACAGAACTAAAATTTTTTATAACGAGCCAATCTTACGCTACAATCCGGGCTCACGCCTCCCGACCACCTGCGCCTTGCCGAAATTTCAATTGTCACGTGGCCACAGGTGAGTTTCTGGCGATCATTGCCCGAATTTATTTTCCTCAAGATGAATTTTCCACCTGCACACCATTCGACCGGAGCAACCTGCACCTAGTTGTCCCCGCAGGGACTCAAGCTAACGTCCTCCAGGAAGGAGCCCCATCGGAGTGCAGTATTTCCGGATTCGTGAGTGTCATACGAACTGTTTGCCTTCATACTATTTAGGTCAAATCACCTCATCATTCATTTATTCCTAAGGCACAAAATAAAACAAATAAATAATTTGGAAATCTTCGGGGGTCCCTTTTATTACTTTAAAATATTGTCCAGTCAAGCTGCCAGAGCCCTGTGCCCTGCTGTACCACCGGCCTAAGAAGCAGAGTTTACCTCCACACAATAAAAAAAAAAAGGTCCTTGCCATCCCTTCAATCTAAGTGGCAGCCTTTCTTAACACCTCAGGAAAAATTGAAGGGGAGGCACATGACACATTTCCCATTTAACTGTTGCTCTATGTTTTCTAACAACCGAGATGCCAATGGTGAGCAACGAAATGTGGACACAGTGTGTATTCACCAGGTGGTCTTCCCAGCTTTCACGTTATTCACCTACACCAGCGATGCTCTCGGTGCATCGAGCGAGCTACCTCCGCTTTCAATTCCATCCTTCATTGCGTCAGATAACCGAAAATTCATTTATAGAAAAGCACAAGGAAAATAAATACTTAATAAGTACAACGGTCACATTTATAACGTTTATCATGGTGGAGGTACACTTCCTTGCTTAGTGCCCATCCCTGACCTGCACTACACATTAGTGCTTCTCGAATAGTTCGATTTAACATTTCCACTTAACCATTCAGTTTAAATTCTTTACAATCAAAACATTTTTCTCTATCAGTAAATACTCTGTTCGGTGGATGCACTAACTTTATATATACATTGCCGCCACCCAATTGATCTATTTACTCCTCTATCTATGGCAATGGGTATTTGTCCTTGACACTGATCGCATTTAATTTGCGGTAATAAATGCATATTCGAAAGCATCGAGTTGTACTCCTGGAGGGCGCCATGCCATATAACGTGTATTACTGAAAACCAGTTCGACGCGAGCCTTTTGTATGGCAAAACGAATGGCGCGTTGAGTATCGCGCACTTTGTCACGCACATGTGCTGTCTGCTACCACAGAATAACCAGAAGTGACAAAAGCGGTCGGCACCTTTGATCTCGGTGGTGCAGATTGAGTGACCTTGCGCCATTTTGAAAAGCTGTTGTTTTGAGTTGAGGTAATATCTTTAATAACAAATTCAGAATGAGTGTTCTTACTTTTGCTGCCAGCCGTAAATGGCGCTCGAATCGCATTTTTGAATTTGGCGCTGGTACGGTACCCGCAATGTGTTTATGGTTCATCCGGATCCAGTGATTTCTGATTTGTGTTTACTTCGTTCATGTAGTTTTGTGTTCCACGTGTTATTATTTTCTGATTTCGTTTGTGTTGTTGTGTGGTTTTTGTATTGTTGGTGTGTTGCGTGTATTGTGTGTGTGTGTAGGTACTATAAACTTCGGTTGTTTTTGTTTATTTGTGTGTGTGTTTGTAATATAAACTTTGTAGATACTTTATTTTAGTTAGGTTATAAGGTAGGTGTATTTTTTCTTTATTTATTTTTACTAATCGATGTAATATTGTCTTTATTAATTTCAGTTTATTTGAAAAGTGTCTCGCAATGGGGATTCACAAATGCTGTGTTATTGGTTGTACTTACTCTGGTAAGTAAAAATAGACTGTTGCTTTCAGTTAATGGCGACAAATGTTTCTAATTGTTCAGTTTTAATTCGATTCCGTGGGTTTTAATAAACTGCAAGTGATAATATTTCTTATTACAGGTACTGAGAGACATCGCTTTCCAAATCCACGGAAGGACTTGCACTGACTATTACTTTGGATCAATCTTGTGGGTGGCGATTTGTTAGGGGTCGAACCTGTGGAGGTGTATAACAAGAAACGTATTTGTAAAAACCATTTTGAAGAAAAGGATTTGATGCCAGATAAGAATAGAATAAATTATAAAGCTGTTCCAAAATTGTTTCTGAATAGTAAGTACAATCAACACATGCTTCAAACTTTTTATTTCTGACAATTGACTCCAACAGTAGATAGGCAATGACATGGTTTGAAAGAAAATAGTATATTGTAGAACGAGTGATGAAAGTGACATTTTTTGAGCGAGAGAACAATTTACCAGATGAGGCGAACCCAAGTTTGGTAATGTTCGCGAGCTTAAGAAAATGATTTTGACGAGTTGAACACTATACTTTTTTTACGAGTTTTCTTCATTACCATAATTTTTTTTCAGGTTCTTCGAATCCTACTAATTTTGCTCAGGAAGCTGCTAATAATATGGTTGTTGAGCCAATAGTACCTCAAAATGACATAATACAGAATCAAGAAATACCTATCATAGAGGCTGAACATAATCTTCAAACATTCTCTACTCCAAGAAAATCACGAGGTAAAGAAAATATAATAATAATGCTGTTTTCTTTAAGTAAAGCTAGAATTGAATAGTTTAAATATGATACAAAGATATGTTTAAACGTACTAAAATCAGAAAACAAAATTATCAGAACTGACTTCCTAGCTTAGCAGGGCAGACACATTTTGATGAAAAATTATGTATTTAAATAAAAAGCAGGCCTAAAAAAAATCTGTGCAGTTACAAGTTACAATAAGAACAAATAATTAATACATTTTCAGTATAGGATAACAAAGAGAATTCCATAGAAGCAAATTTTTTTGTAATTTAAATTCTTGTAAAAAAACAAAAAGGTAACTGTTGGTTTTAAAAACTGTTCAGTTGGCAACATAATTCTACCAAGCAGTAATTTGTCTATTGCTATGTAATTCATTTAAATGACTTACATAATTTCCATTTCAGGAGAGAGAGCATCCATTTTAGAAAGTGTGGGAGTTCATCGCAAAATCCAGTTAACACCAAAGGCAAGATATATATATGGAGAAGCTTTAACGTTGAAGCGACAAGTGAGAAGAATCAATCGAAAGTGTCTAAGCTTTAAATCAAGAATACAAGCAATTGAAAAACTCACCGATCAAGATTATTTTAATAAAGTAGCTGCAAATATGTCACCAGCTGCAAAAATTTTTACAAATCTTCAAATGCGCGAATCCAATAAAAGAGCAAAAGGAAGGCGATTTACTTTAGACGAAAAGATACTATCATTATCACTATATAAACAAAGTCCAAAAGCATATAAACTTTTGGAAAGGTTGTTTACCTTACCTGCAAAACAAACATTGAGAAATTTGCTTCAAAAAATTCCTATAACTGCAGGAGTTAATGATTTACTGTTACAAAATTTGAAACAGTCTGTGTCAAAGTTACCAGCACAACATAGATACTGTTCATTGATATTTGATGAAATGAGTATACTGCCTAATGTACATTATAACGAAAAACATGATTTCATAAGTGGCTTTGAAGATTACGGAGACGGAAGAGGAAGCAGCAAGCTCGCCGATCATGTTTTAGTTTTTATGATTCGCGGTACTGTAAAAAAATATAAGCAACCGGTAGCTTATGCTTTCACACAGGGCAGTGTAAAAAGTTCACGGTTGATGTGTTTGATTAAAGAAATTATTTTGAAACTAACACCAGATGTAAAAATAGTATGTACTATTTGCGACCAAGGAAAATCTAATGAAGCTGCAATTAAACAGTTGGTAGAAGATACTAGAGTACAATATTTGAAAAAAGGAGAAGAAAGGCGTGGAAACTTCTTTGAAGTTAATGGAATTCAGGTAACCCCTATGTTCGACCCGCCCCATCTCTTGAAAGGTATACGAAATAATTTACTCACAAAAAATGTACGATACGTCTTAAATGGAAAAGCTGCAGTTGCAAAATGGAGGCATATAAGGGAATTATACACAATAGACCAAGGAGTTGATGAAACAAGACTGTTGCCAAAGCTTACAGAATGCCATGTAAATCCCGAGAAGATTCCAAAAATGAAGGTAAAGATGTGCACTCAAGTATTCAGCGAAAGAGTAGCAGCAACAATGAAATTTTTATCATGTAAGTATACTTTTGCAATTTTCGCCCTACGTTAAAATGTTATACTTGTTTGTGCAGCCACAAAATGTAACCTCATGGAACCTGAAGCAACAGACACAGCAAACTTGATGCTATTTTTGGACAAGCTGTTTGACAGTGTGAATGGTTCTACAGTACAACATAGTGGAAAAATGTATAGAACTTCTGCAACAAAAAAATCGCCACACCATCAGTTTTGGATAGAGACCATCCAAACATTATCCACAATGAAATTTATTGATGAAAAAAATAATAAAGAGACAATAACTCCAAGTATTAAAAACTGGATGTTCACCCTAAGAAGCTTCCAAGACGTTTGGAGTATGCTGTCCAATGAAGGAATAAAATATTTTCATCCAAGACAACTAAACCAGGACCCACTTGAAAATTTTTTTGGTTGTGTCAGGAGCCATGGAGGGACAAACAGATTTCCTACATGTGAATCGTTCGTATCTACGTTTAAAACGCTTCTAATTAATAATTTAATATCAGTAAAAAGTGCCACTAGTAATTGTGAAGAAGATAATGATACCCCGATAAATAATACCAAATTACTTTTTACTAATTTAATAAATAGACCCAAGGAAACGACCCAAGAGGAGCAAGAAGAAGAATTTACAAGCCATTATGATTACCACAATTCGGACAGCAATGCGGGGACAGATGAAAATATTTCTACACACAGCTCTGCCTACGTTTGTGGATATATATTAAAAAAAATTATACCCAATTGTAAGGCCTGTAGTCAGTGTCTAACCACAGAACAGAATGAACCCCAAAATAGTTATATTCAGGCAAGAGAATTCAAAAACGGAAAGTTAACATACCCTTCTTTCAATTTAAGACGAGCATTTAAAACTACTCAAGCAGTTATTTCTCAATACCTGCCACAATTTTGTTCAACGAAGAATCTGAAAAAACAATTGATGCCTATTTTGTTAGAAAAAGTTCGTTTCAATTTTTTGGAATGTGATGTATAGACAGAAGCAGCTAAGTTTGCAGTGACGTCACGAACGTGAATGCCTAGTACGTTTATAGTAGTTCTGAAGCGACATAATTATTTGAATTTTATACATATTTATTTTTTTATTAATTATCTATGCAAATACACTTAATTAATGTTATAATGAGGTGAAATATAAACTTTGAGTAAATTTATGCATGTTCCAAATTAGTCTGGGTAATTTATGTTGGGTAAATCTTTGTGCAATCATAAAGTTCTGGTTATATCAAATTATTAAATGTAAATAACCTGAAGTTTTATTGTTTTACATTTTCTTTTAACTCTATTAAGTCTAAAAACTGCAGTCGTAGAAAAAAATTTCAAGAATTTAAATTTATTTTTTTTTCATAGTGAATAAAATTTTGAAACAGTTTGGAGTTCATTGGCTTTTTATGATATATTTATTGTCATCAAAAAGTACACGATATGTTCAAATATAAAAGAACAAAGCTTTTATTTGTAAACAAAAGAAAATATACAAAAATTAGTAGCTATTATAATATAATATGGAATCTGAAGTGCTTCGATATAATACATTTAAGAAAAGATTTACAGATACAAAGAAAGTAAACGTTGCATATTTAATCACTCTCACTCTCTTCGCTACTAGTGCTGGAATCATTATTTACAGATATAATTAACGGATGAACGTCTTCGGTGTCAAATACTACTTCTCTGTCCCACCATTTTTTAATGACATTATCAGTATGAGTGATAGTATTCGCCCACATTTCTGGAGTCACATGGTTCAATGCCTCCTTCCACATATCCACAGCTTTTACCTGACCATATCCATCTCGTCCAACATGTCTGTTGTAATAAGTTTTACAAATACCCCAAATGTTTTCTATGGGGTTAAATATGCAGTGATATGGTGGCAATCTTAGTACACGATGTCCATATTCTAAAGCTAATTTGTCAACTTTGTATGTTTTCGCAGGTTTATTGCTAAAACAAGACCATCACTAATGTTACTGAATAATTTGTAATAATTGCCAATTACCGTGACACTAATTCCAACAGTTCCAGTTTTAGCAAACAATCGTTTACTTGAACGTTGTGCTGCTGAAGCCATTCCTTTATTCTTGCCTTTGACCAAGAACTATTAGGACTTTTGTCACATAAACTGCTGTGATAACTGGCATTGTCCATAATTATCAAAGAAGGTTCTTCTAAATTTTTTAGTAACTGGTTTTCAAACCATTTTAAGAAGTTATTTTCATTCATTTCTCCATGATAATCAGGGTTCTTTGAATTTGACGAAAATACTAATGAAGCTCCTTCAATAAAACTGTTAATGTTGCCTGCATGTAGTACAATAAATCTGAAAACAATAAATGATTCATGCAAATACAGGAAATTTAATATCGATTAACTAACCTTTTGCCATCACATTTCATCCTTTTTACACTCTTATGGCTGTCATCTTGCCAAGACTGTGTCACTGTACCATTCTCAAAAATCCATGTTTCATCTACATATACTGGTTGCCAGGATTTTCCAGAGTTTAAATTCTGTACATACGATTTAAAAAAATCGATTCTTGCTGAAGCAACATGTTGAAGCTCCATTAAGGCTCGGCGAGAATCTTTCTTGTATTTAAATCCAATCTTTTTCAAGATTCTACCTAATGAATCTACTGATCCATTAAAAATTTGCCGTTCCTTCAGATACAACAAAAGTGAATGACGTGTAACGTGTTGCTCTGCAAATAAATATAACGAAACATTTTTATACTTGCACTGAACACAAAAGCTTACTTGATCTGTACATATCATAAATTCCATCTCGTATTGCCCCCTGTTCTGCTTCACTAATGTCTCAAATAGGTTTTGTACGTGAACGTTTTTTAGGAGGGCTTTGTAAAGGTATATTCTCTTTCACGGCTTTCGATATGGAATGTACTGTTTGTAGACTGAGATTCAATGCATCAGCAACTCTCTGTCAATAAGATTAGCATTAATAATACGCAATAAAATAACAGATGTACACAAACCTCACAAACTACCTACGGTCAATAAAGGTCCACCGTTAACCTTTTCTCTCTCAAAATATTTAATCAAAGAGGCAACCAATTCCTTGGATTGGCTATGCAGTGGTTTTGGCATTTTAGTCCTAAGAAGAACTGACACGAAACAATAAGAAAACGAATATAATTTAAGAAACTTGTGCGCTCAAATAGTTGCTCAAATACCATAACCACAATTGTCAAAATCACGAAGTCGCACGAACGGCCGATATGTAAACGTATAATCAGGATTCCAACCCTCAAACATAATATTACATTCGTTTTTATTTATTTATTTCATTGTTACTTAAATAAGAATAAATTGCTGCAGTAAATGTCAAACTTATTTACCAACGCTATACAAATGCATTAAATTCTGTATGTTAAATGCTCAAATAATTTATTGTATTTTGCTTTCATTGAATTGGTACGAAATACGTCACTAACTACGTAACTGCAAACTTAGCTGCGTTTCTCTATACACAGAAATACTTTTATAAATAATTTCTTTAATAACGCATTTCGTATTGTATGCCATGCCTGGTGCCGAGATTGTAACAGGATTCTGCACGGAAAAGATGCAAGACCTCATAACGACATAATAAAAAAGCAGTGCAGAGATCGTTATTTAACGTATAATAAACATAGAAAATAAGTATTTTACATTTCACAATATTTTTTATTAATTACCATGTAACAAATCATTCAATGTAAATATTGAATAAATTGATTGCAAATGTTAAATATTTTTTATTAATGTATCCTGCAAAACCTTATATTACTAATTTTTTAACTGCATGTTTTATTTCATTTTATAAGTTTCATTTTGCCTTAGCGCTGCACCTATGTTGGCTCTTTTTTTATTTTCGTCCAAAAGCAATCATTACCATTAACTTTATGAAAAATTTTAGAAAGATGTCGCTATTTTATATGTTTATTAACTTTATGCTTCAATTTATCGCCATGGAAACAAATATTGTCTTCGTCCTGTTACTATGGAAATAAATCGAAAGCTGAGGTTAACTCGTGAATAACAGTATACTTTACATCAATTGAGTTTTAAATAAACGCGCTACTTGAAAAGTTTCTACTGCCAACCACCTGTGTCGCTAGTGTATCAGGGTTTCGCGCTTGTGCAAGAAGATAGCAGTCTATCTAGTTTTGTAGTCTATGACTCTTTATGTTTGCCACACAAGAGAGGGGAGCGCGCGTCCGAAAATTGGCTCGTTTTCTGCTTGCTCTTTATTCCTCCAGCACTTAACCTCCACATTCGAAAGTCTCCCGTGTTTTCTTCACTAATTATATAAGACTTGCAAAAAGCGATTGTGACTCACATATAATAGAATTGCGTAATCATTCTGTAATAATCTCGACTCATTTTTCCTTATCAGTAGGCGACATTACATACCACTCAGGTTCATCCACTTTACACCTGATATGTATTTCGGTAGCATTTGTTTGCCCTAATTCGTTTGATTTAGGCTCACTTCTCACACGGCAGCGCGTCACGTCGCGTCGTTTTGCTGCCTCTAAAAGTTACCATAGTTTTAAATGAAGCAATTCTCACTCGGCAGCATTTTATGTCAAAAAATTACATGTAAAAATTTGACACGACGCAACGCGCTGCTCGTGTAAGAATTAAGCCTTAGTCATCACTCATCACACATTTACCACAATTCTGAAGCAAACAAGCTGCTTTTGAGTCTGCTTTTGTTTTTTCCGTTATCGGTCCGAAATTTAAACACTCTAATAGTAAGCGGTCTCCAGCAAGTGTTTGTAAACTATTAACATTGTTTATTCGCAGTTGAGACATAGCTATTAGAGAAACGTGATTTGAAAACGTCAACATCACATACTGTTGATTTAAAAAATCACCACCTATTATTAAATCCGAATGCATTGTATAGCCTTCAATCACTAACGCCTGTACGTTAGCATTAGGGTCAATTCTCACACGGCTGCGCGTCACGTCGCGTCATTTTGCTGCCTCTAAAAGTTCCCACGGTTTTAAATGAAGCACTTCTCACTAGACAGCATTTTATGTCAAAAAATTACATATAAAAGCATTGGACCCAAAATGACGCGATGCAGCGCGCTGCCGTGTGAGAATTGAGCCTTAACCTGTTCAATTTGTATTGTGACTGTAGTTACAAAATTTCTAACTGTGGTATTTATCATAAAACATTTTAAATAGTTCTGTTGTGATCGATCGTGTTATCCAACTTAATTTTCATTGTCATTGTTCTCCTCCTTTATGGGGCACAACACAAATACAACTATTGTCTCCTTTGCTTCCTTGCTTAACTAGTGGCACGTATTTTAGGTAAATCCCACTTCTGATTTGTTAAATAATATACAGATAAAACAGCGACATCTTATGATCGCTTTTTGACCTGACATTGCAGTAGGATAGACAAATTGAAGCGGATTTGCTCCCAATAAGTCCCCCTTGCAAGGCGGCCATGCTTGCTGTCAAAGCATAATGAAAGTTTTTAAAAAAATTTTCTGCAAATCATTTTTGATTGCAGTGAAAACCTCAAGCAGCCTCTGTACAGCTGTTTCAGCCCTGCTTGGGGCTTCGTCAGCAGAGACGTAGCTCGACATTCCCACTGCAAACAAAAACGACTTGCACAATTTATTCGCAATTGCGATGTAAGAGTGATGAACAGATAAAACAGCTGTACAGAGGCTGCTCGAGGTTTTCACTGCAATCAAAAACGATTTGCAACAAAATTTTTCAAAAACTTTCATTATGCTTTGATAGCAAGCATGGGCGCCTTGCATGGCGGACTTATTAGGAGCAAATCCGCTTCAATTTGTCTATCCTACTGCAATGTCAGGTCAAAAAGCGATCGTAAGATGTCGCTGTTTTATCTGTTCATCACTCTTACATCATAAGATACTACTAAGCATGTATTACCAGCAGGTATTACCAATGTTTTACTAATTTGCTTTGCTTCATGTGCGAGATAATTAATCGAATTAAAATGAAGCGATCATGTTTAATCAAACATTACAAATAAAAAATTCAGTTTATGAAGTTTGATTTGAGGAAATTACGTTTTTGCTGGAGCAAAAGAAATCAAAACAATTCAAATCACTGCCCGGTTTTCGTGATCATTAGGCTGACATTCACACAGAACTCTTTAACGCTCTTGGGTCGCAAAATATTTCGCAAGCAAATAGGCTCGTGCAAAGAAGAAAAACCTTGCGCTTCAAGTACGCGAGTCAATACGTGGATCCTGAAGTAACTGCAGTTTTAATAAATTAAATTATAAGTTAAATTGAACCGAATAAGCTAGATCTAAGACGCATTGTGTATGGCGACCTATTCAACAATCTTGTGAATAGGCACATAAAAAGAAGGTCATATCGGATATCTGTTACAAAAACAGTAAGTTACATCACATAACATTTACTTTTTGTTGACACAGTGACAGTGGCGGCTCATCGGGGTGGGCAAGGTGGGCAGTGCCCACCCGGTTCTTC
This sequence comes from Prosopocoilus inquinatus, assembly GCA_036172665.1. NCBI lineage: Eukaryota > Metazoa > Arthropoda > Insecta > Coleoptera > Lucanidae > Prosopocoilus > Prosopocoilus inquinatus. The sequence continues at coordinate 40,933,469 of CM069870.1, read as the reverse complement.
TAAAATTACAGTTGAACGGAGCTGTCCCAATATTTAAATCTATACGTTCCGCTTCCGTACCGAAACAGTCTCGCAAAACAAATTTATTTGAAAAAAGCACTAAGCAGTAAATCATCACGAGTCGCCACTGCACAGTGTGAGTTTCTAAAACAAACCGTTAGCCAATCCGATTTAAAAAAACACATTACGCACCGCAATAATCATCGGTGCTACTCAAGCGGTTTCCATTTGGGGCACTAAAGATGTTGATTTTCGATTTCTTTTCTTGCTATTTGGGACTTGCTTGACCTTAGTAAACACGTAACAAGTTTTCGGTGACAGTCCAAGTTCTAAAGCACATCCAGCATGCTTGACTGATAAGGGTAGGCATTTTATAAAGGAATAAATATTATATTTAATATTAATTATAAATAACATATAGTTACTTTTATGTTGATATTTTTGCTAAACAGATAGCGTTACATTTTTGAATGGATCCTACGTTGGTAATTTCTCCTTCGCCTTGAATCTTCATGAAAGTACAACGCGTTTAGTATATATATATATATATATATATCTCTCTTTCTATCCTGACGCTAGACTGACGTGCAGTGAAATGAATAAGCACGATAATAGGCGCCTCGGTATAGTCCGAACTATTCGTTCAATAAACTTCTCTGACTGGATATTATTTTAAATTTCGTATTTAAGAGCCCGTTTCAGTCGCCATCATTATGCCACTTTCCTAGTTCAAGAATTACGCTAAAACTACTGATCTGATCATCGAATAGCTTTAACATTTTCGTTTTGTTTTTTAATAAGGAATTTCGGAAAGTCATTTTTAATATTTTCTAATAATTTTTATAATTTTTATTACTTATAGAAGTCGATTTTCAACTTAAAATTAACTTTCCGAGATAAAGCAACTAATTTTATGAAGATCTGCAGCAACAGAAACATAATCAGGGCCATAATATTTAAATAAAACATGAATTACGAAATTTTATAATTAGTAGTTGCAAACTGCTGCCCTCTATCGAAAGCAATCGGAGATGCCACAGAAGGCGGGGCTTATTTTTATTTTACATTTTACGGCTGCGGAATTTCTCGTATGCCTAAAATTCTCTGACCTGGGCGCTCGTTCAGAAACTGAAAAAAAGCGCACTTGAGTAAAATTCTTTCTCACAATGTGTAAGTGATTTTGTATATTTTTTTTTCGTTCTAAACGCCCAAAGTGCTCTTTCGTTACAGTTTTTGAACCCAATAGTATTGTATAAGTAAACTGAGTGGTACTTATATTTGAAAGACAATCCTTTGTATGTGATCTCGAGAAAACCGGAAGGCGCGAGCAGTGATATTTACCACGATGTTTACATTTTTACTCTTTTGAAGTCATGTTAACTTCCAATAAATTAAGGAAACAAACAAATATTCAATAGCGTTGTTTTCTTTATTTTAATTGTATACAATGAACGGCAAAAAGTTACACCATTTGGGAAAATTTATTGCAGTTTAAAAAATTTGTGCCAATACTTGTGTGTTTTGTGTATGTTCGATAACCAAATATAAACAGGACAGAAACAGTGAGCAGCTTTTAGTGTGGCTCAAAAAGGTACCTATTTAAAATTCGAAAAAAAATAATAATTATATAGTTCCAATAGGTTTTTACAAAAGGCGTTTATGATAATTGGAGCGGTATATACCGGTTAATCTATTGTCTCACTCTTACTTGCTTTAAACGCATTCATTTTTTCTTACTTTTTTACCCCGATCCATAGAGCTCTCCAATTATCGTAAATGCCTAAAATGTGTCGCTTGCTCCTCTGACAAAATGGACAAGATTTTTCATTTTCTAGTTAGAAGCGGCAATTGGGCGTTTGGTATTTAGCTCTTGCAAGTGATTAGTTTATTCATTTATTCAGCTACAAGAGAAGGTTTTTTATATCCATAAGAAATATTTAAACAAATAAAATTTGCTCTTGGGTTCTGTTACATGCACGAGAAAATTTGAGACAATTTTTCACAAGGCGTTTTCTTATAACATTTTGTCTCATCACTTAATTTCCTGATAACATTTTTCTAGTAATTCCAATCTGGCATAAGCAGACCGAATTTTTTATTTTGGGCCAGTTTAATATATGTACAACTTATGAAATCGACATTAGTACAAATAGTGGCTACCACGTATTGCCCCTACAGTGATCGCCAAAATATCGGCATCAAATGGAAAAAATCTTTATTTTTGATTTTTTGAGGAAACTTTTTAAGGCAATAATTTCTACTTGTCTGAAAACCTTTTTAACTCCTAACAGATATACCGAGTGATTTTATTCGAAATTAATCTACATTTCGAGATTTTTTTAACGTAAGTTAGTTTCAACTTATTTTTTTAATATTCCGTTAAAATTGAATTTTTCAACTTTTAGAATATTCTAAAAATTTCAGGTACTAAATCTTAATTTCAATATTTAATATTTTTAGGGCGGAAACTACCAAAATTTATAATTTGAAAAAATAAGAAAGATTAAGTATTGCTTCATTATTTACCGAAAAGTATTATTTTTGCATATTTTTTCCGTTTCTGATGCAAGGTGCCTTTTATAATTATTATAAATAATTAATATATATTTAAATATCTCTCTATTCCCGTTAATGAATTAATTTCGCAATGACCTTGTAAATGTTACTTTGCAGAAGATATTTCTTTATATGTCTTAGTCCTACTGACTTAAACAGAATTTGAGGGCTTTTTTTAATAATAGGATTTGAATTAAATTATAAAAATGTAAAACTACTTTTCGTGGATAGTCCGAATTTAAAACAATGGTGAACGATTTATATGTAATACGTTATATCAATCGGTAAACTTCCGCCTATTAATAAAAAAATAGAGTATAGTTTTAGCAAATCAGCGCATATGCAACTATCAACAAAAAAAGGACATTTAATATCACCTACAACTACGGTTTCAAATTTGTAAGTGCAACTGCACAACTATTCGTTAAAGCTAACTGCCCTTGAATCTGAGTTTATTTTAACAAGTAACGTTACTGCCAACTAAAATGTCAGATTTTCGTGGATAGTCCGAATTTAAAACAATTGTGAACGGTTTATATTAGTACGTTATATCAATCGGTAAACTTCCGCCTATTAATAAAAAATAGAGTATAGTTTTAGAAAATCAGCGCATATGCAACTATCAACAAAAACAGGACATTTAATATCACCTACAACTACAGTTTCAAATTTGTAAGTGCATCTGCACAATTATTCGTTAAAGCCAACTGCCCTTGAATCTGATAGTAGTAGATATGTGTTTTCTTCAGTTTCACAGTATTGCCATCTAAAAAGAAATAGGTCATAACTTCCATCTTTGCTGCTTCCTGAGGAGTTATTTTTAACTTCGCTAACTTATAGGGATACTTGATCTCAATTATAGCTTCCTCACCAACTACTCCATCAGGACTAGCTCCAAGATACGGCATTTCTTTAGATATAAATAATCCGCCGTTATCAACTTTATGTCCAAATTCTTGTGAAAATTATTTTCATCAAATTCATTTTTATTATTATCCTATAAGTCTCAGTAGGTCGACTTTAATACGGTGCCGATTTTTTGTTTTATTAAATATTAAAAAACTTTCAAATATTTTTACAGTTTTGGCTGCGTAAATAATTTCATATTCGCGCTAAATTAAAAAATTCCGTTATATCGTTTTGAGCGATCGTTCTGAGAAGAGAAAATGAGTTTATTATTCATCACGTTTCACAGAGCATTTTAACAAAAATGTTTTAAACTATGTATCATTAAAATGTGAAATGTGTTATGACCAAAAATTTATGGAAAAATTGTTTTCAATTTTTAAACGGTCAAAATTGCTGTGAAATCGTAAGGAACACTCAACGTTTCACTATCAGTTGATAGCTTCGTTAGGAAGAAACGTTGGAGGTTTTTTTTTTCACAGTGTCTGTTTAAAAAATGCAAACATTTTTTATACAATTTTCATCGGATAAGAAACGACTTCAATAAAAAATTTATAATTGAAGTCGACTCTTGTCCGATGAAATATGTGAGAGAAAATAGTTTTTAAACTTTAAAATGGACACTGTGAAATCTCAAGGAACATTCTACGTTTCGCTATCGCTTGATAGCTTCGTTAGAAATGAAAAAATATAAATAAACAAGTTTTCAAGAGAAACGACAAGGTAACGTGACTTTAAAGTAAAATACGAGTTGTCCGGAGAAACATAAGGGTAATAATAATAATTAAATTAGAACTAAATTAAATTTCCTTTTTTTTATTTCTCTTGAGTTATATTTTATTAAAAACACAAACAACAAAAACAAACACAAATTGTAAAATATCAAGAAAACTAAACACGTATCAAACTAAATTTGCCTGCATTCATATTTAATAAAAAATAACGCGAATATGAAATTCTTTACGCGGCCAAAACTGTTTAAAGTTATGAAAGTTCGTTAATATTTAATAAAAACAAAAATACGTCGGCACTGTATTGAAGCCGACCTACTGTGATTACGAGACGCAAGGATAATAATAAAAATGGCAGTTTTCCCTAATAGTTATAAGTAAGCATAGGATTTGAATATTTTGTCCGATTCAAATTCTAATGCAACGGCAAAATTGTGATGCTGCAGCGGAGAAGTCCCGCAGACACTCCTTGTGTGTTAATCGAGTATTGCCGCGAAAAAATAATGATGTGAACTAAGTCGTAAATACGGCTCGTATAGCATCGTAAAAAAATATATATAGTCGCACAGTAAAATTTAGTTTTACAAAGTGGTATGATTCCGTAAATCACAATGCTGATTAATTGTACCCCGACCTTTGGCTTTGCTGCATAATTACGGCAGACCCATATAGGTGTAGAAGAATAAAATTTTCTGGTAAAATTGCGAAGAAAAAATTGTAACTCATTTATTAAACAAAAGTGTATTATTAATATTAATTATTATCAATTTTTCTAAATTTTCTGCGGCAAGTCTAGCGCGTGTGGACGTTAAAATGTTTTTGAAAACGGAAAATGATCTTTCTACATCACAGCTGCTTAATGGAGGATGATCAAAAAATGGTTTAAATTGACTATAGTCCTTTTCCGCATGAATATAATTCTCAGACGCAAATTGTTGTAGTATTTTAAAATCTGGATTTTTATCAAATACGGAGGTAACTTTTTGTCCTAGGCGGTAGCCAAACTCACCAGGAATAGATTTCAAACAGACTATTTAATTTTGTTAAGCCCTCTTTTAAGCGAATATTTTGATTTTCAAAAAATTGAATAATCTGGAATAATTTTAAAATGATTGTGTATATAATGTAACTGACTAGATAAATCGGGATTTGCAAGTGCACTTTTACATTGCACAATACTTTGAGAATCATTGTTTAAACTAAAAATTACATCAGATATACATTTTAAATTCTCTGAATAAAAGAAAGCTGCTTCCAACCAAGTGCCCCAGCGAGTAATAATAGGTGCCGGCGTTAAAGGCAAAATAGGATATTTTTCTTTGTATAAGGAGATTCTTTGAGGGGCTTTTTTTAACCAAGCTGATTAATTTATCGACATTTGAAAACTGTTCTCGAATAAATTCTGCTATACGATGTAGTGCGTGAGACAGACAGGTTATGTGTAATGCGTTAGGGTACTGATTTTTTAATATTTTTCAAGTTTTGATCATGTAAGGCGCAGCATCGCTAATAAATAAAATAAAATTTGATTTTTTCGTGTCTGCGTTATTAAAAATAGCATCAAGACTTTCAACGATAATTTTACTCATAATTTCAGCATTAACTTTCTCGCTTCTTTTACATGAAATTAAATATGGTTTATAATGAATTGTTGGGTGCAGTATACCAACAACAACATTTACTACACAGTGCCGTAAAATGTCTGTTGTTTCATCAGCAGAAACCCATATAAAATGTTCAGCAACATTTGTCTTAATTTTGCTCATAACTGTGTTATAACATTTAGGTACATACAGTTTGTGTAATGTCGATTCGTCAGGGATATGTCTGTTAGTATATTTTTTCAAAAAGCTTGTCAATACGGGATTTTGCAATTTCGATAGAGGTATATTCGCTGCCACAAAAGCCTCACATAAGTCATTACAAAAACTATCCGGTTCTAAATTTCCCTGTTGATGCATTTTTGTGCGAACGTGTTGTGTTAGTTGTGACTTTTGTATGCAATTAATATCTATTTTACAAACGCTACAATGTACAACAAAAGAGTCTATAATGGTAAAGCAGATAAATTCGGATATCCATTGAAATAATGTGGACGATGAAGAAGAACCATCCGAATATACCGTTATGAAAAATATCTATGGAAGTTATGCTATGAAAATAATGTAAGAAAATATGTAAAAATATATAAAATAAAACTGGAAAATACGAAACAAAAGTACTCTTCTGAAGATGTAAAAAAATATATAAAATAAAACTGTAAGATACGGAACAAAACTAGTCTCCTAAAGATGTAAAAAATATATAAAATAAAACTGGAAAATGGAAAGAAAACTATTCTCATACTTAACGTACTTAAGTGAAGCGTGATGAAATCGATAACGGACGGAGAGCAAACTTAATGCATTGAACTGCGGTCACCAAGTGCGCCGCTGATGAGATGACGCCGACTTATATTATTCCGACCCGTAGTTATAACAAATAAACTCAATAAAGTATATATTTTTGAAAACAGAAAAAAAATTCTATTCCAAAAAGTGTCCTAATAATGTTTAAGCACTTTTTTAATATTTCCAGAAATAAACGAGATAAGATCGATAAACGAAAAGTCGAAAATGACAATTTTTGGCTATAACTTGAACACAAAAGAAGATAGCCGATTTTTGTTTACACTACTGACTAAGTCTCCAAGAAAGAGATCGAGACGTTTTTTTCTATCTCTTATAGTTACAGAGATGCCTATAAGAGACATCGAAATTGATCCACCCTGTACATCGTCCAGCCTGTAGACTGGATCAATTTCGATGTCTCTTATGGGCAACTCTCTAACTATAAGGGATAGAAAAAACTAGTGGCCAAGTCTCGATCTCTTTTTTAGTGATAAAGTTCATAGTGTAAACAGAGATTGGCTACATTCTTTTGTTTTCAAGTTATAAGCAAAATTTGCCTACTGAGCACGGTCTAGACTGGGATACTTCGTTTGACTACTACTTACCTCAAGAAAACATTGGTAACTACATCAAAAGTCTCGTCGGAGATGAAGTCGTCTGCGTAAAAGGGTTCAATAAGAAAAGAACCTTAAATAAAATTATACCTAATGAAATTATAGATTTAGATGAACTCAAATGTCCGAATTTAAGAATTTTAAAATGTAATTATCTTCAAAATCATTGTAATTTACATATTTATAATACGTTAAGTTGTTCTAAAGATAATGTATTTGTATTACATCAATGGTTTATTAAAGAGTGTAATAAAGAACTGTAAACATTTTTATTTGGTTTTATTGAATTATAACTTGTATATAAATTTTTCATGTGACGGTTTATCACGTATAATTTCAGAGTTTAAAAGTTTGTTTCTGTTGTTTAATGTTCAAACGAAAGTAGACTTGTGAATTGATACTATTTTCCAACACATATCTTAAAAATATTTCCAAGTTCTTTATTCAATTCAGAATTCTCTAAAAAGAAACAATAACGTCCGTTGGAATAAATAATGTATTAACAAGCAGCTCTCCATACACACACACATAAAAAAATATTACAATTTCAGTGTGAATATTTCTGAGCGTTATGCAGATCAGCAACGTCGTAATGCTCGTAGAAGTCCAACAAAGATGTGGTAGCAGTAGTAGCAGAAGTTGAAGGCTCTTCTGAAATTTTAATTTTCTAAAGTCCACAATAGACTATCATATATTGCATGAAATTTACATGTAATTTATGATAAAACCTATTTTTCAACGTGTATAGCGAGCAAAAAGAATTACATGAATTTATACATGTAAAATTGAAAACAAAGAGCAAGTTCTATTTCTCAAGATTTTTGACGTGAAATTTTAGTAAATTCTAGTGACTTTGATTGTTGCTGTTGGCTGTTGGTTCAGATGAAAGAAGAACGACCTCACCTAGTTTATGCGGGTATATGTTTATAAATAATTTTAGCTTCAAGACAGTTTAATTAGTGATGACCACGTGCTCTCCGTTTGGATGACACCCTTGATAATATAATCCAACATTCCCAGCTGCTCGAAGAAAATAACTTGAAGTTAGAAGCATTAATGAGTTATCATCTTCACCAACATTAATATTCTAAATTACTATTTAGCAGAACATCTTTTTATTAATATAATTGAAACGTGTATTGCAAATTACAATTCATGAATATGTACACACTTGTTTACATGAATTTTTACGTGAAATTATTGGAACATGTATTGCCGGTTTTATTCTTGTGTCCATTCTCTTCGCTGTTCTCTTCAGTAAATTTTATTTTCTTTGTTGTTGACGATCCTTTAAGCGTCACCAATTCCTCTTGCTCAGCATTGAGATTAAACGAAAACCTAATCAAAGCTTCTTCGAATGTCTTTATTTCACCTTCATTCTCCAAAGCCAGTAGCATGTACTTCACAGGTAAATTACCTAACTTTCTCTGGATTGTTTCCGTTTTTGGACAGTAACTCAACTGTATTAAGACTTGATTCGCCTTCTTTCGAATATTTTTCAGACCAAATCTAATTTCAAAATTAAAAAAATTATTAACTAAGAAAATTTTATGAAATAAATAATTGTTTGCAAATAACAAATAACATGGTAACCGGCAAGATAACCTTGTTAGTCGATTCCATAACCAAAGTACACGGAATTCCAGACATTTTTCGTTTCTTCTTCTCTCTGCTATTACTGGTACTGCTTTTAACTATAGCATGTTTAGCAAATGTTTCAAAGCGGTTCAGTATTTATATTAAAAAAAAGAATTTTGTGATAATTTTAATGATGTGTCTTAGAAAGCACTACGTTTTTATTAGTGTGTGGACGCAGCTTTGGGAACTCGTGCACTTCCACATTGCACATCTATAAATAACCATTACGTTTGCAGAATGATTATTTAACAAACTCAGGTATAATTGAAACTTTATTTACTAATTAACGAGTGTGTAAAAGACATCAGTCCATATCTTTCATGTGTGCAAAGAAACATGAATTTTAATACTCAATTGGGCGAAATTGTGAACAAAATTGAAACTGTTGGTAAGTTAGTTAAGACAAAGATTACGTGAAATGGTTAAAATTTATCAAAAAAACGATTTTCTTGACAAAAAAGTATCTGAAACTTAAAAATAACAAAGTTTCTAATTACGCCAAAATTGAATCAAATTTGTCCCATCTGTTAAATTATAAAGAGATTTTCAAACAACTACTACGGGGAAAAAGAAAAAAAAAAAAACTTTGGTCTGGCAAGATTTGGAATCGTGTTTCAAAAATAGATTGAGAACTGGTGCAATAATTAATCTAAGCATTAAAGAACCAAATTTATTTCTACAAAAATCTTTTAAACATTTTTACTATAAAATTAAGAAGGAATTATCTAAAAGCCCTTTGAAAGCAAACGTAATATTTATAAAAAAAAATTGTGCAAATCGTTTTTGATTGCAGTGAAAACCTCGAGCAGCCTCTGTACAGCTGTTTCGGTCCTGCTTGGGGCTTCGTCAGCAGAGACGTAGCTCGACATTCCCACTGCAACCAAAAACGACTTGTCCAATTTATTCCCAATTGCGATGTAATAAATGTACTACTTATAACCGCTAAGTACAAGCACAGCTCTGGAAACGAAATGTTATCACGATTGCAATCAAAAACGATTTGCACAAATTTTTTTTTTAAACTTTCATTATACTTTGACAGCAAGCATGGCCGACTTGCATGGGGGACTTATTAGGAGCAAATCCCGCTTCAATTTGTCTATCCTACTGCAATGTCAGGTCAAAAAGCGATCGTAAGATGTCGCTATTTTATCTGTTCGTAATATTTATAGCTAAGTTTGTCAAGCCGCAGAGCGCTGAGACACACATAAAACATTTTACGACTAGAAACCACATAATAGATCGTTCTACAAATTTAAAAGAATGGTATGAAGTAAATATTAAAAATAAAATTTTATCAAAATTAGAAGAATTTCAAGAAAGAGATAGCGGATGGGCCTTGTACGAGATTCTACAACTAAAAATTAACATTAATAATTATACACCTGTTAATGTAGGTATTTCAACGTATGTTGAAATGCCTAAATTTATTCAAAATAAAAAAGCCGTTTTAAATATACAAAATAATGATGAATACGGTTTCTTTGATCAATCGTGGCAGCTTTACATCCCGCACCTATACATGCAGTGCGTACGTCTTCTTACCTTCATTTTTCAAACGTTTTAAAATTTGAAGGTATTAATTTTCCTATTACTTTAAAAGATGTTAAGAATTTTGAAGTAATGAACGAATTTTCAATTAATATTTTTACAATAGAAAAAACTGAAATATTACCTGTTTCTCTAAGTAAGTTTGAATTTACAAAACGAATTAATCTCCTAATGGTACCTTGTGAAGAAAATGATTACGATGATGATAATGATGATGAGGATTTTGATGATAAAAATTCAAAAACGTTTCATTTTGCATTAATAAAAAATTTATCCGGTCTACTTCACAGACAAACGCGTGACTTACATAATAAAAGCTGGTTTTGTGAACGCTGTCTGAATCATTTTAGATCTCAGGAGAATTTAGAAAAACAAATAATTGCGTGCAGAGACGTAAATAATACTTAAATTACTATACCGGTTGAGAAAGAGAAATATTTAACATTTAAAAATTTTAAAAATAAAGAGAAAGTTCCGTTTGTTATTTATGCAGATATTGAATGTCTCCTGACAAAATTTAATGATTTAAAACCTTCCGGTAAAAATATAAAATACCAAAAACATGAACCGTTTTCTATAGCGTATTTTTTAATTTGTTCTTACAATCCTTTACTCTCAAAATTTAGATTACATACCGGCAAGGACTGTGTAAGCTGGTTTGTCACTGAATTAGAAAAAATTGGTTTAGAAATTAATGATATTTTCTCGAAGGTGGAGCCGTGTGAAGAATTAACGGTAGAACAAGAATATGAATTTCGAAATGCTACACATTGCCACATTTGTTTGAAACCATTCAATTTTACTAATGTTAAAGTGCGAGATCACAACCATCTGACTAGATCGTATCGTGGGCCCAGTCATCAAGCGTGTAATCTAAATTATAAAAACAGTAATGACATACCTGTAACTTTTCACAATATGTCAGGCTATGATAGTCATTTTTTAATAAAAGCATTAGCTACGGAAATCCTTGGCAAAATTTCTTTGTTACCTATTAATAAGGAAAAATATATTTCATTTTCTAAATATATTTCAAATACTAACATTATTTTTAGATTTTAGGTAAACTTTCGTCATATCTAGACAGCAATCAGAAACTAATTACCATTTCACATTGTACAAATGCTACTAAATTTAAATTGCTCGAGAGAAAGGGAATTTTTCCTTACGAATACCTTGACGATTGGGGAAATTACAGGATACCAAGTTACCACCTAAAAGTGATTTTTTTAGTAAAATTAATCAATCTCACATATCAAACGATGAATATGATCACGCTTGAAACGTGTGGAGTACGTTTAAAATTCAAAATTTACAGGAATATGCAGAAGTGTGTTTGAAAACGGACGTTTTGCTTTTAACGGACATCTTTGAAAATTTTGGAGCTACATGTTTGCAGACTTATGAATTGGATGCTTTGCATTACTATACGGCACCCGGTTTAGCTTTTGACAGCATGCTGAAGACAACTTCCATTACCTTGGAATTACTAACAGATGTAGATATGTTAATGTTTGTCGAAAAAGGTATCAGAGGAGGGGTATCTCAATGTTCAAATCGTTATGGTAAAGCAAATAATAAATACATAAACGACTTTAACATTGACGAACCATCATCATATTTAATGTATTTTGACGTTAACAATTTATATGGCACAGCTATGCAATTGCTTTTACCTTTTGCACAATTTGAATGGGTTGATCCTTATTCGATAGATATTATGAAGGTATCGGACGATGCTGAATTTGGTTATATTTTGGTTATATTTGGTCATTTACGTTATCCCGAAGAACTATTTGAAAATCATAAAGATTTGCCACTCTGTCCTGAACGTTTGGTACCACCAACTTCGTCTTCAAAAATTTCCAAATTATTGACAACTTTATTTGATAAAAAACAATATATTATACATTACAGAAATTTAAAACAGGCAATCCAATTGGGTTTGAAAGTTGAAAGAGTATTAAGAGTATTGAAATTCAAACAGTCAAATTGGATGGAATCCTATATAAATTTAAATAATGATTTGCGTAAAAAAAGTAAAAATGATTTTGAAAAGAATTTCTAAATTAATGAATAATTCAATTCTTGGAAAAACCATGAAAAACGCTAGAAAATATAAAGACTTAAAATTGGTAACCAAATGGGAAGGACGTTACGGAGCAAACTATTACATATCACAACCTAATTTTCATAGTTGTACCATTTTTGATGATGACATGGTCATTATCGAAATGAAACGAATGAATATTAAATTTAACAAACCTATACATATATATATATCGGTTTTACTATGCTAGATCTTTCTAAAATATTTTTGTATGTAATTTCATTACAATTATATCAAGAATAAATTTAGAGACAAAGCTAAATTACTTTATACAGATACAGATTCTTTAATTTATCATTTTTTCGTGGAAGATATTTACGAACACATTAAAGAAGACATTTCAAAATTTGATACGTCAAATTATTGACCCGCTAACAGATATCAAATTCCTCTTAGGAATAAAAAAATTCTAGGGTTAATGAAAGATGGAAATAATGGTAGATTAATGTTAGAGTTTACAGGACTTAGATCAAAAATGTACACAATAAAAATTGAAAATAATAATGTTATAAAAAAAGCAAAAGGCGTGAAAAATTCAGCACTTCGTTCGATTTCGTTTGAGGACTATTATCAGACTCTGTTTAATAATTCTATTAGACGCAATTCTATTAGACGCAACCCAACATTTAATCAAATCCCAAAACCATGAAGTTTTCACGATTGAACAAAGAAAGGTTGTTCTGAGTCCTTTCGACGACAAACGAATTATTAGTTTCATTTATGCAGACACGATTCCTTGGGGTTTTAAAAAAATCCAAAAATGAATTTCTTAACCACACAACAGTTTCAATTATTTGCAGTTGCTCAAAGATAACTTTATCAGGTAAGCTTTTCAATATTTTTCTTTTTCTTATCTCTCTTATCTCAATTATATTTCTAGATATTTGTAATCGCAAACGAACAACATCTATCACAGAAAAATTAAAATTTAACTACACCTACGAAAGAATCAACCAAAGCTGCTATCTAAAATTTAGGAAGAACATAAGTAATAACATAGACCCAGCAAGAGACAAAAATTATCAATGTTAAGATAAAAAAAATTCAACTCCCTGTATATCACCAAAACTGCATTGAAACAATCTTACGAACGTTGGAGCAGACCACTACCGGAAAGTTCCCCGAGAACAATTGACCGACGGAAAATTCCCCGAATACAATTGATCCACAGGAATATTGCCCGAATTGAACATTACCCGAATAGACAATTGCTCCAATAACAATTGACCGAGTAGAAAATTGCCCGCGTAATGTATTTACTATTTAACTTTAAGAAAAATAATACGCATAACATTATTTTTATTTTGGAATATGATATTTATGTTGGTCTAAACGTTTTTTTAAATTTTGGCTCGTTTCACCTATATAAACAGAATTACAATTTGAACATTTGATTTCATAAACCACGTTAGGTTGTTTTAATTTCGGTATTTTGGTTTTTAAATTCGAAAAAATTAAATTTAAATTATTCACAGATTTACTGGCTAAAATTAAATTATGTTTTTTGAAAATGTGTTTAAATGTATTGTGTAATGGTTCAATATAAGGCAAAGATATGTATTTATGGTTCGAAGATTGTCTAATGTTATTAGAGACATTTGAATTTTGTAAGTATTTAATACGATTTTTAATTACTGATTCAATAAGATTTATTGGATAAGAATTTTGAATAAGAGTTTTCTTTATTAAATTTAAGTTATCATAAATGAAAACTTTATCAGAAAGTAAAATAGCTCGATCAGTTAATGAAATAATAGTTGCAGTTTTATAATTTTTGGATGTATACGAGTGAAAATTTATGTACCTACCTGACCAGGTAGGTTTATGAAACCAATTAGTAATTAATTTATCATTCTGTCTGATAATATTTACATCAAGAAAACTCAATGAATTATCATTTTCTTTTTCTACTGTAAATTGTAATCTATTAAGAAAAGAATTAAATTTATTTAAAACAAAATCTACCTTATCAGAAGGCAAAATCAGTATAATGTCATCTACATAACGAAAATATAACGTTAAATCGAATGATAAAGAGTTAATAACAGATTTTTCTAGTTCTTGCATAACAATTTCAGCTAAAGCCGGAGATAAAGGAGAACCCATTGCTGTACCAAAAATCTGTTTATAAAATTTATCATTGAAAGCAAAATAAGATGTTTTATCATTTTCTCTCCTGACCTATCCTAAGGTAAAATTACCACGTCATTCAGTCATTGCTCGAAGAAGAAAGAATTTTGCTGACGTTGATTCTGAAATACCACACTCACAAATCTTAATTACAAGCAATATTTCTTATGCAAAGAAACGAACATATTATTATTACAAAATTGCAAGCGAACCGTGTTTTACTCTTTTCTTTGGAAATTTAAAGATTTTGAATCTAGTTTATAAATTATTGATATTCACGTATTATTTAATTGTACAACGTTGTGCAATTTCTGTGTGCGTAATTTAAAAATATTTCTGCCTTAACGGTTTAAGTATTGAACAGATAAAACAGCGACATCCTACATTTTATGACCTGATATTGCAGTAGGATAGACAAACTAAAGCAGATTTGCTCCCAATAAGTCCCCTATGCAAGTCGGCCATGCTTGCTGTCAAAGCATAATGAAAGTTTTAAAAAATTTTGTTGCAAATTGTTTTTGATTGCAGTGAAAACCTCCAACAGCCTCTGTACAGCTGTTTCAGCCCTGTTTGGGGCTTCATCAGCAGAGACGTAGCTCAACATTCTCACTGCAAAACACAAAACTTTAGGGCTATTCCCCTGGGCTATTCCAGAAGAATAAACGGACAATTTGTAATTTTCTTTCTATAAATTACGACCACGTTTGCTTGGATCGTTTTTCGCTCCGGCGCTTAATAAGGCCGCGCGGCCATGAAAAAGCGGCCGAAAAAGTGCACTCTTCGCTTAGCATTGTCCCTTACCTTATTTTTATCACAAATTGTCCTGTTCGTTCGCCTGGGATGGCCGCAAATGAAATTTAAACGTTTAATTAAATAAAAAATCGAATTAATACTTTAGCTTCTGACAACCGATTCCAAACTTTCCAAAATCAATAAAAGCTAACCATGATAATTTAGAAAAATATGCTAAGGATTACAGCTTACTGTAAATACAGTGCCATCACTGCCATCCCAGCCACCTGGGGTGAATTATAATTGCGTTTGAAACTGTGGCAATAGACATAAACCCCTGTGATTCCGAATATGCAAAATATTTATTGCGATTTGTTTTTGATTGGCTAGTTTTTTGCGTATCCGGATGCATCTGAGCTAAGCTTTCATTTGCCCCAAACCACTTGGTATCGGCCATTTCAGATCTTTGTTACTCTTAGGGAATGCTCATATTATCTTTCTCTCTGTAATGTTAAAACTTATTCAAAATGACGCTAGACTCCATCTAACCTTATGACATCATTGGACATAAACGACATATGATTGTTTTATTCACGACCTACTAGATTTCACGAGACGACATCCCTATACGGCCTGGGCAATTTGTTAGTTCAAGTGTTTCTGCGTTGACGCCACTTCACCAAAAAACCGGAAACGGATGTATATCCGTAACGACATTTTTGACAGATGTCAGCTTCTTTGACAGTTTCGCGTATATGCTCAGTAAAGTTGTTTCTTTGCTCAGGTTGGCTCAGATATAGTTTTCTGGCGGTATCGGTAGACAGTACTAATTCTACAAATGATTTAATTACGGCCGAATCTTAATTTAAAGGTAAAGTAGTTTGAAATTTTACACGGTAGGTACAAAATAAAAAAATCGTTTTCTTAACTTTCCTTATTCAAACTTCTTTAGTCTTCTTTCTTCTTTGGTTGTTGTGGCACAAAGAGGAACTCTATAATGTAACGTAAAAATTACTTGCCCTGTTTGACAAATTTATTCTAGTCCTGGCTTGCGAAGCTTTATAATGTAATTTCGTGCTCCATTACGTTATTCCTTTCAATAAAAATAATTTAATAATTATAACAAAGTAGTTTTAATTAATTCGCACCGTTGCACTGTCATAAATGTGCATTTGACGTTTGCGACGTTTAAGTGTCAGAAAACTTCTTTAAACTTTAAATTTATTTTATGTGCGAAATATTTTCCCTCATGTTAAGACAGAATCTTATGTTCTTTAGCCTTGTTCATTTTTTATATGAAATGTAATATTTTAAAATTTTTATTAACGCTTGCCATAAAATTTGGCAGCTTAACTAAAAATTTCCCATCCCATTAAAGTGTGTACAATTTTCACATTAACACCCGATGTTCCCTAGGGTCGATAATAGTTGCTTTCTTTCGCTCACAAAATCGTGATCCAAACGTGTTTTGATTCAAAAACAGACGTTCTTTTCTACGAATCTCTCTATTTTTAAAACTTGTTTCAATTGAATTATTGTTTTTAGAAAAATTTTGTGCAAATAGTTTTTGATTGCAGTGAAAACCTCGAGCAGCCTCTGTACAGCTTGTTCAGCCCTGCTTGGGGCTTCTTCAGCAGAGACGTAGCTCGACATTCCCACTGCAAACAAAAACGACTTCCAACGTCCAATTTATTCGCAATTGCGATGTAAGACTGATGAACAGATAAAATAGCGACATCTTACGATCGCTTTTTGACCTGACATTGCAGTAGGATAGACAAATTGAAGCGGGATTTGCTCCTAATATGTCCCCCAAGCAAAACGGCCATGCTTGCTGTCGAAGCATAATGAAAGTTTTTAGAAAAATATTGTGCAAATCGTTTTTGATTGCAGTGAATTATTGTTATTTACAAATCAACTGTCAATCAAAAATTCAAGTTAGGCGTTTTATTGCAGCAACTATGAATTTCAGGTCCAAACTATTCGAAACACGATTCAAACTTTTAAGCGAAAGAAAGCAGCTAATGATTACTTTTACACACATCTGACAACAATACTAATTAATTAATGTCGTGTGCGTTCAAAATTTCGCTTGTTAATTTCTTGTTTGATTTGACAATATTGCTTTTTTGGCTTTTACAGTCTTATGCAATAATTAATTTGAAACCCCAGGTTAAATGAAAGTGGCTTATTTTGTTGTCATTTGGTCTCACCTTAGAAATTTGGTAAACGAATTTTTCAACACAGTATTTATAATAATAAAATGCACAATATTCTCATTTATTATTAGTTTATTTGTTCTTTGTAGCTTGCTCGTTCGTTTTGCGCCAATGTTATATTTATTTTTTTCGTATTTAGTTTGAAGAGATTACTAATCAACACAAGAACGATTGATTTCTTTTATTTCTAGGAACGCCTCCAGTATTTTTCTTTATGTTTTTCAACATCCCAACGCTATAATCTTAGTAAAAGAACACCTTGAATTTCAGAAATCAGGTATTTAGTACTTCAAATATTTTATATTAATTTTAAATAATTCTTTAATGTATGTATGTACTTTTACTCGCGGTAAAATTTTAATACATTAATCTGGTGCAAAATTTCTACAGGGCTGACAGGTCTGCTTTAGTTGTTGTCTGTGACACATGCCATCCGCAATTTTTTTCAAGGTCAAAGTGGTCTAGGATCCCGCTAGCTATACTACTGGCGTATTCTACAAAACAGGTCGGACGAACCTTTTATTTATTTTTAATGTGTTACTGCCCGCTTTTCTGTGGGTATTTTGGTGATTTTGTTTACAATTTATCGCACATTTCGACGAAGTACGTCTTTGCGCGATTCGAAGTGTTCCTTCCGGACTCCCGCCTGTGAACGATTTATAATTTGATTTTACTGCTGCACTTTTGTATTTTGTTATTACTTTGTCTAATTGTAATGGGCGGTTTTGCTTAATGAATCAAGTATTGTTTAATGTTTCTTTTTTTGACTTTCGCCCCTTTGTGTTGCGTTGAAGGATTTTATTGCGATACACTACAAAGTCGCCTTAAGCGAGCGGCCTTATTTACGTCACTTATGGTATATTTTACAACAATTTAAGAATTGAATAAAGCTTATTTTAAAATGTTTTGGATGAGTCGCATTTTCTTGATTTTCCCCGCAGTTCCCTATAGCCAAAAAAATTAAGTGTCTAAAAACAACCTAATCTAATTAGACATTTTTGAGTGCTTTTAAGTTGGTAACGTACTGAAGATGGCAGCTTAGCTGCCGAAATACGTATCTACGGATTATTGTGGGCGGCGGTTAATTTCAATTATCTCTTAATCCACAGTCTCCTTTATTATTTTAGTGAAATATTTCGAACTTCAAAGAAACTTCTTTAAGTTTAATCAAATCCTTCTTGCCAGGTTTCGCAAAGGGTGGTGATCGATGGTAGCTCATCAGATTCTGGTAAAGTTACGTCAGGAGTACCTCAGGGAACTGTGCTCGGTCCTCTCCTTTACCTAATTTATAGCGCTGATTTCCACAAGAAACCTAAAATATGCAAAAATCACTATGCAGACGACACTCAAATGTATGTCAGTTTTAACATAACAATACGACATAAGTATTGTTGTAGATAACTTTTAATTAAATTTTTCAGCAGAAGTTTAAAAGGTTAGGTATTATATTGGATTACGAACTAAGATTTAGATCACATGTAAGCAAACTTATTCAGCGCGCTTACGACGCACTCCGATCTCTTTATACCAACAAAAGTTTTTTAAACTTGAAAACGAAAACTATATTATGTCTTTAGTTTTATCTTTATTTAACTACTACGACGTCGTCTATGGCCAGTGTCTGGACAATATTACCCAAATTAGGATACAAAAAGCACAAAACTCTTGTGTGCGCTTTATTTTAGGTCTGCGTAGAAGTGACCATATTTCTCCTCATTTAAGGTCATTTGTGCCCGGTTTCTGAAACGATAAATAACTTTAGGTAAACAAATTTTTTTTGACAGATAACTTTATGAAAAGTATAAATTGTTTACATTGCCACGTATACACTTTACCTACAGATAAAGTTTTAAGAAACGGGTTTTGGAAGTTATGATGAGTTTATCTTGAGTTTGTCTCTACGTAAAGTTATGTATCGTTTCAGAAACCGGGCATTAATTGGCTAAACATGAATAATAGACGACAGCTTCATTTAGGCTGCATAATACATAAAATTATAATTACAGATAATCCATCATATCTTCTCTATTGCTTAACTCCATGATGGGTAATCCACGGTCGTGAATTGCGCAAAACCGCTAATCTGACGGTTCCCCAACACTCAACTGCCTTTCTTACAAGATCTTTTGCTTATACTGCACCCAAAAATTACAATAAAATTTCTGATAATATAAAGTCCATATCTCTGCTGGCTTTCATATATAACTTGGCATTATTTTAGAAAGAGTAGGTTCGGCTTGAAACACTGCATTTATATACGTAAGTGAAATCCAGTGTTGCGCACAATTAAATTATATTTAATATTAATTAATGAATTAATTACTGAAATCTCAGAAATTCGCAATTAACAATTAATTTAATTGTCATTTCCAATTCATAGAGATTAATTTTTTTTTCTTTTTCGGTGAGAAAATAAATAAAAGGCAAGAAACGCATTAGAAAATACCACACAATGGAAAAAAAGAATTTATGAATAAATAATGTTGATTGATTAGTTGATTGATATTTAATTGCAGTTAATTGTTTTAATTGCAGATTACAATCAGAGAAGTAAAACGTAACCGATCCTGGTTACTTTTACCGTGTTCCTTGCACCTTCCGTTACACGAAATACTCTTAAGTAACGGAAACTTCGGTAACTTTGGGATGAATAACACTGACACCGTAATACAAAGCCGAGAAATTACGCGTATAAAACCGATGTAACAATGAACAGATTCTGTGAGTGCACTTTAAGGCCATAAGGAAAAAGTTTTCAAGTCGAACTTGGCTCGCGTAATTTCGTGTCGTTGAGAGTTCGAGCGACGAGCTCTTTTTTTTCCACACACTGCAATTTGCGTTTTTTTTTTCTCCCCATTCCTTAATTACCGTAAAACGGAATGGATGTGACTGTGATTACTTGACGCCGTCGTAAATCGTATTTATTCGTATTAAAACTCGATAGCGCAATGAGTAGTGATACTGACTACGTCGAACGTGGCCAAGGGTTGGAATCTGTACATTACTTACAAATCTCATTTACATTTTTAATCTTTTGTTTCAAAAATGATTTCAGTATTAACATTTAGGCTGAGTTCGTTTTTTTTTTTGCAATTCAGTTCAGTCTGACGCAGTTTTATCTCAACAGTTTTTTTTTTTTACCTCATAAAATAACTCTTCTGCATTAAGTAAATATATGTAAATATAAGTTATAGGGTGACTTTCCCATTACATCAGCAAGTTAGAAGCCGGTGACACCGTGGAAGCCGCCGATCTTCGCCTAATTTTCATTATTCAGCATTGCCGCGCAACGTAGAAGCATTGCATTTTTATGTTAGTCAGTAATTAGCCGCATAACGGAACACATGCTTTTGTATTAGTTTTCGATTCAGAATCAATAAAAGTTTTTTTAAAAAGTGTTTTGAGTAAAATCGATAGTTAATTTATACAGCGTGGAAACTAAGTAGCGGATAAAATCCATAACTCCGTTAATATTTGTAATAAAGCAAAAATCTAAAAGGGGTATAGCGATTCAAATTACAGCGCATAAGAAGAATTTTATGAGCGTCTTGGGTATTGTCAGTTGGTGCATGGTCGTCAGTTTGAACATTTATTGTGATTTCAATGACTGTCAAAATCAAATTTTGTTTATTTACACCTTAATTTTGTTTCGTTTTAAACCTAGCTAACTAGATGTTCTGTTTATTTCTTCAACTTTACAATTAAACTTTTATGGCCGTTTTTCTTGAATTTTTTGTTATGTAATCGATCCAAAATTTTATACTGTTGAAAGCAGGTTAAAGAATCCCACCGAAATCAAAAATAAAAAGTATAGGTTGTCATTTAAAAAAAATCTTGATGACGTCATAACTTAAAAAAAATCATGAAAATATCTCAAAATATTCTTATGCGCTGTAATTTGAATCGCTATACCCCTTTTAGATTTTTGCTTTCTTACAAATATTAACGGAGTTATGGATTTTATCCGCTACTTAGTTTCCACGCTGAATACATTACACGATTACACACGATGCAAGGCGTGTTTTCGCTAATGTTATTACTTCAGGCGACTCTAATGGCCACTTGCACCAAACACTTAAGGTTAGGTTAAAATTAAGCACCAATTAGAATACGGCGTATACAATTTTGTCTAATTTCCTATGCCACATTATAAGCAATGCTTAAACATAAGCTCGGCTTAAGTGTTTGGTGTAACTGGCCATAAATACCCTAATGCCGTTTTTAGACGGTCAAATTACTTATCACAAATTTGTTAAGAACAGAGTGAGATGTGCCAATTCAACAATTCTCTCACTCACAAATATGTGACAAGAATTTGACAGTCTAAAGTCGGCTTAAGAGTCAAAATGCGGCCTACGAGCAGCTGGACATTATTAATAATAATAAGCAGCACGCGCTAAGACACCCTAATGCTAGGGCCACACTAACGTTAACGTTAACGTCCATTATCGTAATAATTAAGGCGTCAAAAAATATAGATTAAACTACGCGATAAATTGAATGGCTACACTTGCATTTGGCGTCAAGTCAATAAATGATGCGCTTTTTAATAAAATAAATTCAAGATGGAAACCGGTGTACTCTATGAATGTAAATTATTATATTATGAATTTATTGTATTATTACTGGACCAGACAAAACCCAAGGCTAAAAACTCGATTATTTCATAATTACTCGATTTGTTTTATCAATTCATTTCGTGCGAATGGCTCATATTCTAATCCCGTCTTTAATTTAGTAATGCCGTCATTAAGTTCTCTATCATTCTCCTACGCATTAAATTCGCATAAAGCTATATCGTTTTTGTTTATTTTAATCACGACTTTAGTTACAAACGACTCTTATCATGAGATGAGAATAAGGCCCATTATATTTAAAATCATTAACCAAGCTCAAGCTTATAACCTATCTTTTGAAAATTTTAGCAAATTCAACCAAATTGTAGAATTCCGCCTTTTACTTATTTATTTATTATTTATTTATTTATTTTAGCAAGTATTGATAGAATTTATTCAGGATTATTTACTGTCGAACGGAGGGGCGACGTCGTCGGCGAGGTGTTCCTATTTCGTGGTTTGATTAGACAGGATTTTACCTGTAAAAGAAAAGCAACCTGAGCATTCTACTCATCCACGATTATTGCAAATATCAGGTTAGGTAATTTAATGCTCAATCTAGCACTATTGGTTCTCCCAAAATCAACTAAACAAATAAGTTTGGTTCGCCCGAAAATTGCTATGTCCATAGTATGCAGGTGCGCTCGTGCGCGCGGACCCCCCGCGAACGGAGAAGGTGCATGCGAAACCGTCCAACGGCTGCCCCGTGCCCTAATTTTGACAACCCCTGGGTCACTAGCGCCTGCAGTTATATTTCTACAACCCCCGGGTCGTCTAGCGCCTGCGGTCAACTCCGCCGTGCGAATCCCCCACGTCACGCCGCTTTCCCGCTAGAACGACTAGCTTTTTCTAATTCAAAATCAAGCTCAACTCAAGCATGCTTCAGATCTGCCTTTAACGAAAATAGCAAGAATAACAAAAATAACAATAATAACAAGAATAACGAGAATGCTCTGTGAGCAAACTCATCTTTACTTTGGCCTGCAGAAATTAAGCACTATCACAACACTCTGCCACAACACACACAAGCCAATAGACGACTTTATAATGCATTTCGAATAATTTCAGCTCTCGGTCCTTTTTTGCTTAGGCCGCACAGTGGGGCCAAATGCCCGATTTATGGAAAAACCTCTCATTTCCAGAATTTTTGTCTGATCGAAGTGAAACTCAGGAAATTTCAAGAAGGTACTAAATAACAATTTTTGACTTTCTCAAAGTTTCAAAAAAGAATTTTTTTTATAAAGTATAATCATTTTAATTTTACTCCAAGTGCAGAACGTTTTTATGTACCTATTACAAACAGTGAGGAGCTCTGTTAGCTTCCTTGATTCAACAAATCATGTTTGTACACCGCTGGTGCTGTTTTTCGCATCTCTATTATGAAGTTCTTTTTTATTATGGCGCCTATATTGAAATTTAGTGGCAAGAGAACCTACGCATTATGCCGATTACGGCAACATAGCACGTATTATGAAAATTCTTTAAAACAAGGCCAGAATGAAAATGTTTAATGTGAGAAGATAGAGGCAAAATAAGAAAATGATAATTTTTCTCTTTTTTTAGAATTACTTCGAATAAGAATTAACATTTTTTCTCTTCGGATATTAAAGCTCATGAAATTTAACAACTTTTCCAAATTTAAACCTACTAACAATCTCTTCAAATAAACGAGATCCCTATGGTGAGAGTTGAAATTGAAACAGCCTGTATATCGCATGCGGTTGATTGCGGCCGTGAAACTTTTAGGGTAGTTAGAAAAATATTATAGGTTTTAGAAAAATAATATTACAGACCGTAGGAAAGTGAAGCTTTTTTTGTATACTTACTAAAAATTCGCATTACGCCCAGAAATTTAATTTCGGCTTAATTATCACGTCTAAGTTTCTTTAAAGAGTAACTTATTTTTTTACAAAAAGCTGTTAGTATGTACTAACCAAATGTAAAATGGAGTAACTTTTAAAAATAATCCACGAAGCTGACGGAATTATACAAAATTACTCTTTTCAAGGCTTTATGGCTTACTGAATGAGATTTAAGCCCTTATATTAGATGAAAGCTAATTTTTACCGCAAAACCATTACACAGCCAGATTCTACGACTAAACTAATGTAAGAAAAGTCAGTTAGATCAACGAATTAATCCCCTTGTGAAATCATTTTTTTCCACCTCGGCTCCACTGTGGGCCGCATTAATGTAAGTGTGGTTTATACAGTCACTAAAACTAATAACTAAACATTAATAACTAACTATCAACTAAGAAATTAAAAGGCCGTACTGATACGAAGCGGTTTATACAACTTCACTAAAAATTAAGAATGCGTTTATTTCAATTCTTAGTGGAAAAGGCGGGATGACCGTAAATTTGATTGTACTTTCTCTCCAGTTAATATTCCCTCCACGGAATTTTCACAGCTAGGTATGCAACGAGCATGCGTAATTTTTGCTTGTATAAACGGAAACTTTTGCAAGTTTTAATTTTAGTTTTAGTTAATTTTTAGTTTTAGTTTTAGTGACTGTATAAACTAAGCAGTATTACCGCTCATCTCGTATTTCTTTCTTAGCCGTCGGTTAGTCATCGAAACGTTACAATTTTGTTTGTTTTAGTAAGCAGCTTTCGATTAAGGCACTCGAGCTCTGTCTAAGGACACAGGTACTGCCATCATATGGTTTTGACACTTGACAGTGGCTATTTGACCTTGAACTAACGGGTTGTCAAAAATGACAAGCTGAATATTTTACGTAAATCAGAATGCAAATGTAACGCAAATCACTTTAAATTTCTATTTTATTAACACAACATATAAGTTTATAATAAATCTAAGCGTTAATAGCGCGAATATGACACAGTAAATGAAAAAAATAACTTTTAGAAAAATTTTGTGCAAATCGTTTTTGATTGCAGCGAGAACCTCGAGCAGCCTCTGGACAGCTGTTTCAGCCCTGCTTGGGGCTTCTTCAGCAGAGACGTAGCTCGACATTCCCGCTGCAAACAAAAACAACTTGCCCAATTTATTCGCATTTGCGATGTAAAATAGCGACATCTTACTATCGCTTTTTGACCTGACATTGCAGTAGGGCAGACAAATTGAAGCGGGATTTGCTCCTAATACATCGCAAATGCGAATAAATTGGGCAAGTTGTTTTTGTTTGCAGCGGGAATGTCGAGCTACGTCTCTGCTGAAGAAGCCCCAAGCAGGGCTGAAACAGCTGTCCAGAGGCTGCTCGAGGTTCTCGCTGCAATCAAAAACGATTTGCACAAAATTTTTCTAAAATCTTTCATTATGCTTTGACAGCAAGCATGGCCGCCTTGCATGGGGAACTTATTAGGAGCAAATCCCGCTTCAATTTGTCTACCCTACTGCAATGTCAGGTCAAAAAGCGATAGTAAGATGTCGCTATTTTATCTGAAAAAAATAACGAAAAAGAACACATGAATTTGACGTGATTATACTGGACGCTTTTCAGGTAAAATATTAAATTCACTTAAAGTCCCGAAATTATTTCAATGCATAAATTTCTAAATAGTTAACTGTATGAACAGAAGTTTCAATAATTTATTTGTTAATATTGAAAGTAAAAAAAAACTGTGGACTGATTGTAATTTTCCGAACTTGAAAAATAATTAGATTTAGCAAATTCCAAAACCAATGAGGATAAAAACGAGGAGGTTCAGTGTCCAGTCCAACGAATCGTAGGTAATACTTGACCAAAACAGATGCTTTTTAAGCAGAACTTACAGTTTCTCATAATAGCAATTGACTCTTGTTCGGTTAAACATTAAAAACTTACAGTTTTACGTTTATATATGTCATATTCCTATGTAAACGCTTGGAGTTATTATAAATTTATATTTTGTCTCAATAAAATGGAAATTTAAAGTAATCAGCCTCATTTTTCGTCTTGATTTGCATAAAATGTTCCAGTTTGTCATTCTTGACAACCTACTCGTTCAAGGTCAAATACCCACTGTCTCGCGTCAAAACCATATGATAGCAGTACCTGTGTCCTCAGACAGAGATCGAGTGCCTTATTTTCGATAGCGCAGGATCGCCTCGCACGTTCGGATATTAAAACATTTGAGTAAAAATGATATTTCTTACAAGCTCTAACTACGCTCAAGCTTGACCACATAACAACTAAGCTAAAACCTGTTGGATGAGTTAATTCACAAATGCTAGCTAGTGTGGCCAAAATAAGCGTTAAATAACGCGCTAAATCCTTTTGATGTGTCAAAACAGACCGCCACCCGAGCTATCGTCTAACGTTTAACGCCATTCATAACGACGATAACACATTAGCGTGTTAAGTCGTGGCTACACCTACGTTTAATGCCAAATAGCGCGGTAATTAACGGCATTACGCGCTGGTGTGGCCCTAGCATAAGAGTCAAAATCGGGGCTAAGAGCGGTAGGATATGAATAATAATAATAATATGACATAACCTCAAATCTGATCTTTGGAAATTAAACGTTTATTTTGCTAATGTTATTGCACCAAGCGACTCCAAATATGTTCTATTCACTAGTTTAAGGTTTTACAGCTAATTTGCAGTACACAGACTGAAATTCAACCGAGACGTTGAATATATTTCAACTGTACAAATTTGTTGTCATACAGTAGGTAAATATTCATTATCCCAATTGCCACGTTAGATGGGTAAAGCGAAAGTTCAATTCTTAAGAAAAGAATCCTTCAAACTGCGACAATTCATGAAGGATCGTCGTAGTTACAAACGTACGACCTTTCACTTTAAAATCAGGCCAGCTCATAACGAAGTCGACATGATTTTGGACGAAATGCTAATGGTAAAGCGAAACTTGAATTTTTATGAAAAGAATCCGTCAAACTGCGACAATTCATGAAGGATCGCCGAAGTTACAAACGTACGACCGTCCACTTTAAAATCAGGCCAGCTCATAATGAAGTTGACATGATTTTGGACGAAATGCTTTCACAGAGAACGGCTTCCTGTCGAATGTGAAACCAAATAAACGCGTAAAGTAGCTCCGCAGGACATTAAAAAACCAACCCTAAGAGTCAAAATCGGGGCTAAGAGCGGTAGGATACGAATAATAATAGTAATACGACATAACCTCAAATCTTATCTTTGGAAATTAAACGTTTATTTTGCTAATTTTATTGCACCAAGCTACTCCAAATATGTTCTATTCACTAGTTTAAGGTTTTACAGCTAATTTGCAGTACACAGACTGAAATTCAACCGAGACGTTGAATTTATTTCAGCTTTACAAATTTGCAGGTCGAAATCGCATTTTCTTTGAATTAGATGCATTAGGTGCATTAAGCACCTATCTACCTAATTATCAAAATACTGTTTTTTCAAATGACTTTAAATTAGACATGCATTGCTGCTAATATTTCGTTAAGTAGATAATTTAAATTGGTAAGATAAAATACTTGGCGATCTAAATAAATAGCGGTATACTTTTTGTCTATGTCATGCTCGGCCTCAAAATCGTTTTTCCCATTTCCTGGGCTTATTTTTCATTAAAATCGTACCAATTTTTCGCGAAAATTTTTAAATAGATTCTGTTAGGCGGCTAAAGGCTCGTTTTTCGAGAATTGCCAAAAAGGCCTTAAAAAAAAATTAAAATTAAAAAAATTCGAAAATGTAAGCCTTTAGCCGAAATTTCACAGTATTCAATAATAATAAATCGTTTAGTATTTTTAAAAATAAGGTCAGGAAATGGGATACAAATTTGAAATTTTCGGAATGAAATCACTGAAATCAAATGTGGTATGTGATACACGCTAGCTCCGCCTTCGGGCCTAGTGCAAGAGGGGCGAATTCGCACATTCATTCTCCCGATTTAGTGACAGACGAAGAGTATGAGTGAGAGCGAATGAGTTTCAGTGCGTGTATGAGTGAAACACAGAATACACGCACCGTAAACACACGAACGCTACCGAGCGCCGCTAGAAAATAAAGTGCTGTTACAAATATTTCTCTTTTCAGAGTCGTGCTTTTTGGTAAATTTTTTACGCTACATTGAAAGAAACATTTTTGTCATAATAAACATCTGCAAATCTAGTAGTCACGCACTTAATTAGTTTTAAAAATGGAATACTCAACAAATTTGTGTTATTTTGTTATTTATTTGTGTAGAGTACACATTTACCTTGACATTATTAAAAATCCCTATTAATGCATGTAATTAATATTATGTGATAACACAGGAATAAACAATAAATAAAAGGGGTCGGTGATGTAACATTTTGAATATCAAGTTCACCCAAATAGTGACAAGGAACTGCGTCAAATAATGTTTGTTTCTGCACAACTAATTGAATAAAATATAAATATTTGATGAACACGAGGATTCAGATCTCATCAACTGTAACTTAAAATAAATTTATTTTAAAAACTAACATTACTGCCAACTAAAATGTCAGATTTTCGTGGATAGTCCGAATTTAAAACAATGGTGAACGATTTATATGTAATACGTTATATCAATCGGTAAACTTCCGCCTATTAATAAAAAATAGAGTATAGTTTTAGCAAATCAGCGCATATGCAACTATCAACAAAAAAAGGACATTTAATATCACCTACAACTACAGTTTCAAATTTGTAAGTGCATCTGCACAATTATTCGTTAAAGCCAACTGCCCTTGAATCTGATAGTAGTAGATATGTGTTTTCTTCAGTTTCACAGTATTGCTATCCAAAAAGAAATAGGGTATAACTTTCATCTTTGCTGCTTCCTGAGGAGTTATTTTTAACTTCGCTAACTTATAGAGACACTTGATCTCAATTATAGCATCCTCACCAACTAGTCCACCAGGACTAGCTCCAAGATATGGCATTTCTTTAGATATAAATAATCCGCCGTTATCAACTTTACGTCCAAATTCCTGTGAAAATTGTTTTCTCGCAATTTCTTCATGGTCATGGCACCAATTTGTAACTATGCTTCCCGAAAAATTAGAGGAAATTAATTTTTACGCCAATTTTTTGGCATCAGTTGTTTGACGTCTTTTACAGACAATACCAAATTTCGATGCTGTTAGTCTTCGCTCTTTATGCCATTTCACTTTGGTGTTTTGGCCAACAGTGTTTCTCTCTAACGATTCTAACTCTACCTGGGTCCTGCTCAAGTAGTTCATTAAAGATGATTTCTTTTCTTCTAAGTTTTCAAGAGGGATCACCTCTTCTACTAGTCCGTAGTCACCCTCAGCTTCGGCTGCCTGTTTTCTTTTCTGCCTTGCTCAGGAAATAGTCGTGCTCTGCATTTTCGGTAAAAACGTCTCCTATGCAGCATTGACGTATACAGAGTGCCCGAATTTCGTAGGGACAGCATGAGTAACTTCTGTATTTTTGAAGAGATAGAAAGATGATTAAATTAGCAAAAAGGTGCAGGTTCGAGAGCTTATTAAGAATCCACTTTCAAATATTACTTGTCATGGCCAACTTGGTTAAAATTTTACAAAAACCAAAATCTCCTAATTTCTTTTATTTGCTGAAAGTTTTTTGTTACTTAAGATATTGAGATGCGGTTTTAACTAGTTTGCACGATAATTTAAGTACTTTTATGGCCACTTAATAAAACTAATCCCATTTTTACAAATTTTCAATAATCTAACCTAACCTTAAAATTTTAAATTTGTACCTCCCAATTTTATTGGTCCTTTTAAGAGAGATCTTTTCTCTGAATGCAATGATGTATCACATGATATGGAAACTTCTTCAAAATTTTGGGAAACCGCCTTTTTATGAATAGAAATCGCTAATGCCATGATCACAAAACTTTGTTATCGAGACTGTTGCAAGCCAACCGCAACGTTGGTAATAAAGGGGCGTTTACATTACATACATAATTGTATTTTACATGTGCCCTACATATTGTTTGACAAGTCTGGAATGAATCTGAAATTTGTCTCATACTACTATTACATTTTTCATGTATTTGACAAGTATCCGACATGTTTTACTGGACAGATTTGTATTCCAAATTCCAAAGACCATGCAAAGGTACTTACGCATGTGCAGAATAGTCAGCTGTCTTAAATTATTAAGCGATCTGATGGTTTGTGACGATGGAGTGATTCAAAAAGAGCATAGTAATAATATGCGGCCGCGGCCAAAAACAAAAATTGATTGATCTTTCACCAGCGATACTTTTTTTCTTATTACATACTAGATATATAGCGAACAAGTCACATAGTGTAAACGATGCCCTGTGCTAGTATTTGTCGAAGACTCGTGCTAAAGATTCATCAGGATTTGTAAGCGACAAGTCGACAGTTTTGTAAAGATTTGTTTTTGAATTTATTGAAGACATGTAGGTAATGTAAGCATTCCTTAAGGATTACAGAACTTTAAATAGGTCTCGATTCACTTGATCGCGACTATACGTATACCAAGTGCTACAAGAACGTAGAACTTACTCGTGAAATATACGAAGCTCATTATCCAGAAAAAGCTACACAGATGAAGCTGCAGTGCCACTGATCGTTCGTAGATAATCGTGTACAAGCGATTAAAATTTTTCACCAATGAAATTCTTATCTTTTTGGCACATTATACCCCTAGCTGATGTGATATTGGTTTAAAATTTTAATGGCTCGCTCACCATTGGCTGCAATCGATCAGTGCCGCTGCAGAATAACTTGATAAACAAAAAGCAAAGTTTCTGTGATCATGGCACTAGCGATTTCTGTTCGTAAAAAGAATAAGTTCGGTTTTCAAAATTTTGAAGAAGTCTCCAAATCGTGTGCTACATCATTGTATTCAGAAATAAATTTTCTCTTAAAAGGGCCAACAAAATTAGGGAGTACCAATTTAAAATGTTAAGGTTAGGTTAGATTATTGAAAATTTGTAAAAATGAGATTAGTTTTATTAAGTGCCCATAAAAGTACTTAAATTATCGTGCAAACTAGTTCAAACCGCATCTCAATATCTTAAGTAACAAAAAAGTTACGGCAAATAAAAGAAATTAGGAGATTTTGGTTTTTGTAAAATTTTAACCAAGTTGGCCATGACAAGTAATATTTGAAAATGGACTGTCAATGAACTCTCGAACCTGCATCTTTTTTAAACATCTCTCTATCTGTTCAAAGACAGAAGTTACCCATGCTGTTCCTACGTATCCGGGCACACTGTATACTTTGGTATATTTGCCTGGACTTTTCCCGACCATTCTCTTATAAATGCGGTGGTAATATTGCTCACTGTAATTATAAGAAACGCTCGCAGAGGGGCATCTCACTTTGTAGCTATTTTTCAAAGAGAAGTTAACTCTTTTTCCACCAACAAATTTTGAAACAATAGAATTGTACGTCTCCGCTGCATTAATGTTCATATTTAAAAGTAAGCTGTATGCATTATGCGTCAAATGATTACAGCAAGCAATAATATCATGAAAATCTTTGAACCCTGTGCAAAAATAAACGTCACAGTGAGAATGATCGCTGAATACGTGCTTAGAGCAATTAATAATGTCCTTTTTTAACGCATTAACTTGCTCTGTGAGCATTTTATCTTCCTTGCGTCGGTACATTAGAGCACTATTAATTCCTATTCCAATAACCTTAAGTACGGTCATATTTATTCCAACGTTTAAATCAGGGTTCAAATCAAACAGGCGATGCGTTTTTTTGTGTCATTGTTTCAATTCTGATAAACTTTCACTTTCCGACAGACGTAGTTTTATTTCCCGAGTTTTAAATAGTTGCTGTGTTAGATCAGGTCGCCGTTTTTATTTACATCAATTTACATAAAAAATTTTTACTCATCTGAGTGTGCGCTCGCCCTTAAAATTTGCAGAAGGCCGCGGGCGGTGCCCATGTGAATGAAGCCTTATCCGAATGTTTTCTTGTGGGTGTATCAAACTGATATGTAAACCAATCAAAAATAAAGATCAGTGACAGCAGAGTCATAAATTACAGGGAAAACGTTTAGGTGGTAATTCTGTTCTCTGTTCTTCTCGTTTGTGTGTAAAAATGCAGGAACACATGTTAAACGTATGTTTCTTCTAAATATATGCGAAAAATAGTGATACGCCCATTTGAAATCGAGTTCAGCTTTAAGCGAGCATACAGCCTTAATGTCATAGCATAATATTAAATGTGGCGCGCTTGAGTAGAAAACACACGCTCTGAATGCGGATGTTCGCAAGAGATACTTGGCAACCTCCAGCAGCCAATACACAGACACGCCACGTGTCGACTCACATGTATGCGTTCTAGATTCTAAAGATCCGTATCTCGCACTGTTAGAGTACAGAAACAAACCAATAAGCAATACCCTTCCATCACCCTCAGAATTAATGTTCGGAAGTAAAATTAGAGGATTACTACCTATTAAATAGTCACTAGATTATAAAACAGTAAAAGATGAACTTGTAGAGAGACAAAAATTACAAAAAATATATTTCGATAAATCCGCTAGAACATTAAAACCGTTAGACATTCAAGATAAAGTATTTATAAACAAAATAATGACTCTGTTTTAATGCCTGCGAAAGTTACAAAAATTTGTGATAGATCCGGATCTTAAACCTAGAGTAATTGATTATGTAACAGAATAATGCATGTATACTTCTATTGTTCTATATGCTCAGTTAGGTTAAGTAGAATTGTAAAAAAAAGGAGATGTCATATAATGTAGTTAATGTCATAGCATAACATTTAATATTATGCTATGACATTAACTACTTTACATGACATAGACAAAAAGTATACCGCTATGTATTTAGATCGCCAAGTATTTTATCTTACCAATTTAAATTATCTACTTAACGAAATATTAGCAGCAATGCATGTCTAATTTAAAGTCATTTGAAAAAACAGTATTTTGATAATTAGGTAGATAGGTGCTTAATGCACCTAATGCATCTAATTCAAAGAAAATGCGATTTCGACCTGCAAATTTGTAAAGCTGAAATAAATTCAACGTCTCGGTTGAATTTCAGTCTGTGTACTGCAAATTAGCTGTAAAACCTTAAACTAGTGAATAGAACATATTTGGAGTCGCTTGGTGCAATAACATTAGCAAAATAAACGTTTAATTTCCAAAGATCAGATTTGAGGTTATGTCATATTATTATTATTATTCATATCCTACCGCTCTTAGCCCCGATTTTGACTCTTATGCTAGGGCCACACCAGCGCGTAATGCCGTTAATTACCGCGCTATTTGGCATTAAACGTAGGTGTAGCCACGACTTAACACGCTAATGTGTTATCGTCGTTATGAATGGCGTTAAACGTTAGACGATAGCTCGGGTGGCGGTCTGTTTTGACACATCAAAAGGATTTAGCGCGTTATTTAACGCTTATTTTGGCCACACTAGCTAGCATTTGTGAATTAACTCATCCAACAGGTTTTAGCTTAGTTGTTATGTGGTCAAGCTTGAGCGTAGTTAGAGCTTGTAAGAAATATCATTTTTACTCAAATGTTTTAATATCCGAACGTGCGAGGCGATCCTGCGCTATCGAAAATAAGGCACTCGATCTCTGTCTGAGGACACAGGTACTGCTATCATATGGTTTTGACGCGAGACAGTGGGTATTTGACCTTGAACGAGTAGGTTGTCAAGAATGACAAACTGGAACATTTTATGCAAATCAAGACGAAAAATGAGGCTGATTACTTTAAATTTCCATTTTATTGAGACAAAATATAAATTTATAATAACTCCAAGCGTTTACATAGGAATATGACATATATAAACGTAAAACTGTAAGTTTTTAATGTTTAACCGAACAAGAGTCAATTGCTATTATGAGAAACTGTAAGTTCTGCTTAAAAAGCATCTGTTTTGGTCAAGTATTACCTACGATTCGTTGGACTGGACACTGAACCTCCTCGTTTTTATCCTCATTGGTTTTGGAATTTGCTAAATCTAATTATTTTTCAAGTTCGGAAAATTACAATCAGTCCACAGTTTTTTTTTACTTTCAATATTAACAAATAAATTATTGAAACTTCTGTTCATACAGTTAACTATTTAGAAATTTATGCATTGAAATAATTTCGGGATTTTAAGTGAATTTAATATTTTACCTGAAAAGCGTCCAGTATAATCACGTCAAATTCATGTGTTCTTTTTCGTTATTTTTTTCATTTACTGTGTCATATTCGCGCTATTAACGCTTAGATTTATTATAAACTTATATGTTGTGTTAATAAAATAGAAATTTAAAGTGATTTGCGTTACATTTGCATTCTGATTTACGTAAAATATTCACCAGACATTAAAATTGAAGATTTATGATTTAGAAACTGTAACACAACTCGAACAAAACGACAATGTAAACCTAGAGGATCAGAATGAACCTGTTATTCAAAATCAAGATATGTACTTTAGACGGTCATCTACAATCACACCTCAGTATCTTACCGATTATGTAACAGAATAATGCATGTATACTTCTATTGTTCTATATGCTCACTTAGGTTAAGTAGAATTGTAAAAAAAGAGATATGTCATATAATGTAGTTAATGTCATAGCATAATATTAAATGTGGCGCGCTTGAGTAGAAAACACACGCCTTGAATGCGCATGTACGCAAGAGATACTTGGCACGCTCCAGCAGCCAATACACAGACACGCCACGCGTCGACTCACATGTACACTGCGATCGTAAATGGTTGAACGTGCCGCTTCATACAAAAATTTCTTGGTCCAGTTACTAGAAATCATGTACCCAATTTAAAGGCGTGTGGATGTAATTTTAACCTAAAAATTGTGTAACATTAATCATAAATCGAGACGCAAAGAATGTTACTTACTTGTAAAAACAAAGTCAACTGAATAATAGTATTCAAAAATACTTATTTACTGATTTCGTATGATTTAAACTGCAAATTGTAGAAAACTCAAACATAAACAAACCATACACGAACGCTACTGCTTGCCAGCTGATCTGGAGCATTCAAAAACGCGAAAATTCCCTAGGCGGAAAGTAGTTTTGATCACCTTTGGGTATTTACTTTCTCAAGGACGCTCAATCATTTACGACCACAGTGTATGTACTCTCTACCTAATTTAAGCCAATAAACAGTTTAAAACATATAAAGTGGTTTGTTATTAAAACCATCACAGTCTATAATCAATACTTGTTTCCTGGTCCAGGTATTTAGTTTTTATCTATTTTTTTTGTTGTCTTACTGCTGGCAACGCTGTTTGTACCTGGTTCACAGTCCTGGTCGAAGTTGGCACGACACTGAAGTCCGCAGAGTTTCCCCTCCGGCAAGTTTTCTTATTGCTCTCCCACCAAGAAACGGCGGGAAAGTGCAGAAAGGGGGGGTTAAGGAAACGCGTCTCGTTTTCTTTACATTTTCACTTGTATTTAATGAAATAATGCACCCATGAGGTATAAAATCATCGTAAGGACATCAGAAAGTCTATACAGTAACACAGAAATATCGAAAAGGACAGAAATATCGAATTGCATTCACGACCGAGAACGCCTACGTCCACGGCAGATGTCATAAAACCTGCCGACTCGTAAACAAATTGACTTTTTTATTCCGCAAACGCAAATTTTTGCAGTTGCACAGGTACTTAGATCAATACATGTGCATTGGCAATGTGGAGCCCGAAAAGTTCCTGCCTAGAATTTTTTTTTATTTCGCAAAATCGAAAACTCCCATAAGCCGCACGTGTTAACGTAAACACGGATAACTTTCTTAATAAACAATGCGAAAACATGAATTTTCACAAGTGGATAGGGTGAACCTTGCGCTTTAAGAATATCGAGTCCAAAAAGTTGTTCTTCCCTAGAATTTTCAGTAATTCGCCGGAATGTCGAACGATGCACGGACTCTTTACGCGCCAAAAATGAAATTGCGCGCGCAGAAATTGAAAATAAATTGCGACCGTAATTGTTACTCTATCTGGTACAAATAGGTATAATTTAACTAAGGTGCACTGCAGACGTAATTAATCTCGCCGTTTTCCTCAGGAAAGTACGTTTTTTCGCAATTTCCCGTAAAACATAAGACCGCGCAACGCGAAAACGTCACGCGTAAGGTCGGTTGCCTAGCTCTGCGACATCACATGTTGAATTACGACGCGCGCCGATATTTTTCACTGGAGAAATTGCAAGTATGCGGTGGTGCGTACAATCACGGGATAAAAATTTCGTTCGGTGTCGCGCACTTTTACGTTTCTGCAACTGCACCGGCATTTATTTCTATACTGGTGCATCGATAATATGAAATCGAAAATGCCGTAACTCCCGGATTTTTTTTATTTCGCGACGTGGAATTTTTTAATTAAACAATAACGCTTGAATGTGAATTTTCGCAGTTGGATGAACGGAAACTTGCACTTGCACTTGCACAAGGAAACGGTACTCCCTAGATATTTGAGTTATTCCACGAAATGTGGAACGGTGCACGGACAAATATTAATAATTGAAGATTGTAACTTTTAAATGGTCTAAGTCCCAAATTTGTTTTAAAGTATACATCCATATTTTCAGTTTTTGGAATTTCAATATTAAAGTGTGTTTTGTTTGTGTCTTTGTACTTAAATAAAATCTACATATATTATTAAAAATGTTTTTCTTATTTTCCCTGTTATATGTATGTTTCAGTTTCTATTACTTTAAAACAAAATTGGGACTTAGACCATTTAAAAGTTACAATCTTCAATTATTAATATTTGTCCGTGCACCGCTCCACATCTCGTGGAATAACTCAAATATCTATGGAGTAACGTTTCCTTAAAAGTGCAAGTTTCCGTTCATCCAACTGCGAAAATTCACATTCAAGCGTTATTGTTTAATTAAAAAGTTCCACGTCGCGAAATAAAAAAAAAATCCGGGAGTTACGGCATTTTCGATTTCATATTATCGATGCACCAGTACAGAAATAAATGCCGGTGCAGTTGCAGAAACGTAAAAGTGCGGGACACCGAGCGAAATTTTTATCCTGTGATTGTTTGCACCACCGCATACTTGCAATTTTTCCAGCGAAAGATACCGGCTCCTGATACCGGCGCGAGTCGTAATTCGACATGTGATGTCGCAGAGCCAGGCAACCGGCCTTACGCGTGACGTTTTCGCGTTGCGCGGTCTTATGTTTTACGGGAAATTGCGAAAAAACGTACTTTCCTGAGGAAAACGGCGAGATTAATTACGTCTGCAGTGCACCTTAGTTAAATTATACCTATTTGTACCAGATAGAGTAACAATTACGGTCGCAATTTATTATCAATTTCTGCGCGCGCAATTTCATTTTCATTTCGAATTACTGAAAATTCTAGGGAAGAACAACTTTTTGGACTCCATATTCTTAAAGCGCAAGGTTCACCCTATCCACTTGTGAAAATTCATGTTTTCGCATTGTTTATTAAGAAAGTTATCCGTGTTTACGTTAACACGTGCGGCTTATGGGAGTTTTCGATTTTGCGAAATAAAAAAAAATTCTAGGCAGGAACTTTTCGGGCTCCACATTGCCAATGCACATGTATTGATCTAAGTACCTGTGCAATTGCAAAAGTTTGCGTTGCGGAATAAAAAAGTACAATTTGTTTACGAGTTGGCAGGTCTTATGACATCTGTCGTGGATGTAGGCGTTCTCGGTCGTGAATGCAATTCGATATTTCTGTCGTTTTCGATGTTTCTGTTTTACTGTATAGACTCTCTGATGTCCTTACGATGATTTTATACCTCGTGAATGCATTATTTCATTAAATACAAGTGAAAATGGAAAGAAAACGAGACGCGTTTCCTTATCCCCCACCCCTGTCTGCACTTTCCCGCCGTTTCTTGGTGGGATATCAATAAAAAAACCTGCTGGGGGGAAACTCTGCGGACTTCAGTGTCGCACAATGTTGATTTGTAATCTAAATTAAACAATTCATGAGTTAAAAAAGTTAAATAGAATTTGTTTGTGACGTCTGGGTACATTTACATTCATAAATAAATATTTAAAAATGCTTTTAATGAAACAGCTTACTTTTTGTTTTACGTTTCTTAAATACCATATCACGGTAACATAACATTTTATTTTAATATATTTTAATATCAGAATAAATGTTAATTGTTTGCAGTTGATTAAAAAAATTAAAACAGTGAGAAAGAGTGAAGTTTGACCATGTTGACTACAACCTTAATATTAGAAAAATTACTACTGCATATGTACTCGAGCCTTTTTTTCTTTTTTACTTATTTATGTCAATTTGGATTTTTCGTAAAAGTCGCACAACACTTTAAAATTCACCAGTTTTGAGACAGGTCGCAAATCATGTCAAAAAGTCGTAACCACGTGAAAAAAATCACCAAATCTGGTGAAAAATCACCGAGTTGGCAACACTGACCTGCAGTTTGTTTTCGTTGGACACAGCTTCTGATTGGCCGAGAGGCATGTCGTGGTTGCAGTCGCAATATGGTGGCAATCAGCTGAGATGACTTAATAAAGTAATATTTTATTTTGGGTATTAATAAATAGTTTTGGCTGGAAATTAATGTGATAACGTGTCTCCCGATTAATTCCCATGTTATTTGTAGTATCATTTATTAGAGGAACCAATCTGTTTCGTTACTCAAGTTAATGTTGGTTAAAATATAAACAAGTCAACGGCGTCACGTATGTTTTATGCATTGCAATTGGCTAAATCAAATTTCGGTGGTGAAGCGCGTGCGAAGGATAAAAAGTCTTTCCTTTATATTATATAGTGTGAAACTTTGTGTTTGGATATTTTCTACAGATTTTTTCATCAGATTATGGGAGTCCCGACCCACAGCAAACCGTGCCTTACTTCCTTCAGCGTGATGAGACATGAAGGTTTCGAAGTTCACTTCGGAAACTTGCGCCCTTCATCTGCTTCTCCATGGTAAGGGGCTATCCGGTTGAAGTGGATTATTTTGCGTTTGCCATAGTTTCTTGATGCGGTAAACGACGTCGTTGATCCGTTTCATCACTTTGTAAGGACCTTCCCAAGATGTCTGCAGTTTTGGGGACAGGCCTCGACGTCTTTGGGGGTTATAAAGCCAGACCAGTGCTCCAGGTTGGTATTCCCCGTGTTGAGCGTTGATGTCATAGTGCTCCTTCATCCGATCGCTGGCCGTCTGTATATTATGACGCACTTGGTTGTGGATGTCGTCCATTTTCCAGCGTAATTTGCTCACGTAATCTTCGTCGGCAGAGACTTCGCCAGGCTTCACACCAAATTTCAGGTCGCAGGGCAGTCTCGGCTCTCGCCCGAATACCACTTTCGCTGGAGTCTCCCCTGTTGTCTCATGAACGGACGAGCGGTATGCCATTAGAAACAGGGGAATGTACGTGTCCCAGTCCCTCTGATGATCGGAAACGACCTTGGACAAATGTCGGTTGATGGTTCTATTGAACCTTTCCACCATTCCGTCCGACTGTGGGTGGAGGGCAGTTGTTCTAGTTTTTCGTACGCAGAGCAGAGTACACACGTTCTTGAACAAGGCCGATTCAAAGTTCCTTCCTTGGTCTGAATGCAGTTC
The DNA here is from genome assembly GCA_036172665.1 of Prosopocoilus inquinatus. Lineage (NCBI taxonomy): Eukaryota > Metazoa > Arthropoda > Insecta > Coleoptera > Lucanidae > Prosopocoilus > Prosopocoilus inquinatus. The sequence goes on along the minus strand of CM069870.1, from coordinate 40,893,820 downwards.
CATAGGTGCACCATACCGACTGATCCATTCCCTGACAAGGACTTCCGCAATAGTGACTGCCTCTTGGTTAGGTAGGGCGTAAGCTTCAGCCCACTTGCTAAAGTAGTCCATTACCAAGATGACGTACTTGTTTCCACCATTCGTTTCTGGAAACGAGCCGGTTACATCGATGGCAACTCTCTCAAAAGGACTTCCAACGTTGTACTGTCTCATGGGGGCCTTGCCCCGCCTGTGGGGACCGTTACTGGCTGCGAAGACTGCACACTTTCTGCACCAATCCTTCACGTCTTCCTTGCAGTTCACCCAGTAGAATCTTTCGCGCACCTTCTCCATAGTCTTCTTAACTCTCAGATGCCCTCCCGAAGTTCCATCATGAAGTTCCCTCAGAACTTCTGGCACCCTATTCTTGGGGATTAGTAACTGTGTCTTCTGTTCCGTGCCTTCCTGATTCTCTATGCTTCGTCTCAGAAGACCACGATCCAACACTATGGAGTCCCACTGCGCCCAGTTTGATTTTACGGACCGTGCACATGGTGCTACCTCTTCCCAGGTAGGCCTCGTGTCCCTGCTTTTCCACTCTAGCATTAATTTCAAATCCGGGTCGTTCTCCTGGTCTCTTCGCAGTTCTTCGCCTTGCCATTTGTCGTCAACAATGGCTGTCCTCGCAGTCGTGGCTACTTTCTCGTCCAAACGACTACAGTGCTTACAGTCTTTGGTACAGGGTCTCTTCTCGACAAAGCATCGGCATTTCGATGGCTACATCCTGCCCGATGCTGAATTTCAAAATTGTACTCCTGAAGTCGTTCGATCCATCTTGCAACTTGCCCTTCTGGGTTCTTGAAACGGAGAAGCCATTTTAGAGCGGCATGGTCGGTCCTCAGGAGGAAGCGTCTACCATACAAGTATTTGTAGAAATGTTCTATCGTTTTTACGACGGCTAGCAATTCCTTTCTTGTGGCGTAATAGTTTCGTTCCGGCTTTGATAGGACTTTACTGAGGTAGCCGATCACCTTCTCTTGCCCCTCTTGTATCTGGGAGAGTACGCCACCAATCCCAATGTTGCTAGCATCTGTGTCCACGACAAATTTGCCTTCCGGGAGAGGTTAACTCAGAATAGGAGCACTAATCAAGTACTGCTTTAGTTGTTCAAAACCAATTTGACACTGTTGGTCCCATTCAAATGGACGGTCTTCTTCAGTGAGTTTTGTCAACGGCTTAGCAATGTCTGCAAATCCAGGAACGTAGCGCCGATAGTAAGTGCACAGGCCAAGGAAACTCCTTATTTGGTGTTTATTTCTGGGAGTTGGCCAGTCTTTCACCACCTGAATCTTCTTCACAGGGTCCACGGCGATTCCATTTCCATTAACAATGTGCCCCAGGTAATTCACTTCCTTCTGGAACAGGTGGCACTTCTTGAGGCTAAGCTTTAGTCCAGCTCCGCGAAGCCGCTGGAACACTCTTTCTAGGTTCCTCAGATGGTCGTCGAACGTTTTTCCCACGACAATTATGTCGTCAAGGTACGCCATGCACGTTATCCAAAACAGACCTTTCAGAACCGTCTCCATTAACCTCTCGAATATCGCTGGGGCATTACATAACCCTAATGGCATCACTGTTAATTGCCACAGAACCATACCAATGGAAAACGCCGTCTTTTCTCGATCTTCAGGCGCCAGCTCCACTTGCCAATATCCACTCTTTAAGTCCAAAGTTGAGAAGATCTGTGAGCCGGCCAGGGTGTCCAGGGTATCATCAATCCGTGGCAGGGGATAGCTGTTCTTCTTGGTGACATTGTTGAGTAACCGGTAGTCTACATAGAACATGGTGGACCCATCCTTCTTCTTCACAAGCACTACTGGTGACGCCCAAGGGCTGCTTGATGGTTCTATTACATTATCCTTTTCCATCTCGCGGATAATGCGTTCCGCTTCCTCCTCCAATGGTAATCGCCTTGGAGCTTGACGGATAGATCTTTCTTCTCCAGTCTCTATTTTGTGTTTCACGACATCAGTTCTTCCCTTGGATCCATTTTCTACCTCGAATACATCTTGATAGCGGCCGATCAGATTTTTTGCTTTTGTCTTCTGGTCTGGAGTCAATTCCTGGACTGTTGACATAACCATTTCCCATAATTTCGTTGGGACTTTTGCTTCTGGCACGTTTGCTTCAAGTTGGCGGGAGATGGAGGACACCATGGTGCACCTTCCCAAGATGGTTCCTTTCTTGATATTGACGGAGAAACAATTGACGTTCATCAGGCGGACAGGTACTTCCTTCTTAGCCGTCAACAACATTTTCCCAACGAGGACTCCTCTTCCAATCCTCTGATCATCAGTATTAGGTTCAACCATAATGACTTGCCCATCTTAAAAAACACCGTCCAGTTTTGCGTCCACGATAACCTCAGTCCTGCTGGGTAATACAACGTCTTCAGCGAGGACTACTCGAGCGGCCACGTCTCCTCGTTGTTGTAGAACCAACTCCTCATTATTGACCGCCATCACGCCACGCTTTAAGTCCAATTGAAACCCGTGAGCACACATGACGTCCATACCCAAAATTACCTCGTCCTCTATGTCTGCTACCAGTGCACGGTGTTTTATTGGAGTTGAACCAATGGTGATGATAACCTCTACTTCACCGTGGACAGTTGCTGGTGTTCTAGTTGCAGTTTTCAGTCTCCACTTGGTCGGCTTGGTGCGTCCAGATGACTTGATGACGTCAGGTCTTACGATGATCTTCGTCGCACCCGTATCCAACAACATGGAGTGAAGAATGTCATCAATGGTAACATCCACGAAGAGACTGCTGGTTAACTGCCGTAGGGATATTACTTGTTTGGCTTTCGTCTTTGGGGGCCTTTGAATACGGGTCGACGTTTGCCCCTCTGCACCGACCCGGCTTAGTTTAACTGTGGCTTCCTTGGATCCTGTCTGGGCTTTGGACATCGCCTGCGAACATGTCCTTCCTCCTGGCAATTCCAACACACCAGCGGCTTCTTCTGCTTGAAGACCTGTTCCACAATGCGGCGAACATCCTCGGCGGTGGTATACTCCCTGGGTCGCTCCTTTATAGCTGATCCCACCTTGGCGTTAGCGGATTCTTCCTCTTCTTACTCTTGGAAGTCCATAGCCGCTCGCACCTTGATATGCCCTCTTGAGACTCGTCTCGCCGCTTCAAATTCCAAGTCATAAGCCAATGCGTTCTTGGACGTCTTCGGATGGGTCATTCTCAATGCCTGCTGGTTGTCTGGGTCACGGATTCCATCTATGAAGGTCTGCACCGTCAAACATTTGAGGAATTCAACAGGAGCTGTGAGAAATGCCAACTGGGCCAGCCGCGCTACGTCCGCTTCGAATTCCTGAAGACTTTCTCCGGATTTCTGACAGCGATTCCTCAACTGCGCATGGTATACCTCGGTCAGATGGGCCTGTGCGTAAGTGGTGTCGGTGTGCGGGTTTGTGCAAATAAATAAACAATTTAAAGTAAATGAAATTTAATCAGATTATTAAATAAGTACAGTATCGAAAAAAAAAACAATGGCTACGAGAAAAGTGTTGTTGAAAGACTTAAAAGTGGCCGAATTAAAAACCGAATTGGAAGAACGAGAGTTAGAAACCGGTTGTATGAAAGGCGCACTTCAACAACGTCTCCGATGCGATTTGTTGACAGCTGGTGAAGATCCAGAGACGTTCCTTTTCGAAATTTCGTGTGGTCCCGCCGATTTTAATAAAATCTTGAAGGATAAATTTCGAGAACAATCCAGAAATTTCAAGGACGAACTTTGAAAACAATCCAGAAATTTGGACGAGAAGTTTCAAGAACAGTCTGGAAATTTAGAGAAGCTTCAAGAACAATCCAGAAATTTAGAGGAAAAGCTTCAAGAACAATCTGGAAATTTCAAGGACGAACTTCGAGAACAATCCCGAAATTTAGAGGAGAAGCTTCTAGAATAATCTGGAAATTTCAAGGATGAACTTCGAGAACAATCTGGAAATTTCAAGGACGAACTTCGAGAACAATCCAGAAATTTGGACGAGAAGTTTCAAGAACAGTCTGGAAATTTAGAGAAGCTTCGAGAACAATCCAGAAATTTAGAGGAGAAGCTTCTAGAACAATCTGGAAATTTCAAGGACGAACTTCGAGAACAATCCAGAAATCTAGAGGAGAAGCTTCTAGAACAATCTGGAAATTTCAAGGACGAACTTCGGGAACAATCCAGAAATTTGGACGAGAAGTTTCAAGAACAGTCTGGAAATTTAGAGAAGCTTCGAGAACAATCCAGAAATTTAGAGGAGAAACTTCTAGAACAATCTGGAAATTTCAAGGACGAACTTCGAGAACAATCCAGAAGTCTAGAGGAGAAGCTTCTAGAACAATCTGGAAATTTGAAGGGTTAATTTCTAGAACAGACGAAAGGACTCGAAGATAAACTAATGGTAAAAATATAGGAAGAAACAAGGAACCTGCAAGAAAATGTGGAAGAAATAATATTCCAGCAGGATAACAAAATCAAGAATCTGGAACAAATCATGGCGGGGTTGCAAGTATTCGGGGATCAGCCACCAGTAGAAACACTAGAAAATAATGAAACCCGAATTGTGGAAGGACCAGCAGAAAATTCGAAATTGAAAATAAAACAACCAACGTTCGATGGAAAGTCTTCTTGGTCCAACTACTTCAAACAGTTCGAAGCAGCAGCAAAGGCGAACAGATGGACGGCCAACGAAAAAGCCACTTCGTTAATTGTGGGCCTTGAGAGGGGACGCTATCGATGTGCTACAGACGATGCCTCCAGAGGAACAAGAAGACTTCATGTGTGTCAAGACGTCATGTGTGCTCACGGGTTTCAATTGGACTTAAAGCGTGGCGTGATGGCGGTCAATAATGAGGAGTTGGTTCTACAACAACGAGGAGACGTGGCCGCTCGAGTAGTCCTCGCTGAAGACGTTGTATTACCCAGCAGGACTGAGGTTATCGTGGACGCAAAACTGGACGGTGTTTTTTAAGATGGGCAAGTCATTATGGTTGAACCTAATACTGATGATCAGAGGATTGGAAGAGGAGTCCTCGTTGGGAAAATGTTGTTGACGGCTAAGAAGGAAGTACCTGTCCGCCTGATGAACGTCAATTGTTTCTCCGTCAATATCAAGAAAGGAACCATCTTGGGAAGGTGCACCATGGTGTCCTCCATCTCCCGCCAACTTGAAGCAAACGTGCCAGAAGCAAAAGTCCCAACGAAATTATGGGAAATGGTTATGTCAACAGTCCAGGAATTGACTCCAGACCAGAAGACAAAAGCAAAGAATCTGATCGACCGCTATCAAGATGTATTCGAGGTAGAAAATGGATCCAAGAGAAGAACTGATATCGTGAAACACAAAATAGAGACTAGAGAAGAAAGACCTATCCGTCAAGCTCCAAGGCGATTACCATTGGAGGAGTCAGTCGAATTCTAACAGCGATCGTCGAAGTTAGATTTTAGTGTGTATATAAATTGTTACAAATAAATTAGTTTGTAAGCATTATTAAATTACGGTTAAGTTTTTCCGAGTGTTTTATTCGTCTAAATAAATAAATTTAAATCCTAGAAACGTAACAATATTATAAGCTCTACGAACAGAGACAATCTTACTACTGTTGTCTTATTAAATTATTGAAAGCTTTCGATACTATCAGTCACGAATGTGCGCCAAGCTTCATTACTACAGCATCGACGAAAATAGCCCGTCCAGTCTCCCAAATGCCGATTACGTATCGCAACATCCCCGGTATAGCGCAGATCTGCATCGTTCGATTGCCCGGTTTAATAGAGACGCGCGTTGTTGAGTAATCTCAGGTATTCGAAATTCGAATAGGGAAGAAAATACTAAAATTTCTCAGCTATTAATTTTAATTAAAATTAATTATTAAATAACGTTCCAAATTTTCGTTCGTTCGTTTCGATTTGCCGTGAGAATGTCTTGTCTTTTAAAGCAAGAAAATGATCTCTCAATATAACAGGTTGTGAGAGACGCTTTCTGTAAGTAAATTTTGAACTTTTCAATATTTACGGAGAGACTGAGCAATCAAATAAATGTCGAATCGTCAAACTCAAAATTAATGAGACGCAGAATTCGATCGTAGAATCCCCGTGCCTATCGGAAAAGCAGCGATAAATCGAGCCCCGCCGCGCGCGGAATACAACGCTTCTGAGTTTGAACCCTCAGATTCGAGGCCTTATTCATTACCTTAACTTTAGTGACCTCGCGGTACATTTTATAAATTCCTATTTGGAAAACAGAACGCAGGTTGTTTCCGAGAATAATGTAATGTCTTCTTTTCGAATTATACATTCTGAAGCGCCACAGGGATCAATATTTGGGCCAATAGGGTACATGAACATTTTTTTTTAAAGATTTTATTTGAAATTAGGTAAAAATACGATAATTTAGATATATTTCTTTTTTTTTTCATAAATGAATATTAAAGTCGTAAAAAATTAAAGAAATTTGAATTGATTAAATTCCCGCCAAAACGCACATTCTGACCGTGTGACGTCAATAGTTGTCTTTTATTTGCACGTCAGATCAGTTCACTTTTACTCTGGATCACTTATTCAAAAATTTGTCTGTTTTATTTGGCTACATGATCTAACCCAAAGTGATCCAAAACACTTCCCGCCTTGCTGATACTACACCTCGGAAATTCTAGATCAGTTTGGATCAGTTGGTTCAGTTGTAGAGGGGATGTTATTTCAACTGTTTGTCAAATTACATTACTCATCCAAATAACCTTTTGTTTTTGCTTAACTCGCTATAAAGTGATGCAAAAGTAATATCTTCATCTGAAGATTAAAATGCAGCAATCGCAACTCGCATGTTTTATTTACTATTAAATCGATCACTTAAGATCAGTTCGCTTTGGGTTAAACTGAACTGACCTGAACTAATCTGCGTTGCAAATAAAAGACAATGTTCATATGTTGTCAAATCGTAATAAGTGAATATTAATACGAACACTTAAAACTCATTACAATACAGGGTGTAATCAAATTAGTTTCACATATTAATACCGTAAGTTCCTCATCATGTAAGAGAATTAATGCTGCAACTACCAAAAGTCTAGCTCAAAAATAAAAAAATTACTTTTAAAAAAATTACCTAGTGGAGGAGTATTGACTCTTTTGTTTGAGAACTTTTGGTCGGCCGTGGACAAACACAACGTTATAAAACAAAATTCCAGCAAAATTCAAGGTCAATTGCTTGATCGCATTTTAAAAGCTTTATGGGAACACAATAAAATAGAATCACCGACCCATTAAAGACGACAGTTCAAATTGACAACCTCTCGGTCGTGCCCCGTGTGTGCATTATAATTAAAGCAGAACAATTTAAATCTGCTTGCATTGATCAGAATTAAATCTGTTTCATTAGATAATCGACAATAATTAGATATTGACATCCTGGTCTTTGTAAACCAAGAGTACACATGATTTACAGTGCTAATTTCGCGTATTAAAGTAATTTAAAAAAATTATTAGTCGCTCTGATTGATTGTCGCTTTGTTAATTATTTCCACTAACGAATACGTTTCTTCGTAGTTCGAGTGCGATGACGCTTTATTGTTTTGGCTCCACAAAATAATAAAAGCGATGACTGCATTCCATAATGATTTTCCGAAATGCAGAAAGAAAAGACATCCTTAAACATTTTGCGCAATAAAGAAATAACAATGCAGTTTATTGACGACTAGCAAATAAAGTAGTAGTAAAATAATTTTAGAAAACGGAATTTCTAATTTTTATTTATTTTTACAGTTTTGTAAGCAGAAAACTGTTAACAATTACGTGAAAATTAAGAAAATTGATTAATTTAATAAGCAACGTGATGGATATTTATAATTCTATTACATAAGCGATGATTTTAACCCAGTGCCCTTCAGTTCGATGACGCTTTATTGTTTTACGACGTTTTATGATGCGCCTGTAGAAACTGATACACGGCCAGTCAGAGGTTTTCAAACAAAAAGTTTCCGGGCTCTGGGGGGGTTTTAATTTCTTTAATTTTTCACTAATAAAATTCATATTTGCAGAAATCACTTTCTTAAGTGATAAAGAACTTACAGTTTTAATATGTGAAACTTATTTGATTACAGGCTGTACATAGTAAAACATATTATCAGTATTGTGCTATGCTATAATGTAAAAATACCTGTGCAAAAACTCTGAATAAATTTTTTTATAAGCGTTTCACAAAATTTAGTGTTACCAACAGTGTTGCCAGACGATCAAAATTTAAGTCACCACATTGGCTGACAAAAAGTACCCAGTTACCAACTGAAAATCACCAGTTTATTTCTTTGTACTAATTTGTCGTTCATTTAAATTTTTGACGTTATTATGTTGACGCTTCAAAATTATTTCAATAAATTTAGGTACAAAATGATAAAAAAAAAATTTCAAATACTTTTCTTAATTAGCTTTAGGCGAATGTACGGTAAATTTCGATAGCAGACAATTATAATTTCCTGTAATTTTTCTTTCTCAAAATAATTTCTCTTTCTCGAAATGGTATTATTTAAATTAAATTTCACAGATTTTACAAAAGTTGTGAACTTGTCAAATTCGAAAGCATAGAAGTGTCACCTGTGAAATAGTGTTTAAAAAATGACAGGAAACTAATCGCCTACTAGGAGTACTTTTTTGCTTTCGATTGTAAAATGTCTGTCGTTTAAATTTTCTAATTCTGACACAACTAAAAATATATTGTGGCGAGCCACTCAGCACTACGTCAAACTGAAGACGTCAAAAAGTCGGTTCGCTGTTATGCGTCATCGGCCGTCACGCCACCGGGGCCTACATCGAACAGACTAGACTTTTCCAGCGTGGAGAATTCGAGACGGCCGCAAAGGATATAAAATCGGCCAAAGTTGACTCACTAGTCAGTCGAATTCTAACAGCGATCGTCGAAGTTAGATTTTAGTGTGTAAATAAATTGTTACAAGTAAATTAGTTCGTAAGCAGTATTAAATTACGGTTAAGTTTTTACCGAGTTTTTTATTCGTTTAAATAAATAAATTTAAACCCTAGAAGCGTAACAATATGAATTTGTACAAAAGAGTTTACAGTTTACGAAGAAAAAGTGCCTTCTTGCAAATATTTTTAAATTGGCGGGAGAAAAGTGACGAATGACAGTGTTGACAGTTGCTCGATATTAAATATCGCAAAAAGATGCGTCTCAACTTTTATCATTGAAACTTATAGCGTTTTCCAATGGCTGCACCAGTGCGCACTGAGTGTATCTCCATCTCGGTTCAGCTTTATGTAATAAAACGAGATAGAGATACACTCAGTACACACTGGTGCAGCCAGCAAAAAACGCTATTAAAATCATTTCAATGTTATACATTTTTTCTTATTTACATTTTATGAAAAGGCACCAGATAATCCCGAGTTTTTAAAAATATCACCAGGTAATTAACAAATAACAAAAATCTCCAGATCTGGTGATAAATCACCACCTCTGGCAACACTGGTTACCAGCCTTACTTCTCAATGGCGAAAAGTTCCCGTTTCCACCACAAATTTCTCACCAACAAAGTAAAAAAATATAATAATTTCTTTAAGATATTCACTTCGTAATTGTTGCTTAAATTAAAACTATATTTTTCAACGCATATTAAGAGCAAACATTCAAACTATTTGATTAGGGTCTGCATACAACATAAACGTCAAGGACAATGTATGAACACTGACGTCACAACGAATGGGAAGTCTTTCGAAACCACGTGATTTATATTTGAATATTTTGTTTTATTTATTAATTTAAGAGAATAATAAATAGAAACAGCGTACAAATTTGGTGTTTTCGCGTGTGTTATTGACTATAGTCTCGATTAGAGAGCTTTAATTAATAATTTTATATTATTGTCAAGTACCCTATTCTGTACACTCTGTACACATCAGCTGACGATACTCAAATTTATTGTAGTTACAAAACCAGCCGACTTACCTACAGCTTCTATTTTAATAAATAAGGAAATTCAACATTTAGTCACCATATCAAATAACCATTCATTACATATCAATCCACACAAATTATCTGCAATAATATTCGGCAGTTCCAAAGACCGGCAGCGGGCCGTAGACAGTACAAATATAAGTATTGATAATACCAATTACCTTTACTGAAACAGTTAAAAGTTTAGGTGTAATTATTGATAATAACTTAAGATTTACATCACATATTAATAAGTTAATACAAAAATCGTATTCGGTGTTAAGACGTTTATACATGAATCGGCAATCTCTTCCTTTAGGATTAAGAATCCAGTTATGCGATTTATTGGTGTTATCTTTCTTCAATTATTGTGATGCTGTCTACGGCCCATGTTTGGATGTTTTAAACTGCCAAAGAATACAAAAAGTGCAGAATTCTTGTCTTCGTTTTATCTATGGACTCAGGAGAAGAGACATAAGAAGAGACCATGTGTCAATGAAACTGCAAGAAGCAGGTTGGCTTAACATGGCTAACAGAAGGTTTCTCCAGACGGCTTGTTTGATACATAAAGTATTTATTATTTCATCTCCTTTGTATCTTAGCGTATTATTAAATCCGATGTACTCATATCATGACAAAAATTTGCGACGTATTAGTACATTGCACATAACTCCCCACACCACTTCGCTTTTCGAAAGATCATTTTCGTATAATGCTGTAAAGATCTACAATTCTATATTACATAAGATTAAAGGTGTTTTCCCGTTAGCTCTGAATTTTGCGTTTCAAGCATACTTGGGTTTTAAACGCGTGACCTTCATGTATAAACTTATAGAAAAATTTTGTGCAAATCGTTTTTGATTGCAGTGAGAACCTCGAGCAGCCTCTGGACGGCTGTTTCAGCCCTGCTTGGGGCTTCTTCAGCAGAAACGTAGCTCGACATTCCCACTGCAGACCAAAAACGACTTGCCCAATTTATTCGCAAATGCGATGTAAGAATGATGAACATATAAAATAGCGACATCTTACTATCGCTTTTTGACCTAACATTGCAGTAGGATAGACAAATTGAAGCGGGATTTGCTCCTAATGAGTCCCCCATGCAAGGCGGCCATGCTTGCTGTCAAAGCATAATGAAAGATTTTAGAAAAATTTTGTGCAAATCGTTTTTGATTGCAGTGAGAACCTCGAGCAGCCTCTGGACAGCTGTTTCAGCCCTGCTCGGGGCTTCTTCAGCAGAAACGTAGCTCGACATTCCCACTGCAGACCAAAAACGACTTGCCCAATTTATTCGCAAATGCGATGTAAGAATGATGAACATATAAAATAGCGACATCTTACTATCGCTTTTGACCTAACATTGCAGTAGGATAGACAAATTGAAGCGGGATTTGCTCCTAATGAGTCCCCCATGCAAGGCGGCCAAGGTCTGCAGTGGGAATGTCGAGCTACGTTTCTGCTGAAGAAGCCCCAAGCAGGGCTGAAACAGCTGTCCAGAGGCTGCTCGAGGTTCTCACTGCAATCAAAAACGATTTGCACAAAATTTTTCTAAAATCTTTCATTATGCTTTGACAGCAAGCATGGCCGCCTTGCATGGGGGACTCATTAGGAGCAAATCCCGCTTCAATTTGTCTATCCTACTGCAATGTTAGGTCAAAAAGCGATAGTAAGATGTCGCTATTTTATATGTTTATAAACTTATAGAAAGTTGTCTAATTGGAACGTGCGCTTCGCGCTCTTTTGCGCTTTTGGGCTCGTTTGGGTGCACATTGCGTAACGGGAAAACAGCTTACGTCTCTGCCGCTACTAGTATATCGTTATCTACTAGTACTATCTTCTGTCCATGTAAAACTGACTGAGCGTTCCATACCATGCGTTTGTGTATAAACCTTTTGATGAACGTTTTTAGAAAAAATTTTGTGCAAATCGTTTTTGATTGCAGTGAGAACCTCGAGCAGCCTCTGGACAGCTGTTTCAGCCCTGCTTGGGGCTTCTTCAGCAGAGACGTAGCTCGACATTCCCACTGCAAACAAAAACGACTTGTCCAATTTATTCGCAATTGCGATGTAAGAGTGATGAACAGTTAAAACAGCGACATCTTACGATCGCTTTTTGACCTGACATTGTAGTAGGATACACAAATTGAAGCGGATTTACTCCTAATAAGTCCCCCATGCAAGGCGGCCATGCTTGCTGTCAAAGCATAATGAAAGTTTAAAAAAAATTGTTGCAAATCGTTTTTGATTGCAGTGAAAACCTCGAGCAGCCTCTGTACAGCTGTTTCAGCCCTGCTTGGGGCTTCGTCAGCAGAGACGTAGCTCGACATTCCCACTGCAAACTAAAACGACTTGTCCAATTTATTCGCAATTGCGATGTAAGAGTGATGAACAGTTAAAACAGTGACATCTTACGATCGCTTTTTGACCTGACAAAAAAGTTTTAAAACTTTCATTATGCTTTGACAGCAAGCAGGGCCGCCTTGCATGGGGGACTTATTAGGAGTAAATCCGCTTCAATTTGTCTATCCTACTACAATGTCAGGTCAAAAAGCGATCGTAAGGTGTCGCTATTTTATCTGCAATCAAAAAGGATTTGCAACAAAAATTTTTATAAACTTTTTATGCAATATGTAAATTAGATGCTGCACTTGGTTGAGTGGCAGAGCAGCATTGCTGAACTCCGCCAAGTAAAATAAAGGCGAGTTATTAGGTGTGTTCTTTTTATCGCAAAACTCAGAGTAACTCAGCGGCACTGAGTAACCTTGGAAATTTGTATGTTTTTTTTACATGCTCGTTGGTGAGATTATGTGAGCTACAATTTGTTCACATATTAAAACACCATTGACGGTGTTGCCTTGTGAAAAATACAACCGATAACAGTGTCCTAGTTAAAAATTTGGTAAGAAAATTGGCAAGTGTTTGAAATGAACGATAAGGTTATACGTTCGGAACAAATCCCTGGCTCTAAATTTAATAATTATGATAAATTCATGGTTTTTACCTTATCGTCGGCAAGCAATTTTATAACAGACAAACTGTAATTAATTGAAACGAAAATGAATATAAATGTAAATAATCTAATGGTAAAATTGAATTGACAAATTATTTTGACATGAAACTTCAAATCCTTTGCCAACTTAGTATTTTGATAATGTTCTATAGGGAAGTTATGTTTTATACCAATATAATGCAACAGGTAGTGGTTTTTTAATTTGTGAACAACGTATACCTCCGAATCAATCAAATAGGGATTTAGGTTAGAATGCATGTGTATGCAATGGCCGAATGTCTCGTTTGACGTTTGCTCGATGTCAGTGGAATTAACTTGTTTTTTTTAGAACGTTTTATGATGAAAGCGTAAAATAAACTCATATCGAGTAAAAGAAAAGAAAACAAAAGACGATCAATGGATAATTAAAAAACAAAATAACGTCGAATGAAATTAAACAAAAGAGAAAACAAAAAAAAAAGTAATAAACTGATATTTAAAACATAAAAACAAAGCGAATAAAATCGATTAAAAGAATAAAACAAAGGTCAATCAATTGATTACATCGAAAAATGAAATAAATAATGATGAATTTCAAAAACAACACGAAACACAAAACAAAAGACGATCGGTGATGAAAGTAAGACTAAAATAAGAATTCTCTGAAACCAAATGTATCGAATCGAGAACACTAACGAAAGTTTGGATAAAAAGAAAAACAAAAGAGAATAAAAGTGATGATTCAAATATAAAAATAAGAGAATCGGCGAGCGATCGATTTAAAATTAAAAAAATCAAATCAAAATAGCAAATTGTCAAAATTTATCAAAATTTAAATTTAACATTATTAGTATATCTGCACCTACTGTTTTAGAAATATTAATTAAATTCGAAAGGGGGTAGATGGAAATTTTTATTTCCTTGTCAGAGGTCGATGTTTAAAAAAATGTTGGGAACCCCTGTCCAACAATTGCTGGACACCCGGTATTTAGTAATTTTTCAATGCGCGCGAAAAAACGGGAATTTTCATTAGAATTTTCGGGATTTCAGAGTTAATACGATTGGCAGCACTGCAAATAACAGTAGTGTTGCTCCCTCTTTGGAACCACAGATCATAACTATAAAAGATGAGACAGTCAATGTTAAACAGGGAAAGCATAATAAAAGGCGCTATATATTGGTGCTAGGACGCAAAACTAAAAGAAAAGGCGCGCATTATGAAATCTTTTTTCTGTGTTTCTATTTTGAAGTAGCAAGGGTTTCGGGTTTGCACCACGTCACAAAGGTTTGTTCTGCCTTTCGTGACGCGGAGCAAACCAGAAGCCCTTACTACCATGAACTATGTCCGCGGAAGCCTTCAAATTAAATTCTATTTTGTTTTTATTTTGCATTATTTGTTGTTTGTACGACTGATGAAAATTACATCGTACTTTTTAGAAAATGCTTATAAAATACGACGCGATATAAACTCGAGGGACAGAAATCATAAACACAACATGAAAAGTAAAAATGTATTCAAAAGAAAAACACAAAATATAGTTATAACATTCATTATTTTAAGTTATTGAAAATGACAGTTGTGAACAACTTTAACTGCAATATAATCAAATGTGGAATTCGTAATCTTCCCCTTGCATTAGAAAATGAATTTTAATTAGTTAATCAAACACAGTTTTCTTTTCAATTTTCACTGTTTATTATTAATAACGTTTGATAATTGTTTCGACACACAGTGTCTTCATCAGATATACTAATGAACTGAGTTTCAGTGAAAATTAAAAAAAAAAAAAACTGTTTGATTAACTAATTAATGTGGATATTAATTTTCACCAAGTAAAGGTCGAATCAATCCAATATAGGAAATGAATAATAATCTATTGCTATAAATACCTCAGTAGGTCCAGACTCAATAACATAATAACAAATAGTATGCAAGAAAGTATATAGAGAACGTTCAGAAGAAACTATAAAGCGCTCTCTATATAAAACTGTGTACGACTAATGGCAGTTTGCCAAAGAGATTTAAACCCACGTTCAACTGGACCAGGTTCAAAGTGAAGAGAACGCCACCTTAAAGCTCCTTGGTACAACTGGCCTTAAAAGAAAAAAGAATTTCCAAACAATAATTTTCGTAACCGCCCCTTACTTACAAAACATTGGATCGCACAGTATTATACATATCAGCATTTAAATAATTTACACATATATACATTAAAGTATACAATCTATATATGCCGATATTTACAATGTTTATTATAATAAGTTATGCCATTTAAATGTATCGTATCAGTGGTATCACATACACGTAAATCAGTACCATTCAAACGGCGGTTGAGTATTTTACACCAATGGTACAACATTGTACATATTGAAACATCAATAAATTGATCACGTACATTTGGATGCCTGATACATGGCAGCCAGTTAATATTCTCAGGTATTGCACAGAGAACTTGCCGTTTAACTTGATCTTTAACTCCAATTTGAAAACATACATTTTTCTAACTTGCGTGATAGATTCAAAAACTCTCACAGGTAATGCTGTAGGGTAACATTAGCTTTTTCCATCTCCATACTCAGGAATTGTAATCAATAAATGAGAATCGCCTTCTTGTTGTGACAATAATTGGTCATTACAAAACGCACATTGTTGAAAAACGTCTTTTTTCAATTTGAAGATAATATATCCAACCACATACATTGTTGTTTGAACTTGCAAATTCACTACATCACGAAATTGTTTACTCATATCTGGACATGCTAGTGGTGCGTACTTATGTGGGAAACCTGGTTGATCATCATCATTTCTTTGGCAAATGGAGTTGAAAAAGTCAAGACTGTTGTCCAGAAGATCTGTAGTATGATCATCCTCACAATTTCGCCCAACTGAAGAAACAGTTATCATACTGTTAAGTAATAACGTTTTAAAACTGCTTTGGAATGAAGAAGGAGTGGGGTTAATATTTCGCACGCCGTGGCTTCGTACACATCCAAAAAAATTTTCTAATGGGTCTTGGTTGAAATTACGGAGTACTAAATACCGGAAACCATGTTGCTGTAATTTTCCCCAAATACTTCTAATTCCCTGGATGCTTGTAATCCAACTATCTAACGTTGGGGGACGTCGTCTCGCACCTTTTGCATCAACAAAATGCATACTCCTTAAAACTGAAATTGCTTTCTCACAGAACGCAAAGTGTGCAGATCCATTGCGAAAAACACATCGTAGTACTTTGTCATGTCGAGTAGATAAGCTCAAACCGTTTACGCTATCAAATAGCTTATCCAAAAACAGAAAGCAAGATGCCGTTTCTGTCGCAGCTGCTTCCACATATCCTGGATTATGTATGTCTTCAGGTCTTGCTGAAAAACAATACAAACAGTACAAAAGCAGTGGATATAAAATGTTTGTAGATACTTACAACGTTTAGATAGTAGATGCATCACACTCGCGAATTTGTGACTAAATACTTGCGTGCACATTCGCACTTTCATTTTCTTAATTTTGTTTTTTCCACATGTTGTGCAGTTATTTTCGGTAACGAAAGTAGTTCACCTTCTGAGACATCTGCCCTGTACACTTGAAGAACATGGTCCCACTTGGCTGTTTTTACCTGTACAGGGTGGATTAATTTCGATGCCTCTTATGGGCATCTCCGTAACTATAAGTGATAGAAAAAAAGTAGTGGCCGAGTCTCGATCTCTTTTTTGGAGATTAAGTCAAAAGCGTAAACAAAAATTGGCTATCTTCTTTTATTTTCAAGTTATGGTCAAAAATTGACATTTTCGACTTTTCGTTTTTCGGTCATATCTCGTTTATTTTTAGAGATATTAGAAAACTGTTTGATCATTATTAGGACACTTTTTGGAATACAATTCAGTGGTGTAGTTGCTTTTTTAATATTTACTTAAATTTTCGAGATATAACATAAAGTTATGTTTTTTTATATGGAAATCATAGTAGGCAATGTCTTCATTAAATAGAGATTTTTTTTCTGTTTTCAAAAATATATTATATATTTTGTTGGGTTTATTTCTTATAATTAAGAGGAAAAATGCCATTTTTGTTATTAGCCTTGCGTATCCTAGTCTCAGTAGGCTGGCTTCAGTGCAGTGCCAACATTTTTTTTAATTTTTATTAAATATTAACGAACATTCAAACCTTTAGGTAGTTTTGGCCGCGTAAAGAATTTCATATTCACTTTATTTTACAAAATTCCATTTGAGAAATGTAGCACCCATCGCGACCGATCTGGCAAAAGCTTTTTTATTTTTATTAAATATGAATGCATGCAAATTTAGTTTGATACATGTCCGATTTTGTTATATTTTACTATTTGTGTGTTTGTTTTTGTTTTTCGTTTTTTTAATAAAATATAACTCAAGAGAAACAAAAAAAAAGAAAGCTTAAATTAGTTCTAATTTAGTTATTATTACCTTTATGTTTATCCAAACAACTTGTATTTTAGTGTAAAATCATGTTATCTTTTCGCTTCTCTTGACAACTTGTTTATTTATATTTTTCACTCCTGGCGAAACTATGAAGTGATAGCGAAACGTAGAGTGTTCTTGCGATTTCACAGTGTCCGGTTTAAAGTTTAAAAACTATTTTCTCTCACATATTTCATCGAACAAGAGTCGACTTCAATTATATTTTTTTATAGAAGTTGTTTCTTGTCCGATGGAAATTGTATACAAATTGTTTTCAATTGTAAAAAGATATTGTGAAAATTACGGGAACGTTCAACGTTTCTTTCTAACGAAGCTATAAACCGATAGTGAAACGTTGAGTATTCGTGCAATTTTGACTGTTTAAAGATTGAAAACAATTTTTTTATAAATTGAATGATCATTTTCAATAGAAAGTTAGACAGGAACTCTTATCAGAACGGTCGCTGAAAACGATAAAACGCGAAATTAACGCGAAATTTATTTACGCAGCCAAAACTTTGAAAATATTTGAAAGTTCGTTAAAATTTAATAAAATAAAAAATCTGCTCCGTATTAAACCCAGCCTACTGAGACTAGGATATTTACGCAAGGATAATAATAAAAATGACAGTTTTTCCTATTAATTATAAGAAATAAACCCAACAACTAAATTTGCGTGCATTCATATTTAATAAAAACAAAAAAGCTTTTGCCAGATCGGTCGCGATGGGTGCTACATTTCTCAAACGGAATTTTGTAAAATAAAGTGAATATGAAATTCTTTACGCGGCCAAAACTACCTAAAGGTTTGAATGTTCGTTAATATTTAATAAAAATTAAAAAAAATGTTGGCACTGCACTGAAGCCAGCCTACTGAGACTAGGATACGCAAGGCTAATAACAAAAATGGCATTTTTCCTCTTAATTATAAGAAATAAACCCAACAAAATATATAATATATTTTTGAAAACAGAAAAAAAATCTCTATTTAATGAAGACATTGCCTACTATGATTTCCATATAAAAAAACATAACTTTATGTTATATCTCGAAAATTTAAGTAAATATTAAAAAAGCAACTACACCACTGAATTGTATTCCAAAAAGTGTCCTAATAATGAACAAACAGTTTTCTAATATCTCTAAAAATAAACGAGATATGACCGAAAAACGAAAAGTCGAAAATGTCAATTTTTGACCATAACTTGAAAATAAAAGAAGATAGCCAATTTTTGTTTACGCTTTTGACTTAATCTCCAAAAAAGAGATCGAGACTCGGCCACTACTTTTTTTCTATCACTTATAGTTACGGAGATGCCCATAAGAGGCATCGAAATTAATCCACCCTGTACATCAGCATCAGTGTATATTAGATTTTTTTCTAACATATGATCATACAGTGGTATAATTTCCTGATCGTCCACAAAAAATCCTAAAGACTTATACTCAGAACCTATACGTAGAAACTCGGCTTGTGATTGTGCTTTTAAAGACTTTATGGCCGAAACATTTGAAGTACCTTGATCACATATTGTTCCTACTACAGTAAGCCCTCCAGCTTGTAGCTGTCTAATGTGTTCATTTATCAAGATACTCAATTTGTCTTTGTTTGTTTGACCTTGACAAAAGGTATAGCCGCCAAGTACTTGTTTCCACTGCCTTTTTATTCCACGAGCCATGAAGACAAGTACATGATCTGCAAATTTATTTGTAGTTCGATCATTTCCGAAATCTTCAAAACCCATAATTTTGTCATTGGAGCTGAAGTAATCAACATGAGAAGATAACTGCATCTCATCAAAAATAAGAAAACAGAAACGATCCTGATAGTGTAATTTCTGTACAACTTTCGTTAGATATGTACACAATACATTGTTACTTCCTACTGTCAAGTTTACTTTTCTAAGTAATCTAGCTAAAGTTTTACGAGAAGGTAATATAAATATATGTTCCAATAACCTATATGCTTTTCCACCATGTTTGAATAGTGCCAGAGCCAACACTTTTTCTTGAAACTTGAACCTACGTCCCTTACACTTAATGCCTGCTAACCGTAATTGTGACTCAAAAAATCTTTGCACAGTAGGTGAGCAATGCGCAGTGAATTTTTCCATGTCACGAATATTATATTTTATAGCTAGTGATAGTCGTTTTTTAAATGATAGCTTTCGTCGGCTTACAGCATACATTTTCTTTTTCATTAGAGAAAGCTGATTATACAGAGTCCGTTTACGTGGTGTTAATTGTACCTGACGAACCACTCCCAGTTGCTTTAATATGCCTTTGGAATGTTGCCCTGAATATATAGATGTATTAATATCAATATTAATATCAAGTGTCGAACAATTATTATAGTCCTGAGTGGCTGTAGTATCAAGTATGAATGTCAATTCTTATGTCGCATCATTGAATTGATGTTTCAAACATTGATTGTCAAACAAGAAATAAATTCTTGTTTACGTATTTAACGTTTTATTGCAATCTGAAACAACAATTAGTTAAAAATGTTTAATTGTAGAGCCACGTAGGACTACAATAATTGTTGGACATATGTTACATAATATGTAACGGCTCCAAAGCAGTGCCTCGTAAGCATTACTAATATAACAAACGAAAATAATGTGTAATAAATTTGCCAATAGATGGAGAATCAAAATATTTTAGAGAAACTTCTAAAGACTTGATTTTGCTAAAAATTAATTTACAATGTACTGACTGCGTTGGAACCATCAATATCCTTTAAGATATTAGTTAATTCTAAGATTTTTACCTGTTGGTGTATGAATTATTTCATCAGCATCACTCATACCGACAGCCTGGACGTTCAAAGGAACACTTTCTGCAAATAAACATCAATTCATTTTTATTTTTCCTTCGTTAAATAGTAATCTATTCATATTTATATTTTATTTTTATGATTTTTATGCAAGTAACTTCCTAAGCTTACCTGTTAGAGGTGGTGAAAGTGTATCTGCTGATGTGCTGGCTTGCTGTGTGTCATGGGCATCAGCAGAAATTGACATCTTAGATGGCTGGTAATCTTGAGATGTCTTGTGACTCCAAGCTCTTGCCTCCTCAATTCCTAGATCAGTGTAATAGTCAAAAATTAATAACAAAATATTGCTGTTTCTTTGCTACAAACTTTTAATTCTTTGAAATAAGGTAGCTCATAGTTATGTATCAACAGTATATCCTACAGATAAATTAACAATGAGCACTTTTTACAATTATTGAGTTATCTGTTCACATCACAAACAGGTTCTGGTAAATTTTTAAACAATACAGTTTGCTGTCATTACAAATTTTAAAGAAAGGTTTCCTAAACAATATTTTCACTGGACAGGAACATATTTCAATTAGAAATTTTATAATTATGGATTCCGCTTTGGTCACTAGAAAAACAAAAGAACAATACCAAAATTATTACTCAGAATCTGAAGATAGTGAAACAGAAATAACATACCTACACAAAACAAAAATTATAAATAAATTTTCTGGAACCAAATCTAATTCTTTCAATGTTAACCTTTAACAATATGATTGCAATGTGATCTTGTCTGGTGAAAATGTTTAGAAAACCTTTCTGATTTTATCAGATACAATTAATACAAAGCTTTTGATGTTTTGCTAATAAGTATAAGCTCTGCAATAATTCAGAGTTCGATAAAATGAGAAAAATTTAACAATATGATTTAGTAGTATGGAGTCCCTTACCGTGGACATTAACTGTTGGAACTGCACCATAATTCAGGTTACGTTTATTGGCACTAAAATGTTCCTCCATAAAATGCTGTTTACACACTCTTTTGTAATTATAAATGTCTGTGAACGACATGCCTTCCAACTGTGAATTTTTTATAATATCTAACCACACTTGGAAACGTGCCTTCCCGGAGACAGGATGTGGAAATTGATAGCGAGGTGATGTTTTATCTGTACAACCTGGCACGCAACATTTCTTGTAACACATAATGAGAAGTTCAGATTACTGAAATTATAATTACTACAGTATACTTCTACTTCAAATAAAAATTTAACACTTACCTTAACCACACCTTAACTCTTTCTACAAATTTTCACGGTAATTGTTTTTTAATAACGCTTTTAAACAAAAATACACTACTATATACACACTAAATAATAATACTGTGGAGTTACATAAAGTTTCTCTTTCGTTAAAGTTTATTTTCCTTTGTTTACACTAAATATTTTGGGTGTTGGGATTATTTAATCAGAAATAACTTCAGTACATCCGTTGTGCAATTAGAGCGACATTGTCCCTGTCTTAAAATGAGTCACCGCTCAAGAAAATTTAGCCCAAAACTCGTTATAAATTGTCAGTTATGTAAGTGGCAAGATAAAGGAAAATAAAAGTAAGGGATCGTAAGTCAGTGTAATGTTAGCATCGGTGGTGTGAGCTTGTGAAGTGCACCGGTCGAGAAATTAGAATCCAGGTTAGTGTGGGGTTCATTATTTACATAGAGTCTAACGATTTTACACTGCTAATATCGCTGAATGAACAGCTGGTAACAATTTATTAATCAGATGGTTAAAAAATCGGTGCAGTCGTTGACTGATACCAGTTAATTGTTTGCTAATCCACGTTATGCGGGCGGGTCGTTGCGTGGCATTCCTGAAACCTACTGGGTGCGTTTTCCCCCAGTAGACTGTGAGGAGGGAACCTCGTGCGTTTTCCCTTGGTTCCATTGCACTACCTATAGCGGGCTATGGTTATCCTAGCCGGGGAATGCTAGTTTGTTTTACAAGTTTGTGATTAGATTCCTGAAACCTACTGGGTGCGTTTTTCCCCAGTAGACTGTGAGGAGGGAACCTCGTGCGTTTTCCCTTGGTTCCATTGCACTACCTACAGCGGGCTATGGTTATCCTAGCCGGGGAATGCTAGTTTGTTACAAGTTTATGATTAGATTTCTGAAACCTACTGGGTGCGTTTTCCCCCAGTAGACTGTGAGGAGGGAACCTCGTGCGTTTTCCCTTGGTTCCATTGCACTACCTACAGCGGGCTATGGTTATCCTAGCCGGGGAATGCTAGTCTGTTTTACAAGTTTATGATTAGATTCCTGAAACCTACTGGGTGCGTTTTCCCCCAGTAGACTGTGAGGAGGGAACCTCGTGCGTTTTCCCTTGGTTCCATTGCACTACCTACAGCGGGCTATGGTTATCCTAGCCGGGGAATGCTAGTCTGTTTTACAAGTTTATGATTAGATTCCTGAAACCTACTGGGTGCGTTTTCCCCCAGTAGACTGTGAGGAGGGAACCTCGTGCGTTTTCCCTTGGTTCCATTGCACTACCTACAGCGGGCTATGGTTATCCTAGCCGGGGAATGCTAGTCTGTTTTACAAGTTTATGATTAGATTCCTGAAACCTACTGGGTGCGTTTTCCCCCAGTAGACTGTGAGGAGGGAACCTCGTGCGTTTTCCCTTGGTTCCATTGCACTACCTACAGTGGGCTATGGTTATCCTAGCCGGGGAATGCTAATGATAGTTATTTTCTAAGTTGACCCTGCAGAACGTGGAGGTTTGTGCGTTTCTGAACGTAAACTAGTTGATTCACGGTTACCACCATGGAAGCCTGACTTTAGTTACTGCTGAAAGTTGATTGACTTACATTGATAACCGAAATGGCGTTTCCTGTGTAAAGCGAAGGTTAGCCTAGAGGAGCACATTTATACAAAGAACAGTGTTCATTAGCGATATTAGAAGCAGGTGAAGTTGTTGTATAATGGTTGAACCGGCCAGTACATTACATAATGATTAAAGTAATCGGTCTATGAAATTCTGATTTCGGAAAAATACTTCAGTGGTTCATTTACATAATCCAGCTAGTTAGTCATATAATATTGCTATTCTGTGACAAATAAACAAAAGAAATAAATATTGATTCAATTTCGCATTTGATTTGAACCGTAGTCTTATAGATTTTCAGAAGTGGGATTATACCGCGCAGTTAATTGACTTAAGTCAAATAAATTTAAAGTGACGAATTTCGTCTACTGAATTAAAAATCCATTTTGCAGTTTAACAGTACAAGTACGGGGCGTTATAATGAAAAGTTTCAGCAACGGCCGAGATCAAAGCGACAAAGCGCTTGTAGTTCATTGAGTTTCTCTAGCTGTGATTCTGATTCTGGTTCAGTACCTGGAAGGTCATCGTTGATTAAGGATAAGCACTATTTGCGTCGACGACGAGTAGACGATATCAGAATGGATTCCTTATTACGATTAATAGACGCTATGACCTCTTTCCTACGAAATTTGTCAACTACTAAGTCCATTAGTTCTTCAGTAAAAGGAGACGCTGTATCGTGTTTTGACCCTGAAAACAGGTCACATACTTAAGCCACTTGGTTCTGCAAAATTGATGAAATGAAGGAAATATTTGATTGGTTCGAGCAAAACCAACGGAAGTGGAAATAAATTTAAAGAAAGATAAACGCTTTACATACCGATCTTACAGAATGTCCAAAACCGAGCAGGAAGCTGTGAAGGAATATTGTGTCCGAACTGTTAGAAAATGATATTGCGAGGGAATCAGATTCTAACTAATCTTCATCAGTTAGTTTGGTGCGGAAGAAAAAAAACGGAGAATAAAAGTTAAATTCCCTAACAATAAACGATAATTACCTCTTACCTAAGATAGATGACCAAATAGACGTACTACGTGGATGGACGTTTTTCACCAGTTTAGATCTATGATCTGGATATTATCAGATTTCCCTTTCTGAAAATGCAAAGCGTTTTACCTTTTTTTTCCACACCAACAGGACAGTATGAGTTTCATAAATTGCCATGTGGACTGACTAATGCTCCTTGAACTTTTCAACGGTTTATGAACGAACTACATAAACCGGTTAATGATTTAGCTGCCGTTTACCTCGACGATATGTTGATACACTCCGGTAGCGTGGCCGGTTTTCTTTAGACAATTTACGCAAAATATTGGAAATTCTGGGAGAAGAAGAGCTATCATTGAACTCTTCCAAAACGTTCTTTCCTTATGACATCTATAGAATTCTTAGGATTTGAAATTCAAAACAATATTCTGCGACCGGGCTAGAATAAGATTATTGCAGTTAAACTATTTCCAGCTCCAAAAATAGTACACCAAATAAAATAGTTCCCTGGTTTAGCAGGATACTTTAGACATTTCTTAAAGGATTATGCCATAATCGCAAAACCTCTCACATCCCTTTTACGAAAGAGTGTTACGTACCCGAAACTTCTTTAAGCTTTTTACCACTAGGCCACCGGGTGTAATCTCTGATCAGATTGTGTCTGTAAAGTGCCAAAACAGGGCGTTCAGTCAAGGCTTTCTGCAAATTCCGAAAACAGTTCTCTTCCTTGTTGGCCCACTTCCACCTTTGTTAGGAATTTCATTTACTGTAGTGACTGATTGTACTGCTTTAAAAGCTACGAGTATTAAAAAAAAAACAGATTCTGCCAAGGATTACTAGATGGTGATTACAACTGCAGGAATATACCTTTGAGGTAAAACATAATCCCGGAGATCGAATGAAGCATGTAGACGCACTGAGCCGCAGACTGACTAGTGTCAGTTGCGAGGAAGATGAAAAGCTCGTCTTGCATATTGAACAATGAGTTTGAGCGGTTTATATACCAAAATTGAGCTTTGTGTCGCACAACTGCTCGGGATTTACAATAAGTAGTTCCCAGGGGAATGAAGTATCAAGTTATCCGAGCTGCGCGTGATGATCTTGGTTATTTAGCCGTTGAGAAAGCCTTATACCGTCTATGAGAAAACTACTGGTTCCCTAGAATGAGGCAGTACGTTACTCAGTATACTGCGTGTTGCATACGTTGTCTGCAACTCGGGAAAGAAAGAAGTTTTTTTTTACAACCAATTGAGAAAGTTCCTGAACCACTAAGGATGATACACGTTGATTACCTAGGACCATTTCCGAAAAGTCAAAGGGAAAATATTTATTTAATAGTCGTGACTGACGCATCAACCAAGTTCGTTTTTCTAAGATATCCAAGATGTTCTTAATGCGGCGGCCACACCTCGAGCCAATGGACAGGTTGAGTTATACATTAGGAGTGCTGTTAACTACTACTCCAGAAGAAGAGCTGTTCGCATGTAACAACATCGCTAATAAGTCCACAGGAAACACACTTAGGGATCTATTCTGTATCAAAACCGTTAAATTTAAAGGAGTGGTAAAGTTGTTGCTACGGTAACAACCAATCATGGAACTGTATTTTAAATTTTGGAAGACCTCTAAATTTTAACGGCCTGTTAAAAAGTTACAGAATACACCTCTTAGCCAGTTATTGTTAGGATACACCCCAAAAGGAGAGGCTGATACACTACTGCGAGATGTAGTCGCTCAAATTCCGACAGTAATTACCGATCTACTTTCTGCAGGTAAGAGGCAGCTGACAAACATTAGTACAGCAAGCCGAACAAAAGCGACAGATTGATAAGAAGAGGCATTATAAGGGTCCTAATTGACAAACATAAGCCATGCCAAGGTACAAGTCCGAAACTCAAATCCCCGTATAGCGCACCATTGGTAGTCCAGGCAGCGCTTTCAAAAAAAAACGGCACCTAATAACAGATATGCCCGAATCGAATAGGCCTTCCAAGAAAGCCAACTACGAGAAAGTTATCCCTGTGGACTACATGAGGCCTTGGTATCTACCTGGAGGTATTTCAGAAAGTACTGCAAGTGACATGACGCGACATAGCTACACCTCGGGACGCGGTGTTCACAGGTTGGCCGAATGTGGAGTTACATAAAGTTTCTCTTTCGTTAAAGTTTATTTTCCTTTGTTTACACTAAATATTTTGGGTGTTGGGATTATTTAATCAGAAATAACTTCAGTACATCCGTTGTGCAATTAGAGCGACATTGTCCCTGTCTTAAAATGATTCACCGCTCAAGAAAATTTAGCCCAAAACTCGTTATAAATTGTCAGTTATGTAAGTGGCAAGATAAAGGAAAATAAAAGTAAGGGATCGTAAGTCAGTGTAATGTTAGCATCGGTGGTGTGAGCTTGTGAAGTGCACCGGTCGAGAAATTAGAATCCAGGTTAGTGTGGGGTTCATTATTTACATAGAGTCTAACGATTTTACACTGCTAATATCGCTGAATGAACAGCTGGTAACAATTTATCAATCAGATGGTTAAAAAGTCGGTGCAGTCGTTGACTGATACTAGTTAATTGTTTGCTAATCCACGTTATGCGGGCGGGTCGTTGCGTGGCATTCCTGAAACCTACTGGGTGCGTTTTCCCCCAGTAGACTGTGAGGAGGGAACCTCGTGCGTTTTCCCTTGGTTCCATTGCACTACCTATAGCGGGCTATGGTTATCCTAGCCGGGGAATGCTAGTTTGTTTTACAAGTTTGTGATTAGATTCCTGAAACCTACTGGGTGCGTTTTTCCCCAGTAGACTGTGAGGAGGGAACCTCGTGCGTTTTCCCTTGGTTCCATTGCACTACCTACAGCGGGCTATGGTTATCCTAGCCGGGGAATGCTAGTTTGTTACAAGTTTATGATTAGATTCCTGAAACCTACTGGGTGCGTTTTCCCCCAGTAGACTGTGAGGAGGGAACCTCGTGCGTTTTCCCTTGGTTCCATTACACTACCTACAGCGGGCTATGGTTATCCTAGCCGGGGAATGCTAGTCTGTTTTACAAGTTTATGATTAGATTCCTGAAACCTACTGGGTGCGTTTTCCCCCAGTAGACTGTGAGGAGGGAACCTCGTGCGTTTTCCCTTGGTTCCATTGCACTACCTACAGCGGGCTATGGTTATCCTAGCCGGGGAATGCTAGTTTGTTTTACAAGTTTATGATTAGATTCCTGAAACCTACTGGGTGCGTTTTCCCCCAGTAGACTGTGAGGAGGGAACCTCGTGCGTTTTCCCTTGGTTCCATTGCACTACCTACAGCGGGCTATGGTTATCCTAGCCGGGGAATGCTAGTCTGTTTTACAAGTTTATGATTAGATTCCTGAAACCTACTGGGTGCGTTTTCCCCCAGTAGACTGTGAGGAGGGAACCTCGTGCGTTTTCCCTTGGTTCCACTGCACTACCTACAGCGGGCTATGGTTATCCTAGCCGGGGAATGCTAATGATAGTTATTTTCTAAGTTGACCCTGCAGAACGTGGAGGTTTGTGCGTTTCTGAACGTAAACTAGTTGATTCACGGTTACCACCATGGAAGCCTGACTTTAGTTACTGCTGAAAGTTGATTGACTTACATTGATAACCGAAATGGCGTTTCCTGTGTAAAGCGAAGGTTAGCCTAGAGGAGCACATTTATACAAAGAACAGTGTTCATTAGCGATATTAGAAGCAGGTGAAGTTGTTGTATAATGGTTGAACCGGCCAGTACATTACATAATGATTAAAGTAATCGGTCTATGAAATTCTGATTTCGGAAAAATACTTCAGTGGTTCATTTACATAATCCAGCTAGTTAGTCATATAATATTGCTATTCTGTGACAAATAAACAAAAGAAATAAATATTGATTCAATTTCGCATTTGATTTGAACCGTAGTCTCACAATACTAATAATATCGTAACTGAATTCAGTAAGACGAACACGTGCAACCACCACACACAACTCTGTAAACAAAGAATGAGTCATCACCATCCGCATTCCACGTCCTAACTCGATCAGCGAACCGAACATCAGCCGAACAGTTTAAATTGAAAAACAATTCAAATTAATTTTTCGCGGGTTGCTAGTAGCGCTTTGGTGCTCGGACGCTAAACTAAAATGAGGATTTTTATTACTCTATTATACCACCCCGTGTTTGGAACGGAAGTATGGCTCTAAACTGAGAATGCAACCGGCCGTATAAATACTGCTTGTGTGCTTTATTAGTAGCTTTGTTCCAACTACTCGAAAAACTGTAAGTCGTAGAAAGTTATTTGCAGCATAGCGCAAGGCTGTAGCGCTTTAAATTACGTGAACCGAAGTTCTGTTGTGGAGGTTATGAATTTATTGTGCTTAATGCAGCGCTGGACTGTAACGTAAAAATACCACGTTTGATGAATGAATGGCGGCCGCTTCAGGAAAGTGCTGCTAGTAATGACATAGGGCGCGTTTAGAGAACGCTCATACGCACATCGTTTAGGCTTCCGCTTTATAAAACCGCTTCAGCGCTGTGGCTGCCTGAACGCGACCATTGATTGAGCCTTATACAGCGTCGCTAATAGGAATTTGTACAAAAAAGTTGTAATCATCCGATGATATATTTATAAATGCGGAGCAACGATTGCTCCTTATCAATTGATAGATACAACATGAGATTGTGGCAAAAATTTATATAAATTAAGTGTTATTGTTAAGTGTAAGGTGTGTTGTTGAAACTAATTCACGAAATCTAACCCAAATTCCTCAAATTTCAATTAGTCAAATATCAATTTAATAATTTAAACAATTATTATACAAGGAACAATGAAGGTTCATCAATACATACATCAAAAATAAACAATAAGAAATGATGGACGGTAAGATAGATTTAAAAGTATGTGGTGTGTGTGGTGACAAAGCATTGGGTTATAATTTTAATGCTGTGACTTGTGAAAGTTGCAAAGCCTTCTTCAGGAGGAACGCTTTAGCAAAGAAGGATTTCCGATGCCCATTTAATGGCCAATGTGAAATAACAACAGTCACCCGAAGGTTCTGCCAAAAATGTAGATTGGATAAATGTTTCGTTATAGGCATGAGAAAAGACTACATTATGTCAGAGCAGGACAAAGTATTAAAAAGACAGAAGATTGAAGAAAATAGGGCAAGGAAACGTGCTTGCAATGGTAATGGATTTAAACAAGGTTTTAAAAAAATAAAACGTGAGGTTTTGCTGGACGATGATTCACAAGAATATAACACTTCAGATTATGGCGATTTATACAGCCCTACAGATCAAATGCAAGTTACCAAGGAGAATACCAATGGTATTGTCATAAATTTTACTAATTCAGATGTAGTGGAAAATGAAACAGATAATGGAATTCAATGTAACATACCTGATTCATCAGATGCTTCAAATAACTCACCACTAGAAGATTCCATGATACGAACCATGTTAAATCCAACTCCAAATGGTAGTTTAGTTAATGGAGAAAACCCAACTAGTCCTATTCCTGTGATGCTCAATAATAATGACGTTAATTGTAACAATAACAGTAATTACAATGGACAAATAAGAACAGATAAAGACACTGCTAAAGACGTCCTCGAGGAAGTAGAAAGGTAATCTACAAGTTTTTAAAAACTAATGCAGAAACATTGCTTATATTACAGAATACCTATAGCCGCAAACTCAATAGAATCAATATTGTGTGAGGCAATCAAATTAGAATATGAAGCTTACACATCGATAGCACATTACCATGGGAATTCAAGGGAATTAAATGATGCCGAACGTGCTAAACTCAATGAGCTCATAGTTGCAAATAAAGCCTTGTTGACACCTGTAGATGATGACATTTCTAGTTTAATAGCTGAAGATTGTAAATTTAAGGTATGCTTTGAAAATTCTTAGACATAACGGATGTCCCACGCTTTGTGTTCTCCTTTCCAGAAGTTTTACTTCACCAAATTACATAAAATTTGGAAACGATAAACAACAATTTAAGTCTTCGAAAATACTACTGGGCACCATAGGTCTTCCAGTTCTTTGGAATTGAAGTCAACTTTTTTGTTTTAAATGGAATATTTGGTATTATTTGGTAATTTTGTTATCCATAATGATGAAAACAAATTTTTTTTTGAATTGTAAGCTACGAAATGTGTATTTTCATACTAATCTAAAAATATCATTGCTTTGATTGTATTTTAATTTTTAACACAAGAGGTTCTATTTGAATAAATGAATTAAACCCAATAAAAATATCAATTGCTATAAAAATATTAAAAATTAAAATACAATGTAAGCAGTTAATTTTTCACATTAGAACAAAAATACATGATTATAGCTTTCGAGACTAAAAAACAAGAGTTTTTTTTTTTTTTTCGTTTAAAATAAGACATTTGACACCACTTCTGGTGAAACCAGAAGTCCTAAGAAACCCAGTGGCATATTGGAAAATTCTAAATTTTGTTTAATTTATCGCTTCTTAAATTTTATTAAAACCATGAGAAAATAAAAATTCTTGAAGAGTTAACATGTGGCGTGAGACATCTGTTACAATTAAAACAGTCTTACAATTTTTTATTTTAATTTAAGTTTAGAAAAGCACTTTAAATTTCTGGAATTTTTTAGGTACATAAATTTTAACCTATATTAAAACGATAAATAGGCCTATGAATTCTTAAATGAAAAATTTGGAACTTTTAGAAGTTTCTTATCATTGCAGTAAATGTTTAAATTTCCAATATAGGAAATTACATGAAATTCAGTTTGTTTATTATGGCCTTAACATGATGACTAGAGACCGGATTTATAAGTTTTTACAGGTTTTTTACGCTAACATACCTAAACTTGGCGTTTTGTATTTATATGTTTGTCGATTAGAGAAGCCCAAAAATGGTAGTTTTATTTCGCATATAACTTAATATTTTAGACTTTTAGCGCATATTTATTTTTTTATCCATATATTGATATAAATAACATTATAATTCCATATACGGTCAATATTCAAGTCTGCAGCTTTTCCAAGAAGTAATTTATTCTCCTCAACGTCTGGCCACTTTATTTTACGATTTCCCGGAATGTGATTTTCTGGGAATCTGTAGCGACTTGCACTTGCATTTTGCACTTATGTTTTGCATTTCAGTTTGAGATAAGAACTCCGCGAATGTGTGTGACTAGTGACTAGTGTATTTATCAACGCGAATTAGTTATTTTCTTATTTAATTTAAAGACGAAATAAATTCAGTGCTTATCTTTTCAAAATGCCGAAAGTAGCATCCTCTCGATCCGAGCTATTGAAAAAATGGATTAAAGCATCTAAACATCTAACTACAGATGGAAAAGATATTTTTTGCAACGCATGCTCAAAATAGGTAGATACCTTACAAATTCTCTTAAAAATCACATTTTCATTTTGACAATATTTTAAGGTGTCGTCAGACCAAAAGTGCCAGATTGATCAACATTTGGCTACAAACCTCCATAAGGAGTCGGAGAAAAGATGTGTGTCTAACTTTAAGCAGTCTTTTATTTCTTCAACAGCCAGTAACTCACAGGGCAGTGACACAGGAAATGAATTCTTTTTAGACTTGTGCAGTGCTATGGCAGAGTCAAACATTCCTTGGCATAAACTTGAACAAGCAAGTTTTCGAACTTTTTTGGAAAAATATTGCAATCGTCATATTCCAAATGAATCGACTTTGCGGAAAAACTATCTAAGTATACGCTACCAGCAACGGATGAAGAAAATAAGAGAGAAGCTTAGCGACAACAATATTTATATAGTAGTTGATGAAACGACAGATGCCTGCGGTCGTTATGTAGCAAATATGTTAGCAGGAGTATTAAGCAACACAGTTGCACCAATATCTTATTTGGTAAATAGTGCAGTTTTGGAAAAAACAAATCATTCAACGATCGCACGTTTTATTAACGACAGCTTGACACTTTTATATGCACCTAATCAAGTTAAATCGGAAAATATATTACTAATGGTGTCTGATGCAGTAGCCTACATGATAAAAGCACGACAGGCTTTACAGGTGTTTTACCCAAATCTGATGCACTTCACTTGTATGGCTCACGCAATGAATAGGCTCGCTGAATTGGTGCGACTAGAATACCCAACAGTAAATAAGTTGATCAATAACGGAAAAAAGGCGTTTCTTAAAGCCCCATTGCGTATACAACACTATAAAGAATTAGCTGCTGACCTGCCATTACCACCAGAACCAATAATTACGAGATGGGGTACGTGGCTTGAAGCAGCAAATTTTTACGCAGATAACTTTAAACAATTAAAGGAAATTTTCTTAGAATTGGATGATTCCAATTCAGCGGCTTTAAGAATTTGTAAGGAATGCATGTCGAACACAAACATCGGGAATCAATTCATTCATTAAAACTCATTAAAACTCATTTTTCGGTTTTAATATCCACCATTAAAAAGTTGGAATCATCCCAGACGGCTCTATTAGATTCTTTTGAAGTGGTCGATGATGCAATTGGAAGTGTAAAATCAATTGCAAGGGAGATAGGAGAGAAGTTAATGACAAAATTAGACAAGGTTCTATTACGTAATCCTGACTACAATAAAATGAGGAAAATCTGTTTAGTTTTAAAAGGTCAAAGTGAAGAGGATTTGGACATGGACCCCAAAGATGTAGCATCCATGAAATTTGCGCCCAGTACTTCATGCGATGTCGAGCGTTCGTTTTCCTCTTATAAAAATATTTTGACAGACAAACGACAAAATTTTACCCCAAATAATTTAAATCAACTGTTGATTATATTTTGTAATCCTACTATTTAAGTGTTAAGTGTTAAAATTACTTATATGAAACAATTTATGTTTTTATTATTCTAAAGTATGTATAAGTAAAATAAAATTTTTATCGCATATAATATCCATATTTTGATCCATTTTAATCGCATAAAAAAAACTTATTTTCCACTTTTTTAGCACATATAAATCCGGACTTTAATGATGACACAATAATTTTTTTTTGCATAAAATTTGTTAAACAGTAAGAAAGAAGCATCAAATCAACCAAGAAAAGCTCTCTGTTAGCATGTCTCTTTTACTTTGTGAAGTATCCACGCTGTTAGAAATTCGAAGTTCATCATTGGGATCTCGAAAAGGGTAACAGATTTGGAGTCGGTTAAATTGGGGCAAAGTTGCGTATTTTAGTGCTGAACAATAATCTGTTTGAAAAGTTATCTACGATAGATTATGATTTGTAATTTTTTAAATAATTACAAAAAAAGGAAAAAAGAAAAACGTAATTTTCTTAAGTTTTTTTCTAAAGGTATGGTATCATTGGATTTTAGTTTATTAATTCCTTCAAAGACAACAGACATACCGTGTGTCTCAATAAGTGCGGCGACCGTAAAAATTATCAGTCTATCCTACTGCAATGTTAGGTCAAAAAGCGATAGTAAGATGTCGCTATTTTATATGCTAACTTTAAGGTCACTAAATCAACACACTTACGTATTCAGGTAACGCCATCACATTCCCATTCCGAGATCATTGTGTAACAAACATAACAAATGCATATGTTGCAAGAGCAACAAGGAAATCAACACTTTCAGGGAATTCTGTTTACTACTATGGTAGTAGTTTACTGACGACTGTCTAGTCAAAAATGTATTAGGTTATGTTATTCTCCGCCGCCATAGTAAAATGCCATTTGTGAAACGACACTTTGGCTGCGGTAAGTGAACGGTCGAAGTGGTCAGACCAAATCATGTCATCACTTTTCGCAATTGCTGATTGGTCAGAGGGTTTAGACGGACCGTTGACTTGACGATTCTGTACAGTTTGACAGCTCACTTAACTCGGTCTTAGGATAATAAACTTCCGACTGTTTTTTTATCCCTAGACGAGATTATTCTGCGACAAGGATAGATAGAAAAAATAACTAATAGGTTTGTTCGGGTTATTTGCATCCGTCTGCACTTAAAATACTCGGGTGTAGGGAAAGTTATTGGAAAGTGCAGAAAGTGTATGTAGATTTTTGCGAGGTACTCGTTGAAACGCGAATGCACAAAAGTGTATTGGTGCATAAAGATGGCGGATGTTGAGGATGTTATGTTTTTCTATGGTTATTTTGTCCACAGCCTTGATAATAAATAATTTAATAAATCTCTCTGTACAATAAACTTCGCTAAAAATATCAAATTTAAATGAGAAAAGATATAATTTGAAATAAGAAGTTTGTTAACCTTATTTGAACACTCTGAATACGACATCACGACTTTACACTCGTTACACCTGCCTAAACCTTGGGGTAGAAAGTGTATGAATGGTGTATGAAAAGTGTAATACACCTGAAACGCGAACAGCCGCCTGTTACGTCACATCCGTAAATGCGAACGCTAATAGTACCGAAAGTGTACACTATTTGCAAAGGTATGGTAAGTGTAGCTAAACCCGAACAAACCTATTGTCGCTACCTGAACACGACGTGTGTCGATATAGAATCTTAACTAGCTTAACCTGCTTAACCGTTGCGTTGCTTTTAGCGCTGATCAATTGCAGACAATCGTGCACAAGCCATTAATAGCTATTTATTATACAAGTGTCTTATAAGGCAAATATGTCACGAAAGGAATTTTTCTTATGACTTATTTGCTGTTAAGGCACGAGTGTAACACATTGTTTTATCCAACGCTTGTTTATTATGAAGTCATAATAATGCCGATTTTGAATAACAGTTTAATTATGGGTTCATAATTCCACCAGTGATTTATAGACCTCATAATATATTAAAAATCGGCACTATTATGACTTCATAATAAACAGGTGTCGGATAAAATAATGTATTACATCAGCTACGGGCATGTTTGTCAAAAAATTCGAATTTCATAATTTAATCTTTTAAACTGCTCTTCCTACTTGGAAGATTGAGTTTTTGGGGATTGCTGCTATTGGTTTTCATTGATCACGTGATTATCGATAACCAATAAATCATCACTTTCATCTTCCCATGGGGTAGCTTTTGTATCCTATATACCACATCATTGATCCTCTTAATTATTTGATAGGGTCCACCTCGAGACGTCTGCAGTTTGGGGCACAGTCCACGAATACTTCTGGGGTTGTATAACCACACCTGGTCCCCTTCTTGGAATCCTGTTTCATTGGCCCGTCGGTCGCAGCGGGTCTTCATTCTGTCTTGTCGCCAAACTGATGTTACGTCGCACGTATTCGTGAGTGTTCACTAAACGGCGTTCAAGTACTTGCGAGTATTCACCTAGCCCCAGTCGCGTTTCTGGTTGCCCAAATTTTAAGTCACAAGGCAGACGCATTTCTCTTCCAAACAAGACACTATGGGGTTCGTCTAGTAGCGTCATCCTCTGCAGAATGTTACGTCATCAGGAAAAGGGGAAGATGTTCGTCCCAGTCCCGTTGGTTCTTCGAAACAACTCTAGCCAGATGTCTCTATAAAGTCCTATTGAAACGTTATTGACTCTTGATTTACCAAAGCATAACTTTCTGGCCATTTGGTGAAATAATCAGTTACTGCCACGATGTATTTATTTTCACGATTGGTTTCTGGAAATGCCCGAGCTATGTCCATGACCACTCGAATGGAGCACCAACGTTGTAAGGGTGTAGTTTTCCACGAGTCTTTTTCGCGGGTTCGGATACTGCTGCACACGTAGTACACCTGATACACCAATTTTCCATATCAGTTCTACATTTCGCCCAGTAGAATCTTTCTCTTACTTTCGACAATGTCTTTTTGATGCCCAAATGTCCACCGGACGTACCGTCATGAGTCTCTTCCAGGAGTTGAGCGACTCTTACCCTTGGAAGGACGAGTTAGTACTTCATCTCATTTCCATCGGGTGTTTCCCATTTTCTCATTAGCAACCCATTCTTCAACTCCAGAGAATCTCATTGTGCCCAATAACTTTTAAACGATAGATTCTTCCCCGAAATCTCTGCCCAGGTGGGACGTTGGTGTCTTTCTTCCATTCAATTATAGTTCTTATTTCAGGATCTTCTCGCCAGTTCTTCTGATGGAAATTATCCCTTCTTCATTTTCTGTTTTTGAGCAGTGCCGACAATCCTCAGGACAAGGTCTTCTGGAGAGTGCATCCGCATTGTTATGGACACGACCTGGACGACGTTCGATTGTAAAATAATACTCCTGTAATCTTTCTATCCATATGGCGAACTGGCCTTCTATGTTCTTAAACTTATGCAACCACTTTAATGCCGCCTGGTCTGTTCGAAGATAAAACTGTCGACCATAAAGATACTTGTGAAAATGTTCTGTTGTCTTCACCACGGCAAGAAGCTCCTTCCTGGTTACGCAGTAGTTCCTTTCAGCTTTTCACAAAACTTTACTGAAGTAACCAATAACTCATTCTTGACCGTCTTGCATTTGTGACAGTACGACTGTAATCCCGTAGTTGCTAGCATCACTATTATTAATAAACTTGCCCTCTGATCTTGGAAAAGACAATATAGGAGCAGTAACCAAAAGATCCTTCAGATTGTCAAAGGCTTTTTGGTAGTCCACACTCCAGAAAAATGTGTTTTTTCCTTCCGTCAGTGCATGTAGGGGTTCCGCTGCCTTTGTAAAATCCTTAACGAATCGTCTGCAATAGGTGCAGAGCCCCAAGAAACTTCTCAATTCGTGCACATTATTCGGTGGTGGCCAGTTCTTAACAGCTGAAATATTGTGCGGGTCGGTCGCAACTTCTGCCTCAGAGATGACATGTCCAAGGTAATTCACTTTTGGAAAAACTTGGATTTTTTCTGGATTTAATTTTAGCTTCGCTTCTTCAATCCTTTGGTTCCTCAGATTTGCAAGGTGTTCTTTGAAGGTTCTTCCAACCACACTCACATCATCTAAGTATACGAGGCAAGTCTTCTAGCAATACGAATTCCATGAGTCGCTCAAAAGTGGCTAGGGCGTTGCATAGACCAAAATGCATTACCTTGAACTGCCATAGACCAGTACCTGCAGTGAAGGCTGTCTTTTCCGTATCTTCGGGATGCATTCCAACTTGCCAATAGTCACTTTTCAAGTCCAGAATAGAAAACCATCTCGCACCGGATAAGGTGTTAATTGTGTCATCAATCCGGGGTAAGGGATAACTGTCCTATTTCGTGATGTCATTTAATAGTCTAAAGTCAACACAGGAACGCGTGCTGCCATCTTGTTTAGTTACAAGTACAATAGGAGATGCCCATGGACTTTGCGATTGTTCAATAATTCCTTGGCCTGCATCTTCTTGATTAACTTGTCAGCCTGCTGGGTGACGAATTGGATTCGAATCGCCAGTGTTTATTCTGTACCGAACAATGTCTGTCCGGGTTAAGTCTTCATCGGTATAGACGAAGATTCCTTAGAATTGTCCAAATAGTCCTCCTTCATCTTTTGTTTCCTTGGGTGTTAGCAGTGTCAATGTAAGGTTAAGTGGTGTGAAAATGAGACACGCAAAATTCAGGTGAAAAATGAGACAAATAAAATGGGTAAAATAATAGAATCCGATACTGCTCATAGTTTTCCGTTGCTCGCATGGGACTTTATTATTTATTTATTAGCTTGCAGTTAATAAATGTTTCTATCCAAGACAGCGTCATTTTACTTATCTTTGTGTTAATTTGTAGGTATTTTTTTATTAAATAAATTTTTACCCTTAAAGTCTCATTATTGTCGCCCATGACTGTTAGACCGGGTTTCTCAGACACAGTTTCACTTTAATCTTGTTTTTTTTTTACATAGGAACAGATGGAAAGTAACTGAAGATTGACGTTAAACAGTGACTGAGCAACCGGCCCTTAATATATTTATTTTATGATATTTAACCTCGCATGTCTCATTTTTATACTTTTTCGGGGTTAAATATGGGACACTGTTTTTATTTATTTTCACCTTTTTAAAGGTATTTTTTGTATGTTTTTAAGTTGACCCTACTTTCCAGCAATTTCTCTAGTAGTGATGGTAGAGTGTCAGACTGATGCCGAGTGGATGCATCGTTTACTTGAATGTGGTTTACAGAAGCAGTTGCTTCACATTTGCCCACCACTGTTCCGCTGGGTATGGTCACTGGGTAACTGTTGACATTTGCAAGACGAATAGGAATGGTTTCTTGGACTTTCATCCAGTCCCAGCCAGTAAAATTCCTTTCTTGGCGCTGCTGTTCTTAGTTGGCTCTATGATTCCAGCAGGATAGCTACCAAGATTGCCTTCCAACTTCGCCAGAATTAGCTTATCTTATGTTCACATTTTCTTTCAGTTTCACTTTTAACACTGTTGGTAAATTTCCAGGAACATGGAGAGGTATTTCTTCAGAATCAATTCGTAGAACTTTATCTTTTAAATATACAACCAAGCCGTTTTTCTTCATAAAGTCCACTCCCAGTATGAAGTTGTCAACAATGTCTTCCACTAACACCCTGTGTCTGAATTTCATATCTTCATTTCAATTTCGGCTTCACGACAAACTCGAGTAACCTCGCCAGTAGCTGTTTGGATGTGATATACCTTTCCATTATTTACTTGCTTCCATTTTGGTAAAAGATCTGTTCTTATGATGGACACATTCGCTCCGGTATAAATTGTGAATTGGAAAGATCTCTCACCATTTTTCCGCCTTCTATCAAACTATTTTCATTGTTCCTTATCCTGGAAATGGAGACAATCTTGGGGCTCTTCGCAGAGTCAGTCACCATTCGGCCCTTCTTGCTCATTGGTTTTGATTCAAAGTCATCGTCTTGAAGGGCCCGTTTGCGCCTACAATTGGAACTTACATGACCTTGTTTACCACAGTTCCAACAAGTTATAATTCGTCTGCTATTTTTCGTGGATTTCTTCTCTTCAAGGTGTTTCAGCCTTTCCAGGATTTCTCATTTCTCATTAGCAGCTTTCACCTCTCGTACGCGTACCAAACTTCTGGAGGCTTGATTGGCTGCCTCGAATTCCAATGCACGGGCCAGTACATCAGTGCATTTAGAGAAGATACCCAAACGCAATACTTGCTGCATTTCTTGATCCTTAACACCGTCGATGAATGCTTGGATACTCAACCGATGGAAAACTGGTTCTGGCAAGAAATCTCCATACGCCACGCGTACCAATCTCTCAATGTCGAATCCAAAATCTTGGAGTGACCTACCATTCTTCTGGGTACGAGTTTTTAATTGAATGGTATGCAGTTGCTTCATATGTGCATCACCAAAACGCATTTCCAAATTCTCCACCAATTGATCAAAGTTGCTTTGGACTTCCTCAGGAATAGACTGTAAGGCATTCAGTACTGGACCTCGCAGAGCTAAAACAAGTGCTGCAGCTTTGTCACAGTCATTCCAGCCATTCACGTCAGCAGCAATTTTGAACTGCCGAATGAAAGTAGACCACGGTAAGTCGCCTTCAAATTTCAGGGGTTTCAATTTCTGACTGGACAACCCGGCTGATGGTGCAATGGTATGACCAAGCTCCACTTTATGCAGTTGTTTAGCCAAATCTTCTAGTTTATCCTGGAACTGAATTTTTATTCCAACAAATTTTTCGTCAAGTTTGTCGTCGAATTCAAACTTCATATCCTTAATTACACTTATATTTTCCTCAATTTTCTTGTCATGTTCGGGTTTAAGATCTTCGATCTTTTCATCGATTTGCATC
This sequence comes from Prosopocoilus inquinatus, assembly GCA_036172665.1. Classification (NCBI taxonomy): domain Eukaryota; kingdom Metazoa; phylum Arthropoda; class Insecta; order Coleoptera; family Lucanidae; genus Prosopocoilus; species Prosopocoilus inquinatus. Next base: position 40,854,144 of record CM069870.1, on the reverse strand, counting down.
TTTATATTTTCTATATTTAGATCGGTTTTTAAACTGTAAGTTTCCGTTTTTATTTCCATACTTTCCATTTGTTTTCTCATCTCTTGTTAATTTCTTGCATTTGTAATTTCATATTTTCGTTACCTTTTTTCATTTTTTCTTTCACTTCATGCATTTCTAATTTCATATTTTCTTTCACTTCCTGCATTTCTAATTTCATATTTTCTTTCACTTCTTTCAGTAGAGCTGCCGCGTCTTCAATTTAAAATTCAAATGTTTCCGGGTCTTTACCTTCATCTACAAAAGTTTGTTTCAGCCGTTTTTCTTTCTTGAATTTTCCAAGCCTCTTTCTTCTAATTCCTCACGCAGCGCAAAATTTCCGCTTCTGACACCAATTTGTTACGAATTTGGGAGGGTTCACAAATTACAGTGTTTTCAGAACACTTTAATTCCAATTTGTCGCTTTACACAATTAAAAACACAATAGTAATGAGCTGCGACGCTTCTCATAATTTGGAATTGTTGGAGAAACTAGACAAAATTTTAATAGGTTCCGATAAATTTTCATAAAATGCGTCGCTTGATATACAGACAAAATTTTCTGCGGCGTTATATTTCGAAAAAAAGAGAAAAGATTTTTAATTTTCTAAGATTTGCTCAAGATTTAAAGCAGTAACTGGGCATATGGCACTTAGTTCCTATGAATGGTTTGCAACTTCATTTATATGCCTAAGCAGTATTTAAAACCATCAAATTTACTCAAGGGTTGTTATCTGTTGCATGCACAAAGAAATTTCAGACGATTTTTCACGTGACTGGTGCAAGGCTCTTTTTTTACATAAAATTTTGAGTTATCACTTTTGATTTCTTAATTATATGGTAACCCTAACTTAGCCTAAGTAGACCAAAAATTGTAAGGGTTACATACATTTTTTTATTTTGAACGCGTTTAATGAGTACCTCCTAATAAAAGTAAATATTTCGTGGCTACCACGAAAAATATTTATTTTATAAGAACGGATTTTATGGGGCCCAAACCAAAAAGTAAAACAAATTCTTTTTGGCGGTCACTATAAAATCCATAACGCAATTTGTTGAACAAAGAACTTTAGCACATAACACATGATTAATAAATAATAGTTTCAAAAAGAAAAAAAAAACGTGTCTATACCAAAACAAAATTCCCATTTTTCTTTTGTAGCAGTTCTATGTTCATTTCTGGTCGTCGGAGCCGGATTTTTGTGCTGAATCTTTTTTTTTTTTTTTCACCAAGTCCGATAAATGTTCGATCGGGTTAAACTCGGTACTGTATGGAGGCCATTCTAATATTCTGGTATTAAACTCATCGAGTTACTGTATTACTGCAGCTACTATGTAGGGGCGAGCTTTACCGTGTATTAGCACTAATCTCTCATACCCAATAACTCCATAACATAACGACATACTCTTGTAAGATGTCTTCAATGTACCTTTCAGCTGTCATCATTCCTCCGTTAGCCTCCACAAATTATATACGTGCCTTCCAACTTAAATCACCCCAAAAGATTATTTCACCACCTCCAAAGCTGACATTATTAACCAAATTATAGCCGTAATAACCCTCTCTGACTCTTCGATACGTCTTATTTTGTCTGTCCGGCTTCTAAAGTTGTATCCTTGCTTCGTCAGTAAAACAGACATGCTTCCATTCCTCCATGAACCAATGAGTATAAACTCTAACAAATTCTAGTCTTTGCTTTTTGTGTTGTTGGAAGTTGTTGGGCACTTCGGCAGGTGACAAATTGACTTCTTTTAACCTCCGTCTTATCGTATCAGAACTAATAGTAACTCTCCTTACGTTTTGTAGCTCAATTCTTAATCGAGAGGTTGAAAATTCTCGATTTCTTAAAGACCGAGGTTGTACAAAGCGATATCGGGAGTACTAGTGCCCTTCTCCGCTCTTAGTCTGCCCTTCTTTTATGATTTTCTGTTTCTTGGTTTTATTTTATAATTCGAGAAAACGTAAATTGATTTAATTGAACAATTCTTGCAATATTTTTCTCAGTGTAACCTTTTTTCCGTAAAGTTACCACTTTTATGGCGTGCGGTTCGCTGCTGTGGTTATTTCGGGGCATTCCTTTACAAAAGGTTTTTAATTACACATGAAGCAATAAAGAACAAACAGGAAAACCAAATTTTTGTCAGAAAACTATCGCTTAAAATGTTTATCGAAGAAACACACTGTGTCCACTACTTTTACAAAATAGTGCAATTATGATAAATGTTAAGACATAAACAAATCAAATGTTTGTCACTGCCTTCTAAAAAAGCAATTTTACATAAAAGTTATATTTCAGGCGGAGAAATTCACATTTTGCTGGACAATGATTATTAATATAACTAAAAATATGCAATATTTTGATCTTTTACCCTTTCATAAATTTGCTTTGGACGATTTCCCCTATTTAACTAACTCTGCAACTTTTAGAATAAGCAAAATCTTCGAACTTGTAACAACCTGTATATCTTATAAATAAATTATATGTATTCTAGTCAAAACGTGAGTACGCTCTCTTATCGAATCCTGCCTTGGTGGATGTTATTAATTTGACAGCAGTAGCAATACGGCGACTGATAAAAATGGCAAAGAAAATTAATGCATTCAAAAACATGTGCCAAGAAGACCAAGTTGCTCTGTTGAAAGGAGGCTGCACTGAAATGTTGATGCTGAGGAGTTTGATTAACTACGATGACACAAAACAAACCTGGAGGGTAAGATATAACAAATCTTTAATTTTATTTTTTTGACAGTGAGTAATTTCAGAATATTTGGTGAGGAAGTAAATTTGAAAAACCTCTTTCCAGTGCTAAGCTTTTGGTAAAACTTATAAGCTTCTTCAGATCACTGAAACGATTTTTAATAAAAAATTAACACATAAATAATTGTTTAAATAGCATAAACATCATAGTTTAATTCTGCAATTCTGAACTCATTACTAAGCACAGTGAGGTTTTATTTTTATTATTATTAATTTATATCTCAAATATTAAAAATTTTTAGTGAAAGCTTAGCATTGCCAATACTCTTGTATTATTTTAATTTGCTCATCTGGAATCCTTTTAGTTTTGTTTATAAATTACTAAGACTGCTCTATCTCTCAAGAGGAAATTATCAGATTACGTAATAATAAATTTATAAGTTGTTGGTAATCAGAATCAGTAGGATACTATTTATATAATTCATTGGTGTTATCATTTGTGAACACTTGTTAATTTAACTTAAATAAATGTCTATTTATTTATTTAATTGTTAGTAGTTATTAATGATTACTTTTATGTTTTTAATGTGGTCTATGGCATTTGAAAGAAACTACTTTTGAAGAAAAATTTGTGTATTAACTTAATTTCTCATTACATTAAATTTTAGTTACCACATCGAAAGGAACATTTGGGATGTTTGAAAGCTGATGTTTTAAAACATGCAAAGGGCAACTTTTATCAAGAACATGAAAAATTCATTCAAACTTTTGATCCAAGATGGAGATCAGATGAAAATATTGTCTTGATATTGTGTGCAATTACTTTGTTTACACCGGACAGACCGAGAGTTGTGCATCAGGATGTCATCAAATTAGAACAGGTACTTTACAATTTTATAATGTTTTACATTCTTGGTTAACGAATTTTAAATTATAAAGTCACAAATTTAAGTAGTAAGTCAAGTGCATTTTTTTTAAATTTTGTACTAATATTTTCACTTTCCTAAATGACCTAAATATACCGGGTGTCCCGCGCCATGTGCTCACCCTTCTAGAATCTTTATTTATTAATCGATTAACCTGAATTTTGAAGACAACTTTTCGACTTACTGCTAGTCGTCATAGGACTTCCGGTTTCGCCGGAAGTGACATCAACTTTCTTATTTTAAATAGAATAACCTATATATTTCTACATATTTAAAATATACGGACCATTACGAGTCCGAATACATATCAATTGATAATTTTGGTTTCTATGACAACGAAAAATTTTTTATTTTTCAATTTAGAAAGCTATGAATCGCTTTTTTTCGATCTAATGCGATCAAATGTTTCGAAAAAATCACTTCTTTGATTGTATTTTGCTTTTTAACATTTTTTCAGCATTTGAAATTTTCATTAGGTCTTAACTCATTTCTTTTGATAGAACCTCATATGTTTCTTAGCTTAGTTCAACAGAACATTTCTTTCTGAGTACGTTGATACCAAATACGTCAAAATCTAAATACCATCAAAGGAGTGATTTTCTCGAAACACTTAATCGTCGAAAAATGCGAGTCAGCTTTCTAGATTGAAAAATGAAAAAGTTGTCATGCAAATCAAAATTAACAATTGGTATGTATTCGGACTCATAATGATCCGTAAATTTCAAATATGTAAAAATATATAAATAAATATATACCGGGTGTCCCGCGCCATGTGCTCACCCTTCTAGAATCCTTATTTATTAATCGATAAACCTTAATTTTGGAGACGATAAACTAAACAAAAAATGGAATTTTTCGACATACTGATAGTCGTCATAGGACTTCCGGTTTCGCCGGAAGTGATATCAACTTTCTTATTTTAAATAGAACACCCTACATATTTTTACATATTTAAAATCTACGGAGCATTACGAGTCCGAATGCGTATCAATTGTTAATTTTGGTTTCCATGACAACGAAAAAAAAAACTTTTATTTTTCAATCTAGAAAGCTATGAATCGCGTTTTTTCGATCTAATGCGATCAAGTGTTTCGAAAAAATCACTCCTTTGATTTTTAACATTTTTACAGTATTTGAAATTTTCATTAGCTCTTAACTCATTTTTTTCGATAGAACCTCATGTGTTTCTTAGCTTAGTTCAACAGAACATTTTTTTCTGAGTACACTGATACCAAATACGTCATATTTTCTTTGAAAGTCATTTGAAATAAAGGGAGTGTAAAATTTCAATAAGACATGTTCTATTTTAAATTGTTTTCAAAGAAAATATGACGTATTTGGTATCGGCGTATTCAGAAAAAAATGTTCAGTTGAACTAAGCTAAGAAACATGAGGTTCTATCGAGAAAAATGAGTTAAGAGCTAATGAAAATTTCAAATACTGTAAAAATGTTAAAAATAAAATACCATCAAAGGAGTGATTTTTTCGAAACACTTGATCGCATTAGATCGAAAAAATGCGATTCATAGCTTTCTAGATTGAAAAATAAAAAAAGTTTTTTTTTCGTTGTCATGGAAACCAAAATTAACAATTGATACGTATTCGGACTCGTTATGCTCCGTAGATTTTAAATATGTAAAAATATATAGCGTGTTCTGTTTAAAATAAGAAAGTTGATATCACTTCCGGCGAAACCGGAAGTCCTATGACGACTACCAGTATGTCGGAAAATTCCATTTTTTGTTTAGTTTATTGTCTCCAAAATTCAGGTTAATTGATTAATAAATAAAGATTCTAGAAGGGTGAGCACATGGCGCGGGACACCCGGTATACAGCCTGTAATCAAATAAGTATCACATATTAAAACTGAAAGTTCTTTATCACTTAAGAAAGTGATTTCTGCAAATATGAATTTCATTGGTGAAAAATTAAAGAAATTAACCGATGAGAAGTTAGCAATAAAATTCCAGCAATAAAATTATGAAATTTCAAAACGCTGCCACAGCTAAAATAACGATCACAGATCAATAATATTTAATCTATTACAAAGAATATAATGTGTAGATTCCCCTCATATGAAGAAACTGAAAAAATATTTGATATTAAGTTAACTATGACTATTTAAACCAGCATAAGTCATTCATATATCGCACCAAAACAATTGCTTTCACTGAAAATTTTCACGTAATCATAAAGTAAACATACATATCTGTTTAATAATGCCTTCAGAAAGTTTTAGCCGGTTGATTTGAAGTAATTAGAAATTAATTAAAAGTGGCGCTCGGAGCAATGAAACAGTACCAATTTCAAATGTTCATAACTTTTCTCAGAGAACTTGCATAAAAATTCTGTTTGCAGAATACTAAAGCACAGATCGAAATCTATCGTTTTAACCACCCTCTGAGTTTTAGCCGGTTGATTTGAAGTAATTAGAAATTAATTAAAAGTGACGCACAGACCGACTTCAAATGTTCATAACTTTCCATTCCGCACTTGCATAAAAATTCTGTTTGCAGAATATTAAAGCACGTATCGAAATCTACCGTTTAAACCACCCTCTGAGTTTTAGCCGATTGATTTGAAGTAATTAGAAATTAATTAAAAGTGACGCACAGGCCAACTTCAAATGTTCATAACTTTCCATTCCGCACTTGCATAAAAATTCTGTTTGCAGAATATTAAAGCACGTATCGAAATCTATCGTTTAAACCACCCTCTGAGTTTTAGCCGGTTGGTTTGAAGTAATTAGAAATTAATTAAAAGTGACGCACAGACCGACTTCAAATGTTCATAACTTTCCATTCCGCACTTGCATAAAAATTCTGTTTGCAGAATATTAAAGCACGTATCGAAATCTACCGTTTAAACCACCCTCTGAGTTTTAGCCGGTTGGTTTGAAGTAATTAGAAATTAATTAAAAGTGGCGCTCGGAGCAATGAAACAGTACCAATTTCAAATGTTCATAACTTTCCATTCCGCACTTGCATAAAAATTCTGTTTGCAGAATATTAAAGCACGTATCGAAATTTACCGTTTAAACCACCCTCTGAGTTTTAGCCGATTGATTTGAAGTAATTAGAAATTAATTAAAAGTGACGCACAGACCAACTTCAAATGTTCATAACTTTCCATTCCGCACTTGCATAAAAATTCTGTTTGCAGAATATTAAAGCACGGATCGATTCCTATCGTTTAAACCACCCTCTGAGTTTTAGCCGGTTGGTTTGAAGTAATTAGAAATTAATTAAAAGTGACGCACAGACCAACTTTAAATGTTCATAACTTTCCATTCCGCACTTGCATAAAAATTCTGTTTGCAGAATATTAAAGCACGTATCGAAATTTACCGTTTAAACCACCCTCTGAGTTTTAGCCGATTGATTTGAAGTAATTAGAAATTAATTAAAAGTGACGCACAGACCAACTTCAAATGTTCATAACTTTCCATTCCGCACTTGCATAAAAATTCTGTTTGCAGAATATTAAAGCACGGATCGATTCCTATCGTTTAAACCACCCTCTGAGTTTTAGCCGGTTGGTTTGAAGTAATTAGAAATTAATTAAAAGTGACGCACAGACCAACTTTAAATGTTCATAACTTTCCATTCCGCACTTGCATAAAAATTCTGTTTGCAGAATATTAAAGCACGTATCGAAATCTACCGTTTAAACCACCCTCTGAGTTTTAGCCGGTTGATTTGAAGTAATTAGAAGCAGAATTTTTATGCAAGTGCGGAATGGAAAGTTATGAACATTTGAATTTGGTCTGTGCGTCACTTTTAATTAATTTCTAATTACTTCAAACCAACCGGCTAAAACTCAGAGGGTAGCTTAAACGATAGATTTCGATACGTGCTTTCATATTCTGCAAACAGAATTTTTATGCAAGTGCGGAATGGAAAGTTATGAACATTTGAAGTCGGTCTGTGCGTCACTTTTAATTAATTTCTAATTACTTCAAATCAACCGGCTAAAACTCAGAGGGTGGTTTAAACGATAGATTTCGATCTGTGCTTTAATATTCTGCAAACAGAATTTTTATGCAAGTTCTCTTAGAAAAGTTATGAACATTTGAAATTGCTACTGTTTCATTGCTCCGAGCGCCACTTTTAATTAATTTCTAATTACTTCAAATCAACCGGCTAAAACTTTCTGAAGGCATTATTAAACAGATATGTATGTTTACTTTATGATTACGTGAAAATTTTCAGTGAAAGCAATTGTTTTGGTGCGATATATGAATGACTTATGCTGGTTTAAATAGTCATAGTTAACTTAATATCAAATATTTTTTCAGTTTCTTCATATGAGGGGAATCTACACATTATACTCTTTGTAATAGATTAAATATTATTGATCTGTGATCGTTATTTTAGCGGTGGCAGCGTTTTGAAATTTCATAATTTTATTGCTGGAATTTTATTGCTAACTTCTCATCGGTAGAAATGAAAATCCCCCCAGAGCCCGTAGACTTTTTGTTTGAAAACCTCTGACTGGCCGTGTATCAGTTTCTACAAGCGCATCATAAAACGTCGTAAAACAATAAAGCTTCATCGAACTGAAGGGCACTGGGTTAAAATCATCGCTTATGTAATTCCATAACGGAATAGAATTATAAATATCCATCGCGTTGCTTATTAAATTAATCAATTTTCTCAATTTTCACGTAATTGTTAATAGTTTTCTGCTCACAAAACTGTAAAAATAAATAAAAATTAGAAATTCCATTTTCTAAAATTATTTTACTAATTCATACGTATTCATCGTGTATTTTATTTGCTGGTCTTCAATAAACTGCATTGTTATTTCTTTATTGCGCAAAATGTTTAAGAATGTCTTTTCTTCCTGCATTTCAGAAAATCGTTATTGAATGCAGTCATCGCTTTTATTATTTTGTGGAACCAAAACAATAAAGCGTCATCGAATTCGAACTACGAAGTATTCGTTAGTGGAAATAATTAACAAAGCGACATCCATCAGAGCGACTAATAATTTTTTTAATTACTTTAATACGCGAAATTAGCACTGTAAATCATCTGTACTATTGGTTTACAAAGACCAGGATGTCAATATCTAATTATTGTCGATTATCTAATGAAACAGATTAATTCTGATCAATACAAGCAGATTTAAATTGTTCTCCTTTAATTATAATGCACACACGGGCCACGACCGCGAAGTTGTCAATTTGAACTGTCGTCTTTAATGGGTCGGTGATTCTATTTTATTGTGTTCCCATAAAGCTTTTAAAATGCGATCAAGCAATTGACCATGAATTTTGCTGGAATTTTGTTTTATATCGTTGCTTTGTGCACGGCCGACCAGAAGTTCTCAAACAAAACAGTCAATACTCCTCCACTAGGTAATTTTTTTATTTTTGAGCTAGACTTTTGGTTGTTGAAGCATTAATTCTCTTACATGATGAGGAACTTGCGGTATTAATATGTGAAAGTAATTTGATTACACTCCCTATATATATATATATATATATAATAAGAGAGTTGACATTACTTCCGGCGAAACCGGAAGTCCTATGACGACTAGCAGTATGTCGAAAAATTCAATTTTTGTTTAATTTATGTCTCCAAAATTCAGATCAATCGATTAATAAATAAAGTTTCTAGAAGGGTGAGCACATGGCGCGGGACACCCGGTATAAAATAAGCGAAGTTATCTCATTTTGTTCTAATTACTTCCATATTTCCACAAGCCAACGCCCCACCTCTTCCAAGTCATTAACTTGGTTCGGATAAACTCTGAGTGCTTTCAGACGACTACCAAGTGTGTCCCAGATATGACTGAGATAGACTGAGGTCTAAAGTTCTTTGTGGATAAACCTTGGCATCGATTTCAATTTCCTCTAAAGAATTTTGAACTTTCCGAACACGTTGGCGTCGAACATTATCTTGCTTTAATAAAAAAAATGCGTCGGATATAGGGCACAAATGACACGATATGATCTTGTAGGATGTCCGTTGTGTACCGAAAGGCAATAAGTTTTCCGTTATTTAAGATCACTACGTCCGTGCGCGCTGTCAAAGAAATTGCTACTCACGCCCTAAAAAACTTCCGCCAAATAATGTGATATTCAAATATTGCAGTGAGCATACCGCTCATTTGGTCGTTGGTATACATGAACATGTCTATCACTCTTGTAAAAACAAAATCTAGATTCGTCTCTAAAGAGAATTCGACTGTAATCGTCCCGTAACCATATCACATGAAATCTAACAAATTCCAAGTGATCTGTGCGATGTTCTGTAGACAAGGCTGGACCTTGGACAGACATATGACCTGTCAAATTAGCTTCCCCAAGACGTTAGCAAACAGTTTCGATGCTAATTGGATCCCCATGCACTTCCCTTAGTTCAAATTGGAAATTTTTGCTTATAACGAACCTCTGTTCCAAAGCAAAAAGTGTCAAAAAGTGGTCTGAACATGAGTTGTTTCTCTGTCTGTGTCCGCCTCTTCTAGGCCTTCGAGAATAATAACCAATCTCTCTATACTTTCGCATCATTCGGCACACCGAGATTTGGGACACACCGAATCTTCCTCCTACTCGACAATAACTTCAGTCTTATTCCTACTACACCACTATTTGAGTGCATTCTTCTTTGGTCAAATTTCGAAATTCGTATGGCATAATGATGAAGAAATACAAAAACAAAAAACAATAAAGTCACTTTAAGAATAAAACAGAATTTTATACATTAAAATTGAAATTGATTTTTTGTTTAATGAACTTGCATGTGATTTAATTTTATGGAATCACCCTTAAGTGATAATCAAATGTAAATAAATGTTGCAAAATGAAACTCGTATACTTAGGGATTTTATAGGAATGCGGGTTACTATAAATTTTGAATAAAAAATTCTTATTTTATTGCACGGTGCGTTAATTTATTGGAGCAGTGTATTTTCAAATTCTTTATCGACGATTTTTCGAAATCAAGAGGATGCTTAAGAGCTCCACAATTCGCTACAAGCTATAAAAAATACCTCTTTGCACAATAATAAGTGTAATGTTTAATCGCAACACTATTGAATATAATACATCTGGCAATCGACGACTGACAAAAGCGTCATTCAAAAAGGCACTAAAGACTAGTTTACGTCAGAAAATGGAATGATACTGGTGTCTGAAATTTTCTGTCCGCAACTGTACATAAATTCTGTAATAATCAAAATTATGACTTATAATTATTGTTAAAGTAATAATTCACTCAGGATTAAGTGGCTGTCTCAGTAGTTGAATCATTCGCATTACATCATTAGTAATTAATTATATCAGTATTTCATTTTTATAAACAAAAATGATTCATGCTTTTAGTTTCTTAATAATCAATACTACTTCTAATTTATTTTTCAATTTGTTTATTCTCAGAATTCTTACTATTATCTATTAAGAAGATACTTGGAGAGCATATTTCCCGGGTGTGAAGCAAAATCCACATTTTTAAAATTAATTCAGAAGATTTCTGAATTACATAAACTGAACGAAGAAGTCATCAATTGCTATTTAAATGTTAATCCATCAGAAGTAGAACCATTGTTGATTGAAATTTTTGATCTCAAACATTAATCAACAATGGTTTTTAGTGCCACACGTACCAAGAAGTCCATGAAACATGGAATAATAACAAAAATGAGTGATGTATCGAAGTCAATATTTTTTTATAAGGGGGATTAATTGTAAATATTTATTTCATAAGTTTACCAGCTTTATATGTTATTGATTGTGTTCCTTTATGTAAGTTATTGTTTAAATATAAATATATTTATTGTTCCTAGCATGTGATTCATTATTTATAATTCAAAAAATGTCACGTTACACGACGACAATAGCCGCTTTCCAATTGCCCAGATGAGCTACTCGGAGCTCCTCCAAACTGATCAAACATGTCCCAATTGCAGGGTGCGGAACGCACTTGAAATGATCTTTTTTACTTTTCCCCGTCCCCTCACGCATCTGTATCTACGACCACACACATATCACTCCTATATGACTTATGCAGCATTCCCATTAAAATTTTGGAAGCGTAGTTAGGATTAGATCAGATCATCTCAGGTGCTGGAAATTCGTAATTGGAAAACGGATATAGTTTGCAAAAAATTTGTTACAAAGTGACAGAATCAAGTTACCATAGTGACTGTTGATTAATTAATTCGACCGTATCGATACGTATTTTTAGCTGTTTTGACGTATAGGATATTGATACGTACCTTTGAAATATCGAATAATATCGTATCGAAATATTTGATATCAATATACCAGCACTCATATGTAGAATCAAAGAACAGGTTTAATCTTCAAACGCTGAATAAAGGTACGTTTACATATGAGATTTATTGCATGATATTTATGTCTGACAGAAATTGTAACCAATGTAAACAGTAAAAAATTTCTGTCGGAGATATATCTTTCAAGTTCTAGCAATATGTATCGACACATCTGTACGAATAGATGTAAACACTGATTAGTTTAAAATTTATACTCGCCGGAGAGAAATTGCAAGAGTTGCCTGCACGTCTACTTTTGTGACACTGTCGCGCGATAATTTTCTTGTAATTCAAGATAGGTAATAAAAAAGAATGGTTAAAAGACGAAATTGATGAACTAATTTAATAGGTATAGTCATTAATTGATTATAGGCACCTAGTTTATCGTGTCTTAAAATTCATCGAACTCACACGGAACGTTTTCCCTTTTTTTGCCATCTTCAGAATAATCACACCGGTGGCGATTTTTCGTTTCAATACCTTCTTATAAGGTGCTTTCTTTCGCTCACAAAATCGTGATCTAAACGTGTTTTGATTCAAAGACATTCTTTTCTTTGAATCTCTCTATTTTTAAAACTTGTTTGGATTAAATTATGGTTCTTTACAAATCAACAGTCAATCAAAAATTCAAGTCAGGTGTTTTGTTGCAACAACTACGAAATTTAGGTCCAAATTATTCGAAACACGATTCAAACTTCTAAGCGAAAAAAAGCACCTATAAACAGCTTAATAATTAGCTTCGTGTAAAATGCAAGATATGTACGACACATGACACAACTATATTTCGTAGGTATGTGTAAATGGTTTATACCGGGTGTCCCACGCCATGTGCTCACCCTTCTAGAATCTTTATTTATTAATCGATTAACCTGAATTTTGGAGACAACAAATTAAATAAAAAATGGAATTTTTCGACATACTGCTAGTTGTCATAGGACTTCCTGTTTCGCCGGAAGTGATATCAACTTTCTTATTTTTTATATATTTATTTATTTATATATTTTTACATATTTGAAATTTACGGATCATTACGAGTCCGAATACATATCAATTGTTAATTTTGGTTTGCATGACAAGTTTTATATTTTTCAATCTAGAAAACTATGAATCGCATTTTTTTCGATCTAATGCGATCAAGTGTTTCGAGAAAATCACTTTTTTGATGGTATTTTGATTTTTAACATTTTTACAGCATTTGAAATTTTCATTAGGTCGTAACTCATTTTTTTATGTTTCTTAGCTTAGTTCAACAGAACATTTCTTTCTGAGAACGTTGATACCAAATACATCATGTTTTCTCAAAGTTATTTGAAATAAAGGGAGTGTAAAATTTCAATAAGACATGCTCTATTTTAAATTATTTTTAAGAAAATATGACGTATTTGGTATCAGCGTACTCAGAAAAAAATGTTCTATTGAACTAAACTAAGTATGAGGTTCTATCGAAAAAAAAATGAAAGACCTAATGAAAATTTCGAATACTGTAAAAATGTTAAAAGTCAAAATACCCTAAAAGGAGTGATTTTCTCGAAACACTTGATCGCATTAGATCGAAAAAATGCGATTCATAGCTTTCTAGATTGAAAAATAAAAAACTTGTCATGCAAACCAAAATTAACAATTGATATGTATACGGACTCATAATGATCCATAAATTTCAAATATGTAAAAATATATAAATAAATAAATAAATATATATAAAATAATAAAGTTGATATCACTTCCGGCGAAACCGGAAGTCCTATGACAACTCAATATGTTGAAAAAGACTAAGATAACCATTTATCTACGACATTGACATATCGATCCGATATTTCGATACGGATCGGTAACGATACTTGATGCACATCTACCGGGTGGAAAGTTTCAAACCCGAACATAGCAAACTTGTATTGAAAACGTTGTTTCTATGAATTGTTGCTCGCCATTTCAAGATACAAAAATGGCAATGGTGTTAAAAAAAAGAGAAAATTATGGACAATATTATGGTGTTAAAATTTTTCCTAAATATGAATACGGAATATAAATAAAAATTTTAAATTTTAAACTAAAAGTTTAGTCGCCTATGTCAGATTTGAGACTTTCAGTTCTTTGAATTAATGGAAAATAATTTATACGTCAGTCAAAAAGTATTATGAATTATTGTACAGAGCAAATAATAGGTAGGTACTCTTGTCGTTTAAGTTACAATTCTTTTTTTCAACGTACATACATCTGCATACAAAAATACTGTTGTTTCTGATACTATCAATAAACTTGAAATGATGCCATGAGCAATCAATACCGACACAAGTCGATACTAAATCAGTTTTAAATTCAATTGTACTAAGAATTAAATAAGTTTCACCCTGTCCCAGAATAAGTAACACACAACTGTAAAGAATATTAAAAAAAACATCAATTCCACAAATCCAGTTGCCATCAACATTGTATTGAAATTAACAAGAATAGTAGGAAAGTATTTTGTGAAGCAATGCAGGAGCAAAGAAATAAATCCTAACAGTTTTTTTTTATCGTCAGTATGCTACACTGATGAATGGAATTTTATTTTGAATAAGAAGCATATTGTACAAAATTCTGGTTATTGAATTGCAAACTTCAAATCTGACATACTAAGGCGACTACATTTTTCATTTGAAATTTAAAAATTTAATTTCTATTTCAAAAGTATTAACACAACAGAAATAATTTTAACACGATAACATTGGCCTTAATTTTATCTTTCATTTAATACCATTACCATTTTTATATCTTTAAATGGCGAGCAGTAATCTATAAATGGCGTAGTTCTCAATGGAACTTTGCTATGTCGGGTTTGAAACTTTCCAGCCGGTATACAGGGAGATTCAGTCAACCCAGTCATTAAAAGTTTACTGACTTCCTCTTTGAATTTTTATTTCATGTTTTGAGGTTATAAGTTAGCGGTAATAATCTATTAAAATATAATATTTCCAACTTTCGGGCACTTCCGCTTGTACCGGAAGTTCTAGTGTTGTTAAATTACCGGTAATTTATTTTTAATATTACCTTACCGATAATGTTGGCCTTTATATCTAAGTGTTATAAATTAAAATAAGTGCTGACTTCCAGTTATACTTTCTTAAGGGGACGATTCATTTCAAAATGGCGGGAATTCCTTCCCATGTAAATAATAGGAGGAAAGAACTTCGATATTTTTTCAAAATTTAGGCACTAGTTTGACTTGAAAACGGATGTAATACGTTCCACAAAGCATAAGCTACGACGTGATCTATTTTTAAACTGAAATGGAAGCGTAAATTACTTTAAAATAAATAAAGAAATCAGTCGATGTCATACACACCAACAGAAAATATTATTTTAAGAAATAATCACAGGAAATCAGAGGAAATAAAATAGATCACGTCGTAGGCAAGCATATAAACTATAAGTAGTATCAGTTATTTTAGTCTACGTTCAGTAGTTTTCAAGAAAATATCCATTTTCTGAAAAATTTGTAGAAAATTTAGCTTAAATTAAAACCAACTGCAACATTTTACTGGTAAGACAGATTTTGCTTAAAAATACATGAAATTCATAGGTTCATTAGCGTTAAGGCAGATGGCTCTGAACATAAAAGTGAATTAGGAGGTGGAGGAGAATCCCAACCCAGGAGGGGAATACAATTTGAAGCTCTGTAGTCTATACGTGGTCTGTACCAATTATGATACCAAATTATTATAATTGCTGCGCGAGTCTATAGCGTTCTTAGCTTGACGTATGTGTTTATTTAAAATTAAATAAATCATGAAATAACAATTACAGCAAATGTTTTGTACTGTCGCCGCCAAAAGAAAATAGACACTTCTTGACGTACATTTACATTTGTTGGGTAGCTGTATTTAGGAACTGTCATTTACGAATGACAAATAAATTTGCTTTTTAAAGATAAATTCATTTTTCATTTTTTACCTTAACTGTATGCTGGGTGAGTCCGAATATGTAACACTTGTTAATTTTGGTTTCCAGGACATTGAAAATTTTTTCTGTTTTTAAATTTTCGAAGCTATAAATCGTGTATTTTCGTCCTAATGCGATCAAGTAAGTCGAGAAAGCCTCTGCAACATTCTTACAGCATATAAAATTTTCATTAGGTCGTAACTTATTTTTTCAAATGGAATTTCTTTCGACCTAATAAAAATTTCATATGCTTTGTAAATGTTAAAAATCAAAATACAGTCAAAGAAGTGCTACGTCGAAAAATTTTGCTTTTTATTTAATATATCGATCCCGAAATTTATGTAAAAAATAAAAATTTTAGAAGAGTGAACACAATTTCTTTAAAAAATAAAAATTTTAGAAGAGAGTGAACACATAGCACGGACAACCTATATTGAATATTGGATATTAGACTTTTTTTCTCATTTTGATCTCTACTATCACGTTGTATAGGTTTTTTTATTAACAGCCTGTATATAAACAAGGAATTCTTTGTACTTGACCTAATTACGGAAACGGGGTTCACGGCATAATTGCAAGGAAATTAAGAGTAGGGCGATCAGAGGATGCCATAGACAAATCAGATTACAATTACGCTATTCTCTCTTCTTAAAACGGTTACGTCATATTAATTATAAAAACTTATGCAGGCATAAACAGAATGGATTGTCTTGTATTGTCTTTGATTGTCTTGATTGTATTAGTGTTTAACGTAAGTGTTAAATAAATAAATAAAGTTGTAATTAAATAATTAATATTTGTTATATCTCCACTAAATAATAAAATTATTTTTAAAAACGCCTTAACCGCTCTGGAAGATATAATTCACTATTAAATTTACGTCAAAAAAATGTCCACTTTTTTTGGCAGCGACAGCAGTATTCACAGTACGATTAAGGGCCAGTATTATAAAGTCTAGTTGACCGAAGGTTGAACTCAACTCGGTTGAAGGATGTTAAAAGTATAGCCTTAACTAAAAGCCGAGTCCAACCCAACCTTCAGTCAACTAGACTTTTAATACTGGCCCTAAGGCCCGGTTTCTGGAACGAATTTAATGGGCCGAATAGGTTAACCGGTAGTTAAAGTAGGAGCTAAATTTCTGGAAACATTTCAATCAAGTTAGATATCGCTAAATAATTATACATGTCTATCTATTTCAGGAATGCTTTAGTATTTTGCTCATGTGGAGTTACATAAAGTTTCTCTCCGTTAAAGTTTATTTTCCTTTGTTTACACTAAATATTTTGGGTGTTGGGTGTTTACACTAAATATTTTGGGTGTTGGGATTATTTAATCAGAAATAACTTCAGTACCAAAACTCGTTATAAATTGTCAGTTATGTAAGTGGCAAGATAAAGGAAAATAAAAGTAAGGGATCGTAAGTCGGTGTAATGTTAGCATCGGTGGTGTGAGCTTGTGAAGTGCACCGGTCGAGAAATTAGAATCCAGGTTAGTGTGGGGTTCATTATTTACATAGAGTCTAACGATTTTACACTGTTAATATCGCTGAATGAACAGCTGGTAACAATTTATCAATCAGATGGTTAAAAAGTCAGTGCAGTCGTTGACTGATACCAGTTAATTGTTTGCTAATCCACGTTATGCGGGCAGGTCGTTGCGTGGCATTCCTGAAACCTACTGGGTGCGTTTTCCCCCAGTAGACTGTGAGGAGGGAACCTCGTGCGTGTTCCCTTGGTTCCATTGCACTACCTACAGCGGGCTATGGTTATCCTAGCCGGGGAATGCTAGTTTGTTTTACAAGTTTATGATTAGATTCCTGAAACCTACTGGGTGCGTTTTCCCCCAGTAGACTGTGAGGAGGGAACCTCGTGCGTTTTCCCTTGGTTCCATTGCACTACCTACAGCGGGCTATGGTTATCCTAGCCGGGGAATGCTAGTTTGTTTTACAAGTTTATGATTAGATTCCTGAAACCTACTGGGTGCGTTTTCCTCCAGTAGACTGTGAGGAGGGAACCTCGTGCGTTTTCCCTTGGTTCCATTGCACTACCTACAGCGGGCTATGGTTATTCTAGCCGGGGAATGCTAGTTTGTTTTACAAGTTTATGATTAGATTCCTGAAACCTACTGGGTGCGTTTTCCCCCAGTAGACTGTGAGGAGGGAACCTCGTGCGTTTTCCCTTGGTTCCATTGCACTATCTACAGCGGGCTATGGTTATCCTAGCCGGGGAATGCTAGTTTGTTTTACAAGTTTATGATTAGATTCCTGAAACCTACTGGGTGCGTTTTCCCCAAGTAGACTGTGAGGAGGGAACCTCGTGCATTTTCCCTTGGTTCCATTGCACTACCTACAGCGGGCTGAAGGTTATCCTAGCCGGGGAATGCTAATGATAGTTATTTTCTAAGTTGACCCTGCAGAACGTGGAGGTTTGTGCGTTTCCTGTGTAAAGCGAAGGTTAGCCTAGAGGAGCACATTTATAGAAAGAACAGTGTTCATTAGCGATATTAGATGCAGGTGAAGTTGTTGTATAATGGTTGAACCGGCCAGTACATTATTTAATGATTAAAGTAATCGGTCTATGAAATTCTGATTTCGGAAAAATACTTCAGTGGTTCATTTACATAATCCAGCTAGTTAGTCATATAATATTGCTATTCTGTGACAAATAAACAAAAGAAATAAATATTGATTCAAATTTCGCATTTGATTTGAACCGTAGTCTTACACTCATGAAGCGAGCATCAATCTTTAGTCGTTGGTTGTAAAGGATTACTGTTTGTTATGGATATTATTACTTATTAAAATGTCGCAATTGACGAACGCCGAAAGAAGCGTATTTCAGAGGAGTGTATTCATAATGCCGTCGACAATATTTGCGTTATTCCTAACACGCACATGAACACAAGAATCACTTTTTCGCCGAGATCGTGTCGCTAATGATGGACGCCACGTCGAAGAACAGGCTACATAACCATTTTTTTTAATCCTATTTAAAAGTAGATAAAAATACAATAATTTAGATAAATTCCTTTTTTTAAAGTCATGAAAAATAAGAGAAATCTGAATTGATTAAATTCCCGCCAAAACATACATTCTGACCGTAGGAGCTTTCTTTCTCCTAAAAGTTTGAGTCGTGTTTCGAATAGTTTGGACCTGAATTTCGTAGTTGTTGCAACAAGACACCTTACTTGAATTTTTTATTGACAATTTATAATTCAGTCCAAACGAATTTCAAAAATAGAGAGATTCAAAGAAAAATACGTCTGTTTTTGAATCAAAACATGTTTAGATCACAATTTTATGAGCGAAAGAAAGCACCTCGTGTAACGTCAATGTTCATAAGTTGTAATTAAATAATTAATATTTGTTATATCTCCACTAAATAATAAAATTATTTTTAAAAACGCCTTAACCGCTCTGGAAGATATAATTCACTATTAAATTTACGTCAAAAAAATGTCCACTTTTTTTGGCAGCGACAGCAGTATTCACAGTACGATTAAGGGCCAGTATTATAAAGTCTAGTTGACCGAAGGTTGAACTCAACTCGGTTGAAGGATGTTAAAAGTATAGCCTTAACTAAAAGCCGAGTCCAACCCAACCTTCAGTCAACTAGACTTTTAATACTGGCCCTAAGGCCCGGTTTCTGGAACGAATTTAATGGGCCGAATAGGTTAACCGGTAGTTAAAGTAGGAGCTAAATTTCTGGAAACATTTCAATCAAGTTAGATATCGCTAAATAATTATACATGTCTATCTATTTCAGGAATGCTTTAGTATTTTGCTCATGTGGAGTTACATAAAGTTTCTCTCCGTTAAAGTTTATTTTCCTTTGTTTACACTAAATATTTTGGGTGTTGGGTGTTTACACTAAATATTTTGGGTGTTGGGATTATTTAATCAGAAATAACTTCAGTACCAAAACTCGTTATAAATTGTCAGTTATGTAAGTGGCAAGATAAAGGAAAATAAAAGTAAGGGATCGTAAGTCGGTGTAATGTTAGCATCGGTGGTGTGAGCTTGTGAAGTGCACCGGTCGAGAAATTAGAATCCAGGTTAGTGTGGGGTTCATTATTTACATAGAGTCTAACGATTTTACACTGTTAATATCGCTGAATGAACAGCTGGTAACAATTTATCAATCAGATGGTTAAAAAGTCAGTGCAGTCGTTGACTGATACCAGTTAATTGTTTGCTAATCCACGTTATGCGGGCAGGTCGTTGCGTGGCATTCCTGAAACCTACTGGGTGCGTTTTCCCCCAGTAGACTGTGAGGAGGGAACCTCGTGCGTGTTCCCTTGGTTCCATTGCACTACCTACAGCGGGCTATGGTTATCCTAGCCGGGGAATGCTAGTTTGTTTTACAAGTTTATGATTAGATTCCTGAAACCTACTGGGTGCGTTTTCCCCCAGTAGACTGTGAGGAGGGAACCTCGTGCGTTTTCCCTTGGTTCCATTGCACTACCTACAGCGGGCTATGGTTATCCTAGCCGGGGAATGCTAGTTTGTTTTACAAGTTTATGATTAGATTCCTGAAACCTACTGGGTGCGTTTTCCTCCAGTAGACTGTGAGGAGGGAACCTCGTGCGTTTTCCCTTGGTTCCATTGCACTACCTACAGCGGGCTATGGTTATTCTAGCCGGGGAATGCTAGTTTGTTTTACAAGTTTATGATTAGATTCCTGAAACCTACTGGGTGCGTTTTCCCCCAGTAGACTGTGAGGAGGGAACCTCGTGCGTTTTCCCTTGGTTCCATTGCACTATCTACAGCGGGCTATGGTTATCCTAGCCGGGGAATGCTAGTTTGTTTTACAAGTTTATGATTAGATTCCTGAAACCTACTGGGTGCGTTTTCCCCAAGTAGACTGTGAGGAGGGAACCTCGTGCATTTTCCCTTGGTTCCATTGCACTACCTACAGCGGGCTGAAGGTTATCCTAGCCGGGGAATGCTAATGATAGTTATTTTCTAAGTTGACCCTGCAGAACGTGGAGGTTTGTGCGTTTCCTGTGTAAAGCGAAGGTTAGCCTAGAGGAGCACATTTATAGAAAGAACAGTGTTCATTAGCGATATTAGATGCAGGTGAAGTTGTTGTATAATGGTTGAACCGGCCAGTACATTATTTAATGATTAAAGTAATCGGTCTATGAAATTCTGATTTCGGAAAAATACTTCAGTGGTTCATTTACATAATCCAGCTAGTTAGTCATATAATATTGCTATTCTGTGACAAATAAACAAAAGAAATAAATATTGATTCAAATTTCGCATTTGATTTGAACCGTAGTCTTACACTCATGAAGCGAGCATCAATCTTTAGTCGTTGGTTGTAAAGGATTACTGTTTGTTATGGATATTATTACTTATTAAAATGTCGCAATTGACGAACGCCGAAAGAAGCGTATTTCAGAGGAGTGTATTCATAATGCCGTCGACAATATTTGCGTTATTCCTAACACGCACATGAACACAAGAATCACTTTTTCGCCGAGATCGTGTCGCTAATGATGGACGCCACGTCGAAGAACAGGCTACATAACCATTTTTTTTAATCCTATTTAAAAGTAGATAAAAATACAATAATTTAGATAAATTCCTTTTTTTAAAGTCATGAAAAATAAGAGAAATCTGAATTGATTAAATTCCCGCCAAAACATACATTCTGACCGTAGGAGCTTTCTTTCTCCTAAAAGTTTGAGTCGTGTTTCGAATAGTTTGGACCTGAATTTCGTAGTTGTTGCAACAAGACACCTTACTTGAATTTTTTATTGACAATTTATAATTCAGTCCAAACGAATTTCAAAAATAGAGAGATTCAAAGAAAAATACGTCTGTTTTTGAATCAAAACATGTTTAGATCACAATTTTATGAGCGAAAGAAAGCACCTCGTGTAACGTCAATGTTCATAAGTTGTAATTAAATAATTAATATTTGTTATATCTCCACTAAATAATAAAATTATTTTTAAAAACGCCTTAACCGCTCTGGAAGATATAATTCACTATTAAATTTACGTCAAAAAAATGTCCACTTTTTTTGGCAGCGACAGCAGTATTCACAGTACGATTAAGGGCCAGTATTATAAAGTCTAGTTGACCGAAGGTTGAACTCAACTCGGTTGAAGGATGTTAAAAGTATAGCCTTAACTAAAAGCCGAGTCCAACCCAACCTTCAGTCAACTAGACTTTTAATACTGGCCCTAAGGCCCGGTTTCTGGAACGAATTTAATGGGCCGAATAGGTTAACCGGTAGTTAAAGTAGGAGCTAAATTTCTGGAAACATTTCAATCAAGTTAGATATCGCTAAATAATTATACATGTCTATCTATTTCAGGAATGCTTTAGTATTTTGCTCATGTGGAGTTACATAAAGTTTCTCTCCGTTAAAGTTTATTTTCCTTTGTTTACACTAAATATTTTGGGTGTTGGGTGTTTACACTAAATATTTTGGGTGTTGGGATTATTTAATCAGAAATAACTTCAGTACCAAAACTCGTTATAAATTGTCAGTTATGTAAGTGGCAAGATAAAGGAAAATAAAAGTAAGGGATCGTAAGTCGGTGTAATGTTAGCATCGGTGGTGTGAGCTTGTGAAGTGCACCGGTCGAGAAATTAGAATCCAGGTTAGTGTGGGGTTCATTATTTACATAGAGTCTAACGATTTTACACTGTTAATATCGCTGAATGAACAGCTGGTAACAATTTATCAATCAGATGGTTAAAAAGTCAGTGCAGTCGTTGACTGATACCAGTTAATTGTTTGCTAATCCACGTTATGCGGGCAGGTCGTTGCGTGGCATTCCTGAAACCTACTGGGTGCGTTTTCCCCCAGTAGACTGTGAGGAGGGAACCTCGTGCGTGTTCCCTTGGTTCCATTGCACTACCTACAGCGGGCTATGGTTATCCTAGCCGGGGAATGCTAGTTTGTTTTACAAGTTTATGATTAGATTCCTGAAACCTACTGGGTGCGTTTTCCCCCAGTAGACTGTGAGGAGGGAACCTCGTGCGTTTTCCCTTGGTTCCATTGCACTACCTACAGCGGGCTATGGTTATCCTAGCCGGGGAATGCTAGTTTGTTTTACAAGTTTATGATTAGATTCCTGAAACCTACTGGGTGCGTTTTCCTCCAGTAGACTGTGAGGAGGGAACCTCGTGCGTTTTCCCTTGGTTCCATTGCACTACCTACAGCGGGCTATGGTTATTCTAGCCGGGGAATGCTAGTTTGTTTTACAAGTTTATGATTAGATTCCTGAAACCTACTGGGTGCGTTTTCCCCCAGTAGACTGTGAGGAGGGAACCTCGTGCGTTTTCCCTTGGTTCCATTGCACTATCTACAGCGGGCTATGGTTATCCTAGCCGGGGAATGCTAGTTTGTTTTACAAGTTTATGATTAGATTCCTGAAACCTACTGGGTGCGTTTTCCCCAAGTAGACTGTGAGGAGGGAACCTCGTGCATTTTCCCTTGGTTCCATTGCACTACCTACAGCGGGCTGAAGGTTATCCTAGCCGGGGAATGCTAATGATAGTTATTTTCTAAGTTGACCCTGCAGAACGTGGAGGTTTGTGCGTTTCCTGTGTAAAGCGAAGGTTAGCCTAGAGGAGCACATTTATAGAAAGAACAGTGTTCATTAGCGATATTAGATGCAGGTGAAGTTGTTGTATAATGGTTGAACCGGCCAGTACATTATTTAATGATTAAAGTAATCGGTCTATGAAATTCTGATTTCGGAAAAATACTTCAGTGGTTCATTTACATAATCCAGCTAGTTAGTCATATAATATTGCTATTCTGTGACAAATAAACAAAAGAAATAAATATTGATTCAAATTTCGCATTTGATTTGAACCGTAGTCTTACACTCATGAAGCGAGCATCAATCTTTAGTCGTTGGTTGTAAAGGATTACTGTTTGTTATGGATATTATTACTTATTAAAATGTCGCAATTGACGAACGCCGAAAGAAGCGTATTTCAGAGGAGTGTATTCATAATGCCGTCGACAATATTTGCGTTATTCCTAACACGCACATGAACACAAGAATCACTTTTTCGCCGAGATCGTGTCGCTAATGATGGACGCCACGTCGAAGAACAGGCTACATAACCATTTTTTTTAATCCTATTTAAAAGTAGATAAAAATACAATAATTTAGATAAATTCCTTTTTTTAAAGTCATGAAAAATAAGAGAAATCTGAATTGATTAAATTCCCGCCAAAACATACATTCTGACCGTAGGAGCTTTCTTTCTCCTAAAAGTTTGAGTCGTGTTTCGAATAGTTTGGACCTGAATTTCGTAGTTGTTGCAACAAGACACCTTACTTGAATTTTTTATTGACAATTTATAATTCAGTCCAAACGAATTTCAAAAATAGAGAGATTCAAAGAAAAATACGTCTGTTTTTGAATCAAAACATGTTTAGATCACAATTTTATGAGCGAAAGAAAGCACCTCGTGTAACGTCAATGTTCATAAGTTGTAATTAAATAATTAATATTTGTTATATCTCCACTAAATAATAAAATTATTTTTAAAAACGCCTTAACCGCTCTGGAAGATATAATTCACTATTAAATTTACGTCAAAAAAATGTCCACTTTTTTTGGCAGCGACAGCAGTATTCACAGTACGATTAAGGGCCAGTATTATAAAGTCTAGTTGACCGAAGGTTGAACTCAACTCGGTTGAAGGATGTTAAAAGTATAGCCTTAACTAAAAGCCGAGTCCAACCCAACCTTCAGTCAACTAGACTTTTAATACTGGCCCTAAGGCCCGGTTTCTGGAACGAATTTAATGGGCCGAATAGGTTAACCGGTAGTTAAAGTAGGAGCTAAATTTCTGGAAACATTTCAATCAAGTTAGATATCGCTAAATAATTATACATGTCTATCTATTTCAGGAATGCTTTAGTATTTTGCTCATGTGGAGTTACATAAAGTTTCTCTCCGTTAAAGTTTATTTTCCTTTGTTTACACTAAATATTTTGGGTGTTGGGTGTTTACACTAAATATTTTGGGTGTTGGGATTATTTAATCAGAAATAACTTCAGTACCAAAACTCGTTATAAATTGTCAGTTATGTAAGTGGCAAGATAAAGGAAAATAAAAGTAAGGGATCGTAAGTCGGTGTAATGTTAGCATCGGTGGTGTGAGCTTGTGAAGTGCACCGGTCGAGAAATTAGAATCCAGGTTAGTGTGGGGTTCATTATTTACATAGAGTCTAACGATTTTACACTGTTAATATCGCTGAATGAACAGCTGGTAACAATTTATCAATCAGATGGTTAAAAAGTCAGTGCAGTCGTTGACTGATACCAGTTAATTGTTTGCTAATCCACGTTATGCGGGCAGGTCGTTGCGTGGCATTCCTGAAACCTACTGGGTGCGTTTTCCCCCAGTAGACTGTGAGGAGGGAACCTCGTGCGTGTTCCCTTGGTTCCATTGCACTACCTACAGCGGGCTATGGTTATCCTAGCCGGGGAATGCTAGTTTGTTTTACAAGTTTATGATTAGATTCCTGAAACCTACTGGGTGCGTTTTCCCCCAGTAGACTGTGAGGAGGGAACCTCGTGCGTTTTCCCTTGGTTCCATTGCACTACCTACAGCGGGCTATGGTTATCCTAGCCGGGGAATGCTAGTTTGTTTTACAAGTTTATGATTAGATTCCTGAAACCTACTGGGTGCGTTTTCCTCCAGTAGACTGTGAGGAGGGAACCTCGTGCGTTTTCCCTTGGTTCCATTGCACTACCTACAGCGGGCTATGGTTATTCTAGCCGGGGAATGCTAGTTTGTTTTACAAGTTTATGATTAGATTCCTGAAACCTACTGGGTGCGTTTTCCCCCAGTAGACTGTGAGGAGGGAACCTCGTGCGTTTTCCCTTGGTTCCATTGCACTATCTACAGCGGGCTATGGTTATCCTAGCCGGGGAATGCTAGTTTGTTTTACAAGTTTATGATTAGATTCCTGAAACCTACTGGGTGCGTTTTCCCCAAGTAGACTGTGAGGAGGGAACCTCGTGCATTTTCCCTTGGTTCCATTGCACTACCTACAGCGGGCTGAAGGTTATCCTAGCCGGGGAATGCTAATGATAGTTATTTTCTAAGTTGACCCTGCAGAACGTGGAGGTTTGTGCGTTTCCTGTGTAAAGCGAAGGTTAGCCTAGAGGAGCACATTTATAGAAAGAACAGTGTTCATTAGCGATATTAGATGCAGGTGAAGTTGTTGTATAATGGTTGAACCGGCCAGTACATTATTTAATGATTAAAGTAATCGGTCTATGAAATTCTGATTTCGGAAAAATACTTCAGTGGTTCATTTACATAATCCAGCTAGTTAGTCATATAATATTGCTATTCTGTGACAAATAAACAAAAGAAATAAATATTGATTCAAATTTCGCATTTGATTTGAACCGTAGTCTTACACTCATGAAGCGAGCATCAATCTTTAGTCGTTGGTTGTAAAGGATTACTGTTTGTTATGGATATTATTACTTATTAAAATGTCGCAATTGACGAACGCCGAAAGAAGCGTATTTCAGAGGAGTGTATTCATAATGCCGTCGACAATATTTGCGTTATTCCTAACACGCACATGAACACAAGAATCACTTTTTCGCCGAGATCGTGTCGCTAATGATGGACGCCACGTCGAAGAACAGGCTACATAACCATTTTTTTTAATCCTATTTAAAAGTAGATAAAAATACAATAATTTAGATAAATTCCTTTTTTTAAAGTCATGAAAAATAAGAGAAATCTGAATTGATTAAATTCCCGCCAAAACATACATTCTGACCGTAGGAGCTTTCTTTCTCCTAAAAGTTTGAGTCGTGTTTCGAATAGTTTGGACCTGAATTTCGTAGTTGTTGCAACAAGACACCTTACTTGAATTTTTTATTGACAATTTATAATTCAGTCCAAACGAATTTCAAAAATAGAGAGATTCAAAGAAAAATACGTCTGTTTTTGAATCAAAACATGTTTAGATCACAATTTTATGAGCGAAAGAAAGCACCTCGTGTAACGTCAATGTTCATAAGTTGTAATTAAATAATTAATATTTGTTATATCTCCACTAAATAATAAAATTATTTTTAAAAACGCCTTAACCGCTCTGGAAGATATAATTCACTATTAAATTTACGTCAAAAAAATGTCCACTTTTTTTGGCAGCGACAGCAGTATTCACAGTACGATTAAGGGCCAGTATTATAAAGTCTAGTTGACCGAAGGTTGAACTCAACTCGGTTGAAGGATGTTAAAAGTATAGCCTTAACTAAAAGCCGAGTCCAACCCAACCTTCAGTCAACTAGACTTTTAATACTGGCCCTAAGGCCCGGTTTCTGGAACGAATTTAATGGGCCGAATAGGTTAACCGGTAGTTAAAGTAGGAGCTAAATTTCTGGAAACATTTCAATCAAGTTAGATATCGCTAAATAATTATACATGTCTATCTATTTCAGGAATGCTTTAGTATTTTGCTCATGTGGAGTTACATAAAGTTTCTCTCCGTTAAAGTTTATTTTCCTTTGTTTACACTAAATATTTTGGGTGTTGGGTGTTTACACTAAATATTTTGGGTGTTGGGATTATTTAATCAGAAATAACTTCAGTACCAAAACTCGTTATAAATTGTCAGTTATGTAAGTGGCAAGATAAAGGAAAATAAAAGTAAGGGATCGTAAGTCGGTGTAATGTTAGCATCGGTGGTGTGAGCTTGTGAAGTGCACCGGTCGAGAAATTAGAATCCAGGTTAGTGTGGGGTTCATTATTTACATAGAGTCTAACGATTTTACACTGTTAATATCGCTGAATGAACAGCTGGTAACAATTTATCAATCAGATGGTTAAAAAGTCAGTGCAGTCGTTGACTGATACCAGTTAATTGTTTGCTAATCCACGTTATGCGGGCAGGTCGTTGCGTGGCATTCCTGAAACCTACTGGGTGCGTTTTCCCCCAGTAGACTGTGAGGAGGGAACCTCGTGCGTGTTCCCTTGGTTCCATTGCACTACCTACAGCGGGCTATGGTTATCCTAGCCGGGGAATGCTAGTTTGTTTTACAAGTTTATGATTAGATTCCTGAAACCTACTGGGTGCGTTTTCCCCCAGTAGACTGTGAGGAGGGAACCTCGTGCGTTTTCCCTTGGTTCCATTGCACTACCTACAGCGGGCTATGGTTATCCTAGCCGGGGAATGCTAGTTTGTTTTACAAGTTTATGATTAGATTCCTGAAACCTACTGGGTGCGTTTTCCTCCAGTAGACTGTGAGGAGGGAACCTCGTGCGTTTTCCCTTGGTTCCATTGCACTACCTACAGCGGGCTATGGTTATTCTAGCCGGGGAATGCTAGTTTGTTTTACAAGTTTATGATTAGATTCCTGAAACCTACTGGGTGCGTTTTCCCCCAGTAGACTGTGAGGAGGGAACCTCGTGCGTTTTCCCTTGGTTCCATTGCACTATCTACAGCGGGCTATGGTTATCCTAGCCGGGGAATGCTAGTTTGTTTTACAAGTTTATGATTAGATTCCTGAAACCTACTGGGTGCGTTTTCCCCAAGTAGACTGTGAGGAGGGAACCTCGTGCATTTTCCCTTGGTTCCATTGCACTACCTACAGCGGGCTGAAGGTTATCCTAGCCGGGGAATGCTAATGATAGTTATTTTCTAAGTTGACCCTGCAGAACGTGGAGGTTTGTGCGTTTCCTGTGTAAAGCGAAGGTTAGCCTAGAGGAGCACATTTATAGAAAGAACAGTGTTCATTAGCGATATTAGATGCAGGTGAAGTTGTTGTATAATGGTTGAACCGGCCAGTACATTATTTAATGATTAAAGTAATCGGTCTATGAAATTCTGATTTCGGAAAAATACTTCAGTGGTTCATTTACATAATCCAGCTAGTTAGTCATATAATATTGCTATTCTGTGACAAATAAACAAAAGAAATAAATATTGATTCAAATTTCGCATTTGATTTGAACCGTAGTCTTACACTCATGAAGCGAGCATCAATCTTTAGTCGTTGGTTGTAAAGGATTACTGTTTGTTATGGATATTATTACTTATTAAAATGTCGCAATTGACGAACGCCGAAAGAAGCGTATTTCAGAGGAGTGTATTCATAATGCCGTCGACAATATTTGCGTTATTCCTAACACGCACATGAACACAAGAATCACTTTTTCGCCGAGATCGTGTCGCTAATGATGGACGCCACGTCGAAGAACAGGCTACATAACCATTTTTTTTAATCCTATTTAAAAGTAGATAAAAATACAATAATTTAGATAAATTCCTTTTTTTAAAGTCATGAAAAATAAGAGAAATCTGAATTGATTAAATTCCCGCCAAAACATACATTCTGACCGTAGGAGCTTTCTTTCTCCTAAAAGTTTGAGTCGTGTTTCGAATAGTTTGGACCTGAATTTCGTAGTTGTTGCAACAAGACACCTTACTTGAATTTTTTATTGACAATTTATAATTCAGTCCAAACGAATTTCAAAAATAGAGAGATTCAAAGAAAAATACGTCTGTTTTTGAATCAAAACATGTTTAGATCACAATTTTATGAGCGAAAGAAAGCACCTCGTGTAACGTCAATGTTCATAAGTTGTAATTAAATAATTAATATTTGTTATATCTCCACTAAATAATAAAATTATTTTTAAAAACGCCTTAACCGCTCTGGAAGATATAATTCACTATTAAATTTACGTCAAAAAAATGTCCACTTTTTTTGGCAGCGACAGCAGTATTCACAGTACGATTAAGGGCCAGTATTATAAAGTCTAGTTGACCGAAGGTTGAACTCAACTCGGTTGAAGGATGTTAAAAGTATAGCCTTAACTAAAAGCCGAGTCCAACCCAACCTTCAGTCAACTAGACTTTTAATACTGGCCCTAAGGCCCGGTTTCTGGAACGAATTTAATGGGCCGAATAGGTTAACCGGTAGTTAAAGTAGGAGCTAAATTTCTGGAAACATTTCAATCAAGTTAGATATCGCTAAATAATTATACATGTCTATCTATTTCAGGAATGCTTTAGTATTTTGCTCATGTGGAGTTACATAAAGTTTCTCTCCGTTAAAGTTTATTTTCCTTTGTTTACACTAAATATTTTGGGTGTTGGGTGTTTACACTAAATATTTTGGGTGTTGGGATTATTTAATCAGAAATAACTTCAGTACCAAAACTCGTTATAAATTGTCAGTTATGTAAGTGGCAAGATAAAGGAAAATAAAAGTAAGGGATCGTAAGTCGGTGTAATGTTAGCATCGGTGGTGTGAGCTTGTGAAGTGCACCGGTCGAGAAATTAGAATCCAGGTTAGTGTGGGGTTCATTATTTACATAGAGTCTAACGATTTTACACTGTTAATATCGCTGAATGAACAGCTGGTAACAATTTATCAATCAGATGGTTAAAAAGTCGGTGCAGTCGTTGACTGATACCAGTTAATTGTTTGCTAATCCACGTTATGCGGGCAGGTCGTTGCGTGGCATTCCTGAAACCTACTGGGTGCGTTTTCCCCCAGTAGACTGTGAGGAGGGAACCTCGTGCGTGTTCCCTTGGTTCCATTGCACTACCTACAGCGGGCTATGGTTATCCTAGCCGGGGAATGCTAGTTTGTTTTACAAGTTTATGATTAGATTCCTGAAACCTACTGGGTGCGTTTTCCCCCAGTAGACTGTGAGGAGGGAACCTCGTGCGTTTTCCCTTGGTTCCATTGCACTACCTACAGCGGGCTATGGTTATCCTAGCCGGGGAATGCTAGTTTGTTTTACAAGTTTATGACTAGATTCCTGAAACCTACTGGGTGCGTTTTCCCCCAGTAGACTGTGAGGAGGGAACCTCGTGCGTGTTCCCTTGGTTCCATTGCACTACCTACAGCGGGCTATGGTTATCCTAGCCGGGGAATGCTAGTTTGTTTTACAAGTTTATGATTAGATTCCTGAAACCTACTGGGTGCGTTTTCCCCCAGTAGACTGTGAGGAGGGAACCTCGTGCGTTTTCCCTTGGTTCCATTGCACTACCTACAGCGGGCTATGGTTATCCTAGCCGGGGAATGCTAGTTTGTTTTACAAGTTTATGACTAGATTCCTGAAACCTACTGGGTGCGTTTTCCCCCAGTAGACTGTGAGGAGGGAACCTCGTGCGTTTTCCCTTGGTTCCATTGCACTACCTACAGCGGGCTATGGTTATCCTAGCCGGGGAATGCTAGTTTGTTTTACATGTTTATGATTAGATTCCTGAAACCTACTGGGTGCGTTTTCCCCCAGTAGACTGTGAGGAGGGAACCTCGTGCGTTTTCCCTTGGTTCCATTGCACTACCTACAGCGGGCTATGGTTATCCTAGCCGGGGAATGCTAGTTTGTTTTACAAGTTTATGATTAGATTCCTGAAACCTACTGGGTGCGTTTTCCCCCAGTAGACTGTGAGGAGGGAACCTCGTGCGTTTTCCCTTGGTTCCATTGCACTACCTACAGCGGGCTATGGTTATCCTAGCCGGGGAATGCTAGTTTGTTTTACAAGTTTATGATTAGATTCCTGAAACCTACTGGGTGCGTTTTCCCCCAGTAGACTGTGAGGAGGGAACCTCGTGCATTTTCCCTTGGTTCCATTGCACTACCTACAGCGGGCTAAAGGTTATCCTAGCCGGGGAATGCTAATGATAGTTATTTTCTAAGCTGACCCTGCAGAACGTGGAGGTTTGTGCGTTTCCTGTGTAAAGCGAAGGTTAGCCTAGAAGAGCACATTTATAGAAAGAACAGTGTTCATTAGCGATATTAGATGCAGGTGAAGTTGTTGTATAATGGTTGAACCGGCCAGTACATTATTTAATGATTAAAGTAATCGGTCTATGAAATTCTGATTTCGGAAAAATACTTCAGTGGTTCATTTACATAACCCAGCTAGTTAGTCATGTAATATTGCTATTCTGTGACAAATAAACAAAAGAAATAAATATTGATTCAAATTTCGCATTTGATTTGAACCGTAGTCTTACACTCATGAAGCGAGCATCAATCTTTAGTCGTTGGTTGTAAAGGATTACTGTTTGTTATGGATATTATTACTTATTAAAATGTCGCAATTGACGAACGCCGAAAGAAGCGTATTTCAGAGGAGTGTATTCATAATGCCGTCGACAATATTTGCGTTATTCCTAACACGCACATGAACACAAGAATCACTTTTTCGCCGAGCTCGTGTCGCTAATGATGGACGCCACGTCGAAGAACAGGCTACATAACCATTTTTTTTAATCCTATTTAAAAGTAGATAAAAATACAATAATTTAGATAAATTCCTTTTTTTAAAGTCATGAAAAATAAGAGAAATCTGAATTGATTAAATTCCCGCCAAAACATACATTCTGACCGTAGGAGCTTTCTTTCTCCTAAAAGTTTGAGTCGTGTTTCGAATAGTTTGGACCTGAATTTCGTAGTTGTTGCAACAAGACACCTTACTTGAATTTTTTATTGACAATTTATAATTCAGTCCAAACGAATTTCAAAAATAGAGAGATTCAAAGAAAAATACGTCTGTTTTTGAATCAAAACATGTTTAGATCACAATTTTATGAGCGAAAGAAAGCACCTCGTGTAACGTCAATGTTCATAAGTTGTAATTAAATAATTAATATTTGTTATATCTCCACTAAATAATAAAATTATTTTTAAAAACGCCTTAACCGCTCTGGAAGATATAATTCACTATTAAATTTACGTCAAAAAAATGTCCACTTTTTTTGGCAGAGACAGCAGTATTCACAGTACGATTAAGGGCCAGTATTATAAAGTCTAGTTGACCGAAGGTTGAACTCAACTCGGTTGAAGGATGTTAAAAGTATAGCCTTAACTAAAAGCCGAGTCCAACCCAACCTTCAGTCAACTAGACTTTTAATACTGGCCCTAAGGCCCGGTTTCTGGAACGAATTTAATGGGCCGAATAGGTTAACCGGTAGTTAAAGTAGGAGCTAAATTTCTGGAAACATTTCAATCAAGTTAGATATCGCTAAATAATTATACATGTCTATCTATTTCAGGAATGCTTTAGTATTTTGCTCATGTGGAGTTACATAAAGTTTCTCTCCGTTAAAGTTTATTTTCCTTTGTTTACACTAAATATTTTGGGTGTTGGGATTATTTAATCAGAAATAACTTCAGTACCAAAACTCGTTATAAATTGTCAGTTATGTAAGTGGCAAGATAAAGGAAAATAAAAGTAAGGGATCGTAAGTCGGTGTAATGTTAGCATCGGTGGTGTGAGCTTGTGAAGTGCACCGGTCGAGAAATTAGAATCCAGGTTAGTGTGGGGTTCATTATTTACATAGAGTCTAACGATTTTACACTGTTAATATCGCTGAATGAACAGCTGGTAACAATTTATCAATCAGATGGTTAAAAAGTCGGTGCAGTCGTTGACTGATACCAGTTAATTGTTTGCTAATCCACGTTATGCGGGCAGGTCGTTGCGTGGCATTCCTGAAACCTACTGGGTGCGTTTTCCCCCAGTAGACTGTGAGGAGGGAACCTCGTGCGTGTTCCCTTGGTTCCATTGCACTACCTACAGCGGGCTATGGTTATCCTAGCCGGGGAATGCTAGTTTGTTTTACAAGTTTATGATTAGATTCCTGAAACCTACTGGGTGCGTTTTCCCCCAGTAGACTGTGAGGAGGGAACCTCGTGCGTTTTCCCTTGGTTCCATTGCACTACCTACAGCGGGCCATGGTTATCCTAGCCGGGGAATGCTAGTTTGTTTTACAAGTTTATGATTAGATTCCTGAAACCTACTGGGTGCGTTTTCCCCCAGTAGACTGTGAGGAGGGAACCTCGTGCGTTTTCCCTTGGTTCCATTGCACTACCTACAGCGGGCTATGCTTATCCTAGCCGGGGAATGCTAGTTTGTTTTACAAGTTTATGATTAGATTCCTGAAACCTACTGGGTGCGTTTTCCCCCAGTAGACTGTGAGGAGGGAACCTCGTGCGTTTTCCCTTGGTTCCATTGCACTACCTACAGCGGGCTATGGTTATCCTAGCCGGGGAATGCTAGTTTGTTTTACAAGTTTATGATTAGATTCCTGAAACCTACTGGGTGCGTTTTCCCCCAGTAGACTGTGAGGAGGGAACCTCGTGCGTTTTCCCTTGGTTCCATTGCACTACCTACAGCGGGCTATGGTTATCCTAGCCGGGGAATGCTAGTTTGTTTTACAAGTTTATGATTAGATTCCTGAAACCTACTGGGTGCGTTTTCCCCCAGTAGACTGTGAGGAGGGAACCTCGTGCGTTTTCCCTTGGTTCCATTGCACTACCTACAGCGGGCTATGGTTATCCTAGCCGGGGAATGCTAGTTTGTTTTACAAGTTTATGATTAGATTCCTGAAACCTACTGGGTGCGTTTTCCCCCAGTAGACTGTGAGGAGGGAACCTCGTGCATTTTCCCTTGGTTCCATTGCACTACCTACAGCGGGCTAAAGGTTATCCTAGCCGGGGAATGCTAATGATAGTTATTTTCTAAGTTGACCCTGCAGAACGTGGAGGTTTGTGCGTTTCCTGTGTAAAGCGAAGGTTAGCCTAGAAGAGCACATTTATAGAAAGAACAGTGTTCATTAGCGATATTAGATGCAGGTGAAGTTGTTGTATAATGGTTGAACCGGCCAGTACATTATTTAATGATTAAAGTAATCGGTCTATGAAATTCTGATTTCGGAAAAATACTTCAGTGGTTCATTTACATAACCCAGCTAGTTAGTCATGTAATATTGCTATTCTGTGACAAATAAACAAAAGAAATAAATATTGATTCAAATTTCGCATTTGATTTGAACCGTAGTCTTACACTCATGAAGCGAGCATCAATCTTTAGTCGTTGGTTGTAAAGGATTACTGTTTGTTATGGATATTATTACTTATTAAAATGTCGCAATTGACGAACGCCGAAAGAAGCGTATTTCAGAGGAGTGTATTCATAATGCCGTCGACAATATTTGCGTTATTCCTAACACGCACATGAACACAAGAATCACTTTTTCGCCGAGCTCGTGTCGCTAATGATGGACGCCACGTCGAAGAACAGGCTACATAACCATTTTTTTTAATCCTATTTAAAAGTAGATAAAAATACAATAATTTAGATAAATTCCTTTTTTTAAAGTCATGAAAAATAAGAGAAATCTGAATTGATTAAATTCCCGCCAAAACATACATTCTGACCGTAGGAGCTTTCTTTCTCCTAAAAGTTTGAGTCGTGTTTCGAATAGTTTGGACCTGAATTTCGTAGTTGTTGCAACAAGACACCTTACTTGAATTTTTTATTGACAATTTATAATTCAGTCCAAACGAATTTCAAAAATAGAGAGATTCAAAGAAAAATACGTCTCTTTTTGAATCAAAACATGTTTAGATCACAATTTTATGAGCGAAAGAAAGCACCTCGTGTAACGTCAATGTTCATAAGTTGTAATTAAATAATTAATATTTGTTATATCTCCACTAAATAATAAAATTATTTTTAAAAACGCCTTAACCGCTCTGGAAGATATAATTCACTATTAAATTTACGTCAAAAAAATGTCCACTTTTTTTGGCAGCGACAGCAGTATTCACAGTACGATTAAGGGCCAGTATTATAAAGTCTAGTTGACCGAAGGTTGAACTCAACTCGGTTGAAGGATGTTAAAAGTATAGCCTTAACTAAAAGCCGAGTCCAACCCAACCTTCTGTCAACTAGACTTTTAATACTGGCCCTAAGGCCCGGTTTCTGGAACGAATTTAATGGGCCGAATAGGTTAACCGGTAGTTAAAGTAGGAGCTAAATTTCTGGAAACATTTCAATCAAGTTAGATATCGCTAAATAATTATACATGTCTATCTATTTCAGGAATGCTTTAGTATTTTGCTCATGTGGAGTTACATAAAGTTTCTCTCCGTTAAAGTTTATTTTCCTTTGTTTACACTAAATATTTTGGGTGTTGGGATTATTTAATCAGAAATAACTTCAATACCAAAACTCGTTATAAATTGTCAGTTATGTAAGTGGCAAGATAAAGGAAAATAAAAGTAAGGGATCGTAAGTCGGTGTAATGTTAGCATCGGTGGTGTGAGCTTGTGAAGTGCACCGGTCGAGAAATTAGAATCCAGGTTAGTGTGGGGTTCATTATTTACATAGAGTCTAACGATTTTACACTGTTAATATCGCTGAATGAACAGCTGGTAACAATTTATCAATCAGATGGTTAAAAAGTCGGTGCAGTCGTTGACTGATACCAGTTAATTGTTTGCTAATCCACGTTATGCGGGCAGGTCGTTGCGTGGCATTCCTGAAACCTACTGGGTGCGTTTTCCCCCAGTAGACTGTGAGGAGGGAACCTCGTGCGTGTTCCCTTGGTTCCATTGCACTACCTACAGCGGGCTATGGTTATCCTAGCCGGGGAATGCTAGTTTGTTTTACAAGTTTATGATTAGATTCCTGAAACCTACTGGGTGCGTTTTCCCCCAGTAGACTGTGAGGAGGGAACCTCGTGCGTTTTCCCTTGGTTCCATTGCACTACCTACAGCGGGCTATGGTTATCCTAGCCGGGGAATGCTAGTTTGTTTTACAAGTTTATGATTAGATTCCTGAAACCTACTGGGTGCGTTTTCCCCCAGTGGACTGTGAGGAGGGAACCTCGTGCGTTTTCCCTTGGTTCCATTGCACTACCTACAGCGGGCTATGGTTATCCTAGCCGGGGAATGCTAGTTTGTTTTACAAGTTTATGATTAGATTCCTGAAACCTACTGGGTGCGTTTTCCCCCAGTAGACTGTGAGGAGGGAACCTCGTGCGTTTTCCCTTGGTTCCATTGCACTACCTACAGCGGGCTATGGTTATCCTAGCCGGGGAATGCTAGTTTGTTTTACAAGTTTATGATTAGATTCCTGAAACCTACTGGGTGCGTTTTCCCCCAGTAGACTGTGAGGAGGGAACCTCGTGCGTTTTCCCTTGGTTCCATTGCACTACCTACAGCGGGCTATGGTTATCCTAGCCGGGGAATGCTAGTTTGTTTTACAAGTTTATGATTAGATTCCTGAAACCTACTGGGTGCGTTTTCCCCCAGTAGACTGTGAGGAGGGAACCTCGTGCGTTTTCCCTTGGTTCCATTGCACTACCTACAGCGGGCTATGGTTATCCTAGCCGGGGAATGCTAGTTTGTTTTACAAGTTTATGATTAGATTCCTGAAACCTACTGGGTGCGTTTTCCCCAAGTAGACTGTGAGGAGGGAACCTCGTGCATTTTCCCTTGGTTCCATTGCACTACCTACAGCGGGCTAAAGGTTATCCTAGCCGGGGAATGCTAATGATAGTTATTTTCTAAGTTGACCCTGCAGAACGTGGAGGTTTGTGCGTTTCCTGTGTAAAGCGAAGGTTAGCCTAGAGGAGCACATTTATAGAAAGAACAGTGTTCATTAGCGATATTAGATGCAGGTGAAGTTGTTGTATAATGGTTGAACCGGCCAGTACATTATTTAATGATTAAAGTAATCGGTCTATGAAATTCTGATTTCGGAAAAATACTTCAGTGGTTCATTTACATAACCCAGCTAGTTAGTCATATAATATTGCTATTCTGTGACAAATAAACAAAAGAAATAAATATTGATTCAAATTTCGCATTTGATTTGAACCGTAGTCTTACACTCATGAAGCGAGCATCAATCTTTAGTCGTTGGTTGTAAAGGATTACTGTTTGTTATGGATATTATTACTTATTAAAATGTCGCAATTGACGAACGCCGAAAGAAGCGTATTTCAGAGGAGTGTATTCATAATGCCGTCGACAATATTTGCGTTATTCCTAACACGCACATGAACACAAGAATCACTTTTTCGCCGAGCTCGTGTCGCTAATGATGGACGCCACGTCGAAGAACAGGCTACATAACCATTTTTTTTAATCATATTTAAAAGTAGATAAAAATACAATAATTTAGATAAATTCCTTTTTTTAAAGTCATGAAAAATAAGAGAAATCTGAATTGATTAAATTCCCGCCAAAACATACATTCTGACCGTAGGAGCTTTCTTTCTCCTAAAAGTTTGAGTCGTGTTTCGAATAGTTTGGACCTGAATTTCGTAGTTGTTGCAACAAGACACCTTACTTGAATTTTTTATTGACAATTTATAATTCAGTCCAAACGAATTTCAAAAATAGAGAGATTCAAAGAAAAATACGTCTGTTTTTGAATCAAAACATGTTTAGATCACAATTTTATGAGCGAAAGAAAGCACCTCGTGTAACGTCAATGTTCATAAGTTGTCAAATCGTAATAAGTGAATACGAATACGCACATAAAAACTTATTAAAATGAATAGTAAAATATGTTATCAATAGCTGTTTTCTTTTGCTTAAAAGTTTGAATCTGGTTTTGAGTAGTTTGAATCTGGATTTTGTAATTGTTGTAACAAAACACCTCAGATTTGAATTATTGACTGACAGTTCTTCTGCAAATAATTGCAATTCAGTCCAAACAAAACATAAAAACAGTTTGATTCAAAGGGGAAACGGGATTATTGATAGGGGCTGAAATTTCAAAGAAAGTGGGGATTAATCCGTTTGCAAAAGAACATCTGTCTTTCAAACTAAACGCGTTTAGACCACGTTTATGTGAGCAAAAGAAAGCACCTAATATTATGTTGTATACCATAACGTAAAAATACCTGCGCAAGAACTCGGAATAAATTATCTATAAAGGCCTTACAAAATTTAGTATTACTAATCTTACTTTTCAATGGAGAAAAGTTCCCGTTTCCACTACAAATTTCCCACCAATAAAATAAAAAATAGGTGCTTTCTTTCGCTCACAAAATCGTGATCCAAACGTGTTTTGATTCAAAACCAGACATTCTTTTCTTTGAATCTATTTTTAGAAATTGTTTGGATTGAATTATGGTTATTTACAAGTGAACTATCAATAAAAAGTTCAAGTTAGGTGTTTTGTTGCAACTGCGAAATTCAGGTCCAAACTATTCGAAACACGATTCAAACTTTTAAGCGAAAGAAAACACCTAATATAATGATTTCTTTAAGATATTTATTCCGTGACTGTTTAAATTAAAACTACGTTTTTCAACACATATTATTCAAACTATTTGACATTTGTATGTATAAAACATAAACGTCAAATGACATTTTATGAACAATGATGTCACAGCAAATGAAAAGCCGTTCGAAAACACGTATATTTGAATATTTTATTTTTATTTATTATATATATATATTTTTTTAATATTTTCGTTTTTATTTATTAATTTAAGAGAATGATAAATAGAAACAGTGCATAAATCTGATATTTTCACGTGTGTTATTGATTATAGTCTCTATTACAGTTACAGAGCTTTAATTAATAATTTGATATTATTGTCATACTCTATTGTTAGACACATTTCTAAATGTCTAATAGTTAACGTTTATTTAAATGTGATCCTCCACACAGATGATATTCGGTGAATGTGTCTTGCGGGTTAGTGATTCCCGTAATGTCTGTCTATGATCAGAGAAGCAAGTTCCGTAAGTTTTTTTTTTGTTATTTCATGAGCGCCAGATAAGGACGGATAAGAGAATTTTCTTTTTGTTACAAGATTTTGTTTGTATTTTTATCGTGTTTGTACTGTCGATGTACTGTGGTTAAAAATTTTGCACTTATTTTGCAAACACCCTGTATAACAGTTGCAACGAAAATTTAATTACATTACGCATAATTATGTTACTGTTTATTCGAATTTTCAACATAATTAAATAATAAAGAAATATGTCCTCACTTTCTATCTATATTTTTCGTTTTCCCAATGACTATTCTATTGGAGTCAGAAATAAATTTGGTTCTAATCAAGTATTTCATGAAAATAATAGTTACTAATTAATAAATTTATTTTATTTGTATAATAAACTGACGTGATTCCGTTTGCTTCAAATTACTTTATTTTACCGATTTTGTGAATTGCGTCATTGCGGTTTCTTTATTCCCCACACCTGTTGTGGCTCTTGCGCCCATGGACAAGCTTGTGCCATTAAGAGGAATCCTTGCGAAGGTACCCCTCTCGGGTTGGTATTTTACTTGCTTGATAATCCTTAACACTATGACATTTAAGGCTGTTTTCGGAATTTTTGCAGCTGCGAACCCAATAAAACTGTTTACTTTTACATTTATTTGTCTTCACAACGTTTTTATGCGCAAAGTAACAACAGGTTCACTATTTGCTTCCTTGTTACTCATAAAACCCAAATATTTTCTATTGCATGTTTGCAGTTAACCAGTATTAAGCGTGGTTAATACACGGCCGGAGAGCCATGAAGTTACTACTGACTAATTGTACTAGTGGGTGGAGCTTATTTACGTAAAGTTATAGAAAAGCTTATTCCAGAGCATTTACTCGTTCATTGAGTTATAAATATGTAGAAATGACCGGTGAGAAATTTTAAAGTTCGTTCACATAACCGGTTTCTCGGTTCACCTAATAATCAATTTCAATAAAAAGAAATCTAATA
Source organism: Prosopocoilus inquinatus (assembly GCA_036172665.1). Classification (NCBI taxonomy): domain Eukaryota; kingdom Metazoa; phylum Arthropoda; class Insecta; order Coleoptera; family Lucanidae; genus Prosopocoilus; species Prosopocoilus inquinatus. Next base: position 40,813,790 of record CM069870.1, on the reverse strand, counting down.
AAACAAGTCGTTTTTCAAGAATACCAAAAATTTAGATATCTATCAGCACTGTTACTGTATTTTCACAAATTTAAATTACAAGACACGTCGTGTTCTTGAAAAACGGTTTGTTTTTTTATTTTATTTTTAGTTTGAATTGATTATTAGGTGAACGGAGAAATGATTCGGTGAACTTGAAAATAAAAAAAATAAAAAATAGAACATTTAACACCCAGTATTTCTGCAATGGTTTACTTTAAAACAAAACTAGTACAGTTTTTTACTCAATTTGAATTGATTATCACGTGGGTGAAGTGTTGACATTACGTCGCGGGACACCCTGTATAATAGTAAAACTCACCGAAAACTATTTTTGGAAAAGTTTTCTTGGTTAAAAATGTTAGAACATTCTGAAATATCAAGTGGTCGAATTCCAAACTTAAAACTGACGTGTCGAATGTATGATTCTCCTTGGTAGCATATTGTAGATTACTACTCGATGGCGAGTGCTGATTATCGTAGACAGAGTAGTAACTAAACTTAAGTTCTTTTTTTTAATGGAACACCCTGTATATTATTACGTATTTCGATTCTAAATTAAATTCTAATGGCACTACATATGTAATAAAACTAATAATGTAGATGGTGTCTATAAAATAATTCCTGCTTAATTTTTTTATTTTTGATTTTAGAAAGAAAAAAAGATGAAAGAAGTCGTACAATTTATTTCAGTACTGCTACAGATATTCACAAAAAAACAATTGCTGTGTCGGACACCCAAAAAAATAAACAAAGTTTTGATTTTAAATAAAATAACATTGAATAAAATTTTACCATTAACATATTAAATCGATTTAGATATGTTCTAAAAATTAACGTTTAAGCTAGAAACAAAAATTCGGAAAAATTGAACTTTAAAAAATAACTGAAAATTTAACGTAAAACATATTTAAAGCGTTCTCAATTTTTTTTGCCAAAATGTAAAAGTTTTTAAGATATTTTGAATAATAACTCTTGTATAAATTGGAGTTTTCTATTTCTAAAATTCAAAAATAAAATAAATTAAATAGGAATTATTTTATATACACTTTCTACATTATTAGTTTTATTATATACGTAGTCCCAGTAGAACTTAATTTAGAATGGAAAATCGTAATAATATTTAGGGTGTTCCATTTAAAAAAAAGTTTATCATATCTCGTTTATCCGACCACAAATTGTTTTTCTGTGAGCATACAGTGAAACTTTGAATTAGTCCCTATAAGTTTTGTATTAAACTCTTTTATTATAAACTACGGTTGAATTCTTGGCTTCCGGTTAGAACCACATGTCTCTGATTTCTTCTAGAAGAACTATATTAATTAGTACTTGACTATTCTATTGACTCTAATTATTGTTAATTTTGGAATCTCGATTTCAACGCAAAAAATATATTTATAGAAATAATGTCAAATTACTAACAATATTGAACTTGAATTTCTTTTCCGAAAATATATTCAATTGCTAGTATTATTTATTATCCTTATTAACAACGCATATTTTTAATTTAATATTTAATTCTAAGTTTTAATTAATAATTTTGTAGAAACATAATTAGTGTTACAGCTTATTTACATGAGGACATATTCATTCATAACAAAAACTTTTACAAAATGAAATTTTATTAACATGAATAAAATTCCACTTAGAAAAGATTTAGTAACGGGGTTTGAAATTTATTTTTTTTAATAATTTAAATATTTTCTAATTTATTTAAAAATATTTTTTCTATTATTATTGTTACATCCGTCACGCAAACATATCTATTTTTAGTATCAGTACGCCACCTTGCGTCACAGAACTTGACCGGAAAGTACTCGATCATTCTAGCGTGTTCGGGCAATTGATGGCTCTGCTATATAAGCCGTACTAGAGTGTCTTAAAATAAGAGTGTGGCCATACGGGCGCCATATTTGTTCTAACTTAGGAGGCAAATTTGAAATTAGGCAGGTGTCTGTTGACTTATCCTAATTTGCCATTTTCTTTCTCCGACTATAACCATGACTGCATTTCAAGTAAGAAAAACATAAACGCTTCACTTTTAAGTATATTTATTCATAGAACATAATTACACAACTAAAAAAAGAACAAACAGATATGAAATGAAATAAACATTTATGCTAATATGTAGACAGTAAAACATTTATATAATAAAAATAATTATATAATTTACAGCAAATACCATCGACATACATATCTAATAGAATTTATATTGTATTATAACTGTGATGCCATAAATGTAATGAATCTATTTATTATTTTCATTTTTAGTCGACAATTTAAAATTAGATTCACTGTCTTTTATATTATTACATTTTTCAAAAAGAAAACCTGTCAAATTAATGTTTTTGTTTTTAAGAAATTCAAAATAGTGTCGGAATACAGTTTCTAGCCTCATAAAAAAATTAAATGTTTCCGGATTGCTATAAAATAAACAATTTTTCTTAAAACTTTTCAAAGTAGGCTGTGCTTCTAATGTTGCCTGCTGTACAGGAACTATAGGCTGTGCTTGTAATGCCACCTGCTGTACAAGAATTATAGGCTGTGGAATTGTTCTTTCGGCAAGTGGTTTCCGTTTTTTACAGGCGACTCTTTCTTCTTACTAGTCTCTTGCCATCAGCTCTGGGCTTTTCTCACATTTCAAGTGTAAAAAAAAACCTAAACCACTTTAGATGGTTTGATATGTTTGATACGTTACAGTGTTTATTGTAAAGGTTTAGTTATCACTTTTCATACAGTGCAACGGAGATAAATTATGAAATTGTTGACGTCGCTACATTTTCCGAACATCTTTGGTTCAAAACTACTGAAGCTGAATAAGTTTTTTTACTTTTACATCTCGGATTACTTTATTAATCTATTAATTACTTAATAATATTCTCTATTGCTGTATATGTATCATCCCTACTTCTTTGATTACTTTTAACACACTGGCAAAAGTCGTACCTCACACAGCCATGAATAATTTGAGGGCTCCCAGTCCCTTCGATTTATTTGGTCAGTCCATTGTTTCCTCCTTACACGATCTCGAGGAACAGCTTTCATCAGAAATCCCTACGACGACTGATTCGAACAACCAATTGCAACACACCCAACCATAGTACTGTAAAGAATTGTTTTATAAATACCATAAGTGCATATTTCGATACAGTACTTATAAACCTCATCAGCGTTATTTTGTAAGATCAAGAAAAAACTCTAATTTTTCTGTAACTTTTATTCATTAATAAATGTAGGTATATATTACCCAAAAATAACTTACGAGGTTATAAGAGTACGGACGGTATCAAATTGTTATTTCTTTTTATTAGTTGTTACACAATACTATACTTCTGGGCTAGGATTTTAAAAAGATATTTGTAGTTAATATTAAAAGAAATTCTTACCTTTGTGCCACACTCAATAAATAGCAAAAATTCTTGTCCACGAATTTTACAACTAATTTCTTAGTCAATAACAATAAAGTCAACAACAATGTAAACACTATTATCAAAAACAATTAACTGATTAATCAACAACACTATTAAATAATCACCTTGGTAAGTAAAGTCGAAAATCGCTCGCGACCAATAGAAATCGACTTCACGTATGTCCACACTCTTATTTAAGGCACTCTAGTACGGCTTAGAGTGCCTTAAACAAGAGTGTGGACATACGTGAAGTCGATTTCTATTGGTCGCGAGCGATTTTCGACTTTACTTACCAAGGTCGGTAGCTATATTTGTTCTAAGCGTATTTGATGCGGTAAGAGAAATGTTATTTCATATGGTTATTCGTTAATTTAACCTACATAGAGACTATTGTGACTGTTTAATAGTGTTGATGATTAATCAGGTCATTGTTTTTGGTAATAGTGTATACATTGTTGTTGACTTTATTGTTATTGACTAAGAAATTAATTGTAAAATTCGTGGACAAGAATTTTTGTTATTTATTGAGTGTGTTTTGAATTCCTCAGGTCTTTTTACCTATGATGTGAGTTTTTTTTCCCTCTTACGTTATTTTTTAAAAAGTTATAGCTTTGCCCCAATTGCCCTACTCCTACCAGAATTTCTTTTAATATTAAATACAAACATTTTTTAAAAATCCTAGCCCAGAAGTACAGTATTGTGTAACAACTAATAAAAGAAATGACGTCCATACTCTAAAGCCGGGTACACATCTGCGAGCCGAGCGGCTCATGAGCCGCTCTGCTCGCAAGTCTGTACGCGGTTTTATATGTGACACCCGCGTCCAGACTTGCGAGCAGAGCGGCTCATGAACCGCTCAGCTCGCAGGTCTGTACGCGGCTTTATAACCTCGTAAGTTATTTTTGGGCAATATAAGTACATTTATTAATGAATAAAAGTTACAGAAAAATGAGAGTTTTTTTTTGATCCTGCAAATTAACGTTGATGATGTTTATAAGTATGGTATCAAAATACGCACTATGGTATTTATAAAACAATTTTTTACAGTACTACGGTTGGGTGTGTTGCAATTGGTTGTTCGAATCAGTCATCGCAGGGATTTCTGATGAAAGCTTTTCCTCGAGATCCTGTAAGGAGGAAACAATGGGCTGATCAAATAAATCAAAGGGACTGGGAGCCCACAAATTATTCACGGCTGTGTGAGGTAAGACTTTTGCCAATATATTAAAAGTAATCAAAGAAGTAATGATGATATATGTGCAGCAATAAAGAACATGATTAATTAATTAATAGATTAATAAAGTAATCCTAGATGTAAATATAAATAAAATTATTCAGCATAAAGTAGTTTCAAACCAACGATATAAGTGTTAGTTTACTTCTGTAAATTTTGCGACGTTAACAATTTCATTTGTAGATATTTACAGATTTTCCATTAAAATCTATTGTAGGATTTGAATGTATCCAAAATATATTAAAAGATAACTGTTCATTCAAATAGTCAATGTATTGATGATTTCTCAGAAGCACTGAACTGAAAATACTGAAGCCATGATTGCTATGATTACACCTGAGATCCTAGTTGTCCAGGAATACGAAAAAGAGTTAATTTTCAATTTAATTTATCTCCTTTGCACTGTGTTAAAAGTGATAGATGAACCTTTACAATAAACACTGTAACATGTTAAAAATATGAAACTAACTAAAGTGTGTATCTTTTAGGTACATTTTACACCTAAAATGTGGAAAGAGCAGAGTTGTTGGCAATAGAGTATTAAGAAGAAATGCAGTGCCAACATATTGTTTCGTTTATAGGGTTTAAATTTATTTATTTAAACGAATAAAACACTCGATAAAAACTTAACCGTAATTTAATAAAGCTTAAAAACTAATTTATTTGTAACAATTTATTTACACACTAAAATCTAACTTCGACGGTCGCTAGTTAGAACTCGACTGACTGGTGAGTCAACTTTGGCCGATTTTATATCCTTTGCGGCCGTCTCGAATTCTCCACGCTGGAAGATTCGAGTTTGTTCCATCGCCGGAAAAGTCTAGTCTGTTCGATGTAGACCCCGGTGGCGTGGCAGCCATTGACGCATAACGAACCGACTTCTTGACGCCTTGAGCTAAGCCGGGTGGCGCGCCACACTGCCCCCGTCTTAAAAACGTTTCGTCTCGAAATATTCCTGGTGATAGTCTTGAAGGAGGGTGTCGGAATCTACATGCTGGCCCATTCTTGCAACTTCCCGTCTGGAAGAAGTAGCAGTCTACGGTTTTGCTGTTGCTGACTGTTGCCTGTGGGTGGTGGCTGCAGACTAGGACTTCAATTCCCGTTCTGTGGAAGATGACTTCCAGAATGCTTCGAATTACTCTCCACTCTAGTGCGTCCAATCCGCAGCCCAATTTGGGGATGGCTAACTTCATCTGGTGGTTCTCTAGTAGCTGTCTCCTCAGGCTATATAGGGCTCTTCACATACTTTGATAGTCAGGTTTACCGCTTGATGTCTTCTTAGTGACTAAATAATGCACGTGGCGCCTCCGATCTGCCGTCGAATCGATGATCTGCAGATTCTTGCCTACCACGGGATGCTGTCTTCGGAGCTCCTCGATTTGGCCAAATTTCTTCCTAAACACCTGAGCAATTCCTCTGGACATTTTCAGGTCTTCTGCTACGCAGTGGGCCAGACTGTACTCCAGTGGCACTTTAAAGAGATCTTGTTGCTTCTCCGTGGTCACTCCAAACCGTGCCTTACTTCCTTCAGCGTGATGAGACATGAAGGTTTCGAAGTTCACTTCGGAAACTTGCGCCCTTTTTACTATCCCTTCATCTGCTTCTCCATGGTAAGGGCCTATCCGCTTGAAGTGGATTACTTTAGGTTTGCCATGGGGGACCTTCTTGATGCGGTAAACGACGTCTTTGATTCGTTTCATCACTTTGTAAGGGAGGTCTGCAGTTTTGGGGACAGGCCTCGACGTCTTTGGGGGTTATAAAGCCAGACCAGTGCTCCAGGTTGGTATCCCCCGTGTTGAGCGTTGATGTCATAGTGCTCCTTCATTCGATCGCTGGCCGTCTGTATATTGTGACGCACTTGGTTGTGGATGTCGTCCATTTTCCTGCGTAATTTGCTCACGTAATCTTCGTCGGCAGAGACTTCGCCAGGCTTCACACCAAACTTCAGGTCGCAGGGCAGTCTCGGCTCTCGCCCGAATACCACTTTCGCTGGAGTCTCCCCTGTTGTCTCATGAACAGACGAGCGGTATGCCATTAGAAACAGGGGAATGTACGTGTCCCAGTCCCTCTGATGATCGGAAACGACCTTGGACAAATGTCGGTTGATGGTTCTGTTGAACCTTTCCACCATTCCGTCCGACTGTGGGTGGAGTGCAGTTTTAGTTTTTCGTACGCCGAGCAGAGTACACATGTTCTTGCACAAGGCTGATTCAAAGTTCCTTCCTTGGTCTGAATGCAGTTCCATAGGTGCACCATACCGACTGATCCATTCCCTGACAAGGACTTCCGCAATAGTGACTGCCTCTTGGTTAGGTAGGGCGTAAGCTTCAACCCACTTACTAAAGTAGTCCATTACCACGACGATGTACTTGTTTCCACCATTCGTTTCTGGAAACGGGCCGGCTACATCGATGGCAACTCTCTCAAAAGGACTTCCAACGTTGTACTGTCTCATGGGGGCCTTGCCCCGCCTGTGGGGACCGTTACTGGCTGCGAAGACTGCACACTTTCTGCACCAATCCTTCACGTCTTCCTTGCAGTTCACCCAGTAAAATCTTTCGCGCACCTTCTCCATAGTCTTCTTAACTCTCAGATGCCCTCCCGAAGTTCCATCATGAAGTTCCCTCAGAACTTCTGGCACCCTATTCTTGGGGATTAGTAACTGTGTCTTCTGTTCCATGCCTTCCTGATTCTCTATGCTTCGTCTCAGAATACCACGATCCAACAATATGGAGTCCCACTGTCCCAAGTATTATTTTACGGACGGTGCACATGGTGCCACCTCTTCCTAGGTAGGTCTCGCGTCCCTGCTTTTCCACTCTAGCACTAATTTCAAATCCGGGTCGTTCTCCTGGTCTCTTCGCAGTTCTTCGCCTTGCCATTTGTCGTCAACAATGGCTGTCCTCGCAGTCGTAGCTATTTTCTCGTCCAAACGACTACAGTGCTTACAGTCTTCGGCACAGGGTCTTCTTGACAAAGCATCGGCATTTCGATCGCTAGTTCCTGCCCGATGCTGAATTTCAAAATTGTACTCCTGAAGTCGTTCGATCCATCTTGCAACTTGCCCTTCTGGGTTCTTGAAACGGAGAAGCCATTTTAGAGCGGCATGGTCGGTCCTCAGGAGGAAGCGTCTACCATACAAGTATTTGTAGAAATGTTCTATCGTTTTTACGACGGCTAGCAATTCCTTTCTTGTGGCGTAATAGTTTCGTTCCGGCTTTGATAGGACTTTACTGAGGTAGCCGATCACCTTCTCTTGCCCCTCTTGTATCTGGGAGAGTACGCCACCAATCCCAATGTTGCTAGCATCTGTGTCCACGACAAATTTGCCTTCCGGGAGAGGTTAACTCAGAATAGGAGCACTAATCAAGTACTGCTTTAGTTGTTCAAAACCAATTTGACACTGTTGGTCCCATTCAAATGGACGGTCTTCTTCAGTGAGTTTTGTCAACGGCTTAGCAATGTCTGCAAATCCAGGAACGTAGCGCCGATAGTAAGTGCACAGGCCAAGGAAACTCCTTATTTGGTGTTTATTTCTGGGAGTTGGCCAGTCTTTCACCACCTGAATCTTCTTCACAGGGTCCACGGCGATTCCATTTCCATTAACAATGTGCCCCAGGTAATTCACTTCCTTCTGGAACAGGTGGCACTTCTTGAGGCTAAGCTTTAGTCCAGCTCCGCGAAGCCGTTGGAACACTCCTTCCAAGTTCCTCAGGTGGCCGTCGAACGTTTTTCCCACGACAATTATGTCATCAAGGTACACCAAGCACGTTGTCCAGGACAGACCTTTCAGAAACGTCTCCATTAACATCTCGAATGTCGCTGGAGCATTACATAACCCGAATGGCATCACTGTGAATTGTCACAGACCCACACCAATGGAAAACGCCGTCTTTTCTCGATCTTCAGGCGCCAGCTCCACTTGCCAATATCCACTCTTTAAGTCCAAAGTTGAGAAGATCTTTGAGCCGGCCAGGGTGTCCAGGGTATCATCAATCCGTGGCAGGGGATAGCTGTCCTTCTTGGTAACATTGTTGAGTAACCGGTAGTCTACACAGAACCTGGTGGACCCAACCTGCTTCTTCACAAGCACTACTGGTGACGCCCAAGGGCTGCTTGATGGTTCTATCACATTATCCTTTTCCATCTCGCGAATAATGCGTTCCGCTTCCTCACGCTTCGCCAACGGTAATCGCCTTGGAGCTTCACGGATAGGTCTTTCTTCTCCAGTCTCTATTTTGTGTTTCACGACATCAGTTCTTCCCTTGGATCCATTTTCTACCTCGAATACATCTTGATAACGGCCGATCAGATTCTTTGCTTTTGTCTTCTGGTCTGGAGTCAATTTCTGAGCTGTTGACATAATCATTTCCCATAACTTCATTGGGACTTTCGCTTCTGGCACGTTTGTTTCAAGTTGGCGGGAGATGGAGGACACCATGGTGCAGCTTCCCAAGATGGTTCCTTTCTTGATATTGACGGAGAAACATTGACGTTCATCAGGCGGACAGGTACTTCCTTCTTCGCCGTGAACAACATTTATCCGACGAGGACTCCTCTTCCAATCCTCTGATCATCAGTATTAGGTTCAACCATAATGACTTGCCCATCTTGAAAAACACCGTCCAGTTTTGCGTCGACGATAACCTCAGTCCTGCTGGGTAATACAACGTCTTCAGCGAGGACTGAGTAGTTGCATTATGGTTGAACCTAATACTGATGATCAAAGGATTGGAAGAGGAGTCCTCGTTGGGAAAATGTTGTTGACGGCGAAGAAGGAAGTACCTGTCCGCCTGATGAACGTCAATTGTTTCTCCGTTGATGTAGAACCAACTCCTCATTATTGACCGCCATCACGCCACGCTTTAAGTCCAATCGGAACCCGTGGGCACACATGACGTCCATGCCCTCGTCCTCTATATCTGCCACCAGTGCACGGTGTTTTATTGGAGTTGAACCAATGGTGATGATAACCTCTACTTCACCGTGGACAGTTGCTGATGTCCAGTTGCAGTTTTCAGTTTCCACTTGGTCGGCTCGGTGCGTCCAGATGACTTAATGACGTCGGGTTTTAGGATGGTCTTCGTCGCACCCGTATCCAATAACATGGTGTGAGGAATGTCATCAATGATAACATCCACGAAGACACTGCTGGTTAACTGCCGTAGGGATATTACTTGTTTGGATTGCGTCTTTGGGGGCCTTTGAATACGGGTCGGCGTCTGCCCCTCTGCACCGACCCGGCTTAGTTTAACTGTGGCTTCCTTGGATCCTGTCTGGGCTTTGGACATCGCCTGCGAACATGTCCTTCCTCCTGGCCACACCAGCGGCTTCTTCTGCTAGAAGACCTGTTCCACAATGCGGCGAACATCCTCGGCGGTGGTATATTCCCTGGGTCGCTCCTTTATAGCAGATCCCACCTTGGAGTTAGCGGATTCTTCCTCTTCTTCCTCTTGGAAGTCCATAGCCGCTCGCACCTTGACATGCCCTCTTGAAACTCGTCTCGCCGCTTCAAATTCCAAGGCATAAGCCAATGCGTTCTTGGACGTCTTCGGATGGGTCATTTTCAATGCCTGCTGGTTGTCTGGGTCACGGATTCCATCTATGAAGGTCTGCACCGTCAAACATTTGAGGAATTCAACAGGAGCTGTGGGATATGCCAACTGGGCCAGACGCGCTACGTCCGCTTCGAATTCCTGAAGACTTTCTCCGGATTTCTAATAGCGATTCATCAACTGCGCATGGTATACCTCGGTCAGATGGGCCTGTCCGTAACGCATTTCCATCCTATTCACAAGCTTGTCGAAGTCTTCTTGTTCCTCTGGCGGCATCGTCTGTAGCACGTCGATAGCGTCCCCTCTCAAGGCCACAATTAACGAAGTGGCTTTTTCGCTGGCCGTCCATCTGTTCGCCTTTGCTGCCGCTTCGAACTGTTTGAAGTAGTTGGGCCAAGAAGACTCCATCGAACGTTGGTGGTTTTATTTTCAATTTCGAATTTTCTGCTGGTCCTTCCATAATTCGGGTTTCATTATTTTCTAGTACTTCTACTGGTGGCTGATCCCCGAACACTCGCAACCCCGCCATGATTTGTTCCAGAGTTTTGATTTTGTTATCTTGCTGGAATATTATTTCTTCCACATTTTCTTGCAGGTTTCTTGTTTCTTCCGATATTTTTACCACTAGTTTTTATCTTCGAGTCCTTTCGTCTGTTCTAGAAATTCACCCTTCAAATTTCCGGACTGTTCTAGAAGTTTCTCGTCGAAATTTCTGGATTGCTCTAGAAATTTCTCGTCTAAGTCTCTAGATTGTTCCAACAATTTATTTTGTAATTTGTCGAAATTTCCAGATTGTTCTAGAAGCTTCTCCTCTAAATTTCTGGATTGTTCTCGAAGCTTCTCTAAATTTCCAGACTGTTCTTGAAATTTCTCGTCCAAATTGCTGGATTGTTCTCGAAGTTCGTCCTTGAATTTTCCAGATTGTTCTAGAAACTTCTCGTCCAAATTTCTGGATTGTTCTCGAAGTTCTTCCTTGAAATTTCCAGATTGTTCTAGAAGCTTTTTCTCTAAATTTCCAGACTGTTCTTGAAACTTCTCGTCCAAATTTCTGGATTGTTCTCGAAGTTCGTCCTTGAAATTTCCAGACTGTTCTTGAAACTTCTCGTCCAAATTTCTGGATTGTTCTCGAAATTCATCCTTCAAGATTTTATTAAAATCGACGGGACCACACGAAATTTCGAAAAGGAACGTCTCTGGATCTTCACCAGCTGTCAACAAATCGCATCGGAGACGCTGTTGAAGTGCGCCTTTCAAACCACCGGTTTCTAACTCGTTCTTCCAATTAGGTTTTTAATTCGGCCACTTTTAAGTCTTTCAACAACACTTTTCTCGTAGCCATTGTTTTTTTCCGATACTGTACTTATTTAATAACCTGATTAAATTTAATTTACTTTAAATTGTTTATTTATTTGCAGAAACCCGCATACCGACACCACTGTTACGTTTATAGGGTTTAAATTTATTTATTTAAACGAATAAAACACTTGATAAAAACTTAACCGTAATTTAATAAAGCTTAAAAACTAATTTATTTGTAACAATTTATTTACACACTAAAATCTCACTTCGACGGTCGCTAGTTAGAACTCGACTGACTGGTGAGTCAACTTTGGCCGATTTTATATCCTTTGCGGCCGTCTCGAATTCTCCACGCTGGAAGATTCGAGTTTGTTCCATCGCCGGAAAAGTCTAGTCTGTTCGATGTAGACCCCGGAGGCGTGGCAGCCAATGACGCATAACGAACCGACTTCTTGACGCCTTGAGCTAAGCCGGTTGGCGCGCCACAATATTTAACTATAGTCAGGAGTCACCTTTGAAAAAACGGACACCACTTGCCGAAAGAACAATTCCACAGCCTACAGTTTATTTACACATTTATTTTTTTTATGAAGCTAGAAATTGTATTCCGACAGTATTTTGAATTTGTTAAAAATAAAAACATTGATTTGACAGGTTCTTTTATAGAATCTATGAAGTCTATTCTGTAACATTGATATGGACTTGATATTGCTATGTTTCAAGTGACCTTGCAAAATTGGTATTCTGTAAATAGTTTCGTAACAACTTGCAATCCGTTTCAAGTGTGATCTCGAGTTAATATGCATTTTTTTTCAATTGCGGTCGGCAATCGGCGTGAAATGTTATGAAATCGTAACAATTTCTCTTTAATTATTGAAGACCATATCAATTGACATGCAAGTCAATGTTACAGAATAGCCCTGATTATAACAAACAGTGAATTCATTTTAAATTCTCATCGACTAAAAATAATAAAAATATTCATTACATTTAGACTAAAAATTTATATATATATATATATATGCTGTAGTATTCTTCCGGGTAGTACTCCGCGTTGAGTTCTCTAAAGAACTATTTGTCTTCTGACAACGTTTCGGCAAGGTCTCACTTGCCATCTTCAGGTCTTCGCTGCTGCTTGCCTGCTTCTGCTCCTCGTCGTTACTCGAGTCACAGTGGCTTCTGGTCGCGCTGGTGGTGGTTTAAGTACCGTGTTGCGGTCACGCGTCGTTACGCTTGGTGGTTTTTCCGCTTGACTTCTTGTTGTTGGTTGATTGGGTCGTGCCTGTTGACTGCTTTCTCCTAATCCTGATGGTCCGGGGTTCGTTGGTTTCTGGCTTCGGGTTACTGGTCCTCGACGGTCGGTGGATTTTTGGATCACTGGCCTCCAGGTGGGTGGTAGTCGTAAGGCATCATCTCTGGTGTTTAAGTTCATCTGATGTTTCTCGATTTCTATCGCTTCTCGGATGATGCGTTTGGTCTTGTGTTCTACGCTGGCAATTGTTCTGGTGTTGTCGAAATCTATTTTGTGTGAAGTCGCTTTTACGTGTTGTGCCAATGATGATGTTTTCTCGTCCTTCTCGACGGCCTTTCGATGTTCTTCTCTCCTGACGCTTATTTTTCTATTTGTTTGGCCTATGTAGACCTTGTCGCAATCTTGACAGGGAATTCCGTACACGCCTTGGCTTTCCAGTTGTATTTTAGTTTTGACTGTTGGCAGGATGTTTCCAATTTTCTTGTCGGTGTTGAATGATGTCCGGATATTGTGTTTCTTGAGTATTCTGCTGATCTTCTCTGTTGTCCCTTTAACAAATGGTAGGCATGCTGTTCCTACTATATCTTTTTCCTCTTCCTGTGTCTTGGGTTTGCGTTGGTGTTCGGCTTTCCTGATTTGTTTGTCCTGATATCCATTTTTTATTAAAGATGAGCGGATTTTCTTCATTTCTTCTACCTTGTTTTCTGAGTCAGCCAATCTTTGGGACCGGGTGACGAGGGTCCTTACCACTGATTGCAATTGTGCTGGATGGTGATGTGATTGTGCGTTCAGGTACCGTTCCGTGTGGGTTGGTTTTCGGTATACGGAATGTCCAAGGCTTCCATCTGGTTTTTTCTTTATAAGTACATCGAGGAATGGAAGTTCGTTGTTTTCTTCGATTTCCATCGTGAACTTGATCTTCGGATGGATTTCATTCAGGTGTTGCAGAAATCTTCGTAGTTGTTCTTCTCCATGCTTCCATATTATGAAGGTGTCGTCCATATATCTGAGCCACAGGTGTGGTTTGTGACTTGCGGTATCGATGGCCCGTACTTCGAAATCCTCCATGAATAAGTTGGCGATTACAGGAGATAATGCTGAATGGAGGATGCAATTGCAATTTTTCCAGCGAAAGATACCGGCTCCTGATACCGGCGCGAGTCGTAATTCGACATGTGATGTCGCAGAGCCAGGCAACCGGCCTTACGCGTGACGTTTTCGCATTGCGCGGTCTAATGTTTTACGGGAAATTGCAAAAAAACGTACTTTCCCGAGAAAAACGGCGAGATTAATTACGTCTGCAGTGCACCTGAGTTAAATTATACCTATTTGTACCAGATAGAGTAACAATTACGGTCGCAATTTATTATCAATTTTTGCGCGCGCAATTTCGTTTTTGGCGCGTAAAGAGTCCGTGCATCGTTCGACATTCCATCGAATTATTGAAAATTCTAGGGGAGAACAACTTTTTGGACTTCATATCCTTAAAGCGCAAGGTTCACTCTATCCACTTGTGAAAATTCACGTTTTCGCGTTGTTTATTAAGAAAATTATGCGTGTTTACGTTAACACGTGCGGCTTACGGGAGTTTTCGATTTTGCGAAATAACAAAAAATTCTAGGCAGGAACAACTTTAAGGGCTCCACATCGCCAATGCACATGTATTGATCTAAGCACCTGTGCAATTGCAAAAGTTTGCGTTGCGGAATAAAAAAGTACAATTTGTTTACGAGTTGGCAGGTCTTATGACATCTGTCGTGGATGTAGGCGTTCTCGGTCGTGAATGCAATTCGATATTTCTGTCGTTTTCGATGTTTCTGTTTTACTGTATAGACTCTCTGATGTCCTTACGATGATTTTATACCTCGTGAATGCATTATTTCATTAAATACAAGTGAAAATGGAAAGAAAACGAGACGCGTTTCCTTATCCCCCACCCCTGTCTGCACTTTCCCGCCGTTTCTTGGTGGGATATCAATAAAAAAACCTGCTGGAGGGAAACTCTGCGGACTTCAATACACGGGGGTGCATATCTATTGCCACAGTTTTAAACGCAATTATAATTCCCCCCATGTCGCTGGGATGGCAGTGATGGCAATCTATTTATAGTAATCTATAATCCTTAGAAAAATTTTGTGCAAATCGTTTTTGATTGCAGTGAGAACCTCGAGCAGCCTCTGGACAGCTGTTTCAGCCCTGCTTGGGGCTTCTTCAGCAGAAACGTAGCTCGACATTCCCACTGCAGACCAAAAACGACTTGCCCAATTTATTCGCAAATGCGATGTAAGAATGATGAACATATAAAATAGCGACATCTTACTATCGCTTTTTGACCTAACATTGCAGTAGGATAGACAAATTGAGGCGGGATTTGCTCCTAATGAGTCCCCCATGCAAGGCGGCCATGCTTGCTGTCAAAGCATAATGAAAGATTTTAGAAAAATTTTGTGCAAATCGTTTTTGATTGCAGTGAGAACCTCGAGCAGCCTCTGGACAGCTGATTCAGCCCTGCTTGGGGCTTCTTCAGCAGAAACGTAGCTCGACATTCCCACTGCAGACCAAAAACGACTTGCCCAATTTATTCGCAAATGCGATGTAAGAATGATGAACATATAAAATAGCGACATCTTACTATCGCTTTTTGACCTAACATTGCAGTAGGATAGACAAATTGAAGCGGGATTTGCTCCTAATGAGTCCCCCATGCAAGGCGGCCATGCTTGCAAGTCGTTTTTGGTCTGCAGTGGGAATGTCGAGCTACGTTTCTGCTGAAGAAGCCCCAAGCAGGGCTGAAACAGCTGTCCAGAGGCTGCTCGAGGTTCTCACTGCAATCAAAAACGATTTGCACAAAATTTTTCTAAAATCTTTCATTATGCTTTGACAGCAAGCATGGCCGCCTTGCATGGGGGACTCATTAGGAGCAAATCCCGCTTCAATTTGTCTATCCTACTCAAAAAGCGATAGTAAGATGTCGCTATTTTATATGTTTATAATCCTTAGAATATTTTTAAGTTACCATGGTTACCTTTTATTGATTTTGAAAAGTTTGGAATCGGTTGTCAGAAGCCAAAGTACCGTGCCTTCAATTGAATTCCTCATTAAAGTGGGCTATGATTTCAGTGTTTTTTTTCTCTTAAGATTTGCAGCACTGGTAGCTGTTCAATCACAGTATAGACATTAATCAGTAGGGACAGCTTCTGTCGGCACCTTTGAAGTTCATACTACAATTTTCCGAACCTATGTTGGCGGGCAGTCATTCTATTAGAATGACTGCCCGCCAAGATAGGTTCGAATGATTCTAATGCTACCAGATGTCGCTACTTGAAAAACTTATTTATTTCGTAAGATATACTTCTTATTTTAAAAAGCAAAAGCTTGTTTTATTAGAAAAATTACAAGTGAGCTCAAAATAGTCGAAACATGATGAAATTCGATAAGATAATCTAATGGTTAATTATGCACCAAAACAGCTGATCGGTAATTGACGGTCATATTGAATGTGTGCCGGAATTCTGGCGGAACGTCCGTTTCTTGGCCATGTTCAGGTGATCACCGAGCCTGAATGCAGACCCTGATGCAGACTCAGCATATTGAAAGTTAACAACTCGTGTTCTAAAGGGTTAATGTGATAATACTAGCTGCTGAAGCTTGGCACTCCAAAAGCATGTCTGTTCAATAGCTATGTTGAATTAATAACTCAGCTTCTGTGGTTACCTGAACGAGGCCATCAACCATTGACCGTTGCGCCGCGCTCGGCCGCTTGATGAATGCCCGCTGATTTCGCACATGCGCTCTCAGAAACGGTAAGAGCGAAAAGCCCAAGCTGTCCATACTGATTGATGTGTATACTGTGGTTCAATTATTTAATTAAACAAATGTCAATTTGACACTGTATTTTCAATTAATTCAAAATGTTAGAATTACAGCAGAAAATATTTATTGTTGAAAGTTATTTTCAAACCGGTAGAATAGAAAATGGGCAGTTAGTTTATTCAATTAATGAGTGTGTACAGATGTTTCGACAGCAGTTTCCTAATTTTGCTATTACTTATGAACAGCTAGTTAAACATATCCATGCTTGTGTTCTTAAATTTTGTGAAACAGGATCACTTGGTCGCAAAACAGGGAGCGGAGCAGCTAAGAAAAGGACTGCAGCCCGCATTGAAGATGTTCGGGATCGAACGGAACACTCTCCCAAGAAATCTATTGAGAAACTTTCACAAGAAGTTCAGCTATCAGTAGGAACATGTCACACTATTCTTAAAAAAGACTTAAAGCTTTATCCATATAAGAATCTAGCAGTCCACGAACTCAGGTCAGTAGATTTTCACAGAAGAACAGAATATTGTCAGTGGTTTCCTGATAACTTAAACAACGACGACATTCTTGACAAGTGTTTCTTTTCCGATGAGGCCTGGTTTCATCTCTCAGGGTATTTAAATAAATAGAATATGAGAATATGGTCAGCAGAAAATCCCCATGAATTTGTGGAAACTCCATTACATCCATTAAAAATTGGTGTTTGGCTAGCAGTGTCAAGAAGGCATATCATCGGACCAATATTTTTTAACGACTCAGTAACTGTTGAAAGATACCGAAATGAGTTATTAGAACCTTTCATTAATCAACTACATGATAATGAACTTACAGAAGGGTTTTGTCAGCAAGACAATGCTACTGCCCACACAGCTCATCAAACATAGACTTTCCTGCAGCAGTTTTTCGATAATCGGATTGCGAATTTTCCTGCAAGGTCTCCGGATCTCAATTATAGATTACTTCATTTGTCCGCAAATGAGAAACACAGTTTTTAGAACTATGCGTCACACAATCGAAGAACGTCGTGCGGGCATTACAGATATGTATGCTAACATAACCCCCGAACACTTAGCAAACGGGTTTGAAAACATGAAACGCAGAGTACGTTTATGTATTCAAGCTGAAGGAGAGCACTTTGAGCATCTACTTTAAACTTTAATGTTGTGTTTTTATTTTATGTTATGATCAGTACTGACATATAATGACAACTGTTTTCTCTAGAATATGTGTCGCCAACTTCATAAAAAAATCACAGCTTACTTTAATGAGGAATTCAATTGAAGGCACGGTATTAATTCGATTTTTTTCTTTAATAATCACGGCCGCGCGGCCTTATTAAGCGCCGGAGCGAAAAATAATATGAGCAAATGTGGTCGTAATTTATAAAAAGAATATCACAAATTGTCCGTTTATTCTTCTGGAATAGCCCTAAACTAATATCTTGGGCAAGAATGCAGCTAAATGTATTAGATCAGGCCTGGGCATAAAATACGAGAAGAGCGAGGATATAGTATCCCCCACTATTCGACAGGCGTCAATGAAACGTCGACATGAATGAGCCAGCCTACCAGCCGATCGTGTACCAACAGAAGTTATAAAACGTGTGGCTTTCGTGAAATACAAACATGAACCAAAATTATGAACTTAAGTATCTGTGTTTTATAAACAGTACACATAATGCAAAATGTATTATTTATATGATATTGCTCGTCACTACAACATTTTCCATAAAGAACATTATCTATATAAGTTTCGTATATCGTTGGTTGTTGAAATTGAAGCGTCAGCGTCAAGCGGAAACCGGCACTGCCTGTGCGATGATAGAAGGAGAATATACCCAGACATATTCCCCTCGCATGATTAGGCCTGTATTAGATTATTTAATTATTTATTTTCTGAACAATACTTAAACCGTTAACGCAGAAATATTTTTAAATTACGCGCCTTTTTTTATTTTAATTCCCCCCAGGCCGCGTGAGGCGCGCATTTTGTTGCTCCCACGATATAGAGAACACTGGTACGCTCACTCGCCGGCATTTTCAGTTTAAAATTTTGAGCAAGTTGAGTAGTTTGTAGAAATTCGCTAGATGGCAGAACCGTATCGCGGACTGTCATTTTTATCAAATTCCGCAGCCGGTTCTTGTGGGGCTCTTGTTCTATACAGGGTGTTCAAGGGAAGCTGCTACAATAGCTAACTCTCTTATTTGTATTTTTACGAAGTAACTTAAATTAGAATAGTTTTAGGACCTTTCTTTCCTCTTCGGTTTTATGGTACTTTCAAAAAAACAAATGACAATCAGGTTTTCGTGATTTTCAATTGTTTTCAATTTTTTTTAATGGAATGTTAGGTTTTTTATCATCGCATCGCGTTCAGGATGTCAAATTAATTATGTCTCTAAAATATCATCTCCCAAAGTCTACTATTTTAGAAATGATTTAGTAACAAAATCTTGGTGTTCACGGGAAATGGCTACAATAGCTATTTTTTTTATTTGAAGTTTCACGAAGTAGCTTAAATAAGAAAAGTTTCAGGACCTTCCCTGCTCGATTTTATGGTACCTTTGCAAAAGCAAATGACTATCAGGTTTCTGAGATTTTCAATTGTTTTCAACTTTTGTTTTTTTTTATCATGAAATCGCATTCAGGATGTCAAATTAAGTATGTCTGCAAAATAATATCTCTCAAAACAGAATATTTCATAAATAATCCTTATAATAAGTCTTGATATTCGCCGGAAGAAGTGTATCGTTACGATAGTCTTTAATCACGAATACAATATTGTACGCGTTGAAACAAGAGAATAAAGGAAGTGTGTTCAAACTGTCGGACCTTTGTGAACTGTTACGATTCAAAATTTGTTTAAATTTAGTTCAAACTAAAAACTCTTGGGTCCAAATATTGAAAGCGCGACATGTTTAAATGTCTAATATAGGAGGGGAATATTTTAGAGAAATACTTAATTTGACATCCTGAACACGATACGCTAATAAAAAATATAATGTTCCATTTTAATGAAAATCTCGAAAATCTGTCATTTGTTTCTCCGAGGGTACCATAAAATGGAGCAGAGAAGGTCCTGAAACTTTCCTGATTTAAGCTGCTTCGCAAAATTTCAAATAAAAAAGTTAGCTATTGTAGCCATTTCCCGTGAACACCAAGATTTTGTTACTAAATCATTTCTAAAATAGTAGACTTTGGGAGATGATATTTTAGAGACATAATTAATTTGACATCCTGAACGCGATGCGATGATAAAAAACCTAACATTCCATTAAAAAAAATTGAAAACAATTGAAAATCACGAAAACCTGATTGTCATTTGTTTTTTTGAAAGTACCATAAAACCGAAGAGGAAAGGTCCTAAAACTTTCCTAATTTAAGTTACTTCATAAAAATTCAAATAAGAAAGTTAACTATTGTAGCGGCTTCCCATGAACAGCCTGTATAGGCTCTTGTGGTAAACACAAAACACATGGGCAGAGATAAACAGAGGTAAAAAGTACGCAACAATCTGCTTTGAGGTTAGATACTACATTTTAAATTTTCATGAAAAACATAACCTGTGTTATGAAATGAATCTGTCGGTTGAAGAAACGAAGCAAGAAATTTTGAGAGGTCTGTCGTCGAGAGAAATTGCAGGGAATCTGGTAACAAAAGCTTATCAAGATATCGAGGAGTTATATAAAGACTTTTTAGTGGCGGAGAAATTGGCAGTTGGACGACGTGAAGTACGAGTTAAAAACATTGACAGAAACTTAAGTGGTAATAACTACAAGAAAGGAGAAAAACTGACTATGACTGGACCAAGTGCGTTGTTACAATTGTGGAAAAGCAGGACATATTTCTAAAGACTGTGGTGAGCCAAAACCAGAAGAGAGAGCCAATTCCCATGTAAATTTTTTGTCCACGTAATATGACGTAGTACTACTTTGTAACGTATTTATCTGTTGCGATGGCGCCACTATTCTACGTGCGCTTTTTACGCGCCTTTTTAATTTAAATAATTCTTTAGGTTTTCTTCTCCATACATTCATTTAAGTAATACGTTATATTCTGCAAAGTCTCTAATATGCTGTAATATACATTACAAGTCTTTACAGAATATAACGTATTACCTAAATGAATGTGTGGAGAAGAAAACCTAATGAAATGGAAATGGAGATGCTTTCAAAATTGCAATTCAATACATTCTTTCTTTATCCGTACACATTATTTTTGACTTGAAGTGCGAATATCTTCAAAATTACTGCAAATTAAACTTTCTTTTAACAATTTTTATTCAGAATACTGTACTTTGACCACCTTTAAATTTTATAAATCAGCTAATCACTCACACATAATAATACTTGTTACACTTTAATAAAATTATTTAAAGTGATTGTTTCATAGTTGTAGTTCCTACCTTCTGCACTTTCATTTCTATTAAAATGATGAATTGTCTCGGTAGATAATACGATGTAGGATACAGGTTAAGTCTTCGTATTAATTTAATCTTCCTGCATTCATGTCCTGGACACACATATCTGTAACAATTTATATTGTAACAGAAGAAATAATTATCTAAATAATTATCTAAGATCCATACAATACAAGGAAAAACCTTGATCGATAACTTTGCACATAATTACATAATAATCCGGCAATAGAGAAAAATGAATCATCGAAAGCTTCAAGAACACAGCAAGACGTCAATCGATCACGCAGCAGAAAGTAGGTCAACTCCAGGCATATATACCGAGAGATTTTCCGATAGCAAGAGAGAAGTCATCGATATACTGATTATAGTGCGAGAACGATGTATGTCGTCCGTAATAGTGCTTCTGACATGTAAGTGTATCTTATACTTTTTAAATAAATGTACTTGATATTTTTTGTCCTATATTAATTCAGCTACGCAACCCCTAATACGTTACTTCTTGGTAAAAACCAGATTACCAATAAGCCAACGTTACATTTGGTGGAGTGCGCCTCAAATCTCAAATTTAATAATGTTTTTGCCGAAAACTTGTATTTTAATTACAATTTTTTAATTTAATAATGAATTTTGTCGCAATAATTGTTTTTAGCTTTCACTATGCACTTTTTTTTAATTAAATACATAATATTTAAATGTAATCACAAATATTATTCAATGATTAAATTTCTTTTAGAATTTTTGTTCATAGTCGCAATTCTATTTTGGAAAAATTTAATGTGGCAATTTGAAGCATATATAAATATATATAATATTTGAATACGTTTTCTTTAATTCGACATGATTAATGAATATTAATTACCTCTAATTTTTAATATAAATTATTATATTTTTTGTGATTTCCAAAATTTTAAATATTTTGCATTTTACGATATTTAAATGTTTTTTTAATGCAATTTTTAATCAAGTTCGTCGTATATTTTAACCAGCAATTTCAATTTTTCTAGAAAAAAAAAAGTGAAAAATAGGAACGCGTACAAAACAGTCAATTTTAATTATCCAGAAACTAATTGTTTTAATTTCCACGAGATCAAGAATTTTTCTTTTATTACTATATTGAAATTTACTTGTTAACGAATCGCGTTATCATGAACGAAGCTCAGAACGCTCGTGTCACAGTTGCTCTAGCGCGAGAGGCAAATAAGAATTCCAAATTTCCAAAATTCGTTAGTCCTGAAATTTTTATACCAGCATTATCAAATGTAATTGAATTTATAAAAGATTTTGAAAAATGTGCTGATAGCAATGGTTGGTCAGATCAGCATAAAATAATTTTTTTTGGCATATTTCTTCACAGAGCAGCAAATACATGGTACAAAAATTATTTTTCAGCTAGGGAAAATAAAAATAAAACTTGGGGCGACATTAGCCGTGATTTTAGCGAAGAATTTAATATTGCATATAATATTCGAGAACTTAAACTTCTATTATTAAAACGAAAACAAAGAGAAGGCGAAGATATTTTGAAATATATGTACGAAATTTTAGAAATGTGTAATGATTTAAATCCAAAAATGCCATTTAACCAAATTTTGGATTATTTTGAAAATGGACTGCATCCTATTTATGTGATACAGTTTGCATTATTTTCAAATCCTGAGATGACTTTAAAACATTTTAAAGCAATCGTAGCAAAAATAAGTGAAACGCGAAAACGAGTTGTCGCGTCGTGTTTAAAAAATTCTGAATCATTTTTTCAAGGTAATAGCACATCTGTAAGTAGTGCATCTATAAATAAATATATAAATAAAGCTGAAAGTAATCGCACACGCAAGTACAAAATCACTTGCTTTGTTTGTAAAAGATCCGGTCATTTTTCATACGAGTGTAATTACAAAAAATCGCAAAAGATAAATAATACTCGGAAATTTGACGATAATCGGCGACGGCCTGAACAAGTTGTTGGACATCACACATTAAATTTGCATGGGTTTGCAAGAAATAAGCTGAGACAACGTTTCTCTCTTCGGATGGAATTCACCTCAGCGAAAACAGGAACAAATGTTAACTCTCTCGGATCATCCGGAGTAGTAAAAGTTCCAGGTGTCTTATTTAAGAAGGCAATAAATATAATTGATACAGGCGCGCAAAATAACGTAATTAGTTCAGAGTTTGTAAATCGGTACATTCCTTTAAAAAAGGCAGTTCACATAATTACGGCGGGAAACGAAACGATTAAAGTAATCGGTAAAACAATGATAAAGTTGCAAATTTCTAAAGAAATTTTTTCAACAGATGTACTAGTAGTCCGTAAACTTCCGAAACCTTTAATCCTCGGAACACAATTTTTAACCCAGAGTGATGCAATAATTAACTTCTCTCGAAATTGTTTGGAACTTCATAGTAATACACGCGTTCCCTTTCTAAACACCAAAAATAGTTTAGATAATTTCTATTTAAAACAACTCAAACATCACATACGTAGTTCGGGTGTTTCT
The DNA here is from genome assembly GCA_036172665.1 of Prosopocoilus inquinatus. Classification (NCBI taxonomy): domain Eukaryota; kingdom Metazoa; phylum Arthropoda; class Insecta; order Coleoptera; family Lucanidae; genus Prosopocoilus; species Prosopocoilus inquinatus. Next base: position 40,790,291 of record CM069870.1, on the reverse strand, counting down.
AACGAAACTAATAAAATAAAAGTACCCCTGAAAAATGATGTTGATGTTGTTGAATGAATCACAATTTGTCGAAGTAAATTCCACAATTACGGAATTCCCTAAAAATTTAAACTTGCATAATTTTATTCAGCGTGAAGGTTTTTTGCTTTCGAAACATCTAATAATAACAAAAAATCCATTTTCTGTAAAACAAAGGGTAATGGTCGAATTAAAAAATATAAGCAAAGTACCATCAAAATTATTTGCAAATACAAATATTGGTTATTTAGAAAAGGCGTGTCAAACAAATTTAAGAAGTAACACACATTCCGCAATTCCTTCAGAATCTCGAAATTCTGAACTTTTTAATCACTTTAGTTTAACTAAAAACGGCACGTTATCTTCACATCACAACCGGAATTTTTCTAAAGGCGAAGGGAAGCCAAATATTAATAAAAACAACAGAAAGCCCCAAATTTTTCACAAAAAAGATCAAGTCCGAATAAATAATAAATCGAGGAATAATTTTCAAGAAAAAAATTTTACAGATTATAAGTCTATTCGAGCACGTCGTATAAGAAAAAGACTAAACAGCCTCAAGAGAAATTGAATCCAAATTACAACCATCGTCGACATTTAAAATTTCAAAACAGAAATAAAGTAGAAATGCTCACACCTACACACATCAGATCAAAATGAGAAATTAATTTTACGTCAGAATGTATGGCAAAATTATAAGAATGCACATAACGTTAAGTTTCGATAAAAATTCAAAAATCATGAGGAACATATTGTGTAATATCCTACTATGGTTTCAGTTTAATTGAGGGTATTTTTTTATCCCCTAAAACTGGTTAATTTCTTTGAACTAAATTTACTTTATGTGTTTGTTGGTAACATGGTAGCATGACTACAGAGTGCAATGAATGTTTGTTCCTCCACTGCCCCTCCACCGAAGTTTGGATCGAGGAAAAGTTAAAAGAGCTTGAAAATAAGAAGGACGATTCTCAGGTTCAGGTTCAGGTTGAGAAAGAATCCAAATCACTTTCCAATCAGGATGTTGAGAATGGCGTTCCTAGTGCACCGTCGTCTAAATAATAATTTATTTATATCATTGGTTTGAAATTAAACGTTCTGACCTTTACTTAGTGTTGATTCATATCGTCAAATCACTCCAGTACACTTTATTCCAACATTTCACTAAAACAAGAACAGTAGAGATTTTATACACAAAATATAAAGTGAAAATAAAACCTAAGCGGGAGATAACAAAACAATATAATCAGAATAAAAACATTTTTTTTGACTCATGGCAGCCTCCCCAAAAGTAAATTGTATATCCTCTCACTTTTTATCGGTCTATAAATGCTATTTATTTTTTTTTACAGAAATTTACTCCTGACAATCGACTTATTGATGTACCAATGCAGACTTCGCTTTTTATACAATATATGTTGAACTTGTGTATTATATGATTTCAGATGTAAAATTACAACCAATCCATCAACAATATGTTTTATTTCAAGAAAACCTACGATATCTAAATAATTTAAAGAATTATCTCTGTTCATAAACAACATTGCTTTGTTTATGACATTGCAGATGAAAAAAAAGGTATACCTAGAAAAAAGAATGAGCTAGTTAAATAAATCAATTGAATTTAAGAATGTTACATTTGGTGAAGCGCCGTAACCAATTAATTGAATTTCAGAATTCTCAAAAATGCTCTTAAAGTTTAAAAGAATAACTGGGGATAGATAAATAAATAAATGAAGTTATTCAAATTTAATAGTTTATCCAAGTACGAGTGCGAAATAGGCCTTAATCGCCCCGTCCTGGGATAATCTGTGTTTCTTTCCTGTACATAATTTTCTTTTTTATTATTTCACACTGTGCACAGATTGAGTACCCAAGAATCGATTCTGTGTTTTCATTTATCATAATTGTTTTAGTAAATATATAATTAAGATATGTTTATATGTATAGAATTTCTTAATTTCTTAATTCTTAATTTATATTTAGGAGTCTTATTTTTATATAGTAGCAATCGTAACTGTTTAAATTTTCATTGCATTTTGATACATCGAGTTGCAATTCTAGTCATCATTTGTACGATTATTATCTGATTATTTAAGGAAACAATTCTCTAGTAAAGTAACTTATTTCTATTTTTAAGAAAGTTATTGTAATCTTCCAGATTATGAAGTTTCAAAAAGCAATTACATACACTTGTAAATGTTAATTTTTTAACTGTAACAAATATTTGTCCACTGACATATAGGAATGTGTACTTGTCAACCTGAAAATTTTCGCAGATTGGAAGAATACATTTGCCGTTGCTAATCCCTATCCCAAAGAAGCATTAGGAAAACTACGAATCGCCAGCATAGCTCAACATCCTCAGCGACACAAGACGTTTGTCAGCTACAACGCTCGTGTTGTTAGCCTTACTTGGTGGCTCACTACCAGAACCAGGAACTAGGGTTATAACCACTGCGACTCTAACCACATCAACCCTAAAGAACCTAAAGAACCACCAACAGCTACGGAGCAATTCTTGCCGCAACGCCTTGTTAATATTCCGACGTTGCTATTTCTTTGATTACATAGAGTATTCGCCGAACTCGTTGGTTCCAGCAGACATACTCATCAATCTGTAATGAGTAGTAAACTCCGCCCCTCACCAGAAATGATGAACTTCGCCAAGCCAGTCGCCACACTTTTGGATTGACTGAACTTCCTTGGGAAAATTTGGAACAAGCCACACTAAATCAACGGCTTTGATGGATTCAACATTGCACCCTCCGACACGACATAGGACTGTTCCGTACTGCTACACCATATGTATCTGTTTTTTTTTCGCCGAGGGGGGAAAGTGTAACAGAAGAAATAATTATCTAAGATCCATACAATACAAGGAAAAACCTTGATCGATAACTTTGCACATAATTACATAATAATCCGGCAATAGAGAAAAATGAATCATCGAAAGCTTCAAGAACACAGAGCTACACGTCAACCGCCCACGCAGCAGAAAGTAGGTCAACTCCAGGCATAGCAGGAGAGAAGTCATCGATATACTGATTATAGTGCGAGAGTGTATGTCGTCCGTAATAGTCCCTCTGATATGTAAGTGTATCTTATACTTTTTAAATAAATGTACTTGATATTTTTTGTCCTATATTAATTCAGCTACGCAACCCCTAATACGTTACTTCTTGGTAAAAAAACAGATTACCAATAAGCCAACGTTACAATATTTTACTGCCATTGTTAAGTAAAATAAAAACCATATTGTCACGACCCTGGTAAGATCGAGGGTCGCAAAGGGGGGTTGTTCAGAGGGAGCAGTCGCTAGCTAGTAGCGGAGGTACCTTAATGGAATGCTGGAAAGTTAAAAATAAAAATAACCATACCTTTCAGAAGCGGTTTATTTGCAAAAACTCAAAGAATCCCTTCAGCAAGCAGAGCCCGGTAACCGCCAGGTGACGTCCACGGCACCGCACACACACCCGTCTGTCTGTCTATCTGTCTGTCCCCGCGACGCGTTTTCCTAGCGGTTTTATTATGCCTGCCTGCTGAAGTCAGCAAATCATTTATCCAAATTTATAACTAATTAATTAAAACAGTTATAACAATAATTGATACCTACCTTAGCATCATTTGTGACATTTCCCCCCCTCTGGAGAAAAAACGTCTCCTGACCGTTTCTTAATGGATACAATTACCATATCGTTTTTATTAAAAAGGTAACGATTGAATAGCCACAAATGATACTAGGTTTACATATACGAATCAATCTAAAAGTAAAAAAGACATATGAAAAACTGTAAACTATCTACATAAAACACGTATGTAAGTGAAAAATAAACGCAATAAAAATTAATTTTACTCAAAACCGCACTCACAGTTTTAGTTTTAGAGTTCGGACGGACACTTTAGCAGTTTGTGGAAAGGGAATCCCTTTACGTTAGTTTGTCACAGGACAATCCACCAAAATCTTCTACGTAACCACCAAGTTCTCCGGCGTTGTTGACCAGTGGCTTTTTAGGCTCCCCGACGTTAGTGTTTACGGGTTTTTGCTCAGTGGCCTCTTCAAAAGCAGCAAGCAGTTAAATTGGACCTTTTGATGGTAGTTGGTAATGAGTTCCTCAATGGCCTGTCCCAGATTTGCTGTTGATGAACTTAGGCTCTTGTAGTAGAAGTACTCTTGTCCTTTGATAAATGGTGTGAACAGGACCAACAAGACCCTTGCACGCCCTACTCAATTCAGGCGTGGCATCTGCAATGTGCTGGAGATTCATGAGGTTGTAGTTGATTGTCCAGTTTTGTGGAACAATTTTGGTCAAATTCTGGAGGCTCTGTTTCATCCCCATGTTTTTTTGTGACGGTCGGGTGTATCCCTTTCCCTTGTAATTTGTCCGTCTCCGTACGGTTCATGCAAAATTAAAACAAAAACAAAAGTAAATAATAATAAAAATTAATATTAATTAATACTAAATAAACCTCTAATGAATTTACACACACATTTATTATTGTATTTATACAATTTAATTTTTTTTTTTTTATTATTATAATCTAGGATTCATTTAAAGGTTCTGTTATAAACGACATTAAAATACGTATTTGGATAGTTTGAATAATTTTAGTGTGTGCAATTTATATATTCATACAACACTTTGGATTAAAACATTGGGTAGCCTTGTTAATATGTAGATTATTCTAATAAACATATAGTGTACGTACTTTAACTTATGTCATCGAAAATTTCATTCTTTACTCTTTTCGAGCATACAATACATATTTAATACTTTCAAGCAATTAGTCCATATGGCTAATACATAAGAAATATTTTGTCTTACATAACATAATATACTTTTATAAAGATTCATTCTCTTTCATTTTCTTTCTTATAGTACTAACTTAGTATTAATGTAATCGAAAATTTCATTCTTTACTTTTTTCGAATATACAAAATACTTGTTAAGTAAAATTTTGCAGTTGAAAAGTTCAGTTCTTACTCTTTTCAACTACAATTACTCACTGTAAAATATTTAATAATTAGGCCATTTCATACTTTCAAGTGTTATTACTTTAATATTAACCCATTTAATCATTTCTTTTACTATTAATTTACATAAATTGCGTACCCACTCATTTGCTTTGTAATTATTTACAGGAGACCCTTACATCTTCGATTCTAACTTACTAGGCTGCAGTCCTAGTTAATGTAGACTCGACTCTGATGTAGATGCTTTAAGATTAATCTTACAACTTCTCCAGTCTGGCAAGACAAAGATTCCCTCATCGTACTGTTTTGAACCAACAATTCCTTGCGAATCCCTTCTTGTCACTTTATTTGCACAACATGTTCTTAATTTTAAATAACACCAAATTATAATAACTATACCAATTACAGTTAATACCGTGCCCGTGGTAATGAATCCTATGTGTGTGTTTCTTCTGAAATTAAAATTTAAATCTAGATCGTCAATATCTTTTAACACCTCATCTAAATTTCTACTGTTTTCTTTTAGCCTACTTCCTTTAACTAAGTCTTCCAACTTATAAAAATTTATTTTGTCAAGGTCAGCAATCAATGGATTTATTAATTTTTTTCTGTTGTGTTGTAATGAAAGAATTTCCAGCGTGATGAATATTGAATACTTTTTGTAAACTTAACTGAATGAACTGGATTTAAAATTATGTTTTTGGAAAACCCTTTGCACTCTTCAGATAGTGTAATTCTTCCTGTACCCCATAATTCTATATACTCAATTTTTTGGTTATTTTTGCAATTAACAGTCATTGTTTCTCTGTTTGGTGCTACGAAAATCCACGAGTTATAAACGCCTGACTCAATAAATTTTGTTCTATTCAAATAAATGATATGTCTTTCACATACATTGGGCAATTCTTTCAGTGGCCGAAATAACTGAACTTCACATGATTGTTGAGTCAGATAATATTGGTTTTTCATAATTTAAAATGTAGTTTCTGTTTTCTGAAATAAAACAATTCTGAAATTCACTTTCATCTAAATGAAAATATTTATTGTGCAGTTCATTAATTGCTAAATATCCAAATTAATTGTTAATAAATATAAAGTTGTTGTCACGTAGTCTAATTGGAACTGATACAGTTTTAAATAGAAGGTAAGGATTTACATGAACTAATGGAATTTTTAAAGCACAATTCAATTTTGATTGTAGAATAAAAACGTTTACCTTTAAAATTCGCCACAAAAGTGTATTATCCTCATGATCTAAAATATTAAATGATAATTTTAGCCCTGGTGGAATATGGTTAATAATTGTATTTAGTTGTTCCATGATAGTCGTGGGTGTAATTAATAAGAGGTGCAAAATTCCTTGCTTCGCAGCAACTAATACATTTACAAGATTCGTTGTTTCTAACTGCTATTGATCAATTAAAAGAGTTAGCAAAGCTACATGATCCTTCAGTCGTCTATCTATTTTATAAATAAAATCGATGTCGGTTAAAGTACTGTTTACCAAAAATTTTAATTTTTGAAAATTTTCGAGAATAATTTTTTCATTGTGCTGAAAATGACCAATAGTATTATTTAAAGAATCCAAAGTTGATTTAACGACAGAAGTTTGTTTGGCTAAAATTTTACTCATTTGTTTTTCGTTTTTTGTCAATGCTCCTATTGCTTTCTCGAAATGTTCTTCATCTTCTGTAGTTAAGGTTCCAAACAAAACTTTTGAAGCTTTACCTACAATATCAAAATACCCTCTTTTTACTCGAATGTGGCCAATGAAACTTGGTATTACATTTCTTTCCCAAGTGACCCGATTCATAGTTTGATTTATTAAATTAATGTAATTGCCACATAGTTCATTTTTCTCAAGCAAAGGCTCATTACAGATTTCTGTTGTTTCCCTAAACATATTTTTCAGTTGAACAAATTTATCATCGTATGACTCTAAATCTATGTAAGTAATAATATTCCAAAAAGTATTAGTCAGATATAAATTACCTACATCTTCAAATAAAATTCCTGATGTTTTTTCTAACGATTCGACTTTATATGGAATTTTTACGTCTTCTTCTCCATATCCAAATGTGAAAAATATCAAGTATAAGAAATAATATAACTCCATTTCAATTTTCTTGCTTATGACCCTGTAACAATTCTTTATTTATATATACAGTCTACACTTCAATTGGAGGAAAAAAAATCCAACGTATGATAAAAATACTTAATTATATCCCCTTAAAATTAAACTTATTATTTATTTGTTTATTTAAGTAAAAACTTATGGCGTCCATTTTTCGTAATAAGGAGCTAAACGCGAAATGTGAACTGTCTCTCGTTTGGCCTTTTTGCCTTTTCCCGATTCTATAACGTAATTTAAGTTATTTCGTTTTTCAACTATCGTATATGGGCCAAAATATTTTGGTTGTAACTTGTCGCTCTTTCCTACTTGTCTGATGAACACTTTTAATTTTACCTTATCTCCTACTTCAAAACTCGCATTACGATGTTTTTCGTCATATCGTGTTTTATCAATTTTTTGTTGTTTAATAATATTATTACGAACTTCTTCTCTTAACTTTATAATTGCTTTTTGATTACGCAATGCAAAATCAGTTGTCATTAATTGATTTATTTGAGCATCGGACGGTAAAACAGGTTCTCTGCCATAAACTAAAGAGAAAGGGCTACATTTGATAGTTTCCTGACGAGTGGTATTATACGCAAATACGCAATGAGGAAGGAAGACATCCCAATCCTTTTGAGACGTGGAACAATATTTACTCAACATGTCTGCCAACGTTTTGTTTAGCCGTTCGGTGAGTCCGTTGGTAGAGGGTTTGTAAGCTGTAGCAAAACTACTCCCTGTGCCTAGCAACCTTAATAACTCTGTGACGAGACGTGACATGAAGACAGCTCCCCTGTCGCTGAGTAACTTTTGTGGTGAACCATGTCGACAAATGATCTGCTGTATGATAAATTTTACAACAGCTTCTGCTTTACCATTAGGAAGAGCTTTGGCCTCCGCCCACCTAGTCGCATAATCTGTCGCCACAACGATAAATGTACAACCAGAATTGCTTTTTCGAAAAGGGCCTAGAAGATCTATACCAACCAACCATTTCGAAAGGATTTCCTACTTCGATCGGATTTAATAATCCTGCAGGTTTTTGATTTAACCCTTTACGGATTTGGCAATCAGGACATCCCTTAATATATTTTTCTACATCGCGCTTCATACCTTCCCAAAAGTATTTTTTTCTAATTTTGTCTAATGTTCGAGAAATTCCTAAATGTCCGCTAATAGGTTCATCGTGATTATTATATAAAATTTCTGCGCGTATATCTGCTGGTATAACTAATAATTTCGTTTCTGTGTTTGGTTGAATTTTATATAAAATGCCGTTTATAATTTCAAAATTTTTAGCTGCCCTTTGTAAAGCCGGTCCACCGAATTGTTCATCGTTAATAGCTGCAATAATCTCTTGTATTCGTGCATCCTTAGATTGTAAGTTGATTAATTCCTTTGTTGAAATTAAAAAAGATGGAACCTCTAAAGCTTTAGATTGATCGAATGTAGTTGCCTCCGTACAGGGATATCTAGAAAGAGCATCTGCATCCTTATTTGCGGATCCTTTTTTATGAAAAATTTTATACGAATATTCCATTAATTTGAGTGCCCATCGAACTAACCTGCTACCGGGAGTTTTTAATGATTGAAGCCAGCAAAGAGAATGGTGATCAGTTACTTTATGAAATTTTGTAAGCCCCAAAGATACGATCTGAAGTACTCAACTGCCCAAACTGCAGCCAAACATTCTAATTCACTTATTGTATAATTTTCTCATACGGAGTTAGAGTGCGAGAAATATAAGACAAAGGATAAAGTTTACCAGATATATGATCTCTTTGAAGTAGAACAGCTCCAATACCCACACCACTAGCATCTACGTGTAATTCTGTATCCGCCAATGGATTGAAATGATGTAAAAGAGGTGGACTTGCAAGCTTAGATTTCAGTATATTAAATGCAGTTTCTTGAGATCTTTCCCAGATGAAATTCGACTTAGATCCGATAATATTATAAAGAGGTTTAGCTATAATTGAGAAACCAGGAATGAATCTTCTGTAGTAATTGCATAAACCTAAGAAACTCTGCACATCTTTAACCTTTTTTGGAGTTAGAAAAGAAATTACCGCCTCAACTTTTCGATTGTCTGGTTGAATACCATTACCAGAGATGTTAAATCCTAGAATATGTATGTTTTTATAAGCGTACTTACATTTAACAGGTTTTAGAGTTAGACCTGCATTTCTGATGCATTGGAAAACGTTATTTAATCGATCTAAATGTTCATCAAAAGTTTTACTTACTACTATTATATCATCTAAATAAATAGCGACCTCTTTCCATTTTAGATCTTTAAAAACTATATCCGTTAATCTCTGGAAAGTTCCCGGAGCATTACAGAGACCGAAACTAAGTCTATTAAATTCAAATAATCCGTCATTCGTTATGAACGCTGATTTATGCTTATCCTCTTCTTTAATCGCACACTGCCAATAACCGCTATTTAAATCTAAAGTTGTAAAATAACTATTTCCGCCGAGAAAATTTAAAATGTCATCGATTAGGGGCAGCGGATAAGCGAATTTGGTTGTAATTGCATTTAGTTTTCTGTAGTCGACACAGAAACGGTAGGTGTTGTCAGGTTTTTTAACTAAGACCACTGGGCTTGCAAACTGACTATCTGAAGGACGAATTATACCTAACTCCAACATTTCTTGAATTTGATTTGAAATGATATTTCTTTCTTTAAGGCTCACTCTATAAGGACGCGATTTTACCGGTGCATTATTTCCAATGTCAATTGTGTGTTCGGTTAAATGTGTCAGTCCTAACATTGATGAATCCCATGCCATAATGTCGTTATTATTTCAAAGTAATTTACTTAACCTTTGTTTTTCTTTATCGCCCAATTCAGCACTAATATTAAAGTGTTGTTCACTTTGTACATTACAAACAAAGTTTTTGTTAAAATCAAAATTTTCTTCATTGTCGGCTGTGTCATTAACAAAGTCATCAGTTTTGTATAAATAACCCAATACTGTTCCTTTACGTAATGTGGAAGCAAAGTTTCCATAATTAAAAATATTTATTTGATGGTCACCCAGAAATTCAAAAGGATCGCTTAATTCTAATTTATTTTTATTCAGAAACTCCATTCTAGGAAAGAAAGTGTAAAATGTTACTTTCTCATTGTTATTTAAATTATCTATTGTAACGTGACATTTTTTATTACATTTTCGTGCAATAACTACGTCTTCACATAGTTTAACTTTAATTATTTTATTGTTCGAAATTTCATTTACAATTTCTTGATCAGGTAATGTATTCCATAGATCAACGCTACTATTTTGTATGGTATTGGATGCTTCTGTTTCCGTTTCCTTGTTTAAATGATATATTTTGATATTAATATTGGAATTTTTGAAGACATACAAGATCATATTTTTTATTATATCCCATTTACATCCATCTAACCCACAGGCAATTTTGGGTATTGCTAATTTATTGATCTCGTTTATTGTCATGTGTTTTTTCAAATTGCATAAGCTATTAAAAATTGCTTCATAAGTAGGTTTTTCATTTGACTTGTTTTTTGTGACTAAATAATATATAAAACGCTTATTGATTTTGAGGAATGCTAAACCTCCCACTTTAGGATTTTGTTTTTTAAGTTGCGTAACATTGTTAAATTTTTCTTTAAAAACCCTTGCGATTCCCGAGGACATTTGAAAATCTCGCGCCACACAATGAGCTAAACTGTATTGTTTGAATGTTTTAAATAAATCTCCGCATTCTTCCTTAATATTTGAATACGTTAACGTTGATTGAGAATGCTTAACAAAATCTGAAAAACATTTTTCGTAACTAATGGAAAAGTCTTAATTTTCTTTGAAAATATGTGGGGTATCCTGACCTATGCTAATACTAGAACGCTGCTGACCGTCGTTCGCTATCGTGTTACTTCCAAAGTCAACCTCCGTGTCGTTCTTAAACATTTTTATGCGGTCTTTTTTAAAAGTTACAGTATTATTAATGAAATTTATATTGGCCTGATTGTCCTTCAAAAAGGGATACCCTAAAATAATATGTGGTGCTAATTTATCAACAACTAAAGCTTTTATAGGATAGCTTTCTTCGTTTATGTTAATTACGATTTCAGTTATACCTATAGGATAAACGTGATAATTATTTATTGTATTTAGGATTAATTCCTCTTTTAAAGGAGAAATTTTATTGGCAAAACAAGGTCTTACTAAATTGTATGATGAGCCAGTATCTAATATCGCTGTTATATATTTATTGTTTACTTTTCCTTTAATTTCAAGTATATTCGTATCTTTTAAAAATACAGGCGCTACGGTGGCTGGCGTTGTATTATAAAATGTCCAATTTTTACTGTGACCTTTATTAACATTTTTATTATTATTACTTAGGCCCTCGCCGTTTGATTCCAACAGGACAGAATTTAGGGCCTCGTGAAATTCTGTCCGTTCCGGTTTCCCTGCGCTTTATTATATTGTTAAAACTTGTGAATTTTGTAGAAATTGTGAATTTTGTACCGAATGTGAGTTCTGTGACGTAGAACCATTCAGTTTACTTATGGTTTTCGGCAGTATCTCTGTTTTGAAAGAGTGACCTTCTCGTTCTGTTTCAGCTACATATTCAATGAAATTTTCAATTTCCCCGAGCGATGAAGGACGCGTTAAATTTATCAAATATCTGTGATATGGTAATAACCCTGCAAGAACTCGTTTAATAATGTCCGTTTCGGCCATATTTGGGTTAACCTCGTAACATAAGTCTAAAATATTGTAGTAATATGTTATTAATTGCTCATCTGTTTGTTGTCTGCGAGAAATTAATCTAGCTTCAATATCTGTATCGTAACTCGGACCGATAAATTTGTTTTTAAATTCTTTTGTTGTCAATGTCCAGTCGGCATTTGGATGTCTTTTAACAAATTCCCGGAACCACACTGCAGCCGAATTTCGTAAAGAATTACCAAAATAACATAATTGAAGTGTATCATCCCACGCGTTCGACTGTGCAGCTAATTTATAGTTTTTTAAGAAAAAAATTGCGTCATCGGAGGACGGATCAAAAATAGGTGGTGGGAAATATTTCGGTTTTGTAGGAGTTCGATTTTGAAGTAACATTGATAATGTGTTATTGACTGTAGCAGGATTACTGTTTGAGAAATTATGAGATTCTTGTGATTCTAAAATAAAAGTGTCCGCTATGTGAGCATCCCTAACTGGTTTAGAACTTTTTCTAGAATTAGCTTGAGGAAATCTCACAGATTCATTAATTGTTTCTGTTGGCAACTGGAATCTTGTTGATTTTGGAATGGCACCGGTTTTTTTGATATTAGAATTTGGGGTAATTTCTGAGCCAACCACCTCGTCATAAGAGTTATCATTTGTCATACGAACTGACTCGAACATTTTTGATGAATTATTATCTCGGTCAAAAGCAATTTCGGGGGGTAGTACACTGTTAATAGAGAAACTTGAGGGCGGCGGCGGCGGGGGTATTTCTGAATTATCGGAAAGGCATTTAAATTTATTTATTTCTGGAGGAGTACTTTCCGGAAGAACTGTAAGAGTGGTCGGTTCATTAATTGTAGTAACTATCGATGAAATTGGAGGAACCACGGGTTCTAAATATTCACTTGCGGCAGGAACGGGTGTTTGACTAGGAGAACGCGGAATTAGCGAGCTCCTCGCGCTAGGGAAAAATACATCCTTTTCCAAATTTATCTCTATATCGTATTTATTTTTGTCGTCTTCTTTGCTTTGTGAACGAGTCTTAGGTTTTTGTCGTTTATCCATATGTCTTCAAGTCAATGTCCGTTATTTTATGAAGGAAAAAAAAGAAATTAAATACGTGTCATTTGTAGCGCAATTACGGAATCTTATTACGTAAAGTAAAAATGCAAATAATGTAACTTCACGCATTTCCTGTTACGTTCGCGGTTTCAGAATTCGACACCATCCGCTTGCCTCCGTCATCAGAAAAAAAATTTCATTAACGTAAATAATTAAAATATTACAATAAATTATTTTATTTTCATTCCCGCACATATTATTATTATTATTATTAAATTTTGTTTAAAACAAGTCATGATTATAAATAACCGAAAACATATATATATAAATCGGAGAAATACTATTAACATTGTATTAAAATTACTTGAAAATAGTTACCGTTATTTGAAACAAAATAAGTAACAGAATAATATCATCCTAAATTTTTCTATGTAAGTACACGAAAAAGTGGTGCTTAAACGAATCCAAAAAAACTTTTCAAACAAATTCGTTAAATTACATTTTTGCATTACAAAAAAAAATAAAATAAAATAGATCGCTTAAGGCGCCTCCACCACTTGTCACGACCCTGGTAAGATCAAGGGTCGCAAAGGGGGGTTGCTCAGAGGGAGCAGTCGCTAGCTAGTAGCGGAGGTACCTTAATGGAATGCTGGAAAGTTAAAAATAAAAATAACCATACCTTTCAGAAGCGGTTTATTTGCAAAAACTCAAAGAATCCCTTCAGCAAGCAGAGCCCGGTAACCGCCAGGTGACGTCCACGGCACCGCACACACACACCCGTCTGTCTGTCTATCTGTCTGTACCCGCGACGCGTTTTCCTAGCGGTTTTATTATGCCTGCCTGCTGAAGTCAGCAAATCATTTATCCAAATTTATAACTAATTAATTAAAACAGTTATAACAATAATTGATACCTACCTTAGCATCATTTGTGACAATATTATGGATTGTTATGATGCTAACGGTAATGCTAACCTTTCATCAGTGAGACGCGTACACATCTTCTTGCATCGAAACTGTCACAGAGCTTCGTTACCTAAATTAGCAGCCCCAATTCCAAATTGAAGGAAATTTGGTATGAGTGGAACATGAATTACATCCAATAACTACACAAGTAAATGTTCTTTTGCAGATCTTGCGAGGTCCATTTTTCTCAAACTCTGTTTATATTAGAGACTATTCACTGGTCACACAAAAATAATTTAATCATCAACAACGTTTATTTGACGGACAATTTGATTTAACCCATTATATTTGTGCCAGTTCTTTATTTTACTTAAACGTTCAAAATCACCGCCATCACTAAAGCAATTGACATCGACAACATGTGACATTTCATTCGCGCCAAATTTACAATTACTCCTAGCGCTAGCGTTACTAAAACAGCCTGGACAAAAATTTTCAATTGCCAATAAACCTCTCTCCTGGCCAAAACAAACTGGTGTGGTGTGTTATTTTTGTAAAACGTCTGAACATGTACGTAAAAACTGTCCAAAGTTGAACAAAACAGTAAAACCGGTAAAGAATAAATCTTCTGTGAATGAAGTAAACTGTGACTTACCTGCAGGAAAAGATCTGAACAAGTTTGTGAAAGAAGTGGAGCTAGGTGATCTGCAATTACAAGGTTTTATTGATCCTGGTAGTGCGATTTGTACTATAAGGGAAACTGCAGTAGCTGAAAGTGGACTACAGTGTAAAGCAGGTCAGAAAACATTGTACGGATTTGTAACAATAAAACCTGTTGTAGAGAGTAAACATTATGTTCGCTCGAGCATGACAATTGATGGTGTACGAGTGGAGAATGTCAAGCTGTGGGTTGTTCCGAATGATGCGCAACAATTAGATATATTAGTAGGGCGAACATACATGGAACGTCCAGAAATTGCTTATGTGCGGTAGGGTGAAGACTTTAAGTTCGATTATTCAGGCATTAAATTATTTAAACGTATTGATATTTTTGGACAGCCACGAAAAATTACATTGAATATTAACAATGGACAGCTGTTAAAAAAGGAAAAAATAAATTTTGTGTATGGTTCTTTGGGGACCGAAGAATTTATTTTGCCTATGCAGAATCAAACTAAATTTAATGTGGTGAGAATCGAAGATGACTTGGTCGGGTGTGTAAAAATTAAAGACAATGACAGAAAAGACTCGTTAACAGTTGTGGATAAAATAACATTTGACATAATTAACATTGACATTACCGTGAGTGAAAGCGACGCTTCCGAACTATTGACTTTGTTAAATAAGTACAGAAATGTTTTCGCATTTAACATGGCCGAACTTGGTTGTACGGATAAAATCAAGATAGACATTAAAAATTCCGATGTGCCCGTTAGGAGTAAACCTTATCGAGCGACAATGCATGAGAGGGAAGTAATTTCAGAACTTGTGCGTTAGTGGAAAAGGCATGGCATTGTGACTGAAACGACCTCACCTTATCTCAAAGAAAACTGGAGAAAGAGCAGAGACTTGTTGTTGACTATCGAAAACTAAATAGTCAGACGATTAAATTAAATTTCCCCATACCGAACATTGACGAACAACTTTTTGCATTGACAGGAAGTGTTATGTTCACAACGCTTGATCTTGCGAGTGGATATCTTCAGGTGCCTTTGACAGAGCAAACTAAGGAAAAGACAGCCTTCATCACGCCAGATGAGACTGGACAGTTTGAGAGAATGGTTTTCGGTTTGACAAATGCCCCTTATGAGTTTTCAAGACTGATGAATCTGGTGTTGGGTCATTGCGAAATAAGGTAGCTGTTCTGTATTTAGACGATATTCTAATTCCTGCGAGAAGCTGCGAGGAGACATTAGAGAAGTTAGAAAAGGTGCTACAATGTCTTCGAGAAGCCAAGTTAACTCTGAGGCTCAGCAAATGTGATTTTGGAATGCAAGAGGTGGAGTATTTGGTATTTCAAATCTCTGAAGGTGGTATCAAGCCAGGCATTAGGAAAACATTGGCGGTTGAAAATTTCGCAAGGCCGGAGAATGTTCTTGATGTACGAAGATTTCTTGGATTGACGGGACTTTTCCGACGTTTCATCAACAGTTACGCAATAAAAGCAAGACCTTTGAATTCTCTAACGAAGAAAAATGCTCCACTCAATTGGGGAGAGCCGCAGGAGAAATCTTTTACTGTATTAAAAGAAGCATTAACTTCAGAACCTGTCTTGAAGTTATACGATCCTCGAGCAAGGACTGCGTTACACACAGACGCAAGCTCATTGGGTATTGCAGGAATGTTGTTGCAAGGTGGAGAAGGCGAAAGCCTGCACCTAGTTTATTATGTGTCGAAAAAAACAACTGATGCTGAAAGCAAATATCATTCGAGCAAATTAGAACTCCTGGCAGTAGTGTGGTCCGTAGAGAGGTTAAGAAACATGCTTCTGGAAATCAAATTCACCATTGTGACAGATTGTCAAGTTCTTGTGTATTTAAATACGAAGAAAGCAATTAATCCACAGATTGCGAGATGGTATAACACTCTTAGTGAGTACGATTTTGAAATTAAACATCGATCAGGAGAACGTATGGCGCATGTTGATGCTTTGAGTAGAGCACCGTTGCAATCGAATAGTGAGGTTGAAAATACACTTGAAGCATACCATTCTAGGATTGATGTGTTGACGATTTGTTCTGAGGAAGACAGAGTAATTGTGGCGCAAAGAAATGATGAGAAGAAGTGAAGAAAAATCATCGATGTACTTGAAAGAGAAGAAAAGGATCGGACAAAAGAAGAAAACAATGCTGTGAAAGAGTACGTCTTGGAAGATGGTAAGCTGTTACGAAGAGTGAGTAAAGGAAATGAAGAAAAGTTATTGTACGTGATGCCAGGTGGAATGCGTAAAAGTTTGGTAGTCAGATTTCATGATATGATGGGACACTTTTCAGTCAATAAAACTGTGTCTAAAATAATGGAACGTTACTGGTTCAGAAACATGCGACGCTATGTTCGAGAACACATTCAAGGATGTTTCGAATGTTTGATGACGAAGACACCGGGAGGCAAGAAAGCGGGGGAACTCTATCCAATTCCACCAGCATCGAGAGCATTTGAGAGGATGCACATGGATCATTTAGGACCATTTATGAAGAGCAAACGTGGAAACATGTACGTACTAGTCAATTCGTTAAGCTGTATCCTGTAAAAAGTACTAAAACTAATATCGTGCTGCGATAATGAGATCTTTTGTGATGGATTTTGGACTTTCAAGGACAGTTGTGACAGATAGAGGTAAGTCATTCACTTCCAGAGAATTTGAGAAGTTTTGTGAAGAACAAGGAGTGCGACATGTACTGAATAGTAGTAGACATCCTCAAGCAAATGGGCAAGTAGAAAGAGTAAATCGTAATACCTATGATATTAGCCGCTATGAAATCGGAAGAAGATTGGGACAGAAATATGCGTGAAGTTGAACGAAATTTGAATTTGGCAGAGAGCAAGTCTACTGGAAAAACACCATTTGAAGCACTGTATGGTTATATACCTATACATGTTGATGGCAAACTAAGCCGAGTACACGAGAAGTCAGAAGTTTGGATACCACCTGAAAAATTAAGAGAAGTCGTAATTAGAAACACCAAGAAGGCACAAGAGGAGTATAAGAGACATTATGACAAGCGAAGGTTTGCAGGGAAGAAGTACGAGGTTGGAGATATTGTGGTCATGCAAAGGGCTGCAATTGCAACCGGAGAACCAACAAAAACGCAGTTAAAATATCGAGGACCTTTGGTAATAACACAAATACTACCAGCGGACACTTACAGAGTTCAAACATTGAATACGACTGGGAGATGTTATGGTACTACAGCCCATATTTCACAGTTGAAAACTTATAGAAACCATGAAGAGGAAGACGACGAAGATGAAGATGAAGTTGAAGAAGAGAAAGGAGACGGAGGCGAACTCAATACTGAAGCAGAGAAAACTGAACCGAAGGACGTGGATTACGAGTTAGAAGAGCAGGGCAAGAGAAATCGAAGAAAGATTCGTAAGCCAGCCAAGTTGAATGACTATTGTTTGCTGACTAGTTCCCGGCGTTCACAACCCGGTGACACTTTTGAGCGAGGGCGCTCAAGAATGCAGGAATGGCCGAGTATAAGCAACCAGTTGGCAACACCGACCCACCAGGAAGGAAAGACAGTTGGGAACACTGGAGAGAGAGAAGAAGATGGCGTAAAGGTGTAGACACGTGAGGTCGCTTGGTGTTATTAATTTGTAGTTATTGAAATATATACCTTTTCAATTTAGTTGTGAGTGTATTATTTCGGCCGTCGAAGTTCTAAAGACGAAGAACTTTACATTTCTTTGTTTGTTTATACATATTTTTCATTCCCTTCCATTTGGTGTCTCATTGTTGTACAGTGATAGATATGCCAAATTCCTTAGTAACTGAATTCGCAATTTTTTGTCGTATATACTTTTTAACACTCGACTCAAAGTCTGAATCATATTTTTTACACAATTCAATAAGTAATAATGTACTTGCGGGCGTCTACAACGTCTGCGCTGCCTCTTCTGCAATTGGTTTTCCTTCTGGCTCTGATGTAGTTTTAACATTTTCAACTTAAGCTGAAGACACTGCACAAATTTAATCAAAGTCGCCTTCAAAAATAACTTTTATAAACATGGAAAAATAAGGTTCTTATGACACGTTAATTTTTGTGTAAAATTTGTTACAAATATGACACATCCTATGACAATAAACGTTTACTTTTGATTGGTCAGTTTTTAAAAAAATAAAAATTATCACCGGGTCACGTGGGCCCAAGTATCCAGTGGGTATAGATGCTTTCTTTCGCTCACAAAATCGTGATCCAAACGTGTTTTGATTCAAAAACAGATATTCTTTTCTTTGATTCTCTCTATTTTTAATACTTGTTTGGATTGAATTGTGGTTATTTACAAATGAACTGTCAATCAAATATTCAAATCAGGTGTTTTGTTGCAACTAC
The DNA here is from genome assembly GCA_036172665.1 of Prosopocoilus inquinatus. Classification (NCBI taxonomy): domain Eukaryota; kingdom Metazoa; phylum Arthropoda; class Insecta; order Coleoptera; family Lucanidae; genus Prosopocoilus; species Prosopocoilus inquinatus. Next base: position 40,771,449 of record CM069870.1, on the reverse strand, counting down.
TACGAAATTCAGGTCCAAACTATTCGAAACACGATTCAAATTTTGAAGCGAAAACAAGCACCTTAAGTGCGTTCATAAATGAACATTCACACAAAAGTCGTTCATAAATGCACACTCTGCTCAAAGAGTTACTTGATCTAGCGTTCATAAATTACGCTCTTGGAACACTCGGAGTCAGGAGAGAGCCAAGTGCCATGTAAACTTTTTGTCCACGTAATATGACGTAGAAGTACTTAGTAACGTACTTATCTGTTGCGATGGCGCCACTATTCTACGCGCGCTTTTTTACGCGCCTTTTTAATTTAAATAATTCTTTAGGATTTCTTCTCCATACATTCATTTAAGTAATACGTTATATTCTGCAAAGACTCTAATATGCTGTAATGCACATTACAAGTCCTTACACAATACAACGTATTACCTAAATGAATGTATGGAGAAGAAAACATAAAGAAACGGAAAATCATGCTTAAATTATGATATTTACTAGATTTTAAGCTAATAAAACAAACCACATATTATTCTCAAATTACTATATTTAACTGCAAAAGTAACTGCAAGTAATAACACATTATTTGTACATTGTCATTCATGAAGTTCATAATTTATTTCTTTATCCGTACACATTATTTTTGACTTTAAGTGTGAATATCTTCAAAATTACTGCAAATTAAACTTTTTTTTAACAATTTTTATTCAGAATATTGTACTTTGACCAACTTTAAATTTGCTCCGCCGTTTACCCTCGGTCCCGGCCGAACCGCCGTCGTCCCTCGGCAGCACATATTATTCTCACACATTCATTTAGGTAATAAGTTATATTCTGTAAAGACTTGTAATATATATTACAGCATATTAGAGTCTTTGCAGAATATAACGTATTACTTAAACGAATGTATGGAGAAGAAAACCTAAAGAATTATTTAAATTAAAAAGGCGCGTAAAATAGTGACGCCATCGCAACAGATAAATACGTTACTAAGTACTACTACGTCATATTACGTGGACAAAAAATTTACATGGGAATTGGCTCTCTCTTCTGAAAAAGGTAGTAGTTGGATAACAGGCGACAATTTTAAAATTTAAAACGCTCTAAACATAAATACGCAATGCTCAGGTCACTCTCGCAGATCACTCTCATTACTCTGACATCAAGCACTCCAACACAATCGCCAATTTATAAACGTGCTCCTTGTGTTATTACTTGTAAACGCGTGGGATGTCATATGATCCTGCATTACGTCCATTTCATATGCAGTTGCGCTGCAAATATTACAGACATAAATCATTTCTGTTCCAGCAGACACTTCTATTTTGTGTCGATATTTATTTACGTCAATTACCAATTTCTCAATTTTTGGGGGGGTTATGTACCTTGACGTAACATAAAACCAAAACCATAAACTTCTACACAAGTTTTAAAAAAGAACAAAACTTCTGTTTTTTTTTTTTAATTTTAAACAGTTCTTTTTGTTTAAATCATGTTTAAAATTGACCCTAAATTAAACACGTTTTAAACAAAAAAAACAGCTGTTTAAAACAACTTTTAAATGTTTAAATTGCCCTTACAGCTTACATAAAAAGATATATTATTATTATTATTATTATTATTATTATTTGATATTTGTGTAAAAAGAACAATTTATTAAAATTCGATCTCTAATTAAAAGAAAGAAGAAAAGTTTGTAATGTTAGATTATGTACCCTTTTAAAAATAATGTATGTACTTTGATAATAATTTAAATCATTTAAGGCAGAGCTTGATTTATTTAGGATCTACGATCGCGGTGTTTTCAATGATTTTCAAAGAAAGTATGAAGTATTTGGTATCAATATACTGAGAAAAACATTCCCAATAAATTTTATTTGATCGCATTAGAACTAAAATACATGACTCGTGGCTTTCAATACTGGAAAACAAAAATTTCAAATATGTAAAAACATGTAGGATGTTCCATTTAAAATAACAAAGTTGATATTACTTCCGGCGAAACCAAAAGTCCAGTAGGTATATGTTTGAAATTTCAAATTAAATTTTTGTTTAATTCATCGTTTTCAAATTTTAAACAAACCTTAAAATTCTAGAAGGACGAATATACGGCCTTGGGACACACAGTAGAAATTCAATGCAGACAAATGAAACGATGTTATAAGTAGTTTAAATAGCGACATCCTACGATCACTTTTTGACCTAACATTGCATTATCATTGACAAATTCAAGCCAGTTTGCTACGTAATAACTCATCCCGTAGCCCTTAGTATGAACAGGGAAGCGGATGACCCAGTATGTTTCAAAACTTAATGTAATAATAAAAGGTTAAATATTGAAAAGGTATTTTAAAATTTTACAATATAAGTATTATTCTAGTGATTAGTAATAATTAATGAATTGATTATAATCAATCTAATGCAATTTAAATTTAGTTCAAATCAGAGCTACAGTGTAGTCATCACGTCATCAGCTCAGCCACGTATTATCTACAATTGTTAAAACAATGGATATGAGAACAAACTAAAGTTTAAAGTTAATCTGTCAGTGAAATACAGACTGTAAACAATTAACTTCTGGTTACACAGTATTACGTTGCAAAAATAAAACACAGCATTATTATATCAAAAGTGGTATTTTTTAGTTTTAAGCTAAGAAAGGAACTCTGTTCCTTTTTTAGCTTAACACTAAAAAAAAATATTAAGTACAAAGTTTTTTTAATCTCAAACCGGACAGAAAAATGAAGGGAAACACACTCAACGTTTCGCTATAGATTTATAGCTTCGTCAGGAGTGAAAAAAAAAAAAAGTAAATAAACAAGTTGTCAAGAGAAACAAGTCGTCAAGAGAAACGAAAAGGTAACATGATTTTTAAACTAAACTACGAGTTGTTCGGAATAAAAGTAACGAGAACTAATTAAAGCTACTTTTTTTTTTTTTAAATATATATAATTAATTAATTGACAGATCTATATCTTGTTTAAAGAGTCCAGAAAACTACAAAATATGTCATTTAAATTTTCAAAGTCCGTACGTTTATTAATAGAATTTCCAGACATTTTAATTTTACACATTTCTATGAAACGTCTTTTAAAAATATTAGATTCACTGTACAAAATGTCAGTATTATCAAAATCAAAATTATGATTATTTACTAATGAATGCTCTACAAGCATTGAATGATTTTGATTATTTTTTTGAATATGATATTTATGTTGGTCTAAACGTTTTTTTAAATTTTGGCTCGTTTCACCTATATAAACAGAATTACAATTTGAACATTTGATTTCATAAACCACGTTAGGTTGTTTTAATTTCGGTATTTTGGTTTTTAAATTCGAAAAAATTAAATTTAAATTATTCACAGATTTACTGGCTAAAATTAAATTATGTTTTTTGAAAATGTGTTTAAATGTATTGTGTAATGGTTCAATATAAGGCAAAGATATGTATTTATGATTCGAAGTTTGTCTAATGTTTTTAGAGACATTTGAATTTTGTAAGTATTTAATACGATTTTTAATTACTGATTCAATAAGATTTATTGGATAAGAATTTTGAATAAGAGTTTTCTTTATTAAATTTAAGTTATCATAAATGAAAACTTTATCAGAAAGTAAAATAGCTCGATCAGTTAATGAAATAATAGTTGCAATTTTATAATTTTTAGGTGTGTACGAGTGAAAATTTATGTACCTACCTGACCAGGTAGGTTTATGAAACCAATTAGTAATTAATTTATCATTCTGTCTGATAATATTTACATCAAGAAAACTCAATGAATTATTATTTTCTTTTTCTACTGTAAATTGTAATCTATTATGAAAAGAATTAAATTTATTTAAAACAAATTCTACCTTATCAGAAGGCAAAATCAATAAAATGTCATCTACATAACGAAAATATAACGTTAAATCGAATGATAAAGAGTTAATAACAGATTTTTCTAGTTCTTGCATAACAATTTCAGCTAAAGCCGGAGATAAAGGAGAACCCATTGCTGTACCAAAAATCTGTTTATAAAATTTATCATTGAAAGCAAAATAAGATGTTTCAAAACATAAATCAACTATTTCTAAAAAGTTACCTTTGGAAATATCAGTAAAATCTTTAATCTCTAACCACCTATCATTTATACTTTTTAAAGCTAAATCTTTAGGAATGTTAGTAAATAAAGAAATAACATCTAAAGAAATTATAATGCAATTATTTGGTACAGTTATTTGTTTTAATTTTTCTACGAGTTCAAAAGAATTTTTTATAAAATATTCTGATTTACTAGTAACCTGAGTAATGATTTTTGAAATAAATTTAGATAAGAAATATGGAGAAGAACCAATAGTGGAAACTATAGGACGAAGAGGTGTATTAGGTTTATGAATTTTTGGAATGCAGTATAATTTAGGAAATATGGGATGTTGTACTTTAAGAGATTTAGCAACAATATTACTAATTTCAACGGATTTCTCTATCTTATTAATAATACTGAAAGTTTTACGTTGATAAGATTCGGTGGGATCGTTAGCTAATTCTACATATGTATTATTATCAGACAGCATAGTTTGAACTTTTGAAAAATAATCAGTTTTATCAATTAAAACAGTTACATTGTTATACTGCATTCCAAAAATTCATAAACCTAATACACCTCTTCGTCCTATAGTTTCCACTATTGGTTCTTCTCCATATTTCTTATCTAAATTTATTTCAAAAATCATTACTCAGGTTACTAGTAAATCAGAATATTTTATAAAAAATTCTTTTGAACTCGTAGAAAAATTAAAACAAATAACTGTACCAAATAATTGCATTATAATTTCTTTAGATGTTATTTCTTTATTTACTAACATTCCTAAAGATTTAGCTTTAAAAAGTATAAATGATAGGTGGTTAGAGATTAAAGATTTTACTGATATTTCCAAAGGTAACTTTTTAGAAATAGTTGATTTATGTTTTGAAACATCTTATTTTGCTTTCAATGATAAATTTTATAAACAGATTTTTGGTACAGCAATGGGTTCTCCTTTATCTCCGGCTTTAGCTGAAATTGTTATGCAAGAACTAGAAAAATCTGTTATTAACTCTTTATCATTCGATTTAACGTTATATTTTCGTTATGTAGATGACATTTTATTGATTTTGCCTTCTGATAAGGTAGAATTTGTTTTAAATAAATTTAATTCTTTTCATAATAGATTACAATTTACAGTAGAAAAAGAAAATAATAATTCATTGAGTTTTCTTGATGTAAATATTATCAGACAGAATGATAAATTAATTACTAATTGGTTTCATAAACCTACCTGGTCAGGTAGGTACATAAATTTTCACTCGTACACACCTAAAAATTATAAAATTGCAACTATTATTTCATTAACTGATCGAGCTATTTTACTTTCTGATAAAGTTTTCATTTATGATAACTTAAATTTAATAAAGAAAACTCTTATTCAAAATTCTTATCCAATAAATCTTATTGAATCAGTAATTAAAAATCGTATTAAATACTTACAAAATTCAAATGTCTCTAAAAACATTAGACAAACTTCGAATCATAAATACATATCTTTGCCTTATATTGAACCATTACACAATACATTTAAACACATTTTCAAAAAACATAATTTAATTTTAGCCAGTAAATCTGTGAATAATTTAAATTTAATTTTTTCGAATTTAAAAACCAAAATACCGAAATTAAAACAACCTAACGTGGTTTATGAAATCAAATGTTCAAATTGTAATTCTGTTTATATAGGTGAAACGAGCCAAAATTTAAAAAAACGTTTAGACCAACATAAATATCATATTCAAAAAAATAATCAAAATCATTCAATGCTTGTAGAGCATTCATTAGTAAATAATCATAATTTTGATTTTGATAATACTGACATTTTGTACAGTGAATCTAATATTTTTAAAAGACGTTTCATAGAAATGTGTAAAATTAAAATGTCTGGAAATTCTATTAATAAACGTACGGACTTTGAAAATTTAAATGACATATTTTGTAGTTTTCTGGACTCTTTAAACAAGATATAGATCTGTCAATTAATTAATTATATATATTTAAAAAAAAAAAAAGTAGCTTTAATTAGTTCTCGTTACTTTTATTCCGAACAACTCGTAGTTTAGTTTAAAAATCATGTTACCTTTTCGTTTCTCTTGACGACTTGTTTCTCTTGACAACTTGTTTATTTACTTTTTTTTTTTCACTCCTGACGAAGCTATAAATCTATAGCGAAACGTTGAGTGTGTTTCCCTTCATTTTTCTGTCCGGTTTGAGATTAAAAAAACTTTGTACTTACTATTTTCATCGGACAAGAACTTCAAAAAAAAATATGTTTAAAACTTAAAAATAAAGCATTATTATATCAAAAGAGTTCCTTTTTAGCTTAAAATTACAAAAAATTAATTTAAAACATTATCAAAAAAAAAAAAACATGTTTAAAACATTTTGTTTAAAACAGATGGTATGTTTTTAATTCGGTGTTTTAAACATGTTTTAAACACTATGTTTTAAACAGTTTGTTTTAAACTTTCCAACCCTGCACTCCTTCTTAGGCACTAGGGATGGGACATCGATCGACAAACATCGATGTTATATATACATCGATGTTAACATCGAAAGCTCACATCGATGTCTAAAAGACATCGACCGCCAAATATCCAAATATATTTGTTTGCTAACATCGATGTTGAAATTACAAATAAATATATGTGGAAACGACGTCATATTTTATTAATTTTACACGTAACACAAACCTTACTAACAAATAATATACTGGGTGTTTCTTAACTTCATACAAAAAATTAAACCAGTGAAAGCTGACATTAAAAGTGATAGAATGAAACAGTTTTTGTATGACAATTGATTAATAAATATTAAAGATAATAAATGTTTTCGACGAACGGTGAAACAGGTTGTGAATCCCTGCCTTATTTTTATTACATTTTCGGGGAAGTACGCTGAGCCTCAACTATTTAAGCGGGTCAATTCTGGACTGCACTTCGTCACAGATAGCAGTGTTCAAAACATGGCCGAATTTTCGAATATGGTCAAAATGTGGTCAAAATGCGTTGGCTGCAAGACGCTTGTACGCACAGCGTTACCCAGATCGCCAGTCACCAAATAGTAGAACCTTTGTAACAGTTGTACAGTACAGCGAGCAAGGGATACGGGAAATTTGAGTGCGCGTCGCGGACGCGGTGGTGGACGACAGCGTCCGCGTCATATTATGAACGCGGTGGAAGAGATTCTACAACTTGTAGAGGAAAATCCTTCGATAAGTGTGCGAAATATTGCCAGACAATTGCATGTGTCACACTCAGTTGTTTGGCGAATTATTCGTGAGGAACAATTATATCCATTCCATTTTCAAAGAGTGCAAGCTCTGATGCCCGCAGATTACCTCCAACGCACGCGATTCTGTCGGTGGTTACTCCGGAAACAGACGGACAATCCGAACTTTGTTAATAATATTCTCTTTACCGACGAAGCAATGTTTACAAGGGACGGTATGTTTAATTTTCACAATATGCATGTGTCGGCAGAAGAAAATCCACATGCAATTCGGCGCCGTAGTTTTCAACAACGTTTTTCAATCAACCTGTAGGTTGCAGGTATTTTAAACGGCCATTTAATCGGACCTTTCGTTTTACCTAATCATTTGGACGGAATGGTGTATTTACGTTTCTTGCAAACTAATTTAAAAAAACTTTGTACTTAAATTAAGTAAATTAAATAAAAAAATTAATTTCAATTTTTAATGTAAAATAAATAAAAATACTGTCAAGTTATCTAAGTTATTATTTTTACAGTCAATTTAATAGTGTGGCGCGCCACCCAGCTCACTACGTCAAACTGGAGGCGTCAAGAAGTCGGTTCTATGCGTCATCGGCCGCCACGCCACCGGGGCTTATACCGAACAAACTAGACTTTTCCAGCGATGGAACAAACGAGAAGGCAGCGTAGAATATAAAATCGGCCGGGGTGGACTCATGAGTCAGTCGGATTATAAATAGCGATCGTCGAAGTTAGATTTAGTGTGTAAATAAATTGTTACAAATAAATTAGATTGTTAAGCATTATGAAATTACGGTTAAGTTTTTACCGAGTGTTATATTCGTTTAAATAAATTAATTTAAACCCTAGAAACGTAACAGTTGTGTCGGTGTGTGGGTTTGTGCTAGGGATGACGACGGGTACCCGGGTACCCAGGTACCCGTTTACTTAGATGGAACCGGTTCCTCTTTTTGAATACCCGTTACCCGATAACTACCCGATACCCGATAATTACCCGTTACCCGATATTCTGAAATTGCCGAACAACCAAGTAGTCTTCATTTCATTTTGCCTAATCTGACCTACATTAACATTTTGCTCGAATGAGCATTAATTATTTCAGATAATTCTATACTGGTTTTTTAAATTGTTAGTTGATACTTATCGGATAGCCAAGTAGTTGTCGGATATCGGGTACTTATCGGATACCCGGGTACTTATCGGGTAACGGGTACTTATCGGGTAACGGGTAACTACCCGGGTATCAATAACGAGTACCCGGGTAGTAAACTTATCGGGTATCGGTATCCCTAGTTTGTGCAAATCACGATATACAGAACACTGGTATGCGCACTTGCCTATCTTCTCCATACAAAACGAGGAAGTCAAAAGTAGTGCCTAGTTACGTGATTTAAATTTTACCGCTAGATGACACCAATGTATGAAGGACTGTCACTAAACGTCATTAATGTACTCCTGTAGCTTACATTACGTGTTGTTGGCAAGGTTGTAGGCGACGTATATTCAGTATTTACGTGTGTTCTAATGGCAAACTTTGGTTGGTGTGTATGAAACAAAGAATAAACGGCGACTGTCAAATTTAGCAAGCAATCAAACAGATTTAGAAAGATATTTACTAATGTAACGAGCAAATACGTTTTTGCTGTGACAAACCTTTCAGAGGCTATTCGTATTATTTGTTTCTTGTATCTGTTTGGTAGTGGTAGAAGAAAGGGCAGATGTGAGATTAGCATTAGTAGGAGCATACATTTAGTTGAGGAATAGCATCATCTGTCAGTGTTCTTCGAATGATTTCATTTCCACTGACTTAATAATGATTTTTTACAAATTTTTCTTGAAAATGTATCAAGCACACAAAATGTTACTTCAATATTGTGACACCTGCATTTTGGTTCATTCTTGAAGCCTTTCCGAAATCTATAATTAACAATATTTCATAATTAATGGTATGTACATCTGGTAGTCTACATCTGTAACCCAAATTTACGAGTATCTTTATCTTGTGTTATTACAAGATGCAAATACTCTGACTGCAACCAGTGCAAATGAATCGAAGACGCTATTTGCTTCATTACGTGTGTCAGAGTGAAACGTAGATAAACTTTCATTGCGTTGGTCATCATCATCAGCGTTTTCAAACTTGTGATGCAAATGAAGACAAGTGCTTCTCTTACGGTAATCTTGGAATAAGGGATGTAATCAGATTAAACAATATCTTTATTAAATTAGAAATAATATAAAGAAGGTTATGTGCCTCTCATATAACACTTGATATTTTCAGCTTCGATGGAATTAATTTGTAAGGTCATCAAACTTGAAGAAAACAAGCTGCAGTAACGTTTAGGTGTTTTAACTTTATGCACTTTTGGTGTCACTTGCATGCATAACTGATGTTGCTAGATAGATACTTTTGTGAGTTTATATCCACTCGTTATATTGAGTACATTTTAATCAGTACGTCGGTCAGTTTAATGCCTGTTAGATTGGTGGATATTCTAGGTTAGCTAGCAATCTTACGATGAGTTCATGTTTATGTTAAAATCTCCTTGCTTCAATACAAATTAACTCTGAGAAGTCGCTATTTGGCTGCAATGTAACTAAATTAGGAAACGAATTAAATTATTCGCCAATACATACCCCCTTTAAATTAAAATTTCTACGCCCGACAACTTCGCTTTAAAATCACAGTTAAAATTTAAAATGCAGTATCTAACCTCAAAGCTGTTTGTTGCGTACTGTTTAAGTCTGTTTTTCTGCCCATGTGTTTTGTGTTTACCACAAGAGCCTATATAGAACAAGAGCCCAACAAGAACCGGCTGCGGAATTTGATAAAAATGACAGTCCGCGATAAGGTTCTCCATCTAGCGAATTTTTATAAACTACTCAACTTGCTCAAAATTTTAAACTGAAAATGGCGGCGAGTGAGCGTACCAGTGTTCTCTATATCGTGGTGCAAATAAATAAACAATTTAAAGTAAACTAAATTTAATCAGATTAGCAGATAAGTACGGTATCGGAAAAAAACAATGGCTACGAGAAAAGTGTTGTTGAAAGACTTAAAAGCGGCCTAATTAAAAACCGAATTGGAAGAACGAGAGTTAGAAACCTGTGGTTTGAAAGGCGCACTTCAACAGCGTCTCCGATGCGATTTGTTTACAGCTGGCGAAGATCCAGAGACGTTCCTTTTCGAAATTTCGTGTGGTCCCGCCGATTTTAATAAAATCTTGAAGGATGAATTTCGAGAACAATCCAGAAATTTGGACGAGAAGTTTCAAGAACAATCTGGAAATTTCAAGGACGAACTTCGAGAACAATCCAGAAATTTGGACGAGAAGTTTCTAGAACAATCTGGAAATTTCAAGGACGAACTTCGAGAACAATCCAGAAATTTGGAAGAGAAGTTTCTAGAACAATCTGGAAATTTCAAGGACGAACTTCGAGAAAAATCCAGAAATTTGGACGAGAAGTTTCAAGAACAGTCTGGAAATTTAGAGAAGCTTCGAGAACAATCCAGAAATTTAGAGGAGAAGCTTCTAGAACAATCTGAAAATTTCAAGAACGAACTTCGAGAACAATCCAGAAATTTGGACGAGAAGTTTCAAGAACAGTCTGGAAATTTAGAGAAAAAGCTTCTAGAACAATCTGGAAATTTCAAGGACGAACTTCGAGAACAATCCAGATATTTGGACGAGAAGTTTCAAGAACAGTCTGGAAATTTAGAGAAGCTTCGAGAACAATCCAGAAATTTAGAGGAGAAGCTTCTAGAACAATCTGGAAATTTCAAGGACGAGCTCCGAGAACAATCCAGAAATTTAGAGGAGGAGCTTCTATAACAATCTGGAAATTTCAAGGACGAACTTCGAGAACAATCCAGAAATTTGGACGAGAAGTTTCAAGAACAGTCTGGAAATTTAGAGAAAAAGCTTCTAGAACAATCTGGAAATTTCAAGGACGAACTTCGAGAACAATCCAGATATTTGGACGAGAAGTTTCAAGAACAGTCTGGAAATTTAGAGAAGCTTCGAGAACAATCCAGAAATTTAGAGGAGAAGCTTCTAGAACAATCTGGAAATTTCAAGGACGAGCTCCGAGAACAATCCAGAAATTTAGAGGAGGAGCTTCTAGAACAATCTGGAAATTTCAAGGACGAGCTCCGAGAACAATCCAGAAATTTAGAGGAAAAGCTTCTAGAACAATCTGGAAATTTCAAGGACGAACTTCGAGAACAATCCAGAAATCTAGAGAAGCTTCTAGATCAATCTGGAAATTTCAAGGACGAGCTTCGAGAACAATCCAGAAATTTAGAAGAGAAGCTTCTAGAACAATCTGGAAATTTGAAGGGTTAATTTCTAGAACAGACGAAAGGACTCGAAGATAAACTAGTGGTAAAAATATCGGAAGAAACAAGAAACCTGCAAGGTAATGTGGAGGATATAATATTCCAGCAAGATAATAAAAGCAAAAATCTGGAACAAATCATGGCGGGGTTGCGAGTGTTCGGGGATCAGCCACCAGTAGAAACACTAGAAAATAATGAAACCCGAATTGTGGAAGGACCAGCAGAAAATGCGAAATTGAAAATAAAACCACCAACGTTCGATGGAAAGTCTTCTTGGCCCAGCTACTTCAAACAGTTCGAAGCAGCTGCAAAGGTGAACAGATGGACGGCCAGCGAAAAAACCACTTCGTTAATTGTGGCCTTGAGAGGGGACGCTGTCGATGTGCTAAAGACGATGCCGCCAGAGGAACAAGAAGACTTCGACAAGCTGGTGAATAGGATGGAAATCCGTTACGGACAGCCCCATCTGACCGAGGTATACCATGCGCAGTTGAGGAATAGCTGTCAGAAATCCGGAGAAAGTCTTCAGGAATTCGAAGTATACGTAGCGCGTCTGGCCCAGTTGGCATATCCCACAGCTCCTGTTGAATTCCTGAAATGTTTGACGGTGCAGAGCTTCATAGATGGAATCCGTGACCCAGACAACCAGCAGGCAGTGAGAATGACCCATCCGAAAACGTCCAAGAATGCATTGGCTTATGCCTTGGAATTTGGAGCGGCGAGACAAGTATCAAGAGGGCATGTCAAGAAGAAGAGGAGGAAATCGCTAACTCCAAGGTGGGATCTGCTATAAAGGAGCGACCCAGGAAACATACCACCGCCGAGGATGTTCGCCGCATTGTGGAACAGGTCTTAAGAAGAAGCCGCTGGTGTGTTGGAATTGCCAGGAGGAAGGACATGTTCGCAGGCGATGTCCAAAGCCCAGACAGGATCCAAGGAAGTAATATCCCTACGGCAGTTAACCAGCAGTGTCTTCGTGGATGTTACCATTGATGACAGTCCTCACACCATATTATTGAATACGGGTGCGACGAAGACCATCCTAAGACCCGACGTCATCAAGTCATCTGGACGCACCAAGCCGACCAAGTGGAGACTGAAAACTGCAACTGGAACATCAGCAACTGTCCACGGTGAAGTAGAGGTTATCATCACCATGGGTTCAACTCCAATAAAACACCGTGCACTGGTGGCAGACATAGAGGACGAGGCAATTTTGGGCATGGACGTCATGTGTGCCCACGGGTTCCAATTGGACTTAAAGCATGGCGTGATGGCGGTCAATAGTGAGGAGTTGGTTCTACATCAACGAGGAGACATGACCGCTCGAGTAGTCCTCGCTGAAGACGTTGTATTACCCAGCAGGACTGAGGTTATCGTCGACGCAAAACTGGACGGTGTTTTTCAAGATGGGCAAGTCATTATGGTTGAACCTAATACTGATGATCAGAGGATTGGAAGAGGAGTCCTCTCTTCCTTCAACGAAATTATGGGAAATGGTTATGTCAACAGCCCAGGAATTGACTCCAGACCAGAAGACAAAAGCAAAGAATCTGATCGGCCGCTATCAAGATGTATTCGAGGTAGAAAATGGATCCAAGGGAAGAACTGATGTCGTGAAACACAAAATAGAGACTGGAGAAGGAAGACCTATCCGTCAAGCTCCAAGGCGATTACCATTGGAGGAGGAAGCGGAACGCATTATTCGCGAGATGGAAAAGGATAATGTAATAGAACCATCAAGCAGCCCGTGGGCGTCACCAGTAGTGCTTGTGAAGAAGAAGGATGGATCCACCAGGTTCTGTGTAGACTACCGGTCACTCAACAATGTCACCAAGAAGAACAGCTATCCCCTGCCACGGATTGATGATACCCTGGACACCCTGGCCGGCTCAAAGATCTTCTCAACTTTGGACTTAAAGAGTGGATATTGGCAAGTGGAGCTGGCGCCTGAAGATCGAGAAAAGACGGCGTTTTCCATTGGTATGGATCTGTGGCAATTCACAGTGATGGCATTCGGGTTATGTAATGCCCCAGCGATATTCGAGAAGTTAATGGAGACGGTTCTGAAAGGTCTGTCCTGTCCTGGACAACGTGCATGGCGTACCTTGACGACATAATTGTCGTTGGAAAAACGTTCGACGACCATCTGAGGAACCTGGAAAGAGTGTTCCAGCGGCTTCGCGGAGCTGGACTAAAGCTTAGCCTCAAGAAGTGCCACCTGTTCCAGAAGGAAGTGAATTACCTGGGGCACATTGTTAATGGAAATGGAATCGCCGTGGACCCTAACACGCACAGAATATTTTTAACTATTAAGAACTTACCTAGTTACAAATTGTTGTGGAACGCAGCTAGCGAAACAATGACGACCCGAAAAATGGGGAGTCGTGGTTACGCTTGTTATTTTTTGGCACGCCTTAAAAAACTCACTCCCAATACATGGTGTCAGAAGTTAAAAAAGCACTTTAAAAAGCATGAATCCGGGAAGTTCTTCCATATATTTAAAACCTCCAGAGCAGTTCGAATTCTGCCAACCGGAGAAGTGGCCAGCATGGATCAAGAGATTCGACCGATACATTTCGGTAGCAAATTTGTCGTCAAAGACGAACAAAGAAAAGATTGACCTCTTATGTTATGCTATGGGAGAGAAATCGGAGGAAATATTGCTTCAAATCCTGCCAAATTCAGATACCAACACTTTTGAAGAGGTAAAAGCAAAGTTTACGGATTACTTTGAGCCGAAAAAGAATGTAATTTTTGAGCGTTATAAATTCAATGCTCGTGTTCAAGCTCCGGAAGAACCAGTTGATGAGTTTATTACTTCGTTATATACACTGGCGGCTACGTGTAATTTTGGTGACATTCGAGATGAACTCATTCGGGATCGAATTGTCATTGGCATTCAAGATTCTAAAACGTCAGAAAGGATGCAAATACAGGCTAAACTTACCTTAGAGTTAGCAATCACTATGGCTCGACAAGCGGAAATTCAAACGAAACAAACTAGAGTACTTCGAGCTGATAAATCGGACAGCACCATGATATGTGCAACTTCATCACAACGAAAACCTTCGTGGAAAAACAAGCATGCGTCAGCGGGAAAAAATCAGAAAAAGTATGCCGTGGATAAATGCTCCAGATGTGGATTGGAAAAGCACTTGGATGGGAAACCGTGTCCAGCAAGAAACTCTGTTTGCAGATTCTGCAAGAAGATCGGACATTGGGACCGTGTCTGCAGATCCAACAAGAATGCAGGGACATACCCAAGACAAGGAAGCAGTCGCACAGTACGGTATATAAGGGATCCTGAAGATTCCTTAGATGAGTCACCCATGTTTATAGGGGTTGTACATAATAAGATAAGATCGTCCAACCAATTTTTACTTGACGTTGAGATTTTAGATTTTAATACCAAATGTAAATTTCTAATTGATACGGGGGCAGATATTACTTGCTTATCTATAGCAAATATTGACAAATCTTTTATTAGTAAATTAAAAAGAGCTCCGCAAAACATATTTGGCCCGAACGGCAAACAGTTAAAGGTTATGGGGTACTTAGATTTGACTTACTGTGTAAATGACAAAAAAGGGAAAATTAGAACTTACATTATAAAGGGATTGTCAGTAAATTTACTTGGTCAAGACGCCTTAGCAAAATTTGAGATTCTCAAAAGAATAAATAATATAAGAAATACTGCAAATGAGCAAACTAAATCTTGTTCAAAAATAAAACCCGAAGCTCAATTTCCTGAACTTTTTACTGGTCTGGGTAATTTTAAAAGACCACTAACGATTGAGTTAAACCCAAATGCAACTCCGTTTGTTCAAAATGTCCCGCGAATCGTTGCAGTTCCTTTATTAGATAAATTGAAGAAAGAGTTAGAATCGCTGGTTCAATTAAATGTTATTGAACCGGTTAATGTTCCTACTGAATGGTGTAGCCCAATCGTCTGTGTACCTAAAAATGATAGTAATGGTATTCGACTTTGTTGTGACTACACAGCGTTGAACCGAAATGTACGTAGAGCTGTTTATCCTATTCCAAAAGTGGATGTAACATTAGCTAGACTAAAAGGGGCAAAAATATTTTCAAAATTAGATACTAACAAAGGGTTTTATCAAATAAAACTCGACGAAAAGAGTCAACTTCTTACTACGTTTATCACACCCTTCGGTCGCTACAAGTACAAAAGACTTCCTTTCGGAATTAACTGTGCACCCGATTACTTTTCTCAAATGTTTACTGATCTTTTTTCCGGAATTTCAGGGGTTGTAACGCACGTAGATGACGTATTAATTTTTGCCGAAAACTTAGAGGAACATGACAAAATTTTATCCAAAGTCTTAAATAAATTAAAAGAAGAGGGAATCACCTTAAATAAAACAAAGTGTCAGTGGGGAACAAATAGTATATATTTTTTAGGACATAAAATTTCCGATAAAGGTATTGATATACTTCCTGAACGAGTAGACGCAATCAATAATTTTCCGGAACCTAAGGATAAAAAGACTTTGCAACAGTTTTTGGGACTTGTTAATTTTGCTGGTAAATTTATCCCGCACAAGTCACAAATTTTAGAGCCTCTTAATTCTCTTTTAAAAGATAGAGTTCAATTTTTGTGGTTAGATCCTCAAAAAATTGCTTTTAAAAAAATTAAAGAGCTTTTGCAAAGATCACCTACTCTTGCTTACTTTGATTACACAAAGAAAATTATTATTCAGGCCGATGCGTCTAGTTATGGAACAGGAGGTGTTCTTATGCAAGAAAAAAATCATGAACGAGAAGTAGTAGCTTACACTTCAAAAACATTGACTCCTAATGAAATAAGGTACAGTCAGATTGAAAAAGAAACTTTTGCCCTAGTTGTTGCGGCAGAAAAATTTAAAGAATACATAACAGGTATTACAGTAACTTTAGAAACTGATCATAAACCTTTGGTCCAAATTCTTCAAACGAAACCACTTGACGAGTTAAGTCCCAGAATGCAGAGATTTAGGCTTAGGTTAATGAGGTTCAATTACGAAGTTGTGTACGTTCCTGGAAAACAAGTAGTTATCGCGGACGCACTTTCTCGTAGTCCATCTAAAACACAAATCTTAGATGACAATTTAGAATTAGAAACTGAAAAATATCTCAGATTTATAGTTAAAAATATGCCGGCAACAGATGAAAAATTAGACCAGATTCGTAAAGAACAAGATTTAGATTTTATTTGCAAAAAGCTTAAAGAATATTGCTTACAAAAATGGCCGGACCGAAATATGTTGCCCGAAGATCTAAGACCATATTATCAGTTAAGAGATAATTTTTCTATAGTTGATGATCTTTTACTTTGTAACTCTCGACTTGTAATACCCCCTCCGCTTCAATTAGAAATATTGTCAAAAATACACCTAGGGATAAACAAATGTAGATTGCGAGCGCAACAATCAGTTTGGTGGTACGGATTAAGTTCACAGTTGAAAAGTGTAGTCGAATGCTGTCAGAGATGTATAGAAGAACGTGTTAACCGTAAAGAGCAATTCGTTAAAGAAGATTTTCCTAGAAGACCGTGGGAAAAAATCGCGTTAGACTTATTTAAACAAAAAAATTGGTTTTTAATTGTTACCGACTATTACACTCGCTTTTTCGAAATTGTAAAACTTGATTCAATGAAAGAATTAGATATAATCGCAAAATGTAAAGAACTGTTTGCTCGTTACGGCATACCAGAAATTATGCGAAGTGATAACGGACCACAGTTTAGGTACGAATTTAAAAAGTTTGCGAAATTGTACGGCATTCAGCATATCACAAGTTCGCCTTATTTTGCGCAGAGTAACGGATGTATTGAAGCGGCAGTAAAAATCACGAAAAATATTATTAAAAAATCAGAAGATGTACAGTTAGGTCTTTTATCATATAGGACGACGCCTCTGGAAAATGGTTATAGCCCTGCAGAGCTTATGTTCTCGCGGAAAATTCGCTCTACTCTACCAACAATTCCTTCAAAATTGAATTCATTTTACAATCATGAACTAGTCGTAAAGAGAGAGAGAAGGAATAAAGAGAAACAAGCAAATAACTATAACAAGAGGCATCGATCTAAGAACTTATCTAAGCTAAAATTAAATGACGTTGTATGGATTATAGATTCACGAACTTACGGTACTATTGTTAACGTTTGCGCGGAACCAAATTCTTACAAAGTGTTAACTGATAATGGAGTTATCAGAAGAAACAGGTGGAATTTGGTACCAGCACCGTTTAAGAAATCTAGTGCGGATGTTTATGATATTTTAGAAGTTCCTGCGACGTCGGTGCAGATAAATGTAAATGTAGACAATAACGAGGAAAAATCTAGACCTCGGAGAAACACGAAACCTCCTGTATGGATGAAAGACTATGTTAATTGAATGTTTTGTATTACCTACTTTTGTAATGTATTATGTTTGATTTAATAAAAAAAAAGGGATGTTGTGGAACGCAGCTAGCGAAACAATGACGACCCGAAAAATGGGGAGTCGTGGTTACGCTTGTTATTTTTTGGCACGCCTTAAAAAACTCACTCCCAATACACAAATGTATCTGTTTTTAAAAATAACAGAAAACACAATATTTGACCTGCCTTAAGTCCGATATCTGTGCATTAGGTCATGGTCTGCGCTTTTATGACTTTTGTGGCCCCGAATGTCGGAGAATAGTTGAAAACCAAGCTCCGCCGGAACATTTAAGCTGCATTAAGCGACCCTCAAACAATTTCTATGGAAAAGTAAAATAATTTTTATCTGCGTTATTATTGCTATCTGACCAATAGTTGTATAACAAATTTTACTTCTTTTCTTGACTACTATTTGTGGTTTCAATTAAAGACATAGGTTTAGAGACATGCTGTATAGTTGACATTTGAGAATTATTGGTACGTATAACCTGTAAGAACAAATATTATATTATCATTAATCATTTCTCTACAATCAAATTTCTCTATAAATTATCTCCGTAAGTACACCCTGTAACTGTAGATATTTATCACATTATACTGGTTGTTCGACTTAAGGCGGCTTCCTTTATAATGCTCTAGTTATTTATTTTATATATATCTAAATGTTTCGAATGTAAGCTACTTCGTATCATGTGGAGCATATTTTAAAGTTAGTTTGGTGTGTACACAGTGTTTCGTTTATGCTGCGAGTTATGTTACTTCGTTAAGTGGAAAACATTACATATTTTTATATTTTTAAAAATTGTAAAAAAACCTAAGTGCTATGAAGAAACTATTAGACAGATATTGATAACCCTATATCATTGAAAAGAGAATAGAGAAAAGAGAAATAGAGAAACGAGAATATCATTAAAAAGAGAATTAAATAACGCATCTCTCACTAGACCTGGTTACCGTAGTTTGAATATTTTCAGGTTTATTAAATTGTTTGTAAGAATTTATGTTACCTGATTTTTTTCTTATTTGTCAATGAAAAAGCGTTCCAAGGTGAAAGTTTGGAAAAAACCGCAAGTCTCCAACATTATTTGTTCGGAAGATATTTACATTCGTTTGAAGTATTGCAACGGTTGAATATTGCGAAAACGGTTTAGATAGTCACATTAAAATTCAGTCCGAAATCCGAAAATGGTAAAAATATACGGGGTGAGTCATAATTCTACATTTTTGTAATAATTTTTCTTGCCACGGATTATGGTGCGAAAATGACTTTATTCCTTGGATAACAATTTCAAGGGATATGCGTAGAATTTTTTCAAAGGGTTCTACTTTTTATTAGATATATATTTTTGTAATATAGTTGCCCTTGACTAAAAAAAAATAATCATTTATTGCCTACTAACTGGGAAAAGTTTATATTAGACCTTAGAATCTCTAAACATAAAATAACTGAAATAATTTTTCTCTAACGTGTTATTCCGTATAATAATTTTATGAAAGTATTTTTGTTTATTAACATTGCCGAGATTCAAAAGGTAACAAGGAACTCACTACTAACCTACAAATTTGCAGATATTACAGTGCTTAATTAAAAAGAGCCTTAAATGTATACTATTTTTTAGCATGCTTATCTACAGAGAGATTCAGGCAACCCATTCATTAAAAGTTTCTCCTTTAAATTTCTGTTTCATATTTTGCAGTTATAAGTTAACGATAAGGACCTATCAAAATATAATGTTTTTAATTTTCGGATAATTCCGCTTATACCGGAAGTTGCTGTCAACTTTCTTATTTTAAATGGAATAACGTGAAGATTCAGGTGGTGAAAGACTGGCCAATTCCCAGAAATAAACACCAAATAAGGAGTTTCCTTGGCCTGTGCACTTACTATCGGCGCTACGTTCCTGGATTTGCAGACATTGCTAAGCCCTTGACAAAACTCACTGAAGAAGGTCGTCCATTTGAATGGGACCAACAGTGTCAAATTGGTTTTGAACAACTAAAGCAGTACTTGATTAGTGCTCCTATTCTGAGTTAACCTCTCCCGGAAGGCAAGTTTGTCGTGGACACAGATGCTAGCAACATTGGGATTGGTGGCGTACTCTCCCAGATACAAGAGGGGCAAGAGAAGGTGATCAGCTACTTCAGTAAAGTCCTATCAAAGCCGGAACGAAACTATTACGCCACAAGAAGGGAATTGCTAGCCGTCGTAAAAACGATAGAACATTTCTACAAATACTTGTATGGTAGACGCTTCCTCCTGAGGACCGACCATGCCGCTCTAAAATGGCTTCTCCGTTTCAAGAACCCAGAAGGGCAAGTTGCACGATGGATCGAACGACTTCAGGAGTACGATTTTAAAATTCAGCATCGGGCAGGAACTAGCGATCGAAATGCCGATGCTTTGTCAAGAAGACCCTGTGCCGAAGACTGTAAGCACTGTAGTCGTTTGGACGAGAAAATAGCTACGACTGCGAGGACAGCCATTGTTGACGACAAATGGCAAGGCGAAGAACTGCGAAGAGACGAGGAGAACGACCCGGATTTGAAATTAGTGCTAGAGTGGAAAAGCAGGGACGCGAGACCTACCTAGGAAGAGGTGGCACCGTGTGCACCGTCCGTAAAATAATACTGGACTCCATATTGTTGGATCGTGGTATTCTGAGACGAAGCATAGAGAATCAGGAAGGCATGGAACAGAAGACACAGTTACTAATCCCCAAGAATAGGGTGCCAGAAGTTCTGAGGGAACTTCACGATGGAACTTCGGGAGGGCATCTGGGAGTTAAGAAGACTATGGAGAAGGTGCGCGAAAGATTTTACTGGATGAACTGCAAGGAAGACGTGAAGGATTGGTGCAGAAAGTGTGCAGTCTGCGCAGCCAGTAACGGTCCCCACAGGCGGGGCAAGGCCCCCATGAGACAGTACAACGTTGGAAGTCCTTTTGAGAGAGTTGCCATCGATGTAGCCAACCCGTTTCCAGAAACGAATGGTGGAAACAAGTACATCCTCGAGGTAATGGACTACTTTAGCAAGTGAGTTGAAGCTTACGCCCTACCTAACCAAGAGGCAGTCACTATTGCGGAAGTCCTTGTCAGGGAATGGATCAGTCGGTATGGTGCACCTATGGAACTGTATTCAGACAAAGGAAGGAACTTTGAATCGGCCTTGTTCAAGAACGTGTGTACTCTGCAACTCCACAACTGCACTCCACTCACAGTCGGACGGAATGGTGGAAAGGTTCAATAGAACCATCAACCGACATTTGTCCAAGGTCGTTTCCTTCTTCCTCTTTCTAATGGCATACCGCTCGTCCGTTCACGAGACAACAGGGGAGACTCCAGCGAAAGTGGTATTCGGGTGAGAGCCGAGACTGCCCTGCGACCTGAAGTTTGGTGTGAAGCCTGGCGAAGTCTCTCCCGACGAAGATTACGTGAGCAAATTACGCAGGAAAATGGACGACATCCACAACCAAGTGCGTCACAATATACAGACGGCCAGCGATCGGATGAAGGAACACTATGACATCAACGCTCAACAGGGGGGATACCAACCTGGAGCACTGGTCTGGCTTTATAATCCCCAAAGATGTCGAGGCCAGCTAAAGAGAACCACCAGATGAAGTTAGCCATCCCCAAATTGGGCTGCGGATTGGACGGACTAGACTGGAGAGTAATTCGAAGCATGCTGGAAGTCGTCTTCCACAGAACGGGAATTGAAATCCTAGTCTGCAGCCACCACCCACAAGCAACAGTCAGCAACTGCAAAACCGTAGACTACTACTTCTTCCAGACGGGAAGTTGCAAGAATGGGCCAGCTTGTAGATTCCGACATCCTCCTTCAAGACTATCACCAGGAACATTTCGAGTTTTTAAGAAGGGGGCAGTGTGGCGCGCCACCCAGCACACTACGTCAAAGTGAAGGCGTCAAGAAGTCGGTTCGTTATGCGTCATCGGCCGCCACGCCACCGGGGCCTATACCGAACAAACTAGACTTTTCCAGCGATGGAACAAACGAGAAGGCAGCGTAGAATATAAAACCGGCCGGGATGGACTCAGGAGTCAGTCGAATTCTAAATAGCGATCGTCGAAGTTAGATTTAGTATGTAAATAAATTGTTACAAATAAATTAGATTGTAAGTATTATTAAATTACGGTTAAGTTTTTACCGAGTGTTTTATTCGTTTAAATAAATTAATTTAAACTCTAGAAACGTAACAATAGTATTAAGCTACATTTCCCAAAAAATTGACTGTAAAAATAATATTTTGGAAAACTTTTTTCCCTTAAGTCGGTTTCTTTGTTGTGTAAGCGTTTGCCCTGCTTTAGAAAACAGCCGCTCAGCGGGCACTGAGGTTGCCACAACAGTTATATATTTATCGACAATTTTCGATAATTTAGGATACATTTCCTTGTTTTTTTTCCAAAATTCCACAGGATTATCCTTGAGTGGAACAACAGGTTGTTTTAAATACAAAGAAATTTCGCAAAGATCGGCTTCGTGTACTTGTAAGCTGCTACCTATAAGCTGGTGATGATTTGCCCACAAATTAAAAGTCTCTTCTGCAAAACGATTCAGATTATTTTCAGAATAATATCAGGAAACATAAATTTACCTGATGCAGACCTAATTTCAACTTGTTTAATTGGTTGAATTTTTTCAACATATCCTCCAAAAAATCATTTAACAGTTTTACGGTTTGATCAGATTTTACAGCATTCTTAAAATACTTTTTCTTAAATCGCGGGTTCAACAAATTAGCTACCGCCAATATATCGATCTCTTCAATGTGTCCTATCCTTTTGGTCAATTCTTTTAATAAAGCAGTCTTTAACGACGTAGTAATATTTAAGCCTTAAGCCTTCATTATCGACATTAATAGCTTCTTGTAAATTGTGAACCATAGGAATTATATTACTGGACGTTGTGTATTTTTACGCCGATATTTCTTTAGTCGCTGCTTCTAATGGTTGAAGGAGGTTTTTCACTTCATGTATTGTTTGAATTTCTTTCGCGCTTATCATAATAGTTACTTTTGGATTCCTAATAGCGTTTACATGTTCACGCAATTCTAAAAACCTTTTGATCATTTCATATGTGGAATTCCAACGGGTCGACACTGCTTGTATCAATTTCTTTTCCATTACACTTCAATTTTTTGAGCTTTCCTCAATTCATCACTAGCCACAACACTATGTTTAAACCATGTTACTATTTGTTCAATTTTAGTAACAATAATACATAGATCTTCAACAGCTTTTACAGACTTTTCAACGATTAAATTTAGTTGATGAGCAAAGCGTACGTGGCGTTTGTTACCAAAAACTCTATCAATTGCTTTGACAATATTAGCAGCCCCATCACTTACTACCGCTATGACTTTTTTATTCCAAATGTTCCATTCTTCGCACACTTTCTCTAGTATTTCTGCAATATAGAGGGCTGTATGCCTTTCAGCTAATTCATAAACACCCAGAGTTGCCGAAGAAATTTGTACGTCCTCACCAGTGTGTAGTGACACCTAAAAAACTTCGTGTTTGAAGGGTATCGGTCCACATATCTGTTGTTAAGGTGTAGCTTTTCAATTTTTGAATAATTGAACGGAATGCAGAGGAAATAGTATCGTATTTATTTTCTAAGATACTAATTATTGTTTTTTGAGATGGTATTTTATATAGGGTGCTGCTATTTTTAAAAGATATTGGAATTCTTCGTTTTCTACCATAGGAAAAGGTTGATAATCATTACAAATCACAAATAGTATGAAGTTAGTCATTTTTATATTTTTTATTCCACCGTTTGCCTATGATGTTACGTCAGAAAAAGCTCTCATAATTGTTCGCTGTTGGGAATACGATTTTACTTTACACAAACTTGTAGCTCCAATATGCGAAGACAAATTGTCTCCATTTTCCTCACCAGATTCTGACGTATTCAGATCGCTAATAATACCAGCATTTTGTTGGGCTTGTGCAGCAAAACTAGTGTTTGGACTATTCGTTTCGAGCTGTGACTGAGTATTAGACTATATAATTGTTTTACCTCCAGTTTCACGAAAAATATTTAATCACTGATTAATTTAATAGCGTGATTAAAGCCTGTGATTGGTTGGGTGAAACAATATAATTGGTTGTTTCAAATCTATTGTTAACTTCGTACAATGACGTTCCTTAATCAGAGAATTAAATTAATCGCTGATAAACAATTTTTTTGTAAAACCCACTATTAGTCTTTTTTTTTCATGGTTGGCTGCTCCGGGTCCGTAAGTTTTATTAAATTAGGATGTCTGCTGTTAATATGACATCTTAAATTTATTGTATTTCCGCTTGTTTTCAATTTCTTTGAACAAAGTTTACAGACCCCGCACTAATTTCAGAGTTTAGAAATCCCGCACTAATTTCACATTTTTGAAAATACTGCCACATCGAACTTTTTGGTGGCATTTTTTCTTTTTTGCTGAAATAATAGTTAAATTGTAAATACACATTATCTCGGACTCGGTTCACAACAGAAAAACTTTTTTATTCTTATTGTTTATAAAAGATTCTGATTGTCCTAAAAACCCCGAAAACTTATAAGAACATGGTAAATTGTGTTTTTGATAGTCGAAAATAAAGTGAAAATTCTTCATTAAGGTTTGCAAAATATGGCAGTTTTTCCTTGTCAAATCACGTTAGTTGGAATTTCCTACATCTTGACATAAAATGTTTGTTTTCATAATAACATTATTTTTAAATTAAGAATGTCATATTCGCATGATCTGCTATCTTACAATAACATATTACATGTTGTATAATATTTTCATATTAATAAAGTATTATTATTTTTATATTAAGAAAAACTATACATATATTGTAGCTTGGTCGAAAATAAACACTTTGTACACACTAAGTATATTCAACATAACATTGCTTTCAACAATAAGAATAATCATAACAATACATGCAATCCCCGACCCGCTTAACTGCTGCCCTTGCTTACGGAGCGCGACGACTACTAGGCCGTCTGCGCGATATCAGCTGTTCTTCCCCGCATCTGCGCTCTGCTTTCTCCATACCCGACAGCATGTTTTTAATAGATACACATTATTCCTCCTCTCCGGTAAGCTTCCTCCTGGAAGCAGAGATATTGTCATCTCCATGGGACTGGTCTTAGAAAAGCAATCAGATAGCTATGTAGAGCAAACTTTCTCTATTTCTCTTTCTTTACGAACGAGCTCAGATAACGGTATTTCATCTTCTTCACTCCAGGTTTGAGAGTTCTCCTGATTTCTTATTTGTTCATTCCTTCGTCTTCTTTCTTCTTTAATTCTGCCAACGGGATTTCATCATCTTTATCCCATTCTTCGAAACATTTTCTCTTAGTTTCGCTTATACTTTTGGTTCTTCGGTATTCCTTTATTAGTTCTGATAATGGAATTTCGTCTTCACTGTCCCACTCTTCTACTGGACGTCTCTCCGACGAATTTTCAGCTATCCGTCTTTTATTTCCACCATTCTTGCTGATTAATTTATTTTTGTCCCCTTTATCTTTACCTATCGTTCTGTTCATATATCTCCCTTCGAATATTTTCTCTACTGTTTCTCCTCCCCTCTGTGCTTCAGTGCCATTCCCATGGTACACTCTTATATAGTAATCTGTGGTTTGAAAAACATCCCATATTATTTCCCATACCTGATTCCAATCTAGTTGGTCCAATCCGCAGCCGATTTTTGGGATAGCGAGTTTTTCTATTTTTTGTTTTTTCATTTCCTCGCGTAAGCATAGTAAACTTTTCCTAAGACTTTCGTATGTCGGTTTTTCATAACTGTGTCGTTTAGTAACTGAATAAAATATATGTCGTCTAGCATTTTCCAAAATTGCTACCTCACCAGATTTAACTTTTTGATTAAAGAGTTCCGTTTGGCTGCCATACCGTTTTTTTAAATTTCCGAGCTATACCGGCGTTCATATGAAAATCCTCTGCAACACAATGAGCTAATGGATATTCTCTCGGTGCTGTGAAAAGATCACCGTTAAGTTCATCCATTCTGAACGCATTTGATGACTGACATTTCTTTCTTTGTTTCGCTGCCTCAAGTTTCTTCGGCCTCCCCGGTTTTCGATACGCTCGTTCTTTGCGCGCCTGATCAGGAGGGGGTAGGCTAATGCACGGTTTCAATCTGTCCGGGTGAACTACCAATCGTTTGTGTTTCAATGCACAATGTTGAATTCTAAATGTGTCAAGGCCCATATTCTTTACAATTCGGTACGGCCCAGTCCACGGTCTATGTAATTTTGGGCTTTCTCCTATTCGTGTGAGCTGACGAAGCCATATATTATCCTCTTCATTGTATTTTTGGATCTTAGCACGTCTATCATAATAGTTCTTCTGACGTTCATGAGCAGCTTTCAAGTATTCTCGGGTTTTGGTATGTGAGTCATCTAACGTGGGCCGAAGTTCAGGGATGTATGGTTGGTTAGATTGACTTGGTAATCCAGGTGGAAGACCATATTGGGCGTCAACAGGTAATTTCCCTTCCGAACATAAGGGCAAAGGGTGTGTGCTTTGTGCTTTCATGGCACTACTTCGATAGACCATCATCACTTGTGGAAGTTTTAAGTCCCACGACTTTTGATTTTCTCCCGCCCAGTGACTCAGCATGTCAAGAAGAGTTCTATTAAATCTCTCGATCGCTCGATCGCACAAGACACAAAATGCCATCCACTAGCTCTGGTCTTAAGCTATACAATTTTTGTGCCGACGGGGGCAATTCCATATCACATTCGGCTTCACCTTTAATGATTTGTAGGATGGCGCTACAACATTGGTCCTCTGCCTGCGCATTCTTAATTTGTTGTAGATAGTCGTCTGAAAGTGTATTATCAATGGCAATGATTATATCAGGAACACTCGCCGACGTTTCAGGATTCAGGAAACAAATTTCCTTCTTAATTAGTGATGCGACGAGTCAAGCAAACTCGCTGACAGACTCGATTCTCAAAAGTACTCATTGTACTCGAGTAACCTATTCTGTGAACCCGAGTCAGTTCGATTCAAGTACTCGAGTACCGACTTTAGAATTAAATAGCGCTGCAACGAGTCGAGTAGACTCCAGTAGACTGGATTTTCAAAGGTACTCGCTCTACTCGGTTCACTTCACAGTGTTTCCTCGTTAATGGTTAACAATTGAATGAATACCGAGTTTCGTTTCGTTTCCTTGATATCGGCGGCGGCGGCGGTCAACGAATTCGTTTACATTCAGAAGTGTCGAAGCAAACGACAAGTCTGTCGACAGTCGATGCGTCAGGGAAAACATACTTACTTCAGTGTTATTTTATTATTGTATAACGTGAAGTAAAGGCACAAATAAGTGTGTTTTCGTTCTGAATTGCTGAAGAACTTTCTCAGAACTGTTGTTTTTTGTTAGCCGTTGAAACCGACAGGAACCAGAACGCTATCAGCAGCTCTGAGGAAGTTATTTTGCAATGAAAAGCGAAACCTCGGCACAGGAAGATATCGTGATACGGTTCCAAATGGAAGCCGATTCAATAACTCATTTGGATTTCTGAACGTCGGTTCCAAATGGAAGCCGATTCAAAACTCCTGTGGGTTTCCGATCGTTATTTGTTTTATTTTTTTTAATAAATTCTGGTTTCAAAAAATAATTGATATAAATCTATAATAATAAAGTGTGTAGATACCGTTAAAAATATAAACAAAAACACTGCACCTTCAAATTTTTAACTATAGACTTTACCATGAGTAAAACAAATTGAGTCGTGACTACTCATACTTCCGGGTTTTGTTAAATGTAAAATCTTTTGATTTAGACTCGAGTCGAAAGTCGCTCCTGTTATAAAAATACTCAAATTTATTATATTCTTTAAAACAATTCGAGTTTATTCAGGTACTCGAGTACTTTTGACTCGAGTAGACTTGAGTACTCGAGTATTTTGATCCGGATTCGAGTTTCTCGACTCGAGTCAAAACTCGATTCTTTTATAAAAGTATTCGAGTCGACTCGATTCTTAAAAACATCGACTCGTCGCATCGCTAATCTTAATATCTTCTTGCCCACACTGAGAACACGGACGTCGGGATAGGCCATCTGCATTTGTGTTTCTTTCCTGGGCGATGTATAACTGTCATGTCGTATTCTGATAAGGATTCTAACCACCGAGCGATTTGACCTTCGGGTTCACCAAAATTCCGTAGCTATTGTAAACAGTTATAATCAGTCCTCGCTATAAATGGAGATCCCAACAGATATCCTTTAAAATGTCGACATACCGCGACAAGAGCTAGCAGTTCCCGCCGTGTCCCGCAGTAGCGTCTTTCAGGTTTCGTCAATGATCGACTGAAGTAAGCAACGACACGTTCCTCGCCCTCTTGAATTTGGCTTAGTACTCCTCCAACTCCAGTCCTGCTAGCATCAACGTCACTAATTGAATAGGGTCGAACGATGATAACTCAAAGTTCTGCGTGTCACCGGACACGTTATTTTTGTTATACACTTGAAATGTTTAAAATGATGTTGTGTTGTTGCATGTTAAGTAATAATAGAAATTTATTTAGTTAAAACTTACATTAATCACTACATTACAAATAAAAGGTTCTGAATTTTTACTACGATCTAGCCCGTGCGAGTGTTAGGTGCGGAATCCCTTTTCGTTCCTCTTGTTTTTTCGGCTAGCTGTCGGTCGCTACCTCTGGCACCGGAATCACTGGAATTGTCCTTTCTCAGTCATTTCCTTGAATTACTCATATTTCATTTCATCGACGAACATGCCGGCCCCTTTGAAAGGGTATAACCCTTTTAATTTACTAATCTTAGTTAACGATATACATACATGCTTATTATGGTTTCTTATTTCTAAAATTTTTCTTAAGTACTAAATTAATATGAATGCCTTTTAACACCTATCTTATCCTAGAAAGCGTCATTTGGCACTACACAAATTGTTTTTACTGCACGTTTTGTGATTGTCCTTCCCGTGCGGACGGACACTACCCGGGTGATCCCATCTTTACCGGGGTGCTCCTCGATGATGCGCCCTAGTTTCCACTGCATCGGTGGCGTGTTGTCGTCTCGAAGTAACACCAGCGTCCCGGGTTGAAGATTTGGCTGACGAGTATGACGATTCCATTTTGTCCTCTGATGTAGTTGATTAAGATAATCTTTTGACCAGCGGTTCCAAAAGTGTTGCCTCATAAATTCGATGTGCTGCCATTTAGATAGGCGGTGTGTATTAAGCGATGTTAAGTCTGGTTCCAACGGCGCTGTTAGAGGCTCGCCGATCAAAAAGTGACCTGGTGTTAGAGCTTGGAGGTCGTTGGGGTCCGAAGACAAAGGAATCAAAGGACGGGAATTTAGGACTGCTTCGATGCGTGTGAGAAGCGTATACATCTCTTCATAATTAAGTATGTTATTCCCAACTACGCGTCTTAAATGACTCTTAACAGATTTCACCCTCGCTTCCCATAATCCACCGAAATGCGGGGACCTGGCCGGTATGAAATGCCAGGTCGTATTCGACATTGATAATTCCCTTAATATTTCGTTCGGGAAAGTTTTTTGACATGTCTGACTTAGCCTTTTTAATTCATGCTCCGCTCCAGTGAAATTTGTCGCGTTATCAGAATAAATGTTAGCAACATTTCCGCGACGTGAAATAAATCTTTTTAGCGCACTCAAAAAAGCATCAGTGGTTAGATCACCGACCAATTCGAGGTGTATAGCCTTAGTAGATAGGCATACGAATAGCGCAATATATGCCTTTGTTGTTCTACTACCGTGTTTCGGTAATAGACGTAAGGATATCGGTCCCGCGTAATCTATCCCACTATTTAAAAATGGTCGATTGGGTTCTACTCGATTAGAGGGCAGGTCACCCATTAAATAATTTGTGATATGCGGTTTTGCGCGGAAGCATTTCTTGCAGTGAAAAATTACATTTTTTACAGCTTGCTTGCCTGCAATTGGCCAATATTTTTGCCTAATTGATCCTAAAGTGGTTTGCGTACCTGCATGTAACAATCTTTCATGCTCTTGCGTAATGATTAAATTTGTGACGTGATGTCTTGAAGGTAAAATTAAGGGAAATTTAACATCGAATGTAAGATGTGCGTTTCTCAGACGTCCACCGACTCTTAATAATTTCTCCTTATCTAAGAACGGATTTAACAGGTGGAGTTTACTTCGGGGTTGAATGTTTTTACCTGACTGTAATAAAGAAATTTCCGTTGAAAAACATTGATGCTGGATTAGCCTTATTATTGTATTCTCTGCCTTCTTAATTTCCGTCACTGACAACGCATCGATTTTTCTGGAATTTTTATTTTTACAGTTAACTGTGAATCTAAAGCATAGTGCTATAATGCGAGTGAGGTTTAGGTAAGACGAATACCTTTCTAGTAAATTGTTTTCATTCGGTTGTAAATTGGTTACTGATAAATTAACCTTACGCCGTTCAGGTATATCGCAGCAGTTCCAGGTGGCCCCCTTGTTGACAGATAAATTGTAAGCTGGGTCGCTTAACCATGCTGGGCCGGACCACCATAGATTTGCTGAAATTAAACGCTCCGGAATTACACCTCGCGAGATTAGATCGGCAGGGTTCTCAGTAGAGACTATGTGATTCCATGTCACATTATTTCCACTAAGTGATTGAATTTCTGCAACACGATTCGCTACGAAAGTCTTCCATGTTTTTGGAGGCGCAGATAACCAAGATAAAACGATTGTAGAGTCAGTCCAAAAATAGGTATGTTCGATTTTCAAATCCAAAATTTGTATAATTTTTTCCGTTAATTGTGCTGCTAATAAGGCGCCGCAAAGTTCTAATCGAGGTAACGTTACAACTTTAAGTGGGGCTACCCTTGATTTGGCACAAATTAATTGTATATAGGTCTCATTGCCAGTAAAAGTGCGTAAATAAACACACGTTCCGTATGCCTCCTCAGAGGCATCGCAAAATGTATGAATTTGATGCGATTGACTAGTATGATATTTATTAATTAACTTTCGCGGAATTTTTAGACTCTTAATGACAGGCAAATGACTAACAAATTCCTTAAATTGTGTATCAATATGTAATGGAACTGATTCGTCCCAGTCGATTTTTAGAGATCATAACATTTGCAACATTAACTTGGGTTGTATTAATATCGGACCGATTAATCCAAGGGGATCAAATAACTTCGCTATAGTGCTTAAAATAATTCTCTTTGTAACCGTACTCGGAAAATTTAGTTCTGCAATACTATATTTTAATAAATCGTTAGTATAGTCCCAAATCAAGCCAAGAGTTTTTAGTTCTGTAGTCTCCAATAAGTTCACCTGAGTTTGATTGCCTTTGTTAAATGTACCAGGGAGAACTCTTGAATCATTTGAGGCCCATTTATGTAGAATGAATCCACCTTTTGACAAATTATTAATTAATTCATCTCTTATGTAAATTGCGGATGGGACGTCAGGCGCGCCCGTAAGCACGTCATCGACATAAAAGTCTCGCTTGATTATTTTCGAAATTAGAGAATTCGAGTTTTCACCATTGGCTAATTCATGTAAACATCGTACCGCAACAAATGGAGCTGAGGCCGTCCCGTAAGTAACCGTTTTTAATTCGTAAGTTTTCAGCGGTTGATCGCTATTTTCACGCCAAAGTATTCGTTGGAATTTTCTATGCATAGGATGAATCCAAATCTGTCGATACATCTTTTCGATGTCGGCCGCGATCGCGATTTGGTGCGTTCTAAATCTGATTAAAATTGAAACTAGATCTTGTTGAATTGTCGGCCCAATCATTAACGTTTCGTTTAAACTGAGACCGCTACTATCCTTTGTTGATCCATCAAACACTACGCGAACCTTAGTTGTATTACTACTTGAATTTATCACGGCGTGGTGAGGTAAATAATACGAATGATTAGAAATTTCATTTGTGTCTAACATTTCTTCCATGTGATTAAGCGCAATGTATTCGTTCATAAAGGCCACGTATTGTTCCTTCATATTAGTATCTCTAGTAAGTTTTTTCTCTAACGACGAAAATCGCGTTTTTGCTATTTGTTTTGTCATACACAATTCGCTTAGATTTTGGTTAAATGGCAATTGCGTAATAAAACGACCGTCATTATCGCGTGTAATCGTTGTTTTAAAGTGCGTTTCACAAGAATTCTCTTCGGCTGAAAAACCAGAGTTCTTCGAATTGTTTATGGGATCCTCAAGTTCCCAAAACCTTTGGAGTTCGTCGCTTAAATCGGTTCTAGCTACAACATGAAGCGAGTTTATTCTTGAATTTTGTATTGGGCTTACGCTGCCGCCGATGATCCACCCTAGCAAAGTGCGTTGCAAGAGTGGCCGTCCTCTTCTAAGTTTTATTTGACCTACACACAATAATTCCCAGAAAATTTCAGCTCCTATTAGTAAGTCGATGGGCCCGGATATATTAAAATTATTGTCCGCTAATAATATATTCGATGGTATCTTCAACTGCGTACGATCTAAATTGGCGGTCGGAAGATTTTCTGTTATTTTTGGAAGAACAAGGCAACCGATTGTTTTTGAGAATTCGTTGAATCTAGATTTAAATTTGATAAACGTGATTTCCTTTACCTGGCTTACAGCTTGGTTTATACCGGCTATCGGTACTACAAATGGTTTGCGTTTAATATTTAATCTCTCGGCAAATTCCTCGGAAATAAAATTAGACTGAGACCCGACATCTAAAAGCACGCGACAATCGTGTATATTTCCCTTTATATCGAAAACGTGTATTACGGCAGTCGATAATAATACTTGCGTTTGCAGATTTTTACTTATCAATTGATCGGATAAGACCGTAGCGCTGACACTAGAGGTTGATGATTGACTTTCATTTATTGAATTTTGATTTTTAACTTCATCATAATGTATAAGAGTGTGATGCCTCTCGTGACAATGCTTGCAGGTATTGTTCGACAAACACTTATTGACCTTGTGATTGGATTTAAGGCAATTTAAGCAGAGCTTATTTTTAATTACCTCCTGCATTCTTACGTTAGGAGACCTTTGTAGCCAATCGTGGCACTGATTTATATAATGTGATTGGTTGCAAATTGGACAGCTAAGTTTACGCGTTGTTGCCGCATGAGAAAATTTATGAGCTTGCGATTTTTCCACCGAA
The DNA here is from genome assembly GCA_036172665.1 of Prosopocoilus inquinatus. NCBI lineage: Eukaryota > Metazoa > Arthropoda > Insecta > Coleoptera > Lucanidae > Prosopocoilus > Prosopocoilus inquinatus. The sequence continues at coordinate 40,738,244 of CM069870.1, read as the reverse complement.
TTCTTCATATTGAGCTTTATTGACGGTTTTGATTGTTCCTTAGGATTCTGACTCTTATTACGACTTAATGACTCTAGAAGTTGGCAACGATCATTTAGAAATTTGTTTAATTCCTTGTACGTAGGCATATTGTTCGTTAAATCTTTTTCCCACTCGCGCAAGGACAAATAGTCTAATTTAGATGAGATTAAATGAACTAAGATTGCATCCCAGTAATCTATAGGTAATCCCTGATTTTTTAGTAACTCAATATGCAAATTTGCAGTATCATGTAGCGTTCTGAGTGAGCTGGCGCAATCCCTTGATACTGATGGTAAATTAATTATCGCATTTATGTGGGTTTTTACAATTAAGCGTTTATTCTCAAATCGCGCTTTGAGGAGATCCCATGCAATTTTGTAATTAGCTTCCGATATTGATACTGACTCAACTGTAGTTAATGCGTCACCCTTAAGGCACGACTTTAGGTAATGTAATTTTTGAATATTAGCCACTTTCTCGTTTTGATCTATTAGCGCGTCAAAGGTTTCCGCGAAGGATGTCCATTGGTCATAGTCACCCGAAAAGGAAGGTAAGTTAATAACCGGCAATTTAACTTGAATTTTTTCGCTAGTGCTGTTAAAACTCGAATTGGCCGGCGTCATTAGTGATGTTTGATTTTGAATATGATCACCGCTAATAATGTTTTCCACTTCAGCTGCAAGTTTATAATATGAATCTTCGAAATCATCGCGATATTCTACTTGTTTATCCGACTTATCTTGTAATTCGATTTGCGATTGTATTTGTTCAAATTCTTTGATAACAGGTTCGAAATGTTTGAACCGAATTTTTAGTTCTGCGATTGAACTAGAATTTTTATTGATATGTTGCTGAAACCGCGTAATTTTAGTTTTAAGTTGACCACGAGCTTGAATCAAGTTTGCTAAGTCAGTCATATTTAAATAGTTTAAATGACCGAAAATAATAGAATTTGGAAACTATGATACGTTTCGCTTCACACAAACACACAGGTAATACACAAATAAGAAAGGATAGATAGGAATTAGTCACTGACCTACTTTTCCTTGTTGATTTTTTGTTGATTCTTGATCCGCTTTCGTTGTGGGATCCAGTTTTCGTTTCTTGAATTACCGGAAGTGGCTTCGCTGCATATCCGGCTCGAAGGACCATGAATAGGGTCGAACGATGATAACTCAAAGTTCTGCGTGTCACCGGACACGTTATTTTTGTTATACACTTGAAATGTTTAAAATGATGTTGTGTTGTTGCATGTTAAGTAATAATAGAAATTTATTTAGTTAAAACTTACATTAATCACTACATTACAAATAAAAGGTTCTGAATTTTTACTACGATCTAGCCCGTGCGAGTGTTAGGTGCGGAATCCCTTTTCGTTCCTCTTGTTTTTTCGGCTAGCTGTCGGTCGCTACCTCTGGCACCGGAATCACTGGAATTGTCCTTTCTCAGTCATTTCCTTGAATTACTCATATTTCATTTCATCGACGAACACTAATAAATTCTCCGTTGGCTCTCGAATATGCCAATACCGGTGCTCTAGTTAACTATTTTTCAGCTATATGAAGGCGTCCTCACAATCATTGTTCCTTTGAAACCGTTCCCCTTTATTCAATAGTTTATGTAAAGGTGCAGCAATACTTGCAAACGATTTTATGAAGCGTCTATAGTATGATGCTAAACCCAGGAAGGATCTTAGTTCATTAATGTTTATTGGAGTAGGGCAATCACGCACACTCTGAACTTTATTTGGATCAGTGCGTATACCCTCTCCGCTCACAATATGACCAAGGAATTCCACTTCACAATGAAACAGACGGCACTTTCTCGGATTGACTTTAAGCCCATCCTTTTGTAATCTCTCAAAGACTGCTTCTAATGCCGTTAAATGTTCTTCAAAGTTTCTACCGAACACAATTACATCGTCTAAATAAACCAATGCCGACTGCCAATTTAATCCCTCAAGGACAACGTCCATGAGGTGCTGGAAGGTTGCAGGTCCATTGCAAACTCCAAATGGAAGAACATTGAATTCATAAAGGCCCGGTCCCAAAGAGAAAACCGTCTTCTGGCGATCTTCCTCAGCAACTTCACACTGCCAGTACCCGCTTTTTAAATCTAGGGCTGTAAAAACGGTAGACCTAGACAGCGAATTCAGCACTGCGTCTATGCGAGGCAAGGGATAACTATCCTTGACCTCGTTGAGCTTTCTAAAGTCGATACAAAACCGTACAGATCCATCTTTTTTCCACACTAAAAGGACGGGATAACACCATGGAGAAGTGGAAGGACTTATCACTCCCATTTCTTGCATTTTCTGTACTTCGTGTTGTGCGATCGCCCGATGAGCTAACGGAAAACGACGAGGAGCTTGACGAATAGGATGCGCGTCACCCATGTTAATACTGTGGCTTAAAATATTGGTACGCCCGGTATCTGTCTTATGCTGAGCGATCGCACTCGCGTATTGCTTCACACATTGTTTTACTCGCGCTAATTCGTGCTTATTTAAATTTTTCTTTGCTTCAGTCCAATCGAACTGATTCACCGCTAGTTCTCGGTTATCACTAACTAATGTGCACACGAAAGCAGTCCCGATTCTAGTATTTTTCCTCAAAGTCACCGGCTCAGTAGTCGGATTGCGTAGCAACACTGCCCCATTAACCCCGGATACAAGAGTTCATACACCCAAATTTTTCCATGCACGGACGAGACGGTTCGATTACTCGCGAAACATCATATCCCTCGTCTGAAATATTTACTTGTCCTATCACTTCAGAACGCCCAAGAATAACTATAGTCTCATGTAAACTTACCACAGCAGGGAGTACAGGGCACTCGGTGATGCACTGTCCATTAATAAGGACACAACGCTTTGCAGGATCAACGATGCATTTATGAACAGATAAAATAGCGAAATCTTACTATCGCTTTTTGACCTGACATTGCAGTAGGATAGACAAATTGAAGCGGGATTTGCTCCTAATAAGTCCCCCATGCAACTCGGCCATGCTTGCTGTCAAAGCATAATGAAAGATTTAGAAAAATTTTGTGCAAATCGTTTTTGATTGCAGTGAAAACCTCGAGCAGCCTCTGGACAGCTGTTTCAGCCCTGCTTGGGGCTTCTTCAGCAGAGACGTAGCTCGACATTCCCACTGCAGACCAAAAACGACTTGCCCAATTTATTCGCAAATGCGATGTAAGAATGATGAACAGATAAAATAGCGACATCTTACTATCGCTTTTTGACCTGACATTGCAGTAGGATAGACAAATTGAAGCGGGATTTCCTCCTAATAAGTCCCCCGTGCATTTGCGAATAAATTGGGCAAGTCGTTTTTGGTCTGCAGTGGGAATGTCGAGCTACGTCTCTGCTGAAGAAGCCCCAAGCAGGGCTGAAACAGCTGTCCAGAGGCTGCTCGAGGTTTTCACTGCAATCAAAAACGATTTGCACAAAATTTCTCTAGATGCATTTATGCTTTCTGATGAAGTTGCATCCGATAATAAATGATTCTGTCAGATTTTCACACACAGTAACTTCCTTGCTCGAGACAAAGTTCCCCAAAGTTACTTTTACAGTTCCTAGTCCGATTACGCGCAATGGATCGCTATTAGCTTGTAAAATTTTAAAGTCACATGATCTCAAACGTCCGTTTCCCACCAAATTCCATAAATCTTTATGAATGAAACATCGCGTGGCACCTGCGTCTATTAAAATTTTCACCTCATGATTGTTTATGTGTCCACTCACTATCACTAAATTACTGTCTCCGTTTACAAGCCCCAATTGTAACGTGGGCGTCGGTGCGGGGCCAACTGACGCCTGGTTTCGTTTCCCTGATTTTCGCTTATCATTTCCTTTCGCTGTAACGGACTAGGACATTCTCTTCAAAGATGACCCAGTCCACCGCAATTATAACACCGTATAGTTGAGAAATTATCAGGTGATTTATCTCTATAATCACCAGAGCAACGGCTTCCACGTTGTTTATCCTCTTGAAAATATGAAAACGGCGTTCTTTGTTCGAATGGTCGACGCACAGGAGAACGCTCAACTGTATGTTGCTGTCGGAGAAACCCAACCGGTGAACAACGAGCCGCACGGAACAGCACGGCGCACGTTCCGGAGAACGCGAACAATCAGTTGCTTCCATAAGGGGTGATCGAAAACGAACACGTCCTTGATTTTCTCTCATTTCGTCTCGCCTGTGTTTCACTACCAAATTTTGCACTATATCAGTTAGTTCATCAACTCTGTTTTTAATGTCAGCCGCACTATTATTCAAATCCGTCTTACTACATTTACCTTGCTCTTAGCTCCTATTTTCTCTTCAACTTTGACATAATTTGCTTTCTGTTGTCGAATCTCACCGATAGATCGCTTAATACGTAAAGCTGTTTGTGCTGCAGCAACTGCGTCCGATAACGTTTCAGGATTTTTACGTGCAGTTTCCTCTGCAACTTCCATATCCAACCCGAATAACAATTGCTTCAGCAATAGTTTCTCACGTGTAGTGTCATTGTGATCAGGAAATGCACAATTACCAAGCGTTTTTAAACTAGCCGCGCAAGCTGCAACCGTTTCTTCTGGTTGTAGCCGACGAGCGCGAAATAATTCCTCGGCTCCGTCTTCTTCGGGCTTAAAAAGCTGTTTGAGGGCGGCACATGCATCGCCCCAATTCGCACTTTGCGTTGGTGACAAACTTTGATAAGCTTGCTTTGCTGATCCTTCAAAAAACAAAGGCAATACTACAGTTTTTCTCGCTTCATCCCATCTTTTCAATTAAGCGAACACGTCAAAAATATCTAGCCATTCGCTAAAATTCCCGGTGTTAAAACGCGGGCACTGAATATTATCGGCCATTATTTACGCAGTCCACACATATTCGTTATTACAACGTTAACACTTGAGTTCAGATATCACCGCCGACACCAAATGTAGCGCGGTCGAAAATAAACACTTTGTACACACTAAGTATATTCAACATAACATTGTTTTCAACAATAGGAATAATCATAACAATACATGCAATCCCCGACCCGCTTAACTGCCGCCCTTGTTTATGGATCGTGACGACTACTAGGCCGCCTGCGCGATATCAGCTGTTCTTCCCCGCATCTTCGCCAGGAGAGAGAGCCAATTCCCATGTAAACTTTTTGTCCACGTAATATAACGTAGTAGTACTTAGTAACGTACTTATCTGTTGCGATGGCGCCACTATTCTACGCGCGCTTTTTACGCGCCTTTTTAATTTAAATAATTCTTTAGGTTTTCTTCTCCATACATTCATCTAAGTAATACGTTATATTCTGCAAAGACTCTAATATGCTGTAATATACATTACAAGTCTTTACACAATACAACGTATTACCTAAATGAATCTATGGAGAAGAAAACCTAAAGAAACGGAAAATCATGCTTAAATTATGATATTTACTAGATTTTAAGCTAATAAAACAAACTACATATTATTCTCAAATTACTATATTTAACTGTAAAAGTAACTGCAAGTAATAACACATTATTTGTACATTGTCATTCATGAAGTTCATAATTTATGGAAATGCTTTCAAAATTGCAATTCAATACATTCTTTCTTTATCCGTACACATTATTTTTGACTTTAAGTGCGAATATCTTCAAAATTACTGCAAATTAAACTTTCTTTTAACAATTTTTATTCAGAATACTGTACTTTGACCACCTTTAAATTTTATAAATCAGCTAATCACTCACACATAATAATACTTGTTACACTCTAATAAAATTATTTAAAATGATTGTTTCGTAGTTGTAGTTCCTACCTTCTGCACCTTCATTTCTATAAAAATGATGAATTTTCTCGGCAGGTAATACGATGTAGGATACAGGTTTCAGTCTCCGTATTAATTTAATCTTCCTGCATTCATGTCCTGGATACACATATCTGTAACAATTTATAAATTACTGCCATTGTTAACTTGGTAAAATAAAAACCTTATTATGGATTGTTATGATGCTAACGGTAATGCTAACCTTTCATCAGTGTAACGCATACAGATCTTGCATCGAAATTGTCACAGGGCTTCGTTACCTAAATTAGCAGCCCCAATTCCAAATTGAAGGAAATTTGGTCCGATTGGAACATGCATTGCATCCAATAACTACACATTTAAATTCTTTTGCAGATCTTGCCAGGTCCATTTTTCTCAAACTCTGTTTATATTAGAGACTATAATTTAATCGTCAATAATGTTTATTTAACGGACAATTTGATTTAACCCATTATATTTGTGCCATCAGTAAAGCATTCGCGCCAAATTTTACAATTACTCCCGGCGCCATCTCTGCGGATAAATACATTACTAAAACATCCTGGATAAAAATTTTCAATTGCCAATAAATCTCTGCCCTGATCTTATATATATATATATATATATATATATATATATATATATATATATATATATATATATACAGCGTGGAAACTAAGTAGCGGATAAAATCCATAACTCCGTTAATATTTGTAATAAAGCAAAAATCTAAAAGGGGTATAGCGATTCAAATTACAGCGCATAAGAAGAAGTATATTTTGAGATATTTTCATGAATTTTTTTTTAAGTTATGACGTCATCAAGATTTTTTTTAAATGACAACCTATATTTTTTATTTTTGATTTCGGTGGGTTTTTTTAACCTACTTTCAACAGTATAAAATTTTGAATCGATAACATAACAAAAAATTCAAGAAAAACGGCCATAAAAGTTTAATTGTAAAGTTGAAGAAATAAACAGAACATCTAGTTACCTGGGTTTAAAACGAAACAAAATTAAGGTGTAAATAAACAAAATTTGATTTTGACAGTCTTTGAAATCACAATAAATGTTCAAACTGACGACCATGCACCAACTGACAATACCCAAGACGCTCATCAAATTCATTTATTACATTTTGAATAGTTTGAGGTGTTATTAACCTACACTCCTGTCGAATTCTTTCTTTAAGATCGTCTAAGTTGTTAGGTCTATTTTTATACACCTTGCTTTTTAAGTACCCCCCTAGAAAAAAGTCTAATGGCGTTAGATCAGGGGATCTAGCTGGCCATTCCATTGGACCTCTTCTTCCTATCCATCTACCTGGGAACATCTTGTCCAAATAACGTCGCACATCAACTGCGTAGTGTGGCGGAGCACCGTCGTGTTGCATCCAAATGTTATTGTTTGGTACGTCACAGTCATTTTCATTAGGAAATAATATCGCCAATGCAGGTACTAATTCGAATTGTAAGAAGTGTAGATATTTCTCACCAGTTAAATGGACCTAAAATTCTGTCACCGACAATTCCTGTCCATACGTTGAGCTTCTGGGGATGTTGAGTATGAGCTTCTTGCATCCAGTGGGGATTTTCCCTAGACCAATATCGACAATTATGTCTGTTAACTGTTCCATGTAAAGTGAAACTTGCCTCATCAGAAAAAATTATACGCTGCGAGAACATTGGATCACGATTGCAAATTTCCAACATTTCTTCACAAAATTCTTGTCTATGATCATAGTCAGTTTCTGCTAACTCATGGACTAATTTTACTTTATAGGGATGAAACTTTTGCATTTTTAAAAGTTTCAGTACCGAGGTATGGCTCAGGTTGTGCTCTAAAGCAATGTCTCGACTAATCGAATGCGGATTATTTTCTATTTCTAGTAAAATATCAAGCTGCACATCGTCAATTAATTTTGTCTTAGGGTGGCCAGTTTTTGGAAGGTCTTTCACAATACCGTAATTTCGAAATTTATTTTCTATTCTGCTGACTGTGGATTGACTTATTTGCTGATCAGGATATTTGTCTATAAAAAGTCGACACACCTCTTGATGAGTTCTAATTCGATCGCCATACTCAATCATCATTAGAACTTCAATTCTTTGTTTTTCAGTCAGCAACACCATTTTGGTAAAAGATTTTTAATAATTAGTGTAACTCCTACTATCCACAGGGAATAAAAATACTCACTTTATTGTGATAGGTATTTACAAGTTCTTGTCAATCAAACAAATTTTGTTTGTTTTACACCTAGCTAACTAGATATGCTGTTAATTTCTTCAACTTTACAATTAAACTTTTATGGCCGTTTTTCTTGAATTTTTTGTTATGTAATCGATTCAAAATTTTATACTGTTGAAAGTAGGTTAAAAAACCCACCGAAATCAAAAATAAAAAATATAGGTTGTCATTAAAAAAAATCTTGATGACGTCATAACTTAAAAAAAAAATTCATGAAAATATCTCAAAATATACTTCTTCTTATGCGCTGTAATTTGAATCGCTATACCCCTTTTAGATTTTTGCTTTATTACAAATATTAACGGAGTTATGGATTTTATCCGCTACTTAGTTTCCACGCTGTATATATCTTTTTGACTAATATTGTCAATTAGCCATCACTTGGGCGTCCCCCATAATTGAGCGTCCGTATACGGACGCCCGATTGTATCCCATGCAAAAAGATTTTTGGGGACTCTTATATATATATATATATATCTTTTTACTAATATTGTCAATTAGCCATCACTTGGGCGTCCCCCATAATTGAGCGTCCGTATACGGACGCCCGATTGTATCCCATGCAAAAAGATTTTTGGGGACTCTTATTACCTCCACCAGTCATTTGGCAATTTTTTTCTGGACGGCCGAATGATGATCAAATGCAAGCAGTCGTATATTTTTAGTTCCAGCGTATATCCACTGGTGGCGCTAGTATCATTTTTGTATATAGAACTGCAGATATACAACATTCACTTAAGTGCAATAGAGCATCCAGTAAATTTGTCAACACTGTAATCCTATTTAAACATGCTTCTGTGATTCCCGCTCGAAAAAAATTCGTAGTCGTTGGGTTTGATACATAACATGGACGAGAGTGGTCATTATTTTCCTGAGGAATACGTTAGTAAAATTTACTTTTTATAAAATATGTTACGTTACAACTGTACATGCTACGTAACATTTTTTAGTATGCTTTTACAGTCGCATATTCCGCTACAAAGAATGAAAGGTGGTGGTGCAATCGTCCGTTATCACCGACATTACAAGTGTAATGAAAACGAGAAAAATGAAGTATGTTTATTGGTTTATAGTATCAATAGCATGTTTTTAAACTAGGAATAATAATTTAGGTTAATTGACACTGTATAGATTTATACAGGGCAAAAGTATGGAACCGAAAACTGTTTGACATATGTATTTGAAATTAGGTATGTGATTCAGAGTCAATAGGACCTACATTACCAATTTGTTTCAATTGTTTATCTGCTCTTGTTTCTGAGATCCAATGCCTACTTGATTTTTCTTAAATAACAACCTGCTGATTTTTTTTCCTCTATTTAATAGTTCGTTTAATTCTTTACACGACCACATAAAAATATTTATCTATTGCATAAGAAAATTTCTAGGAAATAATGTTTGAATGAAAAAGTTAGAAAAGACGGTTTACGCTGATATTTAGTATTTGTTTTCTTGTTTTTAAGGCAATTTTTATTAAATTTTTCTTTAGTTCTATCTTAAAAACAGCCCATAATCTTGTGGTTTTACAGTTTTTTTGTTAAAACTATAATTTTTGTCGAATATCAAACAATAAACCATTTTTCCTAACTTTTTCATTCAAACGTTTTTTTCTCGAAAATTTTCTTATGTAATTGATAATTATTTTTATATGGTCGTTTAGAAAATTAAACGAACTATTAAGTCAAGGAAAAAAATAAGCAGGTTGTCATTTAAAAAAAATCAAGTAGGCGTTGGATCTCAGAAACAAGAGCCGGTAGACAATTGAAATAAATTGATGATGTCTGAAGTCTTATTGACCCTGAATCACACACCAAATTTTAAAGATACGTCAAACAGTTTTCGAAATAATAAGCCGGTTCCGTACTTTTGTCCTTCCCCGTATTTGTTTTCATGTTTTTAAAGCAAGTTTTATTGAAGTTTGCTTTAGTTCTATCTTAAGAACAACCCATAATCTTGTGGTCTTCTAGTTTTTTTGTTAAAACTAATATTTTTGTCGAATATCAAACAATAAACCATTTTTCTTAACTTTTTCATCAAACGTTATTTTCTCGAAAATATTCTTATAATAGATAAATATTTTTATGCAGTCGTTTAGAGAATTAAACGAATTATTACTACAGGAAAAAATCAGCAGGTTGTTATTTAAAAAAAAACAAGTAATCGTTGGATCTCAGAAACAAGAGCAGATAAATTGAAACAAATTGATAATATAGGTTTTATTGACTCTAAATCACATACCAAATTTCAAGTAGATACGTCAAACATATTTCCAAATATTAAGCCGGTTCCATACTTTTGCCCTTCCCTGTATACGGCCGTTCAGAAATATTTCCCGATATTTTCAGGATGATAGAACATCAAAAAATAAGGTCACCTTTTTATATAAAGTGAACAATAAGAAATTGAACAGCTAAAATAGCGACATCTTACTATCGCTTTTTGACCTGACATTGCAGTAGGATAGACAAATTGAAGCGGGATTTGCTCCTAATAAGTCCCCCATGCAAGGCGGCCATGCTTGCTGTCAAAGCATAATGAAAGTTTTTAGAAAAATTTTGTGCAAATCGTTTTTGATTGCAGTGAAAACCTCGAGCAGCCTCTGGACAGCTGTTTCAGCCTTGCTTGGGGCTTCTTCAGCAGAGACGTAGCTCGACATTCCCACTGCAGACCAAAAACGACTTGCCCAATTTATTCGCAATTGCGATGTAAGAATGATGAACAGATAAAATAGCGACATCTTACTATCGCTTTTTGACCTCACATTGCAGTAGGATAGACAAATTGAAGCGGGATTTGCTCCTAATAAAAAGCGATAGTAAGATGTCGCTATTTTATCTGTTCGTCATTCTTACATCGCAATTGCGAATAAATTGGGCAAGTCGTTTTTGGTCTGCAGTTGGAATGTCGAGCTACGTCTCTGCTGAAGAAGCCCCAAGCGGGGCTGAAACAGCTGTCCAGAGGCTGCTCGAGGTTTTCACTGCAATCAAAAACGATTTGCACAAAATTTTTCTAAAAACTTTCATTATGCTTTGACAGCAAGCATGGCCGCCTTGCATGGGGGACTTATTAGGAGCAAATCCCGCTTCAATTTGTCTATCCTACTGCAATGTCAGGTCAAAAAGCGATAGTAAGATGTCGCTATTTTATCTGTTCATCATTCTTACATCGCAGTTGCGAATAAATTGGGCAAGTCGTTTTTGGTCTGCAGTGGGAATGTCGAGCTACGTCTCTGCTGAAGAAGCCCCAAGGAGGGCTGAAACAGCTGTCCAGAGGCTGCTCGAGGTTTTCACTGCAATCAAAAACGATTTGCACAAAATTTTTCTAATAAGAAATTGATAAATTTTATGTTTTAACATTATGTAATAGGTGCATGCGAACTTTTAAACCTCAATTACTCCAAAATTGAGTTGAATCTGAACCTTTTGTTATGCCAAATATTGTAAAGGATATTTCTTTTACAAATTTTTGAGGAAATGTGTATACTAAAAAGTTAGGAATAAAGTATTAAAGCTACCCCTACAAAACTACCCTTTAAAACAAATTTTTGCTCGGATTGTCTTTTCAGTTGCTTCCTAAAAGTCACCTGCAAAGTATTGAAGTGGCAGAGTCTCTAATAAAAAAGTTAGGTAGTCCGTTTTGCCTTTTTATGTGGTCCCTTTAAACAATATTTATAATGTGTAAAGGTGCAAATATGCCGAAGAAGCCGCGTTGTTCACCCTCGATATTTAGGTCGCGCTTGATACCTCGATATAAAACAAATGGAACTTTGCATTTCGAAGACGAATAGCAGTCCATATCTTCGACGTGCACGATTCCATTTAAAACTATTCATTTGTTTTACATCGAGATGATGTTGCGGTATCGAGCGCGACCTAAATATCAAGGGTGAACAGCGAGAGCTCTTCGGCTTATTGGTACCCTAAGTGGTTAACGGTAAAGTTCACTATAAACACACATACACTAATCCCTACGATTTATTGCTGGAAAATATTGCTAGAGTAACTCCGCTTAAAGAAGCAGTAAACGAAATTATCTTTTTTGTTCATATTGTTTAGACGAATTTGTCTTACGGTAATAGAACGCGAATAAAACGATGTTCACAACAAAAAGTGACGTCTACTTGAATTTTTATTTAGTTATATAATTTTATACTGAATGACTTTCTTTTGGCAATTTTGCAAAATAAACACTTGTACATAAGTGTTGTGGAAAATACATTTTTCATTGGAGTGGAGTAAAATGCTCTCACTATTTTTCAGTATTGCTATAAGAAAGCCATTCAGAATAAAAAGAAATAACTAAACAGATTCATTCAGATTATTCGCTTTACATTAAGGCAAAATTTCGGGTAAATAATGTGAACAAAAAAGATAGTTTTTCTGGGCATATTATCAACTTAATCTTAGCGACATCCTGCGATCGTTACCATTGAATTCCTTGCTTCCGGTTGGAACCGCGACATCCTGCGATCGTTACCATTGAATTCCTTGCTTCCGGTTGGAACCGCGTTTCACACCCGCTGCCGCCATCCATCGACCACTATAAATACCACGACTGCAGACGTAGCAACTGAGTCTCAACGACTTACAAGAAGCAGCAGCAAGACTACCAGCAGCAGCAGCAGCAGCAGCCTTGAGGAAGTTCTTAAGTTCTTCTGCAATGGAAAACGAAATCTGGCAAGAGACGCGGTTCCAAGCGGAAGCCAGGAATTCAACAGCGGACGACGGCCGCAGAAGCCTTCAAGTTAAAGTAGCTACTTAGCTACTTACCGTAATATTTGTGCCCTGACGAACATGTGTTTCACATTAACGATCCACTGAGAAATTGAAAATATTAGTTGCCTTTCTATTATTTCTAGTAGTAATGTACACCAGGCCCGCCATGCTGGACGCTATATAGAACAGTTATGAAAGGAGCTTCCAGTGATACTGGGATGTGTATATATATATATATATATATATATATATATATATATAATTGGAAGGGAAGTATCACCGTACTTGTTGAAATTTAACAGTTAAAAATTTTTAACGAGGATAAACGGCTGATTGTTGGGCGTTGTTTTTATAAGAAGAACTCCTTTTAACTTCTGTCAATATTTCGCAATGTATTTATTGCTTCATCAGGACAAAACTGTAAATGATATAACATGAGCAACTTGCTACAAAAGTTAGGTTAAGTACTTACTTATAGAGTAATTAAAGCTAGCCATAGAAGGTAAATTATGAAGCGATGTGCAAACATTACAACCAGGAAAAATATTTTCTTGTGTAACAACGATTACATAATAAAACACATTAAAATTCAATTAAAAACAAGTTAAAATATAATAATGTTTGACTTAAGGCATTGTAACGGAAAAGTAAGATGCCCGACAGTAGGATAGGTAACATAAGGGAAAGAAGTAGTAATTGCCAACCGAGCGGAAAGGAACCAAATCAAAATTTAACTTGTTTTTAATTGAGTACTTAACCTAACTTTTGTAGTTATATCATTTACAGTTTTGTCCTGATGAAGCAATAAATACATTGCGAAATATTGACAGAAGTTAAAAGGAGTTCTTCTTATAAAAACAACGCCCAACAATCAGCCGTTTATCCTCGTTAAAAATTTTTAACTGTTAAATATATATATATATATATACATATATATATAACACAAAAAAATAATTTATATCTAACTGAAATATTTTGGATGAAAGGGCTCAGATTCAGGTTGGAGGCGAACCAACCACCTGATCTTCCATCTGAGCCGAACTTAAATAAATAAATACATTATAAAATGTTTGGCTCGGAAAGACACTTATAATTACCAAATACTCTGTAAATTAATTAATTATAAATTATTATTATTAACCCAAATGTCCGTTCTTTATTTTCAGTAATAACTGACGCTTAAAAAGCAAAAATAATAATTTTTTCAGTTCCTGTGGTAAACAGTTCCATAATACAGCACAGTTGTAAGAAAAGGATCGCCGGAAAAACATAGTGAAATATCGTGGAATGGTGATGACATTTTTACGCCGAATATTAATATTGTGAATATCAGTTCGAAACGATATTTTGTGGTAAAGATAGGCAGGAGTTTTGTTAGTTATGATATTATAGAAAGTGCAAACGCTATGGAAAAATCGCCTGTCAGTCATATTTAACCAATTAGCTCTTTTCAACGTGTGAGATATCCGTTCATATTTTCGAATACCATAAATAAGTCTCAAGCAAGAGTTCTGAACCCTCTGAATACGAGATCTATCTGCTGACCATACACGGGGTCTTAAAAATTAAAACGTGACAATATAAGAGATTCACATAATAACAGTTTCAATTTAGGGCTGAGAAGGAATCTATTGCTGTATAAAATTTTTAAAATTGCATAGGATTTTTGAACGAGAGAATTAATATGGTTTTTAAAACGTAATTTATAATCCAGAGACACGCCAAGGATCTTGACACAATCCACCAGACCTATTGTTTCACGCCCAATTTTGATTGCAGTACCAATAAGATCAAGCGAACCGAATACTAATACAGAAGACTTGGAAGGATTTATGTTAAGATTATGATTTTCAGATAATAATCGAATATGCTCTAATTCTAAATTTCTAAATTCTAATTTAAAAGAAAAACCATTATGTATTCTATTCAAGTAAAAAATGTTTGAAGTTTGAATCAACAAGAAACTGCTTGAATTAATGTAAAGTATGCATTCATTCAAATAAATAAATGCATCGACTACATTCAAACAAAGAGTTTTCTGTGTGAAGAACACCGACTATGCTGAAAAATCAGTAAATTAAGGTTAAGTAAACAATACTTTGGTGTTGACGCAACTAAACCCTACTCTGGAGTAGGTGCACATTGCGTCAACACCAGCGTTGCCGAAAGGCAATTAAAACGAATATGTCAATATCAAATACAGCATGCCGAAAATCTAAAACGAATACACATTTCGTTGACGCAGATGACTTGCGGCAACCCAAGTCATCTAAAACGAATATACCTATTATTATTCACTTTTGGGAAAAAAAATATGTAAAGGTGATCTGATGTTCTATTCATCCTGAAAATAACGGGAAATATTTCTGAATCACGTATTTAGTTTTTCTTGAAAATATCCGAGCAAAAATAATTATGAATTTTGTAATAAAAACTTTAACGTTTAATTTATAAATTTTTCACGAAGTAGCTGCAAAACCCATAGTGAAACGTCGATTTAAATTTTTCAAATGTCCGCTACAAAATAATTATATGTATATTATTATAATAATTTTCATCGGAGAAGATAGTGCTTCAATTATTTAACTTTTCCATAAAAGAAAACAAACCTTGTAAATTTAAATAAATAGCAGGAGTAATATATTTTTATTTAACAATTTTACTTAGTCTCTGCCGTTTTGACTATTTAGGATGCGTAGAAATTTTCATTTGAAATGTTTAGTTCCGTTTTGAGTATTTTAGAAATTTAATTCTAATTTTACTTCTTAATTTACAAAAAGTTTTTCATGATTTTAATTGGCACAGTTCTTTCCTTTTTTTATTTTTTTACAACGGCGGATGCATTCCTTCGTATAGTTGCAGAAACTATGTAATTTCCTCTGGGAAAGTTATTATAAAGCATATTTTCTCCTTTTACTTTGGTCGGAGCCGGCATTTTTACGTTAAAATATTAGGCGCTGTATTCGAATATGGATCGATGGTGACGTCACAACAGCGGTCGGAGCGGGCTTACATTGCGATATAGGGATCGAGCAATCCTCTAGTGTTAAGTATTCTTGGTTATTAGTATTAGTCAAGATACAACGCATAAAATATCAAGAAATACTCACCTGAATAATGAAATTTGCACTGTAGAAATCATCACAATTTAAGTTAATTTTTAATAACCTCTTGCAGACACACATTTAGAACAAAAATGGTTACCGACCTTGGTATACTGGGCGTATTAGAAATATGTGTGTGTTAATTTTAACACGCAGTTAGCTAAATGAAATATTTTTTCTATTTGACTTTTTTATTTAAAGCTTTCTAAAATGATTTAAAATTTGAAACGTATTACAAATTAAAATCTATACCCGCCTCTGGTTAAGACCGGAAAATTCTGTTGTCATAAGCTGTTTTCCCGTTACGCAATTTGTGCACCCAAATGAGCCCAAAAGCGCAAAAGAGCGCGAAGCCCACGCTCGAGTTACACAACTTTCCATAAGTTTATACATGAAGGTCACGCGTTCAAAACCCAAGTGTGTTTGAAACGCAAAATTCAGAGCTAACGGGAAAACACCTATAGAAACGAAAAATGTCACATTCAAAAGGTTAATTGTTGTAATGTCACATTTACTAAATTTGAACAGAAATTGCGTTTATAACTTGTCGGAGGCAATAATTGTTTATTATTATAGGTTTTCATAATCCTTAAACACAGCGAAGGAAAACTGTAATTGCACATAATTATTGCACTTTTAAAATTTGCCAAACTGTCAAATGCGATACTCCTTGCTGAAGTGCGTGCCTTCGAGTAATAGTACTAGCAATAGTTACAGTATCCAAAATGTTTTTTTCAACATTCAGTACGAGGTCTGCCACAGTCTTGGGCTTGAAGTTGAAATGAGTCATGATCTTGGAGAATTTGGACAGTTGATTGAAACGTATGTCCGTTGGGTACAATACGGTTAGGAAACGAACCGGAGTCTTCGTGCTTCCTTTCAGCATTTCCACAAGCTCTATGATACACCATGAGAGTATCTGTTAAATCTTGATTAGAAAAGTTGTGTGGGTTTTTAAAAATGACAAATGTCTTGACACATTACATAATTGTGTTTTATCCGCCATGATTGCCATGGTTTCTCGAAAGAAGGTTCAGTTCAAACACCAAACGACTCGTTTGCTCAAAAATAGGGGTAAAAAAATTACGAAAAAATTTACGATATTTTCAAAATCCCACAAAATAAAATTGTTCAGCTTGGCAAGATCTTCTAGGGTTTAAAATTAACACATTTATTTTTGATACACCCAGTATAAAGGGAGGATATAAAGGCCGAGTTAAGTGAGCGGTCAAATTGTACAGAATCGTCAAGTCAACGGTACGTCTAAACCCTCTGACCAATCAACAATTTCGAAAAGTAATCACATGATTTGGTCTGACCACTTCGATCGTTCACTTACCGTAGCCAAAGTCGACAATCGCTCGCGACCAATAGAAATCGACTTCACGTATTCATTTTGAGAAATAATAATTACAGGCAATTGTTTTTTGTCTACTATTTTTTGCTTTCAACTGTAAATTAAACAACTTTCCACGCGTTATTGTCGTGCCGTGCGACGTACCGACCGGCTACACTGCGAAATCGTTAACCAGGACAAAATACCAAAACGACCCGGACCAATGCCTGAAACCGGGACAATCCTGGTTAAACCGGGACGTATCGTAAGCACAGATTACTACACATGATGCGAAGGCTGGCATTCCCGCCATTGTTTAGGCGATGTGTTAATCAAATAGGGCCCGTTTTTTTTACTCTTCAACATTTAAAACGCTGCATCCACTACATCTTAAAATTTCAACTCTGAACTTTCATGACGTCACACTTTCAGCTGTAAAACAATTTAAATCGTTACATCCAATATAGAGAAACGCAGCTAAGTTTGCAGTTACGTAGTTAGTGACGTATTTCGTACCAATTCAATGAAAGCAAAATACAATAAATTATTTGAGCATTTAACATACAGAATTTAATGCATTTGTATAGCGTTGGTAAATAAGTTTGACATTTACTACAGCAATTTATTCTTATTTAAGTAACAATGAAATAAATAAATAAAAACGAATGTAATATTATGTTTGAGGGTTGGAATCCTGATTATACGTTTACATATCGGCCGTTCGTGCGACTTGAGCAACTATCTGAGCACAAAAGTTTCTTAAATTATATTCGTTTTCTTATTGTTTCGTGTCAGTTCTTAGGACTAAAATGCCAAAACCACTGCATAGCCAATCCAAGGCATTGGTTGCCTCTTTGATTAAATATTTTGAGAGAGAAAAGGTTAACGGTGGACCTTTATTGACCGTAGGTAGTGTTTGTGAGGTTTGTGTACATCTGTTATTTTATTGCGTATTATTAATGCTAATCTTATTGACAGAGAGTTGCTGATGCATTGAATCTCAGTCTACGAACAGTACATTCCATATCGAAAGCCGTGAAAGAGAATATACCTTTACAAAGCCCTCCTAAAAAACGTTCACGTACAAAACCTATTTGCGACATTAGTGAAGCAGAACAGGGGGCCATACGAGATGGAATTTATGATATGTACAGATCAAGTAAGCTTTTGTGTTCAGTGCAAGTATAAAAATGTTTCGTTATATTTATTTGCAGAGCAACACGTTACACGTCATTCACTTTTGTTGTATCTGAAGGAACGGCAAATTTTTAATGGATCAGTAGATTCATTAGGTAGAATCTTGAAAAAGATTGGATTTAAATACAAGAAAGATGATTCTCGCCGAGCCTTAATGGAGCTTCAACATGTTGCTTCAGCAAGAATCGATTTTTTAAAATCGTATGTACAGAATTTAAACTCTGGAAAATCCTGGCAACCAGTATATGTAGATGAAACATGGATTTTTGAGAATGGTACAGTGACACGGTCTTGGCAAGATGACAGCCATAAGAGTGTAAAAAGAATGAAATGTGATGGCAAAAGGTTAGTTAATCGATATTAAATTTCCTGTATTTGCATGAATCATTTATTGTTTTCAGATTTATTGTACTACATGCAGGCAACATTAACGGTTTTATTGAAGGAGCTTCATTAGTATTTTCGTCAAATTCAAAGAACCCTGATTATCATGGAGAAATGAATGAAAATAACTTCTTAAAATGGTTTGAAAACCAGTTACTAAAAAATTTAGAAGAACCTTCTTTGATAATTATGGACAATGCCAGTTATCACAGCAGTTTATGTGACAAAAGTCCTAATAGTTCTTGGTCAAAGGCAAGAATAAAGGAATGGCTTCAGCAGCACAACGTTCAAGTAAACGATTGTTTGCTAAAACTGGAACTGTTGGAATTAGTGTCACGGTAATTGGCAATTATTACAAATTATTCAGTAACATTAGTGATGGTCTTGTTTTAGCAATAAGCCTGCGAAAACATACAAAGTTGACAAATTAGCTTTAGAATATGGACATCGTGTACTAAGATTGCCACCATATCACTGCATATTTAACCCCATAGAAAACATTTGGGGTATTTGTAAAACTTATTACAACAGACATGTTGGACGAGATGGATATGGTCAGGTAAAAGCTGTGGATATGTGGAAGGAGGCATTGAACCATGTGACTCCAGAAATGTGGGCGAATACTATCACTCATACTGATAATGTCATTAAAAAATGGTGGGACAGAGAAGTAGTATTTGACACCGAAGACGTTCATCCGTTAATTATATCGGTAAATAATGATTCCAGCACTAGTAGCGAAGAGAGTGAGAGTGATTAAATATGCAACGTTTACTTTCTTTGTATCTGTAAATCTTTTCTTAAATGTATTATATCGAAGCACTTCAGATTCCATATTATATTATAATAGCTACTAATTTTTGTATATTTTCTTTTGTTTACAAATAAAAGCTTTGTTCTTTTATATTTGAACATATCGTGTACTTTTTGATGACAATAAATATATCATAAAAAGCCAATGAACTCCAAACTGTTTCAAAATTTTATTCACTATGAAAAAAAAAATAAATTTAAATTCTTGAAATTTTTTTCTACGACTGCAGTTTTTAGACTTAATAGAGTTAAAAGAAAATGTAAAACAATAAAACTTCAGGTTATTTACATTTAATAATTTGATATAACCAGAACTTTATGATTGCACAAAGATTTACCCAACATAAATTACCTAGACTAATTTGGAACATGCATACATTTACTCAAAGTTTATATTTCACCTCATTATAACATTAATTAAGTGTATTTGCATAGATAATTAATAAAAAAAATAAATATGTATAAAATTCAAATAATTATGTCGCTTCAGAACTACTATAAACGTACTAGGCATTCACGTTCGTGACGTCACTGCAAACTTAGCTGCTTCTGTCTATAGCAAAAAAACACCTAAAATGTTACGGAGGTGAAGCTTGGATGAAAGAGCTAATTAAAGTATTTAGGTACAATCATACATTCTTTCTTTGTGAAATTAATTAATACTGTTACAACCGTAATGGGCAAAACAGATCTATTTTTAGCATCACTACGCCACCTTGTGTCACAGAACATGACCGAAGGCTACTCGATCATTCTAGTATGTTCGAACAACAGATGGTTCTGCTATATAAGCCGTACTAAGGCACTCGATCTTTGTCTAAGGACACCGGTACTGCTATCATATGGTTTTGACACTTGACAGTGGGTATTTGACCTTGAAAAAGCGGGTTGTCAAAAATGACAAACTGAATATTTTATGTAAATCAGATTCAAATATAACGCAAATCATTTTAATTTCTATTTTATTAACGACAAGAATAAGTTTACGATAAATAAGAAATAAGTTTATAATAAATCTAGACATTAACGGTGCGAATATGACACAATAAACCGAAAAAGTAGCGAGAAAGCATACGTGAGTATATTAGAAGTTTTCTAGGTAAAATATTAAGTTTACTTAAATCCCGAAACTATTTGAAGGCGTAAATCTTTAAACAGCTGATCATATAAACAGAAGTTTCAGTAATTTAGCTGTTAACTTTAAAATTAAAAATTGTGGACTGATTGTAATTTTCCATCATATTCCATAGTTAAGCTATTAGGTTCTGAATAATGAGACTTGGAAAATAATTTGATTTAGAGAATTCCAAAAACATTTAGGATAAAATGAGGTTTAGGATTCAGTGCCTTAAGCCGTACTAAGGCACTCGATCTCTGTATAAGGACACAGGTACTGCCATCATATGGTTTTGACACTTGACAATGGGTATTTGACCTTCAACAAGCGGGTTGTCAAAAATGACAAAGTGAATATTTTATGTAAATCAGACGCAAATATAAAGCAATCGTTTTAATTTCTACTTTATTAACTACAAGAATAAGTTTACATAAAACAAGGAATAATTTTACAATAAATCTAGATGAACATATAAAACAGCGACATCTTACTATCGCTTTTTGACCTGACATTGCAGTAGGATAGACAAATTGAAGCGGGATTTGCTCCTAATAAGTCCCCCATGCAAGGCGGCCGTGCTTGCTGTCAAAGGATAATGAAAGTTTTTAGAAAAATTTTGTGCAAATCGTTTTTGATTGCAGTGAAAACCTCGAGCAGCCTTTGGACAGCTGTTTCAGCCCTGCTTGGGGCTTCTTCAGCAGAGACGTAGCTCGACATTCCCACTGCAGACCAAAAACGACTTGCCCAATTTATTCGCAAATGCAATGTAAGAATGATGAACAGATAAAATAGCGACATCTTACTATTGCGTTTTGACCTGACATTGCAGTAGGATAGACAAATTGAAGCGGAATTTGTTCCTAATAAGTCCCCCATGCAAGGCGGCGATGCTTGCTGTCAAAGCATAATGAAAGTTTTTAGAAAAATTTTGTGCAAATCGTTTTTTTTTTGTCGAGCTACGTCTCTGCTGAAGAAGCCCCAAGCAGGGCTGAAACAGCTGTCCAGAGGCTGCTCGAGGTTTTCACTGCAATCAAAAACGATTTGCACAAAATTTTTCTAAAAACTTTCATTATGCTTTGACAGCAAGCATGGCCGCCTTGCATGGGGGACTTATTAGGAGCAAATCCCGCTTCAATTTGTCTATCCTACTGCAATGTCAGGTCAAAAAGCGATAGTAAGATGTCGCTATTTTATCTGTTCATCACTCTTACATCGCAATTGCGAATAAATTGGGCAAGTCGCTTTTGTTTGCAGTGGGAATGTCGAGCTACGTCTCTGCTGAAGAAGCCCCAAGCAAGGCTGAAACAGCTGTCCAGAGGCTGCTCGAGGTTCTCACTGCAATCAAAAACGATTTGCACAAAAAAAAGAAAAATTTTCTAATAAATGTAGACATTAACGATGCGAATATGACACAATAAACCGACAAAGTAACCAAAAAGAATACGTGAGTATATTAGAAGCTTTCAAGGTAAAATATTAAGTTTACTTAAATCCCACAACTATTTCAAGGCATAAATATTTAAAGAGTTGACCATATAAGTAGAAGTTTCAGTAGTTTAGCCGTTAACTTTGAAATTAAAAATTGTGGACTGATTGTAATTTTCCATCAAGTTCCTTAGGTAAGCTATTAGGTTCTGGATAATGGTATTTGGAAAATAAGTGGATTTAGAGAATTTCATAAGCATTTAGGATAAAAATGAGGTTTAAAACCCAGTCCAAAAAACCGTAGGTAATACCTGACAAAAAAGATACTTTTTAGGCAGAACTTTCCCATTTACTGTCATATCGCGTTGTAGTC
Source organism: Prosopocoilus inquinatus (assembly GCA_036172665.1). NCBI lineage: Eukaryota > Metazoa > Arthropoda > Insecta > Coleoptera > Lucanidae > Prosopocoilus > Prosopocoilus inquinatus. The sequence goes on along the minus strand of CM069870.1, from coordinate 40,715,722 downwards.
ACTTAGTTTTATTATAAATTTATACTTTGTCTCAATAAAATGGAAATTGACACTATTTTGCGTTACTTTTGGTCTTGATTTACATAAAATATTCCAGTTTGTAATTTTTGACAACTGATTTGTTCAAGGTCAAATACCCACTGTCGCGTGCCAAAAACATATGATGGCAGTACCTGTGTTAAGGCACTCCATCTCTGCCTAAGGACACAGGTACTGCCATCATATGTTTTTGACACGCAACAGTAGGTATTTGACCTTGAAAGAGGGGGTTGTCAAAAATGACAAACTGGAATATTTTATGTAAATCAAGACGAAAAATGAGGCAGATTACTTTAAATTTCCATTTTATTGAGACAAAATATAAATTTATAATAACTCCAAGCGTTTACAATAGGAATATGACATAATAAACGGAAAACTGTAAATTTTTAATGTTTAACCGAACAAGAGTTAATTGCTATTATGAGAAACTGTGAGTTCTGCTTAAAAAGCATCTGTTTTGGACAAGTATTACCTACGGTCGTGCCTACGGTACTTTGGACTGACTGAACCTCATTTCTATCCTCATTGGTTTTGGAATTTGCTAAATCTAATTGTTTTTCAACTTCGGAAAATTATAGTCCACAGTTCTATTACTTTCAATATTAACAAATAAATTATTGAAATTTCTGTTCGTATAGTTAGCTATTCAGAAATTTATGCATTGAAATAATTTCGGAGTTTTAAGTGAATTTAATATTTTACCTGAAAAGCGTCCAATATACTCACGTCAAACTCACGTATGCTTTTGGTTATTTTTCTATTTATTGTGTCATATTCGCACTATTAACGCTTAGATTTATTATAAACTTATATGTTGTATTAATAAAATAGAAATTTAAAGTGATTTGCGTTACATTTGCATTCTGATTTCCATTCAGCTTGTCATTTTTGACAATCCGCTCGTTCAAGGTCAAATACCCACTGTCAAGTGTCAAAACCATATGATGGCAGTACCTGTGTCCTTAGACAGAGATCGAGTGCCTTATCCTGTGTCTTTAGACAGAGATCGAGTGCCTTAAACCGTACGATCCGCCAGGAGTAGTTAGTTATGAAGTTAGCGAGCGAAGGATTCGTACCTCGAATAAATAGAAAGTACATTTTGTAAAAGTGTTATTTGATAGACAAGCTCATTACAATTGTGTTGTTAATTGTGTAAAGCGACAGCTTTGAATTAAAGTGTTCTGAAATTTAACGACTGTAATTTGTGAACCCCAAATTCGTAACAATACGAAACGAATATTGCAAAAGTACTTGACATTAAGAGGAATCGCACAGAATAATGCCATATACGAAAACCATTAAAACGCGCGAAGTCGTAGAGGCTTTAGTGCTTAATCAGTTTATTTCATTTTTTGATACCACATATTTAAAGACTAGAACTACAAAGTGACCAATGGAAATTTCGCTACAATTAGTTGTTAATTAGAAAAAAATTAATTAACATTTAAAAATCGTAGTTGAACTTTACAGTAAAATTAAATATACTTCCAGTTCATATTTTCGAAAACGCGTTGGTCACTTTGTAGATTAACGTTTTATTAATAAATCCGCGAAAACAGCTTTCAAAAATATGTTTATGTAATGTAGTTATGAATTCGCGCGTTTTGCATGTTTTTCATGAATTATTTTCATGAGGCGTGTACGGATTTCTCCCACTATCAATTATGGGGGAGGTAACGAAAGAGGAAGCAAACATATCTTTTCTTTCTGTTCATCTAAAAATTGTTTAAGAGAATATTGCGGCTGGAAATAAAAGTTAGCCGGCTGGTGCAAGATCGGATCGAGCCGGGAGTAACATTTATTTACGTGAATTGTAATTTTAACATAGATATAGGCAAAAGAAAGGAAAAATTGAAATTACACTTGTACAGACTATAAAATTGAAATGTTTGACGGAAGTATGAATATTAGAAATGTTTGCAACAATGACAATAACGAGAATATAATAATAGAAGAAAATATTTTTAAATAAATTAGAAAATATTTAAATGTTTGTCAATAAATTTCGAACTCCGTTACTAAATCTTTTCTTAGTGATATTTTATTAATATGTTAATAAAATGTAATTTTGTAAAAGTTTTTGTTATGAATGAATATTGCTGTCAAAGCATAATGAAAGTTAAATATTTTGTTGCAAACTTTCATTATGCTTTGACAGCAAGCATGGCCGCATTGCATGGGTGTCATATTAGGAAGCAAATTCGCTTCAATTTGTCTATCCTACTGCAATGTCAGGACAAAAAGCGATCGTAGGATGTCGCTGTTTTATCTGTTTATCACTATTACATCGCATTTGCGAATAAATTGGACAAGTCGTTTTTGGTTTGCAGTAGTAATGTCGAGCTACGTCTCTACTGATGAAGGCCCAAACAGACACAAATTTTATAAAAATTTTTGTGCAAATCGTTTTTGATTGCAGTGAGAACCTCGAGCAGCCTCTGTACAGCTGTTTCAGCCCTGCTTGGGGCTTCTTCAGCAGAAACGTAGCTCGACATTCCCACTGCAGACCAAAAACGACTTGCCCAATTTATTCGCAATTGCGATGTAAGAGTGATGAACATATAAAATAGCGACATCTTACTATCGCTTTTTGACCTAACATTGCAGTAGGATAGACAAATTGAAGCGGGATTTGCTCCTAATGAGTCCCCCATGCAAGGCGGCCATGCTTGCTGTCAAAGCATAATGAAAGATTTTAGAAAAATTTTGTGCAAATCGTTTTTGATTGCAGTGAGAACCTCGAGCAGCCTCTGTACAGCTGTTTCAGCCCTGCTTGGGGCTTCTTCAGCAGAAACTCATTAGGAGCAAATCCCGCTTCAATTTGTCTATCCTACTGCAATGTTAGGTCAAAAAGCGATAGTAAGATGTCGCTATTTTATATGTACAAATTTTATACTTCAAATTAACTTTCTCTTAACGCCAACGTTAACCGTTTAAAAACTCTATAGGAAGGTAATCGTCACGTGATTTCCCTTCAGACTTCCTTAGCCAGAGACCGCACGCCCATCCCCACCAGTGCGACCAGGCTTTCGGCTTTATGTATGTAAATTCAAGCGGATGAGATAACTTCTCATATATTAACTTTGACTTTAGCCGACTTTTTCTAAACGCTCCCTTGGACTTGAGTTCAGGCGGACACTCCAACATTATTAGATTTTCACATATTAATTTATATTTACTTACATTTAGATATATATATCTTTTATGCCCGATTTCTTCACCTGCCGATAAATTTATCTGCCAGGTAGTATCCTAGGAAACTATTATCAATACAATGGTTTCCAAGGGTAATACCTGACAGATAGTGTTGAAGTTATCAAATCATTATTGTTAAGATAACTTTAATTATGTATGTGTGTACTAGATGGCGCCACTGCTTGCCAATTTTATCTGAACGAATTACAAATAAAGCAGTTGGTGCTGAATACTCGCAAAGGGATCGTGTTTTCTTTTTAACCAACAAATCCCAAGTCTTGCTACAGATAGATTTATCAGGAGGTGAAGAAATCGGGCATTAGGATGATTAGATTGTTGTTAGGTTTAACATTTTTATGATTTTGTCAGTGTGATTAGGTTGTTTTTAGACATTTTTAGTGCTTTTAAGTTGGTAGCGTACTGAAGATGGCAGCTTAGCTGCCGAAATACGTATCTACAGATATAAAAATTATTATGGGCGGAGGTTAATTTCAATTATTTTAGTTTTTAGCTAAAAAAGAACACTTTTGCTACAAGTGTTTTATTTTTGCAACGTAATACTTTGTAACCAGAAGATAATTGTTTAGAGTCGGTATTTCACTCACAAATTAACTTTAACCTTTAGTTTATTCCCATATCAATTGTTTTAATAATTGTAGACAATGCCTGGCTGAGCTGATGACATGATAACTACACTGTAGCTCTGATTTAAACTAAATTTGAATTGCATTAGATTGATTAAAATCTATTCATTAATTATTACTGATTACTAGAATAATACTTATATTGTAAAATTTTAAAATACCTTTTCAATATTTAACCTTTTATTATTTTATTAAGTTTTGAAACATACTGGGTCATCCGCTTCCCTGTTCATAGTATGGGCTACGGGATGAGTTATTATGTAGCAAACTGGCTTGAATTTGTCAATCTTAATGCAATATTAGGTCAAAAAGTGATCATAGGATGTCGCTGTTTAAAGTATTTATAACATTATCGTTTCATTTGTCTTCATTGAATTTCTACCGTGTCCCAAGGCAGTATATTCACCCTTCTAGAATTTTAACGTTTGTTTAAAATTTGAAAACGATAAATTAAACAAAATTTTAATTTAAATTTTCAGACATCCACCTACTGGACTTTTGGTTTCGCCGGAAGTAATATCAACTTTGTTATTTTAAATGGAACACCCTACATGTTTTTACATATTTGAAATTTTTGTTTTCCAGTATTGAAAGCACCGAGTCATGTATTTCAGTTCTAATGCGATCAAGTAATTTGAAAAAAATACATCTTTGGATTGTATTTGATTTTAGTTCTTATTGGGAATGTTTTTCTCAGTATGTTGATACCAAATACTTCGTACTTTCTTTGAAAATCATTTAAAACACCGCGATCGTAGATCCTAAATAAAACAACCTCTGCCTTAAATTGTTTAAATTATTATCAAAGTACATATAATTATTTTTAAAAAGGTACATAATTTAACATTACAAACTTTTCATCTTTCTTTTACTTAGAGATCGAATTTGAATAAATTCTTCTTTTTAACAAATATCAAATAATAATAATAATAATATGTATCTTTTTATGTAAGCTGTAAGGGCAATTTAAACATTTAAAAGTTGTTTTAAACAGCTGTTTTTTTGTTTATTATTCAATGGGGCGGAATTAATACAAAAGAAATAAAATCTGTGCAGGTAACCTTCCTTTTAAATTTAGGAGAAAAATTTACTAAGATAAAACGTTTCCTACTTGAGATTACGAGTTTTACCAAATTCCAATATTTTAGAAAGAAAAATTGAATGATGGAAAATTACTAATTATAAATAACATTTCAGTAAAGTTGTAAAATGTTAACGCAATCTATATATTTATTACCAAATTACAATTTTTCCAATATATAATATTCTATCCATATGAGCACGTGATGGCGATAACGTCTAACAACTGAACTGAAATTTGAATATATCTCCCTAAATTGGAATGGGAATAATTTTATCTTAGTGCAGTTTTCTCCTAAATTCAAAAGGAAGACAAGTTTGCTTACACAACTTTGATTTCTTCTTGTGTTCATTCCGTCCCCATTCCACATCAAATTTGGCATAACCAACCTTAAAAACCAATCAAAGATTAGGTGCTTGAGATTGAGATCATTTAATTGACAGTTTGTGAGTTTTTATCTATTATGTGGTCGAACCTATTTTTTTATTATTGTTGTAGCACATTATTATTCAGAAAATAGTTTTTAAACTTTAAACGGACACTGTAAAATCGCATGGAACGTTTTGCTATAGCTTGATAGCTTCGAAGGTATCAAGTTGAGTGTTCCTTGCGATTTTACAATGTCCGTTTAAAGTTTAAAAACTTTTTTCTTACATATTTCGACAAAAGTCGACTTCAATAATATTATTATTATTTATACTATTTTTTTCTTTGAAATTTTGATTTTTTTGCCATTTCATTGAAATTTCAAACAAATTTCATTCTTTTTAGTTAATGTGAAATTTCTTGGAAATTTCATTGCATTTTTTCAATTGAATTCACGTGGTCCTGTCTAAATGCTGGTGTTAAAGAGACTTCCCACTAAGCATAGAATGTTACGTAGCATTTCTGAAACGTTTTCAACACAACAACACAGCAACATTTTGAACAAAATGTTGATAGCATATTACAAATTGTATGTGGAATGTTATGAAACACCAATGTAATGTTACTACGTACCAGAATAATAACATTTATTGAAAATATCGAAATAACTTTACAGCACTGCATGAAACATTATATAATATTGTTGAAACATAATTTTATGATAAGTAAAGTTTTATTTAAATGTTATAATAACAACCCAAATTCAACGATATTTCTCAATTATTTAATGCGCCTGTGCGTAATAATATGGCGTCGCAACTTTTGCTGCTCTTCACTAGTTTCGACAATTTACTAGACTTGGGTATTTTCCGATTGCTACTGATAGTGCTGATTGTCGTTGCTGTTCTTAATTTGGGGACATGAAACATCATCTATTTAATGAACAGGTAAACAGTTTATGGATTAATTTAATACTTCTACTTTACGTATAAAACTGAATGTGACACCTTAAGTATACTATACATATGTGTATAATATATATTAGGTATACATATATTTGGAAAATATCTTGTATTAACATACGCGGAATATGTCGCAAATTGAATTTGTACTACCTCCTACCTCTTACAAATGTTTATTGTTAAAAACGTAAAATGAAAAGGAGTAGGAACGTTAAATCATAGTTTCCTAAAGAAAAATAAAATACCTGACAATCGAAAAAATACAGGGTGTTTGAAAATTGCTAGTACAAAAAAAAAACTGTGGCATCTGGAAGTCCTAAGAAATCCAAAAAAAAAACATTTTAAAAAATTTCTTTTATTTTTATTTTTTATTTTTTTTCCATAAAATAACGCCATTTCCGTCACCTCATTATTCATGTAAGCGGCATTCATTTCAGTAATAACAATGTAGCAAGCTGTGACTATTGTGACAGCTTATCATCTTAACTTAGTGGCGTAACAACAATTTTAGCCAAATTTTTAGTAATTTTTATTTCGAAAACTAAAGGACTTTTATTGGATTTTTTTTTTTGCCGAACATCAACTCACCATCCCCAATAACCAATTTATTTTGTACTGGCAATTTAAACATCCGGTATATCTCGACTTCTTACACGTGACAAAAACTGATAGTGTTTTCTACTAACGTTCACTACTTGCACTGAGTGTATCTCCAACTCAACTTATTACGTGAGGTTAGAAGAAGATGGGAGATAGACTGAGTGCGCACTCAGTTCATTAGTGCATGTCAGTAGAAAACGCTATGAGTTAATTTTAAAATGTGGATATTAAGATTCAACTTTTTTTTTTTAAATATCTGCAAATTAGCATATTTGTTGGTGAAAGTGGTCAATGCCAAAAGAAATTTCAAATACTGTTTTACTATACTATATTTAATTTTGTATTTTGACAGTTATTGCGAATATCACAGAACCTGTACTGTTCAATCTACGGTACGTACTTTTGTTTCCAAGGCTACTCGAGGTGGTTTTTTTTATTGAAGGCTCGTTATAAGAAGTACACACTTAAAAATTACTCCTAATTAAAAAGTGACATTGCTTTAGGAAAAAAACCGCTGCAGTTAGGCTGCGCTTTGCGATAAATCCTCGAAAGTGATGCTACATTTTAAAGTTAGAATACAGAATGCAAAGAACACACGTGAAAAATATAGAGGTAAAATGTTTTATTTATTTTACGTATTTTTAAAAGAGATACATTTCAGATTTTCAGTCACATCATCTAAAATGTTTTTATATTGTTACGTTTCTAGGGTTTATGTTTATTTATTTAAACGAATAAAACACTCGATAAAAACTTAACCGTAATTTAATAAAGCTTAAAAACTAATTTATTTGTAATAATTTATTTTCACACTAAAATCTAACTTCGACGTTCGCTGTTAGAATTCGACTGACTGGTGAGTCAACCCGGGGCGATTTTATATCATTCGCCGCCGTCTGGAACTCTCTATGCGGGAAGATTCCAGTTTGTTCGATGTGACCCCGGTGTAGGCCCCGGTGGCGTGATGGCCGATGACGCACAACAGCGAACCGACCTCCTGACGCCCTCAGCGTGACGCAGCACTGAGCGGCTCGCCACAATATTAATAAGGAAAAATTGTTGAAAAACTGATGAAGGGTAAGTAATACGATTTTTCTAATTGTTTTGACATTATAATGTATTTATATATCATTTTCTTCATTTATATTTACAGAATTTTGTAACCTCACCGAGAACAAAATTTTTAGCACGAGAAAATAATGGTGAAACCATACAATTTTTTGAAACAAATGTATGATTAACAGCGATTACATAGAAGTTTTAGACCAAACTCATCTTACCAAATAGACACAGCTGATTACGTTCTATTGTCCCCCGCCTGCAAGTACGCCTATTTCGCTCGTTCAGTATTTAATAAGCGGATTAGATTTAATAATTATTATGATCTTCTCGGCTTGTATTTTTATAATTGGTGTTTCAATATATTATTTTGATTGTAAATACATATATTGATGTCCACCGACGTTTCATTAATTGTATTAATAAACACTTTGCATAGTAAAATTCCTTCTGTGTTACAATTAGAAAATATAATCTATGTAGGTACTTTAATACTGGATATACTTCATCTTTGCATTTGGAATTTATTAAATCTATCTCTGTCTCACAAAATAAGAAAAATCTCCTTTGTAACTACTTATTATGAATACAGTTCATGACAATAGCACCCTTTGGAGAGCTGTTTCGACCCTGTTTGGGGGCTCCTCAGCAGAGGGATCGCGAAGTAATCAAACATTTTAAAGTTTACAAGTGTTAAAGCAGCTTTATTGTAGTGGACGTTAGCATGTGTTGCATTGCTTCATATTGCTAAACTAAACATTTGCACCAATAAGTACAGAATTAAGTAACATACAAAAAATATGTTAGGTAGTGATTGCTGCAGATTTTTAGTTTGTAAAATGATGCGATGCTAATGTGCGTTTTACTTCAAAGTTACATATTGTGTTTCACTTCTCAGCTACAAACCCCTGACTTTTTAAATTTATTTACGGATCGATTCTAAATTTTTGTCAATTGTGCGTCCTTTTAAAACCAACATTTTCTGATTATAAAGCCGCAGTCAAAAACAAATTGCCAAAAATTAACATATTAGACTTTGTTTAATCACGAAAAGTTATAAAGAAATTTGGGAATTGGGGTTATTTCCTAATTTTAAACAACTTTTTTAAATAACTTTTCATGATTAAACAAGGCGAAATTTTAAAATCGATCCGTTAATAAATTTAAAAAAAGTACAGGTGTGTGTAGATGAGAAGTGAAATACAGTGTGTTATCTTGTAATAGTAGTGCAATGTTTCTAAAGGAACGTCAATGACACATTCCTAAAGGAACGTTCATGAAACAAGTATAGGAAACATAAAGATAATATTACATGTAAACGATAATAAAACATTGCAATTTATATTTATGCAGCGTTAATAAAGAGACGTCGGGTCAACATTTTTTTTGTAACGTTATTCTGCAACATCGCTTACTAGGACATAGAACTATCGGCATAACGTTACTTTCTACACTAAACACGTTTAACCGGAAACATTACGTCTGACTAAATAAAGTTCACAAAATGTTTACATAACATTTTTTTGCTTAGTGGGTTAGCACAAAGTCACAAATTTTAGCAGGTGAAGCCAATCATTGCGTAGATGGAATATCGTTTAAAATATTAGAAAATATAGTGCGACAAAATATTTCTAATAAAATTACCGTACCTAAATGTACATACAAGAGTTGCAAACTTCCAAAAATTCATACCTGATGCGTTAAATATGGTTAATGTAAAATCTTGATTTAGGCATATAATTATTAGTTAGGTAGTTACATTTCCTTTTGTTATTATTACCTACCAGTTTGTATTATTTCTGAATTAAAATATTTTTTCCAATTTGAATTTATTTAAACCCAATTTGAATTTGCTTATTCCCAATTTGAATTTGCTCATTCCCAATTTCAATTTGTTTATTCCCAATTTGAATTTGTTTAGTCCCAATTTGAAATTAAAAAGGTGTAGTTTAAACCCAATTTCAATCTGTTTACTTTAGTCCCAATTTGAAATTGAAAACGTATAGTTAAAAATGTATTAGATGATGTTATTCTACGCAGCCGCAGTAAATTACCATTTGTGAAACGTCACTTTGAATAACAAACTTTCGACTGTTTTTTTATTCTTATGTATCCTTTTGTGCGACAAGGATAGATAGAGAAAATTGCTAATGTCTCTACTTGAACACCAAGTGTGTCGATTTAGTACCTTAGACCTTAGTTAACATACTGTTCAATGGATGTCAGCCACTCCGTATTCCGTAATTTTCTGGATTATTTTTTTGGTTTCTATGGAGCGAAGACAGTTTCCTGTAAAACCATTGATACGTGGAGATTGGAGGTAGTTATCTACACATTTTGTTGACATTTATGGCGTGGTATATCCATTTTATTATTGAAGACTTTTGGCAATCGTTAAAAATTCATAATGTAAGCGGAGTATGTTTGCTTTATTGGATGGTGCGCGTGTAAGAAAAAAAATTTAGTTTGCTTGTGTAATTTTTTAAAATTCGAAAAAATGGATTCAAACAGAAAGACCAGTAATGGTGCTGTGGAACAAATTATGAGAAACATCATTTCAGATATTGATAGTACAGATGGACAATACAGACAGCTTGGTTGTCCTCCGCCGACAGTTTCCAGCGAATCATGGAATATGACAAATCAACTGCAGCAAAACTCTTTCGTTCCAGCCTTCAATATACATAACTCGGAAGCTCCAATGCCTTTTCAAACAATAAACAATCAATGCAATCCACCAACATCGTTTAATTATAATCATCAAAATCAAGTGTTTCCGGACGATTACAATATACGTTTAAACGAGAATGACATTTATGCACCATCTTTTAATTTATATCAAAACATGCAACAGGATATGGGTATGTTTGTGCCAGAATATAAATTTATGTCTTATCATAACATGAATTCTGTGCCTGAAAGTGTTTACTTACAAAGCCATGAAGAATTGAATGGGATTTTAAATGTGAATAATCCGCTGCAAAACCATCATTCACCAAATCGTACGCCTTTGATTGATAATCTAGTAGGTAATTGGGTGCCAAATACAACAGGCACCTATTCTCCGTTTGGAAATATTCCTTTATCAAATATGGCAAATATTTTTGACAATCACCCCAATATGGATTGTTTGAATAACATGCATCATCAAGAAATGAAACAAAACACACACGAATATATTGACAGAACAAACGAAGATCACTATAGTTTCCAGTTTAATGCCAGGGACAACAAGAAGCCCAGAATTGTTGCCGAAGTTAAGCCAATGCGCCCCAGTTACTCGGATGTCCTCCTCAAATCCGCACCACAAGTGAATAAAACTGGAAAACCTGAAGTAAAAGACACCAAGCAAAAGAAAGAAAACAAGAAAACACTAAAAAATGAAAAAGTGCAAAAGGTAAATGGTCTATTAAACCGAAGCAATACAAATAACGAGATGAAGGATTTACCTGGTAGTGAAAAGACTACTTTGAGCAAGAATAATGAGAAGAACCCCAGAGATTCCAAAGCAAACCAACTGAATCGAAAGTGGGTATCTCTGGATAACGTTACTGAATCTTTAAGCGATCTGAAGACTGAAAGTAGCGACTCACGTAAATTTAAAAAGTCTGAAGAAACTAACTTGAATAAGAACACTGCCAAAAATAACCCACAAAAATCCAATAAAAGTAATAATGATCATGTTGAAACTGATTCGAGCAATGGAAAGAATGATACTTTGAACACTGTTAAGAACTCTGTGAAAAAAGGGGCGAAAGTCGGATTACGCCAAAAAAACTGTGATCTTTTTGGTAATAATGAACGACCACTTGGTAAGAGAGGCCAAAGAAGTAGAAAGCGTGACAGTCATGTCCCTTTAGGTGAGTCATCATTATAAATGATTTGAATGATGAATTTATTTTGAACTTACGAGAAAAATTCACATTTATTTAAAACATTTTCCAAACTGTATTCAATTTAATATGTAAGCTGTTTCAGAGTTAGTTAGTTTTATTCTACAGAAGCACAGAATAATTTAAGAATTGACATTTTTAAGGCTGTTTTAAACAATACAATTCGTATCACAGCACCATGCATTTTCTATTGCACGCTCATTGATAAATTAATGTATGCAACAATAATTGTTAAATAAGTTTAATTAATTAATCTATTGGATAAAACTATTTAAATAGACAAATACATATTTACATTTACGGATATGTATCATCGTAATCAAAAAAACACAAATTCAATGATGGTGTTGTCACATCATACAATAATCTCCGGTGAATTACGAATAAATAAGATACGCTTTATTGTCGAAGATCATGAAAAGTAACTTCATTCTGATTTTTGTTCAAAGTTGAATTTAAACTAACATTTTGCTTGATTTCCGTCAAAAATGACAGCTACTTTGTCCCAGTATTTTCTGGCCGCGACAGTACAGTTAATTTCAAAAAAATCGAGTAGTTAATTTTTTCTGGGTTGCGTTAAGTCACCGATGAGAAGTTAGCAATAAAATTCCAGCAATAAAATTATGAAATTTCAAAACGCTTCCACCGCTAAAATAACGATCACAGATCAATAATATTTAATCTATTACAACGAGTATAACGTGTAGATTCCCCTCATATGAAGAAACTGAAAAAATATTTGATATTAAGTTAACTATGACTATTTAAACCAGCATAAGTCATTATTCATATATCGCACCAAAACAATTGCTTTCACTGAAAATTTTCACAGTCATAAAGTAAACATACATATCTATTTAATGCCTTTAGAAAGTTTTAGCCGGTTGATTTGAAGTAATTAGAAATTAATTAAGAGTGACGCTCGGACCAATGAAACAGTACCAATTTCAAATGTTCATAACTTTTCTCACAACACTTGCATAAAAATTCTGTTTGCAGATAATGAAAGCATGGATCGAAATCTATCGTTTAAACCACCCTCTGAGTTTTAGCCGGTTGATTTGAAGTAATTAGAAATTAATTAAAAGTGACGCACAGACCAAGTACCAATTTCAAATGTTCATAACTTTTCTCACAATACTTGCATAAAAATTCTGTTTGCAGATAATGAAAGCATGGATCGAAATCTATCGTTTAAACCACCCTCTGAGTTTTAGCCGGTTGATTTGAAGTAATTAGAAATTAATTAAAAGTGACGCACAGACCAAGTACCAATTTCAAATATTCATAACTTTTCTCACAACACTTGCATAAAAATTCTGTTTGCAGATAATGAAAGCATGGATCGAAATCTATCGTTTAAACCACCCTCTGAGTTTTAGCCGGTTGGTTTGAAGTAATTAGAAATTAATTAAAAGTGACGCTGAGACCAATGAAACAGTACCAATTTCAAATATTCATAACTTTTCTCACAACATTTGCATAAAAATTCTGTTTGCAGATAATGAAACCATGGATCGAAATCTATCGTTTAAACCACCCTCTGAGTTTTAGCCGGTTGATTTGAAGTAATTAGAAATTAATTAAAAGTGACGCTCGGACCAATGAAAGAGTACCAATTATTATAAAGTAATAAGTTGTGACATTGGCAAGAGTAAAACAATATTAACTTTACATTGTCCCTTCTGAATTAGTTTGTACTTAAAAAATCGAGATTTGTACAAACAGTAAATATTTCATGGCTATTACGAAAAGTATTGATTTTATAAGTACGGATTTAAACGGGTCCAAACCAAAAAGTAGAAGTAATTCTTGCAATTTTCGATTTGCTTATTCTAAATTAGGGTTATGAGAAATGTATTATGAAGAAATCAAAAACAATAACACGATATCTTAAGTAAAAAAAGGCCTGGCACAGAAACGTGAAAAATCGTTTCAAATTTTCTTGTGCATGCAACAGGTAAGAACACAGGAGCAAATTTTATTCTATTGAATATTTTGACATAAATATAAAACATAAATGAATAAGCTAACCATTCGGATGAGTTAACTGACAAATATCCATTAGCTGCTTCAGATCTTTAGCAAAACTGAGAAAACCGGAAATCTTCTTTTTTTCTGAAGTATGACCGTTGACTTAACGATTTTGCTCAAAATAACCGTGTCAGTGTGACTTTTGCATGGCAGATATTGGCTGCGGTAAGTGAACGGTCGAAGTGGTCAGACCAAATCACGTGATCACTTTTCTCAATTGGTGATTGGTCAGAGGGTTTAGTCGGACCGCTGACTTTACGATTTTGTGCAATTTGACCGTTCACTTAACGCGGCCATTTTTAACTTTTGATGTCAACATGACAGATATTTTTGACTTCCAATATCAACGTGACAGATATTTTTCTTATGAAATATCTATTTGAAAAATAAGACTGCAGAATTCAAGAAAAACAGTTTTATTCTCACCGCCAAAAAAGAGTGGACACTTTTTCTGACATATATTTATTCATGTTAAGAATTTTGCCGGGTGGCCGTAATTATGAACTCACATACGGATGACAGACAATAATTAATATAGGTTAGCCATTATTTCCTTTTGAAAAATATTGCCTCGTGTTAGCCACACAGGTAAGGCAAAATTGGAAAATTTATTTATCTTTAAAAAATATCATTCGTAAATGACAGTTTATAACTACAGCTACCCAGCAAAGTTTTAGTGTTGCTAAATTTACATCAAGTGTCTGTCCACTTTGTTTTGGCAAAAAAATTGTAAAATTTCATACTCTTGATATTTTCTTAATCTTAAATCGTACAGAATTATGATTGGAAATACACTCAACGTTTCGCTATAGATTTATAGTTTCGTCAAGACAAAAAACAGCTTCGTTCTTGATATTTTGGATATACTCGATTTTTCTACAATCAACTGTACCTCTTTCTTCGCGGGTACAGTTGCGGAAACACAAAGCGGGACAAGTCTTATAACGAAATTTCCGATTATTTTGATAGTGTGAAGTTTCCTTGGTGACGGTCGTGACCCTTATAATTAATTTATTACCGCCAGTGAACGTCAGAAATAACTTGTCAAAATGAGTTCTTAAGAATGTATCGTCTTTCTAAGGGAAATGTAAGTGAAAATTTTCGATCAGTGAATCAAATGGAATTAGTGAGGCCTTTGGAAGAACTATGTGACATTTTGGATGTGGAATATGTATATTAGAAATCTTAATTCAATCAATATCCGGACATTTGCATTCAATAATTTAATCGAAAGGCTGCATGACTGTTATTTTGTTTCACTTTATTTCGCATGGCAATAATTGTAAGTAAAATAAAAACTAACTATTACACTAGTACGATTTATTTTTATGAGGTATTTGTTCTTTATAATTTTTAATTATAAATGGAATGATTAAGAATTTGACTTAAAGTGAAGAGATAAAACAGCGACAACTTGCTGTCAAAGCATAATGAAAGCTTTTAAAAAAATTTGTTGCAAATCGTTTTTGATTGCAGTGAAAACCTCGAGCAGCCTCTATACAGCTGTTTCAGCCCTGCTTGGGGCTTCGTCATGTGAAGGTCGATAAATTACCATAGTTACCGAAATTTAGAAGTAAGGTTTAAACTAACGAAAGTTTACTGTCCCGCTTTCTGTTTCCCCAACTGTACAAAGAAATTGTTAAATATAAAGCTGTAAGCAAATCTTTTTTGTGTACAATTTTCACTGTATACATTGCATATCCGTAAAGTAAAAAGCCACTCATTTAGACCCGGTCTTTTTATCTCTGATTAACTTTAACCATTGATTAATTCCTATAGAAACAATTGTCCCTATAATTGTAACTATGGAAATAAATCAACGATTAAAGTTAATGAGAGATGAAAATACCGGCCCTTAGAATATTAAATACTCTTTAAATATATTGTAAATTATAGTGTGTATGACAAAAACTATTGGAAAAATCCTTTATCTTCTAGTTATTTTGCAATCAAGAAATGTGCAGATTTTTGTCGCCACATATACTACTATCGAAAGCAAAAAATAGTAGACACAAAGCAATTTCTTGTAGTTATTATTAATCAAAATGGTATTGATTAAATACCATTTCACTGATGACATTGAAAAAAATTGAAAGCTTTCATATTTAACAAGGCTTTGGTAAAATCTATTTCATTAGTCAATACCATTTTGAGAAATACTAATTACAGGAAATTGTTTTTTGTCTATTATTTTTGGCTTTCAACTGTAACAAGACTGTGCAAAACGGTAAAGTCGGCTTGTTCTCTTGTAGCGTTTTCCGAACCGAAATGGAAATACACTCAGTGCATACTAGTGCAATCAGTGGAAAACGCTTTTAGCAATTCATTGTTCTCTAAGTACAGCGCGATTATTTAAAAGGCCGTCTGTCGCGAAAGTGTGCAAAGATTTTTTTGCAAAGAGCGGACTTTGAAATAATTCGCGCTGTACTTAGAGAACAATGAATTGCTAATAGCGTTTTCCACAGCGGCCCTATGGCCGCTGTGATCAAAACAATGACAGATTTCGATTACATTTTTACAAAACAATATCGGCCTTTGTTTTGACCAAGACCTGCTACATTAATATACACTAACCTGTATGTATAGCCACACCAATTCGCTTAAAATTCGGGTCCGAGAAAGTAGACCGTGAGGTCCTCCTCTCAGTACTACCTATTAAAGATGCTTCAAAACTATTGGCAGTGACGTCTAGCATTTTTACATTTTGCTCTGTTATTCGATAATTAATTTAAAACCTAAAAATGGGAAAAACATAGAAAGGTAAAAAAGTCATTCTTACATCCAAATTTCCTTAATCCCATCATTGGGCTTCAATAATTTGGCATCTTAGAATCTCCTGATAACTAGTCCAAAAACTAACAAAATGTGCACACAAACTTCCAAACTATTCATTTTAGGTATTTCAGATTGAACTATTAAATATAGCATTTCAAAATCCTAGAAGTTTGTTAATGGAAAAGTTTCTTAAAATTACAAAAAAATGCGAAACTATAGGGGCATTCAACGAATACAATCGTTTCACAATCGATTTATGATTACATACAGTTTAGCGTTCAACGTATATGAATCGATTCAACATCGATTGTTAAATGTTTAATCGTAAAAATTTTACGATGCAATGCGATGTGATTAAATATGACGTCGAAGTGTCATTTGCTGTCTAAGGTAAGAAGTGATGAATGTTATGTGTGCTAGTTGTTTATATCAGAAATAAGTAAAAGTAAAAAGATACTCACGCTCTTTAAAAAAGTGGACCTCAGGAATTTGGAATTAAAAAAGGAATACGCTGACAACTTCGATGACGTGTTACCGCTTCTTGATGCAATGCTCAGAAGACATGAGCCGCTTTAGATTAATGAATAAATTGTGAAATTATACCTTGTGCAAAAGACTATATTTGGACCTTATGAAGAAATACATCATTTACAAGTGCTATTATTCCAGTTTTATGGGATTTTTCAGCGTGTAATGCTTTCTTTTGAGACATACGCAATGCCTCAGAAAGCGGTATCAGCTCAGTGGTCGAAACAGAAGTAGCAATCATAGAAAAATCGAAACCGGAATCAGTAATATCGAGTATAAAAAACGGCGTTATTAAATTTAAATTTAGGCCGCGTTAAGTGAACGGTCAAATTGCACAAAATCGTCAAGTCAGCGGTCCGACTAAATCCTCTGACCAATCACCAATTGAGAAAAGTCATCACGTGATTTGGTCTGACCACTTCGACCGTTCACTTACCGCAACCTTATTGTTACTATTGCTGGTTAGAGGTTATAGGTCACCTGTCACGAGAATTCACTGACGTTTATAATTAATCGATTTATTTGTTGAATGCCCCTTGTGTATTTATGAAACGATTTAAATCGATTCGATCCGATTATAATTAATCGATTTGTTTATTGAATTCCCCTTATTACTAAAATTTCAGATTAAAAATGACAACTGCAGTTACTTAAACATCCACTGGACGTTCTGACGGAAGAATCTGTCAGAAATTTCTAAAAATCGAATTGGAGCGGCCATACGTATTAGCTGTTCACCTTTTTTTTAGATTTTAGAGGACTATTGCCCGGTTTTCTAGAAGCTTTTCTCATTAGATATTGCTATTGTAAATATTGCTATAGTAACTTATGTTAGAACTATAGGAATTTATAACTTATCTAATGATAAAAGTTTCTAGAAACCGGGCTTTAGACGTGCAGGTATTTTGAAAGAAATCAAAATGACATGAAAGAAATTATGACAGTGTCACTTTAGCGGTACTGACTGTGTTGCCGATACGTAGACAACGTGGACTACGGTCAAAGTTAGTGTATGGGAAGTTGCCTCATGCAATATCAGACGGATTCGGCATTTTTCGTACGGATCTCAGGTCTACGTCACTCGTCCAAACTGAAGTTCCATTTAAAATCATCATAAATAGTTGTGTTGTTATGGTAATGGTACCGATTGTGCATGCGCCGGGGATCGCGACCAATCAAAATCGCCACAGTCTAGTCTGGTGTCACGAGAGACCGCACAGACACTCCCACCAGTGCTACCAAGCATTTGGCTTTACGCCTTTATGCATGCATTCAAGCGTGTCAGACAACTTCTCATATACTAACTTCGATGATGTGTTACGGTGGCATAATTAAAGTACTACTACGGTGGCATAATTAAAGTATATTGTAAGTTAAAACAAAAATATTTTTTATTATAATGTCAAAATGCCAAAAGTTATAAGTAACGGAACTAAATGTGCAATAGTTATTATACAGACTGTCCTACAGAAAACGCCCCAAGCCATAGCAGACTAATTTTAAAAAAAAACGTAAAGGCAAATGAAATGAGACTAAAAATACTATAAAATATGGTCAATTATAATTATATTTTTTAGTTACCTTCATAGTCAAACGACTGTCAAGCTTTATTTTTTAAACGGCTCTGTACTTTTTTTATTGTTGTATCTGGTAGAGCTAATTTTTCTGAATTCAATAATGTGCAACACTTTAAATTTTGACCACCAAATATGGCAGGAAACATTAATGGAAGAATTAAAGTTATGTGTGCAAATATAAATTGCTACAGGAAAAAAATTGAAAATCGAATTTTAAAAGAGCGTAAACTATTTTTTTTTACTAAAATTTTGTGCAAATCGTTCTTGATTGCAGAAAAAACCTCGAGCAGCCTCTGTACAGCAAGAACGATTTGCACAAAATTTTTCTAAAAACTTTCATTTTGCTTTGACAGCAAGCAGGCAGGCTTTTTGGGGCAAGATGATTAGGAACTTTTGGCCTGCACTATCTCTCGCTCTTATACCACTAGATTTTTTTATTTAGCTTTTATTTAACTCTGAAAATGAGGAAATATTGCGAGATAGAATTATTGATACTTGTCATGCAATATCTATTTTACACGGTGTAGTTATTTTTC
This sequence comes from Prosopocoilus inquinatus, assembly GCA_036172665.1. Taxonomy (NCBI): domain Eukaryota; kingdom Metazoa; phylum Arthropoda; class Insecta; order Coleoptera; family Lucanidae; genus Prosopocoilus; species Prosopocoilus inquinatus. Next base: position 40,696,430 of record CM069870.1, on the reverse strand, counting down.
AAAGCATACTTGACAATTTTATGTTAACACCACTCTTTGAAAGTTCGATTTTCATTTTTTCCTATGGCAACTTACGTTTGCACACTTAACTTTAATTCTTTCATTAATGTTTTTTGCCATATTTTCCAGTCAAAACTTAAAGTGTTGCACATCGTTGAATTTAGAAAATCAGATACGATACAATAATAAAAAAATATACAAGACCACTTAAAAAATAAAAGTTGACGGTCGTTTGACCATGAAGGTAACTAAAATAAATAATTAATTGATCACATTTTATAGTGTTCTTAGTCTCGTTTTATTTGCCTTTTTGTTTTTTAAAATTAGTCTATAAAGGAGTTTTGAAGAACTGCCTTGTCAGCAGAAGAATCTAAAGGTATGCGCGTTAGAGGCGGTGATGAAAGAAATAGACAGAATTCTAAATGAAGTCCAAATGACCATGGAAAAAGTTCTAAGTCATCAGCAACAGCAAGAAGATCCTGCTATTTAAGTTCCCATGCAAGTACTTATTTTTTAATGAAAAAATAAATAATTATCAACTATTTGCTGGGGACGATACTTCTCGTTTTAATGAAATGCTCAGTCTTGCTTTAGTGCAACTGGTAACAGTGGCAGTGGTAGTTTTCAAAAATATAACCATAAAATTTAAAAAAAAACCATCAATCAAATTTCTGACTTCTACATTTCATTGTGATACCAACAAAAATGTTACCCTAACAGGGCCTACACTGAATCTAAAAAGAAAGTGAACAGCTATTACACGTCAGTAGGTGCTTTCTTGCGGTCACAAAATCGTGATGTAAACGTGTTTTGATTCACAAACAGACATTGTTTTCATTGAATCTCTCCGTTTTTAAAACTTGTTTGGGTTGAATTATGGTTATTTACAAATGAACTGTCAATCAAAAATTCAAGTCAGGTGTTTTTTTTGTAACAACTACGAAATTCAGGTCCAAACAAATCGAAACACGATTCAAACTTTTAAGCGAAAGAAAGTATATTAGTGTTGTAGGTCAGGGTTTTGACACAACGACCTTCTTTTTGAACAACGCGGCCGTTTAAATGCCGCGTTGAAATTACAAATACCTACAGCTATTGGCAGCTTACTGAAATCCTGGTGAAGATAATACGATATCGGCCAAACAATCTTAAACTGTAACCCATTTTTTTGAGTTTCTTAATTATCATCACAGCTTTTAAACTAGATGATGAAATGAAATTTTAAATCAGTTCTTTTGAAATTCTATAGAAATTTTAGCCATTTTCATTTATGCAACAAAATGTATTATGTTTATACGATAATAGTTGTTAATTGTTAATAAAATATCGTTTTTTGTACAGGTATTGTTAGACAGAAATTGAAGTTGTATCTACGTGGTTGGTGGAAATTCTTTGTCGGATTTGTTCTATGGTTGTTCCATTTGGTTTCGGATATATGCAGTATGAGTGTTCATTTAATTCATGATGGGTAAGCAATAATTTTAAATATTCATTTTATTACTTTTCTTATAACTATAAGCAATAAAGGAATTTTTCACATAAAATTGATAGTAGAGGGTGTTTTCTTAGAGATAGAACTTCGGTTAGTGGTAGTTGTGAAATCTATTGTTAATTGGGGGCACTGACAGGAGGACATCGGGAGGATCTGTCAGAAATGTCTAAAAATCGAATTGGAGCAGCCATGCATACATGTTAGTGTATGTTAACGTAGCTGGCCATGATCTGCCGCAATTTGTTTATTTAGTGTGAATTTTCTCCGTTTTGGCGCTAGTTACTCAAATTAAATAAGGCACTCGATCTCTGTCAGGCATAGGTCTAAGGCTATGGTCTAAGGACACAGGTACTGCCATCATATGTTTTTGGAACTGGAATATTTTATGCAAATCAAGACGAAAAATGAGGCAGATTACTTTCAATTTCCATTTTATTGAGGCAAAATATAAATTTTTAATAACTCCAAGCCTTTATAATAGGAATATGAGAATAAACGGAAAACTGTAAGTTTTTAATCTTTAATCGGACAAGAGTCAACTGCTATTATGAGAAACTGTAAGTTCTGCTTAAGTAGCATCTGTTTTGGTCAAGTATTACCTACGGTTCTTTGGAGTTCCATTATCCAGAGCCTAATAGTCACATGTGGGACAAGGCGGAATATTACAGTCCACAGTTTTTTTTTTTAATATTAACAAATAAATTATTGAAACTTCTGTTCATACAGTTAACTGTTTATAAAATTATGCATTGAAATAATTTCGGGGTTTTAAGTGAATTAATATTTTACCCGAAAAGCATCTAATATACTCACGTCAAACTCACGTATGCTTTTTGGTTATTTTTCCATTTTTTGTGTCATATTCGCACTATTAACGCTTAGATTTATTATAAACTTAAGTGTTTTGTTAATAAAATAGAAATTTAAAGTGATTTGCATTAAATTTGCATTCTGATTTACATAAAGTATTCAGATTGTCATTTTAGACAACCCGTTCGTTCAAGGTCAAATATCCACTATCAGGTGTCAAAACCATATGATTGCAATACCTGTGTCCTTAGACAGAGATCGAGTGCCTTAAAATTGAAGTTTTCTGACACTTAAACGTCACAAACGTCAAATAAGGCATATTTATGAGAGTGCGAATTACAAAATTAAAGCTAGTTTGCTATAATTAGTAAATGATTTTTATTGAAAGGAATAACGTAATTTAGCACGAAATTACAATGTAAAGACTCGCAAGCCAGGATCAGAATAAAAAACTTGTGGTTTTAATGTACCACACTTGTCTTACGTTTTAGTGGATTTCGTAATGTGTTTTTAAAACATTGGAGCAACAGGCTAAGGCCCGGTTTCACCATCACAGTTTAACTTTAAGCTCCGTTTTATTCCTATAGAAACAATTATCCTTGCAATTGTTACCATGGGAATAAAGCGAAGTTTAAAGTTAAACTGTGGTGGTGAAATCGGGCCTAAGAAGCAATTGGAGGAAAGTTAGGAAAGCAAACTTTTTTTAATTTTATACTTATCCTGTGACGGGCTTAATACGTACCGAGGAAAATGTTAGTGCTGTTGACGGTAGTGTCCGGGAATCCCCGAATTTATCGATCCAGCAACTTGGGCTGTGTCTATCCACTATGTGGAAAATTTTGCGTAAAGATTTTAGCCTCCGTCCTTACAAGATCCAACTTAATTTAATTAACGCAAACGTCGTTGAACTAATAGAATACGCTTTATCAGAAGTAACCGTGGTGCACATTTGTCCAATATTATTTTTAAATATTGATGTCATAGAATGATCTTTCGAATAATCTTAATATGTTATCATCCAGTCAATTAAAATACGTTTTATTGCAATTTGAAGTTCTATCCGGTTTAAAAAACTAGCGTAAATTTCAACTTGTAATGACTTTGAATGTTCTGTAGTATTGTTACGTTTCTAGGGTTTAAATTCATTTATTTAAACGAATAAAACACTCGGTAAAAACTTAACCGTAATTTAATAATACTTACAATCTAATTTATTTGTAACAATTTATTTACACACTAAATCTAACTTCGATGATCGCTATTTAGAATTCGACTGGCTCCTGAGTCCACCCCGGCCGATTTTATATTCTACGCTGCCTTCTCGTTTGTTCCATCGCTGGAAAAGTCTAGTTTGTTCGGTATAGGCCCCGGTGGCGTGGCAGCCAATGACGCATAACGAACCGACTTCTTGACGCCTTCAGTTTGACGTAGTGAGCTGGGTGGCGCGCCACACTGCCCCCTTCTTAAAAACGTTTCGTCTCGAAATGTTCCTGGTGATAGTCTTGAAGGAGGGTGTCGGAATCTACATGCTGGCCCATTTTTGCAATTTCTCGTCTGGAAGAAGTAGCAGTCCACGGTTTTGCTGTTGCTGACCATTGCCTGTGGGTGGTGGCTGTAGACTAGGACTTCAATTCCCGTTCTGTGGAAGACTTCCAGCATGCTTCGAATTGCTCTCCAGTCTAGTCCGTCCAATCCGTAGCCCAATTTGGGGATGGCTAACTTCATCTGGTGGTTCTCTATTAGCTGTCTCCTCAGGCTATATAGGGCTCTCCACATACTTTGATAATCAGGTTTACCGCTTGATGTCTTCTTAGTGACTAAATAATGCACGTGGCGCCTCCGATCTGCCGTCGAATCGATGATCTGCGGACTCTTGTCTACCACGGGATGCTGTCTTCGGAGCTCCTCGATTTGACCAAATTTCTTCCTAAACACCTGAGCGATTCCTTTGGTCATTTTCAGGTCTTCTGCTACGCAGTGGGCCAGACTGTACTCCAGTGGCACTTTAAAGAGATCTTGTTGCTTCTCCGTGATCACTCCAAACCGTGCCTTACTTCCTTCAGCGTGATGAGACATGAAGGTTTCGAAGCTCATTTCGGAAACTTGCGCCCTTTGTACTGTCTCTTCATCTGCTTCTTCATGGTAAGGGGCTATCCGGTTGAAGTGGATTACTTTACCTTCTTGATGCGGTAAACGACATCGTTGATCCGTTTCATCACTTTGTAAGGACCTTCCCAAGAGGTCTGCAGTTTTGGAGACAGGCCTCGACGTCTTTGGGGGTTATAAAGCCAGACCACTGCTCTAGGTTGGTATCCCCCGTTTTGAGCGTTGATGTCATAGTGCTCCTTCATCCGATCGCTGGCCGTCTGTATATTGTGACGCACTTGATTGTGGATGGCGTCCATTTTCCTGCGTAATTTGTTCACGTAATCTTCGTCGGCAGAGACTTCGCTAGACTTCACACCAAACTTCAAGTCGCAGGGCAGTCTCGGCTCTCGTCCGAATACCACTTTCGCTGGAGTCTCCCCTGTTGTCTGTCTCATGAACGGACGAGCGGTATGCCATTAGAAACAGGGGAATGTACGTGTCCCAGTCCCTCTGATGATCGGAAACGACCTTGGACAAATGTCGGTTGATGGTTCTATTGAACCTTTCCACCATTCCGTCCGACTGTGGGTGGAGTGCAGTTGTTCTAGTTTTTCGTACGCCGAGCAGAGTACACACGTTCGTGAACAAGGCCGATTCAAAGTTCCTTCCTTGGGCTGAATGCTGTTCCATAGGTGCACCATACCGACTGATCCATTCCCTGACAAGGACTTCCGCAATAGTGACTGCCTCTTGGTTAGGTAGGGCGTAAGCTTCAACCCACTTGCTAAAGTAGTCCATTACCACGACGATGTACTTGTTTCCACCATTCGTTTCTGGAAACGGGCCGGCTACATCGATGGCAACTCTCTCAAAAGGACTTCCAACGTTGTACTGTCTCATGGGGGCCTTACCCCGCCTGTGGGGACCGTTACTGGCTGCGCAGACTGCACACTTTCTGCACCAATCCTTCACGTCTTCCTTGCAGTTCACCCAGTAAAATCTTTCGCGCACCTTCTCCATAGTCTTCTTAACTCCCAGATGCCCTCCCGAAGTTCCATCGTGAGGTTCCCTCAGAACTTCTGGCACCCTATTCTTGGGGATTAGTAACTGTGTCTTCTGTTCCATGCCTTCCTGATTCTCTATGCTTCGTCTCAGAATACCACGATCCAACAATATGGAGTCCCACTGCCCCCAGTATTATTGTACGGACGGTGCACATGGTGCCATCTCTTCCTAGGTAGGTCTCGCGTCCCTGCTTTTCCACTCTAGCACTAATTTCAAATCCGGGTCGTTCTCCTAGTCTCTTCGCAGTTCTTCGCCTTGCCATTTGTCGTCAACAATGGCTGTCCTCGCAGTCGTAGCTATTTTCTCGTCCAAACGACTACAGTGCTTACAGTCTTCGGCACAGGGTCTTCTTGACAAAGCATCGGCATTTCGATCGCTAGTTCCTGCCCGATGCTGAATTTCAAAATCGTACTCCTGAAGTCGTTCGATCCATCGTGCAGCTTGCCCTTCTGGGTTCTTGAAACGGAGAAGCCATTTTAGAGCGGCATGGTCGGTCCTCAGGAGGAAGCGTCTACCATACAAGTATTTGTAGAAATGTTCTATCGTTTTTACGACGGCTAGCAATTCCCTTCTTGTGGCGTAATAGTTTCGTTCCGGCTTTGATAGCACTTAGTAGTGAAGTAGCCGATCACCTTCTCTTGCCCCTCTTGTATCTGGGAGAGTACGCTACCAATCCCAATGTTGCTAGCATCTGTGTCCACGACAAACTTGCCTTCCGGGAGAGGTTAACTCAGAAGAGGAGCACTAATCAAGTACTGCTTTAGTTGTTCCAAACCAATTTGACACTGTTGGTCCCATTCAAATGGACGGTCTTCTTCAGTGAGTTTTGTCAACGGCTTAGCAATGTCTGCAAATCCAGGAACGTAGCGCCGATAGTAAGTGCACAGGCCAAGGAAACTCCTTATTTGGTGTTTATTTCTGGGAGTTGGCCAGTCTTTCACCACCTGAATCTTCACAGGGTCCACGGCGATTCCATTTCCATTAACAATGTGCCCCAGGTAATTCACTTCCTTCTGGAACAGGTGGCACTTCTTGAGGCTAAGCTTTAGTCCAGCTCCGCGAAGCCGTTGGAACACTCCTTCCAGGTTCCTCAGGTGGCCGTCGAACGTTTTTCCCACGACAATTATGTCATCAAGGTACACCAAGCACGTTGTCCAGGACAGACCTTTCAGAAACGTCTCCATTAACATCTCGAATGTCGCTGGAGCATTACATAACCCGAATGGCATCACTGTGAATTGTCACAGACCCACATCAATGGAAAACGCCGTCTTTTCTCGATCTTCAGGCGCCAGCTCCACTTGCCAATATCCACTCTTTAAGTCCAAAGTTGAGAAGATCTTTGAGCCGGCCAGGGTGTCCAGGGTATCATCAATCCGTGGCAGGGGATAGCTGTCCTTCTTGGTAACATTGTTGAGTAACCGGTAGTCTACACAGAACCTGGTGGACCCAACCTGCTTCTTCACAAGCACTACTGGTGACGCCCAAGGGCTGCTTGATGGTTCTATCACATTATCCTTTTCCATCTCGCGAATAATGCGTTCCGCTTCCTCACGCTTCGCCAACGGTAATCGCCTTGGAGCTTCACGGATAGGTCTTTCTTCTCCAGTCTCTATTTTGTGTTTCACGACATCAGTTCTTCCCTTGGATCCATTTTCTACCTCGAATACATCTTGATAACGGCCGATCAGATTCTTTGCTTTTGTCTTCTGGTCTGGAGTCAATTTCTGAGCTGTTGACATAATCATTTCCCATAACTTCATTGGGACTTTCGCTTCTGGCACGTTTGTTTCAAGTTGGCGGGAGATGGAGGACACCATGGTGCAGCTTCCCAAGATGGTTCCTTTCTTGATGTTGACGGAGAAACATTGACGTTCATCAGGCGGACAGGTACTTCCTTCTTCGCCGTGAACAACATTTTTCCGACGAGGACTCCTCTTCCAATCCTCTGATCATCAGTATTAGGTTCAACCATAATGACTTGCCCATCTTGAAAAACACCGTCCAGTTTTGCGTCGACGATAACCTCAGTCCTGCTGGGTAATACAACGTCTTCAGCGAGGACTACTCGGCCACGTCTCCTCGTTGATGTAGAACCAACTCCTCATTATTGACCGCCATCACGCCACGCTTTAAGTCCAATTGAAACCCGTGAGCACACATGACGTCAATGCCCAAAATTGCTTCGTCCTCTATGTCTGCCACCAGTGCACGGTGGTTTATTGCAGTTGAACCCATGGTGATGATAACCTCTACTTCACCGTGGACAGTTGCTGATGTTCCAGTTGCAGTTTTCAGTTTCCACTTGGTCGGCACGGTGCGTCCAGATAACTTGATGACGTCGGGTCTTAGGATGGTCTTCGTCACACCCGTATCCAACATGTTGTGAGGAATGTCATCAATGGTAACATCCACGAAGACACTGCTGGTTAACTGCCGTAGGGATGTTACTTGTTTGGCTTTCGTCTTTGGGGGCCTTTGAATACGGGTCGACGTTTGCCCGTCTGCACCGACCCGGCTTAGTTTTAACTGTGGCTTCCTTGGATCCTGTCTGGGCTTTGGACATCGCCTGCGAACATGTCCTCCCTCCTGGCAATTCCAACACACCAGCTTCTTCTGCTTGAAGACCTGTTCCACAATGCGGCGAACATCCTCGGCGGTGGCATACTCCCTGGGTCGCTCCTTTATATCATATCCCACCTTGGCGTTAGCGGATTCTTCCTCTTCTTCCTCTTGGAAGTCCACAGCCGCTCGCACCTTGACATGCCCTCTTGAGACTCGTCTCGTCGCTTCAAATTCCAAGGCATAAGCCAATGCGTTCTTGGACATTTGAGGAATTCAACAGGAGCTGTGGGATATGCCAACTGGGCCAGACGCACTACGTCCGCTTCGAATTCCTGAAGACTTTCTCCGGATTTCTGACATCGATTCCTCAACTGCGCATGGTATACCTCGGCCAGGTGGGCCTGTCCGTAACGCATTTCCATCCTATTCACCAGCTTGTCGAAGTCTTCTTGTTCCTCCGGCGACATCGTCTTTAGCACATCGATAGCGTCCCCTCTCAAGGCCACAATTAACGAAGTGGCTTTTTCGCTGGCCGTCCATCTGTTCGCCTTTGCTGCTGCTTCGAACTGTTTGAAGTAGTTGGGCCAAGAAGACTTTCCATCGAACGTTGGTGGTTTTATTTTCAATTTCGCATTTTCTGCTGGTCCTTCCACAATTCGGGTTTCATTATTTTCTAGTGTTTCTACTGGTGGCTGATCCCCGAACACTCGCAACCCCGCCATAATTTGTTCCAGATTTTTGATTTTGTTATCCTGCTGGAATATTATTTCCTCCACATTACCTTGCAGGTTTCTTGTTTCTTCCGATATTTTTACCACTAGTTTATCTTCGAGTCCTTTCGTCTGTTCTAGAAATTAACCCTTCAAATTTCCAGATTGTTCTAGAAGCTTCTCTTCTAAATTTCTGGATTGTTCTCGAAGCTCGTCCTTGAAATTTCCAGATTGATCTAGAAGTTTCTCTAGATTTCTGGATTGTTCTCGAAGTTCGTCCTTGAAATTTCCAGATTGTTCTAGAAGCTTCTCCTCTAAATTTCTGGATTGTTCTCGGAGCTCGTCCTTGAAATTTCCAGATTGTTCTAGAAGCTTCTCCTCTAAATTTCTGGATTGGTCTCGAAGCTTCTCTAAATTTCCAGACTGTTGTTGAAACTTCTCGTCCAAATTTCTGGATTGTTCTCGAAGTTCGTCCTTGAAATTTCCAGATTGTTCTAGAAGCTTTTTCTCTAAATTTCCAGACTGTTCTTGAAACTTCTCGTCCAAATTTCTGGATTGTTCTCGAGATTCATCCTTCAAGATTTTATTAAAATCGGTGGGACCACACGAAATTTCGAAAAGGAACGTCTCTGGATCTTCACCAGCTGTCAACAAATCGCATCGGAGACGCTGTTGAAGTGCGCCTTTCAAACCACCGGTTTCTAACTCTCGTTCTTCCAATTCAGTTTTTAATTCGGCCACTTTTAAGTCTTTCAACAACACTTTTCTCGTAGCCATTGTTTTTTTTTCGATACTGTACTTATCTGCTAATCTGATTAAATTTAATTTACTTTAAATTGTTTATTTATTTGCACCACGATATAGAGAACACTGGTACGCTCACTCGCCGCCATTTTCAGTTTAAAATTTTGAGCAAGTTGAGTAGTTTGTAAAAATTCGCTAGATGGAGAACCGTATCGCGGACTGTCATTTTTATCAAATTCCGCAGCCGGTTCTTGTTGGGCTCTTGTTCTATATAGGCTCTTGTGGTAAACACAAAACACATGGGCAGAAAAACAGACTTAAACAGTACGCAACAAACAGCTTTGAGGTTAGATACGGCATTTTAAATTTTAACTGTGATTTTAAAGCGAAGTTGTCAGGCGTAGAAATTTTAATTTAAAGAGGGTATGTATTGGCGAATAATTTAATTCGTTTCCTAATTTAGTTACATTGCAGTCAAAATAGAGACTTCTCAGAGTTAATTTGTATTGAAGCAAGATTTTAACATAAACATGAACTCATCGTAAGATTGCTAGCAAACCTAGAATATCCACCAATCTAACAGGCATTAAACTGACCGACGTACTGATTAAAATGTACTCAATATAACGAGTGGATATAAACTCACAAAAGTATCTATCTAGCAACATCAGTTATGCATGCAAGTGACACCAAAAGTGCATAAAGTTAAAACACCTAAACGTTACTGCAGCTTATTTTCTTCAAGTTTGATGACCTTACAAATTAATTCCATCGAAGCTGAAAATATCAAGTGTTATATGAGAGGCACATAACCTTCTTTATATTATTTCTAATTTAATAAAGATATTGTTTAATCTGATTACATCCCTTATTCCAAGATTAACCCCACACCTGACACCACTGTTACGTTTCTAGGGTTTAAATTAATTTATTTAAACGAATAAAACACTCGGTAAAAACTTAACCGTAATTTAATAATGCTTACAATCTAATTTATTTGTAATAATTTATTTACACACTAAATCTAACTTCGACGATCTCTATTTAGAATTCGACTGATTCCTGGTCCACCCCGGCCGATTTTATATTCTACGCTGCCTTCTCGTTTGTTCCATCGCTGGAAAAGTCTAGTTTGTTCGGTATAGGCCCCGGTGGCGTGGCAGCCAATGACGCATAACGAACCAACTTCTTGACGCCTTCAGTTTGACGTAATGAGCTGGGTGGCGCGCCGCAGTATTTTAATAAGCATATAATACCCAGTAACCTGTTTTCTTTGATTAAAAGCTTTCCATTTTGTTTATTAGGAGTAAAAAAAATCCTAACAAATAGAATTTACATTATGGTGGCGGAAATCCACATTTTCTAGAAATGCTTCACACAACTAACGGTCTTTTAATAAATGCATTCATGTGTTATTACTCTGGTCATGTTTTATTATAAGTTTGTATTTTGTGAGACGACTCTTACCTTCTGTTTCTGAATTAGAATTATTTCTTGTTAGTAGCGATTAAAATATGTGGTTTAAGCATGATGAAGTGCCATCATATTACAACAATGACACTAGAAAATAATTTAACTAAGTTAATTCAATAAATAAAATGGGGAAGAATGTTGAGTTGCTACCCGATCCGTCTGATTTCACTATTTTTTTACGCCAGAATATAAATGGGTTTAGTGAGTCTCCCTCCTATGAACGTTTGTTAAATCTAGTTTTTCTTTTGTTAACTAGCATTTATGTTATTGCTTTTGTGGTATTTTGTACATTTTGTATATGAATACATTGCAAAACAATTGAACGATGATATGATTATAAAGAAATCAAATTTAGTTCAATTTAATAGTTTTTTTTTAATTAAAAAAAAAATCGATGTGTTCTAAATGTTGGTTCAAATATTAAAATACATTTACTGTTATTATTATCAAGATTATTAGCAATGTTATTACCAAATGTATGCATTAGAAACAAAACAAAATTCAATTTTATTTATTAAATTACAATACAGTTGAGATTTGAAAGATACAAATTTAAAAACTTTCTACGGTCAAAGTTTAAGAGCTATACGTAAAAAGTTTTAAACTATACAGGGAGATTCAGGCAACCCTTTCATTAAAAGTTTACGGACTTCTCCTTTGAATTTCTGTTTTATATTTTGTAGTTATAAGTTAACGATATGGATCTATCAAAATATAATATTTTCAAATTTCGGACACTTCCGCTTATACCGGAAGTTGCTGTCAACTTTCTTATTTTAAACGGAGTACCCCAATTTTTAATGCATTTTTGAAATCTTCATAAAATTTTAAAAATATTTTGTGCAACATGTGATACAAGAAAAATTAACCGTTTCCGAGATATTTTCATTTTTTTTTAATAACTTAGACTTGCCGAACCTTGGTTATGATACTGCCATCTTTATGCAACAAAAACCATGATGCCCATTTTTGGCCTGTAGTAGGAAACAGTAACATTTTTTCAGATCATGTCCAGTTTTGCACTTGATTGCTTACAGGCTGGTTGAAAAGTAACTTCTCTTCGAACTAATTTCAACTGTCGAAAAGTCATGTTTTTTAAATGGAACGCCTAGAATATTTTTATACCATGTGACTCAGGATTAAATGTTCTTTCGTCCTGTATTAGCTTTCCCTATACCTATCTTTTATAGTTCATTCGTTATCGATGATTTCTTTTTGACACGTATTTTTTTCCATTTTTCGGTATTATTTTTACATAGTGGGCTATGAAAACTAGAGAAATTATAATTTATTAAATCATCCGTTTCGTAGGAATTAAAAAAAAAAACAATTTAATCGCTACGAAGAACTAAAGAAGGAATATACAAACGCAGTCATATTAAATGTATTTGATGATAAAAAAATCGACAATTCAAGAAGTCAATAAAAAAAATTGTTATATCAAGGAAAATACGTTATTACTTAGATACAACAGAAAGGTATTACTAATAAATAATAGCCGAGGACAACTTAGAGCCAATATTATGACCAACAATTTGTGTATTATTTTTAATACTTCTGATTTATTTATTAGTTTTCATAAAATTTTGTATTGTAAGCATAAATTTCTCCTTGTAACAAACAGTTCAGATGATGGATGTGTATTTAAATATTATTTGTCTATTTTTAAAATGAAATTGAAATTATAGTCAGAAATTAATTTAAAAAACCTCAGTTTGTTAAATTTTCATAGCACACTATTCGGGAATAATACTGAAAAGTGAAAAAATTGATGTGTCAAAGAGAAAATAATGAATAGAAAGAGAAAGGTAAGAGATGGGTATAGGGAATGCTAATACAGTTCGAAAGAACATTTAATTCTGATTCCTATGGTATAAAAAATACTGGGTGTTCTATTTAAAAACATGACTTTTCGACAGTTGAAATCAGTTCGAATAGAAGTTACTTTTCAACCAGCCCGTAAAGGATTTTGTTTAAAATTAGGTATGACCTGAACGCTTATAAGCATAGCCTACTACAGGTCAAAAATTGAAATTATGGCTTTTGTTACACAAAGATGGCAGCATCACAAACCAGGTACCTACTGCAGCTTTGAACTTTTTTTAAAAAATGGAAATATCTCTAAAACGGCTAATTTTTCTTGTATCACATGTTACACAAAATATTTCAGAAATACAATAAAAAAGTGGGGTATTCCATTTAAAATAAGAAAGTTGACAGCAACTTCGGGTACAAGCGGAAGTGCCCGAAAGTTGGAAATATTATGTTTTAATAGATCATTATCGCTAACTTATAACCGCAAAATATGAAATAGAAATTCAAAGAGGTAGTCCGTAAACTTTTAATGAATGGGTTGCCTGAATCTCCCTATGTATTCATATACAGGCGTTCCATTTAATTGTTTTTAGAAAAATGGTAATTTACGTTGTGCATCGCCCTGTGTAAAGTACCCGGAAAAATTTCGAGTTGATTACACATTTCTGTTTTCTAATAGTTAAATGCAATGTATCCACCAGAATTCAAACAAAATATTTAAAAATAACGAATTTATGGAGTAACAAATTTTGCCATTTTTTACCGGTAAATTGTCAATATACAGGGTGGGCCAATAGTGCGCGTTCGGTGGATAGCGCCTATATTAATGCAGATTTTTAAAATCTGTTTTCGCTATTACTTACCTGTGGTATAGATGCATGATTTAAAATTAGTTACAATTATACAGGGTGTTCCGTGTGGCTGTGCCAGATCAAAGTTGTGTTTTTTTTTTAATGGAACGTACTGACTGCCACATTTTATGAAAACAGAAACAGAATTTTCAATTTTTCTCAGCTATTAATCAGAATTTAACGGTTTCTCTAAAGTTTTTTGGGGTTTTAGGATAAGCAAAAACTTTTATAAAGAACCACTTTTATTCGAAAACTCAAAAATAAGAGTTTTTCCTATTGTGAACCCAATCCATGGACACGGTGTATATGTACAAAGCTTAAAATTCAGTAATGTTCAGTTCGTCTTAAACATTTTTTTGAGAAAAGCAAAAAATAGTCGAAGCAGCCCTTATAAAAATAGGTGAAAGAAACTGTAACAAGTTTATTATTTTGCTTTTTCAATTGACAAAAATTTTAAATAAATTTCTTTACATACTTCTGTGATTAATTTATTGTGTAAATAGCTTCTTCTTACCATCAAATACATACAAAATTTCAAAAAATAACAATAAGCGTATTAGGATTAAGTTAAATTGTCTTTATTTTTTCTGGGCTGCTTTAATTTTTTTGCAATCGAGTGCCTGAAACCAAGTAAACATTAACTAATATTAATTTTGACATAAATCTTTTAATTATAAACACATCTCCACTAAACTTAGTATCAACCCATTTAAGGGGTTCGTGAAAATATCCCTAATCAATTTTAGTCATTTTTCAATTCCAAATTATGACAATTTTTTAAGTGTCACATTTTAGAAACATACATACATATTTTTAGCCACACTAAGAGAGCGTTCGTCAAATTGGGTGAAAAGGTTGGGTAAAGTAAACACAGGGTAAACTCATAAAGGGAAACAAATAGGAAACTAACCTCTACTTCTTAATTTGTTGCTGTCACCGAATACTCCGATTACACATTTTAATACAAATAGTTGTACCTTGTTCAAAATAATGAACAATATTTTCATAAAAAGAAATACGACAAAAAATAATACTAAAAAAGTTATAGTGACGGCAAAATGTTAATGCGTTCTTCTAGATTTTATAATATTTCCATTCGCGTCTCTCATATTCCGTTGCTAACATTTTTTCACGTTTTCAAACATATTTACCTCTTTACACCTACACTATACAAATAGGTTACGAGGATTCTGACAGCTTTCGCCAGTCTTCCCCGTGTTCCCGCACTGCTTACTGCGGGAACAAAACTAACTGATAGGTAATTCTCCGGCACGTGCGTAAAGTCGCTTACATTTCCCTCGATTTTACGAACGAACAAGGGAGTAGTGGTGTCACCCAAGGAGACTTTACGAACAGCCTAAAAGGTGCTCACTGGATCTGTTCTGCTTATATTTGGTTATCGCAGCTGCTCGAGGGATTCACTGCAATCAAAAACGATTTGCAACAAATTTTTTGAAAACTTTCATTATGCTTTGACAGTAAGCTTGGCCGCCTTGCGTAGGGTGACTTATTATGTACTTGCTTCCTAATAAGTTCCCCATGCAAGGCGGCCATGCTTGTTGTCAAAGCAAAATGAAACTTTTAAAAATGTTGTTGCAAATCCTTCTTAATTGCAGTGAAAACCTCGAGTAGCCTCTGTACAGCTGTTTCACCCCTCCTTGAACCTTCGTCAGCAGAGACATAGCTCGACATTCCCACTGCAAACCAAAAACGACTTGTCCAATTTATTCGCAAATGCGATGTAATCCGCTTCAATTTGTCTATCCTACTACAATGTCAACAACAACTTTTCTCTAAAATCAAGAGTAACCAAGGTATTTGCATTTAACGAAATTATAGAAAATCAGTTTTTTCGAAATATCTAGCCAGCCATGAACTTTAAATAAGAAACAAAAACTATATTAAACTGACTACCTAAAACTACTAATCTTTCCTCATTTAACCGTCTCTCTAACTCTGCTAGTTTCCAAAATCCCCGTGCTAAACATTGAAAAAACCTCACCCTGTATGTTAAAATAATTAAATTAATGACGCGCCTCTTATTCTAGTAATGTTTATTTTATATTGAATTACGTAATTGATTATGAGAAATAAAAATGTGCTTAAAATTCTTAGCAGAACATAGCATGAGGCTAGGGAGTTAACAAAAAGAACAATTATATTCTTAAGTGCGAATTGTAAAATTTCATTTCGGCTTTGAAATGTATTCTAAAACTGTCAAGTTTAGTCATCTGGTTAAAACCGGTTAAAACTTATCATGGGGCGGAGCTAGCGCGGTTGTTAATTCATTTCAAATACTGCGCCGTCTGTTCGAAAAGAATGGAATTTAAAATTTTATTTATTAAATAACTGGTTTTCTAACATTTTTTTACTTTTCTGACTTTACTAAATTAAACTATAACATAAATTACATGACTGTAAAGAAAGGTTTTTTCATGTTTTTCAACGTAACATTGAATATTTACAAATATTGTTTCAAATATAGTGTTCAATATAAATATTATTTATACAAAAATATAAAGTAAATTGTCGATTCTAAGTCTTTAGCGCCATAAATAAAGGGTTCAGTAAAGGGCAATGCGTATGTCAAATTTCAAAAGAATAGGTGCATGCACTATTGAATTCGCAATACTCTGGTATATGTCGCGGTCCCCCTTAAGTAGGACAGTGTATATAATTTTTTTTGCCATCCGTACTGACCCTAGTTTAGAGTTGTTTTTCTGTACTTCAAACTCACGTACAGGGTTATTTTTTATATTTTGCACCCTGCCTAAACGTTTTAGTTTTAAGAACTAGACAAGAACTTTAAATACAATAGTTATAGGGTTTTATAATTGAAATTAACCTCCGCCCACAATAATTTTTATATCCGTAGATACGTATTTCGGCAGCTAAGTACGCTATCAACTTAAAAGCACTAAAAAGATCTAAAAACAACCTAATCATCCTAATAAAATCACAAAAATGTTAAAACTAACAACAATCTAATCATCCTAAAAAATATATATGTCTAAATGTAAGTAAATATAAATTAATATATAAAGATCTAAAATTAACCGTCAGACAAACCTTACAAATAAGTTCTAACCAAACAACACGGAAATACGGAAATAAATAGTCCAAAGATCCAAAAAAAGTTATTATTCTAACGAATAAATAAGTATAAATTCCCTGTTATTTGATACCTAAAAATCCTGAAAATAAACTATATGTTATGTGTAAATCGAAAAAATAAAAGAAAAAAATATGTAAACACCTAAAATTAACTGTCAAAAAAACCTTACAAATAAGAGCTAACCAAACAACACGGAAATACGGTAATAAATAGTCCAAAGACTCGAAAAAACTTATTCTAACAAATAAATAAGTATATAATTCCCTGTTATTTGATATCTAAAAATCCTGAAAATAAAATAAAATATATATATTATGTATAAATCGTCAAAAAAAAAACATTCAAATGAGAGCAAATCACACCCACACACCATAAGTTAAGAGTTAAGATTTGAAACTTTTAGAACATATATTTCGTTGCAATACATATTTAAATTTACGTTTTGTTAAAAATTTGACGTGAATTACATGAAATTTATGATCTATCTATCAACATGAACAGTTTTTCTAGAAAAACACAAGAAAATGCAAACAACATTTTGTTAAACGAGTCCCCCTGCCGATTTTATTCTTTATTAGTAGAGGGCCTGCGTAATCAACACCAATAACGGTGAATGGCGAAGACGGTGTAACTCTGTGTCGAGGAAAGCTTACCCATTTATGGTTGAATTTCAGGTCTGGGTTTGACCTTGAAACACTGTACGCAAGTTTTGACGGTTTTCCTTGTCAAATTTCCTTACCGTGTAAAGTAACTGTTGTGGGCCACAATGTAACGAAGCCTTATGCAAACGAGAAAATATTTAGTTAACAAAATTGGATGCTTGCTGTAGTCTATCGCCGACTCTGATTATATTCTCATCATCCTTGAAAGGCTTTAAATTAGCGTATTTTCTTTGAATGACCTTCCATTCAAATGGAAGCGATTCATTTTACGCTTACCTAACGAGAAACTTACTTGCTTGTTTAATCTCCTGGATTGTTAATGCTGTATCGATGTGCTTATCTCTTTCGATAGAATTACGACATTTTTTTACAAATCGGAAACAATAAGCAAGAACATGTTCTGCAGTTCTGAGATTTGAAAAGCATTTAAGATCGAAGAAAGGGCGGTCGTGAGGAAGACCTTTTGCCATTAGAACTTGAGTAGTAATTTTCAAATCAGATTTAATTCTTATTAAGATCTTGTAATTTACTTCGTTGCCATTTTGATTGTGGCCAGAATTTGGAATCCTAACAAAGTCAAGAAGGGCCGTGCCACCACAATTCTGAAGTTACTAATAAATTTGGAGTCATCTCACGAGAAACAATTTCCGCAGGGTTTTCTTGAGATGAGACATGGCGCCTTAAGGATGAATCAGTCAGCGTTTGAATTTATGCGAGCGAGGATAAGCGCTCCACAGAGTTCCAATTTAGGAATTAGTCAAGCTTTTCAAGGGAGCTACTTTGGTCTTTGCACACAAAAGCTTTACACTCGTGTTTCCAGAAGCATCGATACAACGAACGTATACGCACAAGCCGTACGCTTCGTTGCTCGCATTACCAAAGGCATGTAATTGAAGATCATTTGATTCAGAACATATTACATGTCGAGGAATGTTAAGTGAATTTAAACATGAAAATTCATTTCGAAGACTTTGCCACTTATCCCGAAGATGATTACTTACAGGTTCATCCCATGACAACCCTTTTTGCCATAAAGACTGCAAGATGTTTTTGGAGATGATGACACATGGAAACAGTAAACCTAAGGGATCATATTTTTGATATCAATGAAAGAATACTTCGTCTAGTAACTTCCCTTTCCTCATAAATAACGGAATAGTTAAAGCAAACAGAACGAGAACACCAAATGAGACCTAAAGTCTTTGTTTTGTCATTAGATCCGAAATGGACGTTGTCTTGATTTGCATTTGGCGCTGAAGATGACAACACTCGTGAATCGTTTAAAACCCATTTTCGTAACTTAAATTTTCCTTGTTCCAGTATGGAAGAAACTTCTCTAGAAAGTTTCAAAACAGATTCAAGATCGTTGACACCTGTACGGAGATCGTCCGCATAAAAATCTTTCTCAATTATTTTTGAGGCTAGAGGATAATCACTGTGTTCTGAGATGCTAATTGGTGAAGACACCTTATGGATAAAAATGAAACGGAAGCCGTCCCGTTAGTTACAGTATTCAGTTCATATACGTCCAGCGATTCCGAAGGATTATTTCTCCAGAAAATGCATTGTAAAGGCCGTTGATCTGGTGTGACCAACACCTGCTGATACATCTTTTCTATATCAGCCGAAACAACGATGGAGTGAATACGAAAGTGAAGGATAATAGAAAACAAATGATCTTGGATAACAGGACGTACCATCTGCAAGTCGTTGAAACTGTAACCAGTGGAGGTTGGGGCTGAAGCATTAAAGACAACCCTTAACCATGTAGTTAAGCTTTCCTCTCGTACAACCGCGTAATGGGGAAGAAAATATCGTAATTCAGAATCAATACATTGAGAATTGATTTAGACATATGTCCCAACTGTTCATACTCATTTATGAAATCAGCATAGCTAACCTGTAGCCCTGGGTTCTTAGCTAACCTTTTTTCTAAGGAAAGGAATTGTTTTTTAGCGTTCTCTTGGGAATCGCCTGACTTTGAAACGGGTTCCTGTAGTGGTATAGTGACAACGAACCTTCCATCATCATTGCGAACCGTATTTAACTAAAAACGTTCTTCACAAGCTAACTCTATGGAAGACAATGGAACCTTTGTATCTACCTCTTCAATTTCCCAGAATTTTGATATTTCACGCCGAAGACCTGAGTCATCAAAAGTGCCAACAAAATAATATTTATCAACCTTAGGACTAGATTGTGGAATACAATCTGATATGATATACCCTAATTTGTTTTTTTTTTGCAAAGTAGGTAAGTTTTGACTAAGTCGTATGCGACCAATGCACATTAATTCATGAAAAAGTATGTCGACCTTTGATGGCTCGTGAAATTCAAGATCAGCAAATTTTATGTTGGTGGGGATATCGAGATAAGATAGATCTAACTTAATACTCGGTACTGACCCGCAAATATTGTCAATTTCGTAACACGTGACTTCTGCTTTGAAGTTGGTGTGTGAAGATTTAAAAGAAACCTTACAATGACTGTTTATGCATGAAGTTGTTTGATTGATGCCCTTTATACATAAACTGAAAGGTGAAATTTCTAAGTTTAGTCGTCTGCGACAATCCTTTGTGAGAAGATTCAATCTGGCTGATAATGCTGATGACAATCGTGTACCTGAACCAATGCTGTTGAGAGTAACACTCTGGGTTCCCTGATGGGCAAAGTAGAACATGTTAAATGCACGCTAGCCCCTCCCTCACCTGATTTATTAACATTGCTGACATGAAGTAGGGATTTGTCTTTTGTATTACACATTCTACAATTACCTGATTTGCAGTTTTGCGTTTTGACTGTATTGAATGATTTTTCCGTGTTGCTTATTACAATGGACTCAAGTATGTCCGCTTTGTTTTGTATGAAAGTTTTTAGATTATTGAAACTCTTGTCTTTGTCAATAATTTTATGCTTATTCCATTCGCGAATTGTTACGCCATCTAACTTTGACGAAACTAAGAAAACAATCAAGGTATCCCAATGTTTCACGGGTTCATTTAATGTTTCTAATGCTCGCAAATGTTTTACTACATTGTCAATTAACGGCGACCTGATCTAACACAGCAACTATGTAAAACTCGGGAAATAACTACGTCTGTCGGAAAGTGAAAGTTTATCAGAATTGAAACAATAACATAAAAAACGCATCGCCTGTTTGATTTGAACCCTGATTTAAACGTTGGAATAAATATTAATGACTGTGCTTAAGGTTATTGGAATAGGAATTAATACTGCTCTAATGTACCGACGCGACGCAAGGAAGATAAAACGCTCACAGAGCAAGTTAATGCGTTAAAAAAGGACATTATTAATTGCCCTAAGCACGTATTCGGCGATCATTCTCATTGTGACGTTTATTTTTGCACCGGGTTCAAAGATAATGAAATTAGTTCAGTTCCAGACTTAGTAGAATGTGGATTATTTCATGATATTATTGCTTACTGTAATCATTTGACGCATAATGCACACAGTTTACTTTTAAATATCAACAATAAAGAAGCGGAGACGTACAATTCAATTGTTTCAAAATTTGTTGGTGGAAAGAGTTAACTTCTCTTTGAAAAATAGCTACGAGGTGAGATACCACGCTGCGAGCGTTTCTTATAATTTAAGTGAGCAATATCACCACCGCATTTATAAGAGAATGGTAGGGAAAAGTCTAGGCTAATATACCAAAGTATACAGTGTGCCCGGATACGTAGGGACAGCATGGGTAACTTCTGTTTTTGAAGAGATACAGAGATGATTAAATTAGCAAAAAGGGGCAGGTTCGAGAGCTCATTAAGAATCCATTTTCAAATATTACTTGTCATGGCTAACTTGGTTAAAATTTTACAAAAACCAAAATCTCCTAATTTCTTTTATTTGCCGTAACTTTTTTGTTACTTAAGATATTCAGATACGTCAAAGTTGCATAGGAGACGTTTTCACCGAAAATGCAGAGCACGACTATTTCCTGGACAAGGCAGAAAAGAAAACAGGCAACCGAATCTGAGGGTGACTACGGACTAGTAGAAGAGGTGATCCCTCTTGAAAACTTAGAGGAAAAGAAATCATCTTTAATGAACTACTTGAGCAGGACCCAGGTAGAGTTAGAATCGTTAGAGAGAACCACTGTTGGCCAAAACACCAAAGTAAAATGGCATAAAGAGCGAAGACTAACAGTATCGAATTTTAGTATTGTCTGTAAAAGACGTCAAACAACTGATGCTAAAAAATTGGCGTAAAGATTAATTTCTTCTAATTTTTCGGGAAGTATAGTTACAATTTGGTGCCATGACCATGAAGAAATTGCGAGAAAACAATTTTCACAGGAATTTGGACATAAAGTTGATACCAGCAGATTATTTATATCTAAAGAAATGCCGTATCTTGGAGCTAGTCCTGATGGACTAGTTGGCGAGGATGCTATAATTGATATCAAGTGTCCCTATAAGTTAGCGAAGTTAAAAATAACTCCTCAGGAAGCAGCAAAGATGAAAGTTATGCCCTATTTCTTTTTGGATGGCAATACTGTGAATCTGAAGAAAACACATAACTACTACTATCAGATTCAAGGGCAGTTGGCTCTAACGAATAGAAGACTCTGATACTTCGTTGTATGAACACCTTTGGGAATGATATGTGAACAGGTAATGTTATTTACATAAACATCAAGAAAGTTCTGAATTCATTATAATACATTATTATTTTTGTAACAGTTTTAACTTTTAAGCACACGAAAGCTATAATTTTGACAATAAAAATAAGTAAAACCGATTTGGTTTTGAAGACTAGTGTATAAAATAGAAATTATAGACGATTTTAGAAAAAATAACAAGTAATTTACATTTACAACACACCTGTAATACGTTTTCTTTTTCAAGATTAAAAAGATGACAATTTTTGGCATAACATGAAGCCGAAGTTAAAATATTATTATTTAGAACATATGCTGCCTATACTGGCTTTAAAAGAAAATTAAAATAACGATTCTGATCGATCTGGACAGTTGAAATCTCTTCCTGATAATCTGGTGATGACAATTCTGAAATAGATCTGTATTTGAAATCTGCTATGCAAGATTCCATATTATGTAATGCCATATAATATCTAACTGTATACTATGTCCGCTAAAAGAAATTTAGGACAATTGTTGTGCATACATATTCGAGTTATTTTATTATAGCCAGTGAGCGGCGGAATTGAGGTTTTTGATGACGAATGCAGGCGATTTGCATTGCCCGAGACCTTATAAGTCGTTGAATGAATGTATATATAATATACAATAAATTTACTTACAAGATTCCACAAAAATAATTTTAATATAATGATTACGGTTTGAACGACCTTAAGTAAAACCTCAGGTCATCCGCTCCTTGATTATAGCGTTTTCCGCTGGGTACACCGGTGTGCACTGAGTGTATCTCCATCTCGTTTTATTACATAAAGCTGAACCGAGATGGAAATACACAGTGCGCACTAGTGCAGCTAGTGGAAATCGTTATTAGTTTGAATGCAATTTTAAACTTATTTCTACAGTAACTTAAAAAACACGGAAATAAACAAACGGACGAATACATGATAGCAACAATAATTAACTCCTCGTATTTACAACAGAACGTACGTACGTGTTCCAGATGCTTTTGGTGAGCGTAGTACAATATGATTCAAAAGGGCCGCACTATTATCACCAGCATGTTAATATTAACAGGAGCAAAAACAAGTTTTTATTTCTTTTTGAGATGCTTGGCGAATGTTTAAAAATATCGCGAATAGGCAACGCTGCATAATGCAGATGCACTTACAAATTTGAAACCCTAGTTGTAGGTGATATTAAATGTCCTTTTTTTGTTGACAGTTGCAAATGCGCTGATTTGCTAAAACTATACTCTATTTTTTATTATTAGGCGGAAGTTTGATATAACGTATTATTCTACATATAAATCGTTCACGATTGTTTTAAATTCGGACTATCTATGAAAATCTGACATTTTAGTTGGCAGTAACCTTACTTGTTAAAATAAATTTATTTTAGGTTACAGTTGATGAGATCTGAATCCTCGTATTCATCAAATATTTATATTTTATTCAATTAGTTGTGCAGAAACAAAAATTATTTGACGCAGTTCTGTTTCACTATTTGGGTGAACTTGATATTCAAAATGTTACATCACCGACCCATTTTATTTATTGTTTATTCCTGTGTTATCACACAATATTAATTACATGCATTAACAAGAATTTTTTATGATGTCAAGGTAAATGTGTACTCTAAACAAATAAATAACAAAATAACACAAATTTGTTGAGTATTCCCTTTTTAAAACTAATTAAGTGCATGATTACCAGATTTACAGAAGTTTATTATAACAAAAATGTTTTTTTTTTTTCAATTTAGCGTAAACAATTTACCAAAAAGCACGACTCTGAAAAGGAAATATAGAAGAATTGTAGGCACTTTATTTTCTGGCGGTGCTCGGTAGCGTCCGTGTGTTTACGGTGCATGTATTCTGTGTTTCACTCATATACGCACTGAAGCGTATTCGCTCTCACTCACACCCTTCATCTGTCACTAAATCGGGAGAATGAATGTGCGAATTCGCCCCTCTTGCACTAGGCCCAAAGCCGGAGCTAGCGTGTATCACATATCAGTTTGATTTCGCGATTTCATTCCGAAAATTTCAAATTTGTTTCCCATTTCCTGTCCTTATTTTTAAAAATTAAAAAAAAAACTAAACGGTTTATTATTATTGAATACTGCGAAATTTCGGCTAAAGGCTTACATTTTCGATTTTTTTTAAGCCCTTTTTGGCAATTCTCGAAAAACGAGCCTTTAGCCGCCTAACAGAATCTATTTAAAAATTTTTCGCGAAAAATTAGTACGATTTTAATGAAAAATAAGCCCAGGAAATGGGAAAAACAATTTTGGGACCGAACAAACAGCCTTAATGCACTCTAAACTGAATAATGCTTATTGTTAATTAAACGATCAGGGTTGTTGTAACGCTCGCAAATGGCGTTCCACGCGATTGGATAATTGCTGCTCGAAATTTCAAGCGATTTGATTATTGCGGCAGTCTTTTTCCAAAGAAGCACGAATGTAATGAAATTTTTGCTCTGCGCTGAGCGAAGTGTTAGAGTGAATTAAAGAATCGAAGGTGTCGCGGAAATCAAAGCATGTTTCAAATGACCCGCTGAATTTCGGTAAATCTACTTTCTGAAGTCGCATAGAATTGAGTAGAACAGCATTCGCGTTTTGACTACTCGCGGAATTGCCAACTGGAGAAATTGAACGATTTGAATTTCGATCCTCGCAAATGCTATCGTTTTGTTCAGATAACGCAACAACTTGTCGTTTAGAAAATTGATCTAATAACGACTCCGCTTTACCGATTAATGAAAAATATCTTTTCGTGAATTCTCTGCGTTTGTTTAACTGACATTCGCCGTCCTTTGATAATTCTCCAATACGCAATTGTAAATCATCAAACGTTTCTAGTGTCGGTTCAATTTTCTGAACCCAAGACTGCAAAGCTTTTAACACAACATTTGGGGGTTCACAAATTATAAGTGGCGTACGGATGCTAAAAATAGATCTGTTTGCGTGACGGATGTAACAACACGTTTTCGTCAATGGTTTCGTTCTGCTCTTTTTGAATCAAAACTTCGTCTACAAATTCTTGAAAAATTGTTAATTTGGCATTTAATGTACCCCTTTTTCTATTTAAAGTTTCTAGAGTTTCGGGTGCAAATATGCGATGAATCGAAAGTTAATGAGAATAAATGCGAAACACTTCAAGCACATGAAGCAAAATGCAAGGAAAATGCAAAGGAATTATCGAAGAATTTGTTTCTGTTTGTACCCAAAGTTAATATATGAGAAGTTATCTTATATGCTTGGATTTACATGCATAAAGCAGAATGCCTGGTCGCGCTGGTTGGGGTGCCCGTGCGGTCTCTCGTGACGTCAGACTAAACTGCAATGATTTTTATTGGTCGCGATCCAAGGCGCATGCACAGTCAGTGCCGTTACCATAACGACGCAACTAATCTGACGATTTTAAATGGAGCTTCAGCTTGAACGAGTGACGTAGACCTGAGACCCATACGAAAAATGTCGAATCCGTCCGATATTACATGAGGCAACTTCCTATACCGTGTGTCCCGCGTCCCTTCTAGAATCTTTATTTATTAATCGATTAACCTGAATTTTGGAGACAATAAATTAAGCAAAAAATGGTATTTTTCGACATACTGCTGCTCGTCATAGGGCTTCCGGTTTCGCCGGAAGTGATATCAACTTTCTTATTTTAAATGCAACACCCTATATATTTTTACATATTTAAGATCTACGGATGAGTCCGAATACGTATCAATTGATAATTTTGGTCTCCATGACAATGAAAAAAAAAATTTAATTTTTAAATCTAGAAAGCTATGAATCGCATTTTTTCGATCTAATGAGATCAAGTATTTCGAGAAAATCACTCCTTTGATGTATTTTGCATTTTAAAATTTTTACAGCATGTGAAATTTTCATTAGCTCTAAGCTCATTTTCTTCGATAGAATCTCATATGTTTCTTAGCTTAGTTCAATAGAACATTTCTTTCTGAGTACGTTGATACCAAACACATCATATTTTCTTTGAAAGTCGTTTGAAATAAAGGGAGTGTAAAATTTCAATTAGACATGCTCTACTTTAAATTATTTTCAAAGAAAATATGACGTATTTGGTATCAGCGTACTCAGAAAAAAATGTTCTGTTGAACTAAGCTAAGAAACATATGAGATTCCATCGAAAAAAATTAGTTAAGACCTAATGAAAATTCCAAATACTGTAAAAACGTTAAAAATGAAAATACCATCAAAGGAGTGATTTTCTCGAAACAATTGATCGCATTAGATCGAAAAAATGTGATTCATAACTTTCTAGATTGAAAAATAAAAAAGTTTTTTTTTCGTTGTCGTGGAAACCAAAATTATCAATTGATACGTATTCGGACTCGTAATGATCCGTAGATTTCAAATGTGTAAAAATATATAAGTTATTTCGTTTAAAATAAGAAAGTTGATATCGCTTCCGGGGAAACCGGCAGTCCTGTCCCGTCTGAACAGAGGTCTTCTCGGTCAGATGAGAAGAAAGTGCTTCGCTTCCTTTTTTGGGGGCTTGCGGCAGCTAGAACTTGAAAAAATTAAGGAAAATGTTTAAATAAGAGTGAAGGAGAATGCTTAAAAAAAGCGAAGGAGAATATTTAAAAAAAGTGAAGGGAAATGTTTAGAAAAAGTAAGGAGAAAGTTTAAAAAATGTGAAGTCTTATGACGATTAGCAGTATGTCGAAAAATTCCATTTTTTGTTTAATTTATTGTCTCCAAGATTCAGGTTAATCGATTAATAAATAAAGATTTTAGAAGGGTGAGCACATGGCGCGGAACACCCGGTATACTAACTTTGGTTTGTACCGACATACTGGATACGTTTTTACCGATGCACGACTTCACTGATGCAAGCTGCGGTGGCCACAAACGATGCGATTTATTTCCTTTGATTCCTTTCATTCGGCTGTGACGGCTAGGAAGGGCTGCCAACTGTGCATTTGCAAGTGCTTCAGCGGAAACAACATGATACCACACAAGTACTTGAGTTTGTAAATGCAAGGCAACGGTAGATTTTTTTATTAACAAAAATTAATACGTGGGCTGCTGGAAAAGTTTCTGGAAACGGTATGAAAAAAGGCATATGAAATTTGGTAAACGGTGTCATTGTTTTTCGAAGTATTCGCCTTTGACGTCAATACATTTTTGCATACGCTCGAACCAATTTCTAAAGCACGTTTTCCACTCTAAAGATGGTACAGGGTGACTGCGCGAGAAATCCTACCCCCTTTGACTCCTTTATTTTTGATTTCAGGAAAAAAATGAGATATAAACTAAACTTAAGTTTTTTTTTTTAATGGATTTTCGATTCTAAATGAAATTCTACTGAGACTACGTATATAATAAAAGCAATAATGTAGAAGGTGTCTATAAAATAATTCCTATTTAATTTATTTTATTTTTGAATTTTAGAAATAGAAAACTTGAAAAAAGATGCTTTGAATATGTTTTACGTTAATTTTTTTTAAAATTCAATTTTTCCGAAATATTTTTTGTTTCTAGTTAAAAAGTTAATTTTTAGAAAACATGTAAATCGATTTAATATGTTAATGGTAAAATTTTATTTAATGTTATTTTATTTAAAACCAAAACTTGCTTTATTTTTTTGGGTATCCGACGCTCCGACGCTCAATTGTGTGTCTGTAGCAGTACCGAAATAATTTTTATCCTTTTTTCTTTCTAAAATAAAAAATAAAAAAATTAAGCAGGAATTATTTTATACACATCTTCTGCAGTATTAGTTTCATTATACATGTACTCCCATTAGAATTTTATTTCGAATCGAAAAACGTAATAAAATACAGGGCGTTTCATTAAAAAAAACTTAAGTTTAGTTTATATCTCTTTTATCCGACCATCAATTGGTTTTCTGTGACCACACAGAGAAACTTTGAATTAGTCCCTTTAAATTTTGTATTAAATATTTTTTTCCTAAAATCAAAAATAAAAGAGTTAAAGGGGGTAGGTATTCTCGCGTAGTCACCTTGTACCTCAGAAACCAGTGTCCGGAAGGTTTCAACCGCTGCACATTAGGAGTATTGATCATGAAAATTCGGCCAAAATTATTTTTTGACTTAAATGGTCTCTAAATCAGACTTAATGGCAATTTATATGTTTCAAAGAAGATTTAGTTCATGCATTGCGATTAAAATGGCCTTTTTTCTGTTGTGGTTGCTTAAGTCTTGTCAAGACCTCAGGAGCAGGAGTATTTTGTGTGTGTAAAGTGTTCTACGACTTTGTTACTTCCAAACCTCTTCGTCGTTGCAGGGCCCCCGCGAGGCTAAAAACCGCCCGAGTGCCAATCCATATTTTGGCGCCCTCTGACAGATGAGTTGGGGCAAAAAAAAAACAGTCAATTATCAAAAAACAGAAAATTTTTTAAATATTTTCCTTCACATTTTTTAAATTTTCTCCTTACTTTTTCTAAACATTTCCCTTCACTTTTTTTAAATATTCTCCTTCGCTTTTTTTAAGCATTCTCCTTCACTCTTATTTAAACATTTTCCTTAATTTTTTCAAGTTCCTAGCTGCCGCAAGCCCCCAAAAAAGGAAGCGAAGCACTTTCTTTTCATCTGACCGAGAAGACCTCTGTTCAGACGGGACAGGACTTCCGATTTCCCCGGAAGCGATATCAACTTTCTTATTTTAAATGAAACACCCTGTATATTTTTACATATTTAAAATCTACGGAGCATTACGAGTCCGAATACGTATCAATTGTTAATTTTGGTTTTCATGACGACGAAAACAAGACTTTTTTATTTTTCAATCTAGAAAGTTATGAATTGCATTTTTTCGATCTAATGCGATCAAGTGTTTCGAAAAAATCACTCCTTTGATGATATTTTGATTTTTAACATTTTTACAGTATTTGAAATTTTCATTAGCTCTAAACTCATTTTCTTCGATAGAATCTCATGTGTTTCTTAGCTTAGTTCAACAGAACATCTTTTTCTGAGTACACTGATACCAAATATGTCATATTTTCTTTGAAAGTCATTTGAAATAAAGGGAATGTAAATTTTCAATAAGACATGCTCTATTTTAAATTATTTTCAAAGAAAATATGACGTATTTGGTATCAGTGTATTCAGAAAAAAATGTTCAGTTGAACTAAGTTAAGAAACGTATGAGGTTCTATCAAAAAAAAATGAGTTAAGAGCTAATGAAAATTTCAAATACTGTAAAAATGTTAAAAATCAAAATACCATCAAAGGAGTGATTTTTTCGAAACACTTAGATCTCGCATTAGATCGAAAAAATGCGATTCATAGCTTTCTAGATAGAAAAATAAAAAAGTTTTTTTTTCGTTGTCGTGGAAACCAAAATTAACAATTGATACGTATTCAGACTCTTAATGCTCCGTAGATTTTAAATATGTAAAAATATACAGGGTGTTTCATTTAAAATAAGAAAGTTGATAGTACTTCCGGCGAAACCGGAAGTCCTATGACGACTATCAGTATGTCGAAAAATTCCATTTTTTGTTTAGTTTATCGTCTCCAAAATTCAGGTTAATCGATTAATAAATAAAGATTCTAGAAAGGTGAGCACATGGCGCGAGACACCCGGTATAGTAAAGTAGAATCTTTATATGTTGTAATCATGTAGGAAACTTTATCCAATTGCATCCATAACTAAACAATAAGACCCGCGATATATTTATTTAATAACGAAGAAACGTTTTCTTTATAATTTGCTACAAAATAATGTTGCTTTTAAAAGCATATTAATTTTAAAATACATACCTATTTTTTAATGTTTCATAGTTGGTAATTCGACACCATTCACAATAAAAAATTGAAAACACAATGTAAAAATTACTCGCAAAAAGAAGTTGGCAGAAAAATTGATTTAAGTGTTATTGGCAATTGTCGCTTTTCGACTGCTTTTGTCGCACGTTCTGCTCTTCCAATACAGAAAACATGTATTGTCATATATTTGACTCCCGTAAGAAACAAAAATATTTTGTATAAATGCAACTTTTAAAAATTGACTTATGGCCAGGTTTTCATAGTAAATACTCCTATGTGCGCCGCTTCAGCCGACGAAAATCACTCACCACACATTTTATTTTTGATATTTGAGTCATTAATTCAATATTTTTGTTGGACAAAAAGCCAACTGTTTGACGGGCTGAGTGAGAGCTGGCGTTGTCATTATTGAGAATAATTCGTTGCTTTCGATTGTTTCTTCTTATTTGATCGATGACTTCCGGCAAACAAATTGTAGGGTACCAATCAGCATTAACGGTTTTAGGATCCTCTAAAGCCACGGTTGCTACCTGTCCAGTTAAACTAAAGAAACAAGCAATCATTTGCTTCGCAGCACTGCGTGAACGGACAACTTTTGTTGGTTTTGGTTCATTTTGAAATACCCAAACGGTAGATTGTTGTTTACTTTCTGGCTCGTACGAATAGATCCACGTTTCGTCACCAGTAACGATGTTATAAACTAAATTTGAACGACCTCCATTGAATTTCTTGAGCATTTCTTCGCACCATTTGACACGACCCTGCTTTTGCGCTTCTGTTAAATTGTGTGGGATCCAACGACTGCAAAGCTTTCGTACGTTCAAATGATCATGCAAAATCTGGTGTATTGCTTTCATGTCAATGTGTAAGGATGCTTGAATCTCACGGTATGTCACATGTCGATCTCGCTCAAGCATTTCACGCACAGCATCTATATTAGTGGCAACAACAGATGTTGATGGACGACCTTCACGAAATTCGTCACTGAGAGAGATACGTCCACGCTGGAATTCGGCAAACCAATTATAAACACTGCTCTTTGATGGTGCTTCATCTCCAAAAGCCAAATGAAGCCGATCATGGCACGAAAATTTTCGTGTTTACACAATATTACTTTTTCTCAAATGCTGTACAAACAAAACTAGTTCACTTGGATAGGAACTGTCAATAGAATTATAGGCGAAAAACGTCAAATTTTTCAAATATGACAGTTGATTAACGCTAACAATTCTAGACTTACTAAATTCCAGAAAATTTTCCAGCAGCCCACGTATAACTGGATGTACTTCATACATTACAATCTTCTTCTGTAATATGGACTGCCTATATTTATCGCTTGTGACCTTGTTGTAATGCAATATGAGAGGTATGAATACACTAGTGAGTAATATAGTATACCGACGGCAGAGTAGGGTGAATCAGGGTTGGAAAGTTTAAAACAAACTATTTAAAACATAGTGTTTAAAACACCGAATTAAAAACATGCCGCCTGTTTTACACAAAATGTTTTAAACCTGTTTTTTTTTTGCTAATGTTTTAAATTCATTTTTTGTAATTTTAAGCTAAAAAAGAACACTTTTGATATACTTAAGTGCTTTATTTTTATGTTTTAAACATGTTTTTTGCTAATGTTTAATGTTCATAATACTGTGTAACCAGAAGCTAATTGTTTAGGGCCGGTATTTCACTCATAGATTAACTTTAATCTTTAGTTTATTCCCATATCAGTTGTTTAAATAATTGTAGACAATGCGTGACTGAGCTGATGACATGAACGACCACACTGTTAGTTCAAGTCAGAGGACTTGAACTAAATTTGAATTGCATTAGATTGATTATAATAAATTCATTAATTATTACTGATCACTAGAATAATACTTATATTGTAAAATTTTAAAATACCTTTTCAATATTTAACCTTTTATTATTTCATTAAGATTTGAAACGTACTGGGTCCTCCGCTTTCCTGTTTATACTATGGGCTACGGGATGAGTTATTATGTAGCAAACTGGCTTCAATTTGTCAATCCTAATGCAATATTAGGTCAAAATGCTATCGTAGGATGTCGCTATTTAAACTATTTGTAACGTTATCGTTTCATTTGTCTTCATTGAATTTCTACCGTAAGTCCCAAAGCCATATATTCGCCCTTCTAGAATTTTAAGGTTTGTTTAAAATTTGAAAACGATAAATTAAACAAATTTAATTTGAATTTTCAGACATATACTTACTGGACTTTCAGTTTTGCCGGAAGTAATACGAACTTTGTTATTTAAAAACACCCTACATATTTTTACTTATTTGGAATTTTTGATTTCCAGTCTTGAAAGCCACAAGCCATGTATGTCTTTTGATTGTATTTGATTTTAGTTTTTATTGGGAATGTTTTTCTCAGTATGTTGATACCAAATATGTACTTCATATTTTCTTTGAAAATCATTTAAAACACCGCGACCGTAGATCCTAAATAAAACAAGCTCTGCCTTAAATGATTTAAGTTATTATCAAAGTACATACATTATTTTTTTTTTTTTTAATTAGAGATCGAATACTAATAAAATGTACCTTTTCATGTGAGCTGTGAGGGCAATTTAAACATTTAAAAGTGTTTTAAACTTGTTTTTTTTTTGTTTTAAACATGTTTAATTTATGGTCAATTTTAGACATGTTTTAAACAAAAAAAAAACTGTTTAAAACAAAAAAAAACAAAAGTTTCGTTCTTTTTGAAAAAAAGACTTTTTTTTCCAACCCTGGGGTGAATTCACACATTGGTTTAGCTTCAATATCGCAAAGTAAGAATTTTTTACTGCTGCAGTCAGGAAGAGCGCAGATCTATAAGATTTCGTCAAAAAAATACCCTTGCTATTTAAGAAAATTGTCAATCACGTCATATCCGCTTTAATAATGTCATCTATAAAATTTCAATATCAAAATGTGGACAAGAAAAAAATAAAATCGACCACTCCAAAGATATTTGTGGAAAACGCATTGTCCCAAAATATTGAATTCCGCTTTTCTAAGGCACTCTATAATGTGATTTAAAACAATTAATATTATTGTCGATGCGCTTTTATTTTAAGTTAAGTGAAAACTAAAAAGGGAAAGTTAACAGAAAAATCGTTTCACTACTCAAACCGTTTTCCAATTGCTACTGTAGAACACTCTTGCTCAGTTTCCATACATCCGGCATTCGGAATCTTTTTCGTGATTGGTTGATCTTTTGTTATCAATCAGATGAGAATACTCTGACGACGTTCTAGAAAAATGAATTGATAACTTTAACATATTTAAAGCATTAGAAAAAAATTTCCTTAGATTAAGTAAAAGAAGGGATGACGTACGAGCGAGGCACATCTGTTACCAAAAGAGGCCAGAGCAAGGACACCACGAGCGGCTAAGTATAAGGCGGCGCGTCGGCGCATTAAAGTGGGTTAATACGTAATGGTGACGAAAAAAATATGAAACATGTATTCGGTAAATCAATACAAAGAAAGAATAAAACTACAATATTCGGCATATATACTGGGTGTCTCATAATATATGGGGGATATTGAAAGGCCAGCCAGAGGAGATCAAATTAAAGCTCTTTTCTTAATAAAGTTTTGGTTACCTTTTAAATTCAAATTTGGGGTATTTAAGAGTTAATTGAACACTGCTTTACATGAAACAACCATCTAAAAAAATGTAATCACATAAAAGTTGCGGCTATCTCATTTTTTCTTTTAATGCCCAAAAACGGATTTTCATACTGTTACAGCCGTCACGCGCAAACAGATCTATTTTTAGCATCAGTCCACCACCTTGCGCCACAGAACATGATCGAAGACTACTCGATCATTCTAGTATGTTCCAGCAACAGAGGGCTCTGCTATATAAGCCGTACGATACGCCAGGAGTGATTAGTTATGAAGTTAGCGAGCAAAGGATTCGTACCTCGAATAAATAGAAAGTACATTTTGTAAAAGTGTTATTTGATAGACAAGCTCCTTACAATTATGTAAAGCGACAGCTTTGAATTAAAGTGTTCTGAAATTTAACGACTATAATTTGTGAACCCCAAATTCGTAACAAATTGGTGTCAGAAGCGGAAGCTGTGCGAGTTAAAAGTGCAAGAGCTGCGTGAGGAATTAGAAGAAAGAGGCCAGGAAAATTTGGGAAAGAAAAGCGTCTTACAAGAACGGCTGAAACAAGCGCTTGTAGATGAAGGTAAAGACCCGGAAACACTTGAATTTGAAATTGAAGACGCGGCAGCTCTACTGAAAGAAGTGAAAGGAAATATGAAATTAGAAGTGCAGGAAGTGAAAGAAAACATGAAATTAAAAATGCAGGAAATCAAAGAAAACATGAAATTAGAAATGCAGGAAGTGAAAGAGAAATTGGTAAAAGGTAACGAAAATATGAAATTAGAAATGAAGGAAGTGAAAGAAAATATAAAAGAGCAAACGCAAGAAGTGAGAAAACAAATGGAAAGTTTGGATATGAAAATGGAAACTTACAGTTTAAAAACCGATTTGAACATAGAAAACATGAAGATGCAAATCGATGAAACGATCGAATATCTTAAAACCGCATGTGACGAGAAAATTGAAGGCGTACGAAATCAGTTTGATAGTACAATAAAGGACATGACATTTGAATTCGACGATAAACTTCTATCATTCCAAGATAAATTTGAAGACTTAGCGAAACAACTGCATAAAGTGGAACTGGGTCGTTCGATTGCACCATCGTCTGCGTCGTCAAATCAGAAACTAAAACCATCCAAATTCGAAGGCGACTTGCCCTGGTCTATTTTCATTAGACAGTTCAAAATTGCTGCTGACGTGAATGGCTAGAATGACTGTGACAGAGCTGCAGCACTCGTTTTGGCTCTGAGAGATCCAGCATTGAGTGCATTACAGTCCATTCCTGAGGAAGCACAGAACAACTTTGATCAACCGGTGGAGAATTTGTAAATGCGTTTTGGTGATGCACATATGAAGGAACTCCATACAATCCAAATGAAAACTCGTACCCAGAAAAATGGTGAATCACTTAAAAATTTTGAACTTGACATTGACAGATTGGTACGCATGGCCTATGGAGATTTCTTGTCCAAACCAATGTTCCATCGCCATCCAAGCGTTTATCGACGGCGTTAAGGATCAAGAAATGCAACAAGTATTACGATTTGGGTAATTTCTCTAAATGCACAGATGTACTGGCCTGTGCACTGGAGTTCTGGAGTACTGGAAGTAACCAAGCAAGCATCTCGAAGCCTAGTACGAGTACGAAAGATGACCGACGACGATGCACTAACGGAACTCTTTGAAAGAATCAAGCGACTAGAAGAGAATAAATCTACAAGCAATACTAGACAGATTATAACTTGTTGGAACTGTGGTAAATAATGTCATGTAAGTTCTAACTGTAAGCGCAAACGGGCGAGCCAAGAAGATGACAGTGAGTCTTTAAACTAAAACCAGTCAGCAAGAAGGGGCGCATGCTGACTGATTCTACGGATAGCTCCAAAATTGTCTCCATTTCCAGGATAAGGAACAATGAAAATAGCTTGATAGCAGATGGAAAAATTGGTGAGAGATCTTTCCAATTCACAATTGATACCGGAGCGAATGTGTCCATCATAAGAACAGATCTTTTACCGAAATGGAAGCTAGTAAATAATGGAAAGGTATATCACATCCAAACTGCTACTGGCGAGGTTACTCCAGTTTGTGGTGAAGCCGAAATTGACATGAAGATTGGAAGTATGAAATTCAGGCACAGGGTGTTAGTAGCAGACATTCTTGACGACTTCATCCTGGGAGTGGACTTCATGAGGAAAAACAACTTGGTTGTAGATTTAAAAGATAAAGTTCTACGAATTGTATCTGAAGAAATACCTCTCCACATTCCACGAAATCTATCTACAGTGCTAAAAGTAATATTGGACGAAAGTGTAAACATTCCAGCCTTAACCGATAAGTTAATTCTGGTGAAGTTGGAAGGCAATCTTAGCAGCTATTCTGCCGGAATCAACTGAGATCAGCAGACTCTGGTGAAGATCCAAGAAACAATTGCTATTCGTTTTGCAAATGTCAACAGTTACCCAGTGACCATACCCAGCGGAACAGTGTTGGGCAAATGTGAAGCAATTGCTTCTGTGAACCACATTCAAGTAAACGATGCATCCGCTTGGCATCAGTGTAACACTCAACCACCACTATTAGAAAAATTGCTGGAAGATGTATCAACATCATTAACACCCAAGGAAATAGAAGACATAGGAGGATTGTTTCGAAAATTCAAAAGAATCTTCGCCTTTACTGAAGACTTAACCCGGATGGACATTGTTCAGCACAGAATAAACACTGGCGATTCGAATCCAATTCGTCAACCCGCACGAAGACTGTGATTGGCGAGGAGAGAAGAGACTGACGAGTTAATCAAGAAGATGCAGAGCCAAGGAATTATTGAACAGTCGCAAAGTCCATGGGCATCTTCTGTTGTACTTGTAACTAAAAAGGATGGCAGCAAGCGTTTCTGTGTGGACTACAGGCGATTAAATATCACGAAAAAGGATAGCTATCCCTTTACCTCGGATTGATGACACAATTGACACCTTATCCGGTGCGAGATGGTTCTCTACTCTGGACTTGAAAAGTGGCTATTGGCAAGTTGGAATGCATCCCGAAGGTAAGGAAAAGACAGCCTTCACTGCAGGTACTGGTCTATGGCAGTTCAAGGTGATGCCTTTTGGTTTATGCAACGCCCCAGCCACTTTTGAGCGACTCATGGAATTCGTATTGCGTGGACTTAGCTGGAAGACTTGCCTCGTATACTTAGATGATGTGATTGTGGTTGGAAGAACTTTCAAAGAACACCTGGCAAATCTGAGGAACGTTTTCCAAAGAATTGAAGAGGCGAAGCTAAAATTATATCCGGCCAAATGCAAGTTTTTCCAGAAGAAAGTGGATTACCTTGGACATGTCATCTCTGAGGCTGGAGTTGCGACCGACCCGGATAAGATTTCAGCTGTTAAGAACTGGCCACCACCGAAGAATGTGCACGAATTAAGAAGTTTCTTGGGGCTCTGCACCTATTACAGACGATTTGTTAAGGACTTTGCAAAGGCAGCAAAACCTCTACATTCACTGACCGAAGGAAAAACCGCATTTTTCTGGAGTAGGGACTGCCAAGAAGCCTTTGACAATCAGAAGGATCTTTTGGTGACTGCTCCTATATTGTCTTATCCAAGATCAGAGGGCTTTTTTGTCGAAAGCTGAAAGGAACTACTATATAACCAGAAAGGAGCTTCTTGTTTCTTGTGAAGACAACAGAACATTTTCACAAGTATCTTTATGGCCGACGGTTTCATCTTCGAACAGACCATGCAGCATTGAAGTGGTTGCTTCAGTTTAAGAACGTAGAAGGCTTGCCAGATGGACAGAAAGATTACAGAAGTATGATTTTACAATCGAACATCGTCCAGGTCGTATCCATAATAATGCGGACGCACTCTCCAGAAGACCTTGTCCTGAAGATTGTCGGTACTGCTCAAAAGCAGAAAAGAAGGGATAATTCCCATCAGAAGAACTGGAGTCGTAGTAGACGGGTGGCAAACCGAGACCATTAAGAGGGAACAGCGAGAAGATCCTGAAATAAGAACCATAATCGAATAGAAGGAAAGACAGCAACGTTCCACCTGGGCAGAGATTTCGGGGAAGAATCCAGTGTTTAAAACCTATTGGACACAATGGGATTCTCTGGAGTTGAAGGGTGGGTTGCTAATGAGGATATGTGAAACGCCTAATGGGAGTGCGATAAAGGACCAACTAGTGCTTCCAAGGGTAAGGGTCGCTGAGGTCCTGGAGGAGATTCACGACGGTACGTCGGTGGACATTTCGGCATCAACAAGACATTGTCGAAAGTACGAGAAAGGTTCTACTGGGCGAAATGTAGAACTGATGTGGAAAACTGGTGTGCCAGGTGAACTACATGTGCTGCAGTATCCGGACCCGCGAAAAAGACTCGCGGAAAATTACACGCTTACAACGTTGGAGCACCATTTGAGAGGATTGCCATTGACATAGCCGGCGCATTTCCAGAAATCAACCATGGAAACAAATACATTATGGTAGTGACTGATTATTTCACCAAATGGCCAGAAGGTTATGCTTTGCCAAACCAAGAGTCAGTAACCGTTGTAAATGCCTTGATAGAGAATTGGATAACAAGATTTAGAGTACCCATGGAGATCCATTCCGACCAAGGCAGGATCTTTGAAGGACACATTTTCCAGGAATTGACCAGGTTACTAGGCATTTTCAAAACGCGAACAACTCCCTTGCACCCACAGTCAGATGCAATGGTGGAGCGTTTCAATAGGACTTTGGAGAGACATCTGGCTAAAGTTGTTTCGAAGGACCACCGGGACTAAGACGAACATCTTCCCCTTTTCCTGATGGCGTACCGTTCTGCAGAGCATGACACTACTAAACGAACTCGAACTCCATACAGTGTCTTATTCGGGAGAGAAATGCGTCTGCCTTGTGACTTAAAATTTGAGCGACCAGAAACTCGACTGGGACTAAGTGAATAGTCACAAGAACTCGAACGCCGTTTAATGAACATTCACGAATACGTCCGACGTAACATCAGTTTGGCGACAGACAAAATGAAGACCCGCTACGATCGACGAGCCAATGAAACAAGATTCAAGAAGGGGACCAGGTGTGGCTATACAACTACAGAAGGACTCGTGGTCTGTGCCCCAAACTACAGGCGCCTTGTGATGGACCCTATCAAATAATTAAGAGGATCAATGATGTGGTCTTGCGTCTTGCGTCACGGAACATGATCGAAGATAGGGATGCGCCGAAGCGGCTTTTTTTCGATTCGGCCGAATACCGAATATTCAATTGTATTTCAGTCCGAAGCGCGAAGCTTCGGCCGAATCACATTTGGAAAACGGTTATTTCAGAAGTCGATAAAACGTAAATAGTATGAATGTATAAATAAATATTTTATAGAACTTAAAGTTTACATACATACATGTGCTAAGGTAAGTACCTATGTATAGAATAATATATGTACGTAGAGTGGGTATACATAACACAAAGTTATAGAAATACATCAAATAAAAAAACATTATTATTTAAAAGTGTAACAAAAGAGAGTAATTGTGAATAAAACAAAAATAAAGAACAAAACAATCACATTTCAAAAAATGCAATGCTATAAATTCTATCAAGTAAAAAAGTGTATTAATTAAAAGTTGTTTCTTCACCATAATCTACCCTTATATAAGAACTTATTTTCAGTATTGGAAATTCAATAATGAGAGATTATGGTGAAAGAATAATAACTTTTCTGCGTTTCGAGGAAGTAACCTGCTCCTACTTTCATCGTAAATATTTCCAGCTTCAGAAAACGATCTTTCACTGTAAACGCTGGAAGCAGGAGCTGAAATAAATTTTAATGCCATCTCACTTAAAATTGGAAATGCTTGTCTCTTTTGTTTCCACCATAGTGTTGAACTGTCGGTTCTCTTAATTAAAGATAAACTTAGATAAATACCAAGTTCTTCTTTAATATTATTTTCACTTTTTTTCTCTTGAGCTACTGCTACATTAGAATTCGCTGCAATTTCATCAAAGCACTGCCATAATTTGTTTTCTGTTTTTTCTGTTTCTTCATTACTTTCACTTCTTTCTGACAGTTTTATTACTTTTGATAATGGCAGATCGTCATCTTCAGAATCTTCAGAGACACATGAGTGTTCTTGTGTTACATGAGAATGTTCATCTATTACAACTTGTTTCACATATTCAACATTTTCGTTTTGGAAAAAAGCTACTTTATAGAGTCACAATTATAGGTAGAACTTCAGAAATGGAAGCCTCGTTCGAACTCATTTTGCTAGTGATTTCTTCTTGATAAAATTTCCATATTTCACTAGTTTTTTTATTCATCTTGAACAGTCGCCTAAACTACTACTTACTTGCGTTTCATATCTAAACTGAGAATTTCAACCACATCCAGCTATGCAATCCAACAAGTCTCAACGAGCAATTTTTTTGCAATTTTGCTTCGGCCGAACCAAGCAACTGAGCCTGAGTTGCCTGAGCCGAATAGTAAAAAAATTGGCCGAAGCGGCCGAATACCGAAGCGAATCGATGATTAGGCGCATCCCTAATCGAAGACTACTCGATCATTCTAGTATGTTCCAGCAACAGAGGGCTCTGCTACATAAGCCGTACGATACGCCAGGAGTGATTAGTTATGAAGTTTGCGAGCGAAGGATTCGTACCTCGAATAAATAGAAAGTACATTTTGTAAAAGTGTTATTTGATAGACAAGCTCATTACAAATTGTGTAAAGCGACAGCTTTGAATTAAAGTGTTCTGAAATTTAACGACTATAATTTGTGAACCCCAAATTCGTAACAAATACTGTGCTGTGGTGTTGTGCACCGCCTACTCACTAAAACAAAACTAGGAAACAAATTGACGTAGACATTTTAGTATTGATGGTTTCGATAAATTTAAAGTTTATTTAACAAAGTTGCAGATTGTGAAATAATTTTGATTAATTAAGAAGCTATAGGTGTAAATTAAAGAAGAAATTAAGAAAGTTAAACTCCTGTATCTTTCTTATTATTGGGTTTTGGTCAAAAACGAATTAAGAAAAAAGCTTTATTTTGGTCTCCCATAGCTGCCCTTTCAATCTTATGAGACACCCAATATAATAATAAAAAATGATTAAGCTGAAATAGAAAAAGTGTTTATTATATTGACAACCAAAAAAATAAACAATAACGAATGAACCTACAATATCATATACCTTTTGTAGTAAAAGTTATAGGATATAGAGATTAACATGGAGAAATAAAATCGTCTTATATTATCTGCCTGAATAAATTTATATGAATTCATGGGACACACTGAACACAGTATTACAACTAATGTAAATTAATGATATTCAATTCATTTTATATTTTTATTATACAGGGTACTGCATTTTGAAACGCAACATAGTAAATCCCATATTAATTTCAAGGTGTTCGAATATTGGCTTTCCTAATTATTTTACAACAGAATTCCATTTAGACTTTTTAAAGACCCTTCAAGACGAATATGTCTGTGAAGTTTGAGAATTTTTCATTTGCTCACTTTCGAGATATTTACAAAAGATTTTCTAACGAAACTCAATTTATACCAAACTATCAGCACGACCTTGATGATTAATTGTGTAAAATGAACAGATAATTTATAAATCTATAGAAAAATTTTGTGCAAATCGTTTTTGATTGCAGTGAAAACCTCGAGCAGCCTCTGTACAGCTGTTTCAGCCCTGCTTGGGGCTTCTTCAGCAGAAACGTAGCTCGACATTCTCACCGCAAACAAAAACGACTTGTCCAATTTATTCGCAATTGCGATGTACGAGTGATGAACAGATAAAATAGCGACATCTTACGATCGCTTTTTGACCTGACATTGCTTTGACAGCAGGCATGGCAGCCTTGCATGGGGGACTTATTAGGAGCAAATCCCACTTCAATTTGTCTATCCTACTGCAATGTCAGGTCAAAAAGCGATCGTAAAATGTCGCTATTTTATCTGTTTATAAATCTATACTCAATTTTTTATTAAAAAGCGGAAATTTACAGATTGTTATAAATTGTTACAAAACTAGCAGACGACAAGAAAATTAAAGTTGACCCCAATCGTTACTAACTAGTTGTTGTAAATTTAAAGAAGAACACAAATAACTGACTAATAAGAGAGCCACATTCACTTACAACTTCGCATTTTCCGCCTATCAAAAACAAATATACTGTAATTGTTTTTGAAGAAGATTGGTAGAAAAAGCTATTCCAGTAATTTATTTTAATATTCACTGATCAAGGCAGTGATGATTGGCATAAATTGAATTTCGTTACTGAATCGTTTTTAAATATCTGGAAACACATCAAATAAAAACTTGTCAAACTGCACAGACAGATTCATCTTGCAGAGGACTTTAAAAGACTTAAATTGAATTTTGTTGTAAAATAATTTGGGAAACCAATATTCGAGCACCTTGAAATTAACATAGGATTTCCTATATTGCGTCTCTGAATGCATCACTTTGTCCAGGTTTATAAATCCACATTGCACGTATTAAAGTGTAAAGAATTCGGCTGTTAACTATAGTTGGATATTGGAGGCATTCAGGGCTATTCTGTAACATTGATATGCATATCAATTGATATGATCTTCAATACTTGAAGAGAATTTGTTACGATTTCATAACATTTCACGTCGATTGCCGACCGCAAATTGAAGAGAGATGCATATTAACTCGAGATAATACTTGAAATGGATTGCAAGTTGTTATGAAACTATTTACAGAATACCAATTTTGCAAGGTCACTTGAAACATAGCAATGTCAAGTTCATACCAATGTTACAGAATAGACCCCCATTATCTTACGAAGCAGAAAAATACTTGAACAAGTTGCGTACGGCACTGGAAAAATGGCGTCCGCTTCGGCGCTTTCCTAAGTACGTTTACGGGCGCGTTTCATTTGGTGGGGATTACATTCTCTGCTTGTCAGATTGCATAAGTAAATATCGTTTAGGAAGTGGCGGCATCTTTTGCATACGAAGAATATTGATTTTACAGTTTTACCGGGTAGATGGCCGCATTGTAATACTAGTATTCTCCTTAAATTACAAAGTAGGGGGAAGCACAACAGAATTTAATGGCACAAGCTTGGCCGCAATTCACAAAATCGGTAGAATAAAGTAATTTGAAGCAAACAGAATCATGTCAATTTATTATACATAATAAAATAAATTTATTTCTGACTTCAATAGAATAGTCATTGGGAAAACGAAAAATTTAGATAGAAAATGAGGACGTATTTTTTTATTATTTAATTATGTTGAAAATTCTAATAAACAGTGACATAATTATGCGCAATGTAATTAAATTTTGGTTGTAACTGTTATACAGGCTGTTTGCAAAATAAGTGCAAAATTTTTAACCACAGTACGCCGACAGCACATACAACACGATAAAAATACAAAAAAAATCTTGTAACAAAAAGAAAATTCTCTTATCCTTCTTTATCCGGCGCTCATAAAATAACAAAAAAAAACTTACGGAACTCGCTTCTCTGATCATAGATAGTAAACATCGCGGGAATCACTAACTCGCAAGACACATTCACCGAATATCATCTGTGTGGAGGATCACATTTAAACAAACGTTCACTCTTAGACATTTAGAAATGTTTGTAACAATAGAGCATGACAATAATATCAAATTATTAATTAAAGCTCTGTAACTGTAATAGAGACTATAGTCAATAACACACTTGAAAATATCAAATTTATGCGCTGTTTCTATTTATCATTCTCTTAAATTAATAAATAAAAACGAAAATATTCAAATAATAATAAAATAAATAAAATAGAACAAAATATTCAAATATTCGTGTTTTCGAACGGCTTCTCATTCGCTGTGGCATCAGTGTTCATAAAGGCCGAGTTAAGT
This sequence comes from Prosopocoilus inquinatus, assembly GCA_036172665.1. NCBI lineage: Eukaryota > Metazoa > Arthropoda > Insecta > Coleoptera > Lucanidae > Prosopocoilus > Prosopocoilus inquinatus. The sequence continues at coordinate 40,653,122 of CM069870.1, read as the reverse complement.
GAGCAGTCAAATTGCACAGAATCGTCAAGTCAACGGTCCGACTAAAGCCTCTGACCAATCAGCAATTGAGAAAAGTGATCACGTGATTTGGTCTGACCACTTCGACCGTTCACTTACCGCAGCCAAAATGTCACTTGACGTTTATATTTTATACATACATTGCAGACCCTTGTCACTGCCAAAATGTCACTTGACGTTTATATTTTATACATACATTGCAGACCCTTGTCAAATAGTTTGAATAATACGTGTTGAAAAATGTAGTTTTAATTTAAACGACAGTCACGGAATAAATATCTTAAAGAAATCATTATATTAGCTGCTTTCTTTCGCTTAAAAGTTTGAATCGTTTCGAATAGTTTGGACCTGAATTTTCCAGTTGTTGCAACAAAACACCTGATTTGAATTTTTTATTGACAGTTCACTTGTAAATAACCATAATTCAATCCAAACAAGTTTTAAAAATAGATTCAAAGAAAAGAATGTATGTTTTTGAATCAAAACACGTTTGGATCACGATTTTGTGAGCGAATTTACTTTGTTGGTGGAAAATTTGTAGTGGAAACGGGAACTTTTCTCCACTGAAAAGCAAGATTAGTAATACTAAATTTTATAAGACCTTTATAAATAATGTGGATTGCAAATATGTAAAAATATACAGGCCGTTCCATTTAAAATCAGAAAGTTGATATTGCTTCCTGTGAACCTAGAAGTGCCAGTGCAACGTCTAAAAATTTAGCTTTTTTTAATTTATCTATCCCAAATTTTATGAACAGATAAAATAGCGACATCTTACTATCGCTTTTTGACCTGACATTGCAGTAGGATAGACAAATTGAAGCGGGATTTGCTCCTAATAAGTCCCCCATGCAAGGCGGCCATGCTTGCTGTCAAAGCATAATGAAAGTTTTTAGAAAAATTTTGTGCAAATCGTTTTTGATTGCAGTGAAAACCTGGAGCAGCCTCTGGACAGCTGTTTCAGCCCTGCTTGGGGTTTCTTCAGCAGAGACGTAACTCGACATTCCCACTGCAGACCAAAAACGACTTGCTCAATTTATTCGCAAATGCGATGTAAGAATGATGAACAGATAAAATAGCGACATCTTACTATCGCGTTTTGACCTGACATTGCAGTAGGATAGACAAATTGAAGCGGGATTTGCTCCTAATAAGTCCCCCATGCAAGGCGGCGATGCTTGCTGTCAAAGCATAATGAAAGTTTTTAGAAAAATTTTGTGCAAATCGTTTTTGATTGCAGTGAAAACCTCGAGCAGCCTCTGGACGGCTGTTTCAGCCCTGCTTGGGGCTTCTTCAGCAGAGGCGTAGCTCGACATTCCCACTGCAGACCAAAAACGACTTGCCCAATTTATTCGCAATTGTGATGTAAGAATGATGAACAGATAAAATAGGGACATCTTACTATCGCTTTTTGACCTGACATTGCAGTAGGATAGACAAATTGAAGCGGGATTTGCTCCTAGTAAGTCCCCCATGCAAGGCGGCCATGCTTGCTGTCAAAGAATAATGAAAGTTTTTAGAAAAATTTTGTGCAAATCGTTTTTAATTGCAGTGAAAACCTGGAGCAGCCTCTGGACAGCTGTTTCAGCTCTGCTTGGGGCTTCTTCAGCAGAGAGCAAATCCCGCTTCAATTTGTCTATCCTACTGCAATGTCAGGTCAAAAAGCGATAGTAAGATGTCCCTATTTTATCTGTTCATCATTCTTACATCGCAATTGCGAATAAATTGGGCAAGTCGTTTTTGGTCTGCAGTGGGAATGTCGAGCTACGTCTCTGCTGAAGAAGCCCCAGCAGGGCTGAAACAGCTGTCCAGAGGCTGCTCGAGGTTTTCACTGCAATCAAAAACGATTTGCACAAAATTTTTCTAAAAACTTTCATTATGCTTTGACAGGAAGCATGGCCGCCTTGCATGGGGGACTTATTAGGAGCAAATCCCGCTTCAATTTGTCTACCCTACTGCAATGTCAGGTCAAAAAGCGATAGTAAGATGTCGCTATTTTATCTGTTCATCATTCTTACATCGCAATTGCGAATAAATTGGGCAAGTCGTTTTTTGTCTGCAGTGGGAATGTCGACCTACGTCTCTGCTGAAGAAGCTCCAAGCAGGGCTGAAACAGCTGTCCAGAGGCTGCTCGAGGTTTTCACTGCAATCAAAAACGATTTGCACAAAATTTTTCCCAAATTTTATGTAAAAAATAAAAATTTTACAAGAGTAAAGACATGGCGTGGACAGCCTGTATAATGTAACTACTGCTAAGAATTTTGTTGGTTGGCTGTTACGAACAGACATTTACGGATGACAGACAATAATTAATAAAGTTCAGTCATTATTTCTGTTTGAAAAATATTGGTTCATGTTAGCCATACAGCTAAGGTAAAAAATAGAAAATGAATTTACGTTTAAAAAGTTAATTTGTTTGTCATTCGTAAATGACAGTTCCTAATTACAGCTACCCAGCAAATGTACACTTGCTCGCAATAAAATCGCGTACACCTTCAAAATCAAGTAGCCGAGTTTTTATCTATTTTTTGCTTTGTAAATGTGTATTTAGAGAATTTTGTCATGTTTCCAAACGTACAGGTTAGGAAGGTTGAGATTCAAATGATTACTATTTTACCTTGTATGTAATTTAATCGAAATAGATTTGTCGATTGCTTATGTTCTGCTATTAATATAATTTTTGTAACACTTAACAAGACTCTCCAAAGTTGAAATTGTATTTTTCGACGTGTTGGAAAATTTGTTAAAACATGGAATCCCTTGCGGTTTATATTGGATTTTCTCTTAATTCAGAACGGCATTATTCGAATCGTGAATCGATATTTTTAGACGTCTGTCTCCAACCATCTTTTCTATTTGCAAATTTTTCTTCTTCCCACATATTATTTGTGTTTTTATTTAAGCTATAATCATTCGCGACTACTGAGAATCACTATTCATCTTCTACCTTACTCGTTTTCTGCACATCTGAATTTTAATTATTTGACACTGACAAATTAAATCTCAAGACCAACTTAATACAACGAAAAATAGGTGTACGCGATTTTTTTGCAAGCCACAGTAAATGTACGTCAAAAAGTGTCCATTTTCTTTTGACGGCGACAGTACAAAACATTTGCTGTAATTGTTATTTCATGATATATTTAATTTTAAATAAACACATACGTCAAGTTACGAACGCTAGACACGCGCAGCAGTTATAATAATTTGATATCATAATTGGTACATACCACGTACAGACTACAGAACTTTAAATTGTATTCTCCTCCTGGGTTGGGATTTTCCTCCACCTCCTAATTCACTTTTATGTTAAGAGCCATCTGCCTCAACACTAGTGAACCTATGAATTTCATGTATTTTTAAGCAAAATCTGCCTTACCAGCAAAACGTTGCAGTTGGTTTTAATTTAAGCTAAATTTTCTACAAATTTTTCAGAAAATGGATATTTTCTTGAAAACTACTAAACGTAGACTGAAATAACTGATATTACTTATAGTTTATATGTTTGCCTACGACGTGATCTATTTTATTTCTTCTGATTTCCTGTGATTATTTCTTAAAATAATATTTTCTGCTGGTGTGTATGACATCGGCTGATTTATTTATTTATTTTAAAGTAATTTACACTTCCATTTCAGTTTAAAAATAGATCACGTCGTAGCTTATGCTTTGTGGAACGTATTACATCTGTTTCCAAGTCAAACTAGTGCCTACATTTTGAAAAAATATCGAAGTTCTTTCTTCCTATTATTTACATGGGAAGGAATTCTCGCCATTTTGAAATGAATCGTCCCCTTAAGGGGCCGTTTGACAATCACTTAACCATCTATCGTGGGGCGAGGGTGCAGGACGTAACACACAGAAGGCGGGGCTACAAGGTGGAGCCAAATCACGCGAACTAAATTCATCGTGTGCTATCGTTGAAAATCGTACGATTTTCAGAATTTTTGCAGTTTTACCAACGGCTTTACCTTGAGTTTTACCGCGAAAATTTAAAATTTATTACAGAGAGGGAGAAATATGTATTCGAAAATGAAACGAAACATAATAGTTAATCTGGTAAATAAACATGTTTAAATCCGGTCTTTTATCTTCAGTTTTGTTAAAAGGAAATTAAGAGTAATGGGACGCGGAGCAATTGCTAAATAATGAAGAATATTAATTGTTGCTGCAGATATTTTATTATTCAGCAAAAATAATATATATTTTTACATAATTTTTACGTTTTCGAAGCAAGGTACACTTTAAGAAAAATATTTTTATTCATAACTAATATGCATTTAAATGACATCTAAAAACTCTAATCTGTCCCTGTCAATGACATTTGAATGAATGAATTTCACAAAAATTCTGTAAAAAATATTTTATAGCTGCCTAAATGTTTTTTTTTCCATATTTAATTTACCTGTTCAGTCAATTAATCAGGGAGAATATAAGACGGCCATGAATTATTCAAATGAAATTACTAAGAGGCATTTTCATAAAACAACTTTAATTTCAAACCACATTACAATACATAACAAAAAAAAACAATAAGTAGGTAGTTATTTGTTAAACAAGACGGTACAATTGTGTGATCATGATCCCAGTAATTATTGTGGATTGTTGTTAAATTGTTAAAAATTATTATTTTATTTACTTTTGCGGTTAAAATTCTGTTTTATCGACTGTTTTGAGTTGGACAAAGCAAACTTTAACGTTTGCTATTGGAAAAAAAGTAGTTTTACATTTTTATAATTTAATTCAAATAATATTATTAAAAAAAGCCCTCAAATTCTGTTTAAGTCAGTAAGACTAAGCCATATAAAGAAATATCTTCTGCAAAGTAACATTTACAAGGTCATTGCGAAATTAATTCATTAACGGGAATAGAGAGATATTTAAATATGTATTAATTATTTATAATAATTATAAAAGGCACCTTGCATCAGAAACGGAAAAAATATGCAAAAATAATACTTTTCAGTAAATAATGAAGCAATACTTAATCTTTCTTATTTTTTCAAATTATAAATTTTGGTAGTTTCCGCCCTAAAAATATTAAATATTGAAATTAAGATTTAGTACCTGAAATTTTTAGAATATTCTAAAAGTTGAAAAATTCAATTTTAACGGAATATTAAAAAAATAAGTTGAAACTAACTTACGTTAAAAAAATCTCGAAATGTAGATTAATTTCGAATAAAATCACTCGAAAACGCCTTGTGAAAAATTGTCTCAAATTTTCTTGTGCATGTAACAGAACCCAAGAGCAAATTTTATTTGTTTAAATATTTCTTATGGATATAAAAAACATTCTCTTATAGCTGAATAAATGAATAAACTAATCACTTGCAAGAGCTAAATACCAAACACCCAATTGCCGCTTCTAACTACAAAATGAAAAATCTTGTCCATTTTGTCAGAGGAGCAAGCGACACATTTTAGGCGTTTACGATAATTGGAGAGCTCTATGGATCGGGGTAGAAAAGTAAGAAAAAATGAATGCGTTTAATGCAAGTAAGAGTGAGACAATAGATTAACCGGTATATACCGCTCCAATTATCGTAAACGCCTTTTGTAAAAACCTATTGGAACCATATTATTATTAGAAAAATTTTGTGCAAATCGTTCTTGATTGCAGTGAAAACCTCGAGCAGCCTCTGCAATGTCAGGTCAAAAAGCGATCGTAAGATGTCGCTATTTTTATTATTATTATTATTATTATTATTATTTTCGAATTTTAAATAGGTACCTTTGTGAGCCACACTAAAAGCTGCTCACTGTTTCTGTCCTGTTTATATATATTTGGTTATCGAACAAACACAAAACACACTACTATTGGCACAAATTTTTTAAACTGCAAAAAATTTTCCCAAATGGTGTAACTTTTTGCCGTTCATTGTATACAATTAAAATAAAGAAAACAACTCTACTGAATATTTGTTTGTTTCCTTAATTTATTGGAAGTTAACATGACTTCAAAAGAGTAAAAATGTAAACATCGTGGTAAATATGACTGCTCGCGCCTTCCGGTTTTCTCGAGATCACATACAAAGGATTGTCTTTCAAATATAAGTACCACTCAGTTTACTTATACAATACTATTGCGTTCAAAAACTGTAACGAAAGAGCACTTTGGGCGTTTAGAACGAAAAAAAATATACAAAATCACTTACACATTGAGAGAAAGAATTTTACCCAAAGTGCGCTTTTTTTCAGTTTCTGAACGAGCGCCCAGGTCAGAGAATTTTAGGCATACGAGAAATTCCCCAGCCGTAAAATGTAAAATAAAAATAAGCCCCGCCTTCTAGGGCATCTCCGATTGCTTTCGATAGAGGGCAGCAGTTTGCAACTACTAATTATAAAATTTCGTAATTCATGTTTTATTTAAAATATTATGGCCTTGATTAAGTTTCTGTTGCTGCAGATCTTTATAAAATTTGTTGCTTTATCTCGGAAAGTTAATTTTAAGTTGAAAATCGACTTCTATAAGTAATAAAAATTATAAAAATTATTAGAAAATATTAAAAATGACTTTCCGAAATTTTTTATTAAAAAAAAAAGAAAATGTTAAAACTATTCGATGATCAGATCAGTAGTTTTAGCGTAATTCTTGAACTAGGAAAGTGGCATAATGATGGCGACTGAAACGGGCTCTTAAGTACCTTTATATGTCCTTATTTTGGTATTTTCTGGTAACACTTTTCGCTCATGCGTTAGATACGGCGTGCGGCATCCGGTCTCTTTCCTAATCTAAGGAACTTTCTATACTTCTACCCGACCTGCATGAAATATCAGTTTTCTGAAAAGAATAGCTGAAAAAAGAAAAATGAAAAATATATCCGATTAATTCCACATTCGAAATTAAACTTGATATTACATCTGCATCCAAATTGTGCCTTCAATAAAAAAAAAATCTGTTTTAGAGTCAATAATTTGTGGACTTGGATTTTAATAAACTGGAGCTTCTTTTTGGACACAACTACACTAGTTTTAAAACGCGTTCGCTTATTCACATGGATACATGAAAAATTCAAGAAATCCAAAGAGAAAGAAGAGAAACGAGGTTTTGTACGAACTGGATTACAAAATAACATTAACATGCCCATGACTGGTGATGAGGCGATGAAAAGACTGTTAGCATGCAAGGGGAAAGATCCTTACAGCATTCTAGGTTTATCCAATACCTGCACTGATGAAGATATCAAGAGGTATTATAAAAAGCAAGCTGTTTTGGTACATCCAGATAAGAACAAGCAGCCAGGAGCAGAAGAAGCTTTTAAGATATTGGTACATGCGTTTGATATGATTGGAGAGCCAGAAAGACGCGCTACATACGATAAAGGTTTGTGTAGATATAAATAGAGGTAGCTATGTTTAATGAAGTTTATATTTTTTGTAGGCGTTGAAGAATCTGTTCAAGTAGAACAAGCTTGGACCGAGTTAACAGAACTCCTAGCACAATTTCAACAAAAAGTGGAAGCTGCTGCAAAGACTATACGTTGTAGTGCTTGCGGTTTAGGTCATAAACGTATAAAAATAGATAGACCTAGTTATGCGGCTAGAAATTGTAGTACTTGTAAAATACATCATTCAGCTAGAGAAGGTGATATATGGGCCGAAGCAAAATGCTTTGGCTTCTTATGGCATTATTATGCTTGTATGGAAGGTGGAGTGTATGATATAACTGAGTGGGCCGGTTGTCAGAAAGGTAGTTTAAAACAATTAAAACCAGATTCTCATAATGTACAATATCGAATCGCATTAGGAAAACAAAATGGCTCATTGAAAAGGCATAGCTCATCATCACGTGGTGACGACACCACTAATCTTGAAAACTTGTTGAATCGGTTTTATGGGCAGACTGAGAATACTCAAAATGCCCGACGTAAAAACAAAAAATTCAATAAATGATCTTGTTATACTTAGCACGCTTTACTTAGTGACTAAATACAGCTATCTCATTTTATTGAATAAATGCTTACTACATTTTCCTTCTTTTTACAATAACCTTTTTTTCTAATCATTAAAAATAGCTCAACAGTTTCACATACACCAATAAGTATTTTTGTTTTTTCTGTTACAATTAAAAAAAAATTACGTTTGTTTATAGGATGGTATATACAATTTTTATACAAACTCAGTAAACTTATGTCAAATAACCACTATGATTTATTAACTAATTTCTTAATACACAATAATTTTAACATAAATGCATAAAAAGATATAATTATCATGTAATACATACCTCATTATGTAAGTAAAAAATCAGTTCATTTCTAAATAGAATCAAAACTACCTACATAAACAGAGAAACGAATTACACTGAAACGTTGTTTCATTATAGACAGTCATACAACTATAAGCAAGGAGATTGCCAAACTACATGTGTCACGTTAATTGTATTCGTGATAACATTCAAGTCTACTCGATTACAAATTGAGAAACGGACAATGTAATAGCATGCACATCTGTTCTTATTAAATAATGAAATTAATAGGAATTAATTGCACTACGAGAAAAGAGATTTCTAGCTCAATGTCCCGGGTAGTATGGAGCTGCAGGTTGAGGTGGAGCACCGCCATGTGGAGGTGGATGTGGACCCGGATTGTACTGGTAATCAGGAAACGTTGCAACTGGTGGTCCAGGAGGTGGAGGATATATAGCCTGTGGAGGTGGTGGTGGAGGATACTGCTGTGGAGGGTATGAATGATAACCACCATACATTGAAGGTTGTGGTGGAGGCTGTCCGTAATCATACGGACCTTGAGGATATTGAGGTTGGGGGGGATAGTTTTGTGGTGGATACATTCCATAATTATATTGCGGCTGCTGTGGTGGATAAGCCATCATGTCATACGGTGGTGGCTGAGGTGGATATCCAGGATAACCTTGTGGAGGAGGTGGATATGGTTGCAAATGATTATAACCATAGTAACTGTTGTAACTGTAATCAGATGCGGAAATATCACTTTTCATAGGTTCAACTGACGGAACACTACTAGCACTCAGTTCATTATCGTGCTGATAATGTTGATCTTCAACTGGAATGACTTCTTGATCAGATGTTGATGATATACTCTGTGAAGACTGATTGGCCGAATGTGTAGTAGATGCATGAGAACTTGTATCTGAAAGTTTTTCTTCTTCAGGATATGTACTAGTAATACTGTCCAAGGTTTCCTGCAACAATGTTGTAATACATAAAGTTATTATTTTTTATCAGTTACATACCTGGAAGGGTTGTTTTGATTCTGACATAATAGCCGATGTCGATTGCTCTAGTTGTTCCAAAGCAGAAGACTTTGCACTACCTTTTGCGAAACCTGACTGTCTATAGGATTTCGATTTTGAATTGTGTGGTTCAATTTCTACTGACATGTTATGCTCTGTTGTATTACTTCGAGAATCTTCACCATGACCACCTTTTTTTCTAGGTTCTATAGTAAGTCCAGAATCTTTTGAAAAATTGAAGTGTCGTTTTTCCACCTGCATTCTCTCGTCATCACTACTACTTGGATGAGATTCTGTTTCTATTCTGCCTTGATTTATGGCTCTGGCAATTTCTTGCCCAATCTGATATGGTTTAGTTTTCGCCATTTGAACTTTTTTTGTCACATTTTGTATTCGTGATACTAAATTTGGTACAGCCTGTTTTATGCTTCGCATATTTAACTTTGTTAGTCCAGGTGTGAAAGGTTTAACGGCTCGCTTTTGAGGTAGCACTGATATAGCAGCATTGTTTTTAATGCCTAGTGGTAAAGTTGGTTTAACTTTTGCGGCATCTTCTTCAGCTTTTCCCCGTACTTTTATGGCTGTTTTTATAGACACGATTTTTCCACTTTCAAGCTGCATGTAAACACCTTTTGGTGATTTAAGTACAAGAACTTTCTGTCCTGCTTTTAGTACTATGTTGCCTTTGTCTGGCTGGTTTGTTGGTATAACGACGTCTAAGGGTAGTGTCATTTCTTGTGCTGTCATACCCTGCCTTTGCCAATGCTCTGCAGGTATCCATCTTGTTGGACGGTCACCACCCTGCTGCATGGGTCGAACAGAAGCGACAGGTCTATGTCCACGGGAAGCAGAAGCAATATTGTAAGCTGGTTGTCTTGATGCTTGCTTCTCTCTTTCATAGCCTTTTTTTGCTAGCCGTTTCTCCTGCTGAGAAAGTTGTTTGTCTTTTCTATCCACTAACAAAGATTCATGTTGAAAGGGTTCTTTATTTAAACGTGTTCCATACTGAACCAATACTTTTTGTAACACTACATCTATGTAATTATCTTTGTAATTTGCCCAGTCTTTTGCTTCTCCCTCTTCCCCGTCATCCCAACACAATGTACTTACGTCTTTCATTGTCAAATGTGCATCTGGATTACATTCATCAACCACACGATCTGACATTCCTGGAAATGGTACATAAAAAAATTACACACTTTTCAAAGTTTCTAGCATTTGATAATTCAAATGTGTCCTGCACTTGTTAAATGAAAATTTAAACTCGTTAAGTAATTTTCAATAAAAAAGATAAACTCAGATTTCTAAAAAGCATATAACTAGAAGTATTTATTTTAAAGTTTACCACAAGTGAGCTAGATTGCAATGAGATCCTCAAGTAGTCTCTGTACAGGTAAGCTTGCCTAATTGGTATCTCTACAATTTCTTGTAAGCTGTAATGGTGAATAGCAGCAGATACTTTGTATTACATTGTTATAATATAATATATATTTTGATGTTATTATTTCGCAATAGTGAAAACATATTTTCCGAGGTTATCGGTTAGCAAAATGCAATGTATTGAGATGGTCAGGGGCGTGTCGTAAAAATTAGTCTTTAGCACGTCAATAAAAAGAAAAAGAACCGCGTGTAAGATTCCGCAATTCAGTCCGATTCCGCCCGATAACATTGGAAAATATAATTTCACCGCTGTCTGCTTACAAGGAAAATTATTCAAAAGATAAATTTTGGAATTTTGGAAGTAAGTTTTTGTGTAAAAAAAATATCTATCTGCAATTATTATTTTTTATTCTTTTACTAATTAGCTAAATAATTAATAACTACAGAATGGATCTTGGTACTTGTAAAGGTGGAAGGGAGGAGTAGGAGCGGGTGGTCGCGCCTTCGCATCCTGCGTCGATTTGAATATGAACAGTGATTCAAATCAACGCAGGACACGAAGACGCGGTCGCCCGTTCCTATTCCTCCCTTCCACCGATACATGTACCAATATCCGTTATCTATTAATAACACATCATAAATAAGTAAACAGTGGTATGGTTTTGGGACATTGATATGAAATTATACTGTTTTGGAATTAAAAAAAAACTTGTTAAGTCGTAATCTTTCATTTTTGTTGTTTAGATTAAAGTATTGATTTTTTTCAATCGAGATTACTGTTGCTGTTATTGCAGTTTTTCTTTTCGTTAAGTTATAAGCATATCTTCAGGGGACAGACAACTTTACCCTAGCTATTTTGGCCCTAATTAGCATCTCATCAGCAGAACTCCACCACAACCTGATCGACTTGCTCAACTTCCACATGATACGTGTAATCATAAACTGCAGATTAAGCCGCGGCTTAAGCTATACAAGTATTTATTCTGTTTTGTACTATTTTTATAACTGGATATTTACAATAAATTACCTTGTTTGTTGATTTGACGGTCATATATTTTCTTCTCTAAACAATTATCAACTACTAAGCGATACACGAAACATGGTTTTCTTTGTCCATAGCGATAAACTCTACAAACAGCCTGTGTATCATGGCAGGGATTCCAAGAAGCATCTAAAACTACAACACGATTTGCACCAATTAAGTTAATACCCAAAGAACCAGCTCTAGTAGATACTAAGAACAAGTATATTTTTGGATTCGAATTAAATTCGTTTATTAGTTTTTCACGTTCCAATGCACTTGTAGAACCATCTAAACCTAAAACCAAAAACACTGCATTATTTATGAATTAAATCTCACAATGCAAGTACTTACGATAATAATTTACATTTTTGGCCCAATTTTGCGTTTCACCAGGAACTACATTAGTTTGAAGGAACTGTTCGATTAGATCTAGTGTTATTAGTGATTGACTAAAAACGAGTAATCTATCACCCAAAGCAATACTCTCTCTGATAATGCAAAATAGAATTTCCATTTTTCCAGAATTTTCTATACATCCTGGAATATAGTCTTTCAGGAGTTCGTATGCCTGGAAACAACATACAAATTAATGCAATCACTTTCTGATATTCCAAACTTCACTTACCCAGTCATAAGGTATTCCAGTATCTTCTTTGGGGACAACTTTTAACGCCGAAGATGGATCTGGAACTTTGATATCTTCATCGCTAGGATCTAACTTGGATTCATGCTTTTGTTCGATTTTCAAATCTTTAACATCAGGTTTTTCTTCCTTTATTTCGTCCAGTTCAATTTTTGGTTCCAGTTTTATGTCACTTAGTATATTAATCTTTTTCATATCGAACCCACTACTCAACTTAATATCACTAATTATGTTTATTTTTGGTTTTGTGTCAGATATACCACTTTCTGACTTTGCGGTATTTGTTATGATGTTGTTTGAAATAATTGGCTTTACATCTTCTTTTTTAATCCACTGCTGGTTTTGTTGAATGTTAAAATTTTGATTGTAAGGAGGCCTAAAATTATTGTATGATTCATTAGGCTGTTTGAAATTAGGATCTTGGGACCAGTAATTCTGTTGATAATTTTGAAAATTATTTGATTGTTGAAATGGTTGGTTTGAGTTGCTTATTGCTGGAAAACTCGATTGATTATTCTGAGAAAAATTTGTTGGAGAATTTGTTGAGAAGTTACTTTGTTGATTTGTCGCGTGTAAATTACTAGATTGGCTGTTTGGTGAATGACTGCCAGGCTGTGCATTCTGTGAAAAATTAACGGACGGGCTATTTTGTGAAAAATTACTTGACTGACCAGTTGGCATATTTGTAGAAAAATTTGTTTGTGCAAAATTATTCGGCTGGCTTCCGGATGTATAATTGTTTGTTTGATAATTTGTTGTAGGCGTCATTTTATTAGATGAGTTTCCAGCGGAAAAGTTCTCATTTTGATTATTTACAGGAAAATTATTCTCAGATTGGTTACTTGATGTAAAATTAGAAGTTTGACTGTTGGAATTAACAGTACCTGTTTGATTGACGTTATTTGGAATAAAATTAGTTCCTTGATTATTATTGGGATGATAATTGTTGGGTTGACTATTTTGATTAGGTGTAGAAAAATTAGAAGCTTGATTGTTAGATGGGAAATTTCCTGGTCCGTTAAATACAGGAGGCTGAGAGTTTAAATTAAAACTTCCGGATTGATTCTTTTGAGAATAATTGCTGAATTGATTGTTTTGTGCTGGAGTGTTGGGTGGCTGATTCACTTGAGGATAGTTAGGTGGTTGATTATTTCGTGAAAAATTGGGTGATGCGCTATTAATTTGAAAAGTATTGCACTGACTACTTTGTGAAAAATTGCATGGAGTTGAATTATGTGAGAAATTATTAGGAAAATTGTGATAGGTTTCAGATGAACTTCCAGAGAAATTGTTGGATTGGTTATTTGGAGGAAAGCTTTCAGCTTGGTTATTAGAAGAAAAGTTTTCTGCTGTCAAGTTTTGTGGTGGCGGATTTGTTTGATCGTTTTGAGGAAAAGAATTTGCAGATTGTTTTTGTTGAAAACCAGCTTGATTTTGTTGTAAATTTGGATTTGATGAGTAATTATCAAAATTGGTTGCTTGCGAAATATTTGCAGGTGGATTATTTGATTTTGTCACTTGAGAAAATCCTTCGGGTTGATTATTTTGAGAGAAACCAAGTTGATTGTTTGAAGTAAAATTACCAGACTGATTATTTGATGAAACGTTAAATTGACTTGATGGTGGAAAATTGCCGGAACTTTGAGAGTTTTGAGAATATAGCTCTTGAGGAGTATTCGCTCGACCGATGCTTCCTGTTTGACTATTTTCATTAAAGATGGCAGGTGAACTATTATTAGCATAATTTGCATTCTGATAACCACTTTGAGAATTCTGACTGTAATTCATTGCTTGCTGCGATGGTGGAAGGTTTGTAGAATTTTGGTTTTGATTAAAATTTGAGTTACCTTGTGAGCTAGCAGAAAGTGGTGAACTATTTCCTTGAAGAATTGGAGGATTTAAAATATTCTGATTCGCATTTTTATTTACTGTTAAATTTTTGTTTCTTGCTGAACTTTTGTTTGACGGATCACTTGATGAATTATAGGGAGTAACTGAAGCAGCAGGCTTCCCAACAGTTTTACCTTTTGGAGCACTTTTCCTAGAACTTCTTCTGCTTTTGGAGGTATCATTTGATGAGACAGTCGAATTTGATACTTCTTCTAAGTCAATATCTACAGCTTCGCCTCCGGCCTGCTTCTTCAAAAAATAATATAGCACATCGGGATGATTCCAAATTTTGCAACAAACAGCAAACGCTTTTAATGGATTTGGAACAGTCTGTGTTCTCACTACTTCATTCATAAATGTTTCATATAGTTTTCTTTGAAAATCTGTCATTCGAACTAACAAGACATATTCTTCTTTCTGTGGTAAAGCTGTTTGTAATACTGTGTGCGATCTTCTTTGAACAAAGCCAACTAACAACGAATGTAATACATGTGCACGATAACGCATTAATTTAATATCAGATTCTGTTGAGTCTATGCACTGTCCATTTTGAATTGGTCTTTCAAACATATTACAAAATTCTGTTTTTGTACCAAGGTAATTTGGCCTGACAAAATCGACCATGCACCAATATTCCATTAGATTATTTTGTAATGGATAACCTGTTAGAACAACTCTGCGTTTCGTTCTCATCAGTTTTAAAGCTTGTGATATTGATGCATGAGAATTCTTTATTCGATGACCTTCATCACAAATTACAAGGTCCGGTCCTGGTTTAACAAGTGCTTCATGAACTTCTAAAAAATCAAAATAAAATTGGTTTTAATAAATTTAATTCAAATAAATATTACTTTTCAATTTAGGAAAGAAATCAGTTTTCTCTTTTTTCCTTTGAGTATCCTTTTGTGTTTGAACTAGGCATACCGATACCCGATAAGTTTACTACCCGGGTACCCGTTATTGATACCCGGGTAGTTACCCGTTACCCGATAAGTACCCGTTACCCAATAAGTACCCGGGTATCCGATAAGTACCCGATATCCGACAACTACTTGGCTATCCGATAAGTATCGACTAACAATTTAAAAAACCAGTATAGAATTATCTGAAGTAATTGATGCTGATTCGAGTAAAATGTTAATGTAGGTCACATCAGGCAAAATGAAATGAAGATTACTTGGTTGATCGGCAGTTTCGGAATATCGGGTAACGGGTAATTATCAGGTATCGGTTAGTTATCGGGTAACGGGTATTCAAAAAGAGGAACCGGTTCCATCTAAATAAACGGGTATCCGGGTACCCGTCGTCATCCCTAGTTTAAACTTAAGCTTTTACTCACAAATAAACAATTAAGTTTAATGAATGCTGGGTTTATATACGGAAATTTAACATTAAGTAATCTAAAGTTAATTTAAAATTATAGAAAGTTTACCTCTATACTAATGTGGGAATTCGAACAAGGATTCAAGTTTTCCGCGCGATGAATTAAAAGAGGGCGAAGAACAAAAAACACAACAAACACAATAGAATACAGAAAAGTTATTAGCACATTAGTTTTTGGGTTCGACTTAAAAACGATTTGTAATTCTATTTCTGGCTAAAATATAGTGTTATTAGAGTTATGATTCTCGAATATTATTTTCCCACATTTGGCGGCTCGTCCGCGATGTGAGAACTAGAAAGGCAACAGAAAATATAGTATTTAGAGAAATTAATAAAGAAGACGATAAAGTTGGCATCGAATACCTCGCCTTTTATCAAGACAATACTGAGGAATTTTCTAAAACATCAAAGACGAGTAACATTACTTTCCTTATGCAATCACGTTATCTATGATAACAGTAGTTAGTTACACTAGTTACATATTATTTTAGAAAAATTTTGTGCAAATCGTTTTTGATTGCAGTGAGAACCTCGAGCAGCCTCTGGACAGCTGTTTCAGCCCTGCTTGGGGCTTCTTCAGCAGAAACGTAGCTCGACATTCCCACTGCAGACCAAAAACGACTTGCCCAATTTATTCGCAAATGCGATGTAAGAATGATGAACATATAAAATAGCGACATCTTACTATCGCTTTTTGACCTAACATTGCAGTAGGATAGACAAATTGAAGCGGGATTTGCTCCTAATGAGTCCCCCATGCAAGGCGGCCATGCTTGCTGTCAAAGCATAATGAAAGATTTTAGAAAAATTTTGTGCAAATCGTTTTTGATTGCAGTGAGAACCTCGAGCAGCCTCTGGACAGCTGTTTCAGCCCTGCTTGGGGCTTCTTCAGCAGAAACGTAGCTCGACATTCCCACTGCAGACCAAAAACGACTTGCCCAATTTATTCGCAAATGCGTTTCTGCTGAAGAAGCCCCAAGCAGGGCTGAAACAGCTGTCCAGAGGCTGCTCGAGGTTCTCACTGCAATCAAAAACGATTTGCAAAAAATTTTTCTAAAATCTTTCATTATGCTTTGACAGCAAGCATGGCCGCCTTGCATGGGGGACTCATTAGGAGCAAATCCCGCTTCAATTTGTCTATCCTACTGCAATGTTAGGTCAAAAAGCGATAGTAAGATGTCGCTATTTTATATGTTCATCATTCTTACATCGCATTTGCGAATAAATTGGGCAAGTCGTTTTTGGTCTGCAGTGGGAATGTCGAGCTACGTTTCTGCTGAAGAAGCCCCAAGCAGGGCTGAAACAGCTGTCCAGAGGCTGCTCGAGGTTCTCACTGCAATCAAAAACGATTTGCACAAAATTTTTCTAAAATCTTTCATTATGCTTTGACAGCAAGCATGGCCGCCTTGCATGGGGGACTCATTAGGAGCAAATCCCGCTTCAATTTGTCTATCCTACTGCAATGTTAGGTCAAAAAGCGATAGTAAGATGTCGCTATTTTATATGTTCACTAGTTACATAGTTGACAGATATTAGGTGCGTTCTTTTTACCGCAAAACCCAGCGGCACTCAGTAACCTTGGAAATTTGTATGTTTTTTTTACACTCTCGTTGGTGAGATTTGGTGAGATTTTGGATTTAGGTTAGAATGCATGTGTATGTAATGGCCAAATGTCTCTTTTGAATTTGCGCGATGTCAGTGGAATTAATTTGTTTTTTTTTTTAGAATGTTTAACTCGGCAAAACTCACCTCACTTCTGATATTTACTGATTTGAATCGAAAGTAAAACGAACACACCTAATGTGTGTAACATATTTTCACCGATAAATACAAAAGTTTATCAGTTTCCCCGTGTGCTTTTCTGGCTAGATTTTCTACTATTTACTGCAAGACTTGCTGCTACCTAATTATTAACAGGTTATGGGCCCAGAGTTGTACAAGAAAAAGTAGAAATAAAAGCGACCCTGCATAGTATACGACTTATGTGGATATAATCGTTGTACGAGGAAAGCGTCAGTTTGTAAAGTTCGATATCACAGCGTAAAATGATTGCAACTGGTGTGAAATTCGAAGTATTGAAGAAGGAGAATTACGATACTTGGAAAATTCAGATGCTGAAATTCTCATTAAGAACGACGCGTAGGGTTACGTCAGTGGCACAAATGTGAAACCTGAAGTGATAGAAGGAAATGCGGCATCTGCTGAATCTGCGAGACGATGGGCAGAAGCTAATCTGAAGGCACAATCCGACATTGTGCTGGCTATGACTCTATCGGAAATAAAACAGAATAAAGGATGCGAAACTTCACAAGCAGTTTGGAATAAACTGGAAAATATTTACCAGTCCAAAGATCCAGCGCAGAAGGCTGCCCTTCTAAACCAGTTTCTGAACATGCAAGATAACGATGATGCACGTGAACATACTCATTTATTTCTTGACACCGTAGACAAGTTGTCAGAATTAGGAGTCGAAATAAATTAAGATTTATTGGGCGTCATGCTTTTATGCAGTTTACCAGATAATTTAAAAAATTTTCGATGCGCCACGTCGTCACGAGATGAATTACCATCTCTTGAAACGCTTCGAATTAAAATTACAGAGGAATTCGATGCAAGCAAAGAAATTAATAATCGAAATACCGGACAAAATGCGATGGTTGCAGGAAAATTCTGGAAGAAAAATTATCAACGAGATAAAAATCAGCATGAGAAATCGGAAAAAGAAAATTTTAAAAACAAAGATTCGAAAATGAAATGTTTTAAGTGCGGAACAATTGGACATAGGTCCACTAATGCTTGGTTTATACAGTCACTAAAACTAAAACTAAAATTAAAACTATGCAAAAGTTTCCGTTTATACAAGCAAAAATTACGCATGCTCATTGCACACCTAGCTGTGAAAATTCCGTGGAGGGAATATTAACTGGAGAGAAAGTACAGTCAAATTTACGGTCATCCCGCCTTTTCCACTAAGAATTGAAATAAACGAATTCTTAATTTTTAGTGAAGTTGTATAAACCGCTTCGTATCAGTACGGCCTTTTAATTTCTTAGTTGATAGTTCTTAATGTTTAGTTATTAGTTTTAGTGACTGTATAAACCATACTTTAGCAAATAATGCCGAAAACGTATGTCCGTACGCTATGTCTGGAGTAGTGATGAAAGATCAGGATATGTGGTGTATTGATAGCGGGTGCACGTCGCATATGTGCAATGTGCAATGGACATACAGCCGTATTCATAAAGACCTCTAAATGATATGATTTATAAATGATTTCATTTATGTAAATGAAATGCTAAATCAGATGTCGTATTCACAAATCGTAATTTGACATTTGTTCCGTCAATTTATAAATCGTTTGATTTACCTGTTCTTTACTCTTGATTTTATTATTTTTCGGAAAAAATAGTTAATAACTAATTCAAATTTAATTTGTGTTATAATATACTCTAGTTAAATTTTTTATATAATTTTATTTAACTTTATTCCAACAAGACTGATTTTTAAACAGTTTCATTTCACGTTGTTTGACAGCTCCCTATAATCCAGAGCAAAATGGTGTAGCCGAAAGACGTAACAGGACGCTTATGAGTACGGCAAGATGTCTCTTGATACAAGCGGGCCTGTCACCATCCTTTTGAACAGAAGCCGTAAGTACGGCAAATTTCATTCATAATCGATCCCCTTCGAATAAACGTCAACGGAAGAACCCCATATGAGTTTTGGTTTGGTTAAACACCAAACGTGGTTCACAAATTGTCCGTTCATTCTTCTGGAATAGCCCTAAACTAGTATCTGGGCAAGAGTGAAGCTCAGTGTACTATTAGATTCTTTAATTTTCTGAATAAAACTTTAAAACCGTTAACACAGAAATATCTTTAAATTACGCGCCTTTTTTTAATTCCCCCAGGACGCGTGAAGCGCGCATTTTGTTACTCCATATACCCTTAAAAACAAACGTACTCTTATTCTTAACAATTTTTGATGACACTGAGTGAATATCGTCGGTCTACAAGAGAAGGTGACCAAGTCCACCGACAGTAGTTTTGAGTTATCAGAATTTTAATATTTGCTTATGATTATAAAATCAATTATTTTACATCAGGTTAGTTTATATTGATTTTTGTGAACAATAGAGTTTCTAGAATATGTATTTTAAATTAAAAAAGATTGAATGTAAGGTACATGGGAATTAAACACTAAAAAGTGTAAAATTTTGGACTTAGACACCTTCTGTTGTAGACCGACGATATTTAAATTTATCAGAAGTACCTTCCAAATTTTCGCAAAATTTCATCAACAAATATAAAATAGGGGTAAAAATCGTGGCTGGGACACATTGTATCTGTATTAATCTTCAAATATTTATAATGGAATCACAAACAAATAATATTAAAAACATATTGTTTTAACGGATATTTTCACCGGCAAATATAACCTGATCTAACCTAACGTAACAAGCTTCCGACAAATGTCACTATGAAGGTCGACGTGCACTTATCCCAAAGTTAGTTTATGGGAAGTTGCCTCATGTAATATCGGACGGATTCGACATTTTTTGTACCGGTCTCAGGTCTACGTCACTCGTCCAAGCTGAAACTCCATTTAAAATCATAATAGTTGCGTTGTTATAGTAACGGGGCCGACTGTCCATGTGCCGTGGATCGCGACCAATCAAAATCGCCAAAGTCTAGTCTGACGCCACGAGAGACCGCACGGACATCTCCTCCAGTGCGACCAGGCATTCGGCTTTATGGATGTAAATCCAAGCGTATAAGATAACTTCTCATATATCAACTTTGCACCGGCAGCGCACCGGTCCACGCCGGCCGTCAAAAATTAGAAGTGACTCGCACTTATCCTACCCGGCCAGCAACGCATCGGTCCACGCCGGCCGGCATTTTATTATTAATCTATTTTTATATGTAATAGCGCACAGTAATCATGCTCATTTAGATCCTAAAATTGTGATTGTGGCGCTATTATATGAAGAGGAAAAAGAAAAGCTAAAAAATAATGATAGGAAGCGTAAGTCAGTCTCGGCAGCCCGCTAAAAAATTCTAGTCGAATTATTCCGTACGGGCCGATTCGGTGCGGAGTGATGCGATTCCGGTTAGTATGCGTTGTTACATATAAATATAGGTAAATAATAAAATGCCGGCCGGTGTAGATCGGTGCGCTGCCGGCCGGGTAGGATAAGTGCGCGTCGGCGTTGAGCCGAAAGTTCTGGTTCAATTATGGGCACAAGTAGAGTAAGCTCCTTTTGCTTCAAATATTTTAAAAGAACTCGAGCAAATCACGATCCATTTGCTTTCGATGTAATAAAAGAACGGGTTAGAGCGAAAACAGTAAAAAAATCTAATTCTGGAACGCAGCAAGTACTTATAATAATATAATATATAATATAATAAATTTGACAACACTGTACAGGGTGAATTAATTTCGATGTCTCTTATGGGCATCTCCGTAATTATAAGAGATAGAAAAAAACTAGTGGCCAAGTCTCGATCTCTTTTTTGGAGATTAAGTCAAAAGTGTAAACAAAAGTTAGATCTTCTTTTGTTTTCAAGTTATAGGCAAAAATTGGAATTTTTTTACTTTTCGTTTTTCGGTCATATCTCGTTTATATCTAGAGATATTAAAAAACTGCTTGACCATTATTAGGACACTTTTTAGAATACAATTCAGTGGTGTAGTTGATTTTTTAATATTTACTTAAATTTTCGAGATATAGCATAAAGCAGTGTTTTTTTTAAATGGAAATCATAGTAGGCAATGCCCTCATTAAATAGAGATTTTTTTCTGTTTTCAAAAATATTGTTACGTTTCTAGGGTTTAAATTTATTTATTTAAACGAATAAAACACTCGATAAAAACTTAACCGTAATTTAATAAAGCTTAAAAACTAATTTATTTGTAACAATTTATTTACACACTAAAAGTTTAACTTCGACGATCGCTGTTAGAATTCGACTCCTGGTGAGTCAACTCCGGGCGATTTGATATCATTTGCTGCCGTTTGGAATTCTCTACGCTGGAAGATTCGAGTTTGTTCCATCGCCGGAAAAGTCTAGGCTGTTCGATGTAGACCCCGGTGGCGTGGCAGCCAATGACGCATAACGAACCGACTTCTTGACGCCTTGAGCTAAGCCGGGTGGCGCGCCACACTGCCCCCTTCTTAAAAACGTTTCGTCTCGAAATGTTCCTGGTGATAGTCTTGAAGGAGGGTGTCGGAATCTACATGCTGGCCCATTCTTGCAACTTCCCGTCTGGAAGAAGTAGCAGTCTACGGTTTTGCTGTTGCTGACTGTTGCCTGTGGGTGGTGGCTGCAGACTAGGACTTCAATTCCCGTTCTGTGGAAGATGACTTCCAGCATGCTTCAAATTACTCTCCAGTCTAGTCCGTCCAATCCGCAGCCCAATTTGGGGATGGCTAACTTCATCTGATGGTTCTCTATTAGCTGTCTCCTCAGGCTATATAGCGCTCTCCACATACTTTGATAGTCAGGTTTACCGCTTGATGTCTTCTTAGTGACTAAATAATGCACGTGGCGCCTCTGATCTGCCGTCGAATCAATGATCTGCAAGCTCTTGCCTACCATGGGATGCTGTCTTCGTAGCTCCTCGATTTGGCCAAATTTCTTCCTAAACACCTGAGCGATTCCTTTGGACATTTTCAGGTCTTCTGCTACGCAGTGGGCCAGACTGTACTCCAGTGGCACTTTAAAGATATCTTGTTGCTTCTCCGTGGTCACTCCAAACCGTGCCTTGCTTCCTTCGGCGTGATGAGACATGAAGGTTTCGAAGTTCACTTCGGAAACTTGCGCCCTTTGTACTGTCCCTTCATCTGCTTCTCCATGGTAAGGGGCTATCCGGTTGAAGTGGATTACTTTGGGTTTGCCATTGGGGACCTTCTTGATGCGGTAAACGACGTCGTTGATTCGTTTCATCACTTTGTAAGGACCTTCCCAAGAGGTCTGCAATTTTGGGGAGAGGCCTCGACGTCTTTGGGGGTTATAAAGCCAGACCAGTGCTCCAGGTTGGTATCCCCCGTGTTGAGCGTTGATGTCATAGTGCTCCTTCATCCGATCGCTGGCCGTCTGTATATTGTGACGCACTTGGTTGTGGATATCATCCATTTTCCTGCGTAATTTGCTCACGTAATCTTCGTCGGCAGAGACTTCGCCAGGCTTCACACCAAACTTCAGGAGGTCGCAGGGCAGTCTCGGCTCTCGCCCGAATACCACTTTCGCGGGAGTCTCCCCTGTTGTCTCATGAACAGATGAGCGGTATGCCATTAGAAACAGGGGGATGTACGTGTCCCTCTGATGATTGGAAACGACCTTGGACAAATGTCGGTTGATGGTTCTATTGAACCTTTCCACCATTCCGTCCGACTGTGGGTGGAGTGCACTTGTTCTAGTTTTTCGTACGCCGAGCAGAGTATACACGTTCTTGAACAAGGCCGATTCAAAGTTCCTTCCTTGGTCTGAATGCAGTTCCATAGGTGCACCATACCGACTGATCCATTCCCTGACAAGGACTTCCGCAATAGTGACTGCATCTTGGTTAGGTAGGGCGTAAGCTTCAACCCACTTACTAAAGTAGTCCATTACCACGACGATGTACCTGTTTCCACCATTCGTTTCTGGAAACGGGCCGGCTACATCGATGGCAACTCTCTCAAAAGGACTTCCAATGTTGTACTGTCTCATGGGGGCCTTACCCCGCCTGTGGGGGCCGTTACTGGCTGCGCAGACTGCACACTTTCTGCACCAATCCTTCACGTCTTCCTTGCAGTTCACCCAGTAAAATCTTTCGCGCACCTTCTCCATAGTCTTCTTAACTCCCAGATGCCCTCCCGAAGTTCCATCGTGAAGTTCCCTCAGAACTTCTGGCACCCTATTCTTGGGGATTAGTAACTGTGTCTTCTGTTCCATGCCTTCTGGATTCTCCATGCTTCGTCTCAGAAGACCACGATCCAACACTATGGAGTCCCACTGCGCCCAGTATGATTTTACGGACGGTGCACATGGTGCTACCTCTTCCCAGGTAGGCCTCGCGTCCCTGCTTTTCCACTCTAGCACTAATTTCAAATCCGGGTCGTTCTCCTGGTCTCTTCGCAGTTCTTCGGCTTGCCATTTGTCGTCAACAATGGCTGTCCTCGCAGTCGTGGCTACTTTCTCGTCCAAACGACTACAGTGCTTACAGTCTTCGGCACAGGGTCTTCTCGACAGAGCATCGGCATTTCGATGGCTAGTTCCTGCCCGATGCTGAATTTCAAAATCGTACTCCTGAAGTCGTTCGATCCATCGTGCAACTTGCCCTTCTGGGTTCTTGAAACGGAGAAGCCATTTTAGAGCGGCGTGGTCGGTCCTCAGCAGGAAGCGTCTACCATACAAGTACTTGTAGAAGTGTTCTATCGTTTTTACGACGGCTAGCAATTCCCTTCTTGTGACGCAATAGTTTCGTTCCGGCTTTGATAGGACTTTACTGAAGTAGCCGATCACCTTCTCTTGCCCCTCTTGTATCTGGGAGAGTACGCCACCAATCCCAACGTTGCTAGCATCTGTGTCCACGACGAACTTGCCTTCCGGGAGAGGATAACTCAGAATAGGAGCACTAATCAAGTACTGCTTTAGTTGTTCAAAGCCAATTTGACACTGTTGGTCCCATTCAAATGGACGACCTTCTTCAGTGAGTTTTGTCAACGGCTTAGCAATGTCTGCAAATCCAGGAACGTAGCGCCGATAGTAAGTGCACAGGCCAAGGAAACTCCTTATTTGGTGTTTATTTCTGGGAGTTGGCCAGTCTTTCACCACCTGAATCTTCACAGGGTCCACGGCGATTCCATTTCCATTAACAATGTGCCCCAGGTAATTCACTTCCTTCTGGAACAGGTGACACTTCTTGAGGCTAAGCTTTAGTCCAGCTCCGCGAAGCCGCTGGAACACTCCTTCCAGGTTCCTTAGGTGGTCGTCGAACGTCTTTCCCACGACAATTATGTCGTCAAGGTACACCATGCACGTTGTCCAGGACAGACCTTTCAGAACCGTCTCCATTAACATCTCGAATGTCGCTGGGGCATTACATAATCCGAATGGCATCACTGTGAACTGCCACAGACCCATACCAATGGAAAACGCCGTCTTTTCTCGATCTTCGGGCGCCAGCTCCACTTGCCAATATCCACTCTTTAAGTCCAAAGTTGAGAAGATCTTTGAGCCGGCCAGAGTGTCCAGGGTATCATCAATCCGTGGCAGGGGATAGCTGTCCTTCTTGGTGACATTATTGAGTAACCGGTAGTCTACACAGAACCTGGTGGACCCATCCTTCTTCTTCACAAGCACTACTGGTGACGCCCACGGGCTGCTTGATGGTTCTATTACATTATCCTTTTCCATCTCGCGAATAATGCGTTCCGCTTCCTCACGCTTCGCCAACGGTAATCGCCTTGGAGCTTGACGGATAGGTCTTTCTTCTCCAGTCTCTATTTTGTGTTTCACGACATCAGTTCTTCCCTTGGATCCATTTTCTACCTCAAATACATCTTGATAGCGGCCGATCAGATTCTTTGCTTTTGTCTTCTGGTCTGGAGTCAATTCCTGGGCTGTTGACATAACCATTTCCCATAATTTCTTTGGGACTTTCGCTTCTCGCACGTTTGTTTCAAGTTGCCGGGAGATGGAGGACACCATGGTGCAGCTTCCCAAGATTGTTCCTTTCTTGATATTGACAGAGAAACAATTGACGTTCATCAGGCGGACAGGTACTTCCTTCTTCGCCGTCAACAACATTTTCCCAACGAGGACTCCTCTTCCAATCCTTTGATCATCAGTATTAGGTTCAACCATAATGACTTGCCCATCTTGAAAAACACCGTCCAGTTTTGCGTCGACGATAACCTCAGTCCTGCTGGGTAATACAACGTCTTCAGCGAGGACTACTCGAGCGGCCACGTCCCCTCGTTGATGTAGAACCAACTCCTCATTATTGACCGCCATCACGCCACGCTTTAAGTCCAATTGGAACCCGTGGGCACACATGACGTCCATGCCCAAAATTGCCGCGTCCTCTATATCTGCCACCAGTGCACGGTGTTTTATTGGAGTTGAACCAATGGTGATGATAACCTCTACTTCACCGTTGACAGTTGCTGATGTTCCAGTTGCAGTTTTCAGTTTCCACTTGGTCGGCTCGGTGCGTCCAGATGACTTAATGACGTCGGGTCTTAGGGTCTTCGTCGCACCCGTATCCAACAACATGGTGTGAGGAATG
Source organism: Prosopocoilus inquinatus (assembly GCA_036172665.1). NCBI lineage: Eukaryota > Metazoa > Arthropoda > Insecta > Coleoptera > Lucanidae > Prosopocoilus > Prosopocoilus inquinatus. The sequence goes on along the minus strand of CM069870.1, from coordinate 40,627,290 downwards.
TCATCAATGGTGACATCCACGAAGACACTGCTGGTTAACTGCCGTAGGAATATTACTTGTTTGGCTTTCGTCTTTGGGGACCTTTGAATACGGGTCGACGTTTGCCCCTCTGCACCGGCCCGGCTTAGTTTAACTGTGGCTTCCTTGGATCTTGTCTGGACTTTAGACATCGCCTGCGAACATGTCCTTCGTCCTGGCCTTTCCAGCGGCTTCTTCTTCTTGATGACCTGTTCCACAATGCGGCGAACATCCTCGGCGGTGACATATTCCTTGGATTGCCCCTTATTAGCAGGTCCCACCTTGGCGTTGGCGGACTCTTCCTCTTCTTCCTCTTGGAAGTCCATAGCCGCTCGCACCTTGACATGCCCTCTTGAAACTCGTCTCGCCGCTTCAAATTCCAAGGCATAAGCCAATGCGTTCTTGGACCTCTTCGGATGGGTCATTCTCAATGCCTGCTGGTTGTCTGGGTCACGGATTCCATCTATGAAGGTCTGCACATTTGAGGAATTCAACGGGAGCTGTGGGATATGCCAACTGGGCCAGACGCGCTACATCCGCTTCGAATTCCTGAAGACTTTCTCCGGATTTCTGACAGCGATTCCTCAACTGCGCATGGTATACCTCGGTCAGATGGGCCTGTCCGTAACGCATTTCCATCCTATTCACCAGCTTGTCGAAGTCTTCTTGTTCCTCTGGCGGCATCGTCTGTAGCACATCGATAGCGTCCCCTCTCAAGGCGACAATTAACGAAGTGGCTTTTTCGCTGGCCGTCCATCTGTTCGCCTTTGCTGCTGCTTCGAACTGTTTGAAGTAGTTGGGCCAAGAAGACTTTCCATCGAACGTTGGTGGTTTTATTTTCAATTTCGAATTTTCTGCTGGTTCTTCCACAATTCGGGTTTCCTTATTTTCTAGTGTTTGTACTGGTGGCTGATCCCCGAACATTCGCAACCCCGCCATGATTTATTCCAGATTTTTGATTTTGTTATCCTGCTGGAATATTATTTCCTCCACATTTTCTTGCAGGTTCCTTGTTTCTTCCGATATTTTTACCACCAGTTTATCTTCGAGTCCTTTCGTCTGTTCTAGAAATTCATCCTTCAAATTTCCGGATTGTTCTAGAAGCTTCTCCTCTAAATTTCTAGATTGTTCTCGAAGCTCGTCCTGGAAATTTCCAGATTGTTCTAGAAGTTTCTCCTCTAAATTTCTGGATTGTTCTCGAAGCTTCTCTAAATTTCCAGACTGTTCTTGAAACTTCTCGTCCAAATTTTTGGATTGTTCTCGAAGTTCGTCCTTGAAATTTCCAGATTGTTCTAGAAGCTTCTCCTCTAGATTTCTGGATTGTTCTCGAAGTTCGTCCTTGAAATTTCCAAATTCTTCTCGAAGTTCGTCCTTGAAATTTCCAGATTGTTCTAGAAGTTTTTTCTCTAAATTTCCAGACTGTTTTTGAAACTTCTCGTCCAAATTTCTGGATTGTTCTCGAAATTCATCCTTCAAGATTTTATTAAAATCGGCGGGACCACACGAAATTTCGAAAAGGAACGTCTCTGGATCTTCACCAGCTGCCAACAAATCGCATCGGAGACGCTGTTGAAGTGCGCCTTTCAAACCACCGGTTTCTAACTCTCGTTCTTCCAATTCGGTTTTTAATTCGGCCACTTTTAAGTCTTTCAACCACACTTTTCTCGTAGCCATTGCTTTTTTCCGATACTGTACTTATTTAATAATCTGATTAAATTTCATTTACTTTAAATTGTTTATTTATTTGCACAAACCCGCACACCGACACCACTTACGCACAGGCCCATCTGACCGAGGTATACCATGCGCAGTTGAGGAATCGCTGTCAGAAATCCGGAGAAAGTCTTCAGGAATTCGAAGCGGACGTAGCGCGGCTGGCCCAGTTGGCATTTCTCACAGCTCCTGTTGAATTCCTCAAATGTTTGACGGTGCAGACCTTCATAGATGGAATCCGTGACCCAGACAACCAGCAGGCATTGAGAATGACCCATCCGAAGACGTCCAAGAACGCATTGGCTTATGACTTGGAATTTGAAGCGGCGAGACGAGTCTCAAGAGGGCATATCAAGGTGCGAGCGGCTGATTAAATTTAATTTACTTTAAATTGTTTATTTATTTGCACAAACCCGCACACCGACACCACTGTTACGTTTCTAGGGTTTAAATTTATTTATTTAAACGAATAAAACACTCGATAAAAACTTAACCGTAATTTAATAAAGCTTAAAAACTAATTTATTTGTAACAATTTATTTACACACTAAAAGTCTAACTTCGACGATCGCTGTTAGAATTCGACTCCTGGTGAGTCAACTCCGGGCGATTTTATATCATTTGCTGCCGTCTGGAATTCTCTACGCTGGAAGATTCGAGTTTGTTCCATCGCCGGAAAAGTCTAGGCTGTTCGATGTAGACCCCGGTGGCGTGGCAGCCAATGACGCATAACGAACCGACTTCTTGACGCCTTGAGCTAAGCCGGGTGGCGCGCCACAATATATACTTTGTTGGGTTTATTTTTTATAATTAATAGAAGAAAACTGTCATTTTTGTTATTATCCTTTTGTACCCCAGTCTCAGTAGGCTGGCTTCAATACAGTGCAGACATTTTTTTGTTTTTAATAAATATTAACGAACTCACAAACCTTTAGTCAGTTTTGCCCGCGTAAAGAATATCATATACACTTTATTTTACAAAAATCCGTTTGAGAAATGTAGCACCCATTGCTACCGATCTGGCAAAAGCTTTTTTGTTTTTATTAAATATGAATGCAGGCAAATCTAGTTTGATACATGTCCGATTTTGTTTATATTTTACTATTTCTGTGTTTGTTTTTGTTTTTCGTGTTTTTAATAAAATATAACTCAACAGAAACAAAAAAAAGAAACCTTAATTTAGTTCTAATTTAGTTATTATTACCTTTATGTTTATCCGGACAACTCCTGACGAAACTATAAAACGGTAGCGAAACTTAGAGTGTTCTTGCGATTTCACAGTGATAATAATAAAAATGACAGTTTTTCCTAATAATTATAAAAAAATAAACCCAATAAAGTACATATTTTTGAAAACAGAAAAAAAAATCTCTATTTAATGAGGGCATTGCCTACTATGATTTCCATTAAAAAAAAACATAACTTTATGTTGTATCTCAAAAATTTAAGGAAATATTAAAAAATCAACTACACCACTGAATTGTATTCCAAAAAATGTCCTAATAATGTTTAAGCAGTTTTTTAATATCTCTAGAAATAACCGAGATATGACCGAGAAACGAAAAGTCAAAAATAGCAATTTTTGCCTATAACTTGAAAACAAAAGAAGATAGCCAATTTTTGTTTACACTATTGACTTAATCTCCAAAAAAGAGATCGAGACTTGGCCACTAGTTTTTTTCTATCTCATATAGTTACGGAGATGCCCATAAGAGACATCGAAATTAATCCACCCTGTACAAACATCATTAATTACGTGTAGGCACAGCTATCGTAAAAATTCTATACCGTGTGTCCAATTTGATTACGCACTATAGGTATTTCAATACATTTTTTTTAATCGTAAATTTCTGCTTTCCTCTCAAATCTATCATAAAGAATTAAACGTCATAATAAGTAACTTTATGTTATGCATTAACTAAGACTATCTTTAGAACGTTTTTAAAAAGCATAGGTTTTCAGAATTAAAAAGAAAATTAAATTCACAAACATTTATCAATTCCACAGTTTAGATCAAGCAGGCTGTTAAAGATTCATATTCTTTAGTGTTATTGGGCGTTTACGGAAAGTCCAATCCGATTAACCCGAGTAGAAAAGAGTGAGAGAGACCGCATAGATGTCGTGCGTGGAAGAGTGAGTAAAATAATGATCGGATTAATCGGATTGGAATTTCCGTAAACGCCTATTATGTAATGCATATATTTGTATGTTGTTTGAATTTAAATAAAGCACGCCAGTCTGGTAATAGCAACACTCAAAAGGTTAGTAGGTCTTGACAAGTCAAGAAAAGAAAATTAAGAATTTGACACACGTAATTTTGAGCGGCCGCTTTTAACAGACCAGGCCCAGACTTGCATTTAATTTGTTGATAATTGCACAAACCAATACAGAACAAGAGATTCAAGTAACATAATTTTGGTATCAGAGCGTGGTTAGTATATTTCAAGTTATCCTGTTCCACCCCGACGTGACGTCACCAATTGGAAAGCAAACACAAGTCATCGAAAAAAGTGAGTGAATCCTTTTCGTTTTCCTTAAGAAAGTATTAAATGGCTAATGCACAAGAACCTGTCAGGAAAAGAGCTACTATTAAAACGAAGCTTACATTTTTTGCTAAATACGTAAATGAGTTACCTGCGTGCGTCACTAGAAGGAGGGGCAGCTGAAGTAATTAAATCGTTGGAGTTCTCGTCGAAAAATTACAATGTAGCATGGAATACACTTGTGGATAGGTACAATAATGACCGGTTACTCGTTCAAAATCACGTTAAGGCCTTGTTTAACGTAGAGCCGTTATTTAAAGAAACTGCAGAAAGTTTGAGGAGGATTATCGATTCCATTTGAAAAAACTTGCGCGCTTTACAACAGTTAGATCAACCTACCGAGAAATGGGATACGTTAATAATTTATATGGTAACTTCAAAATTAGATGTTACAACTTTAAAAGAGTGGGAAAATTTCAAGACCGATAAAAGCATACCATCGTTTGATGATCTAAAACTGTTTTTAAAATCTAGAGCCGATTTGTTGGAAACTTTGCAAATAAATTAACTAGAGAAAAAAGAAAAAAGGACTAATGTTAAAGGTTTTCTTGCCACCGATGGTAAACAAGTTGATGTTAAATGCAAGGTTTGCAGCAAAGATCATTACATACAAAATTGTCCGATCTTCTTGAATTTACAAACTGAATCTAAGGTCGAGAAGATTTTAAATCTCAAACTTTGTTTGAATTGTTTAAGACCTGGACACATCAGTAAGGTATGTCGCAGGGGTATGTGTAAAAAATATAGGGCCAAACATCATACACTACTTCACAATGAAAAACCTCAACCGCAAGAAATAAAAGCAAGTACTGTTATTTAGTTATCCCACAAATAGCCGGAAATCTGCCAAGTATTTCTATAGATGTATCTGAATTCAAAATACCAAAAAATATAAAACTGGCAGATCCCTTATTTTTTAAACCTAACAAGGTTGAAATGTTAATTGGTGCAAACTTATTTTGGAGTGTCCTTAGCATAGGTCAATTGTCCTTAGGTGTCAATAAACCTATTTTACAAAAAACACGATTTGGTTGGGTTGTCTCCGGACCTACAATTAGTGTACGAAACTCGACTACTGTGTGCAATTTTAGTAAAGACGTAGATGTACAAATCCAATTGTCACGATTTTGGGAAGTCGAAAATAATTTCTCAGCCAAAGGTAAGTCCTGGACCCAAGAGGAAATTCTGTGTGAAAAACATTTCAAAGAAAATGTTAAAAGAGCCGGAGATGGTAGATTTATTCTGGCACTTCCAATGAAGAACTCTGTTCAAAACATGGGTGACTCGTACGAACACGCACGTCGCAGATTTCTTGCCTTAGAGAGAAAGCTCGAAACTAAACCTGAATTTAAACGGCGTTACACAGATTTTATAACCGAATATCAAAATTTGGGTCATATGACCAAGGTAAAAATTGTCGATGAAGAAAAATTTGTTATTACATGCCTCATCACGGTGTCATCCGTGAAGAAAGTCTCACAACGAAACTGCGAGTGGTGTTCGATGCCTCAGCTCCCACTACCAGTGGTACTTCTTTAAACAACATTCAAATGACAGGTCCTACTGTGCAAATCGATCTTTTAACCATACTATTACGATTTCGTCAATATCGATATGTAGTGTCAGGAGATGTTGAAAAGATGTACCGACAAATACTAGTCGTACCTGAACAACGTTGCCTGCAAAGAATATTATGGCGTGAGAATTCAGAGAAACCGATAGAAGTATTCGAATTAAATACCGTCACTTACGGAACTACAGCTGCTTCATTTCTTGCGGTTCGTTGTTTAGTTCAGTTAGCAGAAGAAAATAGCACAAACCATCCACATTGCTCTGAAATAATAAAATCTGATTTTTATATGGATGATCTGCTGACAGGAACTGATTCAGTAGAGGAAGCAGCTTCAATAGCACGCACTGTTTCGGACATTTTGAAACAAGGACGATTTGAACTTAGAAAATTTTACTCCAACGAGCCAGAAGTACTCAAGTATGTCACCGAAAATGATTGTCTAACGAAAATACTGCACTTTGGAGCTAATGAAAATGCTAAAACCTTAGGTTTAACTTGGTCTCCAGTAGCAGACATATTAACTTATAAGATTGGTGAAGTTCCTCAAAACAAAAAAAATCACAAAACGCACCATATTATCTTCCATTTCGCAAATATTTGACCCTCTGGGTTTGCTTAGTCCTTGCATTGTAAAGGCGAAAATTCTATTGCAACAACTTTGGTTGGAAAAGTTATCTTGGGATGAAGGATTGCCGTTACATATTCATTCTTTTTAGAACGATTTCCAGAGTAAGCTTCGTACTTTAAACGAACTTCAAATAAAACGTCACATAATTTGCGAAAAACCTAAACAAGTTGAAATACACGTATTTTCTGACGCATCTGAAAAAGCTTACGGCGGTTGCGTTTTTGTAAAATCTGTGGGCCAAGACGGCAAGATTTATGTAAACTTGTTATGCGAAAAAACTAAAGTTGCTCCTTTAAAAGTTATTACATTACCTCGTTTAGAACTTCTATACTCTGTTCACGTTAAGAATATAGCGTTGGAAAGGATAGGGCAATATTTTCCGGCTTGTGATTGGTTGAAATTCGAGGCAAGTTTACAATGGTTAAAGTTGACATTCCGGCGCTAGAATTGTGAACGTCAGTTGTATTTATGTCATTTTGGTTTGGTGTTGGTGTTTGGTTTGTGTGCTTATTGTTATTTAAAATCGTTTAAAAAATTGTTCTTTTTAGAGCTCTACGGCTGTAATTGCAATTAACAGGTAAATATTTTATTAATAATGTTTATTTTCATGAGAATTTATTATGATATATTACAGTGCTAATATGGACGTACGAGAGGAAGCTGGCTCCTCGAGAAACCCTCAAGGGAAGCATATTCGAAGTGACCAAAGAGTTATGGCATATAATGCTTTTGTTCAATACCACCATGATAATTCCAAGTCAGCTTCAATAAAATTGGCTTCAAAGATGGTTGGCATTGGAGAGGCAACAATGTGGGCTATCGTAAAAGAAAAGGAAAGCACGGGAATTCTACGATCTCCTAGCAAGAAGCGAAACCGTGATACAATTTTCAATAAACTCGATGAAGCTCATGAAAAATCTATTAGAAGACATGTGCATTCTTTTTATCTTAAGAATGAATTACCTACTTGCTCAAAAATTTTAACGGTAAATACATTTACATTTATTACTGTTATTTTGAAACTAAGTAAAAAAAATTATAGGTTCTACAAACAGATGATACTTTACCTGTAATTCATCGTACAACATTGTGGAAAATTTTGAGAAAATTGGGATTTAAATGGGAGAAACGAAGCAGAAATTGTATTTTAATCGAACGTCAAGATATTGTCTTGTGGAGACGTAATTATTTAAACTCCATTAGAAAATTTCGTACAATGGGAAAGAAAATATATTTCTTGGATGAGACGTGGGTGAATGCCGGTCACACAAAGCCAAAAGTGTGGAAAGATACAACAGTGACTACTGCTCGACAAGCATTTGTAGATGGATTGTCACTTGGTTTACAAAATCCTTCTGGAAAAGGAAAACGTCTGATTGTGCTTCACATTGGTAGTGAAACTGGTTTTGTTGATAACGGATTGCTACTGTTTGAATCAAAAAAAACTGGTGACTATCATGAAGATATGAACAGTTAAGTTTTTACGGAGTGGATGAAAAATATATTACCAAATCTTGAACCTGGATGTGTAATTGTAATGGACAATGCGCCTTATCACTCAGTCAAGACGGATAAAATTCCTAATTCTTCATGGAAGAAAGGCGCAATAATTGAATGGCTTACATTGAAAGGAATTGTAACACTTTATTAAAAGTTCAACTTCTTGATATAACAAAAAAATATGTAAGTGATAATCCAGTGAGTTACGTTATAGATGAAATGGTAACAGAAACTGGCCGTACAATATTAAGATTGCCCCCTTATCATTGCAATTTAAATCCAATAGAACTTGTTTGGGCTCAAGTAAAACATCATGTAGCTGCTAATAATAAAACATTCAAGTTGCCCGAGGTCAAAACATTGCTGCTCGAGGGATTAGATCTTGTAAATGCTGAACATTGGGAAAATTGCGTTAAACCTGCTATTGCAGAAGAAAACAAAACGTACCAACTTGATAATATTGTGGAAGATATGGTGGAGGAATTAATTATAACAGCAAATACTGGCTCATCATCAGAATCGCCACCTGACTCAGATTTAGATTTTACAAGTGAATAAATTAACGAAAGTAAATAATAATTAATCTTGTGAGAAATTCTGAATTCACATTATCTACACTTTTGTTATTAATATCTGTCATCCCAGTGAATAAGTGATTAAGTCAAATTTCCCTACTTATCAGAGCAGGTTGTTTTCGATTTATAAATTCACATTGTTTGTTACAACGACATGATTGTTCTTGCTGTGCCAGCAATTATTAAATTATTCTGTGTATTTTGTCATTTTGATTTTTGTGTCTCGTGTAACATGTTTTTATAGCTATCAATTAACTGACAGTGATCAATTTTATCAAGTTTACTTTGATTTAGTTTTAGGGTCAGATTAAAACAATGTTCAGATCCATATTAACTTCCGGCTGTGAATCATGGATACAAACGAGCCTGAAAAGAAAAATAGAAGTACACAAATGGAATACTTCCGTACAGCCATAGAAGTTACATTGAATGATAGAATAAAAAGTGCAGATATTAGAGGAGAGCTTGGAGTAGAATCAGTGTTAGAATACATAGAAAAAATAGATATATTAGGTTAAGGTTAGGTTTTGAAATAGATAGCAATTTTTTTATTGCTTTTCTGAACCTCAAGTACGTTTTATTTTTCTATGTGTTTACATGTTGACCAATAAGGCAAATAAAGGCATTATTATTATTAAATAACATGGGCTTTTAATTTTAAATTATCTCTAAAAGAATAAAACTTGCAACAAAATTCAGACTCTGTGGTGAATTTATGCACAACAAATTAAAATTACTACTAAGATTAATTTAATTGTAAATTAAATTAATCGCTTGGTTTTTGTATTCATGCAACAAATTAAATTCTCCTTTAGTTTGCTGTTTTTCTAAATATAAAAATTTTGAATTTACCGCTCTTTCCTTATTGCTCCTATGTAAGACGTACGCCGACGCGAGCGCTAACTACTATATTCTTAACGTGAACAGAGTATAGGCGCATTAATTGCAGCAAGACTCGCGCATAAAGTGTCCAGCTCTTTGCGTATAGAAGCAAGTGAGCGTACGTTTTGGTGCGATTCGACCATTGTACTGGGTTGGTTAAAATTACCACCAAATAAGCTCAAAACTTTCGTTAGTAATAAAGTGACGGAAATTCAAGAATTATCTTCTTGCGATAACTGGCGACATGTATCAAGCAAAGATAACCCAGCTGATATATTGTCCAGAGGTTTGATGCCAAATGAAATTAAAGAGTGCACTTCCTGGTGGCATGGACCTTATTGGTTAAGTGAGGAAGAACATCATTGGCCGTCACATTTACCAAAAGATATGAACGTCTACAATAGTTTACCCGAAGTGAAAAATATTATTTATTCGCTCACAATTCAAAATGAAGAAAAATTTCCATTCAAGAATTTTTCAAGTTTGACTCGGCTTAAAAGAGTGGTTGCGTGGATTTTGAGGTTTTTAAACAATTGTAGAGAAAAAGCAAATCGAATTCATTCCGAATGTCTTTCTGTGTATGAAACAAACAAATCATTAAAAACACTCATAAAACTAGCACAACATGAAAGTTTCAGCAACGAAATTAAAAATCTTCACATTCACAAACAAGTTCACATTACTAGCAAGTTGTTGCATTTAAACCCGTTTCTAGACAAAGAAGGGATTTTAAGAGTTGGTGGCCGACTAGAAAACTCCAAATTTTCCTTTGAAAAGAAACACCCTATTTTACTGAGCGAAAAGCATCGACTAACTCGTCTTATTACACGCCGGTCCTCAGCAATTGTTAGCATCAACAAGAGAAGAATATTGGCCCATTGAAGGAAGAAATCTTTGCAAAAGTATTGTTCGAGAAGTTTCAGTTGTTTTAAGAACAGACCAAGATTTGTCCAACCAATTATGGGACAATTACCAGAAGCTCGTGTCCAGCCAAGCCAACCTTTTAGTGTCACGGGAGTTGATTATGCAGGTCCTTTGCTTATAAAGAATCGCAAAGGTAGTGGCGCAAAGCTAAATAAGTGTTACATTGGACTTTTCATTTGCTTCAGCACTAAAGCAGTTCATTTAGAACTAATTTCCGACTTAAGCAAAGATTTCTTTATTATGGCTCTCAGAAGATTTGTAGCACGCCGTGGAAAACCATATCAGATTTATTCAGACAATGGCTCTAATTTTTTTCCGCTAATACTGAGTTGAAACAATTAGCCAGGTTCTTAAGAGAAAATGAAAGAAATATTACAGATCACTGTGCTCAGGAGAGTATAGAATGGAAATTTATACCACCGTATTCCCCTCATTTTGGAGGGTTGTGGGAGGCTGGTGTTAAGGCCAGTAAGGCTCATTTAAAGAGAGTCTTGTTAAACGCATCTCACGTATGAGGAACTGCATACTGTAATACTGCAAATAGAAGCCATCTTAAACTCACGGCCTCTTTTTCCTCTGTCATCCGACCCTGACGACCTGAACCCCTTGACCCCTGCTCACTTTCGGATTGGAAGAACTTTAACCTCCGTTCCGGACCCAAATTTGCAAGATATTCCGACAGGCAGATTGTCGCGTTTTCAACATATGCAGCAATGCCAACAGCATTTTTGGGCCCGTTGGCAAAAGGAATACATCGCAGAGTTGCAACGAAGAGTAAAGTGAAAAAAAATCTCAAGCAGAACTCAAGATCGGGTCAATGGTACTATTAAAAGATGACAACGCACCTCCACTCCGCTGGAAATTAGGCCGCGTCATTAGGTTGCATCCCGGAAAAGACGGAAAGTCCAGGGTCGTCACGGTTCGAACACAAACTGGAGAAACGAAAAGAACCTACGCTAAACTTTGTCCGCTTCCCGACCCCGAAGATTAAGTTTTTGGAAGTACTCGGGTATTCCAAGGCGGGGGGCATGTTAAAGATTCATATTCTTTAGTGTTATTATGTAATGCATATATTTGTATGTTGTTTGAATTTAAATAAAGCACGCCAGTCTGGTAATAGCAACACTCAAAAGGTTAGTAGGTCTTGACAAGTCAAGTAAAGAAAATTAAGAATTTGACACACGTAATTTTGAACGGCCGCTTTTACCAGACCAGGCCCAGACTCGCATTTAATTTGTTGATAATTGCACAAACCAATACAGAACAAGAGATTCAAGTAACACAGGCAAACTTTTAGTTGTAGCTTTACTGGATTTTACACTTTTGTAATCGGAATTAGATACATGAATATATCATATTAAGAAATATTTATTTATAAATAAGAATAATAAAAATTGTTCTACTCTAAATGCTCAAATAATAATATATTTCTGTTTGATTATGTGTTCGATAATACAAGACAACAAACAGGATTTTATTTTGCAGGTATCGCAGTCCAATCAGAGTTGGGCAAAATTTATTCGAATGACGAATAACGAATTAAGATAAAAAAATTACTCGTTATCCGTGAATGACGAATAATTTATTTATTCGTTAGATTTATTCGTCGCACGAATAATTTGGCGATTCTAAATAACTTTTCCGGCCTCGGTATCCTAGGAAGCGAGCGTCGTTTATGACCTAATAAGTGAGGAACCAAGAGGTAAACAATAGCACGCTGACTTTCGCTTGTATTTTCATTGTTTTTGAATTTGAAATTAATGTTGCAAGACCAGTTCAAATACTTTTAAAGATTTGAAACTCTACAATTTCAAGCTAAATATTTTGTTAAAAATGTGATTCGTAGCCAGAAAGATTTAATTTTTTTTTTTCAAGAATAACTATCTAAAATCTGAGTCCAATAAATATGGCAGTGGCCTACTAAAATGTGTACTATTTAAAAATAAAATGGTACATTTATTTTGGTCTCAGAAACTTTCAAAACAATTTGGGACATTGTTGGCCGTAAACTGGGAATTATTTGAGAATTTGGTGTCGTATTTATTATCAGTAAAGCATGACATCTAGAAGTTTGCATGCCTGATCGAAACTATGATTTTGAATGTCTGCTAAGTATTTTTTCTTTTTTTAATTTTGAAAGTCCGTGTATTTGAAAACATATGAAAAAATGGTCTTAGTTAATGCATAAGATAAACCTATGTATTATGTTGTTTGTTGCTTTATAATAAATATAATAGGAAAGCAGGAATTTACAATTAAAAACAAATGCATTGAAATTTCTATGGTGCGTAATCAAAATGGACACACTCTATAAACCATATTCAAGTAAAAGATGCATCTGCTCGGCATCAGTCCAACACTCTACTACCACTCACTTTCGAGAAAAAATATGGTTACGTAATCTAAAGTGTGACAATCCATATGAAAGCCAATTTTAATAGTAATTTAATGAGCAAAAGTTCTTAAATGAAGTTGATTCTTGTCCGATGAAAATTGTGAGTACAAAGTTTTTTAATGATGGAAACACATTCAACGTTTCGCTATAGATTTATAGCTTCGTCAGTTCTATGTCACAATGTTTTCGAGGAAGTCATGCCACCTGTACGTCATTCGAATGTTCCACAAAATACTCAAAGTTCGATGGTTCCATGCGTATCTGGAAGCGGGTGAATTAACTATATAAGCGAAGATAGGTGCGCGATTTTAAGAACCGGAACTACCTCAGAAGCGATTTTTTAAATTAATTATGCTCGTTCAGGAATGATTATAAATTGCTACAAAAAAATGTATGTTGAAGAGAGAAAGTTTTACTAAACGACTATTGTTTTAGAATTATGATTAATGTAATTTTTCTTCCTGAAAAAAATTGCTGAAAGGAGCACTAAAATTTTTTAAGAATAACTTTTACTTGGAGAATATGCATCATTTGAAGTTGAAAAAAATATTAAACTGATCACTTTATAATTATCTAAACGATTGTTGTTTTCTTTTTTTAAAATTTTTGATACTTTATTTAAAAATACCTATTAATTGAAATAGTATTGAATGTGGGTGACTAAACGTAGTAACCCTTTTCCCGCTGCCTAAATCGTCAGTCTTTCGCTGACGTTCGAGAGAGGAGCACGCATGTTGCTTCCCTGGCTTACATAACCTTTTCTATGCGCAAGATAGAACATTGGTTTGCAACTACGATGGACTAAAGTGCTGCAGGGATGTCACAATACGGGCACATATTGATGAACAGGGCCACAACGTTTCTGACGCATATTCGAAAAAGACAATTTAGGAACACCATGACTTTGAAATATCGCATTAAATTCATATTTGATTATATGTATTTTAATGCCATAAAGTCGATTAAAATCACAATTTTATTAGATATTGCTGAAAAACTAAAAGATTTTACTAAATATTTTATTTTTTATTGAGTAAGAGAAAAATGTAGAAGTACGATTTTTGATAAAAAAATATGCATGTAGATTAATTTATATCGTTAGATTATAATTTTTGATGATTCTCTGACGTCTTCAGCAATGAAGAAATCAAATCTTCCTGTTTTTTAGTTTACCCTTTATTATTTTTTATCTTGAAAGAATGTTAACATAGAGCGAAACGTCAACTTTTAAATTGCGTTTGCTCCTTGTCAAATTAAAGAATGTTAACATAGAGCGAAACGTCGACTTTTAAATTGCGTTTGCTCCTTGTCAAATTGTAATTACAATCTTTTGATCATTTTTATTTAATTCGCTTTAATTATTTTAAAGACTGAATTCATCTTATAGACAAAAACATGTAAAATAGTATCTTCTATATCTTCTATTAACGCAAGAAGAAATAAAATCTGTATATGCAAAGTGTTGTCCTTTTGAATTTAGCAGAAAAATTCCAACATCTAATTACTAAAAATTAATATCTGACATACATTGCAAGTCACGTCATTGAAACGTTTCAGAAACATTCGTTGTTACCTTTAAAGTATTTTAAAATAAAATACTCGATATCCTCGATCTCGATACCTATACCTAACAACTAATTTATTAACACCTTTACACTAACACTAATTTATTTAATGCAGACTATAAACTTATTTATTTTAACGTAAGTCGAACCATCAGTTAGATATAAATTCTAATTCGAACGGTCCTTTTTTTCGCCGGTCGAATGTTTAAATATGCCGGATTAGTTTGCGAGACTGATCGGTCTCGCGAGAACTGCTTGCCAGCCAACGCCCGTTTGTTGCCGAATTGGCCCAGAAAGTTCTGTCGCGGAAGCAGACAGACGTTCCTTAATGCTTCGAGATCCTATTGCGCCAAGCTCTGAAGCGTATAGCTTCCGACAAATGTCGATAAATCATCACAACGTTAAGTGCTAATACGGGTGGAGTTTAAATAAATACGCGTTACCGTTTTACAACTTTACTGAAATATGTATGTATTACACAGTAATTTTTCGTATTTCAATCTTTCTAGGATGTTGAAATTCGAGAATGGAAATGGTAATCATTTTTTAACTAATCTTTTCCCCTAAATTCAAAAAGAAGGACACTTTGGCTACATAGATTTTGTTTCTTCTTGTGCTAATTCCGCCAGCTTGAAAACAGCAGACTTTAGTAAAACAAAAACATGAAAACAAGGAATATAAAATCTGAATTCAAACATTTTTTATCCTTTAGGTATATGAATCACGAAGTCAATCTGGGATGCTTCAACACCAACCCTATGATTTTAGTTACTTATCTAGAACTGTAGAGTGGTCCTTGGTCGTGATATCGGTTCGTTTCCGCTTTTTTGTTTGACTTTGTGTTGGTTGTGTAATTGGCATATTTCTTGTATGTCAGGGATCAACTAATTTTGATAAAATGTGGTCGATGCAAAAAACTTTAAATTTTTTCATCATATACTTATTCCAAAATATATCATCGCGCTGAACATGTTCAACTTTCATATTTTTATTTTCTGCTGACCATATTGCAAAGAAGCATATTTTTCTTTTGGTAACATTTGTAGGTGCACATTACGCTCTTTTTTCCGAAAAGAGTTTTCAATCACACCCTCATTCAACATGGTATAAAGATTTTTTACTATTATCGCACGCACCAGTTTCGGAAGTGAAACTCGGCGCTGGAAGCCTGTTTAATATTAAACAGTAAACAGATGTGTGCGAAGGCAGAGAATGCTTCACACACACAAACCAGAGTGGAGATATTGATGCTTTCTTTATCCGTTACACTAGCCTTTACCAGGTATCTTAAGTATCGCCGCGCTTTAATTATTACAGACAAAACTGCTTTTACAACAATTAAATCGATTGCATTTTAAAAGCAGCATTTGAAAATTAATCTTCTGCCAATATGGCGGACCTCCAAAGTCCTCTTAAGAAACAAATACACAAATATCCTTATTACATAAATTTAAAATAAACATGGAATTATTATAAATAATAAATAAATATCTTACCATCAAAAAGAATTTTATTTTTGTCATCATCAAGTGGCTCTTGAGGAACAGGTTTTCTTCTTGATTTAGGATGTTTCCTTTGTGAAAGTAGCCGATACTGTTCATATCCAATAAGCAAAACTCCTCCTCCAGATCTCCATTCATGAATTACCTTAGCACGAGCTGCCAATGTTTTGTGACTATCATTTAAAACATGTAAATTAAAATTACGAGACCGTACTTCTCCATGTGCATTCAGAGGACTATTGCTTACAGAGCTCTCCGTTGGTAACCACATGTTATACTCGGCCAGCCAATTTTGTAATGTGTTAATCGGCATGATGCATAGTATAGTTCTGGCAGACGTGTGTCTTAAAAATATGTCAGAAAAACAAATGACTTGCAATGTTTTCCCTAAGCCCATTGAATGGGCTAGTATGCAGCCGAAGCCTGTTGATGTTTCGAATCTGCTTACACTTTCAATCACGTTATCGAATAAAAATCTTACACCCCCAATTTGATGTGGTTTTATAATTCGAGCTATTTGAGGTGCAATATATAAATCAGGTTCACCTTCGGGATGTCCTATATTCACAACAACACGTCCTTGTTCATCAGGCTGATTGAATTCATCATTTGTATGCATGCCAGAATTACTCGGATCATCGCCGTCTTCATTATTGGGATCATTTTCTGATTCGGACACAACAATACAATCATCATCTGACGATATGTCTATCGTAGGAACCGGATCTTTTGCTGCAAACAACCAAATAATAGGTGTAAAAATGTAAATAACTTTACTTACGTTTTGGCCTTGCAATAGGTTTTCTGAGCAATGAGTCTTCATTATCGCTGTCTGTGTCACTAAGTGGTCTCGTAAAGGCTTGTGGTTTCTTCATCACTGGTGCAATACTCACAGAAGGTGTTAAATTACCAGTCGTCTTTTTTATAGCAATTAAACTCTTGGCGCTTTTGTGTGGTGGTACTGCACTTTTTGGTACTCTAACTAACTCAAATGGTCGTTTTGACAGTTTTGTCATGGCTTTCGTTTGTCCATTTGGTAATTTAACTAATACTGTACTTCCTATTCTACCTCCAGATGTTCCTTTGACATTAAAAAAAAGTGTGCATACACAGAGTTACAACTAATTAAAGGCCCACCACGGGGATCTCGTAAACTATAAGAGATACAAAGACGATTAAATAACAAAAAAATTGCACTGTTCTAGGATCTATAAAAATGCCCAAAAGAATATTGTCTATCTCTATTTATTTCTGAAATATCTTCAAAATAATGATAACTCTCAATATCGAGAATCTCGAGTATCTTGTTTATTTATTGTCATAGAATTATAAATAATAATTATAATTCCCAACGATCAAAAAACTTCTTGGTGCGATTGAATTATAAAGTTCAGGAATTTTATATTATATTCGATGGAAAATCTTAGATATTCGTACCACGTGATATAAAAATTTAATCTGAACATGTCGATATGACACACTTATGCTTTATTTTAAGTAAAAAGTTCTTTCAATATTCAACCGGACAGAATTATGATTGGACATACACTCCGGTTCAAGATTAAAAAAACTTTTTACTTACATCTCTCATCGAACAAGAATCAACTTCATATATGCTTGTATTTTAAAACAAAATATTAAGTCACTTCTATTAAAAAATAGTTTCAGAAAATAAATTTTTTTATTCAAATACGTAAATACGAGCTATAATTTTATAAAATTTATTAATTTAATAATAATATTAGTTTTTATTATTTGTATTCATCCGCCTACTAGATTAAACATTTTTTGAAAATATTTTTTAATAACTTTTAATATTTTGTTTTAAAACAAAGCATAAGTGTAACCATACGGTCCTATTCAGATTTTACTTTTACATCACGTAGTATAAATATCTAATATAGCGACCATAAGAAAAAAAAGAAGTAACAGGTATCTGAGACACCGTCACTCCTTTGTTAATAAACAAGATTTTCGAAATTGAGAATTTTCAGTTTGTTGAGCATATTTCAGAAACGAATGAAGCTAGGCAAGATTTTCTTGCACATTTTTGTAGACCCCAAAATAACATAATTTCTTTTGTAATTTAACCGTCTTTGTATCTTTTACAGTTTTATAGTTTACGAGACCCATGGTCGGCCTTTTTTTAGTTATTTAATTAGACTGGATAAACTTGCTTTTGTAGTAAACAGAAATATACGGGGCGTCTCTAAATTCCGTGGATATGTCTTAACCACAGATTCCTGGGATCAAAATAAGATGATTTAACCAAACTTATCTGTATGCATAATGGTCTCGTTAAGCCGGTATTCTTCTTCAAAGTTTTTGAAGAGAAAGTTAATTTTCCTTAAAACAAAGGAACGCCTGAACCGATTTGGATGAAATTTAGTATGATGTTCCACAAAAAGATAAGTCACATTTACAGGTGGCTTTAGTTACTCGCAGTGAACCCCTAGCCTGAAAAGCAGGGTAGCCACAACACAAACCTTACTATAACGTTTTTGAGGTTAGGAAGATAACTTTAGTTAATAAATTTTTAGGAAGAAGCCCTCGATAGGAAACTTTTTCGTGTCTTTGTAACTTTTGATATTTCTGAAAATATAAGTGATTCTTTTTTTATTGAAAATAGGTATACTTTACTGCCTTTTAACTGCTTAATTTATTTATTTTGAGAAAAAGTCTTTAATTTAATTTTATTTTATTTATTTTAATTTAATTTATCTTATTTGCCTTTTCGAAATACTTTGCTTTCTCTACCCTGGAGAAATTTATTTGACATAGAAGATGTAGACGATATGCTCAAATTTTTGACAGAAAATATTCTAACTGTGTTTAACATTTTTGCCCCCCTGAGGAAAGAACGTATTACGAAAAGGGCGGCCCCTTGGCTAACAGATACACTAAAAAAATATTATGAAAATGCGTGATCAAGCTCTAGCCCGTTTTAAATTAACAAGAAATCCCACCCACGTATACCGTAGTATACGTAATTTTACGAATAAAGCAGTCATCAGCGAAGAACGCGCTTATTTGGAAAGTCAATGCGGCACTACAAAATATTTGAAAACTCTTAACGAATTAGGAATTAATCGTAAAACAAACCGAACTGCCATTCCTGCCAACTTATGCAATCCTAATGAAGTTAATGACTATTCTTTAAACGTTGCGCGTAATGGTCTAACACCGTGTGAAAAGCTCATTAGATTTTATTAAAATAATTTATTCAATCCATTGTTGAAATTCGAATTTACTACAGTCTCGGTTAAGGACGTTGCTCGTATAATTAACTCTTTGAAATCAAATGCCATTGGAGTAGCTCAAATTTCGAGAAAAATGCTGCTTACTTGTGTTCCTTATATTTTAACGTATATTACTTTTTTTTATAAATAAGTGCATTACTTCAAATAAATTCCCCACGGTGTGGAAGGAAGCACTGGTTACACCTTTAATTAAAATACTCAGTCCAACGGAATACTCTGATTTGTGACCAATAAGTGTGCTACCAGTTTTTTCAAAGATTTAAAAAAAAATATTGAAAGCGCAACTCCTACAATTTGTAACTGGGGCAAACATTCTACCTGCCACACAATCAGGGTTTCGTCCAGGTTTTAGCACGGCTTCGGCGTTATTCAAAGTAACAAGTGATGTAATTAGAGCAGCAGATAAAGGAGATATTTCTATTTTAACAACTCTAGATTTCTCCAAAGCTTTTGACACCATCGATCACCAACTTCTTTGTTATAAACTGAGATATTTCGGAGTTCAAAGAAACTCTTTAAGTTTAATCAAATCCTTCTTGTCAGGTAGATCGCAAAGGGTGGTGATCGATGGTAGCTCATCAGATTCTGGTGAAGTTATGTCAGGAGTACCTCAAGGATCTGTGCTCTTTCCTCTCCTTTACCTAATTTATACCGCTGATTTCCACAAGAATCTCAAAATATGCAAAAGTCACTTCTATGCAGACGGCACTCAAATATACGCCAGTTTTAACATTGCAGATATAAAAAATTACGAAAATTTAATTAACTGCGATCTGAATGAATTAATAATTTTTTCTAAATCACACTGTTTAAATATCAACTCAAATCTTCTGCGATTATATTTGGTCCACTTAAAAACCGCCAGAGGGCCATAGACGACATAAGTATTTTTGTAAATAACTTTAAATTAAATTTTAGATTTAGATCACATGTAAGCAAACTTATTCAGCGCGCTCTTTATGCCAACAAAAGTTTTTTAAACCTGAAAACGAAAACTCTATTATGCGAGTCTTTAGTTTTATCTTTATTTAACTACTGCGATGTCGTCTATAGCCCGTGTCTGGATAATATTACCGAATTTAGGATACAAAAAGCACAAAACTCTTGCGTGCGCTTTATTTTAGGTCTGCGTAGAAATGACCATATTTCGCCTGGTTTAAGGTCACTTAATTGGCTGAACATGAAAAATAGACGACAGCTTCATTTAGGCTGCATAATATATAAAATTATAATTACAGATAATCCATTATATCTTCTCGATTGTTTAACGATGGGTAATCCACGGTCGTGAATTGCGCAAAACTGCTAATCTGACGGTTCCCCAACATTCAACTGCCTTTTTTACGAGATCTTTTGCTTATACTGCACCCAAAAATTATAATAAAATTCCTGATAATATAAAGACCATGCCTCTGGTGGTTTTCAAATACAACTTGAAGAAAATAACTTTACTGGAGTAGGGATAAATGATAAATTTCAATTTAACTTTCTTTCATATAAATATAAATTCAGATAATTTAATTTACATTGATTTAATTTGATTTTAATTTATCATTCTGTAGTGGTTAGGTGGAAGAGCGCCCAGGCGAATCTCGCCACAATTTCTTTTATCTTGTGAATTTTCATTTTCATACATTTCTCTAATAAAGGCATTATTATTATTATTATGATTAGTAAACTATATTAGGCATTTGTTTTTCTATGTACAGGCTGCTAACTTGAAATTCTAAATTAAATCATTTTGAAAAAAAGACATTTAAGTCTTTTAGATTTTTTTATTTTCTGACTAAACCGTGACAGATAGCAAAGTTGGCAAAGATACATAAAAGGTTACTAATGATAACTCTTTCCAAAAATAAATTAATTATACACCTAAAACGCACTAAAACAAACCCGTATTCCATCAGTAACTCTGCAGCCATTTAGATTTTCTTATTTTGTGACTAAACCGTAAGAAATATCAAACGTTATAAAGACACGAAAAAATTTCCTATCGAGTGCTTCTTATTATTGAACATAAGGCACTCGATTTCTCTCTAAGGACACAGGCACTGCGATCATGTTTTTGACACGCGACAATGGGTATTTGACCTTGAACGAGTGGGTATCTAAGTATCTGTGTAGATATGACATAATGAATGGGAAAGTTTTGCCTAAAAAGAATCTATTTTGCCAGGTATAACCTACGGTTTCTTGAACTGGATCCTAAACCTTATTTTTATCTTTGTTTTCGGAATTAGCTATAATCAATTATTTTCCAAGTTCTATTATCCAGAACCTAATAACTACACATGGAACGTGGTGGAAAATTACAATCAGTCCGCAGTTTTTTATTTCAAGGTTAACAGCTAAATTATTGAAACTTCTGTTTGTATGGTGAACTGTTTAGAGATTTATTCCTTGAAATGTTTCGGGATTTAAACAAATCTGATATTTTAACTGGAAAGTATCTAATATACTCACGTATGCTTTTTGGCTACTATTTCCGTTTATTGTGTCATATTCGCACAGTTAACGCCTATATTTATTGTAAACTTATTCTTTATTTATTGTAAACTTATTCTTGTCGTTAATAAAATAGGAATTGAAATGATTTGCGTTCTGATTTACATAAAGTATTCGCTTTGTCATTTTTGACAACTCGTTTGTTCAAGGTCAAATACCCACAGTTAAGTGTCAAAACCATATGATGGCAGTACCTGTGTCCTTAGGCTCAATTCTGACATAAGCAGCGCGTCGCATCGCGTCATATTTTATATGTAATTTTTTGACATAAAATGCTGCCGAGTGAGTATTGTTTCATTTAAAACCATGGAAACGTTTAGAGGCAGCAAAATGACGCGACGAGACGCGCTGCAGTGTGAAAATTGAGCCTTAGACAGAGATCGAGTGTCTTAATTGAACGCGACCTAATAAGTCCCCCATGCAAGGTGGCCATGCGTGCTGTCAAAGCAAAAAAATGTTGCAAATCGTTTTTGATTGCAGTGAAAACCTCGAGTAGCCTCTGTACAGCTGTTTCAGCCTTGTTTGGGGCTTTGTCAGCAAAAACGTACTCAAAATTCCCACTGCAAACCGAAAACAACTTGTCCAATTTATTCGCATTTGCGATGTAATAGTGATGAATAGATAAAGCAGCGACATCCTACGATCGCTTTTTCACCTGACATTGCAGTAGGATAGAAACAGCTGTACAGAGGCTGCTCGAGGTTTTCACTGCAATTAAAAATGATTCGAAACAAAATTTCCTAAAAATTTATTAATTACAGTTATATTTCTAAAAAGTTATAGTAAGATATGTGTTGTGGCAACCCTATTTCTCACACTAGCGGTTACCTGCAAGTAACTAAAACCATCTGTAAATATGACTTACCTTCTTCTGGAACCTTATACCAAATTTAATCCAAATCGGTTCAGGCGTTCCTTTGTTACAAAAAAAAAAATAACTTTCTCTTCAAGAACTTTAAAGAAGAGTACCGGCTTAACGACACCATTATGGATATAGATAAGTTTGGTTAAATCTTATTTTGATCCCAGGAATCTGTGGTTAAGCCATTCCACGGAATTTAGAGACAGCCTCTATCAGCTTACGTGTAACAAATACATTAATTTCTAAATTGTACAAAACTTGTAATATGTGCACATATTTTTTGAGACAATAAATTAATACAAAAAGCTTTTCAGCATTTCCGAGTGATTGCTCTAAAGCAGTCTCAAGGTCATCGAGTTATACCCCTGGAGGAAGCCACGCCATATAACGTGTATTACTAAAAACCGCTCCGGTAGCAAGACGAACGGGGTGTGGAGTATCGTACACTTTGTCACACACATGTGTTCTCTGGTGCTCTTCATTTTTGCCATACAAGAGAGGGGAGCCCGCGTCCAAAAATCGGCACTTTTTCTGCTCGCTCTTTACTTCTCCAGGGGTAAACTTCCACGCTCAAGGCATTTCCATCTTGTTTTAACCTCATGTAATAACAAGGGATGTAGAAACTCCCAGAATGCTCTGGAGCAATGAATCGAAAAATCGAAAACTATAGGAATTAACAGAATTAACAAGTTTTGAAATTGTGACTATTAAGCATTCACTCTTTTTTCTCGTCAGACTAGGCGAGCTAAGGTGACATTTTTGTTGGTATCACAATGAAATATAGACGTCAGATGGAACGATTCTGTTTATTTTGAATTTCAAATTTATGATTTTAGTGCATTGATACTACCTTGACTGCAGTAGTAGGTACAGTTGCGGAAATAGAAGGCGGGACAATTCTTATAACGAAATTTCGGATTATTTTGAAAGTGTGAAGTTTCCTTGGTCGGTCACGGTCGTGACCCTTATGTATAATTTGTTCACAAATGAAAAGACCACTGGCAGTGTTGCCTTGTGAAAAATACAATCGGCAACAATGTCCTGGAAAAATTTGGTAACAAAATTGGCAAGTGTTTGAAATAAACGATATGGTTATATGACAAACTGACAAGCCATGCTGACAAGTAGTATTTGAAATAAATGACAAGGTTTTGTGTTCTGTAGAGATTTATGGTTCTAAATTTAATAATAATGATAAATTCATGTTTTTTACCTTGTCGTTCGTGAAGAATTTTATAACAGGCAAGCTGTAATTATCCATTGTATCAGATACGTACGAATTTTTTGTAGAAATATGCAGACAGATATGTAATTACATTTTTACATTTGTAGAGAGAGAAAAGAACGAGACCGTAAGTTAAAATGTAACATGAAACTATTGAAATTATACATATAAACAATCTCAAGAAACAGGAAGAAGTAGTTACGATCCATCAGACTCAAGTACTTGCCGGTTGCTTAAATCTGGTGCCAAATTTTTTATTTCAACACAACATTTGTCGAGTGCTTCTTTCACTTTAACATTTAAAATATTTCTCTGCTTTCCAGGTATTGAAATGACTTGTTCAAATGAACATAAATGCTATAACAGTAAAATTAAGATGACAAATTATTTTAACATGAAACTTCAAATACTTTGCCAACTTAATATTCTGATAATGTTCTATAGGGGACTTATGTTTTATATCAACATAATGCAACAGGTGGTGGTTTCTTAATTTGTGAACAACGTATAAAGCCAAATTCATTGCTAGGCGTTTTGCGTTAGCGTTAAAATTCTACACAATTCTATTGGCCCAATTTGAAACTATATATTTCGATTAATTAAACCAATCAAGAATCTCTCCCGTAACGCGGCGATGAAAAATCGTCTAGCAATGAATCCAGGTTAAGAGAAAATTTTCGACCAGTGAATCAAATGGAATTAGTGAAGCATTTGGAAGAACTATGTGACATTTTGGATGTGGAATATGTATATTAGAAATCTTAATTCAATGTCCGGACATTTGCATTCAATAATTCAATCGAAAGGCTGCGTGACTGTTATTTTGTTTCATTTTATTTCGCATGGAAATAATTGTAAGTAAAATA
The DNA here is from genome assembly GCA_036172665.1 of Prosopocoilus inquinatus. NCBI lineage: Eukaryota > Metazoa > Arthropoda > Insecta > Coleoptera > Lucanidae > Prosopocoilus > Prosopocoilus inquinatus. The sequence continues at coordinate 40,602,754 of CM069870.1, read as the reverse complement.
AAAAATAACTATTACACTAGTATGATTTATTTTTTAATTTGTAATTATAAATGTAATGATTAATTATTTTACTTAAAGTGCTTTCTTTCGCTCACAAAATTGTGATCCAAACGTGTTTTGACTCAAAAACAGACATTCTTTTCTTTGAATCTCTCTATTTTTAAAAGTTGTTTGGATTGAATTATGTTTATTTACAAGTAAATTGTCAATAAAAAATTCAAGTCAGGTGTTTTGTTGCAACAACTACGAAATTCAGGTCCAAACTATTCGAAACAGGATTCAAACTTTTAAGCGAAAGAAAGCACCTTCAATGTGAAGGTTGATAAATTACCATACTTACTGAAATTTAGAAGTAAGGTTTAAGCTAACGAAAGTTTACTGTCCCGCTTTCTATTTTCCCAACTGTACCTTATTTATGCCAGAGTCGGTCGCAGTTGGGTGCTTCTTCGTATTTGGCAGTACAGCAATAGTATAGTCAAATTACTAGCGTGGAATTGTCATAATATTTTTCATGTCAGATTCTGGCATCTATCAAAATTCATATAAGCAACCGAAGGAAACTAGAAAGTGGCTTGCTCTGATGAAAAAAGAGTGAATGCCTATCAATATCTGTTTTTTATTTATTTACCATCGAAGTATGCCGTGAAAGTTTAGGGAAAAAGTGGTACTTATGCAAGTAACTAAACTTTGACAATTTTTTCTAATCACTTCGCTCTACAGTAACATCTCTGAGTAACATCAAAATCTATCCTCTGAAACATCGAGAGAAGGTTGGGTGACCAATTCTGAAGAAGTTTTGATTAATGATCATAGGATAGGAGAAATAATATGATTATTTATACCTAATTAATAAATAACTATAATATTAAGTTAAGTTTTGATCGTTTATATTAGAAACGAGCTTCCAAAATAATTATGTCCTTTCCATTTGGCGTTTGAGGTTACTTTTCTGATCTGATTTCTGCTCAGCTGTTAATCTTAAATCAGATAAGTGCAAATGCAAAAAGAACGTGGCTATTATGAGACGAAATTAATTTTACTGTAATAGCCAAGCTAATAAAATAAAATCACGACCTACTTGATGGTAAATAAATAAATAGATATTCGACAAAGCACACTAAAAAAAATCTTTAAGCTCACCTGGTTTAGGCACATTTCCTTGTAAAAGAGAAATTACCCTGTCTTGTGCCATTTGTCTTTGTACCTCCCGAATAAGTCTTTGTTGCTCCTGCACTCTTCTCAACCTTTCCATTTCTTGCCTCTGTGCAGCTAGAGTTGACTCGTCTAATTTGGTTTCATCCATAACTTCTCTGATGTTCCGTCGCAAGTTTCCTATTTTTCTTTCAGCAATGTCGTCATCCATTGTACCTAAATGCACATTATGTGTAAAAATAAATATTTTTTTTGCTAATCATCAATACCGGACGGTAATTAGAAATTCAATGAAGATGAACTAAAGATTATTAAATATACAACTACAATCCAAATAATTCTTCTTTTCAAAGTATTAAATTAATAAAAAGTATTTTAATTTAAAAATGCGATACTATACAAAAGGATTGATAATATAACAAGGTCTTAAAATGAGCACATGAATAACTGAAAAAAAGAAGCAAATCAAGACTGATTTACAATACGGTAGTATTCAAATTTTTTGATTGTGTACTACAACAACTATATTATTAGAAAATATATAATTTGCACAAATTATGCAATCGTATGAAGTAAACATTAAGTAGTCGGTAATCTAGGCTGTCATACTCAAATGTATAAAAGCTTCTTATATTTAATCACCTTATTATTAAAGAAAAACGTAAGATATTTTTTTACAACAAAATGCCCTTTATTATTTATATTTAATCCAGTGATAAACAAATTATCGCCACTATAGTAAGTGAGAATGTCACAATTATAAACACAGTTCTGCGCAAATAGAAGCAACACAGTTTTCAAGTGTTACGGTGTATATGACAACGTTTTTGTCTTTGTATTTACGAAAACTATATTAATTATTTGAATAAATTGTAGTAAAAGAAAACACTTGTATTTAACTGTTTCACGAATTTAGTGAAACAGTTAAATACAAGTGTTTTCTTTTACTACAATTTATTCATAATGTTTCACCAAGAGCCCACTGCACAAACAATTAAAGATATTAATTATTTGATTATTCTCTCGACAACAACAGTTGTAATATCTATTGTTCCCACTTTCATATTTTTTAAAACTGTTAAGTAATGAAGACAAATTTGTAATGATTACACAGGCCGGAAAAATTACACTTTTATCTGTGGTTTGAATTATTTTGTGTAAATTTGTTCAGTTTGTTTTTACACATCCCTGGAACACCATCAAAATATTTCTATCACTTAAGAATTTGACACAATAATAAATAGTTAATGTCAGCAATATTTGAAGAATTTCAGCATTTAATTTACTATTTTAACATATTGCATCGTTCTTAATATAGTACGTCTAGAAAATATCCGGAAAGAAGCAAACAACTCTGCAACTTCCAGTTTCTGAATTTATGAATGAAACAATTCAAATAGACAAAGAAGACAGTATCAGTTACTTGTTTATGTTATTTCCATTTAATCCTACAAATTATACTGAACGTACGGTAAACTTAAAATCAAATTACTGAGCCTGAGTACAACTGGAACTTCATCTGTGCACAAAATGACACTATTATTTTATTTTTTCTTATGTTTTTTGCTCGAAACATGTTTAACAACCCTTCTTCTTTAATTATGAGCCCCTCTTTTGAAAAAATGCTGCATATTTTTTTTAACTTTTCTTAAATTTGCCATAGCTGCTCAAATCTCCCTGTTTATTTAAAATTGTTAGAATTCAATGCCTGTTGTCATTTTTTTTATTTGATTCTTGGGAAAAATACTACACTCATCAGCTGCTGGGAAAGCCATATATTGGAAAACATTCAAAAAAATCTCCGAATACCGAATACTTTCCAGACGGTCTATATTTGCAGTTATATTGTTTAAGAGTAACTTTTAGATGCTCGTTTTCTTTTTGTGCTAAAAGAACCGGCGTGAAGTTAGCAATAGGTTTCCAGCAATAGAATTCTAAAATTTTATGAACGAACCAAGCTGTCAAGTTGATATTAATACGCAAATTGCAATAAATATTCATCAATATTAACACCGTTTAAAACTCTTTTTTTTTTTTGAAAAATACTTAGAGAAAACAACGGTAACTACGCCTTAAAAAACACCCTTTACGTATACGCCTGAGGTGAAAAATCTTCAAAGTAAATATCAGAATATTAATTTACTAAATTTTCAATTTTTTTATATGTTGCGTAGTATTGGTAGTACATTGATACTCTGTTTGATTTAATAAAAAATAAACTAAGAGGGGTTCCACCTCAATTTTTTATATGTTGCCTAGAATTGTTAGTAAATCGATATCCTGGTATTCATTTTCAAAATTTTTCACGTCAACTACCCAGCAATAGACATTTTGTTATAGAGAGCGCGCGGTGGGCCGCATAGATTTAAGATTTAATAAATAAAATAAACTAAGAGGGGTTCCATCGCAATTTTTTTATATGTGGCGGAAAATTCTTAGTAAATTAATACTCTGATATTCACTTTGAAGAAATTTTACGTCAATCGTATAAGTAAGGTTTTTTTTTTGTGGCGTAGTTACCGTTGTTTTCTGTAAATATTTTTCAAAAAAAGGGGTTTAAATTTATTAAACGGTGTTAATTTTGATGAACATCTCCTGTAATTTGCGTATTCATATTAATTTAACAGTTTGGTTCGATCATAAAATTTTAGAATTCTATTTAAATTCCATCAACTTCATATTCCAATGGCCTGGATATTGTTTTCCCTGTTTTCTCCATCTTGATGGAACCTTTCACCTTTTGCTCCTCCCTCACCACACCAAGATTTTCTGGGACATAGTTCAAATGATAAAGTAGAAAATGAATTTCCTGTTACAATCCAAAATGGTCTCTTGGGCCATTCCTTTTTTTGTCCAATGTAAATTATAAGCCCAGCACACTTACAAAGGAAACACGGTATATTTGTAAAGCCAAATTAGTGACGCAGCAGCATTCTAGAAATTTTTAAATCGCTACTAATATTTCAGCGACCAACAGAATCTTTAAATTTTCGAATGTTTCCTATTAAAAAAAAACAATGTTGGTTGCCATAGCAACAAAACAAAAGAGAACACAGAGAAACTATGTTCGTCAAAGCAGGCATGCGTAGGAATACATTAAGGAATTTTTGTATTATACATTTTGTCATAACTTTCTAAATAAAAAGTTGCAGCTATTATTATTTGATACTTTTGTTCCACCCCATGTAAAGACCACATATGTAATCGAAACTGTTAGGATTGTTGATAGAATTTGTACGGGATGAAATGAAATTGAAATTTTATCACTTTTAGTAGTTTTGGAAAAAAGATAGTGATCAGATGTTAATTTTTGTTTAAATTAAAAAAAAATGTTTTTTCAAAAACTATACGTGATAGAGAAAAAGTATTTACAGATTTGTTAATGGTATGTAACCATTTTCTTAAAACGGTAATAAAAATTCAAACCCCGGATTTATGCCGACCTGTGTTATTTTTTGAGCAATTTTAAACCCCGCGAAATTCGAAATACGTTATAAGTGAGACGCTGTCGAATATACGACAGGTCTGTAAGCACTATAATTTTTTCCTTGTAGTTCGGAATGTATTCAACTACTTTCTGCAGAGTTCCAGCCATAAGCTTCATTAGATTATTTTTTTGAGTACTTTTAAACCCATGCACTCACTTAAGGGGCGTTTACATTACATACATGTTTGATTATACCTGTATCTTACATGCCGCTTGAAAAGTTTGGAACAAATCTGAAATTTGTCGTATACAAATATTAGACTTTTCGTGTATTTGACATGTTTCCGACAAGTTTAGGCATTTGCCTTTTCTATTTGTTAAACACTACTTTCATAAGACCTGGTTATAAATACGTTTCATGTAGTTACTGTTCAAATAGTAAAGTTTTATATGCCTATTTTTGCCTATTTATATATAAATGCCTATTTCAGACAAAATGCCTATAATGTGCCTTTTTCCTAAAAATTTTCAGAATAAATTTAAAATTTGCGTAATTTAGAATTAAAATAATTAAAGGCTAAATGCAACCATTATTTTTATATAAAAAATGAGAGCGACATTTTTTTAGAACCGATTTATAGTTTTGTAACTTTTACTACCAGTGTCAACAAGGACAGAGTTACTCTGCAGAAATCTCCATTAGGTTGATTTGTGCATCCTCTGGGGATACCCCTTGAACGCAAGAATTGCGGCTTTTTTATTCAAAATATTCAAACTGTCGGACACCTGTACCTTTGTTTCTAAAAATGTTTTCATTGATATAAACCGAACTTCACCGAATTTTACTATTAAAATTAATTAAAAAAAAATTAAAGCCTTTCTCTTTTGCCCCACTGGAAGGAAATTATCTATTTATATATGTTTAAACGGTTTTGAACAGATAACTTCGAATTTTTATAAAAATGCCAAAGGAACGAGCAAATAAGTGCTAGTGCCTGTGAAGTTGGCGTATCATTTCATGGAAACTCATAAGTTCTAGTGAGTTCTGGCTTTATTTTTAATAGTTCTATAGTTCCTGATAGGTAAAATCTATAGTTCTGCTCACTAAAGCGAAAAAAAGCCAAAGTGCAAACAGACGCCAGGTTCACGCAGCGTCTCACTTTGTCCTACGCAAAATTAACGGCCAATTCTTATAGGAAATTAAAAGATCTATAGTTCTACATGAGTTCTAAAAAGAGTTCTAGAGATAAACATTGCTATTTATTATTTAGAAAACTCTAATAACACAAAATGATTAGTTACGGGAATATATATGAGACGCTGTCGAATACTCGACAGTTCTATGAGCTCTACAATTTTTTCCTTGTAGTTCGGAATGTATCCAACGACTTTCTGCAGAGTTCCAGCCACAAGTCTCATTAGATTATTTTTTGAGCAATTTTAAATCCCGTGAAATTCGAGTTATACGCGTTACAACTGAGACGCTGTCGAATATACGACAGTTCTGTGAGCTCTATAATTTTTCCTTATAATTCGGAATATGTTTAACGACTTTCCGCAGAGTTCCAGCCATTAGACTCATTAGATTATTTTTTGAGCAATTTTAAATCCCGCGAAATTCAAGTTATACAAGTTATAACTGAGACGCTATCGAATATACGACAGTTCAGTGAGTTTTATAATTTTTCTCTTATTGTTCGGAAACTATCCAATGACTTTCTGCAGAGTTCCTCTGTGAAGTTGGCACCTCATTTTTCTGTGATGTTTTATAGGAGTTTTGATAGCACCCCAAAGAGTTCTGGAGTTCTATGTCAAAATTGAAAAGAGTCTAGCGGATTAAACATAAAAAAATTATGAACAGATAAAATAGCGACATCTTACTATCGCTTTTTGACCTGACATTGCAGTAGCATTTTTATAAAAAAATTACTTTTAAAATTTGGGGTGCTAAGTTCACAAAACGGGATTTGAAAATTGGCTATAAAATGTTAATTGTTGGAAATAATTAATTTCATTATTAAGACTTTCTTTAGAACTATTGAGGTGCTATCCAGAACTCTAAACAAAATCTCGAAATTTTGAAATTACTATATCCCCCTTATTCTATAAAAGATCAGAAAACGAAGAAACATTTTATTTTTGGATGTAGAGACCTATAAATGCAAAATAATTATTAGTTTAAGTACCGTACTACTCTTAAAAAAACAACCTCAAATTAATTTTTTTTTTCATTTTACGCACTGACAACACTCGAGAATTTTGCCAAAGTGTAAAATGGAAATTTTTCTCGAAAATCTTTCCGTTCTGCATCGAGTTCTGAGTAGCACCCCACGAGTGCTCACGATTATCCTTAATGACCAAAGCGCAAATCAGGAGTAAAAAAGTTCCAGCGATTTTTCGTGTCTCGATATGAAATTTTGTCAAAGTGCAAAATGGAAATTTTTCTGGAAAACTTTTTCGTTTTGCTTGAAGTTCTGGATAGCACCCCACGAGTTCTCACGATTATCCTTAACGACCAAAGCGCTAAAATCAAGAGTAAGAAAGTTCCAGCGATTTTTCGTGTCTCGATATAAAATTTTGTCAAAGTGCAAAATGGAATTTTTTCTGGAAAACTTTTTCGTTCTGCTTGGAGTTCTGGGTAGCACCCCACGAGTTCTCACGATTATCCTTAACGACCAAAGCGCTAAAATCAAGAGTAAGAAAGTTCCAGCGATTTTTTGTGTCTCGATATGAAATTTTGTCAAAGTGCAAAATGGAAATTTTCCTGGAAAATTTTTTCGTTCTGCTTGGAGTTCTGGATAGCACCACACGAGTTCTCACGATTACCCTTAACGACCAAAGCGCTAAAATCAGGAGTAACAAAGTTCCAGCGGTTTCTCGTGTCTCGATATGAAATTTTGTCAAAGTGCAAAATGGAAATTTTTCTGGAAAACTTTTTCGTTCTGCTTGGAGTTCTTGGTAGCACCCACGAGTTCTCACGATTATCCTTAACGACCAAAGCGCTAAAATCAAGAGTAAAAAAGTTAGCGCTAAAATCAAAAGTAATAAAATTCCAACGATTTTTCGTTTCTCGAATTGAAGTGTCAAAGCGTAAAATGAAAAAAGAAAAATTGGTTTGAGGTTCTTTTCTTTTAAGAGTAGTATGGTACTTAAACTAATAATTATTTTGCATTTATAGGTCTCTACACCCAAATATAAAATGTTTCTTCGTGTTCTGATCTTTTGTAGAATAAGGAGGATATAGTAATTTCAAAATTTCGAGATTCTGGATAGCACCTCAATAGTTCTAAAGAAAGCCTTAATGATGAAATTAATTATTTCCAACAATTAACATTTTATAGCCAATTTTCAAATCCCGTTTTGTGAACTTAGCACCCCAAATTTTAAGTCATTTTTTTATGTTTAATCCGCTAGAACTCTTTTTAATTTTGACATAGAACTCCAGAACTCTTTGGGGTGCTATCAGAACTCCTATAAAAAATCACTTTTTAGAAAAATGAGGTGCCAACTTCACAGAGGCCATTTTTTTATATTTTATCCGCCAAAACTCTTTTTAATTTTAACATAGAACTATACTCTTTGGGGTGCTATCAGAACTCCAATAAAAAAATCACTTTTTTGAAAAATGAGATGCCAACTTCACAGAGGTGAATATACAACTGTTCTGTGAGCTCTATATCTTTTTCTTTCTAGTTCGGAACATATTCAGTGACGTTCCGCAGAGTTCCAGCCATAAACCTCATTTGATTATTTTTTGAGCAATGTTAAGCCCTGCGAAATTCGATGTATGCACCTGATAAGTGAGACGCTGTCGAAACACGACAGTTCTGTGAGCTCTATAATGTTTCCCTTGCAGCTCAGAATGTATCCAACGACTTTTCGTAGAGTTTCCGACAGCGCCTGGTACTCTGCAGAACGTCGTTGGATATGTTCCGAACTACAAGGAAAAAATTATAGAGCTCACAGAACTGTCTTGTATTCGAAAACGTCTCAGTTATAACGTGTATAACTCGAATTATACGGGATTTAAAATTGCGCAAAAAATAATCTAACAGGACTTGTAACAATGAATTAAAGATTCATCTTGTTTTGCAACTGACTAAAAAGTAAAATTTTTCTTACTTTCGAGGCTATTACAAATCTTAATTAAAAGTTAGCCCATGATAAAAAAACATCCAAGTACAGCAGCAAGAAAAGAGAGAATTGCATCAATTGAATATTAAAAGGAAGCCATCATCAGTTCATCAGTCATTCCTTACGCAGCCTATTTCTGGAAAACACATCGATTCTATGCAGACTTGTGTAAAGGACTTGTCCCTCGGAAAAACTTGAAAACTAATTTTCAAACAATTTTTAGAAAAATGTTCAGGACGATTATGTTTTTTTTTTCTATTCGAAAAGACTGTTTAGAATAAACAATAAAATATGTTTCTTGACTTTCTTGTGATCTAAAATACTCCTATTATATAAATGTTTTGAGGTATATTTATTCTTCATTTGTGCCTATTCTGCACATTTATGAGCCTTTTGTAAGCACCTAATTTTGATTTTTTTGTGTCTAAACTTCCGCAGTCTAGTTATGAGTTTGAGAAGGAAACTCACTACAGTATGACCTCTTTAAACTGAACATGCCTTAATCCGAACGTTTTTAAATGTCAAGCAAAATGGAGCGTGTGTGCTTGAAGCAACAGACAAAGATCTTGTCTATCGTTTTAAGCTCACAAAATGCTCCATTTTGCTTGAAGTCTAAAAACTGTGCAGGTAAAACGTAAGGTACAATGCATCATGTGTGGTGGCCTTTAGGAAACACAAACAAAGCTGTTGTTTTATGCCGTCCCGTATAGGCTGTAACAGATGAAGTAGAAGCAATAGTCAGTGGTTGGAGAAAAAATTTTACCACAACTGATAGTGACAATTCCGGATATCCAAGTTTTTGTTTATTTGAGGCAGGTTTCTTCCACATTATCTGGAATAATCACAACTCTGCAGTAGGTATATTTGTAATGATTGTTAACAAGATAAAAATATTTTAAATTCAGATTTCATGTTGTGCATGCTATTTTAAGTCATTACTAATGTGCTATTTTATAATTTAAAAAAATACTATTATTATTATTATTATTACTGTAACAACTGATCACAATGGTGTTGCATTTTTACTGCCAAAGGTTGTAATGTTTTTTGTAATAGTTTTTTGTTTGTTGACTTATTTGTATTTTTCTTCTCATATACATCTGACTGTTTATTTAATATTCGTTCAACATTTACAACATTTTTTGTGGTGAAATTTACATTTGAATCTTTATATTTTGACCTGTTTCATTTTTGGAATCTGACACCAATAAAAATATTATTATTATTAAATATTTATTTATTTAACTAATAGCGTTATTCGCTAGCTGCACCAGTGTGCACTGAGTGTATCTCTATTTCGTTTTATTACATAAAGCTGAACCGAGATGGAGATAGACTCAGTGCGCACTGGTGCAGCCAGTGGAAAACGCTATAAGATTCACAATAAAAATATTATGACTTACCGGGCTTTTTGGCAGGTGTAACAACGACTTCATTTTCCATATACGTTTCAGGTTTTTTCGGTTTCTCACCCTTCTTTACAGTTTCAAAACTGATCTCTCCCATTTCTTTCAATTTCTCTTTTATATCATAATCATAATCATCATTTTCAGTTTTGATCTCACTGACAGGTTTCATTTCGTTTTCATTAAACGGTTCCTGAACCAGTTTCTCGAAGAAATCAGTGCTAGTCTCTAACTCTGATGTTGCAGATTCAATGTTTGAATTTTGAGATTTTAATGTAAAATTGGGTAAATTTTCGTCTGATTCTAATTCTGATTCGGTTTCATAGTCAGAGAGTTCGTTTTCACTAAACGAATTCCCACTGGTGTCATCATTTAACCTCTTAATATCACATTTGTCAAATTTTGTTTTTTTGTTGGTAGAAGGTCCGGGAACGTCGTCGAAGTTTCTCTTGACCCCTTGGATCTCTTCGGTATTTACGTCTTCACCCAGCTTTTCTTCTTTACCTTCCTTTTCCATAATATCACGGTTACTTTGCAATCCCACTTTGTCTTTAGGTTTCTCAAGGCGTTGTATCGTAACATCTCCGAGTCTTTGAAAAACAGGATCCATTACGTTTTTAGACACGATTAGTTGTTCACATTATTACCACAGTAACATTTATACTGCAACAATTATGCATGTTCTGTTTTGTAAACAAGATATTGTTTGAATAGACCGCCATTCTAGCAGTATTTTAAACCGGCTGTGTAAACAACACGAAATAATTTAATAACACTGAATCTTATACATACACATAAAACACGGTAAATTTTCACGAAAATTCACTTCTGTTAGGTGCGTTTGTTACATTTAGATACTGTAAACACAGAGTTTTTACAGGACTGGTTCATAGTAAACCACGAACATTACTTTATCGCACACGAATACACTTGCTACATTGTTTCTAGACACAACACACTACTTATTTTCTCTGTTACGATGCGCACACTTTTAATTACCTAAAGAATGTCGATGTTTGACAGAAGTTACTAATCTTCCACTTAACAGGAAAATGGCATTGTTCGATTGGGAATATTCGTTTACCAATAAATTTTGACAGTAGAGGCGCTGATATCGCACATGGTTGCATGCTACAGCTCAAAACTCGGCTAATTACTTTCAATACAATAGGTAGGTATTTCGAGTACTTTCTACTTCGTAGTATTTACAAAGTGCAACACGAAATAAGGAATACTTACTAAAGTTATGAGATCAGTTTAATTTCCAGCCGTATTTTTTATATTGATCTGAGGAAATTACTATTCATGTGATTACAATTTATGGGTGTTTGGTGCTATTTATACTTGCAGGTATTATAGATATGTCGACCTAAAATAAGTTATACATATATGTTAAGAACAGTTAAGACACAGCATAAGATGCTTTGCAAGTTAGTGTAGGGAGTGTAGTATAACTCGGAGCTCTAAGTTACTCTGGAATACGGTTCTATAATAGGCGTTCATGATAATTGGAGCGGTATATACCGGTTAATCTACTCTCTCACTCTTTCTTGCATTAAATGCATTCGTTCTATCTTACTTTTCTATCCCGATCCATGTACCGCTTCAATTATCGTAAACGTCTATTGATGTAAATATTTAACTTCTTTGGGATGGTTTGAAAATAAACTGTCACTTTTGTTGGTAATTTCAGATTTTATGTTGGTTGTCGTAATTTGATAACTGCTACTTTTTCTGCTTTGGAGAATTGAGGTGCTTTCTTTTGCTTACAGTGACCCAAATGTGTTTTGATTCAAAAACAGACATTCTTTTCTTTGAATCTCCCTGTTTTTAAAACTTGTTTGAATTGAATTATGGTTATTTACAAATGAACAGTCAATTGAAAATTCAAATCAGGTGTTTTGTTGCAACTACGAAAATCGTCCAAATTATTCGAAACACGATTCAAACTTTTAAGCGAAAGAAAGCACCTTTGGAGAATCGAGGATCGTTGTCATTGGGTGGGTTCAGCGGACGCAATAGAGGCGCGTTCTGGAACTGTATTGCGAATGCACTTTGAGCGTTTAAAATGGAAAGCAAAACGCGCAAAATAATTTACATAAGAGAAAAAGAATGGTCGCATTCGTAAGAACCAACTGTTACTGCTACGCTACTTTTACAACTGTTGGTATCTGATAAACAAACGCTGTGCTCAAAGACCTGTCAATCATCTGTCAATTTTCAAATTTAGAAAGCAGGCGTCATGGATTCTAAATCCGTAAATTGAAGCCCGTAGAGAGCAACGTCTGTATTACTACAATGGAATTGTCAACCTTTGAATTTAAGGTAATTTTATGGAATATTGAGGTGATGGCTTGGAATTGGCTTTTGGTTTTGGCATAATTTTGCAGAATTTAAATTGTATGATCATCATAACTATAATAAACAGGCCTTCTCTTTTGCTTATTGTGATCGTACCAAATTAAACAAAATATTGGTATGTATCAGAAAAAGAACAGAACAAAAGAATACAATGAAGGTTTATATAAAATAGGTTGAATCATGCAGCTTTTCAAAAAGTGTGCGCATTCTTTCAAATCTATTTAAATCACAGATTACAAGAACATGACTCCTTTTAAATTGACATTTGCAAAGAGCAAGAAGGAAGGTCTAACAGTACAGCACTCATTCTAAATAATTATACATTTTCAGCCGACTTTTGTTGGAATAGAAACACGACTCTTCTTTTAATAAATAACTATAAAATGTTAGTGTCCCAGTTCAGGAAACCAAAAATTAAAAGAAAAGAGGTCTTTGGAACATAATAAAAGAAGCTTTTAAAGTTCAAAAACATGAAGTAACGGAAGATATTCTAGACCGGAAATGGAGAAACTTAAAAAAAACTTACACTAACATAAAAGACAACATTAAGTCTTAAGGAAGGGTTAGAGTTTCGTGGGAGTATTTTGACCTCTTTGTAGAAATTTACCACGAAGATAAAGCTGTTAATATACCCAAAACGTTGTCTTCTATGAGAGTGGATAGCCCTCATAGGCTTCTTGTGCAACCAACAAAAGTGCAAGTTAGCGAAGCAACTTCTTGGATGGTGGCTTCAAACATGTCAACTGCTGCTCCCTCAAATAATTTAACCGTTGTACCAAGTAAATCTGCCGCAAGTAGTAAGCATCCATCAGAACGAGCAAAGAAAATGAGCGCGTTATACAAATTTAGGAAACATCAAAAAGAGCTTGATGAAGTGAGGGTTGAAGAACTAAAACGTATTCGCCTAGCTTTTGAGGAAAGTAATTTAATACAGCGGGAAAGAAATTCCATATTAAAACAAATGTTGGAAAAAAATAAATAAATAAATTTAATTATTACGTAATAGATGAACAATATTATTTCTTTTTTGTAACCCATCCCTTCTATTTTCTAAATATATGTCATTTTCAATATTTTCATCTTTCTCGGCTTCTTCATCAAAATCAACTTCATCTCCATGTAGAAGTATAAAGTTATGTAAAACGCAGGCAGCAACAATAATTTGTACACCAAATTCTGGATCTGCAATATCTAAATATTTCAGCCTTCGGAACTTGCCTTTCAATAGTCCAAATGTTCGCTCAATTACGGATCGTATAGAAGACAATTTTGTGTTGTAACGAAGTTCATCTTCATTCAGATGGCCATTATCACGAAATAGCGTTAATAAATTCTCCAACAATGGATACGCAGAATCTCCTATTAGATGAAAGTCTTGTGGAATCAGTGGATTGTTTTCATTAACTATTTTAGCATAAATAGGGCTTATCCGTAAAACACGTGCATCATGACATCTACCTGGCACACCCACATAAATATCGATAAACAATCACAAAATTCCTAAATCAATGAAAATAGAATTGAAAACAATGAAATTTTATGAAATTTTTATACCTTGTAAGATAATTGAATGTATTTGTTTTCTATTGTAATAATCATGTGCATTATTAAGAGGTTGCTTAATGGGAATGTGACACTCGTCAATTACGCCTAACTCTCGGAAAACCACGTGAACGTTCATGAAAGATCTGCAATTGCAAATTATCAACACTTAAGAAAATAATTTCTTAGGTAAATAAAAACCCGTATTGCATCCTGATGATTTTCTGGCCATCTAATATATTGGTCTATTAGAGCCACCAATGCACCAACAGTTTTTTTAAAATGTTCATGACCTAAACTTCTACTAATACCAAACCGATCTCCTGCAGCTAAAAATGATTCAAGCTTTGCTAAAATCCATATGGTGAATAAATGGTGTCTTTTCTAAAGGTATCCTTATTCGATTGAAAATACCATTATTTCCAATGACAATGATTAGATCCTACAAAGTAACATTACATACATAATGGTGTACTAATAATAAATAATTTATACCTGAAAGCATTCTCTAGACATTCTAAAATGTTCAACAAATAGATCACCCATATACTGCGGAATTGTTTCCTCATAATAATTGGAATTTCTCGGAATATCATTCCTCTCTCTTGCATTCTCTATTATATTTAATGGTTCTGCTAATTCAACTACAGCATTCATCACTCCGTTGTATACAATAGGCTCTTGCAGTTCCTCTACAGCAATAGCTTGCAAATCCATAATTCTAATGTAACAATTATTGCTACAAAAAATTATACAATTTAAGGTAAACTGACAGCATACCTAAACAATAATAAATTAATTGAAACACTATTTTGTCCTATGAAGATTATTATAAAATTGTAATAAATTCTGCGACGGACTCATAACATCTTGTGGAAGCTGTCCTGTCACGTACAGCAAAACATCAACTTATAAATAATATTTCAATTTTCATAGGGACCGTTGCAGACATAACAATTTTTATAATAATTAATTAAAAATTACACTACGTACATAACCTCTAAGTCAGCTCTAAATGAAAAATTGCCGCCACATCCGCCATTAAATTCAACACGTTCCAGAAAAGTAGCGTATAAGAATTCGCTCCAAAATACGGCCGACCGTTCCGGAAGTAGCGGAAAAGTAGCGCTTCTTTTGTAAGAAATATCGGTAACTGTTCCACAACAGTTGGTTCTTACGAATGCAGCCAATATTACCCAAATCGCGCTCTTTCTTATTCCTGAACGGGCCCCAGTTCAAAAAATCAGAAACGTGTTGCAAGATTGCAAACGTACCGCTGCCCAGACGTTCGGGTATTTTCGGTTAGCAAGTGTTAGCAAGTTAGCAATCTTGTACATTGTATTGGAAGACTGTTGACAAACTCATTGCCTGCTTTCCCAGAGACATTTTTTTTATTTTGTTGTGTTAGGATATGTATATTAATGGGTCATTGACCTGCAGCTGAACTAAGCTCAAACAAGCATTTTATACATATTCTTA
The DNA here is from genome assembly GCA_036172665.1 of Prosopocoilus inquinatus. Classification (NCBI taxonomy): domain Eukaryota; kingdom Metazoa; phylum Arthropoda; class Insecta; order Coleoptera; family Lucanidae; genus Prosopocoilus; species Prosopocoilus inquinatus. Next base: position 40,587,253 of record CM069870.1, on the reverse strand, counting down.
ATAACAAATATATTAACTAATTACGTACAATAAGCACAACTAAAATAATTTTATTGAAGCTTTTCATCCGAAGTTTTAGTGATTAGCAAAAGTTTACACAACAACTCTCTGTGAGGCGAGTATTTTCAGTTTGTTTGGCGTAACGCCTGCATTTTTAGAGTCCAATAGACTCCGTTTCAAATTTCGCGCCAGCTTTAGGACCGCCCACTTTCCTAATCTTTTATGCATTTTATTACTTATTTATTGACGAATGTGATAAAATACTGGCTCTAAGTATTGATAAGTTATAATGTAGAGTATTAACTTGGTAGGTAATTAATACTCTCATTTGTATTTTTAAAATACCCTAATAGGAGTAGAATAATAGATTAACCTGCTCCAAGATCGGAATAATAATGAGACCGGTAGTAGTTATCATAACATTTTTATTTTGTCTTTATTTTTAATGATTTATAAATATTTTTTCTTTTACGAAAATTTGTGAAATGAAATGAAATGAAATTTCGTACAGAGTCGACTTCAATCATGAATACTTTTTGGATTTTGAGAATTATGTATATTTTCTGTACTCTACATTTTCACCACTCGATCAAGATTTCTTTTCTTTTATTAAGCTCGATTCGATATTATTATATGTAAAAGAAATTTAGTTTCTATTGCAGACTTGAATTGTTGAAAAAGAAATCGTCTAATTTTGCATATTGTTACAGCCGTGACGCGCAAACAAATCTATTTTAGCATTAGTCACGCCACCTTGCATCACAGAACGTTACCGAAGCTAGGCGGTCATTCTAGTAATTTCGAGCAAAAGAGAGCTCTGCTGTCTAAGCCGTACTAAGGCACTCGATCTCAGTCTAAGGACACAGTTACTGCCATCATATGTTTTTGACACGCGACAGTGGGTATTTGACCTTGAATGAGTGAGTTATCAAAAGTGACAAACTGGAACATTTTATGTAAATCAAGACGAAAAATGAGGCAGATTACTTTAAATTTCCATTTTATTGAGACAAAATATAAATTTATCATAATTCCAAGCGTTTACAATAGGAATATGACATAATTAATTAACGATAAACTGTAAGTTTTTAATCTGCTATTATGAAAAACTAGAGATGGGCCAGGGAATGAACCCGGTGCATTGAAAGCATCCAAATGGGTGCATTCACCAGGGTGCAGACATGAGTGTATCGGGTGCATTCAAAAATTTAAATTTCCCTCGCAAATCGAACGAGAAATAATCTTTTCTTGATGTTATTTAATTGTTTGCAGGTGGTTTACAGGTTTAATGTTTCATAGTGTCCGGTGAATAGCTGAACAGTAAACTTTAAAGTTTAACCGGAAGCTTTGTAGCTTAAAATCTGAACAAAATGACTAAGTTTTTAAAATTGACGTTACAAAATAATTGCCTAGTGATAGTCCGTACAAAATATCGAGTATTTGATGTCATTTTGAAGAATTTTTTGTGACTTATGTAAATGTAGACAACCGGGCAAAGCATCCAATGCACCGGGTACATTGTGGGTGCATTCCGTGATTCTACCGGTGCAAACGATTGCATCGGGTGGAATCCCATCTCTATGAAAAACTGGAAGTTCCACCTAAAAAGCATCTGTTTTGGCCAAGTATTACCTACAGTTCTTTAGACTTCATACTGAACCTCGTTTTTATTCTTGTTGGTTTTTAGAACCTGCTAAATCTAATTCTTTTTCAAGTTCCATTATCCACAGCCTAATAGTCACATGTAGGACGCGATGGAAAATTACAATCAGTCCACAGTTTTTTTACTTTCAATATTAACAGATAAATTATTGAAACTTCTATTCATACAGTTAACTATTTAGAAATTTATGCATTGAAATAAGTTTTAAGTGAATTTAATATATATTATATTAATTAATTATAATATAAAGTATATTCACGTCAAACTCATGTATTTTTTGTTTGTTATTTTTTCATTTATTGTGCCATATTCGCACTACTAACGCTTAGATTTATTATAAACTGTTACGGTTTGACTGTCTTCAATATCCAATACGGATTAATAATATTATTTAACGTCACAATTTATTTTATAACTTTTAATTACAATTCAGAAGTCTCATATTAACAAAACTCAACTGTCTGTTGTTTTTCAAACCCAAAACCTACTCAATCATAACACTTCCTCCACCTTCAGGTTTCAACTGCCCGGTGAGAACCGTACTGGAGGGTGTCTAATTCTCGTTGAACGTCTCGGTCCTGATTCACGTTCTCGTTTGCTGGCCCACTGGAACTTTCATTCATCACAGGTGTCTTGATTATTAGAAAATCATCCACTGTTTTGATTTCTGATTTGCGTAAAATTCCGCATTTACGCATTTGATTCTGGTGTCGCCGCCAAATTCTATAGTTGCCGACATCCATCTCGTACATAATGCGACCCAGCTTGCGTACAACTTTGCCAACGATCCAAGGCGCTCCGTGGGGCCGGAACGTTTTTGTGAGAACTGAGTCACCAATTTCGAATTTTGAGGTATATTGGATGTTTTCTGACGAAATGTGGCGAGTCGGTAGCATTACTACCAGTTGCGTTCTAGGTTTCCGTCCATAAAGTAATTCGGCTGGTGATTTTCCTGAATCAGGGTTAGGGGTTAGGGTTAGGGGCGATAAGTAAACAAAAATTCATCTAGAGCATGCATTTTGCTCTTTTCTCCCTCCCAACAAATTTTTAACATCGCCTTTTTAAATGTGCGTACCAGCCGTTCGGCTTCACCATTTGAGGCAGGGTGGATGGGAGCACTTGTCAAATGCTCAATCCCACGTGCAATACAAAACTCTTGGAAATTTTGCGATGTAAATTGACTGCCGTTGTCTGATACAATTACTTCTGGAAGTCCTTCAATGATAAACATTTTGCTGAGTGCGGTTATCGTCGCTTCTGTTGTCGTTGTGTTCATTGCATAGGGAAATTTTGAGTAGGCATCCACTGCAATTAACCACTGCTTATCCATGAATGGTCCTGCAAAGTCGATATGTATCCGTTCCCAAGGTCGTTCTGCTTTCGGCCATGACTGATATTCGCATGCTGGACTTGTTTGATTAGCACAACACGAGTCGCAAGTTTTCGTGATTTCTTCAATGTCCTTATTTACTCGAGGCCACCAGCAATAACGCCTTGCTAACTGCTTCATTCTTTCGATGCCAAAGTGCCCATGATGAAGTACTCTGAGCACATTTTTCTTAATTGATGGGGGTACAACAACTCTCGTTGTATTGGTCTGCCATACCAAAACACCATTGTGTACTGTCAAATTCATTCGTCGCTCGAAGTACGGTTTTATGGCTTCATTTTTAGTCGAAAATTTCTCTGGCCAACCATTTTCTACGAATCGTTTCACGTCTTTTAGGATGACATCTTTAGCCGTTTCCTTAGCTACCAGTGTTGCATCGATTGGAAAATAGAGTAGTCCTCTTCATTTTCTTCAGTAACTTATAACAAAATTGTATGACATCAACAAAATTGCCCATCTCTGTATGCGTTGAACAGACAAGATTGGTAGTTTTCTATCAGGTGCAAAAATTGTGACCAACGGTTTATGATCTGTTTGTAATTCGAAAGGCCGTGAGAGTCCGTATAAAAATTGGTGAAACTTTTTAACACCAAAAATGATCGATAGTGCTTCTTTTTCAATTTGGGAGTACTTCTGTTCGTGAGAGTTCATCGTTTTCGATGCAAATGCTATTGGTTTCTCTGACCCATCTGGAAAACGGTGTGATAACACTGCACCAATATCATAACTTGAGGCATCCGTTGCCAGTATGATTGGTACTTCTGGATTAAAATGCACTAGTTGCGCTGTTTCGACTATGCTGTTTTTTAATGCCACGAATGCAATTTGTTGATTTTGTCCCCAGATGAAAAGCGTGTCCTTTTTTCGTGGAACATTTAAAGGGGCTGCAAGCTGTGAAAAGTTGGGAATGTATTTGATATAATAGTTGACTTTTCCCAGAAAAGATTGCAGCTGCAGAAAGTTCTGGGGTCTGAGTAGTTCACGAACTGCCTTAATTCCTGAATCTGACGGTCGAAGTCCATCTTTAGAAATTACATTTCCCAGGTATTCAACTTGATTCTTGAAAAATTCGCATTTTTGACGATTGCACCGTAGTTCGTTCTGTTTCAATCGATGGAACAATTCCTCCAATGTTCGCAAGTGTTGTTCATAATTTTCACCTGTGATAATGATGTCGTCAAGGTAATTTGCGCAACCATCGAGACCAGTAATAATTTGTTCTATAAATCGTTGAAAAATTGCCGGAGCGCTAGCAATACCAAATGCCAGTCGCTGATACTGGAATAGTCCATACTGAGTAGTGATAACAGCCAACTGCTTTGATGCTTCGTCTAGTTCAATTTGCAGGTATGCATCTGATAAGTCAAACTTGGAAAATCTTTTTCCATTTTGCAGTTTCTGGAAAAGCTCTTCTGGTCTTGGTAATGGATATTGTTTAATATCCAACTGTGTGTTTATCGTCACTTTGAAGTCACCGCATATTCGCACTGAGCCGTTTGGTTTGACAACCACCACGATTGGTGCTGCCCACTGGCTTATTTGTATAGGTTGTATAATGCCATTTGCCACTAAGCGATCAATTTCAAGCTTGGCCGCCTCTTTTTGTGCGAATGGAACAGGACGCGGTTTGTGTATTCGAGGAACTGCTCCTTCTTTTAGGTACAAGTGAGCTTTGAAAGTTTTACATGTTCCCAAACCTTCTGCAAAAAAGTTTAGATATCGGTTGCAAATTTCTTCTATTCATCCTTGTCTCTGGGGTCAAAACCGGTTCAATTATATTTACAATTCCCATTGGCGCTTCGTTTTCGTGAGAAATTTTTAATCCAAAAGCGTTAAACCACGTTGCACCGAAAAGGTTTGCTCCATTTGGTGAGTCTGCAACCAATAATCGCAAATTTCGAACCATATTATTCAACTTGACCTGAACCATGGTCCATCCTTTCAAAGGAACATCCATCTTTCCGTAGCTCTGAAGTTGTGCACTTGGCTTATTTAGTTTCAGTGATCCGATTGCTTATTCTTATCCTTCGAGTCCTACGATGCCGCTTGAAGCACCAGTGTCCAACAGGAAGTTCATTTGTTTCTCATTGACCGTAATATTCACTAAAAATCTATTGTGCTCGTTTTCTATATTCATCACATGTACTGTTTCTGAAGAGCTTTCCTTCTTGTGAGTTTGGTTCACCACTGTATTCCGTCCTTTTCGGTTGTCCCAATGACTGTCCTTTTTCTGTATTTGGACTCCACTGTTTTGTCTTGTCATACTGTCACGAAGACTCTTTCGGGACAGCTGTATATATTTGTTAACAGGTCACTTAGCTGAGCTATGGATAATTGGAAAATTGCGGGGACAGAGTCGAGGTGGCACCGTCCAAGGAAGGTGGGCTCGGCAAGGCGACTCTATAGCGGTGCTCAATAAAGCCTAAAAGTTGTTGTCTGAAGAGGACCTTCCTGTTTCGAGATAAGACCGGGACGAGGTAAGAAACCCATTTGTCTATCGGGTAAACTACCCCCCCCCCCCTAGTGCCTTTAGCCCATACCTGAGCGGCACCTTCTACCCAGAGCTACGTTACCCCAACGACTACCTTTAGTAAGCGCGCACAGAGAGTGTGACAGTGGTGGAGGCGCCTTTTTGCTCGATATTTTGGGCTAAAGACACGTTAAATGCAAATAGTGTTATGTAAGCTGAGAGCTTGGGACGCAGTCGCAAAAGTATTATTAAGGTATTTTACCTAACAGGAGAAAAACTATGAAGGTAATCGATTATAATAAACCTCGGCCAATTTATTAAAATTATGCGTTCCCTGTGATAATTGATGGGAATAAGTAAAAAAATATTTCAGCAAATATAAAAAAGAATAATTAATTAATAGCTAATAATTCACACGTGGGCATAATTGGATATCGCCGGTTGATACACATTTAACGCGAACAAATGCGCTCTTGTGCAACGTAGCATTCTACGAATGAAGTTTAAATAAATGTATAATAATTATATCATTGGCAATAGTGGAATTGCCCTAAGAATTCGGCATAATTGCGACACATACATTATTTGTGTTCTGATTGTTTAATTTAATAATTCGCACAAAGGAATATGGAATCACATATTTTAAATTTAACTTTATTGAATAAGTTTAAGGGAATTAATTAATTAATGTATGTAAAATAAAAATAATAACCAAATAAACGTACATTAAAAGTTAACATAAATGGCTGAGGGACCGCGAACACGATTAAGAAGCAAAGAAGAAAATAAATCGGAAAACATTAATGAAGCCAAAGGAAGGCGGGATCTTTACATAAATCTCGATAAAAAAAAAAACATACTTTCCTACCGCGAGATGCACCTTGACACCACGGTCTCCAACGACAAAGGTATTACATTTGGAGGAGACATTAATCAGCGAAGAGGAAGAGCCTACAATTTTGGAAATTTAGACGAAACAGTTGTTACAAACCAGAAACAAATTTCGGATTTAAAGCAAACGCCAAGACTTCCTCGAAAGCAAATCCAAGTCGAGAATCAAGAGAAACAAAAAATCGAATCTCTTGAACAAGAGAAAATAAAGGATTCAGGAAAACAAATAAAATACCAATCCCTCCAGAATTACCGGAAATCAGCAAACCGGATACAAGAAAGCAGAATCGCAAAAATGTTTGTGATTCCATAAAATTCCAGCAAAAACAAATTCTACCTGCACCGGTTCCCGTTCAACAAAACAAAATGTTTAATCAAACAGGGGCTGTACCTAAACGATGTAGATTGATAAATCGAGACGAAGAATTGAGTATTGTCACAGAAAGCTACGGAAGAAAATCGGACTACATCCGGAATAGTAGATACCTAGAAGACACAACGGCGAATAAAACTATCAGTATGTTTTTCCAAACTAGAAAAGCAATACCGCCAAAATTTTCAAAACCACCAAGTTTCAATCCAAGTGTAGATGACCTAATACAGTTTGTGAAAGAATATAAAATGGCAGCTAGGATGAACGGTTGGGATGAGATGGATGGTTGGGATGTCTATCAAATTCACTGTAAGGAAGTGCTTACATTTGGTTTGAAAACCTAATGAAGAAAAATCCTAATGCCGAGTGGGAGTGGACAATTCAGCAATTAAAAAATAAATTTTTAGGTCCTAATTTTGAACTTAGGTTACAGGAGAAATTCATACGTAAGAAACAAAAAGTAGACGATACCCTTACGGAATATTTTTATTCGTTTCTGGAAATAGCCGACGATTGTAACCCACAAATGTCGGAGAAAGAAATCCTGCAAAGGCTAATATCAGAATTACTACCGTATTACAGACACATGGTGTGTATAAAGAGTCCGAATAGTTTGAAGGAATTAGAATGCTTCGTGGACACAATTGAAGAGACCGAAAAAGAAGGTAAATCGGTATTGTATCAAAGTACCCAAAAAGTTCAAGAAAAAGTGAATGTCGAAGATATTCGTCAAGGGGCGACAACATACGACCGAAGGGAAACGGAGAATTTAATAAATTTGTTGGTCGATAAACTTCAATTAAATGGGAGAAACCAAGAAATACCTAAAGGAAGAACTGTAATACCGAGCCACCATTTTAATAAAAATTTTCATCATAAAAACTATTTTCAAAAACAAAGTCAACACTTCAGAGATCATCTAAAAAAGGAGCAAATTGATGGTCGTGTACCTAAGGCGTCCACTTGCCAAGTCTGTGGGTACATGGGACACCCGGCTATAAATTGTAAACGGAGGAACCTCAGTTATAATAACACTTCAATTAACCCTTATGGAAACAATAGAAGAGGAATGGACATACAAATTTGTCAATGGTGCAACTCAAACGGCCACGAGGCGTCAAATTGCAGAAAATTAGAATATAAATTAAAAAATCGTGGAAATGTATTCACAAATCAGGTACAGAACAAGATTTATAAAAAGAACAACGAAAAAGAAACAACCGCACATTTAAATAGTACCGGACAGGGCGGCAAGAGACCCTAAACTCTGTCCGAAATTTTTATAAAAGCGGGTCTCTACAAAATAAAGTAGCAACTCCTAAACCGACGAGTAACGAAAGTTTAAGCTTCAAATAATTGATACTGTTAGCTGTTATTTTGTGATATTCCATTTTACACGAATAAATTAAATAAAACACTATTTTAGTATATATCATTATATTTAACACAAGAATTGTGACTGCAGTTTCGGCATACAATGCCATTATCAAACTAAAATATTTTAACAAAACTTCAACTTAAAACTAGCGCTAAAACGGTAGAGGTGTAGTACTGAGAATTCTAATTTAATTTAAATTTAAACAGGGTTCAAAATTAAATTAGAATTCTCAGTACTACACCTCTACCGTTTTAGCGCTAGTTTTAAGTTGAAGTTTTGTTAAAATATATTAGTTTGATAATGGCATTGTATGCCGAAACTGCAGTCACAATTCTTGTGTTAAATATAGTGATATATACTAAAATAGTGTTTTATTTAATTTATTCGTTTAAGCTTCAATTGTAGTTCAATACCAATTTGCATGAAGAATACAAATATCCTGACAACAACAACTCATCTGGATGGTGAATTGATAGAAGTAATTCTGGATACGGGAGCCGCATTTAATATAATTGCAAAAAATATGGAGCGATTAGAGGATCCTCTAATTTTAAGCACAATTAATGAAAAAAAAGTTATTCCGTTAGGTATAATAAACACAAAAATAAATTTACATAATACAATTTTTCATATTAGAGCGTTAGTTGTAGATAATTTAACAGCGCCATTAATCCTCGGATGCCCTTTTCTTAGAGATCAAAGGGCTGAAATTAATTTTGCTAATCGATCAATGACTTTAAAAAATATTACTGCAGAAATCGATAATAAGAAGCAAATAAGGAGTCTGGAAAATACAGAGAAAATGAAAGTGCAAAGGAAACAAAGCATTGGACACGGATGGCTAAAAATACCAAAATAGAAAAAACATGATTTAACATTTGAAAATTTTGAAAAACAAAAACTTAATGCATTCACAAAGAAAATAAAAGTATCGCCGAGGGATTTATTTGATATGCCAAATACTTATAATCTAGCTCATTGTGTAGCCGAAGATTTGATGATGTCGAAAGGTATTGCCAAAGAATTTAAACTAAAATTTAACAATGTGGATCAACTTAAACAACAAAATCCGCAGGTGGGTAGATTAACCTTCCTTAAAAAAGGGGAAAGGCATATTATTAATTTAATTACAAAAAAACGTTCGCAGGACAAACCAACACTACCAAACGTTTTTAAAGCCCTTATTACTTTAAAACAACATTTGTTAAAAAAATAAACTGAAAAAAGTGGCGATGCCAAAGATAGCATGTGGTCTAGACGGACATAAATAGGAAGATGTAGAAAGGATGTTACAATACGTGTTTGAAGGAACGGACATTGATTTTGTAATTTGTATGGGAACACAAAGAAAAAAAGTGAAAGAAGAAGTAGGCAAATACAAAAAAAAACAAAAAAAGAAGAATTTTGGAACGAATTATCTAAACAGGAAATTATTGACGAAATTGTAAAAAATAAAATAATAAAAGTAAATAACTTGGAAGATGTTACAATTGAGAAAAGTAATAGTAAATACTGTAATATAAAATTTTCAGAAAACATAAATTATGAACAACCTATATTATTTTGTACTTTCATGCCCAGAGGTCATTTCCTCTTTAAAAATAAACTTGAATTAAGTGATAATTTTTCAAAATTGGGAGAGCTCAAATTATGTGTTTCTAGTTATGGAACAACTGCAAAAACGCTTCGGAAGAATACAGCTTTAGGTTACATCGCATTAGATCACAAAAACAAAATGAAAGAAATGTTAATTACAGAGGATAACTCTTTTGATGTTAACGTAACAGACGAAGAGCAAGCGGACAAATCATTTAATATAAATAAAAACCTTCCCAAAAAGGACATAAAAAATATTAAAAAGTTATTAGAGGAATATTCCAACATAATGGCTTGGAATAATAAATTGTTAGGAAAAACTAATCTGGCAGAGTACACCATCAATATTGGACAGAATCCACCAGTTAGATCACGTGCTTATCGTGTAAGTATCAAAGAGCGAGATATAATCAGACAGCAAGTGGAGGAAATGTTGGAATTGGGAATTATAAGACCGTCGGACAGTGAATTTGCATCGCCAGTGGTCCTAGTAAAAAAGCCAGACGGATCATTCAGATTTTGTATAGATTACCGGAAACTTAACGCCATCACTACGAAATCATCTTATCCATTACCCCTAATAAATGACATAGTAAATTTTTTGGGCGGAAATAAATATTTTTCAACGTTGGATCTAAATAGTGGATACTGGCAATGTCCAGTAGAAGAAGAGGATAGGCATAAAACAGCATTTATAACTAATGATAGTTTATATGAATTTAATAGGTTAAGTTTTGGACTCTGCAATGCTCCAAGTACGTTTCAAAGGTTAACCGATACAATATTCAAGGACCTGAAATGGAAAGAAGTGGCGGTGTACCTAGATGATGTTATAATGGTCAGTCGCACTATTGAAGAGCATTTAGGACATCTTAAAAAAGTTTTTTCGTGTATAAAAAAAGCCGGCCTCACCTTAAAACCATCTAAATGTCATTTTTTCATGGAAGAATTAAGGATTTTAGTATTTCAAATCTCCACAAAAGGCATTTTACCTGATGATTCAAAAGTCGAAGCTATAAGAAACTTTCCGGTACCAAAGAAGGTAAAGGACGTACAAAGCTTTCTGGGACTTTGTAATTTTTTTAGAAGATTCGTGGATAATTTTTCGAAGCTTGCCAACCCCTTATACAGTATAATAGGTGCTAATTCTAAATTTGAATGGAAAGAACAACAAGCAAAGGCTTTCGAAAATCTGAAAGAAAAATTGACAAGTGCCCCTGTACTAAGACACTATAATCCGAAAGCGGAAACTGAATTACGGATTGATGCAAGCCAATCAGGTCTTGGAGCAATTCTGGTACAACGAGATGAATCCACAAAAAAGTTTCATCCTATATCATTTATTTCGCGCACCCTCACAAAATACGAGAAAAATTATCCTATTACGGAATTAGAATGTTTGGCAGCAGTATGAGCTGTCGAATATTTTAGAACGTATCTGTAGGGACTGGAAAACTTCAATATAATTTCGGACCATCGTGCTTTATGCTGGTTACACACTTCAAAAACACCGGGAGGCCGACTTCTGAGATGGTCATTAAAACTTATGGAGTACTCATATAAAGTATTTCATAAGAAGGGAACGTCCAATAAAGATGCGGATGCATTGTCAAGATATCCCTGCGTTTTAGGCACAGATAAAGATGAGAAAATAGCACTCGACGTACCAACTTTTATCGCCAACTCAGAAGACTTAGAGCGTTGGCAGACGGAAGATCCGCGATTACAAGAAATACGGGCAGCAGTAGAAAACAGTGATTACGGAGGACCTGCGCTACAGAGAATGTCGAAAAATTTCGAAGCAGTAAAAAATGTTTTATATAAGAAAGATCCAGCATCTATTACTAATAATAAACTACTGGTAATACCTAGAACGCTGTAAGAAGAAATCCTGAACAACAACCACAGAGATCCCATAAGCGGTCATTTGGGATTAACGAGGACGTTAGACAAAATAAAAAAGAGATATTTTTGGGAAGGTATGAAGCAGAATATTACAAAATTCATAAGAGGTTGTCCAGAATGTCAGATCCGTAAAGGACCGACGAACCAAAAACCCGCAGGATTATTACAACCTATACATGTGAAAGAACCATTCTCAATGGTAGGAATTGACTTAGTAGGCCCATTTCCAAGAAGTTCGACAGGATCTAAATATATTGTTACGTTTCTAGGGTTTTAATTTATTTATTTAAACGAATAAAACACTCGATACAAACTTAACCGTAATTTAATAAAGCTTAAAAACTAATTTATTTGTAACAATTTATTTACACACTAAAATCTAACTTCGACGTTCGCTGTTCGAATTCGACTGACTGGTGAGTCAACCCGGGGCGATTTTATATCATTCGCCGCCGTCTAGAACTCTCTATGCGGGAAGATTCCAGTCTGTTCGATGTGACCCCGGTGTAGGCCCCGGTGGCGTGATGGCCGATGACGCACAACAGCGAGCCGACCTCCTGACGCCCTCAGCGTGACGCAGCACTGAGCGGCTCGCCACAATATAGTGGTAGCCACAGACTACGCTACAAGATGGGCGGAGGCAAAAGCCTTGCCGAGTGGAAAGTCTGAACCTGTTGCAAAATTTATTGTAGACCAGATAATTTGCCGTCATGGATCTCCGGAAAAAAATTTAAGCGACCGAGGAGCGGTTTTTATGTCAAAATTAGTTTCGGAAATTTTGAGGTTGTTAGGCACAGATAGTACATTTACAACAGCTTACAAACCGTCAACTAATGGGTTGACAGAAAGATTAAATAAAACAATAGTTGACATGCTAAGTAAGTATACATCTACCTCACAGAAAGATTGGGATGTTTACCTTCCGCACTGCATATTTGCTTACAACACAACGAGGCAAGAAGCAATTAAATGTAGCCCATTTTCATTGATATACGGTCGGGAACCCATACTTCCGAAGGATGCTGAGTTATGTCAACTAATGCTCACAAATTTCAGTCTCAGAAGTCAGCAAGTAATACAAGAACTACGACAAAATACTAAAAAGAACATCGAGACAAAGCAAGAAAAAGATAAGGAAACTTTCAACAAAAAACATCGACATGTAAGCTTCGCGGTAGGAGACAGGGTAAAACTAAGAAATTATGTAAGACAAGTTGGCAGATGCGACAAATTACTGCCGAAACATTTGGACCATTTATTATAACTGAAAAGAGAAACAATCTAAATTACGTAATTACAACGGGTACAGGAAAGAAGGCCAAGCAAGACGTAGTTCATGTGTCCAGGCTAGCACCTTTTTATGAACAATGGAACAATAAAGATTTGATGGAAAATCAACCAGAAAATCTCAATGAAAGTAAGACAAATGTAGATTGTATCAAACATGAGAACGACAATAAAAATAGAAAAACGAAGTATTTCCATAATAAAAATAATAATCAAAGTGAATCATCACGAAAGGACTCAATGCGTCGAGGTAAAAAAGTAAACAAATCGATGCAAACATCAAATCAAAAAGTTTCCTCATTAGAATATATGAAAGAAACTACAAATGAAAAAAGGAAAGTAGATGAACCTATTTCTGTTCAAATTAAAGGTCTAGAAAACAAATCCAATGTCTGTTACTTAAATTCGATTATTCAATGCCTTTTGAGCATAAGTCCAATAAAAAATTACTTTTTAGAAAAATCAACCGAACTTAGAAAGCAAAGATCAAATTTGACGTCTGCCTTTGTACGGCTTATAAGAGATTTAAGAGAGGAGCCAAAAAAATTAAGTGTAAGCTCCTTGGACATAAAAAAAGAATTGGAAAAAATAAACCCGTTGTTTAAATAAATAGTGAGAAAACCCCTCGACCACATTAATTCACTGAAAGCGAATACGTATTTCGGTAACGAAGTTACCATCTTCAGCGCTAAACTGATATTAAACTTTAAAACAACAAATAAACTAAACTAGACTAGCCGCACTCCCCCCCTCACTTTCTTTGTACCGTATTATGCATGCAAAGCAAACCGGGATTCTTCGAAAATCTAAAGGTCGAAGAGGCAAGAAGCGGTCGGCCCGGACTTCTCAAAATTCATTAATCTATTCCTATTTCTGTGAATCTCCAAGCTTTCGAAAGAATCTAGGTTTGTTTTGTTATTAATTTGTTTGATTAAATCTATTTTATTTACCGAATGATTGTTTTCAAGCATGTGTAAGGCAACACAGGATTTATCAAAGCGTTTGTATTTTAAATGAGCCAAGTGTTCTTTGAATCTAATTTTTAAGGATCTTTTTGTTTGCCCTACATAAATTTGATCACAATTTTTACAACTAATTTTATATATACCTGATTTATCCTCCGAATCTACTTTATCTTTTGGATTTCCCAGCAACGATTTTAAGCTGTTATTGTTGGTGTAAACTATTCTTAAACCTAATTTTTTAAAAATTGTATTCAACCCTTTAGTATATTGAGGATAAAACGGCATTTTTACAATTTTCTTATAATCTACCTCACCTATTTTGTCAGATTTTAGTGTGGTTATTTTATTAATCTCTAATTTTTGTTTTTGTTTTCTAATAATGTTATAGATTACATCGGGTTGGTAACCATTGTACGTGGCGATTTTAATAATTTCTTGAAGTTCTTTACTATAATTAACAGTTGATAAAGGGAATGTCAGCATCCTATGCACTAAGAAATTTAAGGCCGCTAATTTATATTGTTTGCAATGATTTGAATCCGCGGGAATGAATCTATTAACATTAGTAGATTTCCTATAAACGTTAAATTCTAATTTATTACTATTTCTAGTTACTAATGTGTCTAAAAAGGGTAGTTTATTGTTAGTTTCAATTTCATAGGTAAATTTGATGGTGGTGAATTTAGAGTTTAAACTTTTAAGGAATTCCTCTATTGAACATTTACTTTGGTCAAAAACACAAAATATATCATCGACGTATCTCACCCAGATTTTAGGGAAATAATCTAAAGAGGCTTTAAGTTCCGTTTCAAATACTAGCTAGTCTAGTTTAGTTTATTTGTTGTTTTAAAGTTTAATATCAGTTTAGCGCTGAAGATGGTAACTTCGTTACCGAAATACGTATTCGCTTTCAGTGAATTAATGTGGTCGAGGGGTTTTCTCACTATTTATTTGGATTACAGCCACAGATTTTGTGTTGCTTTGTGATTACCGTTGTTTAAAGGTGAACAATATCAAGATGCGCACGAATGTTTCATTTTGCAAGGAATTCACGACGAGACAAAAAATACACTATCATCAGATGAAACTTCAATAATAACAAATACACTCAGGTTCATATACATCATATTTACTCTGCTTAGAATGTGATAATAAAACTGCGGTAACAACTTCCTTTTGGGATCTTTTTCTTCCGGTTCTTTCTACTGCGGAAAGTACTCTTGAAGATTGTCTGGATAATTTTTTCAGTGAAGAAATATTAGACGAAGAAAATAAGCCAATATGTTGGAATTGCAGAAGAAAAACTAAATGTAGAAAATTTCTAAAACTTCAAACTTGGCCAAAATATTTCATAATTCATTTAAACAAATACGTGTGGTCAGGGCAAGAATTAAAAAAACTTTTAAAACATGTAAAATACCCAATTGAGGGATTAAATCTAAAAAAAATCTAGAAAATCCAAATACAGGTAATCCAATATACAAATTATGGGCTCTGGTAGAACATAAAGGCTTGGATAACAAAGGTCATTATGTCAGCTACATTAAATTTCCGCAGCAAAAGGAAACATGGGTTAATTGTAACGATAATGACGTTAGTTTTGAAGAAAGGAACGATATTAAAAGAACGCGTATTTACTTATTTATGAATTGCAAAATACGTAGCTAAATTCAAGTGTAAATATATTGAGAAACTACAGATAAAATCTGATAATGAAAATACATTTTAGAAATATTAGAAAATAATATATTTTTATGTTTTAGGTACTTCAGAAGATTATAGACGAGTAGCCCACAGAGTCTAGAACGATTAGTCTATGTTTGTTTATACGAGATTTACTAATTAATATTTATTTGTATTATAATTTTAGAATAATCCAGAAAATTACACGAGAGTAATATGTGGCCACATATTAGAATTATCACGGTAGTCTTAGTATACGGAAGAGGAATCCCGACGAACGCTGAACTGGAAAACGGATTTGAACTGCACTCGATGGAAAGATCTACTGGTAGATTCTATGAAAAAATTGGTAATTTATTTTTGACAGATACTTTTTGGAATATCGTAACGTTTGTAGACTTAGACGTATTTGAAAGAAAGTTTATTCAAATTCAAAATCTTTTTGAAGATACAAAAAGATTATGTAATTATGAAATTTTTAAAAAGAGTGAGCTTTGCGGAAATTACATTAACTTCAACTTCAACAATTAACCGCATACAATGGGAAAAACAACTAATTCCTAATCTAATAGGACATAACATTGTAAAAAGAGGTTATTTTGATGCTATAGGGAAAATATCAAAAACACTTTTCGGTACATTAACAAATGAAGACGCAGAAAAATTTGAACAGGCAATACAAGAAGTTCAGGCAGATTAAAATAAGTTAACTAATATCCTTAAAAATCAAACATTAGTAGTAATGTCAACTTTAGATTCATTGAACAATACATTGGGGCACATTGATCGTAATGAAAAACTATTTTTTGGAAATTTTGAATCAATTAAACAAATTTTGAATAGTACTACAAAAGAGGTCGATTTCTTATATAAGATAGACAGAAGACTTAAAGATCACATGGTAATATTATCTGTTATAATTGATCAATATCAACTGGAAATAATAAATTTGATCAACATAATTATAGCTGCGAAGCAGGAGATTTTTCATCCATTATTTATCACTCCGTCAACGATTCTAGAAAAATTGAAATCTATCTCTGGTCTCATACCTTCAGGACTTACATTTCCAATTGACATCTATAACACAAGCTCAGTAGAACCCTTACTAAAAGTTAGTTGTTTGGACATTTTTTTCAAAAATTCTAAATTATGTGGAGTTATTAAATTCCCTTTAGTACATATTAATTCGTTCACGCTATACAAAATGACACCGATTCCAATTAGGCTACACAAAAGTGTTTTTGTAGTAATAAATTGGAATTTTGCTTACTTAGCAGTAAACATTCAAAATTTTTTCATATGAGCACAGAAGAAAAAACAAAAACAATTTTAGTAGAAAACGATATTTATATTTCGCTTAAAGAAAAATTATTAGTAACAACATCTAAGACTTCTTGTGAAGTTCGCTTACTGACCCCTATAGCAATAATTCCAAATGTATGTGAGAGACATGTAATAAACATTAATCAAACAGAGTTCATTGAATCAGAAAAAACGAATTCATGGATTTTTGTAGCACCAATTTCAGAAATTCTAACCTTATCATGTACTTTTGAAAATGGTACAAATATTTTAAACAACATAAAGTTAAATGGTACAGGTAAACTTTGGTTAGCCAAACAATGTAAGGCATTTTCTGAGAATATAATATTAAATGTAGTTAAAACAAAACAATTTGAAATGAAATACCAGTTCAGCACATCATGGGATATTAAAGAAAATTTTAATGCAAATACTAGTCTAATTTCACCTTTGACAGATGATTTAAAACAACTAGATTAAAACAGCTTTAGAAGAAATAATGAATGATAAGAAAACTCTCGTAGATAAAAGTAAAACATTAAAGTCGGTTCTTAATGACATTAAACAATTGCAAGTAGAAACTCATGCCAAACCAAAAGAAACACGAGAATCGGTAACACTTTATTGTTTAGTAATTGTATTTCTCACAGGAATCGGGATATATGCGGGAAAAAAGTTAAAAAGCTTCAAATGTAACAGAAAAAATAGAGTACCTAAAAGAGAAACTATTGGTCTTAGAGAATATGAAGAGGGAACATTCATCTTACCAGATGGTAGAAAATGTACAGTAAACCTAAAGGAAGCTACTTCTCGCGAAAATCTGGATTGTTTGAACTGATCAGCAAACATCTAGATCATTCTGATTAGTCGTTATCTTTGGGTGAACAATCAAAAATAGTAGAGTATGCTAGCTTCAAAAAATAAAAATAAATATAAATTTCCTCTAGTTACCTAGGTATCCGATTTAAAATTTAGATGCTTATATTGTAAAGCAAAAACGAGAAGGTAAATATGTACTTAATGGGACTGGCCAACCTGTTACTTTGAGATTATTACATTCTCGTCTAAGCTAATTTTAATATAGTTTGTACTGAATTGAGCAACAAAATATAACTTTAAATTTAACTCATTGTAAAAAAGCCAAACTGATACTGCTTTTCCTTACGTGGAACATATGGATAAATCATTGATCTTCAACGTTTCTGGAGTTCGGAGAAGCCAACCGCCAGTGAATCTTTTCCTTCAATCAAATCTGCAACTTCAACTGTGGAACGTAAACCAAGGTCCCACCAAAATACTATCGTTTCGTCAAAGTGATCTAGAGCCGTCTCATCAGGCCAAGAAAGATATATGGAGGATAATAAATGTTATTTTTGCACCACCGAAGGAATAAAGGAAATGGATAATTGGCCTCATAGCGGATGCTATTAACAACGAACATCAAGAGAGAAGAGATCAAGCAAAAATATAAACAAAATGTTATGTAAAATTCCATGATAGGTTAAAGCTGTAGGATTTTTTTTGGCTGTAGAACATGTATGCATACTGCTGTGTCGAATTAGCTTCGTGACGATAACCTTGTAAGATAATATGCTCGGAGGGCATATTTCTCGGCGGGGGGAAATGTCACGAAGACTCTTTCGGGACAGCTGTATATAATTGTTAACGGGTCACTTTGCTGTGCTACGGGTAATTGGAAGATTGCGGGGACAGAGTCGAGGTGGCACCATCCAAGGAAAGTGGGCTCAGCAAGGTGACTCTACAGTGGTGCTCAATAAAGCCTAAAAGTGTTGTGGGGAGTTTTTGTCTGAAGAGGACCTTCCTGTTTCGAGATAAGACTGGGACGAGGTAAGAAACCCATTTGTCTATAGGGTAAACTACCCCTCTAGTGCCTTTAGCCCATACCTGAGCGGCACCTTCTACCCAGAGCTACGTTACCCCAACGGCTACCTTTAGTAAGAGCGCACAGAGCGTAACAAGTGCTCTTCAAGTGATTGCACTCATTTCGCTTATGCTTGATAAAGCACTCTGGACACGATTTGTAACGTTCAAATTGACTAGATTTTCCCGATAATAAACGATTTTGTTTGTCTACACGAGATAATGAGTTTGATTGTGGTCTGTTTCCTTTTCGATAACTGGCACTCATCTGATTAGCCTGCAAGAAGTCCAAGTTAAGTCCCGTTAGCGTTTGATTTGCTGCGTTCGTTGATTCAAAAAGTGCTGCAGATTTTTCCAGAATGATGTAATAAGGTTAGATGCAATGATCTGGTATGGGTTGGATGGAATGTAGAGTGAGAGGCATCGCGACGAACATTAGAGAGAGAGAAAACTAGCCTCGATCAGCTGGGTTAGGGCAAAACGTCAAAATTAGTTTGACAATGTCAAAACGTGAAAATATTCGTTGTCTGTGCGTTTAGTCTGTTAGTTTTCAAATTGGATTTTGTGGGATCGTTTTCTCGATTTTAAGTTATTTGAAGTGACTTATCAAGTTTTTGTTTATTATTTAATTAAAGTTCAGCATCCATTGATTCCGTTTCTAGTTTTCACGGGATGTTTTAAATTGGTTTTGAATGTCATTTTATTAGATTTTTAGTTTTATGTAAGTGACTATTTTACTCTACAAAGATAAGCAGGTTTCTTAAATATCTTTTATTATAATATTTCAATAATCGCGTTAATATAATGTAGAATACCTACTTGTTTCGCTGATGATTGCATAAATATGCGACAAAAAGATGTAAATCCACAGAGAGGGTAGACGCATTTTAAAATTACTTAAAATATTGAATATATTTCGTATTACACGCATGTGCAAATTGTAAAATTAGATTCGATAGTCTAATTTAAAATTGGAATATGAGCTATAAATTACGAAGTTCATTAATTTTTGACAATTCGCTATTCAACCACTTACTCGCCATGGCAACGGTGTTTGCAAACGCATTAAGCTTAGTTGAGATGCATTCCGAATATGCAAAATATTTACTGCAATTTGTTTTTGATTGGCTAGTTTTTTGCGTATCCGGTTGCATCTGAACTAAGCTTTCATTTGCCCCCAACCACGTGGTATCGGCCATTTCTGATCTTTGTTACTCTTACGGAATGCTTATATTATCTTTCTCTCTCTAATGTTAAAGCCGATGCAGTTCTATTCAAAATGCTGCTAGACTCCATCTAACCTTATTACATCATTGGTTAGATGGAGTTTAGCGTCATTTTTAACAGGACTGCATCGGCTTTAACATTAGAGAGAGAAAGATAATATGAGTATTCCCTAAGAGTAACAAAGATCAGAAATGGCCGATACCACGTGGTTTGGGGCAAATGAAAGCTTAGTTCAGATGCATCCGGATACGCAAAAAACTAGCCAATAAAAAACAAATTACAATAAATATTTTGCATATTCGGAATGCATCTCAACTAAGCTTAATGCGTTTGCAAACACCGTTGCCATGGCGAGTAAGTGGTTGAATAGCGAATTGTCAAAAATTAATGAACTTCGTAATTTATAAATTTTTTTTTTGTGCAAATCGTTTTTTATTGCAGTGAGAACCTCGAGCAGCCTCTGGACAGCTGTTTCAGCCCTGCTTGAGGCTTCTTCAGCAGAAACGTAGCTCGACATTCAATTTGTCTATCCTACTGCAATGTTAGGTCAAAAAGCGATAGTAAGATGTCGCTATTTTATATGTTCTTCGTAATTTATAGTTCATATTCCAATTTTAAATTAGACTGTCGAATCTAATTTTACAATTTACACATCTGTGTAATACGAAATATATTCAATATTTTAAGTAATTTTAAAATGCGTCTACCCTCTCTGTGGATGGATACATTTACATCTTTTATCGCATATTTATGCAATCATCAGCGAAACAAGTAGGTATTCTACATTTTATTAATGCGATTATTGAAATATTATAATAAAAAATATTTAAGAAATCTGCTTATCTTTTTAGAGTAAAATAGTCACTCACAAAAAACTAAAAATCTAATAAAATGACATTCAAAATCAATTTAAAACATTCCGTATAAACTAGAAGCGAAATCAATGGATTTTGAACTTTAATTAAATAATAAACAAAAACTTGATAAGTCACTTCAAATAAAACTAACAGACTAAACGCGCAGACAACATATGTTTCCACGTTTTGACATTGTCAAACTAATTTTGACGTTTTGCCCCAACCCAGCTGACGAGTCTAGTTTTCTCTCTAATGTTCGTCGCGATACCTCTCACTCTACATTCCATCCACCCCATACCAGATCATTGGGCACTCGACACAGGTACTGCCATCATATGGTTTTGACACTTGACAGTGGGTATTTGGGGTATTTGACCTTGAACAAGTGGGTTGTCAAAAATGACAAACTGAATACTTCATGTAAATCAGAACGCAAATCATTTTAATTTCTGTTTTATTACCGACAAGAATAAGTTTACAATAAACAAGGATTAAAAAAATGTTGTTGCAAATCGTTTTTGATTGCGATTTGAAAGTTGCCGTAGGCCAACCATTAGGGGTGGGTATAGGGGGCGCGATTGGTATCGTTAGATAGGCTCCTTCGGATCGAACAAATTATATTTTTGATCCGATGCATAGTTTTCAAGATATTGCGTTGTCTCAAGATAAAAACTCATCCTATATAGCTACACTATAGTTAAAATAGCGACATCTTACGATCGCTTTTTGACCTGACATTGCAGTAGGATAAACAAATTGAAGCGGATTTGCTCCTAATAAGTCCCCCATGCAAGGCGGCCATGGTTGCTGTCAAAGCATAGTGAAAGTTTTAAAAAATTTTGTTGCAAATCGTTTCTGATTGCAGTAAAAACCTCCTACTGCAATATCAGGTCAAAAAGCGATCGTAGGATGTCGTTGTTTTTTCTGTTCATCACTATTACATCGCAATTGCGAATAAATTGGACAAGTCGTTTTTAGTCTGCAGCACAGATCATAACTATAAAAGATGAGACAGTCAATGGGCGCGTTCAGCGGCTGAGTTGCTTACTCAGCGGTCGTTTGTGATTGGCTTTTACCTTAATGTGAGCCAATCACAAACTTTTGCTGAGTAACCAACTCAGCCGCTGAGCGTCCCTGAACGCGGCCAATGTTAAACAGGGAAAGCATAATAAAAGGCGCTATATATTGGTGCTCGGACGCAAAACTAAAAGAAAAGGCGCGCATTATGAAATCTTTTTTTCTGTGATTCTATTTTGAAGTAGCAAGGGTTTCGGGTTTTCACCACGTCACAAAGGTTTGTTCTGCCTTTCGTGACGCGGAGCAAACCAGAAGCCCTTACTACCATGAACTATGTCCACGGAAGCCTTCAAGTTAAATTCTATTTTGTTTTTATTTTGCATTATTTGTTGTTTGTACGACTGATGAAAATTACATCGTACTTTTTAGAAAGTGCTTATAAAATACGACGCGATATAAACTCGAGGGACAGAAATCATAAACACAACATGAAAAGTAATAATGTATTCAAAAGAAAAACACAAAATATAGTTATAACATTCATTATTTTAAGTTATTGAAAATGACAGTTGTGAACAACTTTAACTGCAATATAATTAAATGTGGAATTCGTAATCTTCCCCTTGCATTAGAAAATGAATTTTAATTAGTTAATCAAACACAGTTTTCTTTTCAATTTTCACTGTTTATTATTAATAACGTTTGATAATTGTTTCGACACACAGTGTCTTCATCAGATATACTAATGAACTGAGTTTCAGTGAACATTAAAAAAAAACTGTTTGATTAACTAATTAATGGGATATTAATTTTCACCAAGTAAAGGTCGAATCAATCCAATATAGGAAATGAATAATAATCTATTGCTATAAATACCTCAGTAGGTCCAGACTCAATAACAATAACAAATAGTATGCAAGAAAGTATATAGAGAACGTTCTGAAGAAACTATAAAGCGCTCTCTATATAAAACTGTGTACGACTAATGGCAGTTTGCCAAAGAGATTTAAACCCACGTTCAACTGGACCAGGTTCAAAGTGAAGAGAACGCCACCTTAAAGCTCCTTGGTACAACTGGCCTTAAAAGAAAAAAGAATTTCCAACCAATAATTTTCGTAACCGCCCCTTACTTACAAAACATTGGATCGCACAGTATTAAATATACATATCAGCATTTAAATAATTTACACATATATACATTAAAATATACAATCTATATACGCCGATATTTACAATGTTTATTATAATAAGTTATGCCATTTAAATGTATGGTATCAGTGGTATCAGATACACGTAAATCAGTACCATTCAAACGGTGGTTGAGTATTTTACACCAATGGTACAACATTGTACATATTGAAACATCAATAAATTGATCACGTACATTTGGATGCCTGATACACGGCAGCCAGTTAATATTCTCAGGTATTGCACAGAGAACATGCCGTTTAACTTGATCTTTAACTCCAATTTGAAAACATACAGTTGGCAATGTGTTACACATAACTTGCGTGATTGATTCAAAAACTTTCACAGGTAATGCTGTAGGGTAACATAAACATTTTCCATCTCCATACTCACGAACTGTAATCAATAAATGAGAATCGCCTACTTGTTGAGACAATAATTGGTCATTACAAAACGCACATTATTGAAAAACGTCTTTTTTCAATTTGAAGATAATATATCCAACCACATACATTGTTGTTTGAACTTGCAAATTCACTACATCACGAAATTGTTTACTCATATCTGGACATGCTAGTGGTGCGTACTTATGTGATCATCATCATTTCTTTGGCAAATGGAGTTGAAAAAGTCTAGACTGTTGTCTCCAGAAGATCTGTAGTATGATCATCCTCACAATTTCGCCCAACTGAAGAAACAGTTATCATACTATTAAGTAATAACGTTTTAAAACTGCTTTGGAAATGAAGAAGGAGTGGGGTTAATATTTCGCACGCCGTCCCTTCGTATACATCCAAAAAAAAATTCTAATGGGTCTTGGTTGAAATTACGGAGTACTAAATCCCGGAAACCATGTTGCTGTAATTTTCCCCAAATACTTCTAATTCCCTGGATCCTTGTAATCCAACTATCTAACGTTGGGGGACGTCGTCTCGCACCTTTTGCATCAACAAAATGCATATTCCTTAAAACTGAAATTGCTTTCTCCCAGAACGCAAAGTGTGCAGATCCATTGCGAAGAACACATCGTAGTACTTTGTCATGTCGAGTAGATAAGCTCGAACCTTTACGCTATCAAACAGCTTATCCAAAAACAGAAAGCAAGATGCCGTTTCTGTCGCAGCTGCTTCCACATATCCTGGATTACGTATGTCTTCAGGTCTTGCTGAAAAACAATACAAACAGTACAAAAGCAATGGATATAAAATGCTTGTAGATACAACGTTTAGATAGTAGATGCATCACACTCGCAAATTTGTGACTAAATACTTGCGTGCACATTCGCACTTTCATTTTCTTAATTTTGTTTTTTTACACATGAGCAGTTATTTTCGGTAACGAACGTAGTTCACCTTCTGAGACATCTGCCCTGTACACTTGAAGAACATAGTCCCACTTGACTGTTTTTACCTGTCCATCAGCATCAGTGTATATTAGATTTTTTTTCTAACATATGATTTCGTATAAGTTTTATAAGATGTGGTGGATCATACAGTGGTATAATTTCCTGATCGTCCACAAAAAATCCTAAAGACTTATACTCAGAACCTTTACGTAGAAATTCGGCTTGTGATTGTGCTTTTAAAGACTTTATGGCCGAAACATTTGAAGTACCTTGATCACATATTGTTCCTAGTACAGTAGTAAGCCCTGCAGCTTGTAGCTGTCTAATGTGTTCTTTTATCAAGATACTCAGTTGGTCTTTGTTTGTTTTACCTTGACAAAAGGTATAGCCAAGAACTTGTTTCCACTGCCTTTTTATTCCACGAGCCATGAAGACAAGTGCATGATCTGCAAATTTATTTGTAGTTCGATCATTTCCGAAATCTTCAAAACCCATAATTTTGTCATTGGAGCTGAAGTAATCAACATGAGGAGATAACTGCATCTCATCAAAAATAAGAAGACAGAAACGATCCTGGTAGTGTAATTTCTGCACAACTTTCGTTAGATATGTACACACTACATTGTTACTTCCTGCTGTCAAGTTTACTTGTCTAAGTAATCTAGCTAAAGTTTTACGAGAAGGTAAAATAAATATATGTTCCAATAACATATAAGCTTTTCCACTATGTTTGAATAGTGCCAGAGCCAACACTTTTTCTTGAAACTTGAACCTACGTCCCTTACACTTAATGTCTGCTAACCGTAATTGTGACTCAAAAAATCTTTGCACAGTAGGTGAGCAATGCGCAGTGAATTTTTCCATGTCACGAATATTATATTTTATAGCTAGTGATAGTCGTTTTTTAAATGATAGCTTTCGTCGGCTTACAGCATACATTTTCTTTTTCATTAGAGAAAGCTGATTATACAGAGTCCGTTTACGTGATGTTAATTGTACCTGACGAACCACTCCCAGTTGCTTTAATATGCCTTTGGAATGTTGCCCTGAATATATAGATGTATTAATATCAATATTAATATCAAGTATCGAACAATTATTATAGTCCTGAGTGGCTGTAGTATCAAGTATGAATGTCAATTCTTATGTCGCATCATTGAAATGATGTTTCAAACATTGTTTGTCAAACAAGAAATAAATTCTTGTTTACGTCTTTAACGTTTTATTGCAATCTGAAACAACAATTAGTTAAAAATGTTTAATTGTAGAGCCACTTAGGACTACAATAATTGTTGGACACATGTTACATAATATGTAACGGCTCCAAAGCAGTGCCTCGTAAGCATTACTAATGTAACAAACGAGAATAATGTGTAATAAATTTGCCAATAGATGGAGAATCAAAATATTTTAGAGAAACTTCTAGACTTGATTTTGTTAAAAATTAATTTACAATGTACTGACTGCGTTGGAGCCATCAATATCCTTTAAGATATTAGTTAATTCTAAGACTTTTACCTGTTGGTGTATGAATTATTTCATCAGCATCACTCATACCGACCGCCTGAACGTTCAAAGGAACACTTTCTGCAAATAAACATCAATTCATTTTTATTTTTCCTTCGTTAAATAGTAATCTATTCATATTTATATTTTATTTTTATGATTCTTATGTACCTGCTGATGTGCTGGCTTGCTGTGTGTCATGGGCATCAGCAGAAATTGACATCTTAGATGGCTGGTAATCTTGAGATGTCTTGTGACTCCAAGCTCTTGCCTCCGCAATTCCTAGATCAGTGTAATAGTCAAAAATTAATAACAAAATATTGCTCTGTTTCTTTGCTACAAACTTTTAATTCTTTGAAATAAGGTAGCTCATAGTTATATATCAACAGTATATGCTACAGATAAATTAACAATGAGCACTTTTTACAATTATTGAGTTATCTGTTCACATCACAAACAGGTTCTGGTAAATTTTTGAACAATACAGTTTGCTGTTATTACAAATTTTAAAGAAAGGTTTCCTAAACAATATTTTCACTGGACAGGAACATATTTCAATTAGAAATTTTATAATTATGGATTCCGCTTTGGTCACTAGAAAAACAAAAGAACAATACCAAAAGTATTACTCAGAATCTGAAGATAGTGAAACAGAAATAACATACCTACACAAAACAAAAATTATAAATAAATTTTCTGGAACCGAATCTAATTCTTTCAATGTTAACCTTTAACAATATGATTGCAATCCCACTAAGCATAGAATGTTACGTAGCATTTCTGAAACATTTTCAACACAACAACACAGCAATATTTTGAACAAAATGTTGATAGAATATTACAAATGGTATGTGGAATGTTATGAAACACCATTGTAATGTTACTACCTAACAGAATAATAACATTTATTGAAAATATCGAAATAACTTTACAGCATCGCATGAAACATTACATAATATTGTTGAAACATAATACTTTTATGATAAGTAAAGTTTTATTTAAATGTTATAATAACAACCCAAATTCAACGGTATTTCTCAATTTTTAATGCGCCTGTGCGTAATAATATGGCGTTCCAACTTTTGCTGCTCTTCTCTAGTTTCGACAATTTACTAGATTTAGGTACTTTCCGATTGCTACTGACAGTGCTGATTGTCGTTGCTGTTCTTAATTTGGGGACATGAAACATCATCTATTTAATGAACAGGTAAACAGTTTATGGACTAATGTAATACTTCTACTTTACGTATAAAATTGAATATATGTGACACCTTAAGTATACTATACATATGTATATAATATATATTATACATATATTTGGAAAATATCTTGTATTAACATACGCGCAATATGTCGCAGATTTAATTTATACTACCTCCTACCTCTTTCAAATGTTTCTTGTTAAAAACATAAAATGAAAAGGAGTAGGAACGTTAAATCATAGTTTTCTAAAGAAAAATAAAATATCTGATAATCGAAAAAATACAGGGTGTTTGAAAATTGCTAGTACAAAAAAAACTGTGGCATCTGGAAGTCCTAAGAAATCAAAAAAAAAACACTGGCAATTTAAACATCCGGTATATCTCGACTTCTTACACGTGACAAAAACTGATAGTGTTTTCTACTAACGTTCACTACTTGCACTGAGTGTATCTCCAACTCAACTTATTACGTGAGGTTAGAAGAAGATGGGAGATAGACTGAGTGCGCACTCAGTGCATTAGTGCATGTCAGTAGAAAACTCTATGAGTTAATTTTAAAATGTGGATATTAAGATTCAACTTTTTTTTTAAATATCTGCAAATTAGCATATTTGTTGGTGAAAGTGGTCAATGCCAAAAGAAATTTCAATACTGTTTTACCATACTATATTTAATTTTGTATTTTGACAGTTATTGCGAATATCACAGAACCTGTACTGTTCAATCTACGGTACGTACTTTTGTTTCCAAGGCTACTCGAGGTAGTTTTTTTATTGAAGGCTCGTTATAAGAAGTACACACTTAAAAATTACTCCTAATTAAAAAGTGACATTGCTTTAGGAAAAAAACCGCTGCAGTTAGGCTGCGCTTTGCGATAAATCCTCGAAAGTGATGCTACATTTTAAAGTTAGAATACAGAATGCAAAGAACACACGTGAAAAATATAGAGGTAAAATGTTTTATTTATTTTACGTATTTTTAAAAGAGATACATTTCAGATTTTCAGTCACATCATCTAAAATGTTTTTATGTTAATAAGGAAAAATTGTTGAAAAACTGATGAAGGCTAAGTAATACAATTTTTTTAATTGTTTTGACATTATAATGTATTTATATATCATTTTCTTCATTTATATTTACAGTATTTTGTAACCTCACCGAGAACAATTTTTAGCACGAGAAAATAATGGTGAAGGCATATAATTTTTTGAAACAAATTTATGATTAACAGCGATTACATAGATGTT
Organism: Prosopocoilus inquinatus; assembly: GCA_036172665.1. Classification (NCBI taxonomy): domain Eukaryota; kingdom Metazoa; phylum Arthropoda; class Insecta; order Coleoptera; family Lucanidae; genus Prosopocoilus; species Prosopocoilus inquinatus. Next base: position 40,558,877 of record CM069870.1, on the reverse strand, counting down.
TTGGACCAAACTCAACTTACCAAATAGACACAGCTGATTACGTTCTATTGTCCCCCGCCTGCAAGTACGCCTATTTCGCTCGTTCTGTATTTAATAAGCGGATTAGATTTAATAATTATTATGATCTCCACGGCTTGTATTTTTATATTTGGTGTTTCAATATATTATTTTGATTGTAAATACATACCACCGTTTCATTAATTGTATTAATAAACACTTTGCATAGTAAGATTCCTTCTGTGTTACAATTAGAAAATATAATCTATGTAGATACATTAATACTGGATATACTTCATCTTTGCATTTGGAATTTATTAAATCTATCTCTGTCTCACAAAATAAGAAAGATCTCCTTTGTAACTACTTATTATGAATACAGTTCATTACAATGGCACCCTTTGGAGAGCTGTTTCGGCCCTGTTTGGGGGCTCCTCAGCAGAGGGATCGTGAAGTAATCAAACATTTTAAAGTTTACAAGTGTTAAAGCAGCTTTATTGTAGTGGACGTTAGCATGTGTTGCATTGCTTCATATTGCTAAACTAAAAATTTGCACCAATAAGTACAGAATGAAGTAACATACAAAAAATATGTTAGGTAGTGATTGCTGCAGATTTTTAGTTTGTAAAATGATGCGATGCTAATGTGCGTTTTACTTCAAAGTTACATATTGTGTTTCAGTTCTCAGCTACAAACCCCTGACTTTTTAAATTTATTTACGGATCGATTCTAAATTTTTGTCAATTGTGCGCCCTTTTAAAACCAACATTTTCTGATTATAAAGCCGCAGTCAAAAACAAATTGCCAAAAATTAACATATTAGACTTTGTTTAATCACGAAAAGTTATAAAGAAATTTGGGAATTGGGGTTATTTCCTAATTTTAAACAACTTTTTTAAATAACTTTTCACAGATGTGTGTAGATGAGAAGTGAAATACAGTATGTTATCTTGTAATAGTAGTGCAATGTTTCTAAAGGAACGTCAATGACACATTCCTAAAGGAACGTTCATGAAACAAGTATAGGAAACACAATGATAATATTACGTTTAAATATTAATAAAACATTGCAATTTATGTTTATACAGCGTTAATAAAGAAACGTCAGATCAACATTTTTATTATAACGTTATTCTGCAACATCGCTTACTAGGACATAGAACTATCGGCATAACGTTACTTTCTACATTAAACACCTTTAACCGGAAACATTACGTCTGACTAAATAACGTTCATGTTTACATAACATTTTTTTGCTTAGTGAGATGTGATCTTGTCTGGTGAAAATGTTTAGAAAACCTTTCTGATTTTATCAGATACAATTAATACAGAGCTTTTGATGTTTTGCTAATAAGTATAAGCTCTGCAATAATTCAGTGTTCGATAAAAAGAGAAAAATTTAACAATATGATTTAGTAGTATGGAGTCCCTTACCGTGGACATTAACTGTTGGAACTGCACCATAATTCAGGTTACGTTTATTGGCACTAAAATGTTCCTCCATAAAATGCTGTTTACACACTCTTTTGTAATTATAAATGACTGTGAACGACATGCCCTCCAACTGTGAATTTTTTATAATATCTAACCACACTTGGAAACGTGCCTTCCCGGAGACAGGATGTGGAAATCGATAGCGAGGTGATGTTTTATCTGTACAGGGTGGATTAATTTCGATGTCTCTTATGGGCATCTCCGTAACTATAAGAGATAGAAAAAAAATAGTGGCCAAGTTTCGATCTCTTTTTTGGGGATTAAGTCAACAGCGTAAACAAAAATTGGCTATCTTCTTTTATTTTCAAGTTATGGTCAAAAATTGACATTTTCGACTTTTCGTTTTTCGGTCATATCTCGTTTATTTTTAGAGATATTAGAAAACTGTTTGATCATTATTAGGACACTTTTTGGAATACAATTCAGTGGTGTAGTTGCTTTTTTAATATTTACTTAAATTTTCGAGATATAACATAAAGTTATGTTTTTTTATATGGAAATCATAGTAGGCAATGTCTTCATTAAATAGAGATTTTTTTTCTGTTTTCAAAAATATATGCTTTGTTGGGTTTATTTCTTATAATTAAGAGGAAAAATGCCATTTTTGTTATTAGCCTTGCGTATCCTAGTCTCAGTAGGCTGGCTTCAGTGCAGTGCCAACATTTTTTTTAATTTTTATTAAATATTAACGAACATTCAAGCCTTTAGGTAGTTTTGGCCGCGTAAAGAATTTCATATTCACTTTATTTTACAAAATTCCATTTGAGAAATGTAGCACCCATCGCGACCGATCTGGCAAAAGCTTTTTTGTTTTTATTAAATATGAATGCATGCAAATTTAGTTTGATACATGTCCGATTTTGTTATATTTTACTATTTGTGTGTTTGTTTTTGTTTTTCGTTTTTTTAATAAAATATAACTCAAGAGAAACAAAAAAAAAGAAAGCTTAAATTAGTTCTAATTTAGTTATTATTACCTTTATGTTTATCCAAACAACTTGTATTTTAGTGTAAAATCATGTTATCTTTTCGCTTCTCTTGACAACTTGTTTATTTATATTTTTGACTCCTGGCGAAACTATGAAGCGATAGCGAAACGTAGAGTGTTCTTGCGATTTCACAGTGTCCGTTTTAAAGTTTAAAAACTATTTTCTCTCACATATTTCATCGAATAAGAGTCGACTTCAATTATATTTTTTATAGAAGTCGATTCTTGTCCGATGGAAATTGTATGAAAATTGTTTTCAATTTTAAAAAGATATTGTGAAAATTACAGGAACGTTTAACGTTTCTTTCTAACGAAGCTATAAACCGAAAGTGAAACGTTGAGTATTCGTACAATTTTGTCTGTTTAAAGATTGAAAACAATTTTTCTATAAATTGAATGATCATTTTCAATAGAAAGTTAGATAGGAACTCTTATCAGAACGGTCGCTTTAAAACTTTGAAAATATTTGAAAGCTCGTTAAAATTTAATAAAATAAAGAATCTGCTCCGTACTGAACCCAGCCTACTGAGACTAGGATATTTACGCAAAGATAATAATAAAAATTACAGTTTTTCCTATTAATTATAAGAAATAAACGCAACAAAGTATATATTTTTGAAAACAGAAAAAAAAATCTCTATTTAATGAGGGCATTGCCTACTATGATTTCTATTAAAAAAAATATAACTTTATCTTATAACTTGAAAATTTAAGTAAATATTAAAAAAAGCAACTACACCACTAAAATGTATTCCAAAAAGTGTCCTAATAATGATCAAACAGTTTTCTAATATTTCTAAAAATAAACGAGATATGACCGAAAAACGAAAAGTCGAAAATGTCAATTTTTTTACCATAACTTGAAAACAAAAGAAGAAGCCAATTTTTGACTTAATCTCCAAAAAAGAGACCGAGACTCGGCCACTAGTTTTTTTCTATCACTTATAGTTACGGAGATGTCCATAAGAGACATCGAAATTAATCCACCCTGTACAACCTGGCAGGCAACATTTTTTGTAACCCATAATGAGAAGTTTAGATTACTGAAATTATAATTACTACAGTATACTTCTACTTCAAATAAAAATTTAACACTTACCTTAACCACACCTTAACTCTTTCTACAAATTTTCACGGTAATTGTTTTTTAATAACGCTTTTAAACAATTATATATACACACTAAATAATAATATCTAATCTAAAGAATTACGAATAATACTAATAATATCGTAACTAAATTCATTAAGACGAACACGTGCAACCACCAAACACAACTCTGTAAACAAAGAATGAGTCATCACCATCCGCATTCCACGTCCTAACTCGATCAGCGAACTGAACATCAGCCGAACAGTTTAAATTCAAAAACGATTCAAATTAATTTTTCGCGGGTTGCTAGTAGCGCTTTGGTGCTCGGACGCTAAACTAAAATGAGGGTTTTTATTACTCCATTTCAGATACCACCCTGTGGTCTACAGTGGGAATGTCGAGCTACGTCTGTGCTGATGAAGCCCCAAAGCTGCAATCACTGCAATCAAAAACGATTTGTAACAAATTTTTTTAAAACTTTCATTAGCTTTGACAGCAAGCATGGCCGCCTTGCATGAGGGACTTATTAAGCCGGCAATACATGTTCCTATAATTTCACGTAAAAATTCATGTAAACATGTGTGTATAAATTCATGAATTATTATTCGCAATACACGTTTCAATAATATTAATAAAAAGATGTTCCGCTAAATAGTAATTTAGAATGTTAATGTTGGTGAAAATGGTAACTCATTAATGGTTCTAACTTCAAGTTATTTTCTTTGAATAGCTGGGAATGTTGGATTATGTTATCAAGGGTATCATCCAAACGGACAACAGTTGGTTATCAATGATTAAACTATCTTGAAGCTAAAATTATTTATAAATATATACCCACAGAACTAGCTGAAGTCGTTCTTCATTCATCTGAGTCAACAGCCAACAGCAACAATCAAAGTCACTAGAATTTACTAAAATTTCACGTCAAAAACCTTGAAAAATAGAACTTGCTCTATGTTGTCAATTTTACATGTATAAATTCATGTAATTCTTTTTTCTCGCTATACACGTTGAAAAATAGGTTTTGTCATAAATTACATGTAAATTTCATGCAATTTATGATTGTGAAAAATGACAATCTGAATACTTTATGTAAATCATAATGCAAATGTAACGTAAATCACTTTAAATTTCTATTTTATTAACACAACACTTAATTTTATAATAAATCTAAGCGTTAATAGTGCGAATGACACAAAAAATGGAAAAACAACCAAAAAGCATACGTGAGTTTGACGTGAGTATATTGGACTCTTTTCAGGTAAAATATTAATTCACTTAAAACCTCGAAATTATTTCAATACATAAATTTATAAATAGTTAACTGGAAATTTCATCATTTATTTGTTAATATTTAAAAAAAAACAGTGGACTGTAATTTTCCGCCGTGTCCTACATGTGACTATTAGCGTTGATTGAGATATTTACTGGAAGATGCCCAACCTCCTTGTATAAGTGCGTGCACCACATCCCCCTTACGTCCTACCGCCCTTGTCCGAAACTTATAACGCTGTACAGTAACGACCCCGGGCGTCAAGTAAATAAATTTCAAGCGTTGGGTTACAGCTCTATAGGTTTCACTCCAAAATAAGTTTGAGAAATATGGTTCGTCCATGTTTAAACGTCGGCGGTGGTCGGGGTACAAAAATCTGGCGTACGCGCACGTTTGTACGTGCGGTAGTTTAATAATTTTAAAAATCCTAACTGTAAATACCTACTTATTCTAAAATTTTAGTAATCGTAACATTTTCATCGAGAGATATTTTTATATTAGTGAAAGTGAATGATAGGGCTTATCTAAGCATAAGCAAAATAATAAAATTTAATATTTTTTTATAGAATTCATTTGCCGCAGACAAGCAGTTACAATAGCTTGGCAGGCAATTTTTTTATTAGTTCTTGTACGCACTAATTTTATTTTTAATTAAGCTGTTCACGTCAAACAAATAAAAGTAATGCTAGCTTACTATTAATTAGCTATTTAAATTATTTTTTTTTTAAATTACGTTCCACGCGATAAACATCGAGAATGAAATCAAACGAGAAACTTCAAATTTAATTCTGCACAGAATTTTTTTACCACCGACGCGATGACTAAACGCAAGTTGAAATATTCTTTCCTTGCGAAATCATACCAGAATCTTTGAGAGAAATTCCTTCTCTCAACGTAGTAATTCACATTACAGTGAAATTATAAACTTATAACTCTTATAAGCAAACACCCGAAGTTGTTTAAATTAATAAATAAATAAATATATATTTATTGGCTAGTTAAAAAAATTACTTTAAAAATTGTATACAGATATTCGTTAAAAAACATTTTCTAGAATATAAAAAAAAATTTACTTACTTTTAGTTTGATGATAGTATTCTAATTTTTCTATGAGGAATTTTCTTTTCTTTAAATTTTGTCTCCACTACCCATTTCATTCCGCGAAATAATTTTATTTTTATTAATAATTCTACTATTGTGTCTTTATGTTCTGGACACCTGTCGAGCCAAGTGTTGTATTTAATTTGCACTCTAACAGGCTGATTTTAATTTTTTTAGTGACATTGTATTGTTTTATAAATTTGGAAATTAACGTCAAATGTTTGCAGCAAAAAAGTAACGACTTCGGTAAAATTTTCAGTTGGCCGAACCAAATATTTAATTTCTGCTTCTTTTGTTCCGTAATCTCTATAAAATAAAAGTAATTCGTTTGAATTTAAAAATAATCTATCGTCCTTAACCATCTCTTGCTGGCAATTTACTTTTTTTAATAACTTGTAACATAGATATCCAGCCACATACGCGTTAGTACACGACTCTAATGTTACATTCCCGGAAACTGAATTGCATTGAATATCTTTTGTCTGAAATGTATTGTTTTCATCTTTTAAAATTTGAGATTTGGTGGCGAGTTGTTCTTCTGAGTTAGAAATATCACTAAAATTTTCTTGTGTTTCAGTAGAGTCGTGAACAATTTCATCTTCATTATTTGCACTTAAAATGTCGTTCTGTAGATTTAAAATATCGTCGTTATCAATTTTGGCAATTAGCTGATTCTACAGGCATTTGCAAACGAATGTGCATATTATGCTGCAAAGCAATGCGAAACTCTCTAACTGAAGGATAAGGATTATAGCCACCTCTATTCCTGATGACTGAAAACGCATTTTCAATAGGATCCTGGTTCAGTCTCGAAGTCAATAAGTATTTTTTCCCTTCGTCTTGTAATTTTTCCCACAATTTCAAAACTGCATTTATTGTCCTCTTAAATCCATCCACGCAATAGATATTTTTCCGTTCTTTCCCATTTTCAAAAAACTTAATATTTTCAAAGTAGGTTTGTGCCTGTATCAACGAGTTGCACGGTAATAATTTATACAGGGATAAAGCACATTTGTACGGATTTGAATCATTTACTGCTCTACTATTTAAACAGTCAAATACATTATTGATATCTTTTATAAACAATGCAGTGTCAACTGCAGTTTCGGACCGTAATTGACCTGTACTATAGCATGTTAAAATTGCCGTAGAAACAGAATTACTGAAAATTTGCGCAGCATACTTTACTCTCATTTTTTGAAATGTAGTGGGATTAATATGTTTATCAGTAATTTTAATCATGGATCGTGTGACGGTACTTGCACTATCTACTTTGTATGTGTTTACAACATCTAACCAGCAGATCTTCTTATTATTTACATATAGTTCTAATTTTTCGTTCATAAAATTATTTCTTAAATTTTTTAGAAGGTGAGGAGCATCGAAACAAATATCTCTTTCTTATTTATCTTTAGGGCAGGATTATCTCTTGTAGCTCCTAAATGTGCTATAGCATTTCTGTTATTTGCTCCTTGGTCACAAATAATAACTCGCGGATTTAATCCAATATCTTGCAATTTTTTGATTACTTCCACTATTAAAGTTGCTATTACATTTCCTTTTACTGGTCCGGAAGAAGCATAATAACAAACGGGTACTGTCCATTTATAAAGAAGTCCTCTTAAATAAAACACTAGTCCATGGCAAGCTAAATTTGAGTTTCGGCCCAACGTCGCAAAATCCTCAAACCCTTCGATAAAATCGTAATATTTATTGTAACTAAGGTCTTTTCCGAGTGAAATTTCGTCAAACATTACGACGCACATTCTTTCATCTGCTTTCATACTTATAATTTTAGTCCTTAATTTATTAATTAATGTTGTGTTGACCCTCGTTTTTAAATTATATATCTGAAAGAAAACTGACTTAGTTTTAACTTCATATTTAAGAAACGAAAGAAAAGTAAATACCTTAAGCCATGATTGGATTGTAGATATTCCAGGTAGTACAAAATGCAGAGTGTTAAGCAAAAATTTGTAATTACTCGGCGATTTGTAATATAAGGAGAGAGCCAAATGTTTTTCGCTTTTTGTCCACATTGTACGACTTTTATGAAAACACTGCATGTACACTAAAGTTTTCACCGCAGGTGATTTATTCTTTAATAAATTTGAAAGAATATTACGGGTGGAAGAGGACAGTGCTCGCTGTCTAAGTCTGATATTAGCAGCATTTTTTCTTTTAATATTTTTTCTTAGTTCAATAATCCTTTTCTTCAAGTGTCTTTTTCGAGGTGTATCGCAACTCTCAACTGGGGTGGACGTAGCAAAACGTTCGAGAATTATTCCTGAAGAACTGTCGCTGTCTTGTTTAAAAGGTGAAGGAGTTTTGTCGGTGGTGCCGGCAATAGATGTTTAGGATCTTTTAACAGGGCTATTTATCAGGGTTATTGTATCTGATGTGTCTGAATGAGTATCATCATTTTGTTGATATCTGCTGTATGTGCGCACGGATTCCGAATTAAAAACACTAATGGTTTCCGGTGACTTTTCCTGTGGATAGTCCGTATATGGCAACGATGTGGCTGAATTGAAACCTAAATAAAAAAATTTACGTACATACCTGTATGATAACCAAGCTGCGGACCGACGCCTTCCACTATAGTTTATGAATCACAGAATCGGCGTACGCTGCACTATTTTCATTGTAAAAGGACGCGCTCGTCTGATTTAATTAAATTAGGGGTAAATTAAATCAGACGAGCGCGTTCTTTTACAATGAAAATAGTACAGCGTACGCCGATTCTGTGATTCATAGACGACAGTGGAAGGCGCCGGTCCGCAGCTTGATGATAACCATCGGACCGATGCACAGTGGAACGATCTTCTGAGATCGGACATTCTGAGATTGGACATAGAATTTGCAGTAGGATATTTTTTTTTCAGTTTTTTCTTTGAAAATTGTGCAATATATTTTAATATAATACAAACATATTTATTTGATATTTAAAAAAAACAAACCAAAATAGAAACTACAAATATGATCCAGAATCTAGCTCGTCTCGCTGTGCAGTATAAACCAATTTAAAAAAAAATACTATTATTGTTTTCGTTACAAACATTTTAAAAAATAGGTTTTTTGACTTAAAATGGATAAGTTTTTAAATGAGACTCTGTTATTTATCGTTATATTTAATGGTTTTTTATTTTGACCTGCGAGCGGTCAACGGCCTTAGTTTTTTCCCTGAAACGGTAAATTAACAGTTATTTATCCACTCTCGGTTCCTTCGGAATGACCAAACAACTGAATTGAGGTACCCTTGTAAAAAGAAAATTATACAAACACGACCCTTCTTTCACTTGGCCGCACAAACAATGAGCACGTAAAATAAAGCGAAAAGAAACATTTCTATATATTTTTTTTTGTGAAGAAATCAAATCAATTTGTAATACATATGTAAAAAACAATTGTTCAATCTGCGTAACTGAAAATAAAAAAAAATACCCGGAGATATTTAATTTTGAAAACACAACACTAAAGCCATGTTCAGGTGTTTTGCGTTGGCGTTAAAATTCTACCCGATTCTATTGGGCCAATTTGAAAATATATAATTCATTTGATTAAATGAACCAAACAAATATCTATTCCGTAACGCGGCGATGAAAATTCGTCTAGAAATGAATCCAGCTTTATACAGAATCTGCATAAAAATTGCACAGGGCGTAAAATAACGAAATTGATGACTGAACAAGCGAGTATTTTGTTAAAGAAACGTTATATGATAGAACCTGACGCCAAAATAATAAAAAACATCATGGCCCGCTGCATGTTTTTAAAACAATTGTGAATGGTGTATAAGTGTGTATACCTCTACTACATGCCTGTACCTGTATAGTACCTATACACCAGTATATATATTGTATTCTAATGTTTTTAAAAATAAAAATCAGTTTTTTAAGTATTCGACTGCTAAATAAGTGTTTTGCAGACTCAAAACGGTCTCCAAAGTTACTATTTTGAAGAAAGAGCATGTATAAAAAATTCATTTAATTCTTGTATCGGCAGTAAATATTTATTTCATGTTAACCTTATAAAACAAGATATATCATCAATTTTCTATGGTAAGCATTGTAACTTTATTGTAATCAAAGCAAATATTTAATGAAGCGCTTATAGTTCTCAGTTCTCATTAAAAATTACTTGCCAGATCTATCATCGTTGATTGAGATATTTAAATAAACATTTCAATCAACATTAGCACGCTTATATTCGGTTATTGAACAATTACCAACTGTTGCTGCCGAATTTTTTTTACATCAATAATAATATTTCCTTCTGAATGGTGTAAAATTTTTGGCACTCATAACATAACAGTATCGCAATTCTCACTTGAGTTGAATTTTAAAGGCGTTGCGTTGTAATTTAAAAACTTTTTATCCGCCGAAAAATCTCTAAAGCTGGTTGGAGCAAAATGTTTCTCACAAATTAACTTATTTCTTAAAAATTCACTTAATGGCACTGTTTGTTTTATATATACATCAATAAGTTTTAAATTATCACAATTAATTAACCAACGTTTACACCGATCTTCATCTTTAACTGGAAATTTAAAAAAACGTCAAAGAAGAAGTTTTTCTGGAGTTTTTACAATCTCTGTATACACAACAATGACATGCAGTTGAAAAACTCATTGTCATATATCTCAATATATTACTTTCGAAATTGAAACTGTTTACGTGCTATTTATAACGGCGCGAAAAAATGTCTAAGTTTCACACCAATACATGCAGAACCGTGGATGGAGTATTCCCTCCACGTGCAAAACTGACGCTTTAGTTCACATTCTCGACTACAGAGTATGACATGCAGCGACCCTAGCGGCCAGAACTTTTGAGTGGTACGTTTAAAGCCATGCAGTTGGGCATCTTACAGTAAATATTTCAATCAACGCTATTAGCATTGTTTATATATTACTACAGTGACTTTATAGAGAACAGTGTGGCCATTCAGGGTCTCACTTTTGATTGGCTGCCAAGAATACGTCACCAAATCCGCCATTAGTTTGCTAATCTTCTATGTTTACGTATTGCGTATACGAATGTTTGTGTGTATTTTTTCGCTTTAAAGTATTATTTGTGTCGTGTTTTACATTTAAAAGAGACTGTTTAAAACCATAGCTAGTTTCGAGTTAATTCGGTAAGTAAGATTACTTATTTACACACATAATGTGTTAGGAAGTACATGTGTGAATCAACAGGTTCATTGTCCTGCAATTTACACGTTATATATTGTGAATTATCACGAATTATATTTAAGGAATTACAAAAACAAAATACACGATTGCAGAAAAAACTAATCTAGTAAGTACATTTTATGTTTATCTTATAGATATGCCGGGCTGTGCAGCAATCAACTGTACTAATTCGAGTGCTAAGGGATTTTTGATGAAGCATTTTCCTACTGATCCAAGCAGAAAAAAGGAATGGGTGATTCGTATGAAACGTGCTAATTTTGTACCTACAAAACATTCATGCATCTGCGAAGTTAGTAAATATTTATATGTATATAAATTTTATTTTCTAGAATAACAGTAATAAATATGTTGTAATATTGTTTTACAGGTACATTTTGAGCCCTATATGTGGGAAAAAACGAGAGTGGATGGAACACGTAGACTGAAATGGGACGCTGTACCTACAGTATTTTCTTTTTCAAAACCTAAACCAGCAAGAAAACTACCTGCAACACGTGTTGTACAATATCCTGTGATTGTGGAGGAAGCAGAAGTAGAAATTGGTATTCCATCAACTTCAGCAACTAAATACAGTGTTAACGGCATTGAACCAGGCAGCATTCAAGATCAAAATGAAAATTTGGAGGCTTTAAAAGAAAAAGTTGAAAAATATGATGAGCAGTACAAAAAGTAGACAAATATAAATCTTTAGTACGTAAATACAGAACAACTGTGAACCAACAAAATACTCAACCGGAAAGTCAAATACTTCATAGAGTTTTTAATAATGATCAATTCCAAGCTCTGAAAAGACAATCAACTAGATATATGAAGTGGACAAATGAAACGGTCAGAAAGGCATTGAGGTTGAAATTCAGTTGCGGCAGTAGTGGTTATGAAGAGCTGTTGAAACAAAACATTCCTCTACCCTCTTTGAGAACTTTGAGACGGCGACTTGAAAATTTAAATTTTGATAGCGGAATTCTTTACGAAGTTTTTGAATTTTTAAAACTTAAAATTCAAACCTTCACAAAGGACGAAGAAAACGAATGCGTTTTGGTTATGGATGAAATGGCTATAACACCATCTTTGGCATATGATACAGCCCTCAACAAATATTTTGGTAAAGTAACATTACCAGATCATGAAGGAGATGCTACACATGTACTTACATTTATGCTTGGTGGAATAAGTAGTAGGTGGAAACAGACTGTGGCATACTATTTTACTGGTAATTCAGTCAGAGGTGAAGTATTTGGTCCACTTGTTGTGGAAATAATAAAACAGGCAGAGGATATTGGCTTGAAAATTGTCAGCTTAACATCAGACATGGGTTCCTCAAATCAAGCACTATGGAGGCTGTGGAGTATTTCGGCAGGTCGGCATTCTGATATAAAGAACTTTGTGCTACATCCAGCTGACAATTCCAGATATTTATATGTTCTAGCAGATGGTCCCCATTTATTTAAAAATATTAAGAATATGTTCATGACCAATAAAGTAATTACAGTAAGTGAAGATATCCAAAATAAATTTGGATTATCAACAAACAAGATATATGCTGAACACATAACTGACCTTATTAAATATCAGGAAACTATGAGTTCTAAATTGGCACCTAAACTAAGTGAAGAAGATTTGCTTCCCAGCCATTTTGATAAAATGAAAGTGAAAAAATCCACAAATGTTATCAGCCATGATGTAAGTAGCGGACTGAAATTTTTAGCTGATCAGTTGCAAGAGCCAGCGTACCTCACTACTGCTTGGTTTATTGATGTAATTGAGAAGTGGTTCACTTTAATCACTTCCAGACACCCTACACTTGCTTTAAGTAAATTAAAAATTGACGTTTATCTTGAGTCAATAAAATTTCTGGAAGATATTATTATTATTCAGGATATGAAAGTCGGTTACAAAAAAATATGGAAACCTTCTCAAACTGGAGCAATAATTACAACCAAATCTATACTGGATTTACAAAAGGTTTTTCTGGAAGAAAAAGGTTTTATATTTTTATTGACCTCCAGGTTTACACAAGATTGCCTGGAAAATCTTTTCAGTGTTTTACGCTCGAAACAAGTGGTCCCTACAGCTTTACAAGTTAAAACAAATTTAAAACTCATAACTGTATCCCAATACCTTCGAGATGTATCGAAAGGCAGTTACCAAGAGGATGAGCGACAGTTTTTGTCGGGTTTTTTGGATGTTTTGCCTAAAGACAAGAATTCGAAAATTATAGCAGCTGTACCAGAAAACCCTCCTGAACCATTAATGAATTTAAATTTAGGTGAACTAAATTCGTTTTATAATGTTTGTGGCTATTTAGTGAGTAGCATCATGAAAACATGCAAAACTAGCGAAAAATGTATTTCCTGCGTTGGATCAAAAACTCCTACTAATTTTGAATTTTCAAAGCTAACTCAGATTCGACGATATAAAAAAAACTGTTTATTTTTTTGTAATGAAATTACATTTTTACACTTTCTTGAGTTAGAAACCGTATTTAGAAAATTTTATAATACTGTTACAGATATGAATAATGTTAAGCAATTTTTTTTATCTAAAATGTTGCTGTTAGATATTTTTGAACATATTTTAAAATGTCATAATTTAAAGACCCATATAATAAAGAGATTTATAATCTTTAGACTAAAAATAGCTGGAAAACGGAAATCAAAATTATGTAACAAGTACGGAAGTAAAAGTTTACGTTCGTGTTAATATGTATTCTGTGTGTCTTTTATTCTGAATAAATATGTTTAACTTTTTTTTGTTCAATTGTACCCAATAATATCAAATAATCCAGAAAAAGTAACATTTATACATTCGATAATTTCTTTATAAATAAGTAAATAAGTAATGCCTCTATCTACATAAACTAAAAAGGTAGGAACTATTTTTTTATATTTGAATTAACATTCTTTTTAACTTTATTATACGAAAAAATAACCCTAAGATTGTTAAAGGAACAGATTTCTGAGTTTATATTCCATATGCGCTTTTACATCTTTGCAAACTAATGGCGGACAGGTCCCTATGGCCACACTGTTCTCTATAAAGTCACTGACAGAAGTAAATTTTAGTTCTGGAGCAAGATTGACAGGGGGCGATGGACTAGAAGTGCAACAGTCCAACAGCTACTAAAGAGGTTTGAATCTCCACTCGTCGCGTCAGCTGTTTCCAGTAAAGTCCACTAGGTTTGTTTGAACCATATAACTATATGGTTTGAATTCGATGCGTAATTTGTAGTGCGTGAGATGTACATTTACGATTAAAGTTGGTTGTTCGAACTGCGCATTTAATCCAATTTTTACGATATCGGGAAACAAATGTAGTTATTTTATGTGCGAAAAGCGTCAGAGAAAAAATCCTAGACTTAGAAAATTTACATTTCCCGTTCATGACGAAGTGCGTTGTAAAAGATGGATTATAAATTCAGGTTAACGAATATTATTACTAAATATTTGTAATATTGAATTAATAAATAATATTAATCTAAAACACAGTACATAGCAAGTTAAATATTATTTCACTACATTGAGATATTGAATTTGACACGTAAAAGAAATCTTGGAATAATTTCTTTGTGTTTATATTATACTTCACTACAGTTTATTTTGAATAAAGAGGAGTTATGCGTAGAAAAGCCGGCTAGATGGCTAGATGAACGTCTGTTTCATACGAACAGATACGAAACAGTACCAAAGTGGTCTACAAATCAGTAAAATTGTTTTAGATGAAGAAACAGTAAATATTAAAATAAAATTCCAAAACAAATTGCATATTATCTGCCTTCACCTTAATGCAGTTTTAAAATATTAGCAAAAACTATAAAAACATTTAAGTTACTGTGTGTATTTGTGCCGTATGACGTCATTCCTCTTTATTAAAAGATAAACTACCTACTGATTAGTGTGGCCGGCTTCACAAAAAATAATTATCAAAATTGACAGGATCTGGCAGAGCAATAAAACTTGTTGAGCTTCGATTTACATTGTCATTGGTCTTTAAAAATAGTTGAGCTAAATTATAGGATAAAATCAAAATTAACAAAAATAACAAGTTAAAGCGGTGCAGACAGGCCATCCCTCCGCAGGTCTCAATGCGTTCAGTTCGAGTTGGGAAAGAGGTGTTTAATCCTTCAGTTTTTTTTAATTACTCTTTAAATATGTAGATTTCTGTTTACGCATTAGCTGTAAATTAAATCACATTTATTTATTTATTTATATTTATTTATTATTTTTAAATTTAAGAGTCAAATTTTATGCAAATGTCATCTCGATTTTTTGCAAAAATGCAGCAATTAGGTAAATGTAACAAAAACGAACGGTTGAATCTATGATATTCAGCAAAAAGTGTGCGATAGTCGCCTTTTTTGAGCAATAAAAACATAAAATGAAATCGACTTCAAAACAGATTTGATAAGCGTTGCATTGTGAAATATTAACTAGGTTTAGGCATTTAATAAATTTTACGCTAAATTAGTGTTAATTACGCATATACTAATTAAAAAATCAAATACAACTATTTGTACAGTATAAACAAATAGGATTATTCCATTAGAATTTAACACTACAGATTTTACAAAAATCATGAATTGTAAGATGCCCATGCCCGTCTGTAATGTCACTAACTTTGCTTATATTTTCAAAAGAAATTTTTATTCACCATAAACTTGATTGTGCCTTGCTTTCAAGAAGTTTTACTCTTTCAATTTAATCGAAGTATGGAAAGATGAAATAAAACTTTAAAAAACATAGGATATTGGAAAAACAAATATTAGTTCAGCAAAAAAAACTGTTTTGCTTTTCTATCTAGACAGCTATGGATTGTGTATTTCGTTCTAATAGTGGTTTAAAATAAGTTTTAAATAATTTTTCATTTTAGGAAATATTTCACTGCTTGAAAATATGGAATCTTTGAAAAATAAATTTATTTGTGGCGATCATTTCAAGAAGGAAGATATTCTTGTGAGAAAATTAGTGCCAACAGCTGTTCCATTAAAATTCCAAGAGCCTGTTATGAAAAGTTACGCTGAAACAGTAACAGCTCATGAAGCAAGATATTATGAAAATTTACCCTCATCAAGTCATGGCAACTATAATTATTGGAACATCCAGAAAGACAAACGAACACCAACAAAAAGCAGCTCAACGACTTTACAAAATGAAGCTATGGATGTCACTGAATTTAGATTTTAACACCATCTAGGAGTACAGTAGAAACTTCTGAAAATTTTACTGTCCCAGAACCTCTTTCAAAAGATGTTCTTTCTTTTCCCTCGCCTCCAAGTGTAAGAAAAAAGTTACATTTAGTTGAAGAAAGCACCATAACTTTGAGAAAAGAACTGCAGTTGAAAGATGAAGAATTAAAAAAAGTTCGAGCACATTTAAAAAACACCAGCGTGAAACAAAACGAATTCTTCGCGCTCGAGAACTTCATGAGTTGTCTCCTTTCTCGTGAGCGATTACTAAAATGCAATTTTATCACAGAGCACGAACACAATGGTCTTCAGAAGAAAAAAGTACAGCAATTTGTATGTATTATAAGTCATCAAGTTTATACAAATTTATGAGGAAAAAACAAGTCATTTTACCATTCCCGTCAACGATTAAATTCTGGCTATCAAACTTTCAGTCAAACCCTGGAACGAATTCCAAATTTTTTTTTTTTGTTTGAAGTATAAAGTACAAACCATGGGAACACAGGAAAAGAAATGTATCATTTTGTTTGACGAAATGTATATTATTAAAGAATACATTGAATATTCCAGAAAAGAAGATCAAATTAAAGGCTTTGAGGACCTTGGAGAATTTGGCAGAAGACCAGTTGCTGCCAAAAAAGCATTAGTACTTTTACTTCGAGGAATTTATTCAGAATGGAAAATTCCAGTTGCTTACTATTTTACAGAAAAAGGCGTTACTGCAGAAATATTAAAACAAATTTTGGAAAAAAATATTTTACTTATAGAAGAAACAGGACTACAGCCTATAGCAACAGTTTGTGACCAGTCAACTATAAACCAGAAATTGTTTCGGCTACTCAATGTATCAACCAACAAACCCTATTTTTTCCACCAAATAAATTTTAAAAAATATACAATTTTTGATGTCTCACATTTAATAAAAAGTTTAAGGAATAATCTACTACAGGCGGATTTTATTCTGGATGACCAAGAAATTTCATTTAAAATCATTCGAGCTGTATATACTTTAGATAAGAGAAGTGGTACAGGTAGAGCCCTGATAAAACTGACCGATAAGCATTTAAATCCTAATCCGTTTCAAAAAATGAGTGTTCGGCTAGCAACACAAATTTTTAGCAATAGTATGGCGGCAGCAATGAGAACATCAGTGTCTACGGGACAGTTGAATAATGTGAATGCGTTAAGTACAGCTAGTTTTATAGAAACTATAAACAATTTATTTGACGCATTGAACAGCAAAAATTTGTATTCCAAAAATCCACATGGTCGGGCGTTATGTGATATAAATAAACATGTAATATTGGCTATTGAAAAAGGCTATGCTACAATGCAGGCTTTAAATAAAATTAATTCTAAAAGAAAATTAACGGGACCACCTTGCTTTGATGGAATGCTATTGTCTATAAACGCAATTAAGGAAATTTACTCTGACGCGTAAGAAGAAAATGATAAAATATTTTTGTTGACCGGACGCCTGAATCAAGATGTTTTGGAGAATTTATTTTCTATATTTAGGCAACGCGGAGGTTACAACAGAAATCCCACTGGAAGAACATTTCAAGCTGCATTTAAGTCACACAATTCTGCAATTAATGCGTCCTCCAGATACATCAAATTGTGAACCAGATGAAGACTACGACATTTTTGAGGGATCTGATGTACCAGAATGGGTACAATCAATAAGTGAAGATGATAGTGAACAGACTGTCTCTGGCCAATGGAATATAACGGGTATCGAACCGCTGCCAACATCATCATCCTCATCTACAAACAGTGAAAGCAGTGAAGACGTCACGCTGGAAGAATGTGCAGTAACATATTTTGCCGGATATTTATTAAAAAAGTGCATGATTAGGTTTCAGTGTGAAAAATGTAGAAACATTCTTGAGGGTACTGTTAATCTTAAAAATGAAAGAGAACTGTTTATATTTTATAAAGACTACAACATTGATGAACAATTTAACCTTAAAACACCAACATCTGTAATGCAACGTATGACAAAAATTGCGATGGAAGTTAGTCATAAGAATTTAAAATTACTATGGGGAAAAGCAAAATTGGCGCAAAGCATTAAAAAACTGATTATTAAAAAAATTCGTAAAAAAGTGCCTCAGTATCTGGATGACGAATGCCAGAATCATAGACATTTTATTATTGATTTATTAATTAGAACATTACTATACAAGCAGTGTCATAATATCTCTACCAGCAAAATGTCGTCCGTAAAGCAGTCGACTAAATTGGCTATTTTAGAAAACCGTTAACTACGTCCGCAAGTGTAGGTGAAGTTCGAAATAACGTATCAAGTTCCAAAATGTTCGTGTACGATGCATTATGCACCGAGGACATTTTGGAGCGCTAGACCGGGAACACTATTCATTGATCCATATATTGCGTAACTATAGCAACAGCTCGAAATGTCCTCAGTCAGCAAGAAAAGTATTAAAATTGTAATAGCATCTTTTACAAACGGTTGAGTGACCGTTTCATTAATTTTGAAAAGTGTTACATATTTGATGAGCCTGTGAAAAACAGATAGTTAAAATCAAGAAATTTTTCCTGTTTTGTTCAGAAGAATAAATTATTCAGTTAATACTTATAATGTTTACAACAGAAACTAGTTTTTTGTCACGGCCGACAATTATTATGCATTAATTTTTATACTTCGAATAATTGAGTTTAAAGTCAATGTTCCACTGTATTTAATAGCTTCTTCTGGATAAATTATTTATAATTTATACTGGATCAATTTTATGATTTATACTGGATAAATTTCATAATTTATGCTGCATAAATTATAAAAAATTTATCCTACAGATGTTGTTAATTACACAGTGAAACGTCGACTTTAAACTCAATTTCTCATAGTGTCCATACAAAAGGACTTAGTTATACTGGGTGTCTGAAAACGTATGGAAGAGATTGAAATAGCAGCTGTAGGAGATCAAAATAGAACAGCGATTTTGACCAAAACCCAATAATAAAAATGTTTAAGTTTCTTCATTTCTTCTTTAAATTATACCGTTATCTTCTTAATTAATAAAATTTATTTCACAAACTGCAATTTATTATTAAATAATTATTAAAAAAATGATCTCATCTAGCTACCCTTTCAATCTCCTCCATACGTTATGAGATACACAGTATATTTTATAATAGGAGTAATATTGACAATACATGTTCATTGTTCTGTGAATTCTAGGTCACCACTAAAAAATATTGCTTTAAATATGTATTTAAATAATATTTTCTAGTACATAGTCCAGTCGGTACCAATAAATTTTGATCGTCACTGTCAAAGATTCGTACTTGAGTTGTATTCAGGTTGTATTTTATTAAAAATAACGAGATTGATGTCATAATTTTGAATACTGGGAATTATCTCTTCAATAATTAATTTATTTTCCACTCTTTTTTTTAAAGCAATCTGTATGTTTTTGTACAAAAAAAAAATTGTTTGACAGTCACGACCAAAAGTAGTGCTCGCTACAATTTTGTATGCCAACAGTGAACAACTTTTTTAGTACCTACTTTCCAATCGTCACAAGAAATTGACTATATTTTTAAGGGAAACTTAATTTTTAAAACATGGTTTTGCTATTCGCTTGCTAATAAAAGTTTTCAGGGCAAAGAACGAGAGTAAAATAAAATTAAATCTTGTAATAAACTTTTATTAAATAAGTAGATACAGTGAAATCTCTGATAAGCGGACACGAACCATCGCCAATTATCTGTCCGCTTATTAGGGATAATTTTATTAAAAGATTCTGTAGGACAGTTCCACAAAATTGTTCGGTTACGAGAGGTGTCCGTTTATCAGAGGTGTCCGTAATGAGAGAGTTCACTGTACTAAAACAGTAAAACAAAAAAAATCCAGGCGAAGTTGAAATTTCTTTGTATTTCAACGTATACGTTTTATAAATTTTACGTTTAATAAGAACTATTTATAAGACTAAATAAGTTTCGTCTTATTCTTACCACGAAACTGGATTGATTATGAGCATTATAAGGTAATAAATAAGACGGCGCATGCGGATATGGGTACACATAATGTAAGAAATACTTTCATCATCTTTAATGTGGAATTACCACCATTGTATCTTGCGCGTTAGTGTTTTGCCTCTCTACATTCAGCTATAGCTCTGGCAATTTGACCTGTACAATGTCTGTACCATAGATTAATAAAGAATGTACCATCCAGAATGCGCGGTCGAATTGTGGAATGCACCTGTTATATTGCCCACCGTGATTCATACTCATCAGTTTTCTTTTCAGCCAAGTTTCGAACTATATATACATGCTGTTCGTAAATATTGTTTCAATCAGCGGATATTAGATAGCAGCACATTCTCTAGACGAGGTTGACTAACTAGTAATATATAAGGTATATTCGTTTTAGATGACTTGGGTTGCTGCAAGTCACCTGCGTCAACGAAATGTGTATTCGTTTTAGATTTTCGGCATGCTGTATTTGACATTGGCATATTCGTTTTAATTGCCCCTGCGGCAACGTTGGTGTTGACGCAATGTGCACCTACTCCAGAGTAGGGTTTAGTTGCGTCAACACCAAAGTGTTGTATACTTAACCTTAACTTAGTCATTTTTCTCAAAGGTCGGTGTTCATCACATAGAAAACTCTTTGTTTGAATGCAGTCGATGCATTTATTTATTTGAATGATGCACACTGTACATTAAATTTCTTTAAATTACATTTCTTGTTGATTCAAACATTTTTTACTTGAATAGAATACATAACGGTTTTTTTTTTAAATAAATGAATGCATTGAACGTATCCAAACGAAAATTATGTTGATTATTATTTTGTTTTCTCTGTGTACCAACTTGCCTGTCACAAAGTATTCGTTTTAGAACAATTTCTGATGCAACCATAACTTGACTTCGATGGGCATCAGCTACTTGACGATGACGCTATTGTGGCAAACCCAGTATTTCTAAAACGAATATACCTATAAACAATGCTATTAGGCTCTGGATAATGAAACTTGAAATATAATTAGATTTAGCAAGTTCGAAAACCAATAAGGATAAAAACGAGGTTCATTGTCCAAATCCAAAGAGCCGTAGGTAATACTTGACCAAAACAGATGCTATTTAAGCAGAACTTACAGTTTCTCATAATAGCAGTTGACTCTTGTCAGGTTAAAGATTAAAAACTTTGTTTTCCGTTTATTATGTCATATTCCTATTGTAAACGCTTGGAGTTATTATAAATTCATATTTTGCCTCAATAAAATGGAAATTTAAAGTAATCTGCCTCATTTTTCGTCTTGATTTACATAAAATATTCAAGTTCAAGTTCTCGTTCAAGGTCAAATACCCACTGTCGTGTGTCAAAAACATATGATAGCAGTACCTGTGTCCTTAGACAGAGATCGAGTGCCTTATGTTAATAAACAAGGAATAAGTTTACAATAAATCTAGACAGAATATGAAAAAGTAACCAAGAAGCATACGTGAGTATATTAGATGCTTTCCAGGTAAAATATTAACTAAATCCCGAAACTGTTCACTTTGAAATTAAAAATTGTGGACTGATTGTTATTTTCCATGTTTCCCATTTATTATGTTATATCGCCTCGTAGATGCTTAGCTTTATTTTAAATTTATACTTAGTCTCAATAAAGTAGAAAATGACACTATTTTCGTTATTTTTCGTCTTGATTTATATAAAATATTCCAGTTTGTCATTTTTGACGACTGATTTGTTCAAGGTCAAACACCCACTGTCGCGTGTCAAAAACATATGATGGCAGTACCTGTCTTTAGACAGAGATCGAGTGCCTTAAGCCATACGATCCCCCAAGAGTTTAGTTGTGAAGTTAGCTAGCGAAGGGTTCGTACCTCGAATAAATAGAAAGTACATTTTGTAAAAGTGTTATTTGATAGACAAGCTCATTACTATTGTGTTGTTAATTGTGTAAAGTGACAGCTTGTAATTAAAGTGTTCTGAAATTTAAACGACTATAATTTGTGAAAAAAACACAGCAATATTACCACAACAAAAAAATAATACAGTTGTACAATCAACTCTTCTTGTTTCAATATGTAAAGATTTTCAGTGTAATTAGTTGACCACTTGTACCTCGACCTTGAAATATATTGCCATGTTGCGTCATATAGCAAGAACGCCGTAAATTATTTTAACAATCCCATTACACGATGTGCCTGTTCGGTGCATTTTTACGGCGCCACTGGAACGATTGCGTGAACATATAAAAATCATATCCTTAGTAATAAACTTAGGTAATTGAAAAACGGAACTATCAGTACCTACTGTATAAAATACAGTGATAAAAATATAAATTTGAACATCATTTTTAAAAATGACTCCTAAATTATCTTTAATTTTCTAAATTCTTCTGTTAGAATTACTTGTCTTACCCCACGTACACTAATGTTCGAGTTTTAGACATTTTTGCGGTCATTTATGACATTTTCAAAAGTGGCCATCCATCACTAATAAAAATTAATAAAACGTGATTCAGGCAACATATTCATTAAAAGTTTATGGACTTGCATTTGAACTTTTATTTCATATTTTGCAGATATAGGTTAGTGATAACAATCTATTAAAATATAATATTTTAAACATTCAGGCATTCCCGTTTCTTTCTTCACTTTCCTATTTTAAATATTTCTTTTTTATTGCATTTTTGAATTCCTCGTAAAATTCTAAAAATATTTTATGCAACAATTGATAGAAAAAAAATAGCTGTTTCAGAGGCATTTCAATTTTGTTTTTAAAAACCTCAGAATTGCACTACTTCGTTCATAATATTGCCATCTTTGCGCAACAAAAACCATGTCAATTTTTGGCCTTTAGTGAGCTAAAGGCTTTCGGACACTTAATTATTTATATGCTGGATGACAAGTAACTTCTATTCGAACTAACTTCAACTATCCAAAAGTTATGTTTAAATAGAACAACTAGTATATTATTGTACCATGTGAATCAGTATTAAATGGTTTTTCATCTCAAATTAGTATTTGCTGTACCTATATCTCTTATTACTTACTTGCTATTAGGGATGACGACGAGTACCCGTTTACTTAGATGGAACCGGTTCCTCTTTTTGAATACCCGTTACCCGATAACTACCCGATACCTGATAATTACCCGTTACCCGATATTCTGAAACTGCCGAACAACCAAGTAGTCTTCATTTCATTTTGCCTAATGTGACCTACATTAACATTTTGCTCGAATGAGCATTAATTATTTCAGATAATTCTATACTGGTTTTTTAAATTGTTAGTTGATACTTATCGGATAGCCAAGTAGTTGTCGGATATCGGGTACTTATTGGATACCCGGGTACTTATCGGGTAACGGGTAACTACTCGGGTATCAATAACGAGTACCCGGGTAGTAAACTTATCTGGTATCGGTATCCCTACTTGCTATAGATGATTTTCTGTTTAAAACATGACTTTTTTCCATTCTTTATTTTTTAAGAAAAGTTCACTAGCTCTCGGACTATAAGTTATCGCCATCCCGTCACTGTAGCTTCTCAGTGTCTAAATTGCATCAAGCTGTTATTTTTCCTGTTGTCTGCTAGCTATTTCTGAAGAGAGAAATTTGAAGATATCTTTTATAATCTTAAAATATAAATTACAAAAGAAAGAGAGTAAAAATATACTATATAATATTAAATATGCTCAAATTTTATTTAAAATATTGAAAAATTTCA
Organism: Prosopocoilus inquinatus; assembly: GCA_036172665.1. NCBI lineage: Eukaryota > Metazoa > Arthropoda > Insecta > Coleoptera > Lucanidae > Prosopocoilus > Prosopocoilus inquinatus. The sequence goes on along the minus strand of CM069870.1, from coordinate 40,534,843 downwards.
AAGAACATACGATATTCACAAGCATTACAAAGTAATGTTCATATCCGATCCAAAGTGCCATCTAAAAAAGACAAATTTGGTGCCGTGTCTATAGCCATATCCAAATCTTTCTTTAATATCGTTTTTCGTTTTCCATTCAAGGTGCATTTGAAAGTTTCTTTCGCCAAGTTCTCTAGGAAAAATTCCTGAAATTAAAATTCTTTTGCTTTAATGATTATTTAAAGTAAGACTAGCTTATTGTGCCCATTAAAGATTGATTTAAAAAAGAGGGGCACAAAAGAAGAGGCCTGTTTCACATGTGACTGATGAGTGATGGATGATCTGTCTTGACAAGCGTTACTTTTCTACGCAATACTGATTGGTCAGTATTAAAAATGTATTCACTACTACCTACAGTGCAGTGCATTGTTGTCGCTTTGTATATTCAGAGGATAATAAAACATAATAGAAGTAAAAATAAAATGTGGATACATCTATTGTAATGGAAAGTGTAAATAAATGGTTTATAAACTTTAATCGAACAAAATTATAATTGGAAAAGCTCTCAATATTTCACTATTGATTGATAGTGAATACTTTTATAATTATAGTTATGTTCGGTTAAAATTTATGAACCATTTAATTACACTTTCAATTACAATAGATGTAAGTTACCATTTATTTACAATTTTTTTCGAACAAGAGTCAACTTGAACAATGGAAAAGTCTGTGCATAGGGAAAAGAATTTTTTTTTTAACTATTTTCATTTAAATTATTCAATGAACTTCAGAGTAAATTGGAAAACAGTTTAAAATATTCTAATTCACTGCAATCAAAAACGACTTGTCCAATTTATTCGCAATTGCGATGTAAGAGTAATGAATAGATAAAATAGCGACATCTGATGATCGCTTTTTGACCTGACATTGCAGTAGGATAGACAAATTGAAGCGGGATTTGCCTCTAATAACTTACATCTTACATCGCAATTGCAATTGCAATGGCCGCCTTGCATGGGGGACTTATTAGGAGCAAATCCCGCTTCAATTTGTCTATCCTACTGCAATGTCAGGTGAAAAAGCGATCGTAAGATGTCGCTATTTTATCTATTCATTACTTTTACATCGCAATTGCGAATAAATTGGACAAGTCGTTTTTGCTTGCAGTGGGAATGTCGAGCTACGTATCTGCTGAAGAAGCCCCAAGCAGGGCTGAAACAGCTGTACAGAGGCTGCTCGAGGTTTTCACTACAATGTGAAAAACGATTTGCACAAATTTTTTTTAAAAACTTTCATTATGCTTTGACAGTAAGCATGGCCGCCTTGCATGAGGGACTTATTAGGAGCCAATCCCGCTTCAATTTGTCTAGCCTACTGCAATGTCAGGTCAAAAAGCGATCGTAAGATGTCGCTTTTTTAACTATATTGTAGCTGTATAGGATGAGGTTTTTATCTTGAGACAACGCAATATTTTGAAAATTGCATCGGATCAAAAATATAATTTGTTCGATCCGAAGGAACCCATCTAACGATACCAATCGCGACCCCCTGTACCCACCCCCATTGGTTGGGCTGGGGCAACTTTCAAATCGCAAATAGGAACCACCATTTTTTATTGCAAATTCGGATTCTACGCCTCAAACTATGTAAGGTTTATCCGAACCTTTGTTTTGGATTCCTGGCCGATGGCGTTGAAATTTTGCAAAACCTACCGTTAGCGTTACCCAGGAACAACAACTGTTCCCATCGGTGTGCTTGTTTTAGGTGAAACCGCTCGCCTTTCACTGTTTTAAAGTTCAACCGAGCTTTCGGAAAATTTATTTCCTTTATCAAGGTTTCTACAAAACAAATTTTAAAATTAATAATTAATAATAAGAACAATTTCACATGATTACTTACTCCTTAGTGAGTACACAAAGTTAAACCACTAGTTATCATAATAATAAATTTCATTAAGAATAAGTTTTTAAGAATTAATTTTGAATTTTACATTTTTTGACAGCTAAATTATTTGCGAAATTTAGAAAATTGAATCAAGATAGAAAAATTGTTTATTCATTATTAGGTAATACGATGTTGGAAATCAAAATTTACATTGTATTACCTAATAATGAATAAACAATTTTTCTATCGTGATTCAATTTTCTAAATTTCGCAAATAATTTAGTTGTCAAAAAATTAAATTCTTAAAAACTTATTCTTAATGAAATTTATTATTATGATAACTAGTGGTTTAACTTTGTGTACTCACTAAGGAGTAAATAATCATGTGAAATTGTTCTTATTATTAATTATTAATTTTAAAATTTGTTTTGTAGAAACCTTGATAAAGGAAATAAATTTTCCGAAAGCTCGGTTGAACTTTAAAACAGTATTACTATCAACCTCTTTTGACTGCAGCCCAGTTATAGAATTGATTCCTTAAATGATCAGTGGTGATCATACTTTGTGGTTTTCTTATCCTGACAATTTTGTGAATATAATTTGTTCGATCTGAAGGGGCCTATCTAATGACACCAATCGTGAACCTCCCCCCTTCAGGTCACACAAATTGTATTCATAATGTTTTTTGATCCGATGCGTAGTTTTCGAGATATTGCGTTGTCTCAAGATAAAAAACTCACCCTATATATTCAAATGCCTGATTTTTTGAAATATCACATAAACATTTTCTGTCTTTAACTTCTGTTTCAAAATGAAACTTGTTTATGCCAACAAATTCCCAGCACTGTTTTAAATGCGCAGCAGACCAGCACTAAGCATGTGAAAGTGTTGCTCTTACAGTTCCTGGCGGTCCGCTGTATGGTTGGGTTCTTGCTGAGCGATCAGGACCCTGATGGTACGTGTTTCATGTGAAGAAGTCAATTGAAACAACAGCCCCAAATGACCGTCAGTTGCATGTGAAACGTGCCTTAAAATTTACCGTAGCTTTAGCAACCAAAAACAAAGCATCCTGACTAATAATTTGGCAGTCGGGGTCCATTTTCATGATTCCCTTCACTCTCGATAATGGTAATTTAGTAAGCTTTGCTTTCTCCAATTGTCCTGACTCCTTCAAAGCTTGACTCTTGTTTTTAGTTGGAAGAGTTGGTTCTGAATAATCGGTAATTTCTGATAATTCAATGTTGTTTTCATTTTCATAATTTTCAACTTCTACGTTTTCCATGTGTTTTACTTCTCCACACAAAATGATTTGGTTACGAGATTTAATTTGATTCAATGTGACTAGTGCCTAGATTTGATTGACATTTAACATGTGGTTAAATACCCTAAGAAATACCAACCCGTACCAACCTTGCCAAGTTGTGTCATTAATCTAGGAGAGAGCCAATTCCCATGTAAATTTTTTGTCCACGTAACATGACGTAGTAGTACTTAGTAACGTATTTATCTGTTGCGATGGCGCCACTATTCTACGCACGCTTTTTACGCGTCTTTTTAATTTAAATAATTCTTTAGGTTTTCTTCTTCATACATTCATTTAAGTAATACGTTATATTCTGCAAAGACTCTAATATGCTGTAATATACATTACAAGTCTTTACAGAATATAACGTATTACCTAAATGAATGTATGGAGAAGAAAACCTAAACAAACGGAAAATCATACTTAAATTATGATGTTTACTAGATTTTAAGCTAATAAAACAAACCACATATTATTCTCAAATTACTTTATTTAACTGCAAGTAATAACACATCATTTGTACATTGTCATTCATGAAGTTCATAACTTATGGAAATGCTTTCAAAATTGCAATTCAATACCTTCTTTCTTTATCGGTACTCATTATTTTTGACTTTAAGTGTGAATATATTCAAAATTACTGCAAATTAAACTTTCTTTAACAATTTTTATTCAAAATACTGTACTTTGACCACCAATTTTATAAATCAGCTAATCACTCACACATACTAATACTTCTTACACTTTAATAAAATTATTTAAAGTGATTCATAGTTGTAGCTCCTACCTTCTGCAATTTCATTTCTATTAAAATGATGAATTGTCTTGGTAAGTAATACGATGTGGGATCTCCGTATTAATTTAATCGTCCTGCATTCATGTCCTGGATACACATATCTGTAACAATTTATATATTTTACTGCCATTGTTAACTTGGTAAAATAAAAATCTTATTATGGATTGTTATGATGCTAACGGTAATGCTAACCTTTCATCAGTGTGACGCATACACATCTTGCATCGAAATTGTCACAGGGCTTCGTTACCTAAATTAGCAGCCCCAATTCCAAATTGAAGGAAATTTGGTCTGATTGGAACATGCATTGCATCCAATAACTACACTTTTAAATCTTCTTTTGCAGATCTTGCCAGGTCCATTTTTCTCGAACTCTGTTTATATTAGAGACTATTCTCTGGTCACACAAAAATAATTTAATCATCAATAATGTTTATTTAACGACGACACTGAAATTCGCAGAATTTCTCCTCCAGCAGATTTTTTTATTGCTCTCCCACCAAGAGACGGCGGGAAAGTGCAGAAAGGGGTGGGAATAAGGAAACGCGTCTCGTTTTCTTTACATTTTCATTTGTATTTAATGAAATAATGCACCCACGAGGTATAAAATCATCGTAAGTACATCAGAGAGTCTATACAGTAACACAGAAACATCGAAAACGACAGGAATATCGAATTGCATTCACTACCGAGAACGCCAACGTCCACGGCAGATATCATAAAAACTGCCAACTCGTAAACAAATTGTACTATTTTATTCCGCAACGCAAACTTTTGCAATTGCACAGGTGCTTAGATCAATACAAGTGCATTGGCGATATGGAGTCCGAAAAGTTGTTCCTGCCTAGAATTTTTTTTTATTTCGCAAAATCCACCTGTGAGAATTCACGTTTCCGCGTTGTTTATTAAGAAAGTTATCCGTGTTTATGTTAACACGTGCGGCTTACGGGAATTTTCGATTTTGCGAAATAAAAAGAAATTCTAGGCAGGAACAACTTTTTGGGCTCCACATCGCCAATGCACTTGTATTGATCTAAGCACCTGTGCAATTGCAAAAGTTTGCGTTGCGGAATAAAAAAGTACAATTTGTTTACGAGTTGGCAGTTTTTATGATATCTGCCGTGGACGTGGGCGTTCTCGGTCGTGAATGCAATTCGATATTTCTGTGTTACTATATAGACTCTCTGATATCCTTACGATGATTTTATACCTCGTGGGTGCTTTATTTCATTAAATACAAGTGAAAATGTAAAGAAAACGAGACGCGTTTCCTTACCCCTCATCCCTTTCTGCACTTTCCCGCCGTTTCTTGGTGGGAGGGCAATAAAAAACCTGCTGGAGGAGAAACTCTGCGGACTTCAGTGTCGTTCCATAGGGGACACTAAGGTCTAACCCTCATGTTTTCATACCGCTACTAGTCAAATATCGGTAATACTGATTAAAAAAATCAGATACAGCACAAATGTACAGATTATAGCAAACTCAAAAAAATAGACAATCTTAAACAAACCAAACACAAATCACACGCCTTCGTCCACTAGTACAACATCAAATAATAAAAATCCCTTGTGTATCGAAAACTACTACTTTTTCTAGTGCCAACCTTAAATTATTTCGATTACAGCGGCATCTATGATTACCATGCATAACTAAACTTGTTGCCCACTAATGTAATCTCACTTACCACCCCCTGTTAATGGATTCATTGTTACCGTCGATGGGTGGGAGATATTTTGTAAAATCATTAAAAATTTACTTTTATTATGCATGTATTGCATAGCAAAAAATGTTTGACTTTACCAAACAAATAACACTTTGTTTTATAATTATATTTACAGAATTTAGCAGTCGAACGCTTCGAATTTATCTCAGACAGATTAAATACATTTCGCAAGCAGGATTACCTGCTCGCAATGCTTGGCTTGGCTTGCTGTAATGTTGGTCTCGACAGCTTAGCCCGAACATTTGCATTTTATGGAGGAGACATTACTTTTTTCGAGTACTCTACTTTCGAGTTGAAATTCGTGAACATTTTCCTACAAAATATATTAAACATTCTTTATTCCAATTCACACACAAATGACGTATATAAAAATAAAAATTTAATTAAATTCTATAATCAATTTGACTATATTAATTAATTAATCATTATTCATCATTATTATTTTAAAATTCCCTCCCAAGGATCGTGAATTATCGTGTGCTGGGGCCCGTTCAGGAATAAGAAAGAGCGCGCTCCGGGTAATATAATTTCTCTCTCATGTAAATTATTTTGCGCGTTTTGCTTTCCATTTTAAACGCCCAAAGTGCAATCGCAATGCAGTTTCTGAACGCGCCTCAGTGGCCTCTCGAATCGTCATGAGCGATTCGGATTTCATCGAACGGCCAGCCTGCTGCCCCCACATTATTTACAGTAGATATTTGTAATTGTAAAAATATTGTAAACATGCTGATACTGCCGAAGATTATTTCTTACAATCTGTATGTGGAGCTTATTTCTGCTACAAAAATTTAAATTTCGTTAGAAGCCGACAACGCCGATGGACAATGCAACAACATAATAAAGGGTAACCAATGAAATGTTTGGAGCGCACCTGCAGCCAAGTCCAACCAATCATAAAATTGGAAACATTTCCCCTTAAATGTCATAGTGTTGGGGATTAACAAGCAAGTAAAATACCGACCCGAGAGGGGTACCATCGCAAGGATTCCTCTTAAGGGGCCGTTTGACAATCACTTAACCATCTCTCGCGGGGCAAGGGTGCAGGTCGTAGCACATAGAAGGCGGGGCTACAAGGAGATGCCAAATCACGCGAAATAGATTCATCGTGTACTGTCGTTGAAAATCGTACGATTTTCAGAATTTTTGCAGTTTTACCAACGGCTTTACCTTGAGTTTTACCGCGAAAATTTAAAATTTATTACAGAGAGGGAGAAACATGTATTCGGAAATGAAACGAAACTAGGGCTGCGAAAATTTATCGATATATCGGTATTGTCGATAATATCGATAATTATCGAATAACGATATTTTCATTTAAGATATCGATAATATATATGTTGGATTTATCGATATTATTGTTGGTATCGCTGTATCGATATTATCGGTGGTATCGATATTATCAATAACGTAATTTTCCTGAAAATATTAATAATCAATCACATTTTATTACCTATTTCAGTTTTTACTAAAACTGTTATTGGACAATTTATGCACGTCATAAATATTAATTTTTGGATCGTTTATTTTTCAAGATCAAAACCATTTAAAGAAAGTAAATTACTAATTATATCGTTTACCGTCGCTATTGTATTCTGTGGCGTTCAAATCAATTCGCCTAATTCGCATTAAACCTCAGTTTTCATATATGGCAAGTGATCATGACTCACGGTCACGATATAAAGAAAATTTTTAAATATTTCAATTAATTTTTAGTCTAGTCAAAGTTTATAAATATCAAAATGAAACTAAAGTTTTTTTTAACGTTCGTGGAATTGATACTTATTCGTGTGCCCCCTTCTTCACACATTTTGGCACGAAGACTGTTCTTTTTTGCTTTTAATTTTTATTGTTATGATTGGGGAAAACAATGAATTCTGATTCTGATGATACGCGATTTCATAATTTCAAGAAAAGTTATGAAATAATATTTCTGAAAAACGTAAAAAAATAATTAGAAAAGTTTAAAATTTAAAAAACACATTGCTAGCAAAACTACCTCGTACCAAAATGTGTGAAAATGCACTTGTCCGACTTGTTCGATATTACCGATATTATCGATATATGGATAAATATCGATATATCGATAAATATCGATATTTTTTAATTATCGATATCCGATATCGAAAAGAGGATATCGCGCGCCCCTAAACGAAGCATAATAGTTATTCTGTCGGTAAATAAACATGTTTAAATCCGGTCTTTTATCTTCTTTCTAAGTTAAATGAATTTAATTTAATCCGACAGAAATATGGTAGTTTTGTTAAAAGGAAATAAGATCTTTAATAAATGCAAGGTAATTTTCTGTACAGAGTGGTCCAAAAGTAATGGGACGCGGAGCAATAGCTAAATAATAAAGAATATTAATTGTTGCTTCAGATATTTTATTATTCAGCAAAAATAATATATATTTTTCATAATTTTTACGTTTTTGAAGCAAGGTACACTTTTAGAAAAATATTTTTATTCATAACTAATATGCATTTAAATAACATCTAAAAACTCTAATCTGTCCCTGTTAATGACATTTGAATGTCATTCATAAAAATTCTGTAAAAATTATTTTATAGCTGCCTAAATGTTTTTTTTTTTCATATTTAATTTACATGTTCAGTCAATTAAGCAGGCAGAATATAAGACGGCCATGAATTATTCAAATAAAATTGCTAAGAGGCGTTTTCATGAAACGACTTTAATTTCAAACCACATTACAATATACAAAAAAAAAAACAAATAAGTACCGTCTTGTTTAACAAATAACTACAACGGAATATTAAAAAAATAAGTTGAAACTAACTTACGTTAAAAAAATCTCGTTGAAATATAGATTAATTTCGAATAAAATCACTCGGTATATCTGTTAGGAGTTAAAAAAGGTTTTCAGACAAGTAGAAATTATTGCCTTATAAAGTTTCCTCAAAAAATCAAAAATAAAGATTTTTCCCATTTGATGCCGACATTTTGGCGATCACTGTAGGTGCAATACGTGGTAGCCACTATTTGTACTAATGTCGATTTCATAAGTTGTACAGATATTAAACTGCCCCAAAATAAAAAATTCGGTCTGCTTATGCCAGATTGGGATTACTAGAAAAATGTTATCAGGAAATTAAGTGATGAGGCAAAATGTTATAAAGAAAACGCCTTGTGAAAAATTGTCTCAAATTTTCTTGTGCATGTAACAGAACCCAAGAGCAAATTTTATTTGTTTAAATATTTCTTATGGATATAAAAAACATTCTCTTATAGCTGAATAAATGAATAAACTAATCACTTGCAAGAGCTAAATACCAAACGCCCAATTGCCGCTTTTAACTAGAAAATGAAAAATCTTGTCCATTTTGTCAGAGGAGCAAGCGACACATTTTAGGCGTTTACGATAATTGGAGAGCTCTATGGATCGGGGTAGAAAAGTAAGATAAAATGAATGCGTTTAATGCAAGTAAGAGTGAGACAATAGATTAACAGGTATATACCGCTCCAATTATCGTAAACGCCTTTTGTAAAAACCTATTGGAACCATATTATTATTTTTTTTTCGAATTTTAAATAGGTACCATTTTGATCCACATTAAAAGCTGCTCACTGTTTCTGTCCTGTTTATATATATTTGGTTATCGAACAAACACAAAACACACTACTATTGGCACAAATTTTTTAAACTGCAAAAAATTTTCCCAAATGGTGTAACTTTTTGCCGTTCATTGTATACAATTAAAATAAAGAAAACAACTCTACTGAATATTTGTTTGTTTCCTTAATTTATTGGAAGTTAACATGACTTCAAAAGAGTAAAAATGTAAACATCGTGGTAAATATGACTGCTCGCGCCTTCCGGTTTTCTCGAGATCACATACAAAGGATTGTCTTTCAAATATAAGTACTACTCAGTTTACTTATACAATACTATTGCGTTCAAAAACTGTAACGAAAGAGCACTTTGGGCGTTTAGAACGAAAAAAAAATATACAAAATCACTTACACATTGAGAATTTTACCCAAAGTGCGCTTTTTTTCAGTTTCTGAACGAGCGCCCAGGTCAGAGAATTTTAGGCATACGAGAAATTCCCCAGCCGTAAAATGTAAAATAAAAATAAACCCTGCCTTCTAGGGCATCTCCGATTGCTTTCGATAGAGGGCAGCAGTTTGCAACTACTAATTATAAAATTTCGTAATTCATGTTTTATTTAAAATATTATGGCCTTGATTAAGTTTCTGTTGCTGCAGATCTTTATAAAATTTGTTGCTTTATCTCGGAAAGTTAATTTTAAGTTGAAAATCGACTTCTATAAGTAATAAAAATTATAAAAATTATTAGAAAATATTAAAAATGACTTTCCGAAATTTTTTATTAAAAAAAAAAGAAAATGTTAAAACTATTCGATGATCAGATCAGTAGTTTTAGCGTAATTCTTGAACTAGGAAAGTGGCATAATGATGGCGACTGAAACGGGCTCTTAAGGGGGAGCGCGACATATACCAAAGTATTGCGAATTCAATAGTGCGTAGAAATTAAATATTTCCGTGAAAAATGCACCTATTCTTTTGAAATTTGACATACGTATTGCTGAACCCTTTATTTATGGCGCTAAAGACTTAGAATCGACAATTTACTTTATATTTTTGTATAAATAATATTTATATTGAACAGTATGTTTGAAACTGTAAATATTCAATGTTACTTTGAAAAATTTGAAAAAACCTTTCTTTACAGTCACGGAATTTATGTTATAGTTTAATTTAGTAAAGTTAGAAAAGTAAAAAAATTGTTAGAAAACCAGTTATTTAATAAATAAAATTTTAAATTCCATTCTTTTCGAACAGATGGCGCAGTATTTGAAATGAATTAACAACCGCGCTAGCTCCGCCCCATGGTAAGTTTTAACCGGTTTTAACCAGTTGACTAAACTTGACAGTTTTAGAATATATTTCAAAGCCGAAATGAAATTCTACAATTTCCACTTATTAATATAATTTTTCTTTTTGTTAACTCCTAGCCTCATGCTATGTTCTGCTAAGAATTTTAAGCACATTTTTATTTCTAATAATCAATTACGTAATTCAATATAAAATAAACATTACCAGAACAAGAGGCGCGTCATAATTTAATTATTTTAATATATAGGGTGAGTTTTTTTCAATGTTTAGCACGGGGATCTTGGAAACTAGCAGAGTTAGAGAGACGGTTAAATGAGGAAAGATTTGTAGTTTTAGGTAGTCAGTTTAATATAGTTTTTTTCTTATTTAAAGTTCATGGCTGGCTAGATATTTCGAAAAAACTGATTTTCTATAATTTCGTTAAATGCAAATAGCTCAGTTATTCTTGATTTTAGAGAAAAGTTGTAAAGGCAAAAGTTGTACTGAATTATGTTCTTAATTAACTAGTCCAACTAAATTTTCCATATAAATTCCTATTTTCGAGTTATGACATAAAGTTCGGTTTTTTTAATGGAAACCCTAGTAGGCCATGATTGCAAAAAATGGCATTTTTTACATTTCCAGCGATGTATCGTTCGATATGTTTATTTAAAAAAATAACAGATATTCGGCAGTTTTTAATTGAAATTGTTAATATGGTTGGCCATGGGAACAAATGTTTATTATATAATGAGTTTTTTCGAATTATCTAGCCAGCCATGAACTTTAAAGAAGAAACAAAAACTATATTAAACTGACTACCTAAAACTACAAATCTTTCCTCATTTAACCGTCTCTCCAACTCTGCTAGTTTCCAAGATCCCCGTGCTAAACATTGAAAAAAACTCACCCTATATATTAAAATAATTAAATTAATGACGCGCCTCTTGTTCTGGTAATGTTTATTTTATATTGAATTACGTAATTGATTATTAGAAATAAAAATGTGCTTAAAATTCTTAGCAGAACATAGCATGAGGCTAGGAGTTGACAAAAAGAACAATTATATTAATAGGTGCGAATTGTAAAATTTCATTTCGGCTTTGAAATATATTTTAAAACTGTCAAGTTTAGTCAACTGGTTAAAACCGATTAAAACTTACCATGGGGCGGAGCTAGCACGGTTGTTAATTCATTTCAAATACTGCGCCATCTATTCGAAAAGAATGGAATTTAAAATTTTATTTATTAAATAACTGGTTTTCTAACAATTTTGTTACTTTTCTGACTTTACTAAATTAAACTATAACATAAATTCCATGACTGTAAAGAAAGGTTTTTTCATATTTTTCAAAGTAACATTGAATATTTACAGTTTCAAACATACTGTTCAATATAAATATTATTTATACAAAAATATAAAGTAAATTGTCGATTCTAAGTCTTTAGCGCCATAAATAAAGGGTTCAGCAATACGTATGTCAAATTTCAAAAGAATAGGTGCATTTTTCACGGAAATATTTAATTTCTACGCACTATTGAATTCGCAATACTCTGGTGTATGTCGCGCTTCCCCTTAACTGAAAGTACGGGCCAAATTCATCAACATTAGTAAAATTTAACCATTTCTTAAAAATAAGTGTTATAATAAATATATCTGTATGGTCAATCATGACTTAAATTTAGTTAACTTTATACCAATTTGCAAATACTTATTTATAATTATTTCAATGCTGATAACAATTATTAACGAGAAAGATTAATTTTCATTACCAAATTCTTAATGTAACTTTTATAAACACACTTTGGGTATAATTCAAATAAATAAATATCTGAAAACATATGTTCTTATATTATTGATTGTACCTTATTTTGCCAAATTTATATTATGTACTGTTGTGAAACACTGTTCTGATGAATATTAGCGATTTTTGCGTCTCGACCAATTTTCCACTCAAGCAAAAACAGCGAATGTTCGTCACTTTGTTATAGATAAAACAGCGACATCCTACGATCGCTTTTTGACCTGACATTGCAGTAGGATAACAAATTGAAGCGGGTTTGCTACATAATGAGCTACCTCATGCAAGGCGGCTATGCTTACTGTCATCGCATTTGCGAATAAATTGGCCTAGTCGTTTTTGATTTGCAGTGAAAATGTCGAGCTGCGTCTCTGCTGAAGAAGCCTAAATGGGGCTGAAACAGCTGTACAGAGGCTGGTCGAGGTTTTCACTGCAATCAAAAACGATTTGCAACAAAATTTTTTAACATTTTGTTGTAGTTAGTTAATGATTATTGAAAAGAATAAGTAATTGAGCACGAAATTACATTATAAAGCTTCGCAAGTCAGGATCAGAATAAAAAAACGTGTGGTTTGAAAATACCACACTTGGCTTGCGTTTTAGCGGTATTTGACCAACAAGGCAAATATTTTTTTATAAAGAATTACTAAGTTACGTTACATTACAGAGTTCCTCTTTGTGCCGCAACAAATAAAGAAGAAGAAGACTAAAGAAGCAATTAGAGTAAGGAAAGTTAAAACGATTTTTTATTTAGTACCTACCGTGTAAAATTTCAAACTACTTTCTCCGGAAATTAAAATTCAGTCGTAATTAAATCTTTTGTAGAATTAGTACTGTCTACTGATACCGTCAGAAAACGGTATCTGAGCAAAGAAACACAAGTTTACTGAGCATAAACACGAAAGTGTCAAAAACCGCGAAACTGACATCAGTCAAAAATGACGAGCGAATATACTTCCGTTTCAGGTTTTCTTGGTAAATGGCGCCAACAAAGAAACACTTGAACTAGTAAATTACCCAGGCCGTACAGAGACGTCGTCTCGTGAAATCTAGTAGGTCGTGATAAAGAGGATGTTGCAGCCACAGCGTTGACAATGGCTTCCGTAGCTGAAACACCGCGCCTGCCTTTTCGCAGACTTTCAAATTCATGACACTGACAATACCGGCTAACATGATTTTACCAAAACTTTTCGGACTTTGCCAAATTTTATGAAAATCAGAACAGAATATTCAGTTATTCTCAGCTATTAGTAGGTATTTATTGTTTCCGATGTTGTTTTTGAGGGTTTTAGGACAAGAAAAATTTTTATACCCACAGTGTATGTATGCTTACAATAAAATGCTTATTAAATTTTATTATATTTATTAAATCCACCAATTATCGTTTACTGCGGTAGCCTATCTCTCTTACTATAAAAAATTTTACACAAAAATTAACATCGTGTTACACGAGCCTAATAATTCAGTATAATGAGACCGTTTACAAAAATTTATGAGTTGATGAATAACAATAACAAGTGGTAACGAAGGCGAGATGCCTATCTTGAGAAATCCAGCCCCGCCTCGCGCGGAATACAACGCCTCTGATTTTGGACCTTCAGATTCGAGGTCTTACTTATAATCATAGATAATACTATATAGAATGTAAACAAACTCCCTAATACGGAAGTGATTCCTCTAGTGATTCCATGCGTGCGCGACCTCTCATGGCCATGAAGAACTCCTGGCGGTAAAATTCAAACCCCTTTTGAAAACTTGAGGATGTACTGTTGTGAAAAGTTGTCTTTTATTTGCAACGCAGATTAGTTCAGATCAGTTCAGTTTAACCCAAAGTGAACTGATCTTAAGTGATCGATTTAATAGTAAATAAAACATGGGAGATACGATTGCTGCATTTTAATCTTCAGATGAAGATATTATTTTTGCATCTCTTTACAGGGAGTTAAGCAAAAACAAAAGGTTTTTTGGATGGGTAATGTAATTGACAAACAGTTGAAATAACATCCCCTCTACAAGTGAACCAACTGATTCAAACTGATCTAGAATTTCCGAGGTATAGTGTCAGCAAGGCAGGAAGTCGTTTGGATCACTTTGGGTTTTTTCATGTAGACAAATAAAACAGACAAATTTTTGAATAAGTAATCCAGGGTAAAAGTGAACTGATCTGACGTGCAAATAAAAAACAACTAAACACTCCACTCTGACGAACATTTGCTCTTTTTACATCTCAACGAGTCGAAAACTAGTCGAGACGAAAAAATCGCTAATATTCGTCAGAACAAAGTGTTTCACAACAGTACATAATACAAATGTGGCAAAATAAGGCACACTCAAAAACATAAGAACATATGTTTTCCGATATTTATTTATTTGAAATATACCCAAAGTGTGTTTATAAAAGTTACATGAAATATTGGGTAATGATTGTTAATTTTTCGTTAATAATTGTTTTCAGCATTGAAATAATTATAAATAAGTAATTGCAAATTGGTATACAGTTAACTAAATTTAAGTCATGATTAACCATGCCGATATATTAGTTATATGAACACTTATTTCTAAGAAATGGTTAAATTTTACTAATGTTGATGAATTTGGCACGTACTTTCACTTAATGCAGGCCTGAGCATAAAATACGAGAAGAGCGAGGACATAGTATCCCCCACTATTCGATAGGAATCAATGAAACGTCAATAAGAATGAGCCAGCCTGCCAGCCGATCGTGTACCAATAGAAGTTATAAAACGTGTGGCTCTCGTGAATACAAACATGAACCAAAATTATGAATTTAAGTACCTGTGTTTTATAAACAGTACAGGTAATGCAGAATGTATTATTTGCGGTAAACTGTTGAGCGTAAAACGATATAATATTGCTCGTCACTACATTTTCCATAAAGACTATTATCTACATAGGTTTTGTATATCGTTGGTTGTTGAAATTGAAGCGACTGAGCGTCAAGCGGGAACCGGCACTGCCTGTGCGATGGTAGAAGGAGAATATACCCCGACGTATTCCCCTCGCATGATTAGGCCTGACTTAATGTATGAAATAAAGACAACAGATTCACATTCCTTTGTGTCTTTGACTTGCATTTTTCTTGATCTTATGATATTTTCAGTTTGACTAAATACCAGTTCAGATGTGTTCTGGAACGTCATTCCAATTGAATTCTTGGCTTCTGGTTGGAACTACGTGTCTCGGATTTCTTCTGCTGCTGACGTTTCATTCTTCATTGCAAAAGAACTTCCTCGGGGCTGCTAATGGTGATGATGTTGCCGCTGCTTTTTGTTAGTCGTTGAGACTGGATTTCTACAGGTTGTGTCGATAATCCGTACCAAATCTTCACTTCCATACCTCACACGTTTCCTCAAATTCTGTAGAATTTCCTTAGTCGCTTGAAATCTTGTAATAAGGTAAAGTTGTAACGGGTTGTGCTGAAATCTATGGATCCTGCGTTATAATTTTCAGGTACGGCATTATTAAACTTACCTCTCGCCGATGATATTTTCGTAAGTTCGACACTGTGGCATAAATATAACATTTATTGAACTGACACAGCTTCTTTGTTAGTGTTTTAATTGTTGCCGCACGCAACAAAATTGATACAAATCACAGATAAAACTCGAATGTAAACTTCCTAATACGGAAGTGACTTCATGCGTGCGCGACCTCTTGTGGCCATGAAGAACTCCCGGCGGGAAAATTCAAAAGGGATTTGAATTTTATCGCCGAAAAACTTAAGGATGTATGAAGCGACTTTTCGCGACATACTATTTAGTAACTTATGGTTACCCGCCCTTCCTTATACCAGAAGTAACAGCGCGAAAATGAAAACGGTATGATCAAGTCGATTTTCTGTTTTTGTAGAAAAAAAGCAGGTAATTATTTACAAAAGCTACAAGTGGATTAAACATTATAAATTTTGGAGGGTATGTTCTACGATAAACTGTAATTCAAATGCACTTAGAATTAATTGGGGCAAACACCAGTAGTATAGCTAGCGGGATCCTGGAACAGTTTGACCTAAAAAAAAATTGCAAATGGCATGTGTCCATCCGAAATGACCATCGTTGAAGGTCATCCCCTAAGTTAGGGGAGTGGTTTAAGAGGTGATGAAGTTACCCCTTTAGTTCTTGAGCCGAAGAGGCCGTTGCAGGAAAATCTTTACTTCTTGCACCTCTGAAGAATGTTGGCAATGACGTCATAATACCAGAAGAGGTCGTTGAGAAAAGAAATAAATCTAACCCTCGTTTAGTTCTTGAAGAAGGGTTGTAATTTTATCCGCCGTGTTCATTCAGTATAACGAGTCAATGAACTTGAAAAATGTGCAGATTCAGCGAAACTAGTCCAAGGCTTCTTTTATCGAACCCACTTGTATGTGTGTGTGTGTGTGCGTATGTCAAAGTGCAAGCTTGCTTAAATTTTTTTAATGAAATTTTCTACATTTATTTCTGTAAATATTACAAGAAAATATATAAGGACGCTTCTTTCCCATCAAAGAACTTATGAAAATAAATTACGTGTACTCTTTGTAATTGCCACTTATGTATTTTTATGAAACTGCAAAACGTTGTACAATTAAATAATACGTAAATATCAATAATTTATAAACTAAATTAAAAATCTTTAAATTTCGACAGAAAAAAGTAAAACACGGTTCGCTTGCAATTTTTAAATAATAATAATAGCATCGTTTTGTACATTTTGCATAAGAAATGTTGCTGTAATTAGAAAGTGTGGTATTTTAGAAAAGATTGTAACTGTCAGCATAATAATTCCCCAAGTAATGACTGAACGATGTAATATTAGTTATGCATTAGGAAAGGTCGGGAGAAAACAAATATATGACTTTTTGCTTTTTTATTTATTTTTTTTAATGAAAATAAAAAAATGCATTTTTACTTATCGTATATATGTAACAGAAAAAGACTAGGCAGTTTATGTTAATTAATTAAAATTGTTTCAGAAAGTAAAAACTTCTTCGTTGACAACGTCTGCTCCAACGTCCGTAGAATTTTTTTAATGCAATCTTGATGCCATACAGGGAGTTGATTTTTTTTTATCACTATGTTGATAATTTCTTCGCCTCTTGCGGGGACTGTGTAATTATATGTGCGCTTCTTAAATCCTAGCCAGCCTTGGTTGATTCTTTTGTAGGTGTATATGCGTTAGGTGGAGTTTTTATTAATTTTATTTTATTTTTCTATACTAGGTGTTGTTCGTTTGCAACTACAAATGGAAGAAATTTAATTGGAGAGATAGAAAAAAGAAAAATATTAAAAAACTTAACTGATAAAGTTATCTTTGAGCAATTGCAAATAATTGAAACTGTTGTGTGGTTAAGTAATTCATTTTTTGATTTTTTTCAAACTCCAAGAAATCGTGTCTGTATAAATGAAACTAATAATTCGTTTGTCGTCAAAAGGACTCAGAGCAACCTTTCTTTGTTCAATCGTGAAAACTTCATGTTGTTGGGATCTGATTAAACGTTGGGTTGTGTCTAACGTGGAATTATTAAATAGAGTTTGATAATAGTCCTCAAGCGAAATCGAACGAATTGCTGAATTTTTCACACCTTTTGTTTTTTTTATAACATTCTTATTTTCAACTTTTATTGTGTACATTTTTGATCTAAGTCCTATAAATTCTAACATTAATCTACCATTATTTTCATCTTTCATTAATCCTAGAATTTTTTTATTCCAAAGAGGAATTTGATATCTGTTAGTAGGAGAATAATCTGATGTATCAAATTTTGAAATGTCTTCTTTAATGTGTTCGTAAATGTTTTCAACGAAAAAATGATAAACCAAAGAATCTGTATCTGTATAAAGTAATTTAGCTTTGTCTTTAAATTTATTTTTGATATAATTGTAATGAAAATCATATAAAAACGTTTTAGAAAGATCTAGTATAGTAAAACCGATATACCGGGTGGAAAGTTTCAAACCCATAGCAAACTTGTATTGAAAACTATGTTTTTGTAAAGAAAAGAGAAAATTATGGAGAATATTATGGTGTTAAAATTATTCTTAAATATTAATACTTTCTGAATATAAATAAAATTTTCAAATTTCAAACGAAAAGTTTAGTCGCCTATGTCAGATTTGAAACTTTCAGTTCTTTCAATTAATGGAAAATAATTTATACGTCAGTCAAGAAGTATTCTGAATTATTGTACAGAGCAAATAATAGGTAGGTACTCTTGTCGTTTAAGTTACAAGAATTCTTCCTTTATTAGAATGATAATTATATTCTACGTCATTGCATACAAAAATACTGTTGTTTCTGATACTATCAATAAACTTGAAAGATGCCATACGCAATCAATACTGACACACGTCGATGCTAAATCAGTTTTAAATTCAATTGTACTAAGAATTAAATTTCACACTGTTCAAGAATAAGTAACACACAACTGTAAAGAATATTAAAAAAAAAACACATCAATTCTACAAATTAAGTTTTTGTATCTTTAAATGGCGAGCAGTAATCTACACAAACATAGTTCTCAATGGAACTTTGCTATGTTCGGGTTTGAAACTTTCCACCCGGTATATAGGTTTGTTAAATTTAATATTCATTCGTTTCATTTCGATAATGACCATGTCATCATCAAAAATGGTACAACTATGAAAATTAGGTTGTGATATGTAATAGTTTGCTCCATAACGTCCTCCCATTTGGTTACCAATTTTATGTCTTTATATTTTCTAGCGTTTTCCATGGTTTTTCCAAAAACTGAATTATTCATTAATTTATAGAAATTCTTTTCAAAATCATTTTTACTTTTTTTACGCAAATCATTATTTAAATTTATGTAGGAGACTATCCAATTTGACTGTTTGAATTTCAATACTCTTAATACTCTTTCAACTTTCAAACCCAATTGGATTGCCTGTTTTAAATTTCTGTAATGTATAATATATTGTTTTTTGTCAGATAAAGTTGTTAATAATTTGGGAATTTTTGAAGACGGAGTTGGCGGTACCGAACGTTCCGGACACAGTGGTAAATTTTTATGATTTTCAAATAGTTCGTCGGGATAAAGTAAATCGCATTCCAAAATGTAACTAAATTCAGTATCGTCTGATACGTTCATAACATCTATCGAATAAGAATCAATCCATTCAAATTGTGCAAAAGGTAAAGGCAATCGCATGGCTGTGCCATACAAATTGTTAACGTTAAAATACATTAAATATGATGATGGCTCAGCAATATTAAAATCGTTCATGCACTTATTATTTGCCTTACCATAACGATTTGAACATTGAGAGACCCCGCCTCTGATACCTTTTTCGACAAACATTAACACATCTACGTCTGTTAGTTATTCCAAGGCTGTTCCAAGGTAATGGAAGTTGTCTTCAACATGCTGTCAAAAGCTAAACCGGGTGCCGTATAATAATGCAAAGCATCCAATTCATAAGTCTGCAAACATGTCGCTCTAAAATTTTCAAAGATGTCTGTTAAAAGCAAAACGTCCGTTTTCAGATACAGCTCTGCATATTCCTGTAAATTTTGAATTTTAAAAGTACTCCACACGTTTAACGCGTGATTGTATTCATCGTTTGAAATGTGAGATTGATTAATTTATACATATTGTGAAAATTTGCATGTCATTACTGTTTTTATAATTTAGATTACACGCTTGATGACTGGTCAGATAGTTGTGATGTCGCACTTTAATATCAGTAAAATTGAATGGTTTCAAACAAATGTGACAATGTGTGGCATTTCGAAATTCGTACTCTTGTTCCACCGTTAATTTTTCACACCTCCACGTTTGAGAAAAAGTCATTAATTTCGAAACCATTTTTTTCTAATTCCCTGACAAACCAGCTTACACAGTCCTTACCGGTATGTAATCTAAATTTGGAGGATTGTAAGAACACATTAAAAAATACGCTATGGAAAACGGTTCATGTTTCTGATATTTTATGTTTTTATAGGAAGGTTTTAAATCATTAAATTTTGTCAGGAGTCATTCAATATCTGCATAAATAACAAACGGAACTTTTTCTTTATTTTTAAAGTTTTTAAATGATAGATATTTCTCTTTCTCAACCGGTATAGTAATTTTAGTATTATTTATGTCTCTGCACGTAATTGTATGTTTTTCTAAATTCTCCTGAGATCTAAAATGATTCAGACAACGTTCACAAAACCAGCTTTTATTATGTAAGTCACGCGTTTGTCTGTGAAGTAGACCGGATAAATTTTTTATTAATGCAAAATGAAACATTGTTTTTGAATTTTTATCATCAAAGTCCTCATCATCATCATCATCATTGTAATCATTTTCTTCACTTTCTTCGTTTTGTAAATTCAAACTTACTTAGAGAAACAGGTAATACTTCTATTGTAAAAATATTGATTGAAAGTTCGTTCATTACTTCAAATTTTTTAACGTCTTTTAAAGCAATAGGAAAATTAATACCTTCAAATTTTAAAACGTTTGAAAAATGGGGATAAGATGACTTACGGTCAGATTTCTTATGTGCAGGTGCGGGATGTAAAACTGCCACCATTGACCAAAGGAAACAGTATTCGTCATTATTTTGTATATTTAAAACGGCCTTTTTATTATGAATAAATTTAGGCATTTCAACGTACGTTGAAATATTAATAGGTGTATAATTATTAATGTTAATTTTTAGTTGTAGAATCTCGTACAAGGCCCATCCGCTATCTCTTTCTTGAAATTCTTCTAATTTTGATAACATTTTATTTTTAATATTTACTTCATACCATTCCTTTAAATTTGTAGAACGATCTATTATGTGGTTTCTAGTCGAAAAATGTTTTATGTTTGTCTTAGCGCTGCGGCTTAACAAACTTAGCTATCAATATTACGTTTACTTTCAAAAGGCTTTTAGATAATTCCTTCTTCTTCTTTGGCTCTTTAATACTTAAATTAATTATTGCACCAGTTCTCAATCTATTTATGAAACACGATTGAAAATCTTGCCAGACCAAAGTTTTTCTTTTTTGATTTCTTTTTCCCCTTAGTAATCGTTTAAAAATCTCTTTATAATTCAACAGAAGGGACAAATTTGATTCAATTTCGGCGTAATTAGAAACCTTGTTATTTTTAAGTTTTGGATACTTTTTTGTAAAAAAATTATTTTTCTGATAAATTTTAACCATTTTACGTAATCTTTCTTTGTGTTAACTAACTTACCAACTGTTTCAATTTTGTTCACAATTTTGCTCAATTGAGTATTAAAATTCATGTTTCTTTGTACACATGAGAGATGTACTCAAACGGTATAGACTGATGTCTTTTACACACTAGTAAATTAGTAAATAAAATTTCAATCATACCCGAGTTTGCTAAATAATCATTTTGCAAAGGTAATTTATAGATGTGTAAAGTGCAAGTGCACGAGTTCCCAAAGCCGCGTCCACACTAATAAAAACGTAGCGCTTTCTAGGACACATCATTAAAATTATCACAAAATTCTTTTTTTAATATAAATACTGAAGAACCGCTTTGAAACATTTCATTGAAGTTGAAAGCAGTAACAGCAACAAGGAGAAGAAACGAAAATGTCTGGAATTCTAGTGGAGTACTTTGGTTATGGAATCGACTAACAAGATCATCTTGCCGGTTACCATGTTATTTGTTATTTGCAATTATTTAGGTAAATTATTATTTTTCATAAAATTATCTTAGTTAATATTTTTTTTTAATTTTGAAATTAGATTTTGTGTGAAAAATATTCGAAAGAAGGCCAATCAAGTGTTAATATAGTTGAGTTACTGTCCGAAAACGGAAACAATCCAGAGGAAGTTAAGTAATTTACCTGTGAAATATACGCGGTTGGCTTCGGAGAATGAAGATGAAATAAAGACATTCGAAGAGGCTTTGATTAGGTTTTCGTTTAATCTTGGTGCTGAATAAGAGGAATTAACAATCAACAAAGAAAATAAAATTTACTGAAGAGAACAGCAAAGAAAATGGACACAAGAATAAGAAAATATTCACACTGAAATTGTAATATTTTTTATGTGTGTATAGAGAGCTGCTTGTTAATAAATTATTTATTCCAACGGACGTTATTGTTTCTTTTTAGAGAATTCTGAATTGAATAAAGAAATTATAAATATTTTTAAGACATGTGTTGGAAAATAGTATCGATTCACAAGTCTAATTTTGCTTGAACATTAAATAACGGAAACAAACTTTTAAACTCTGAAATTATACGTGATAAAGTTATAATTTAATAAAACAAAATAAAAATTTTTACATTTCTTTATTATATTCTTTAATAAACCATTGATATAAAACAAATACATTATCTTTAGACAACTTAACGTATTATAAATATGTAAATTACAATAATTTTGAAGATAATTACATTTTAAAATTCTTAAATTCGGACATTTGAGTTCATCTAAATCTATAATTTCATTAGGTATAATTTTATTTAAGGTTCTTTTCTTATTGAGCCCTTTTAAGCAGACGACTTCACCTCCGACGAGACTTTTGATGTAGTTACCAATGTTTTCTTGAGGTAAGTAGTAGTCAAACGAAGTATCCCAGTCTAGTCCGTGCAAATTTCTTGTAGTCTACTCAATGTGTTTTTTTTAATCTATCAGAAAACCATGATGATTTTTGTTGTGTCTTTCCAAAGGCATGATGCATAATTTTCGTTCTTGTATTTAATAACGCTATTGTGTGTGTGTGTGTGTGTGTGTAAAGTTTTCTTGTTCGTTGCTACTCTCTTACTAACAAATTGAAGTTGTTGATACGTCTATATGTACGTAGAAGCATTAATAGATAACGATTGCTATGTTACACACTATTACTCTTATCTATCCAACTGTTATGTGTATTATTGAAACCCAACCATTTCACGAACACTACTTTTATTTCTTTTTAAAACTTTTTCCACGAGATAAACGTCTGGATATTTTACTTTTTGCAATTGTTCTTTATAAAATCCTCCTAATATATCATTTCCAGTTGCGTCTTTTAATATATAAGTGATTGTATTTGTTAGTTGTACTTTTCGAATCGCAAAAACTTCCGTTGACCAATTAGGTAAATATTTCTTATCGAAAATTCCTCTTATTTTAGAAATACGTACGTGATCACCGACATTGACACTCTTGAGGTCAACTGATTTAATTTTGCTATACACGGTATTTAATAATTTCTCTACGTTATTCTTCTGCACTTCATCGGTTTCATACCTATGGTTCTGTGCTTCTTGTTGTATTTTTCCACGACACGTTTTAATAAATTTATCCACTTGTAATTTCCTTGCAGACTAAAGTTTCTAAACATGTCGTTTTTAATCGACCTAATCCGGATTTATTTTTTAGAGGAAACGCCTAAACATATTTTGAAAAACAATTAATTACAACTAATATATATTTATAGCCGTTATTTTCTTTAGCATAAGGAAGCATTTCCACCAAATTAGCTTGATACAAATCGTTTAAAGATTTAATTATGACTCTACGCCTCTTGAAATTTATTCTCGCAGGTTTGTGAATTTCATTTGCTACTTGTTTTTTAGCGTCCGTAATTAGGCTCATCGTCTTTATTTAATGATACAGGCTTCTCTTAGTTCCTCGATTATTGAATTTATTTCATTCGTGTGCCTCGTATTACCGGCTGCTTGCGACGCTAACAATAACCTTAACATATCAACGAGCTTGTTTGGATCATCCCAGTATACGTAGTTAATTTTATTATCGACCACTTCCATCAATAATCTGCTCCCTGTAGTATTACTGTCGTTAATTAACGGAGCCACAATATTTTTATGCTTTTGCATTCTACTGCCATCTACTTGTTTATTCGATTTGTAATGTCGTCGATGCGTATTAGTCCTAAGAATGATTTGTCTATAATTTTTAGGTAAGTAGTAGTCTTCTTTGGTGTAATTTTCAGGGAATTTTTTAAAGAGTAATTCATATAAACCTGAAGTACCTTTGTACCTTCTGTTTTTAACAATTATGTCAGCTCCATCGAGATTTAATGATGAGTCACCGATTCTTAAATTTCCGGTACTTTTATCGTGTCTCACTCCATATTTGTGATCAAATTCTTTATTTTCCTCGTCTGTGTACGTATCATTGATGTATTTTCTAGGTAACGGATGATATTGTTCCAAATAATCAACGTAGGCTTTCTCATCGAGACTTCTAAATCGTGAATCTTCTTCTTCATCCGATTCAACACTTTCTAAAATAGATTCTTTATATCTCTCTGACTCATTATCTTCATCTTCAAAGTCCATCAACGACGGTTTACGTTTTTTTATAGAATATCTTTTTGGAGTTGCAAAATCATTTTGTTTCGGAGTTGTAAAAACATACTTTTGTTGCGGTTGTTGAGGTAGGTAATTCAATTTCGCTTCTTGGCTGTAATTTGCTTTCGATATTTTTCAAATGCCTGATAATAGGAACGAACATCTTTTCTTGAATTAATTCGCCATGTTTCAAATAGTTTAATTTTTCTCGAATACTTTTACGCTTTAGCAAAAGTTTTTGTTTCGTACATTTATAGGTCATTTTGAGAAGTAACGGTTCGTATGATATTTTAAACCTTAATAACTACCACTTAAGCTCGTCAGAGATATATACTGGCTGTTTCAAATTGAGTGTGCACTGAAGGTATCTCCTAAACCGCAAGAGATACATATTCGGTTAAATGAAGAAAAGTTGCATGAATCAATGCCTAATTCGTATCCATTGAGGGAATGATTTTTTTTTTTTATTTCTTCTTGAGACATTAATAAAAATGTAAAAAAATCGATTTTTTTTTCTCTCTGTACTTCTTTTATTACACATAATTTTGAAATTCTGATTTAACTTCCTACAGGCACTTTTTGAATCTGCTTCAAATAGGAGTAACAGAATTGAAGTCAGACGTTTCGTTTTTCCGCGACCATCATCAGTTTCGATTTTTTTAATACAACTTACGTATTTTTATTATTCTATTCGATAGAATTTTTTCCCCTGATTGTAACGGTACATCACACTTAATAGTTGATATTAATCTGAAGCTTAAATAATACAGATTTTTACATGAAAATTTTATTTAATACATAATTTCAAATTTTTAGTTTATTTTCTTAGCTATAGTGTAAATGATAATAAACTATTTAAAATTTTTCTGTATCGTTATTTTAATAACTTACGAAATGCATTTACGAAAATGAATTTTTACCGACAAATATCTAGTGGTTCTAATATAACTTTGACATAGGAATGAAAAAGCCTTGTTTTCAATTTTGAGTCGCACTGTTAGGTTAAAAGAAAAAGTGAATACTAATTATACTAAAAATATTTAGATATTACCGAATAGTGCCTTCTACAAAGACATTGGCTGCTAAAAACGAATATTTTTGTGATAAATTTGAAAGATACTTTCTATAACAATGTAATTTTTTTAAAATTTCTTTAGCACTCAGTGTCTCTCAACACTTCACTATCTTAATTTTTTTTTAATAAGGTTAAGTCCAAAAATGGTACTAAATATTGTCACTCGTTTGGACCAGTTGAAGTTTGGCACGTTATATCGGGACCACCATTCATAATTTAAACAGGATTAAGTAGGCTTTATGTTTTGGACATTGAAAGAGTGACTAGCATTAAGATAAATAGTAAGGAGAAACTAAAAATGCGAATATTAGATTCTTGCAAGAAATGTTTCGCGAATTCATGTTCGACACGCTAGACAACACATAGGATTAAGAACGAACGTGTGTCTTGAAAACAGTGGAGGATATTTCGAGGATATACTTTAATTTATTTATTTCACAAACTCAAGTTCTTCTTCTATAATTTTTATTAAACTTATTTATTTTGTTCTTGTATTGTAGCATTAAGATAAATAATAAGGAGGAACTAAAAATGCGAATATTAGATTCTTGCAAGAAATGTTTCGCGAATTTATGTTCGACACGCTAGACAACACATAGGATTAAGAACGAACGTGTGTCTTGAAAACAGTGGAGGATATTTCGAGGATATACTTTAATTTATTTATTTCACAAACTCAAGTTCTTCTTCTATAATTTTTATTAAACTTATTTATTTTGTTCTTGTAATTTAATATGTTTATACTGCTCTTTATTTGGTTTGTGTTAACTACCTAATATCATTCAGTCAATATTTGTTCATTTTTCTTGTTCCAACAACTTAATATTAGTTGCTAATACTTAACAAATAAAAAAGTGGTTAGGAATAAATTTACTTATTAAGAAACATGACGAAACTGTATCAGTCTTTTTGTCATTTTCTAACTTTACTTGAAAAAAAGGTATTAAGTATTATATTCACTGGTAAGAAAACGAACCAAAAATTTGAAATTATGTATTAAATAAAATTTTCATAAAAAAATCTGAATTATTTAAGCTTCAAATTAATAACAACTATTAAGTGTGATACACCGTTACAATCAGGAGAAAAAAATGCTATCGAATAGAACAATAAAAAGACATAAGTTGTATTTAAAAAATCGAAACTGATGATGGTCGTGGAAAGACGAAACGTTTGACTTAAATTCTGCTACCTCTATTCGAAGCAGAATCAAAAAGTGCCTGTAGAAAGTTAAATCAGAATTTCAAAATTAAGTATAATATAAGAGTTACAGAGAAAAAACGAAAATCGATTTTTTTACATTTGTATTAATATCTCAAGAAGAAATAATAAAAAAATCATTCTGTTAATGAATACGACTTAAGCCGCGTACAGATTTGAATGTGCATGCGTTGAGCCGAGGCGCATACGCATGCATGCGTCGGTGTTGACTGTATACTCGCAGCGACTCAACACATGCTTAGCATCTTGCGAGACCCTGCGAACGCACATGATGCGAGCCAGAGCGTGTCGGTCTTTTGGTACCGCTCAAAGGAAATATATTGTGCATGTGCACTCAGTTTGGACGTGTTTAAACATGCACAATCCATTTATATCATATGACTGCATGTTTCGCAGTCTGAATAGGGTTTGAGGACCTATCAGTTATTTATTTGTGAATAAAGGTTTATTGTCGCTACGATGGAATGGTCAAATGACGACTGCCTTCAATTAATTGATTATTATGAACAATATCCGGTTTTGTGGGAGGCCAAGCATCCTTTCCATTATTCATAACAAAAAAAAAAACAGAGATAGCACAAAAAATTAATAGAGATGTAAATGGCGTTAAGGAAAAAATTACAAGTTTGCTGGGATCTTTTCGTGTGCAAAAAAGCAAAGGCAGGAAAACGTTTGGAACTGGAAAAGGTAAGTAGGTATACTACATAAATCTGTAACAGCTTTTCCAATAAGTTAAAAAGAAATCATTAAGCAAAAATGTATTCTAATAATATTTATTCATTAATAAAAACTGGTAAAATTATATATTTATAGGAAGACACGAAGTGTACATTTCAAAATGGTTTGCTTTCGAAAGAATGGATTTTTCTTCTTTTTCAATGACTCTGCAATGACGAAAAATGCAGCCCCTGCTATTATTACTTGTTCTGTCATTTTTTTATTTCAGGCGCTGATTACACGATTACTGTCCCTCATGAAGACACTGAGCACACTGAGACAACATGCATGCGTTTATATGAAAATTTTTCAACGCACGTCAATCGGGTGTACTCGAGTCAATACGCATATGCATGTGCATTCGTCTCGATTCACCACATGCACATTCAAGTCTGTACGCGGCTTTAGACATTGATTCGTGCAACTTTTCTTCCATTTAACCATATTTGTATCTTTTACGGTTTAGGAGATTCCTTCAGTGCACACCCAATTTGAAACAGCCTGTATACTGATCAAATCCTTTCCTGTAACTTTCATCGTCCATTCGATTATTTTTAAAAATTGTTACGAATTCGTACGGTCCACTTTTCCAACAGAGAGAACAAATATCTTTAAATTTATCAAATTTCATGTCAGTGCCCACGTGATCGTGTTTCAAATTTAAGTCATCTTAGTAGCAGGAATCGGCCTATTCCTGACGTAACCTCACCATGACCTTAAACTTCAAGGCCATGACCTTGAGGTGACCTCGATCAAGGTCAAGATTGGAGGAGGTTCCAGAATCGACCTGTTCCAAAAGTAACCGAGAGGTAACTTTGAAATGACCTTGAGGGTTCAAGGTTAAGATCGGAGGAGGTTCTAAAATTTGCTTTGTGCCGATGTAACTACAAGGTTAAGGATCACGTCAGAGGAGGTTGCAAAATCTCAATGTTATTGACGTGACCTCATCATTACCTCTAAAAGCGAGGTCAGAGGAGGGTTCCAAAAATTATCTATCCTTGACGTGACCTTAACTTGACGGCGGATCCAAAAATGGTTTATCTTGAATACGACCGTAAGGTTGGAGGAGGTAGGGACCCCCACCTAAAATCTTGTTATATAAGGTTCTTCATTTGGGAATAGATTCAGTTGTTACAGAACTGTGAGTTGTGTTGTTAAGTTAATCACCTACCAAGATACATAAAAGTAAGTTTAAATCATCTTATTGTAATGATTTATAATTTGTATATTTTTATTGTATTTAACAGTGACATCAAAACAAGTGAATTTTTTTCCTGAAACAAAAGAGAAGGCACGTGAACGATCCTTGTGATGACGTACAGAAGAAAAGACTTCTGACTGAAAACGTTGACAAACCAAAAGAAGAAAAGCCGGATGAGCACGGTTTGAATATGCCCTCAGTTCGAAACGAGTTTCAATTTGAAATACCCTCCCAGCCTTACTTCACAGATGAAGATTTTCGTCAATGTGGTACTAATGAGACAGCACCTTCCGAGATTTCAGAAGCAAGAGAGGTGACTGACGTAGATCAGTTGCCACTTTTAGCTCAAAGTGTATATTTTCTAAATAAGAGCCGGACGAAGTGGATCTGTGTCGGACTGTGTACCGAAACATTTTTTGATCCGATAATACGTATTATGGGTTCCAAAAGGCAGAGCATATCGTTTTTAGAAGAGGAATGGAAAGAATTTTGTTCTTATAACTACACTTTGAAGTCGTATTTTACTGAGAAGAAAACTATTTATCCGGTAATGAAAATCAGCTCAGTAAAGGCGTCTTTCGAACGTATCGAAGGAACGAAAATACTGAAATTAGAAAGAGGAGTGGATACATTATATATATCTTATAAAGGTCTATTGGAACTCTGGAAATTGTGTGATATTATATTATATCGTTTAGAAGTTTTGAAACAATTGAACTATAAATCATTCTGTAGCAACATGATTCCATGCTTGAGTGTTATGGAAAGTGATATGAAGACAAATGTTAAATCATTTCTTAATAATGAAATATCTGAGAAAGGAGCAATTACAAATGAATTAATGATGTTTGGAATTAGTAAATTAATTTTTTATATAAGTATGCATAAAGCTAAGTTAATATGTAAATGTTATGTGATTTAATATGTATATCTTTCTAGATATGACACTGTCAGTTATAAATAAAATTTTATAAGAACACTGTTTGATCCTTTATTTAATAAACTAACGATACTTAACCAAAAAATTAAGAGAAATTTTTACGCTATATAAAGATAAGCAGTGAGTATTGAAGTAGTACACATGTAACATCGTTGACTGTTAGAAAGAAAAGCCATAAATGCGACGTCGTGTCAAAACAGATTACACTGCGAGAAGCACCTTAAAACGAAAAGGTCATGGTTTACTTAATACGTTAATTACTAAACTACCAGTAGAGTTATACTTACCAGGTTACAATTACTGCGGTCCGGGCACAAAATTAGACGTTCGACTTAAAAGAGGAGACAGAGGTGTGAATGGGTTGGATGAGGCGTGCAAGCAACACGATATCGCATATTCTCTAAGTACCGATTTAGAAAAACGTCACGAAGCAGATAAAAAATTGTATCAAGCGGCAGTGAAAAGAGTGAAGAGTACAGAAGCGGGATTTGGTGAAAAAGCATCTGCGTTATCTGTAGCCGCCTTAATGAAAGCTAAGACAAAGCTTGGAATGGGAAACGGAGTGAAGAGAAAGCGTAGTAAACGGAAGAAGCGTGGTGGTAAATTATCATTTCGACAAGCTGTAAGGAAAGCACAACATGCAATTTCACGTAATGGTAACAAGAGTCTGTTAGAAAATGTGAAATTGGCGCAGGCTGTTTTAAAGAAGGACCACAAGAAAATAAGACCTCCACGTCAAAGAGTGATACCAATTCCTAAGGAGGGTTTTTACCTTTCCATTATTTGCGGCTTTGGGCGCAATAGGATCGCTCGGCGGCGGTGCAGCTGCAATTGCTAAGGCGGTAAACGATGCAAAAGCTGCGAAAGAGCAACTGAAAGAGGCAGAGCGACATAATCGCGCTATGGAAACAAAAGCAATGGGAAGCGGATTCTATATAAAACCTTTCAAAACCGGGTGTGGGTTATATTTACGATCCAATCCAAAAAACTGAAATATTTGCCTCGGCGACCGTTGACTAACATTGACATACTGAAATATGCTAAAATATGGAAATTACCTTTCTTTCGAGGTGTGTTTATGAGAGATACTTTACCTAAAAAGATATGGAAGCATGAAAGTGGAGTAGTGAATTTAGATAGCGATTCTGGTGAAGGAACGCATTGGATGGCATATTATAAGAGAGGAGGAATCGTAAAATATTTTGACAGCTATGGAGATCTACGACCTCCAGTTGAAGTAGAGAAATATCTTTTGTCGAACGGATTGGGAGTTATCAGTTATAATTATGAAAGGTATCAGAAACAAAATACACAAAATTGTGGACACTTATGTCTACAGTTTTTAAAGTCCTTTACAAGTTAAGTAAGAATGTAGTACTTGAAAGATGGTCAACATGGGATCTTCACCCGTTGCGTGTACGTTCACTCTTACGGGAATTGAATCAGTTTTATTTTGTGAATTGAATCCCTATCACTATACCTCGATGAAGACGCAACATATGAAATGTGCTTGTTAAATTTTGAAACGTTTAATGCAATACCTAACATAGATGAAAGTAACAATTTGATACATTATGAAGAAACAGGAAAAACGACGGTTTGGAAAACTATCGTTATACCTACAGGTACATATGAACTAGACGATATTAACCAATATCTGAAAGATTATTTTCAAAATAACAATATCCCTGATTATATAAACATTAAAGGAAATAATAATACTTTAAAGGCAACCATACACAGTTCGGTTAAGCTCGGTTTTAGTAAACCAAATTCATTGGGAAAATTGTTGGGTTTTAAACCGAGAACGTTGAAAGTAAACGATAATAACATTGGTGATTTTCCGGTGGAAATAAATAAAGTAAATGCTATAAGAATAGAATGTAATCTAACCGGTGGATCTTATAACAACGGAGAACCCGGTCATGTTTTGTATCATTTCTTTCCAAATGTACCTCCAGGGTTTAAAATAATAGAATCTCCTCTTCAAGCTATTTATCTTCCAGTGACCGTGATCGTGATTACGAGAATAGTTATTCGACTATTAGATCAAGAGAATCGATTAGTTAATTTTAGAAACGAAGTGATTACTCTAAGACTTTATTTGAGAAGATTCACATAATGATTATTTACGATAGCAATTATTCGAAACAGAAAGAGTGTAGCATAATTAGACGTAATGTATTATTTAAACCACGGAAACAGATACTGAACTGCCGTCGACAAAAAAAAACTGAAATTTTCACAGAGAAATCGAATATATTTAGAGAGTTTAGGTTATAAGGTGCTAACATAGGGGAAATTATTCTGTAGAAGAGACGTAACCGTCAAAGGGTGAACACCATCATTACACGTAAGGCAATCATCATCTAAACAGAACGACATGGATATTTTGGGAGTAACTGATAAAATTAAATTGGACACTTCAATAACCAGTATGGAGTTCCATTCACACTTACTATTCAGTTCATCATTTGGTAATAACGATGAAGCGCGTATCACCGTACCTGAGATCGACAATTACACCCTCCCTTGCGAAAGTTATATGTACGTAGAGGGAAGACTGCGTTTGGTTAGTGATAATACTAAACACAGTGCGACGGCACAATTGATAAATAATCCGGTAGCTTATATGTTTAGCGAGATTAGATATCTTCTGAACAGAGTACAGGTGGATTCGGTAAGAAATGTTGGCATAACATCAACAATGAAAGGGTATTTTTCTTTTACTCGCAACGATACAGTAAAATTGGAAAATGCAGGATGGATCCAGGAGAATGAGAAAATGAGCGATATACTCAACGTTAAGGGAGATTTCTCAGCAAGTGCACCTTTAAAGACCCTATTAGGTTTTGGGGAAGATTATAAAAAGATCGTCTTGAATATGAGGCAAAAATTAGTATTGATCAGAGCAAATGATGACGATGCAGTTGTGGAAACAAACAAGACGGAAAAGATTAAATTAATAATTGACAAAATTGTATGGCGTATACCTCATATTTCTGTTGGACTACGTGAGCAATTGGCTTTAACGAGAGTGACAGACAGAGATGTTGAAGTACAAATTCCTCTCAGAAGCTGGGAGTTGCTCGAGTATCCGTCGCTCCCAACTACGACAAGTCATTCTTGGACAGTAAAAACGGCTCCGCAGTTGGAAACGTCAAGGTACATAATCATCGGTTTTCAAACTAAGCGAAAGGGTGTCGTCGATGCAAACATGAGTCTGTTTGATGACGTTAAGTTAAAATCATTAACAGTATTTCTAAATGGCGAACGCTATCCGTACGACAACATAGAAATTGATATTGAAAATAACAAATACGCCGTTATATACGACATGTATTCTAGATTTCAGGAAAATTATTATCATCGTGAAAGCAGTCAACCCTGGTTCAATCCAAAAGGATTAGCTAGTTGCCCATTAATAGGAATCGACTGCACTTTTCAGAGAGATGTAATGCATAAAAGTGCAGTAGAAATAAGAATTGAAATTACAACTAAAGAAAATATTAAAGCTGATATTATTGCTTACTGTTTAATTCTGCATGACAAAGCGTTCTCTTATTCACCTCTCACCAAAATTGTCCGTCAGTTGATGTAAACCGTGAATGGCAGTATTAACAGAGAAGCTAAAACCATTTGATTTCATTTGATTTTATAAGAAGCAACATCAACCGAACCATGAAAAAACGATTTATTGTCATTGACATACAAGGATTTAAAGTGGAAAATAACCAATTTATACCAAAAGAGTTGGCTTCTTACGATAGTGAAAGAAAAGTGAGTCATTTTTTATTTCAACAACCCACAAGTTTGTCTATGGTCCCCAGAAAATTTCAAAATGTTGCAAACTGGTTAATGACCAATCACCATTGCATTGATTGGAATAGAGGATTCGTCCCCTTATCTGAATTTGACGCAATCATCTCCTTTTTATGTTGTACAGCCAAAGTCGTTTACGTTAAAGGACTGGAGAAGTCTCGATTTCTATGTGAAATTCTACCGAAAAGCAATGGTGAAAGTGTATCTGTGTTAGATTTGGGTGAAATTTACGAAGATGTACAAAAATTGCAAAAATCCGAACCCAAGTGTCCATTTCACTAAAGAAGAAATTGCATGTGTGCTTTAACGAACGTGTTTGATTTACATAAATTTATTCAAACAAAGTTATATGAAGGATTTTTTACACTAAACATTTGTGATATATTATGAGGAAACTTTGGTTCTTAGTTAGTATAAGAAAAGTTCAGCTTCGCAATGGATTTCTTCTCCCCTCTATTTTGCAAGAACATTATAAAGCATGTTGCAGAGAAGGTTGGTGAAGTTATTGACCAGTACGAAAAAGATTGTTCGTTCAGTAGTATACCAGACAAGGATTTGAAGTACTTTCCAAAATCGTATCTATGTACCAGAGTCACAGCTGTAGATCTAGAATACACCTGGCCTAAATTGCCGATTCATTATCAACGTTTTAAATATCTACAAAGTCAGAGACTCTGTCACCAACATTGGAATCAAACCGAATTTTCTTTGGATGAAATAGATGGTCCACCTCCACGGAAGAAGAATTGCTATTTGTGTACTTATTCTTAAATATTATTATTAAAATATTAATTATTAAATATTGTTATTAATAATATATTATTATACAATAAACAATAATCAGAAAGGAGTTGTTATTTTATTCGTTATTAATTTTATTAAATCAATTTAAGGATTTAAGAAAGAATTTAGAAATACATTGCGTTATTAAATTATTTAGATTAACTCTTGCTGAGCAATTTAGCTTGACAGATTTTTATTGTCTTTGAAAGTATCGCTTTATTCGATTGAAATTTCAAACGTTTTCAAATTTACGAATTTTCTACGATGTAAAAGTCACAAAAATGGTTTTCACTGTGCAGCGTTAAAAATTTCTTAGCAAGAAGTGATCTGTATTGAAATAAATAAACTAAATCAGAAAGGAGACGTTATTAATTTTAATCGATCAATTTAAAATTTAAGGATTTAAATTCACACACCGTCGTATAATAAATTAAGTGGCATAGAAAAAATAAACATGTTTGAAGGCGAACGTCGATTAAATAAACAAACACTATAAAATTTACATATGTATTCCGAGTTGTGAATGAATATAAATACCGTTTTAAATAAATAAAAACAAGCACGTTTTAAAGCGAGCCATACTAGCAAAAATTTCATAATAGTAAATTAACATATTTACGAGCATTCACCGTCGATTTAAAATTCAAATTCAACTTGCATAGAAATCGTTTAACTAATATATTATTATTACACACCAGTCTCAATCGAGCTCTCATAGAGCTTAGTGCGTGTTTATCAAAGGGGTAAGATAATTTTTTTTAAGAATGTAATTTAAATTTACACGATTCTTACAAATACAGATTAGGGGATGACTGTTCGATGAAATCATGGTTTCTAGGAGATGAGTGCTCGTGAAATGTTTATCGTTATACTCTGTGACACTTGCAAGTTTGATTTAGGAATATTTTTGCAAATAGAGATTATTATTCGACAGATAAACTTTTTCCTTACATTCCTTACATTCATTTGAATAAAGATTATTATAAACTTGGTAATAATAAGATTACTATTCAACTTGGTAATAATAAGATTATTATTAAACTTCGTAAATGTTATTCAAATTCTAAAGTCGGTAGAGAGAATAATTAGTTTTTGAAATTTTTTCAAAATAACTGCAAGTAAGAATGAAAAAAGAGAAGGAAAGAGAAAAAGGAGAGAAAGGAAAGAAAAAAAGAAGAGAAAGGAAGGAAAAAAGGAGGAAAGAAAGGAAAGAAGAAAAGAGGAAAGGTTAGTTCCAGTGGGCCGTGGTTACGCCTTCGTTACGCCTTCGTGACGCCCAGAAAATGGAAAGGGAAGAGCAAGGATGGGAACGGGGAGAGGGCTTTCTTCCCCCCTCCCCTTAATCTACTGGTAAGTGCTCTTCTTAATTCATTAATAGATCTATAGTATGATACTCTATTTTTTCCACATATATCTGTTCTATATCTGTTCTTGTTTGTTTAACAATTTAACTGTAAGTATTATTAAGTAAGATTTACATTTTAATGTTTTAATATACTCCGTATTTTTGCATGCTAGTAATGTCGTTTGGAAATGAACGCCCAATTTTACAGCAATATTTAAAAGGAAATCCTTCTTCAACAGTAACTACTAGCGTGGAATCCGCATTTAGAGAAACACAGACGGGAGTGACAAGTACTGCTCAAGTAAATGTTTCTCAGAGTGCATTTACCACTCAAGCAAATGTGCCTCCTTCATGGTGGAATGATATTGATAATTCCTCTTTCCTGTTGCAAGAAGGAATTATCAATGATTCTGCACTGAACGCAGTTGGTGACGTAATAGATAGTGTGGATTCTCGAGACATTCATTCCAGTCAACCAATTGTTAGCCAATTGCTGGTTCCTAGCCCTTTTATTCTTAATCAGCAATCTACCCAACCTCCTTTTATTATTCCACAACAATTAATCGTTACTTCTTCTTTAATGAAACCACCAACTGAAACTTCGAAACCACCAAATAAGCCAGATTCCCCATCAAATAAATCAGTTCCCATTCTTAAACAACCCACTCAACCCCTTATTTCTTCTTTCCTTACGCAAACCAAACCTACTCAACCCCTCATTTCTCAACAATCAGTAGTTACTCCTATTGTTACATCCACATCAGCCTGTACTACTTTGGTTGCTGTTACATCCGTTCCTATTGCTACATCGGAAACTGTTCCTATTGTTACATCCGTCTTTACAACTCCGAGTGCCATTTCTAGATCTGTTATTTCTAAATCAAAAACTCCGAGTTCCATTTCTAAATCTGTTGTTTCTAAATCCGTTTCTAATACTCGTGAACACACACAATATTTACGCATCCTACGTGGCAACCAATATTCTCGTCTAAGGACCATTAGCGACAAGTATGAAAGAGTGTGGTTGCCCAAAGCAGAATATTTGCAACGCAGAAGGGAACACACAATGGAACGTAGATTGGAAAGAATTGCTAATGAAAGAGTTTTTCATTCTTCTTTGCGTTCAAATGATGACTTGATGCATAGTGCGGAGTTGCAAGGTCAACTGAGTCAGTCGCAACCCCGTATTGTTGCAGATAATATCCCGCTAAATCCTAATGATAATGACTTAGTTTCTGACATAATTGATATATCAGACCGTTCAATGGAGATATCTCAATTATCACCAATTAGGAATAATAATAACACGAACTCATCAATTAATATTAATCCAGTAATAATTCTCCTTCTGTTCGTCGACCGAGGACTATTAATCTACCGAGGACTAATATTAGTGAATCTGCTAATATTATATCCAATATTCAGAATTTGTCACCTTCACAATCACAACCGGAACTACATATCCCACCCTCTCAAATTCCACCTTCTCGACTTCAGCTTTCACCTTCTCGGCTTGAAATTTCCTCTCCTAGTGTCCGAACCTCTACACCTATTCGATCCCTTTCCTCAGGAACAAATTTAATAGGAATTTCATCACATGTTATACCCTTTCGTTCACCCTCTCCCAATTTAGTGGGAGTTATCTCAACAGCAGTCCAAAATTATTATGACGGAATTATGCCTGAAGTCAGGAACTGTTGTTTAGAGGGTGAGAAAAATCTTAGAAAAGTCACGGATGAGTTGCAATCTTGTCGTGAAATTTTACGTACAGTTCGCTTAAGGTCTCCGACTGACCAGGCTTTAAACGAACAATATGACAACATTTCCGTCATTCACAACCGTCTGAG
This sequence comes from Prosopocoilus inquinatus, assembly GCA_036172665.1. NCBI lineage: Eukaryota > Metazoa > Arthropoda > Insecta > Coleoptera > Lucanidae > Prosopocoilus > Prosopocoilus inquinatus. Next base: position 40,497,276 of record CM069870.1, on the reverse strand, counting down.
CCTGATCCAAGATTTGTTTCATAATCTTGTCGCAGACATATCTATTTAAAAGATTAAGATTGATTTAGTGTCTTAAGATTTAACTTCTTCTCTTAAGTAGATATGTCTGTGAATTATATTGTTGTTCAATGGTTTGTTCCTCACATGAAGTTGGAAATATTGTCGAGGTATTAGGTATGTTTTCGAGGATATAAAAAATTATTTTTCTTTGTAGAATTTTTAATAATTGTTATTCGTTTTACAGATGAGTTCTTCACCAAACAAGTGGAACTGAAAGTGAGTAATCTAATTTGTATTTTACGGTTTACATTTTTGATTATTTACTTTTTCAGTTAATGGACGGAACTCTGATTAATGCGGAAACGGCGGTAGTTAATTATCGAGTGGTTCATCCACGACTCGAACGGTCATCTTCACCCAGCTACACTCCAACGCCGCTAGCGGCTGCCACATCTGAACGACGGCCGCCGGTGCAGCAAGTGGCGGCGCCTCAACGCATCCTCCTAGAAAGGAGGGTGTTTGCGCCGCCAGTGTTGGAGCCTCCTTTACCAAGACCTTTACCACCAAAGGTGAAGGTGGAGGAGGAAACGGCAGAGGGGGAAGCGGAATCCACGATGGATGAATCTTGGGTTCGTTCTCGTTCATTACAACATTTCAACATTTTAATAACACCTTATTTTTTAGAGTGAGGAGCATTAATCAGAGTGGCTGGAGAAATATTAATTTAGTTAGGAATATTAATTTAGTTAGGAATATTAAATTATTATATTTATTTAAATAAACAATTTATGAGTTTTAATATCAGTGTTTATATAACAGTTGATATTGATAACCACAACACAGTAATAGAGTATCGCATTTGGTAAAGAGGAAATTAATAACGTGTTGTAAGGAGCAAAAATATTTTGAATATTTTTGAAAAATATTATTTTAAATATGAAGTTTCAACAACAGTCTTTAAAGTTACCCGTACAAAATTTCGATGATGCAATCGCAAATAAAACCTTTAAACGTCACAGTGTTCTCTTCGGAGGATCAAGTAAACGCGTTATCATTAGCGGGAGCTCAGGGTCTGGTAAAAGTAATTCCTTAGTGACATTATTAACCCATCCGAACAGATTACGTTTCAAAAATTTATACATCTGCTGTAAGACCTTATCTCACGGGAAGTATAAATTTCTCCGACATTTGCTATCAACAGTGCCCGAAATAGGTTACTTTGAAATTTCCGTTATTGAAAAAATTGTATCACCTACAAATGTAAAAGAATATTCAGTCGTTGTTTTTGATGATGTTCAGTGTACTACACAAAATTTAATTAAAGAATATTTCTCCTTTGGACGTCATAGAAATGTTGACTGCTTTTATTTAAGTCAAACTTACAGTGCAATACCCAAACAAATGATTCGTGATAATTGTAATTTCTTAGTACTATTTCGTCAAGATTTCACAAATATTTAACACGTTTACGATGATTACGTCAGCGGAGATATGACTATGGACCAGTTTCGTAATATCTGTTACGCTTGTTGGAAGGAACCGTTTGGTTTTTTAGTTATTGATACCGATTGTTCCATAAACGCATGGAGATATCGTAAAGGATTCGACACGTACATATATCTTTAAAACCACTACATTTTACATAGTTCTTTCATTTTTACATAGTTCTACAGTTCTTCAGTACTGTAACAGACGTTAAAGGATGCGGATGCGCCATGAGTAACAAACTTAAAGCAGAATTAGCCACTGCGCGCGAAAGTTTGCGTACTAAATTAAAAACACTTAAATCCGATATTGCACAAGCAAAACATCATGCGGAACAATCAAAAAAGTATCTGCAGACAACTTATTCACCTATTGTAGAGCCACTCCGAGATATTGTCAATAAGCTAGATGTTGTTCGCAGCGTATTACCTATGAAAGAGGAGCAACATTCATACGAAGCCAGTGAAAAGAGATTGAAAGAGGAGCCAAAGAGTTCTTTCCTACGAAAAAACCGATTCATAAATTGAGATCTGATCCTTCTTTCATACGAAGAAGACCGAGTTATAAATTAAAATCCGATCCTTCGTCGCGAATTGGATTGTCAGAGGAGCATGATGTGGGTACTTCAACACCACTTGGACGTGAAATTAAACAACCTTCCATCTTAGAAGATGAAGAAATTCTTGAGGTTCCTCATGAAAAGTCCACATCTCCAACTTCAAAATCTGTTTATGAAGAAGCAAAAGAATATGACACCAAAAGCAGTAACCCCTCTGTGGACGAATCCTGGCTCATGCTCGTACACTTCTAGAAGAACGAAAATCATTACTTCAGATTAGATTAGAATCACCGCTGGTAGAAACTGCCTTAGAACCGTATCATCCGTTAGCACGTGATTATGATACACGATTTGAAACTGATGTAGAAAATGAATTCGATACAAAATACGGTGAAAGAAAAGAAGATGAGAGATTGTTTGTTGGGAACCAGGAGCTTAAGTCCCGATCTTGTAATTGGAGACTTGGCGTACAAGGGTACTACAAGTTTATACGAGCTGGTTTTTGAGAAAAATCCAGAGAAATTTACGTTTCAGGATATGCGAGACTATAGAGATATATTGACAAGAATTAGTGCGTTTAAGGTTAATTATAATCCCTCAGGGCGAATATCTGCAAGCAGAAAACAGCTGGAAAACAGGTGGAGCTTTGGAAAAAAAGCTTGTACCTAACAAATTTTTGCAGTATCAATATTGGGCTAATCCTAAGGAACTAGTAGAACGATTGCGTTTATTGAACGCATCCGAATCAGCATGTCACACCGCACATAACAATGAAATCATAGCGATCATTGAAGAATTAAAAGAGGCAAAAATTATTTTGTAAATTGTAGTATTTAGTGGAGTGCAAGCGAGCACACATTTCAGTTTCACGTAGTTGTTGATTGATTCACGTTTGGAAGACACGTTCATAAACACAGAGTTTTCAAACACATTGCTGCTACACCATTACTATACGAAACATTATTAGACTTTCAGAGTCAAGAGCTTAACGCCGAAAGTGTATATTTGCTTTCAAATAGAGGTCACCGAACGACGTATACGATCCAAGAAACTTGCATTGTTAAAAAACTATTCATCAACCTACTATTATCAACATTACAGTATCCATCAACGCTATAAATTGTACTGATACTTTAATTGGAAGAACGTTGAATGTGGGAGATCAAATCTCGTTTACTTGCACATCTTCAATTTGTGCAGTTCATTATTTGTTGAATTCATCGTAAGAAAACGAGTTCTAACTGAAAATGTCTAATCTATCTTCTAATGTGAAACGTGATGTTGTTAATGAGTTGCACAAATCAGCAAGGAAAAACTTTCGCCGTCGTCAAGTAATAATAAAAGTACTCAGAGATCTCTTCCAAGCAGACTTAATTGAAATGCTGCCTTATTCCAAGATAAACAAAGGATACAAATACATTCTGACAGTGATCAACACATTTACCAAGTATGCTTGGGGAATACCATTAAAAAATAAGACAGGTAGAGAAGTAACCAAAGCTTTTCAATCGATTTTATCTGAAGGTAGAAATTCTGTACCGAAAAATATACAAACAGATAACGGAAAGGAATTTTACAATGCAGAATTCCAAAATTTAATGAAGAAATATAGAATTAATCACTACAGCACATACTCTAATTTAAAAAGTTCGATAGTCTAAAGATTTAATAGAACCCTAAAACAAAAAATGTGGAAAGAATTTAGCATGCAAGGAAATTTCGGATGGTTCAATTTATTACCAAGGCTAATCGAAGAATACAATAACACTGTCCACAGTACGACGGGTTACAAACCCAGCAAAATAAATCAAAGAAATGCGCAAAGTATTTTACACTCCGTCTACAGCAACCTTAAAATTGTGGATCCAAAAATTGCAAAATTTAAAGTTGGAGATCATGTGCGTATCAGTAAATACAGACAAGCATTTTCGAAGATGTACACTCCGAATTGGTCTAACGAAATATTTACCATTTCGTCGGTGCAGAATACTAATCCCACAACATATCTAATTAAAGACGCTGATGGTGAAGCCATTCTTGGTGGGTTTTATGAGTACGAGTTACAAAAAGTGAAACATCCAGATATATATTTAATTAATGTATTGAGAAAAAAAGGTAATAAAGCGCTTGTAAGTTATTTAGGATTGAGTTCTAAACATGATTCATGGATACCAAAACGCAATGTTTTATAATAAATATTTATTAACTACAACTGTAAACATACAATACTCACAATACACAATAAATGAATTTTACAAATTAATTTATTTACTTTCTAACAGAACTTATAAATAAAACATACTTTATTTATTTTCTAATTACTTTTCCAATTTTTCAATTAGTTCTTTTAGTTTTTTATCTCTTTCTATATCAGCAATTTTATGGTGACCCCACGCCAGAGTATGAATTTTGTCATCCAAAATATAACGTTTATCGTCTTTCGATGATAAGGCAATTTTATTTTTCAACTCTGTAGACACCGTATGAAAATCCGAGTGAAACACGTACATCTTTTTAAAAATAAAACCATCTTGTTCAATGATTTCTTTGTAGTCATCTACAGTTAAGTATTTATCTATAAAGTATTTTTTAACACCTTTTGCTTTCTTAGTACATTTTGAAATAAGCTTTACACAGTAGGCTTTCGCACCGGTCCCGATAAAAGATTCTATGATCTGTCCTGCTTATTCGTCTTTAAATCGTCCAATAACTGATTCAGTTCGAGGCATTTCGTGTATATTATTCGGTGGGTAATTTGAAGTATCAAATTTATCTAAATTTTGCTTTATGTGATCGTATACATTGTCAGTATTAACGGTCAGTATTAAACTATCCGTATCAGTATAAAATAAAGCTGCTCTATTGTTATATTTTCGCTTTATAAAATTGTAATAAAAATCGTACATTACTGTTTTTGATATTTCCAAAACACAAAACCCTACGTATAAAGGTTTATTATAATTTACTTGACTTTGGATAGTTCTATTGCGACCAGGTGATCACTAAAAATTTTACTCGATTTATAGTTTGGTTTAGCTATCAATGATTCAACTCCCGGTCTTCGATTATGGGTTTCCCAGCTGGTGGCCAATTTAATGTCGACGCGATTTTGGTTTAATATTAAACCATTTTCCAAACATTGTTTCAGATTTAAATAGTGAATTATGTATTTCCTTTTGTTGTACAGATTTGGAATAAGTTTACCATATTTCGAATTTGGTGGAATTATGTTTTCCGGACAAAATGGTAATTCGTTGTGGTTGTCGTGTAAATGAGTCGAGTATTCCAAATCTACTTCGAATATGTACCCGACATCTGAATTTTCTTCTAACTCTGAAATGTTAAGATTGTTAATCTCTTCTATACACAACCAAGTAAATTCTTCCCACGGAAATCTGAAACACATTGCGTGACCGTACATATTTCTAGCATCAAGATATAGTAAATATTTACTTGCCTTCTAAGAGTCAAAACTATGGATAAATTTATTATTAGTGTTTTCGATTCTTTTAGTGCACATACTCACTCCACCGCGTATACCCATTCTAAAAAAATGTAGCATATCAACATCTTGCAGTAGCTCTAATTTAATTTTTGTCGTTCTTAACATTGCATCCCAACTTAATCCTGGAGCGGTGAAAAAATGACAAGGATCTAGTTTGTAACTATCAATACAAAGGTCTCTGAAATTTTCAAATACGTCTGCCAATAGTAAAACATCGTATACACCACTGTAATCACCCATAGTTTTACAGTTAAATAAATTCCAAACGCGCTGTGCTCTCTCATAATCTTCGTCACTTACGTGTTCATCATACAGCACATCATAAAACTCTTTCTTAGAAGGTAAAGTGGGAAAATCTAATTTAATGAGTGAGTCAATAAAACAATACGAGAAAATTCCTTTTTGACGTATTAATTTAAACATCTCATCGTTAAAATATTTTCTAATTTCCCTACATTGCCAATCTTCCAAGTATGAGCTTAATTTCTCTAAAGACGATTGCATGAAACGAAAAGAATCTACAAATCTTATTTTGAAATATACTTTACGCTTTTTACCTTTACAGTCTGTCTTATCTCCCACGTGTATTAATTTCGAAAAGGATATATATTTTTCCTTATTTTGTGCGATCACGTCCACATCTTCACCTTCTGATGCCATTGTCTTTACAAATAAGTGACTGTCATAATTAGAAAGATTATGAAAAAACACTGGAATAAATTTTGGTATTTTAAAATTAATGTTGCACACATAATGAGCAGCACCTCTAAACGCTTCCGATAAATGTTCGTGATCGCGCACCTTCTCCTTAACATCTAATATTGGTTTTTCACAAATATGATACATTGTTGCACGGTCGTATGCCTCTTTCTCTTCTCGTGTTAAATCAGTCATCGTCTCAATTTTACTTAAATATTTATCTTAGAAAAATTTTGTGCAAATCGTTTTTGATTGCAGTGAGAACCTCGAGCAGCCTCTGGACAGCTGTTTCAGCCCTGCTTGGGGCTTCTTTAATTTCGACAAACATCAGTTTGCTATTTTGTATGAAATGTACGCTCAATTTCAATATTCCTATTATTATAAATCTGCAGGCGAACCGTGTCTTAGTTTTTCAAAATTTAAAGAATTAGCTCCCCTAGTCGTTACCGATTGCAGTCGACAAAACGAAACGCTAAAGACAGGTTCCGTCGATATCAGACTTGAATTTGAAACCGACAAGAACGTTCCCGCAAATATTGTTATTGTTTAATATTGCACGACAGATTAGTTAAATAAAACCTGCTAACGAATGTGGTAAAAATGTTCTAAAAAGAAAAAAAGTGCCCATTCCAACGAAATACGTTTGTCCTAAATGTAAAGGAGAAACCGATATACCGGGACAAAAATGTATACCTTGTCTCACAGATCAATTGTTAAAAGAAATTAATGGAAAAAAACATTGGTGATTTAGCGTATATTGAAATACATGGCAAATAATTATTTCTGTAGTAGAATATGTAAAAATGTATATTTAGCTTTTATTTAAAGAAATAAATAAATAAACAATTTATTTACAGTGAAAAATTTTATCATTTTCTCTCCTGAACGTAAGGTAAAATTACAATGTCGTTCAATCATTGCTCGAAGAAGAAAGAATTTTGCTGACATTGACTCTGAAATACACACTACCGAATCTTAATTACAAGCAATATTTCTTATGCAAAGAAACGAACATATTATTATTACAAAATTGCAAGCGAACCGTGTTTTTTTCTTTCGAAATTTAAAGATTTATTGATATTTACGTATTATTTAATTGTACAACGTTTTGCAGTTTCATAAAAATACATAAATGGCAATTACAAAGAGTACACGTAATTTAGTTTAGTTCTTTGATGGAAAAGAAGTGTGAATATTTTCAAAAAAATAATTTCAAAAACACACACACACACACACACACACACGCACACGCACACGCCCCGTTTTTAATTAAAAAAATAATTAAAATCATCGTGTTGTCCTTCTCTAACCAAAGGTTATAGATACAGCGAATTTTCTATCGTTTTCTAATCGTTGGTTATGCCACCGGCTATACGCGTCAAACGTCATTATAAAGGAAATATGGTCATTTAACCAAGTGTGTTTTTAAATATTTTTTTCTTCTAAACTAGCAGCGAGCCCCAAATAAAAATAGTGTTATGAGACAACTTATTATGTAGTGGTGCTATGTGCAAAATTTCATCTTCATGCGTTAACTTGTAGCTTTTGTAAATAATTACCAGGTACTTTAACGTATTTTAAAAATTACGCTAATTTATAACATAACATTTCTAGATTTTTCAGACGCCATTTTATCAATTATTTTGTCATAATTAATTTTGGCGGCGATATTGTACTCTATTGATAAAATTGCTAAATTAGTTAATCGTTCCTGTCCAATTTGTGAACGCAAATAATTTTTTATTAATTTTAATTAACTGAATGATCGTTCACAACTGGCTGAAGTTACAAGTAATGTCAGTGCTAAACGGAGAGATGTTCCAATGTTCGGATAACTAAATGCTAACCCATACTCTTCGTAACAGTCAAGTATTGTTAGATAATCCGCACTTTTTAAATCAGGCAGTAGTAGTTTCAATCTCCATTCTATTTGCTGAATTAACGTATCTAGTACACGATAAAGTTGAATTTTGAAAATGTGAAGTGGGGTTAATGTAGCGTTATCATCTTTAGCTTTTTCGTCGAACAATGTCTTGACCTTTTTTCTGCGTTTTTCGCATTCGGGTTCTGTGGATAATTCATTACAAAGAGTAATTGCTGTATCAAAATATTTATCGATTTGATTCTGTCTAAAATCGTTTAAAAAAATTCCCTGTAAGTGTTTTGATGCATGTTCTACATACACATTTTTAAATTGCAAATTCGATTAATGTGGTCGATATTCCTTAGTATATGATCCCACACAGTCAACAAACCAATAAATTCAAAATTAATCATTTTTAAAATACTTTTGGCTGAAGAAACAGACTCTGCAGTATAGAATGTAATATTTTTGTCACTTCTGGTAGTTGGGTGTATGTACAAGGAATGAACTGAATTATACTTTGATGACCATCTCGTATCAGAAAATCCTTTTAATGTGAATTTCAAGTTTGATAAAGCGCCCCAACGTTCTGTTGATTCAGAAAAATAATAAAAATCAACTGTAGCATGCCAAAGAATATAGTCGTTTCTGGGGTCACAGAAGAAGCATGCACCCCAATTAAGTTTAAGGAATGAGCTGCACATGGTAATAACCTTGCATATTAATTTTGTTGTAGAATCCGCGCTTGAACCCCACGATATTTACCAGCCATATTAGCACATTTGTCGTATGACTGCCCTCAACAATCTGAAAGTCTTAAGCCATTTTTGCTTATTTTATTTAGAATTTCCTCTGCGAGTCTACTCCCAGTTTTTTACCTTATTTGTATAAAATCAATGAAACTTTCTGCGACAGTACATTTTCCTTCATTAATTTGTACATAATGCTCAATTTCGACCATTTGCTCCTGGTGGTTAATATCTTGAGTACAATCAAATAAAATACTATAGTATTTTGCTTTTGAAATTCTTGAAATAAATTCGTCCCTGAGAGCTGATCCCAGTAAAGTTATCAATTCATTTTGAACAGTTGACGAGAAGTACAAAACAGATCCTTTTGTAATGGAAGATGTATGGGCGGCCACTTGAGGCTTATGTTTGCTCAGGAGTTCTAAAGCGCTTAGGAAAATACCTGACTTAGGATGTCCTATTTTTTCAACCCTACCTCTAAGTGCCAGGTTATTTTTTGCACAAAACATTATAATGTCTAACATCACCTTCAGGATGTATCTCCATTTCTCTTTTTCCATTACAATTGTGCGTTGCAAATCATCTATCGTTTGATGTTTTTTCAAACGCATTTCTAATTCTTTCCAGAAAACGTAACATTTACGATGTTCTGCTGAGTTTTCATGTGCACCGATCCTTGGATTTAGATGTTTCCAATCAAGAAAACCCTGTTCGCGTTTGGAAAAAATCGTACCTTTTGTAGCAAATAACAGACAAGGAAAACAAAAAATAGATTTTGTATTTTCACTATACATGGGCCAGTTTCGTTCAACTTTCTCATTGTTTGATAATGTTTTCTGAAACCAATCGGCTGAAAAAACTCTTCCATCATCAGATAGTGATAATTTAAATCATAATTTTTTCGTTGATCTGGTCCAGTTTCGACTAGACAACATTTAAATTTGTCATCTATTCGGCCATGATTTTGGATCGTTATAATTAATGGTCGATAGCATGTCATTATGTGTAATCTTCTCAATACTAGAAAAGGCAATTATGTTTTCTGTTTTGTCATGATAATCAAATGTGGGAGCAGTATCTGAAAGAGGAAACAACACTAGTTTCTCATGAAACTGCACGCGCTGTCACACTCAATCGTTATCAGAATCAGCACAAAATCTTACAGAAGAATATTATGTTAAACATATACCTATGATATTTACACCTGAAGTGCTTGCTTGTTCACCTAGTTCGGTATTTGTTGCATTCATAGGTCTAGGGATTATACAGTCATCATGAATATTTTCTGCAACAGATGAAGCCTTCCCAGTTTCTAGTGCATTATCGATAGTGTTATTTGAATTTGCTATCCATTTATTCATTCTTTCCGATAAAACTTTTTGTTTGTTTTTACGGGCTTCCCTGATTTTTAAGAATTCTGAACCGGAACCGCTATTTCCAATACAGTACAACTTGAAATGAATTTTAACTTACTTGTTATGAGTAGTAGCAACGTTAAAATAAATAAAAACACGAAATTCACAGTCGGAAACTAATATTCAACATCAAGCATCAACCACTTTTAAACTGCATCACAATGTGCAGTAACCATGGACTGTCTTATTATAGGCATTAAACCACATGTTTAATTTCGAAAAGTTTCCGGGTAGCGTTAGGAGTCAATAAAATAATAAAATAGAAAGCAAAAGCTTTTAAAATTTTCAATGACGCATCCTGCTTCGAGAAGTTTCTGGTCAGTTCGACATTGCCTAAATGTTTTTATGCAGCTTCTTGGAAGGGCAAGGTAAAAATTCTTGGGACGTAAAAAGGCCTGGTCTTCGCAAAACAGACGATGAGTGAGTGCAGCGCCCCACGAATCGCACTTATTAATTTGATTTTGGCGATCCTCAATAAACAATTTTCGACTTTCATACAGTTTCAGCAACCGAACTGAGACCGATTGATACTTGCGGTCTCAATTAGGATGATCTGGACTGTACCTCCTAAATATCTCTACCCCATTATAAAGATTGCTTGCTGATCGTTGCGCCCTTTGGGATCTACGCCCCTGGCACAGGCCCCTTTTGCCAGCCTCTAGCTACGGTGCTGGGAATGGAATAGGTTTTAAAAGAGTCTCTAAAGTTTCGAAATTAGTGAAATACGCCACGGGTTTACTTAAATCTTTGGATAATAATAAAAAAGTAATATATCTAACTCTTAGCTACAATCCTTATTTCACATCACCTGTATTTGCTATTCTGATCTGTCAAATTGGTCCGACTAATCACTTAACTTGGTTTTCAAATTGTTTGGTTTTATTTTAACTTCAGTAAAGAAGTAAGTGAAGGTATTAGCACGTAAGTAAGCAAAACCTTTTTCTACTTTAGAAAGCATATGATTTGGCATTTTAAAAATATCATTTGAAATCTGGCAGTCAAAATGATTAAACAGTTTTGACAAGTTATTAAAAATCGGACGAAATTTTAAGGCCGCAATAGTACATTTAACGACACTAAACATTTGCTGGGTAGCTGTAATTATGAACTGTTACGAATGACAAACAAATTAGCTTTTTTAAAGATAAATTCATTTTCCATTTTTTGCTAACATGAACCAATATTTTTGAAACTGAACTTTATTAATTACTGTCTATCATTTGTCATCCGTAAGTGTCAGTTCATAATTACAGCCATCCAACAAAATTCTTAGCGTTATTAAATTTACGTCAAAAAAGTGTCTACTTTTTTTTGGCAGCGACAGTAGCTACTGTGCACAGTACGATTAAAAGCCAGTATTATATAGTCTAGTTGACCGAAGGTTGGACTCAGCCATCGGTTGAACAATGTTAAAAGAGCCTTAACCAAAGGCTGAGTCCAACCTTCGGTCAACTAGACTTTATAATACCGGCCCTAAGGCCCGGTTTCTGGAACAAATTTAATAGGCCGAATAAATCAACCACTCGTTAAAGTAGGAACTGAGTTTTTGCTAACATTTCAATCAAGTTAGATATCGTTAAATAATTATACATGTCTGTCTATATCAGGAATGCTTTAGTATTTTACTCATGAAGCAAGCATAAATTTTTAATCGTTGGTTGTAAAGGATTACTATTTAGTATGGATATTATTACTTATTATTAAAATATCGCAATTCACGAACGCCGAAAAAAGAGCATTGCAGAAGAGTGTATTCATAATGTCGTCGACAATATATGGGCTATTCCTGACATGCGCACAAACACAAGAATCACTTTTTCACCGAGCTCGTTTGTGTGTCGCTAATAATGGACGCCACATCGAACAATAGGCAATCTGACCATTTTTTTTAAATTTTTATTTTAAAGTAGTTAAAAATACGATAATTTAGATAAATTCTTTTTTCTTTAAAATCGCGAAAAATAAGAGAAATTTGAATTGATTAAATTCCCGCCAAAACACACATTCTGACCGTGTGACGTCAATGTTCATAAGTTGTCAAATAGCAATAAGTGAATATAAACAGGAATACATAAAACTTATTAAAATGAATAGTAAAACATGTTATCAATATTGTGCTGTACCATAATGTAAAAATACCTATGCAAGAACTCCGAATAAATTACTTATAAAGGTCTTACAAAATTTAATGTTGCCAATCTTACTTTTCAATGGCGAAAAGTTCCCGTTTCCACCACAAATTTCACACCAACAAAGTAAAAAATATAATTATTTCTTTAAAATATATACTATTTTTCGGCAGATATTATTCAAACTATTTGACAAGGGTCTGCAATGTTTGCATAAAACATAAACGTCAAGTGACATTTTATGAACTATGACGTCACACCGATTGAAAAGCCGTTCGAAAACACGTATATTTGAATATTTTATTTAATTTTTTTGTATTTATTATATAGTTTATTTTATTTGAATTTTTCCTTTTTTATTATTAATGATAATTTTTGCGTGTTAATGATTCTCGCGATGTTTATTGTGTATGATCAGAGAAGCAAATTCCGTAAGTTTTTTTTTTGTTATTTCATGAGCGCCGGATAAGGGAATTTTCTTTTTGTTATAAGAATCTTTTAAATTTTTTTCGTGTTTATGCTGTCGGCATACTGTGGTTAAAAATTTTGCACTTATTTTACAAACACCCTGTATACCAGTTGCAACCAAAATTTAATTACGTATAATTGTTTATTAGAATTTTCAACATAATTAAATAATAAAAAAATACGTCCTCATTTTCTATCTATATTTTTCGTTTTCTCAATGACTATTCTATTGGAGTCAGAAATAAATTTAGTACTAATCAAGTATTTCATGAAATTAATATAGTTACTTATTAATAAATTTATTATATTGTAGCATGGTCGAAAATAAACACTTTGTACAATCTAAGTATATTCAACATGACATTGCTTTCAACAATAGGAATAATCATAACAATACATGCCAACCCCCAACTCGCTTAACTGCCGACCTTCCTTACGGATCGCGACGACTCCTAGCCTGCCTGCGCGATATCAGCTGTTCTTCCCCGCATCTTCGCTCTGCTTTCTCCACACCCGAGAGCATGTTTTCAATAGATACTACATTATTCCTCCTCTCCGGTAAGCTTCCTCTTGGAAGCAAAGATATTGTCATTTCCATGGGACTGGTCTTAGAAAAGCAATCAGGTAGCAATGTGCAGCAAACTTTCTCTATTTCTCTTTCTTTACGTACGAGCTCGGATAACGGTATTTCATCTTCTTCACTCCAGATTTGAGAGTTCTCCTGATTTCTTATTTGTTCATGCCTTCGTCTTCTTTCTTCTTTTCTCTTTAATTCTGCCAACGGGATTTCATCATCTTTATCCCATTCTTCGAAACATTTTCTTTCTGTTTCGCTTATACTTTTGGTTCTTCGGTATTCCTCTTTGTTAGTTCTAATAATGGAATTTCGTCTTCACTGTTCCACTCTTCTACTGGATGTCTCTCCGACAAATTTTCAGCTATCCGTCTTTTATTTCCACCATTCTTGCCGATTAATTTATTTTTATCCCCTTTATCTTTACCTATCGTTATGTTCATATATCTCCTTTCGAATATTTTCTCTACTGTTTCTCCTCCCCACTGTGCTACAGTGCCATTTCAATGGTACACTCTTATATAGTAATCTGTGGTTTGAAAAACGTCCCATATTATTTCCCATACCTGGTTCCAATCTAGTTGGTCCAATCCGTATCCGATTTTTGGAATAGCGAGCTTTCGGATTTTTTGTTTTTTCATTTCCTCGCGTAAGCATAGTAAACTTTTCCTAAGAGTTTCGTATGTCGGTTTTTCATAACTGTGTCGTTTGGTAACTAAATAAAATATATGTCGTCTATCCTTTTCCAAAATTGCTACCTCACCAGATTTAACTTTTTGATTAAGGAGTTCCGTTTGGCTACCATACCGTTTTTTAAATTTCCGAGCTATACCGGCGTTCATATGAAAGTCCTCTGCAACACAATGAGGTAATGCAAATTCTCTCGGTGCTGTGAAAAGATCATCGTTAAGTTCATCCATTCTGAACGCATTTGATGACTGACATTTATTTCTTTGTTTCGCTGCTTCAAGTTTCTTCGGCCTCTGTGGTTTTCGATACGCTCGTTCTTTGCGCGCCTGATCAGGCGGGGGTACGCTAATGCACGGTTTCAATCTGTCCTGGTGAACTACCAATCGTTTGTGTTTCAATGCACAATGTTGAATTCTAAATGTGTCAAGGCCCATATTTACGATTCGGTACGGCCCAGTCCACGGTCTATGTAATTTTGGGCTTTCTCCTATTCGCGGTGTGAGTTGATGAAGTCATACATTATCCCCTTCATTGTATTTTGGATTTTAGCACGTCTATCATAGTAGTTCTTCTGACGTTCATGAGTAGCTTTTAAGTGTTCTCGGGTTTTGGTATGTGAGTCATCTAACGTGGACCGAAGTTCACGTATGTGTGGTTGGTTAGATTGACTTGCTAATCCAGGTGGAAGACCATATTGGGCGTCAACAGGTAGTCTAATTTCCCTTCCGAACATTAGGGCAAAGGGTGTGTGCTTTGTGCTTTCATGGCGACTACTTCGATAGACCATCATCACTTGTGGAAGTTTTAAGTCCCACGACTTTTGATTTTCTCCTGCCCAGTGAGTCAGCATGTCAAGAAGAGTTCTATTAAATCTCTCGATCGTTCCATCGGATTGTGGTCTAAACGGTGTAGTTCTTGGCTTATTAATATCAAATAGTGTACAAAGCTCTTGAAACAATTCTGACTCAAATTGTCTTCCTTGATCTGTATGAACTGTTTCGGGAGCACCATATCGACGTATAAATTCGTCCGCAAAAACACGGGCCACCGTTTCAGCTAATTGGTCAGCAAGAGGATATGCTTCGGACCATTTTGTAAAATATTCACCGACAACCATTACATATTTACTTCCCGTCTCTGATGTTGGCATACACAGTATATCAATGGCTACATGCTGAAGTGGTCGTGTAGCGATGTCCGTACGTAACGGAGACCTCGCTTGACGTAATGGAGATTTTCTTCGATTACAATCTTCACACTGCAGACAATAGTTCGTAACATCTTTCCGCAAATTAGCCCAGAAAAATCGATTCTGTATTTTCGAAATGGTTCGTGTTACTGCAAGGTGTGCACCAGCGGCCGCCTTTGCGTGGTATGACGCTATGACTTCGGGCTCTAATGATGACGGAAGTACAACACGATAACGTTCTTGTATTCCTGTCTTGTCCACAAGACACAAAATGCCATCCACTAGCTCTGGCCTTAGGCCATACAATTTGTGTGCCGATGGGGGGCAATTCCATATCACATTCGGCTTCACCTTTAATGATTTGTAGGATGGCGCTACAACATTGGTCCTCTGCCTGCGCATTCTTAATTTGTTGTAGACAGTCGTCTGAAAGTGTATTATCAATGGCAGTGTTTATGTCATGAACACTCGCCGACGTTTCAAGATTCAGGACACAAATTTCCTTCTTAATATCTTCTTGCCCACACTGAGAACACGGACGTCGGGATAGGCCATCTGCATTCGTATGTTTCTTTCCTGGGCGATGTATAACTGTCATGTCGTATTCCGATAAGGATTCTAACCACCGAGCGATTTGACCTTCGGGTTCGCGAAAATTTCGTAACTATTGTAACAGTTATGATCAGTCCTCGCTATAAATGGAGATCCCAACAGATATCCTTTAAAATGTCGACATACCGCCACAAGGGCTAGCAGTTCCCGCCGTGTCGCGCAGTAGCGTCTTTCAGGTTTCGTCAATGATCGACTGAAGTAAGCAACGACACGTTCCTCGCCCTCTTGAATTTGGCTTAGTACTCCTCCAACTCCAGTCCCGCTAGCATCAACGTCAATAATAAATTCTCCGTTGGTTCTCGGATATGCCAATACTGGTGTTCTAGTTAAACTATTTTTCAGCTGTATGAAGGCGTCCTCACAATCATTGTTCCATTGAAACCGTTTCCCTTTATTCAATAGTTTATGTAAAGGTGCAGCAATACTTGCAAACGATTTTATGAAGCGTCTATAGTATGATGCTAAACCCAGGAAGGATCTTAGTTCATTAATGTTTATTGGAGTAGGCCAATCGCGCACACTCTGAACTTTATTTGGATCAGTGCGTATACCCTCTCCGCTCACAATGTGACCAAGAAATTCCACCTCACGATGAAACAGACGGCACTTTCTCGGATTAACTTTAAGCCCAGCTTTTTGTAATCTCTCAAAGACTGCTTCTAATGCCGTTAAATGTTCTTCAAAGTTTCTACCGAAAACAATTACATCGTCTAAATAAACCAATACCGACTGCCAATTTAATCCCTCAAGGACAACGTCCATTAGGCGCTGGAAGGTTGCAGGTCCATTGCAAACTCCAAATGGAAGAACATTGAATTCATAAAGGCCCGTTCCCAAAGAGAAAGCCATCTTCTGCCGATCTTCCTCAGCAACTTCACACTGCCAGTAACCGCCTTGTAAATCTAGGTCTGTAAAAAGGGTAGACCCAGATAGCGAATCCAGTACTGCGTCTATGCGAGGCAAGGGATAACTATCCTTGACAGTGACCTCGTTGAGCTTTCTAAAGTCGATACAAAACCGTACAGATCCATGTTTTTTCCGTACTAAAACGACGGGGGAACACCATGGAGAAGTGGAAGGACTTATCACTCCCATTTCTTGCATTTTCTGTACTTCATGTTGCGCGATCGCCCGATGAGCTAACGGTAAACGACGAGGAGCTTGACGAATAGAATGCGCGTCACCCGTGTTAATACTGTGGCTTAAAATATTGGTACGCCCGGTATCTGTCTTATGCTGAGCGATCGCACTCGCGTATTGCTCCACACATTGTTTTACTCGCGCTAATTCGTGCTTATTTAAATTTTTCTTTGCTTCAGTCCAATCGAACTGATTTACCGCTAGTTCTCGGTTATCACTAACTAATGTGCACACGAAAGCGGTCCCGATTCTAGTATTTTTCCTCAAAGTCACCGGCTCAGTAGTTGGATTGCGTAGCAACACTGCCCCATTAACCCCGGATACAAGAGTTCATACACCCAAATTTTTCCATGCACGAACGAGACGGTTCGATTACTCGCGAAACATCATATCCCTCGTCTGAAATATTTACTTGTCCTATCACTTCAGAACGCCCAGGAATAACTATAGTCTCATGTAAACTTACCACAGCAGGGAGTACAGGGCACTCGGTGATGCACTCTCCATTAATAAGGACACAACGTTTTGCAGGATCAACGATACATTTATGCTTTCTGATGAAATTGCATCCGATAATAAATGATTCTGTCAGATTTTCACACACAGTAACTTCCGTGGTCGAGACAAAGTTCTCCAAAGTTACTTTTACAGTTCCTAGTCCGATTACGCGCAATGGATCACTATTAGCTTGTAAAATTTTAAAGTCACATGATCTCAAACGTCCGTCTCCCACCAAATTCCATAAATCTTTATGAATGAAACATCGCGTGGCACCTGTGTCTATTAATATTTTCACCTCATGATTGTTTATGTGTCCACCCACTATCACCAAATTACTGTCTACGTTTACAAGCCCCAATTCTAACGCGGGCGTCGTTGCGAGGCCAACTGACGCCTTGTTTCATTTCCCTGATTTTCGCTTATCATTTACTTTCGCTGTAACGGACTAGGACATTCTCTGCAAAGATGACCCAGTCCACCGCAGTTATAACACCGTATAGTTGAGAAATTATCAGGTGATTTATCTCTGTAATCACCAGAGCAACGGCTTCCACGTTGTTTATCCTCTTGAAAATATGAAAACGGCGTTCTATGTTCGAATCGTCGACGCACAGGAGAACGCTCAACTGTATTTTGCTGTTGGGGAAACCCAACCGGTGAACGACGAGCTGCACGGAACGGCGCACGTTCCGGAGAACGCGAACAATCAGTTGCTTCCATAAGGGGTGATCGGAAACGAATACGTCCTCGATTTTCTCTCATTTCGTCTCACCTATGTTTCACTACCAAATTTTGCACTATATCAGTTAGTTCATCAACTCTGTTTTTAATGTCCGCCACACTATTACTCAAATCCGTCTGTACTACATTTACCTTGCTCTTAGCTCCTGTTTTCTCTTCAACTTTGACATCATTTGCCTTCTGTTGTCGAATCTCACCGATAGATCGCTTAACACGTAAAGCTGTTTGTGCTGCAGCGACTGCGTCCGACAGCGTTTCAGGATTTTTACGTTCAGTTTCCTCTGCAACTTCCATATCCAACCCGAATA
The DNA here is from genome assembly GCA_036172665.1 of Prosopocoilus inquinatus. Classification (NCBI taxonomy): domain Eukaryota; kingdom Metazoa; phylum Arthropoda; class Insecta; order Coleoptera; family Lucanidae; genus Prosopocoilus; species Prosopocoilus inquinatus. The sequence goes on along the minus strand of CM069870.1, from coordinate 40,478,648 downwards.
AAAATTGCTTCAGCAATAATTTCTCACGTGTAGTGTTATTGTGATCAGGAAATGCACAATTACCAAGCGTTTTTAAACTAGCCGCGAAAGCTGGAACCGTTTCTTCTGGTTGTAGTCGACGAGCGCGAAATATTTCCTCGGCTCCGTCTTCCTCGGGCTTAAAAAGCTGTTTGAGGGCACGTTGCGTTGGTGACAAACTTTGATAAGCTTGCTTTGCTGATCCTTCAAAAAACAAAGGCAATACTACAGTTTTTCTCGCTTTGTCCCAACTTTTCAATTGAGCGAACGCGTCAAAAATATCTAGCCATTCGCTAAAATTCCCGGTGTTAAAACGCGGACACTGAATATTATCGGCCATTATTTACGCAGTCCACACGTATTCGTTATTACAACGTTAACACTTGAGTTCAGATATCACCGCCGACACCAAATGTGGTCGAAAATAAACACTTTGTGCAATCTAAGTATATTCAACATAACATTGCTTTCAACAATAGGAATAATCATAACAATACATGCCAACCCCCAACTCGCTTAACTGCCGACCTTCCTTACGGATCGCGACGACTACTAGCCCGCCTGCGCGATATCAGCTGTTCCTCCCCGCATCTTCACTCTGCTTTCTCCACACCCGAGAGCATGTTTTCAATAGATGCTACATATGTAACAGTTTGAACTTACCTTTTAAGTGTATGGTGAACGCACCTTCATTGTTGCGCACGCAGAATGACATGTAGAATGACGGTCGTTGGTTCCTATGTATGTGTGCTTATGCAAAAGTAATAAATACATACTTACCTAGTAAATTGTGTTCTACTTATTAACCTGTTCGAAGTAGAAGCACAACATGGCGCAGTCTACGTTAATGTAATGTAAGAAACCGAAATACATAAGAGCTGTTTTAGTATCTGTAAGAAAAAAGAAAAAAAAAAAAAAACGTGACGAGATCTCAAGATGGCGAATGCGGAGAATGTGATATCAACAATGAATTTGTCGGCACCAAGACCGATGTGTTTCGAAGGTGACCTGGGAATCAATTGGAAAAGATTTAAAAGAAATTACGAGTTATATCACGTTGCGGCAGAACTAAATAGGAAAAGTCAAGAAACGCAAGCAGCAACCTTCTTACATTGCATAGGTGAGGAAGCGTTGGAAATACTGTATACATTAGAATTAAGCGAAGCAGAAAGAAAGAATTATTACATAGTTGTGAACAAGTTGGAAACATATTTTATTCCAAAAAGCAACCAGAGTGTTGAGAGTCACAAATTTAACATACGGAAGCAGACATCAAATGAAAAATTCGATAACTTTTTAATGGACTTAAGAAAGCTGTCAGCTAATTGTGAATTTGGTAATTTGAGGGACAGGCTCATCAGAGATAGAATAGTGAGTGGTATTCATGATCAGAAAGTGAAAGATCGATTGCTAAGAGAACCAGATTTAACATTATTAAAAGCAATTGACATCTGCAAAGCTGCAGAGCAAACAGAAAATCAGGTTAAAATGCTTGCACAGCAGACACAAGGACTAGAGGTAAACGAAGTAAAGAAAAGCAATATCAAATTACCAGGATGGAAGTACATGAAGAAGAGGACAACTGAGTCCACCACGAACCAGGACAAGAATACCTTGCAGAAGAAAGAAAATGTTTCCCGTACAGATAGTGGCTACCATAAGAACAAGGTGAAGTGCAACAGCTGCGGATTGACTCATCCCAGGAAACAGTGCCCAGCCTTTGGTAAACAATGTTTAAAGTGTAAAAAATTTAATCATTATGCCAGGGTATGTAGAAACAACGCTATCGCTAATGTAAGTACGATTGATTCTGAAGTTGATTCTAATAGATATGTGATCGGTACTGTACAAATTAATGAAATGAATGTGCAATTAGACTGGTTTGAAAAATTAAAAATTCTAGAATGTAACAAGGTAGTTCGATTTAAGTTGGACACTGGTGCACATGTGAATGTTATTCCTCTGTACATTTTTAAGGCATTAGAATTGTATGAACTTTTGAAAAAAACAAATGTGAGAATTTCAAACTATGGTGGTGAAAATTTAGATGTAATCGGATGCTGTGATTTAAATGTACTGAGTGAAAATAATATCACCCAATACTTGAATTTTATTATAGTTGATACGAAAGAAAAAGCATCTGCTCCGATACTGGGAATCCAGAGCATACAGAACCTCAAATTAATACAGAGAAATAACACTGTGTCAGAAATAACATCATATGTAGATATTAGTGAGTTTCAAGATATATTTAAAGGGATTGGCAAAATCAGATGTCAACCATGTGAATTTAAATTAAAAGAAAATTATGAAGCAGTAATAGTTCCTTGCAGACGAGTAGCATTTGGACTGTTAGATCCTTTAAAAGCAGAACTAAGTAAAATGGTAATGGATGGCATTATTAGCAAACAAACTGAGCCATCTGAATTTGTCAATCCTATAGTCATAGTAAAAAAGCCTGATAATTCACTGCGGATATGTCTAGATCCTCAGAATTTAAACTTGGCCATTATGAGGGAGCATTTTGAAATACCTACTTTTGAAGAAATCACTATGGACATGGTAGGATCTCAGTATTTCTCAGTTTTAGATGCAAATAAGGGATTTTGGCAAGTTGAATTGTCTGGAGAAGCTTCAAAATTAACCACTTTTGCAACTCCGTTTGGGAGATTCAGATTCTTGCGGCTACCTTATGGATTGTGTAATGCTCCAGAGATTTTCCATCGAATCTTTTCTGAAATTTTTGGTGAAATAAAAGGGGTTAAGCTGTATATTGATGATTTGATCATTTACGCAAAAAATATTGATGAGCATGATCAAATTCTTCGTAATGTTTTAACTAAAGCTAGGGAAAATGGGATTAAATTTAACAAGAAAAAATGTCTGTTTAGAGTGTCAGAAGTAAAATATGTGGGATATATTTTGTCCACAAATGGAATTAAAGTAGACCCCGATAAGGTAGAAGCGATTAGACGCATTCCTACACCCTCAAATGCACAAGAACTTAGTAGATTTATGGGAATGGTTACGTATTTGTCCAGATTTATTCCCAACATGTCAAATAAAAACCCAAATTTGCGGAATCTAATAAAAAAAGATAACGTTTGGTTTTGGACTAAGAAGCACGATAAGGAGTTTAATGATCTTAAGAATCTGTTAAGTACTACACCGGTTTTACAATATTACGACAGAAATAAACCGTTAGTATTATCTGTAGATGCTTCCAAAGACGGGTTAGGAGCTGTCCTACTTCAAGATAACGCTCCAGTGGCATATGCGTCCAAGTCATTATCAGAATCACAACAACGATACGCACAGATTGAAAAGGAAATGCTGGCAATAGTGTTTGGTTGTTAACGTTTCTACCAGTATCTGTATGCTCGAAATTTTAAGGTTGAAACGGACCATAAGCCATTAGAAGCTATCTTCAAAAAGCCCCTGGAAAAATGTCCTTTACGTCTTCAAAGGCTTAGAATAACACTTCAAAATTATACATTTACAGTAAGTTATAAGCCAGGTTCTAAGCTATACGTGGCAGATACACTATCCAGAGCTAGTTACGAGGATAGTTGCGAATTGCACGAAAGTGAATTAAACGCACAAGTTGATTTGATACGTTATTACGAAATATCACCGAAAAAGTATGAACAAATACAAAAAGAAACAAGTATTGATGAGGAAATGTTAAAGTTAAAAGAGGTGATTAGACAAGGATGGCCTAATAACAAAAATAAATTGGATGCATTAGCAGCTCCATATTGGAACCATAGGGATGAACTAGTGGAGGCAGAAGGACTGATTTTTAAAGGAAACAGACTGGTAATACCGAAAAATCTGAGGAAAGAAACCATAGACAAGTTACATTATAATCACATGGGAATTGAGAAAACAATTTTGAGAGCTAAAGAACTCGTATTTTGGCCAATGATAAACAAAGAAATAGCGGATGTTGTAAATAATTGCCCAGCTTGTCTAAAATTTCAAAACTCAAATCAAGAAGAAACACTTATAAATAGAGAGATTCCTAGTTATCCTTGGTACAGTGTGGCAGCATATTTGAATGGAGAACAGTATATTTTGGTAGTAGATACATACTCTAAATATCCTGAATTCTTTTGCTTAGGACATAATACTACACATACCCGCATTGTGGAAACTGTTAAGTCCGTTTTTGCTCGTCATGGTAAACCGTTGATTTTCTACTCGGGTAACGATATTCAGTTTATAAATAAAGACTTTCAAAATTTTCTAGAAAAATGGGAAATTTCACATAAGACCAGTTCACCACAAAATCCAAAATCAAATGGATTTATAGAGAGGCAAGTACAGACAATTAAGAAGCTCTTGAAAAAAGCGATATATGATGAAAAAGACATACATTTAACACTTTTAGAGTATAGGAATACTCCCCTTGGTAGAGGAATACCATCACCTGCACAACTTTTATTTGGTCGAAGACTACGAGGAATGGTACCTGTAAAGGAACATCTTCTTGAACCGAAAATAGTTAATCACGACTATCAGCAGATTTGTAGATACAGACAAAACAAACAGAAGTTTTATCATGATAGGTATGCCAAAGATTTGAAACCATTACACCCAGGAGAATTAGTGATGATGCAGACTGAAGGAAGAAACTGGGAGCCAGGAAAAGTAATTTCGGTTGATAAAAATCGTACAAGAACCTACTTTGTAAAGCTGAATAAAAATAAAAGAATCTATGTGAGAAACAGAAAATTTTTACGAAAGTATGAAGTTGACAAATTTCCAAAGGAATTGAATTATGATGAAATATTTGATCAATTTTATAGAGCAGGACAAGAACAAAACACTAATCAGAACGTTGCAGATAGTGACAGACAAGGTAACAGTGGAGTAGTAGATAATGCGAATGGAATAGAGAGTAAACCTCAAGCTAAAGAGAGGGATTTTGGGCAGAAACGCAAAGTGACTACTTTACAACAGACCACTACTAGATCAGGAAGATTAATCTGTAAACCAGCATATTTTAAAGATTTTGTGTAACTTTTGTTTTATTAGTAAACTTACATTGTAACATTTATTTTGTAATGTTCTTTTTAAAAAAAAAAAAAAGGGAGATGTAACAGTTTGAACTTATCTTTTAAGTGTATGGTGAACGCACCTTCATTGTTGCGCACGCAGAATGACATGTAGAATGACGGTCGTTGGTTCCTATGTATGTGTGCTTATGCAAAAGTAATAAATACATACTTACCTAGTAAATTGTGTTCTACTTATTAACCTGTTCGAAGTAGAAGCACAACAACATAGCTATAGTATGATCCAACTTCTAACGAAGAAAAGAAAATGAAGAAAAAAGAGAAGGCATAATTAGATTTATTAAATTTCAACGAAGTATTGACATTTATAAGTAATCCGAGAACGTAAGTTCACTACAAGGAATTCTTACAACTAAAATTTATTAATTGCTAAAGTTCAAATAAAAAACTTTCAAATAATATTTTTATCTAATGAAATTTTATTTTCAACATTTAATCGATATCTTGGGAACTGTTGAATATCGGCTAATGATTTTTAGCTTTTTTAATATTCAATCGTATTTTGTCGAATTAAAAAAAAAATAAGTAATACTAGAGGCTAAAACATTTTCAATAACAAATCGTTAGCCTTGGATATCGATTAGACGTTGAAAATAAATTAAGGATTAATATAATTAAATTTTCATTAGATAAAAATTACATTTTGAATTTTTTTTTCAGTAGTAATTATGTATACCTATAGTTCATTTCAGTTGTAAGCAGTTTTAGTAGCGAACTTATGTTCTCGGATTACTCATAAATGTCAATATTTCCTCGAGATTTAATAGTGGAACGTAATTGTGCCCTTTCCTTTTTGTTTATTCTCTCGAAAGATGGTTTTTCACCTCCAGTCGATGTAGGAAGCTCCGTAGGTCTTTCTTCACCAAACTAAACAAACTTTATTCTAAATTATATTGCCTTTCTAAGAAAATATGGTAACGCATTGTGAATAAAATTCGATTTCGAGAACATCGCCTCCAAAATCTACTACAATTCAGGTAAAAATAAGAACAAGCTTGAATTAATTCTCCGTTTACACTATCCAGACATTCTGATATACTTAATTTTTTAAAACGTATCTTTTGTGTTTGATTGTATCGATTTTGATATTTCCTTGACAGGAAATTCACTTGTTAAAAATTTGTCTATTGGTGATATGGGAAACGTTGCTAAGACAAATTTTTCGTTGAATTACCAGCATATTAGCAGGTAGTAGCAGGAGAATTTCTTGTTTTCGTAAAACGCGTGGATGAAGGAATCAGATTTAAAAAATATTCGATACGTTTCTTTACGTATTTTTGTAATATTCGATTAAACTTTACTTTTAATTCTTGAAATAAGATAATTTTCACTTCCAGTTTTAATGTTAAAATATCCTCACAAATTAGTTTGAAATTATTCATATCTGTAATAGAAGACTCCATTGTTAGGATTAATAGTGAAAATTATTTAGACTTTTTTTTATAGTTGATTATGGGTGCGTTTCATTTGCGCGCTTATTCGCTTTGAGCGCTTGTAAGCATTGCTCAACCTGTTCCTTTTGGTTTTGCAAACGCTCACAAAGCGCAAATGCGTGAGCGCTTAATGGCGCTTATGCCACAAGTGGAACGTATGAGGGAATCATCCTCACACAGGTAGCAGTCTAGTAGCGGTAGGTTATAAATGTTGCGTTGCAGCTTTTTATGTTTGGTTTAACTTCACTAATGAAGTTAATTTTCATGGTTATAATAGAAAATGATTTTATGCGGCAGATTTTTAAAAAAAACTGTGCACTTTATTTCTCACATACTATATTTTTGTTTCAAAATACTGATAAGCAGATATCTTAGGTGTCCATATATTCTAATGATCCTGTCTTGTTTGTCCATTATTGATCAAACGATATAAAACTTGCAGCACCGCACAAGTTGTGAAGATTATGAATTTATTGTGCAGACAACAGCCAAAAGAAACACTTTTGCTTATAATGCCTGATGCGACTAAGCGCCAAAGGAAATGGCAGAAAATAGCGCTTGTAAGCGTAAGCGCTTGAAGCGTATGAGCGCGCAAACGAAACGCACCCTAAGACAACGGTCAGACTGTACCAAGGGTGCGATTTATTTGCGCGCTCATACGCTTCAAGCGCTATTTTCTGCCGTTTCCTTTGGCGCTTAGTCGCATCAGGCGTTATAAGCAAAAGTGTTTCTTTCAAATTCGTAACCTTTACAACTTGTGCGGTGCTGCAGTACTACAATTAATTATCTTCCTAAAGACCAACGCCATTTAAATTATACATAGTTAAATTTCACAAAAAATGAATAACAGCAATATTTCAAAATTAAATTTTGCAAACCTTTCGCTTGCAGAAAATTAAAATTTTAGGCAGACCTGTACCAGTTTAAGTTTTATAGCAGGCCTAATCATGCGAGGGGAATACGTCGGGGTATCTTCTACCATCGCACTGGCAGTGCCGGTTCCCGCTTGACGCTCAGTCGCTTCAATTTCAACAACCAACGATATACAAAACCTATGTAGATAATATTCTTTATGGAAAATGTTGTAGTGACGAGCAATATTATATCATTTTACGCTCAACAGTTTACCGCAAATAATACATTCTGCATTACTTGTACTGTTTATAAAACACAGGTACTTAAATTCATAATTTTGGTTCATGTTTGTATTCACGAGAGCCACACGTTTTATAACTTCTATTGGTACACGATCGGCTGGCAGGCTGGCTCATTCTTATTGACGTTTCATTGATTCCTATCGAATAGTGGGAGATACTACAACGTGGCTCTTCTCGTATTTTATGCCCAGGCCTGTTTTATAGCATTTGATCAATAATCGATATACAAGAGAGGATCACTAGAATATATGGACACCTAAGGTATCTGCTTGTCAGTATTTTGAAACAAAAATATAGTATGTGAGAAATAAAGTGCACAGTTTTTTAAAAATCTGCCACATAAAATCATTTTCTGTTATAACAATAAAAATTAACTTCATTAGTGAAATTAAACCAAACATAAATAGCCCACGTCACAACATTTATAACCTGCCGCTACTAGACCGCTACCTGTCTAACGATAATCAGCTGATTCCCTCATACGTTCCATTTGTGGCATAAGCGCCATTAAGCGCTCACGCTTTTGTTGCTCTACCTCGATGGAATAAGCGATTGTGAGCACAGGCTATGACGTCACAATGACGTTTCCATATCGACACCTAGCGCTTCATGAGCGTTTGCAAAGCCAAAAGGAACGGTTAAGCAATGCTTACAAGTGCTCAAAGCGCGCAAGTGAAACGCACCCCAAGTGATCAATCAGCTGATTGGAAAAATTGGTCGCGATTTAAGGGCGTGTTTCATTTGGTGGGAATCGCATTCTCTGCTTGTCAGATTGCATAAGTAAATATCGTTTAGGAAGTGGCGGCATCTTTTGCATACGAATGACTACGATGACTTTACAGTTTTACCGTGTAGATGGCCATATTGTAATATTAGTATTCTCCTTAAATTACAAAGCAGGGGGGAACATAACAGAATTTAATGGCTTAAGAGCTGTGGGGAATAAAGAAAATACCCGCAATTCACAAAATCGGCAAAATAAAGTGATTTGAGCAGTTTAATTTAAAACAAACGGAATCATGTCAATTTATTATATAAATATTGTAGTATCTATTGAAAACATGCTCTCGGGTGTGGAGAAATGTCATGTCATGTCATGTTGAATATACTTAGATTGTACAAAGTGTTTATTTTCGACCACGCTACAGCTATTTAGTTATGTCAAAATATTTAGGGCGTTCCATTTAATTTTCTTACAAAATTTAAACTTTTAAGTTTAAATTGTTTCTACGCAAACGTACAGCTGTCCGCACCTTAAGTGCCACAATTTGACATTTCTGTGAGCCTTGTAGCATAAGGTCTTAAGGGTGAAGTTTGCTTATAGTTGGTGCATTTTAGTTACGCACCACTGTATATCAAAAATGTTACTTTTACTCATACCCACTAAGCAAAAAGATGTTATATAAACATTGTGTGAACGTTATTTTGTTAGATGTAATGTTTACGGTTAAACGTTTTTAATGTAGAAAGTAACGTTACACCAATAGTTCTATGTCCTAGTAAGCGATGTTGCAGAATAACGTTACAAAAAAAATGTTGACCCGACGTCTCTTTATTAACGCTGCATAAATATAAATTGCAATGTTTTATTATCGTTTACATGTAATATTATCTTTATGTTTCCTATACTTGTTTTATGAACGTTCCTTTAGGAATGTGTCATTGACGTTCCTTTAGAAACATTGCACTACTGTTGCAATACAACACACTGTGTTTCACTTCTCAACTGCACACCCCTATCCTTTTTTTTTAATTTTATTAACGCATCGATTTTAAATTTTCGCCTTGTCTAATCATGAAAGGTTATTAAGGAAAGTTGTTTAAAATTAGGAAATAACCCCAATTCCCAAATTTTAGCGAAAATTTTTGATTTTTAATTATTTGATTAACAGCAAAATTTAGCTAGCTGAAATATACAGAACCAAAAATATCATTATCTATGTGTTATACTAAGCCTTCATCATGTGGTGTCCATTTTTCAGAGGTTTGTTATTTTGCTTTCCATGGGACAGTTACAAAAGAAAATATTCACTGTAAATGTATTATTTCAGCTTGTTTTTGAATAATTAAAAATTAAAATTTTTCGCCCAAATTTGAGAATTCGGATTATTTTCTGATTCTAAACAACTTTTATTTGTAACTTTTCGTGATTAAACAAGATCAAATTTGTTCATTTTTTGCAATTTGCAAAAATTTAGAATCGATCCGTTAATAAATTAAAAAAGTCAGGGATTTGTAGCTGAGAAGTGAAACACAGTGGCTATCTTTAAAGCAAACCGCACATTGGCATCGCATCATTTTGCAAACTAAAAATCCGCAGCAATCACTACCTAACATAGTTTTTGTACGTCAGTTCATTCCGTACTGATTGGTGCAAATTTTTAGTTAAGCAGTATGAAGCAATATAACAGATCCTAACGTCCACTTCGATAAAGCTGCTTTAACACTTGTAAACTTTAAAATGTTTCATTACAGCGCTACCCCTTTGCTGAGGAGCCCCAAAACTGGGTCGAAACAGCTGTCTGAGGGATCCCACTGTAATCGAAACTATATTCATAATTAGTAGTTGCAAAGGAATCTTACTCACATATGTATAATATTCAAATTCTCCTTCTCCTGAGATCTTTCTTATTTTGTGAGACAGAGATAGATTTAATAAATTCGAAACCCATCCTCTTGTAAGAAAATCCCAATGACCAAATGCAAAGATAAAGTATATCCTGTATTAAAGTATCTACGTAGATTATATTTTCTAATTGTGACACAGATGGAATCTAAAAATACTACGCAAAGTCTTTATTAATACAATTAATGAAACTTGGGTGGACATCCATATATGTATTTACAATCAAAATAATATTGTGAAACACCAAATATAAAAATATAAACCGTGAAGATCATAATAATTATAAAATCTAATCCGGGCGAAATAGGTGTACTTGCAGGAGTAAAGCTGCGTATCAGGTGTGTCTATTTGCTGAATTGAGTTTGGTCCAAAACTTCTATGTAATCGTTGTTAATCATGCATTTGCTTCAAAAATTTGTATGGCTTCATCATGATTTTACCATGCTAAAAATGTTAGCTAAAAATTAAGAAAATGATATATAAGTACATTATAATGTCAAAACTATAAAAAAAAATCGTATTACTTACCCTTCATCAGTTTTTCAACATTTCAATTTTTCATTATTAATATAAAAACATTTTAAACGATGTGACTGATAATCTGAAATTTATCTGTTTTACAAATACGTAAAATAAATAAAGCATTTTACCTATATATTTTATAAGTGTATATTGCATTCTGTATTCTATCATTAAAATGTAGCAAAGTATCACTTTCGAGGATTTATCGAAAAGCGATAGCGCAGCCTAACTGCATAGGTTTTTTCCCTTTTCCTAAGACAATGTCACGTTCCAAATCTGAAGTGAAAGGAAATGTTTGTCTTTTTGCTTAGCTTTGACTTAAAAGTAAGATAAATCCAGCACAAATTTTATAGAGTAATACAATTGGCTGTATTTGTATAAATTTTCAGTTGATTTCCACTATTTTGCTCTAAATTTAGAATTGAAAGGGCGTAGTGGATGAAGGGAATTCCCGTATTGACATCCTTACATTTAATAAATAAACTTTTTTAAATAAATTTTTAAAAGCGTATTTCTTATAACGAGTCTTCAACAAAAAAAAATACACCTCGAGTAGCTTTGAAACAAAAGTACCATCGCGAATTAAGAATCAGTAAAACTACTTTTATTGTCAAAGTAACACCATAACAAGAAACAAGAAACTTCATTCGGACTTTTGTTTAAAGTTGGGTTTAAACTAGGGATACCGATATCCGATAAGTATACTACCCGGGTACTCGTTATTGATACCCGGGTACCCGTTACCCGATAAGTACCCGTTACCCCATAAGTACCCGGGTATCTGATAAGTACCCAATATCCGACAACTACTTGGCTATCCGATAAGTATCGACTAACAATTTAAAAAACCAGTATAGAATTATCTGAAGTAATTGATGCTCATTCGAGCAAAATGTTAATGTAGGTCACATCAGGCAAAATGAAATGAAGACTACTTGGTTGTTCGGCAATTTCGGATTATGGGGTAACCGGTAATTATCGGGTATCGGGTAATGGGTATTCAAAAAGAGGAACCGGTTCCATCTAAATAAACGGGTACCCGTCGTCATCCATAGTTTAAACCAAAATATTTTGTTAGAAAAATTTTGTGCAAATCGTTTTTGATTGCAATGTCAGGTCAAAAAGCGATAGTAAGATGTCGTTATTTTATCTGTTCAAAATATTTTGCTTAATTTCTACCAAAAATTATAATTCCTTTACCCAGTATTTTCTGGTCGCGATGGTACGTACCGTAGATTGAACAGTACAAGTTCTGTGGTAATCGCAAGAACTGTCAGAATACAAAATTTAGGTTATGCGATGAACCTGAATTCAAGCTATTTTCTTTTAAGTATGAAAATAGTACTTTCAAAATTTCTTCTAGCATAGTCACTTTCACCAATAAATATGCTAATTTGCAGATATAAAAAAAAGTAGAATCTTATGTACTGAGTCGTACTCAGTCTTCTTCCAACCTCAAGTAATAAAATGATTGGAGTTACTCTGAATGCGCACTCAGTGCATGTAGTGCACGTCAGTAGAAAACGCTATCAGTTTTTGTTACATAAGAAGTCGAGATATATTTTTTATTTATAGATTTTGCGTTTTTAACACTAAACATTTGAAAGAGGCAGGTACAAATTCAAACTGCGACATATTGCGCACGTTAACATTCATAAACATACAATTTAATACGTAAAATAGAAGTATTAAATTAGCCCACAAACTGCTTACCTCTTTATTAAATAGATGATGTTTCATGTCCCCAAATTAAGAACAGCAACGAGAATCAGCACTATCAGCAGCAATCGGAAAATAAGTCGAATAAGTTTAGTAAACTGACGGAACTAGTGAAGAGTGAAGGGAAAGCTGCGACGCCATAATATTATTGCGCACATGCGCATTAAATAATTGTGACATCGTTGAATTTAGGTTGTTATTATAACATTTCAATAAAACGTTACTTATCATAAAAATATCATGTTCCAACAATATTATGTAATGTTCCATGCCAAGCTGTAAAATTATTTCGATATTTTCAATAAATGTTATTATTCTGTTATGTGGTAACATTACATTGGTCTTTCATAACATTCTATGTACATTCGTAACATTCTATCAACATTTTGTTCAAAATGTTGCTAGGTTGATGTGTTGAAAACGTTTCAGAAATGCTATGTAACATTCTATGTTTAGTGGGTAGGGAATATTCTACACAATATTTATAATTAGTTAGGTAAATATTGTAGTTTCGATTTAAAGTGCAGTTGTAAATTATTAAGAAATCTATCGAAATTGGTATATTCCATTTAAAAAATATAAGTTTGGTAGATAACTCACTTATGGAACATGCTGTACGTGTGAAAATAATTTTCTGATATAGAGCTAATTACAGACAATAATTTTTGTATAAGACATTTTCTTTTATAATTAATAGTTAAGATGTTGGTGAAGAAATCAATACTAATGACACACCCTGTATATTCTAGTGATACTATTCTATTTTCAATTACTGCAACTGTTTATAATATATTTCCAAGACCAAAAAATAAGAGAAAGGAGAATTATGATTTTTGTCCATTTACGCCTATCATTCGACGCACTGTGCGCCGTTCGACATTTCGTTGAATTACTGAAAACTCCAGGGGGCAATAACTCTTTGGACTCCATATTCTTAAAGCGCAAGGTTCAACAACTCTTTCGACTACATATCGTCAATTCATATGTATTAATCTAAGTACCTGTGCAATTACAAAAGTTCGCGTTGCCGAGTAAAAAAGTACAATTTGTTTATAAGTCCGCAAGTTTTATTGCACCTGTCGCGGAGGGAGACATTCTCGGTCGTGAATAAAACTCGTTATTTCTTTGGTTTTCAATATTTCTGTGTTATCATGTACAATCTCTGAAGTATTTGTGAAGCTTTTATGCCACTTGGCTGTGTTATTTCATTCAATACAAGTGGAAATGTAAAGAAAACCGGACACGCTTCCTCACCTCCCACTCCTGTTTGTACTTTCCCGCCGTCACGTTGTTAGAATAGCAGTAAAAAGAACTGTTGGATGACAGTTGCGGATTTGATACAGGCTATGGATGAGTGTTGCCAGAGGTGGTGATTTATCACCAGATCTGGAAATTTTTGTTATTCGTTAATTACCTGGTGATTATTTTTAAAAACTCGGGATTATCTGGTGCCTTTTCATAAAATATAAATACGAAGAAATTTATAACATTAAAATGATTTTAATAGCGTTAGCGATACATACATTCAGTGCGCACTGGTGCAGCCACTGCAAAACGCTATAAGTTTCAATGATAAAAGTTGAGACGTGACTTTTTGCGATATTTAATATCGAGCATTTGTCAACTGTGTCAATCGTCACTGTTTTCCCGCCAATTTAAAAATATTTGCAAGAAGGCACTTTTTCTTCGTAGCTTGTAAACTCTTTTGTACAAATTCATATATTTTTAGTTGTGTCAGAATTAGAAAATTTCAACCACAGACGACATTTTACAATCGAAAGCAAAAAAATACTCCTAGTAGGCGATTAGAGTTTCCAGTAATTTTTTTAAACTTTAGTCACCTGTAATCTTTTATACACGATTTTACAGGTGACACTTAAAAAATTGTAAGCTTTCAGATTTGACGTACAAAGTACACAACTTTTGTAAAATCTGTGAAATTTATTTCATTTGAATAATACCATTTCGAGAAAGAAAAATTACAGGAAACTGTAATTGTCTGCTATCGATTTTTACGTTCGACCGTACATTCGCCTAAAGCTAGTTAGGAAAAGTATTTGAAGTTTTTGTTTTTTTTTATCATTTTGGTAAAATAATTTTGAAGCGTCAATATAATAATGTCAAAAATTTAAATGAACGACAAATTAGTACAAATAAATAAACTGGTGATTTTTTAATTAGTAATTGGTTACTTTTTGTCAGCCAATCTGGTGACTTATATTTTGATCGTCTGGCAACACTGCTATGGATACAGGCTGTGATACAGGCAATACAGGCCATAGATATAGAGGAGGGGAGAACTCGCTTCGACGAGTGCGCATCCAAATTTACGACAAATCTATGGAAGCCGCCATTTTGACGTTCGTATATTAAATACGACCGCCGCAGGTGCTTTATATACGGCGTTATACAGTATATCAGAGCGCGTTGTGGTTATGAGGTTATGACATGTGGTTGTTTTTCAGTGGAGTTATTTTGTATTATAATCTGTGAGTTTTGTGTTGTTTTTATATTTTATGGGACTATTCGATAATTTATATCTACTACAAGATGTCTTGTTCTGTACCAGGATGTTCAAGCATTCGAAGATAGATATAAGCCTGAATGTGTTTCTTTTCACACGTAAGTTGTTATTTGTACCCATTTATGCAGCAGGGATTGTTTAAAAGCATGTACTAAAGAATGATTATTGGTACAATTGTTTCAGATTTCCTCGAGGTGAATTAGTGAGAAAGTGGTTGCAAGTTCTCAAAAAAGGTATTGACACATGAGTTTGGACAAGAAACAAATTCATTTGTTCTCAACATTTTAGTCCCGAAGATTTTATTCCTAAAGGTGATCAATGCGTTCTTAAGTCGGATGCAGTACCGTTTGTTACAAGTAGTAATCAAAAAAATTAGCGAACAAATCAATACATAATTACAGTGTTTTCAGTTTATTATAATTTTTAGTGTACGTCCAGAGAAAATAAAAACTAAATATACGATTGTAAAAAAGAAACATCTCCAGAACCAACAAAAATTGTACCAGGCCAAGAGAATTTATTTAGCTTTTTAAGTACAAATTCTGTTTTCTCCGTAATTGTACAAATTCTGTTGTCTCCGTAATTGTACAGTTTAATTTACTAGGTTAATTGTGTATGTACTGAATATAGGTAGATTTTCATGTTACCTTTGTAGTTCATTTTGTTAATGATTTAATGGGGGTATTAGGTCAGTATTTTGCAATGAAATAGTCTAGGTCTACAGTAATTTTAAACGGTATATTTATCAGACCTCGCGTTAAAATTATTATTTCACATACATTGGCACAAGATATTTTATATTTTAAACTTTAAATTTCCGTAAAGCAATATTAATTCAGGGTTGTTTTATAATAATAATAATAGCATTTACTCGAACTCTCGTATGTACAGACACATTAGTAAATAACAAAAATTATTTGTCGAATCACAGGGTTGATTTCAGATTAACATAAAGTTGTCTGATTTACAAATCAACCATGAAGGTAGTAAAAAAGAAACTATTAGATTAGAAAAAAAACATTGCGTATTAAGCTTGAAAATAATTCAGTATTTGCTGTCTTCTCTAATTAAATTAAGAAAAATATTAAAGCAACTCATCTATGGAAAACTAATTAAAGGGAAAATTCACATGCTCAAGAGATGATTCCGCAGGTGTCTCTTGAAAGCAACAATCGAACACATTTTTAATTCTGACGGTAACTTATTATAAATTTTAGAAATATTAAAGGTAAAGGATCTTTCGAATATAGCAGTTTTATGACTAGCAGGCGTTAATAGTCCCTTAAAACGAAGGTTTATGTTGTGAACGTCCGTTGGTGGTGGTGTCAGGGTCTGAATGATTTTATGAGAAAAACAAGCAGAATGTAACAGTCTTCTTGTCTTCATATTAAGCCAAGTAAGTTCTTTTAATTTAATCGATACATGACTCCTTCTTCGCAGACCAAATATTAATCTTATGCATGAATTCTGAACTTTCTGAATTCTCTTCGAGTCTATATAATTTAAACATGGATCATAGACTATATCACAGAAATTAAAATGCGAAAGTACCAAACATTCCACCAAAACACACCTAACACGTTTATTTAAAAATGATCGATTGGCGTAAATTAATTTCAAGTTTGAAATTGCTTTCTGAATACATGCAGAAATATGCTTAGAGAAACGTAAGTTAGTATCAATATATAGGCCCAAATTTTTAACTATTTCAACCGGAGATAATGTAGAGTCGCCAATCTAACTGAAAAATGATTTTTAATATTTTCTCGAGCCTTCACTGCGCCAAACAAAATAAGTTTCGATTTAGAAGGATTAATGATTAGAGAATGCTTTCTCGAATAATCTAATAATGAAACAAGGTCAGCATTGATATTTTCCATGACATCGATAGCATTTTCTGGACGAAAGGAATAAAATAATTGAAGATCATCAGCATAACGATGTACTTGACAGTATCTTAAAACACTAGTGAGATTGCCAGTATATATATTAAATAATAAGGGCCCCAAGATTGAACCTTGAGGTACACCTTGTGATAATTTTAAAATATCAGAAACAGACGAACCGATCATAACTTTTTGCGATCGATTCACAAGAAAGTCTTTAATTAGTTTGTCAGCATCGCAAGAAAACCCAATGTACTTCAGAATAGCCAGTAGAAGACTGTGACTGACGGTGTCAAAAGCTCTAGAGAAATCTATTAATTTTAATGCTGTAAGTTTACCAACTTCAATATTTCTAAAAATTTCGTCCGTAATATTACATAATACTGTCGCACAACTGAAGCGAGTCCGAAAGCCGGATTGTCGAGCAAGCAAGATATTATACCTACTTAAATGAACATTAATTTGTTTATTTATAACTTTTTCTAGAACTTTTTACAAACAAGGAAGAATGCTAATAGCACGAAGATCTTGAAAGTTTTGGGGATGACTTATTTTTGGTAGTGGATGAACTAAGGCAACTTTCCAACAAGATGGAAATTCACTGTTTACCAGACAACGATTTATGATAAATGTGATGTAAGGAATCAAAAATGGGCAACATATATCGATCATTTTAATATTGAGACCTTCGCTGCTGGTACTTACAGATTTTATGTTTGATAAAATTTTAGAGACTTCCTGTTCTGAAACTAATTCGAAAAAAAGAAGAGAGTCAAAATTCACTTTATGTTGGTTTTGATAAAAGTTTAAAAGTTCGACATCATCATTAAAAGGTGGAATAGAATTAATGAAGAAATGGTTAATAGCATTAACATCAGACAAATGATAAGGAATAGTTTTACGTCTATGAGAATAGATATTTAATTCATTAAGTTTGTTCCACATGGTTCTCGGAGTTGCATGAGTAAGAGTATAATTAAAATAAGCTTTCTTTTCTTGTCTAACAGCATTGGTGGCCAGATTTCGAAGTGTTTTATAGTATTCCCAGTGTACAGGCAATTTAGTTTTGGTAAAACGTTTATGCGCCTCATCACGTAAAGATATAATTAACTTGATTGTGTCTGTGAGCCAAGGAGGTTTTGTTATTTTAGATGTAATAAAAGGAGCGTGTATGTCAAATAAGCCTATTATGCACTGATTTAAAAAATCAACCATATCATTTACATTAGTTAAGTGAAAAATAATATGCCATGGTAATGCTTCTATATCAATTTTGAAATTAACATATGAAAAATTTTTAAAAGTTCTGTAGGTATGCAGAAATGGCAGCGACAAATGAGCTACGCATTCGATATCGTACTAAATAAGAAGATGATCAGATACATTGGGTAAATTGAAAGTCCCAGAATGTCGAATGATACTAGTATCCGAGGTGATAATAAAATCAATTAAAGTGGCACTAGAATGCGTAATACGTGTCGGTTCATTAATTATTTGATGTAAACCATAAGCATTCAATGAAGAGAGAATGTTCGTAGTCTGAGTTGCTTCGATATCGAACAGGTTAATATTAAAATCTCCCAAACATAGCATAAAATCTGCAAGAGGTAAAGCGTAGGAGACTAAATCTTCAAAGTTATCTAAAAAAGTTAAACTAGATAATTGTGGTGGACGATAAACGATGCCAACAATATAACGAACTTTACCAATACAGAACGCAATCCATATATTATCTAACAAGGCGTCAGTAGGCAGCAGATCAAGTAGCTTAAATTTAATATTTTTCCTAACATACAGACCAACACCACCACCTCTGAGCACACGATTATTATTCAAAAAACAGTAATTCTCTACTGAAAAGGTATTTATATTATCATTATCGGATAGCCATGTTTCAGAGACACCAACGATGTCATATCCCTGCGCATGTATATTATCACAAAAATCATGAAACCCAGTAAACATAGAGCGAACATTCAAATGACCAATTTTAAGTAACATTAAAAAAAATAATTAAAATAAGCTAGAGAATGCAATAACAAGACTGAAGATGAAGAAGAGAGAAAGAAGTAAGTTTATCGAAAGCAGGCAATGTAATCTAAAACGTTATATTGCCGCGACAACAGTTAATACTAAATCAGATTAATAACAAATTAATTCTATTTTGTAAAAAAAAATAAAAATTTAAATTAATACTCATTTTACCAATTAAAAGTTCAAATCAGCCTGTGAAGTGAATTTGCGAATCGTATTATTAGCTTTTACAAACACATTACCGTCTCTTGTCCAAACACATTTTGAAGTAAACCGTTCCACTGCAGTATGATATAAATTTAGACGTGTTTTGGTCAGATCTTCTTTGATCACCACCTTGGACCCCTTCAATTTACTTTTACTCTTATATACCGCCTCTCTTGCATAATAGCTGTTGAACTTTATTATGATTGGTGCTGGATCGTTGGAGTTTTTCTTTTTGTAGGGCAACCGACGACTGCGATCGATGTTGCAGTCCTTAATGTCAATACCCAATTTATTTTTAAATAAATCAAGTAATAAAACGTTGGTTTTTCTTGGGGAGCTTAGGAATTCCATACACACGTAAATTGTTGCGCCGCATGTATTGCTCCATTTTATCAATCTTTTCTTCAGCGGTTTTGTTGCATTCCGATAACGAGGATTCCAAACGGGCAATTTTTTCTTCGAGTGGTTGTAACGTCGCTTGAAATTTTGCATTAATCGACTCAAATAGTTTATTGCACAGTTCTGTTATGAATTTATCCGATATAAGTGCTTTTTCAACAACACGTTATCAATTAGTAGGGACAACTTGGGCTTTTCGCTCTTACCGTTTCTGAAGGCGCCTGTGCGAAATGAGCGGGCATTAATCAAGCGGCCGAGCGAGGCGCAACGGTCAGTGGTTGATGGCCTCGTTCAGGTAACCACAGGTGCTGAGTTACTAATTCAACATAGCTATTGAACAGACATGCTTTTGGAGTGCCAAGCTTCAGCAGCTAGTATTCTCACATTAACCCTTTAAGAACACGAGTTGTTAACTTTCAATATGCTGAGTCTGCATCAGGGTCTGCATTCGGGCTCGGTGATCACCTGAACATGGCCAAGAAACGGACGTTCCGCCAGAATTCCGGCACACATTCAATATGGCCGTCAATTACCGATCAGCTGTTTTGGTGGATAAGTAACTATTAGATTATCTTATCGAATTTCATCATGTTTCGACTATTTTCAGCTCACTTGTAATTTTTCTAATGAAACAAGCTTTGTTTTTTAAAATAAGAAGTATATCTTACGAAATAAATAAGTCTTTCAAGTAGCGACATCTGGTAGCATTGGAATGACTGCCCGCCTACTTGGGTTCGGAAAATTGTAGTATGAACTTCAAAGGTGCCGACAGAAGCTGTCCCTATTGATTGATGTCTATACCACAGTCTATACCGTGATACAGGTTTCGCCAAAATTTTCAAAAGTCAGGCAATAGTAGATCGTAATGTCATCCTGGTGTAAAATTTTGAATCATTTATGTTTGTGTCTAATTTGTTTTTGATAGTTATAATTTAAAACATATCTTAGATATAGGGTCTGAAGTAATTTTGTATTATAAACAAGAATGGCTCATGTGCAATACATGGATGAATTAATCAAAGAATATTTATTATATCGAGGATTCAGTGGCACTGTGAAAGCATTTGATGCAGATCTCAAAGCAGACAAAGAAAAAGGTTTTCGTGTTGATAAAATTATAGAGCAACTATTACATAACATTAACTTGTATGATTTGAATGCAGTTAGAGAACTGTGGAATCATCTGGACAGCCATATGTTCTCAAAACTAGAAAATCATTTCTCTCCAGGTAATACACATTTGGAGCATGCTTATCAGAGAAGGGTCAAGCGACATTCTTTGTGAAATGGTAAGTAGGTGAGTTATTGCAATCTTACGACTTTAAATGACGATTTCTCAAAATGACATAAATGTCGCTTGGTCTCCTTCTGATAAGCATGTTCTGTTTATTAGTTGCCCATGCCTGTAATATTTTACTTTTACTTTTAATTTTTAGGGGTAAAAAAACTAGAAAATGCAGTCTTTAAATTATATCTAGTGAATGCTGTAATAAATAATAAGTTAGATAAAATAACAGAATTTTTCAATAAGATGACTCCAGAATTGCAAAATCAGAGTGAATGGAAAGATTGGTTTAGTAAGTACCACTATTAATGTGCTGGGGCTCTATTCTCAAGTCACTCCATTAAAGTCGCATGTGAAAATGATGTCAAAATGGAGTAGATTCTCATACAAAACTTTACAGATCGTTCAAGAATTGCATCATTTTGAAGTCAGTTTCGCATACGACTTTATTCAAGTAACTTGAGAATGGGTCCCTGATCGTGTCATAAACGTTGTTTTATTTAACAGTGTTGCCCTACGTCAGATCTCCTGAGGAAAATCCAACTTTTTCACTACACTTCACTAAACACTGGCAAGACACATTATTGGTTTCACTGCATAATTTTCTTGCATCTGTATTTCAAGTAAGCAAACCATTATAAAGATGAATCAGTTTTTGTTTGTTTAATGTTATAGTACATGCCGACACCAACACTGATGAGTTTTGAAGAAGATGCAAACAAAATTAGTAAACTAGAAGCAAAGAATGAGTCTTTGAAAAGGAGATTGGCTTTATTGATTGATAAAGGTCCTGAAAATGTAGTAACACCATGTCATGTTGAACCACCATCACATGATATTTTTGATGACTTTTACACAATAGCTCAGGAAAATAATGCTATTGATAATCAAGCTAAAAGTCTAAAAAATCTTATAAGAAATATAAGCAGCAGTTCTAGTCCAATATTAGGAAGGAAAGATACTGCAACCGGAGCTAAGAAAAGACTTGGATCTGTGTCAGGAAGAAGCGTTAAAAACAACCAAAGTTATTTTTACGATTCATAGTTTTATAAGATATGAAGTAACTGACCATGACTATTATTTGAGGAAAACTACACCTTAAAAAGAATGCCTAAGATATTTATTCTCTTTCACTTATTAATTAGGTAAACTTAATTTAATTTCAATATCATCACCGCACTCTAAAGAGTTTCGTTTGGATTTTTAATAAATTAAAATATGTGCGTAACTTAAGCTGACCAAACGTCCTGATTTTCTTTGCAATTTGTCCAGTATTCCGCAAAACGTTTTGGAAAAAATATACCTTTTGTGCTCAAATCAAACAGAAGATTGGATTATAAATAATGTGTTATTAAGTTGTTATTTATTCGGCTAATAATAGCCGATAAATTAGGTTTTACCTGACTCAGTTGACTGCATATTTATTTTGAATTTGTCACCAATAGGGATATATTAAAAATATCGATATATTTATTGAAAATATCAATGTATATTATATTGATATTTAATATATCAGTAAAAATATGGATATATTTTTAAATAACCTTTGATATATGTTTTTACTTTGTGCAGTTATAAAGAATAGTAAAATCTGTTATTGGAATGTTCATAGTTACGTTAAAGAAATCAACTTGAATTTTTTTATTCTCTTTCATTTTCGTTTGCTCTGCCCGCTAATAAGTTATAAATAAAACATTGCCAAAGATTTTACATAAAATCTTACATGGTGTCACACGGGCCTAACTAGGTAAACCCCGAGAAAACTACATCTCGAAAGTTTATAAATGGTTAATGACTCGTAACGATTAACCTGTTTTTAATAGTAAAAGATGGTAATTTATTAGGTACGGCAGCGTTTCCCAAACTTTTAGGTTTGGCAACCGCTTTTTGAGCTGTGTTGTGATTCAGACCCCCCTTCGCCGTCGAATCTCGAACTTGAACATTGATGCTAAACGATTATCAAATTTCATAGTATTTTTTAAATATTTGAGACTCGTCCTTGCATTTCATAACTGACAACAACAGCACATTTGCTTTATTGAAGCTTGTTTGCACATTCTGACACATTTTTTGTAAACCTGAACATGGGAATATTTACATTGTAAGTTCAAAGTTAAAAAAAAACTCAGGATATATGTGTAGTCGCGAGTATTAAATTTTGGTCGTTACTGTCATAATTTATTGCTTGCGACTGTATGTACAAACTGACTACGCGAGAATTCCCACCCCCTTCAACTTATTATCAGAAAGAAACGTTTGATATAAAACTTATACAGATTGATTCAAAGTTTTTTCTGATGTTTTCCGAATAACAAATGCACATCGAATAACCGAAATATAAACTGACATTTTGTTTTCTGAAATAGATCACCCGGTATATCTGTACACATTTGGATCCGAAATTAAATTCTGATAACAATTTTTTTAAATAATTTTTAAATAAAACTAGAAGTTTTCAAGATATTTGTATTTAAAGTATAAGTTCTGATACGTGCATATAAAACAGGTGTTTCCAACCTTTTTCTTAAAACCACTTGCCACTTACAAGAAAATAAAAATTTCCGTCGACCCCATTCAGATTTAAATAATATTAAAGAAGAAAACAGCAAGTGTAGATATACTAATAATATTTTATGCAGATACATATATTTTTTAAATCGTGACTATTTTATTTGTTTTTATTTTATTTTATTTTATTTTTTAATAATACCTCGATCGTCTTTTTTGTTTTGGTTTTCATTTATTGAGCGTGAATTTATTTTACACTTTAATCCCGTCGATTGATCGCCATTTTATTTTCTCTCTTATTCGATTTAACTTTATTTTGTTTTTAAATTATTCACTGATCGCCCAGTTTCGTTAAAATTTACAGATTGTTCTTTGAATCGTGACAAAATTTGTCAATTTTTAAATGACTTTTAATATGACTTATTGCTAGTTTTATATAATTTTTATTTTGGTCCTAACATTATCATCGCCGTTTATTTTTGTACAATCAGTTCATTAATCTTTGTTTTTTCTTTTAGTCGATTTCATTCGTTTTGTTTTTACTTTTAAATTAACACCTAATCATCTTGTTTTTGACTTAAGCCGACAATACATGATCATAAATTGTATGAAATTTACATGTAATTTATGACAAAACCTATTTTTCAACGTGTATAGCGAGAAAAAAGAATTACATGAAATTTATACACCTAAAATTGACAACATAGAGCAAGTTCTATTTTTCAAGGTTTTTGACGTGAAATTTTAGTAAATTCTAGTGACTTTAATTGTTGCTGTTGACTGTTGACTCAGATGAATGAAGAACGACTTCAGCTAGTTCATGTGGGTATATGTTTATAAATAATTTTAGCTTCAAGATAAGTTAATCATTGATAACCAAGTGCTCTCCGTTTGGATGATACCCTTGATAACGTAATCCAACATTCCCAGCTATTCAAAGAAAATAACTTGAAGTTAGAAGCATTAATGAGTTACCATTTTCACCAACATTAACATTCTAAATTACTATTTAGCGGAACATCTTTTTATTAATATTATTGAAACGTGTATTGCGAATAACAATTCATGAATTTATACACACATGTTTACATGAATTTTTACGTGAAATTATAGGAACATGTATTGCCGGCTTTAATGAGTTTCACATAGTGTTGTAAATTTACTGGTAAATTATATAATTGACTAAATTTACCGGATTTTTTACCGGTAAATTAAACGGTAAATAAAGTAAATAACAAAATGAAATGAAACTGGCTCTATTGTGTTGCTTTTTACTTAACCTTTCAGAAAAGACCAAATACTGCTACCACACAATCCTGATTTAATGAGAAAATAATCTTTTTCTTATGTATGAATAATAATTAAAAGTTGAAATTGACTCTTGTTTCATAAGAATTGTAAGAAAATGATTTTTAAACTATAAGCAGACACTGATAAAAGTGTAATGAACGTATATTGTTTTCAATTTTAAGTCTCCATTGAAAGTTTAAAAATAAATTTCTAATAATTTAAAGGTTATGTTATGATCTTATAACCGCCCCGAAGTATTATAATAATTACAGGTAAAGGAAGTAATAGAACTTCCTCCCTAGGGTGGACAATAAGGTGAAATGTGTGTGGAATTTCGAGAAAGTTTTTATATCCGTAACCTTCAACGCAGGAATGACAAGTGCACTTTGTAAATTATTGTATTTCAGATTTTCCTTTCCGTTTTCCGTTTTATTAACATTTATAACGTCATAAAACAGCGTTATTTTGACTCCACTAATCGTTAAAAACAAAAAAACTTAAATTTCAATTGCAATATCCCTAAAGAATTTGTGCCAAATTCAAAATAAATAACCACAGGTAAATAACGTAATTTTAATTTTAGTTTTATGACGTTATAAATGTTAATAAAACGGAAAGGAAAATCTGTTTCTAGTTTCACACGATTTTTATTATCGTCCTGTTTTCTTTGACGATTGTCTTTTCTTTTTATTTCATTCCATTTTATTCATATTTGAAAAGTGTTTTGATTTTGATAATCAATTGAACGTCTTTTTTTCTCACTTTTATTTGAGCTAATTCAAATTCATGTAATATTATATATAATTTTTTTACTTTTTTTTATAAATTATTCAGCAAGACATTCATTACACAAGACTTAACAACTCTGACCTCCTGAAAGACCCCTAGCGGTGCCCTAATAAAGGTTCACCGACCCCTTTCAAGTCTTCATCGACCTCCAAGGGGTCGATACCGATCCTGTTGGAAACCCGTGTTACAAAATGTGAATAATCGTGTCTTAGACAAAATGTTAGGTTTTAAAATTAAAAAAAATAAAGTTTGTGTAAGAAAAGGAAAGGCGATTATTATTTTAGATTTCAAATAAGTATAAAAATACCGTGTTCTGTTTAAAAAATTAAATTTCAGTTTATATATCTCAGTTATGCGACGTTCATTTGTTTTTCTGTAAACATCAGCAAAAACTTTGAATCAGTCTATAAAAGTTTTATAATAAATAAGCCAAAAATGAAGAAGTTAAAGTGGGTAGGAATATGAATAAATTTGGATTTGACTCCTAACACAATATTAAATATAGGTAGGAATACGTCTCCTTCGATAAATTTTACCGCATTTTGAAACCAACTGCTTGATTATGTACAAAATTCAACCAAAGTTTTGAAGTCTAGAAAAAAACTGATATACACTCAGGGACATTTATCCCGAGATAAAAATTATGACTGCAAAGGTTCGTATATTTTCAAAATTTGGTCAAGTGCAGGCAAAAGAGCTAACCAGCGAGTTTTGCTATACCCAAGTATTTTTTGATTCTCGACTTGCCCAGTTTCGCAAAATTCTTTTAGATTTTCAACGCGCACCGTGTATATATAAAAATACAAATTATAGTCGTTAAATTTCAGAACATTTTAATTAAAAGCTGTCGCTTTCCACAATTAACAACACAACTGTCTATTAATTAACATTTTTACTAAGTGTACTTTCTATTTATTCGAAGTACGAACTTTTCGATAACTAACTTAATAACTAAACTCCTGGCGGACCGTACGGCTTTTATAGCAGAGCCCTCTTTTGCCCGAACGTACTAGAATGACCGCCTAGCTTCGGTCATGTTCTGTGACGCAAGGTGGCGTGTCTGATGCTAAAAATAAATCTGTTTGCGCGTCATGGCTGTAACAATATTTTCCACATCAACGGGTAATAAATCGGTTGCTGTTTGAATTGCGTTGTGTATTATGTGCGCTGCACAACCAACACCAATTTGATTAATTTGATTAAGATAGTTATTTAATTTACAAAAAGTATTATTGGAACCTCTTCTGCTTTTCTTCCAAAATTTGCATTGGTATTGTTTGCGCAGTATGCATAATTTTATTTTTTAAATTGTTCTTTTCCAAAATATTACTTATAGAATTAAAAGTTATTTGTGTGGCTTCGCCAGGCAATGATACAAAATCTAAAAGTCTAATTTGAATTCCTCTGTCCAACAATAAATTTGGATTTGACTCCTAACCACAATATGTTTTCTTAAAAACTAAATACGTATTTCGGCACCTATGCTACCATCTTCAGTAGTTGCGACTTCTATCCTACTAAATCACAGGAGAAGTGACGTTGTCATACCTATCGCTACCTTATATACTAAGTGCGTTCCGCTCCAACGAAGTATGCGCTTCCAGTAGTGAGCGCCTCACCGGGTTGCGTCAACTAAGTCAAGCAGCACAGAACCTGCCAAAGGCCCGTGATGGGCGTTCATTAAATCATTATTGGTTTTGTGTATAAAAATGGTTTCAAAACCGTCTAATTCCGTGTTGCTTGACGTTGCTTTTACTAACCTAAGATTACTTAAATCTATTTTATGACTGGTGTCAAAAATATGTTGGGCAACACTGGATTTTTCAATTCTATTGTACTTTAAGTGAGCTAAGTGTTCCTTGAAACGTGTTAGTATGTTTCTTTTTGTTTGCCTAATATATTTTTTAGTGCACCCTTAACAAGATATTTCGTAGATCCCTGATTTCTCATTTGGTTCAGTTTTGTCCTTGGGGTTTGTTAGTAAACGTTTTAGAGTGGTGTTATTAGTATATGCAATTGTGTACCCTTGTGTTTTAAAAATGTTATTTAAAGCTTTAGAGCAGCTTTTGTCAAACGGAATTTTAATATATTTAGACGTGTTTGTTTCTGCTGGTAACAAAGTGGTAAATTTTTTGATACTGGCCTTATTTACAATTTTCCTTAGTATATTTTCTACAATATCTACTGAGTAACCATTGTGAATTGCTACATCTTCAATAAATTTAAGTTCTTTGTTGTACCTTTCTTTGGACAGTGGGAAGTTAACTAATCTATTAAGTAGTAAAGAAATTGCAGAATACTTATGTGATAAGGTATGTTGTGAATCATTAACAATAAATCTATTGGTGTTTGTTTCTTTCCTATATATATCAAATTTTAATTTGTTTTCACTATTTTTAATAACCAAGGCATCCAAGAATGGTAATTTTCCATTTACCTCTTTTTCAAACGTGAATTTAATACTAGGAAATTTAGAATTTAAAATATCCAAAAAACCTATTCTGCATTCCTTGGTATTAAAAACAGCGAAAACATCATCTACATATCTAAACCATATTCTAGGGAAATAAGTATAATTTTCTTTGAGTGACGTTTCTAAATTTCACATAAAAAGGTTAGCCAGATATGGTGATAAGTAGTTTCCCGTTGAAGTCCCTTCTTTTTGTTTAAAAAATTCCTCATTAATTTGAAAACAATTTTGCGACACACAATTTTGTAAGTTCCAGAAATTCATCTGTCTTCTGTTGGTGTATGTTGCTAGAAACTAGGAGATCTTGCAGGTAGTTTAGCGTGGTGGGAATCGGGATACTGGGAAATAAGGATTGGACATCAAAAGATATCAGTATTTCGTCCTCGCTTAATGTTAGATCTTTAACACGTTGGATGAAATCTAGTTTTTCACAAAAAAAAAAACGTCTTGAGAATTGGAGAGTTTGATGAATTCGGTATTTAACCACTTGGATAGGAAATAGGTAGGAGAGTTAATACCATATATTATTGGTCTCACTGATTTGCCGGGTTTGTGTATTTTTGGTAGAACATATAACTTAGGGAGAATTGGATTAGAAACTATAACTTTGTTTATGAGAAAGGGACAGTTTTTAAGAG
Organism: Prosopocoilus inquinatus; assembly: GCA_036172665.1. Lineage (NCBI taxonomy): Eukaryota > Metazoa > Arthropoda > Insecta > Coleoptera > Lucanidae > Prosopocoilus > Prosopocoilus inquinatus. The sequence goes on along the minus strand of CM069870.1, from coordinate 40,450,062 downwards.
CGTCCTTTACTTCCCTGATTAGTTTAGGCAAAGGATTGCGGTTTAGTTTAACCTACGGGCCACTATTCAGTAGTTTTTGTATCCTCTGATACTAGTCGTCTTTATCCAAAATCACGATTTTATTACCCTTGTCTGCCTTCAAAAAGAAACAGTCCTTTTGGTTGAGACTTTTAATGGTACGGTATTGTTCGTAGGTGTCTTTCGAACTATATTCTGATGTACATATATTATTTTGTAATAGAATTTTGCATGCGTTTCTTACAAACGTCTTATTGACTTCATCTAACGATGAGATGAAACTTTCTCTACTCGCTATGATATCGACAATCGGTGTTTTTTTATACGGTAGGTTAAATTTTAAACCCTTATTCAATTGCCTAATTTCCTTGCATATTCCCTGTCAGTGAGTGAAGTTGAAGACTCATTGGCAACTAAATTTTCTTTTATCGAATCCTGGGTTGCAGCTTCTTGTGGTAAAAGTGATTGGAGTTTCTTCTTATGAACCAAGTGCACTTTCTTCATTTTGTGTGCAATAACTTCGTGCATGTCATTCAAAGACTGCAGCCAAAAGGCATATTCTATGTTGGTCAGGTTCTTGACAAGCTTCAGATGTAGACTATATTTTTCTAATTCTAGTTTACTACGTTTATTGTACAAACACTTGATTTCTAAATCTAACCATTTTTGAAGTTTGTTCTTGTCCGATGAAAATAGTAAGTACAAAGTTTTTTTAATCTCAAACCGGACAGAAAAATGAAGGGAAACACACTCAACGTTTCGCTATAGATTTATAGCTTCGTCAGGAGTGAAAAAAAGTAAATAAACAAGTTGTCAAGAGAAACAAGTCGTCAAGAGAAACGAGAAGGTAACATGATTTTTAAACTAAACTACGGGTTTTTCGGAATAAAAGTAACGAGAACTAATTAAAGCTACTTTTTTTTTTTTTTTAATATATATATATATATATAATTAATTAATTGACAGATCTATATCAACTACAAAATATGTCATTTAAATTTTCAAAGTCCGTACGTTTATTAATAGAATTTCGAGACATTTTAATTTTACACATTTCTATGAAACGTCTTTTAAAAATATTAGATTCACTGTACAAAATGTAATAATAATAATTTTGATTTTGATAATACTGACATTTTGTACAGTGAATCTAGTATTTTTAAAAGACGTTTCATAGAAATGTGTAAAATTAAAATGTCTCGAAATTCTATTAATAAACGTACGGACTTTGAAAATTTAAATGACATATTTTGTAGTTTTCTGGACTCTTTAAACAAGATATAGATCTGTCAATTAATTAATTATATATATATATATTAAAAAAAAAAAAAAAAAAAGTAGCTTTAATTAGTTCTCGTTACTTTTATTCCGAACAACCCGTAGTTTAGTTTAAAAATCATGTTACCTTTTCGTTTCTCTTGACGACTTGTTTCTCTTGACAACTTGTTTATTTACTTTTTTTCACTCCTGACGAAGCTATAAATCTATAGCGAAACGTTGAGTGTGTTTCCCTTCATTTTTCTGTCCGGTTTGAGATTAAAAAAACTTTGTACTTACTAACCATTTTTGTTTGGCAAATTTTATAATTGCTTGTTGATGTCTAGTATTATAGTATTATCTACGGTTCTTTGGAATGGACACTGAACCTCGTTTTTATCCTCATTGGTTTTGGAATTTGCTAAATCTAATTGTTTTTCAAGTTCGGAAAATTATAGCACAGTTCTATTACTGTCAATATTAACAAATAAATTATTGAAATTTCTGTTCATATAGTTACCTATTTAGAAATTTATGTATTGAAATAATTTCGGAGTTTTAAGTGAATTTAATACTTTACCTGAAGAGCGTCCAATATACTCACGTCAAACTCATATATGCTTTTTGGTTACTTTTCCATTTATTGTGTCATATTCGCACTACTAACGCTTAGATTTATTATAAACTTATATGTTGTGTTAATAAAATAGAAATTTAAAGTGACTTGCATTCTGATTTACATAAAGTATTCAGCTTGTCATTTTTGACAACCCGCTCGTTCAAGGTCAAATACCCACTGTCAAGTGTCAAAACCATATGATGGCAGTACCTGTGCCCTTAGAGATCGAGTGCCTTAAGCCCAAGGTTCCTAAAATACCGTGCCTTCAATTGAATTCCTCATTAAAGTGGGTTATGATTTCACTGTTTTTTTCTCCTAAGAGAGGAGAAGATAGCCGTTTATTTTTATTGTTGAAAGTTGTTTTCAAACCGGTAGAATAGAAAATGGACAGTTAGTTTATTCAATTAATCAGTGTGTACAGAAGTTTCGGCAGCAGTTTCCTAATTTAGCTATTATGAACAACTAGTTAAACATATCCATACTTGTGTTCTTAAATTTCGTGAAACAGGATCACTTGGTCGCAAAACAGGGAGCGGAGCAGCTAAGAAAAGGACTGCAGCCTGCATTGAAGATGTTTGGGATCGAATGGAACACTCTCCCAAGAAATCTATTGCGAAACTTTCACAAGAAGTTCAGCTATCAGTGGGAACATGTCACATGATAACTTAAACAACGACGACATTCTTGACAAGTGTTTCTTTTCCGATGAGGCCTGGTTTCATCTCTCAGGGTATTTAAATAAACAGAATATGAGAATATGGTCAGCAGAAAATCCCCATGAATTTGTGGAAACCCCATTACATCCATTAAAAATTGGTGTTTGGCTAGCAGTGTCAAGAAGGCGTATCATCGGACCAATATTTTTTAACGACTCAGTAACTGCTGAAAGATACCGAAATGAGTTATTAGAACCTTTCATTAATCAACTACATGATGACGAACTTACAGAAGAGTTTCTTTCAGCAAGACAATGCTACTGCTCACACAGCTCATCAAACAATGACATTCCTGCAGCAGTTTTTCGTTAATCGAATTGTGAATTTTCCTGCAAGGTCTCCGGGTCTCACAATTATGGATTACTTCATTTATCCGCACATGAAAAACACAGTTTTTAGAACTTCGCATCACACAATCGAAGAACTTCGTGCTGGCATTACAGATGTGTGTGCTAACATAATCCCCGAACACTTAGCAAACGGGTTTGAAAACATGAAACGCAGAGTACGCTTATGTGTTCAGGCTGATGGAGAGCACTTTGAGCATCTACTTTAAACTTTAATGTTGTGTTTTTATTTGATGTCACAGTATAGACACAGTATAGACACAGTATAGACATCAATCAGTAGGGACAGCTTCTGTCGGTACCTTTGAAGTTCATACTACAATTTTCGGAACCCAAGTAGGCGGGCAGTCATTCTAATGCTACCAGATGTCGCTACTTGAAAAACTTTTTATTTCGTAAGATAAACTTCTTATTTTAAAAAACAATAGCTTGTTTTATTAGAAAAATTACAAGTGAGCTGAAAATAGTCGAAACATGATGAAATTCGATAAGATAATCTAATGGTTACTTATCCACCAAAACAGCTGATCGGTAATTGACGGCCATATTGAATGTGTGCCGGAATTCTGGCGGAACGTCCGCTTTTTGGCCATGTTCAGGTGATCACCGAGCCTGAATGCAGACCTTGATGCAGACTAAGCATATTGAAAGTTAACAACTCGTGTTCTTAAAGGGTTAATGTGAGAATACTAGCTGCTGAAGCTTGGCACTCCAAAAGCATGTCTGTTCAATAGCTATGTTGAATTAGTAACTCAGCACCTGTGGTTACCCGAACGAGGTCATCAACCATTGACCGTTGCGCCGTGCTCGGCCGCTTGATTAATGCCCGCTCATTTCGCACAGGCGCCTTCAGAAACGGTAAGAGAGAAAAGCCCAAGCTATCCCTACTAATTGATGTGTATACTGTGTTGATGTTATGATCAGTACTGACAGTTAATGACAATTGTTGTCTCTAGTATTGTGTCGCCAACTTCATAAAAAAATCACAGCTTACTTTAATGAGGAATTCAATTGAAGGCACGGTATAAAGGTTGCCCAAGTTTTCGCGCATACACACATTTCTATTACGTCACTGGTCCACGTTTTTATTTATATTTTGTGCATTTCTGCAAAAGCATAAACTAATGTTAAATTATGGATACAGAGCAGAATATTTCAATTAGAATCGATAATAAAGCTACCCAAGCAGTTTAACAAGAAACTAGTCAATATTGAAACGGTAGATTGTTATACAAAATTTTGTTGCAAATCGTTTTTAATTGCAGTGAAAATCTCGAGCAGCCTATGTACAGCTGTTTCAGCCCTGTTTGGGGCTTCATCAGCAGAGACGTAGCTCGACATTCCCACTGCAGACCAAAAACGACTTGTCCAATTTATTCGCAATTGCGATGTAATAGTGATGAACAGATAAAACAACGACATCCTACGACCGCTTTTTAGTCAAAAAGCGATCGTAGGATGTCGCTGTCTTATCGGTAGATTTAAAGTCACTAAATAATATAAGTACCGCAATCGTCAGCCATTTTATGGCAAGATAAAGGCGCCAAATTTAAAATAACAGTTGTCAAAATGCAACAGCAAATTTGTAGTTGGCTCCTAATGTATAAGGTGTTTCTAAATAAGTACGAAAAAATTGAAAGAGATTTCCTCCTTGAAGAGTAATGCCGATTGTCTATACATACATAACATATAAAAGTACGCGTTTATGTCCTCTTTAAGGAGTTACACTCTTTGAAATTTGGTTTAATTTTTTTTTATATGCATATGCTTCCATAGAAAACCCTCGTTAACGTTGTAAGAGAAATCGCTCCTTAAAACATTTTCACACATAATTGTAAACATCATGTTTTGCAATAAATAACACAACTAGTTTGCTTTTTGGATCATTTATTTTTTTGCAAGTGCTCGCATTGCTATGCTTCTACTACTTTTTACATCAGCACTGCTATTAAATTGTTTTGAGGTTGCATTTAAAATAAAATACAGTCTAGTTTTGAGAAAGATTTTAACAATTTTCTGAACTATATTGTGACATGATGGAATTCCCAATAAAGGAGGATATTTCATCAATGTTTTTTTGAAAAAATCATCAAGACTTAACAAATTTTGTACAATTTGATCTTGAAAGGTTCTAAAAAAGAGTTCGATGTTGTACATATAATTGTAAAATTCAATCTTAGGAAATTCCAATATATTTTCCTTAAATTCTTTCAATTTTGTAAAAGAATTCAAAGATGTAATGTTAGAATTCTTTGACTCGCTTATACTCTGGTAACACTGGCTACAATAAGATCTTTTCTTTACTTTATTAATGATGGAACCAATTAAATGAAATAAGCTTGCTTGTACTGTATCACCTAAAATGCCTAAAGGTTCATCAATGCTGAAGTCCTCGCCGAAATCTTGCTCCATTGCGGCGATAACTTCGTCATCAATATAGTCTACGTCTGCTGCCATCGTACACTTTTCTACCATATGGTTAGTTAATTTGGTTTTACAATATTTCACTAAATGGTTGGAATTGTCATTAGTGTAGCTGGAACGTTTGACTGGGGCTTCAAATTGCGACAAACAAACTAATCGCAATGATACTCTGAATGCATGGGCATTTGGTACAGGCTGTCTACATCGGACTGAAGAAAATGTGTTCTCTAGGGCGTCTTGTGTTAACCGACCAAGCATTAGGTAATGGAAATTTTCTTGTTCCAAATAAATCTTTTGTATATCTAGTGCGGTTTCAGTTGACAAAATAATTTCTGTCTGAAAAGGTTTCCATGTATTGTTGATGGTCAAATTATATACAATTTCTTGTACAGATTTCAGAAATTCTATGTTGCCGTTGTAATTCTCCTTATTGTGTAAAGATAAAGCTAATCCAGAATAGCGACTAGTAAGTAACTTAAACCACCTATGCATTAGTTGAATAAACCAAGCAGTTGTTCTATGTTTCTGCTCTATTGTATTTTTGGAAATACAATACAATATCCCTGCTGCAACATCATTATTTATTAATGCCACGCCAAGTTTAGCATTCATTTTGTCAAAATGTGATGGATTTAGAGCCTCGTCCTTTAATCGTGGGCACAATTTCAATACATCACGTTTATCAATTTCATGCATAGTCCTTATAGGTTCCATTGATATTGCGTTTGATGGCAAATCATATTTTTGCACAAGACTGTCACTTAAAATAAATTTGTGATCTTTTGTCAGTGCTGCCGCTACATTTTTGAATACATGAACGGGATCTGGCAAAAAAAATAATTTTTCATTGGGCAAACATGGATGCTGAATGGAATTTTGAATTTTAGTATATCTTCCAGCAACAATATTTAACATTTTCCATAAGCTCCGGTTTGCTGGACCCATATCAGATATCACAGGTCTAACAGTAATGCCAATGTTATGAGCTTTTTCTATAACTTGTATAAGTCTACCATGAAGTTCTTTGGGATCAATGGAGTGTGCTGTAAAATCATATCCCACAATTTGTTTCCATTTGGTTGAAACTCCTCTTAGCAGGTACACCATCCCATGTGTTGCTGTTTGCATTATCTATTGCCTTGGAAGCACTCAGAGTAGGTTTGCCAACAACTTTTCTCAAAGAATTATCGAATTGCAAGCCAGGTGTTATATTTCGTCAAAGATTAGCGCTGCATGTCTTTCCTCTGGCCGGAAACTTTCCATCTATGCAGAAAAATAACATTGGTTAAAAAAGATCAAACAATACAGCAAATTCTTATACTAACTGTAAGTTTTAATAAGTCAAAAACTTCCGGAAGAATACCTTCTTTGAATTTGAAATTGCTGATCCGATGTTGAAGGGTCCTTATGCTTGGGTAGGGAAGTTTTTGAGAAAGAATTTCTTCATATCCCTTAGTCCCGCAAGCCAGATATAATTTTAGACCTTTGCTGATGGTATCATCTGACCATATTCCACCCCTACATGTACCTCTTTGCAAAACATCCAGTTGGTCTTCATTAAAAATACTCTCTAAAGGACTATTCATCTGTTGCTTCAATTTTTTTTCATATTGCCTACATTTCTGCAAAGCACCTTTTAATTTCTTTCTTAATGTGTCTATGGATTCGCCTTCATGCAACAATTCAACTTCAACCTCTTCATCAACACTGTCATTTGCTAAATCTCTTCCAGCATTTTCAATGTCAACAGGTTCTGATGTAATTTCAACTTCTGTACGTTTCCGTTTAGAACTACTTTCATCACAACTTACATTTGTTATCAATAAATCAGGTACAGCAGCGGGTCGAAGAAGTTTTTTTCCATCTTGCCGTCCATGTTCAAATTGGCTTTCCGAAAAATGTACCTAACATAGCCTTTGATAGAAAACTAGGTACTTAAACGTTATTTCGATTAGTACTTACTTCACAAATTCTAAAATTTCCGTTAAAATCTGACCGATCAATTAAACTTAACCACACTTTTCTTCTTTCGCTATTTCTTTCAGCACTCGGTAATGGAAATACTCGGAAGCCTTTTGTGGAGCTATTTTTACAGCTTAATACACAACAGCCAGGCATTGTTGACTTGTTCTTTACGCTCGAGCATTTACAAACTTCTTAACACAAAAACTTGACGTTTCTATGATCGAACGTCGAATCACAGTGGGTGAAACACAAAAATATTAATGTCACTAACTTCGTCGCCATTTTATGGCAAAAATGCTATATCTCTGTATAGCACATTGGCCTAATGGATTGCGGTACTTTATATTATTTAGTGACTTTAGGTAGATTGTTAGGTTAGATTTTAAATATGCAAAGGTCATCAGCGTTTATGCATACACGCCGCTTCCGTCGGGTGCAGGGGCCTCGTGCACCCAACAAAATCATTTGTTGGGTGCAAAAGTATTAGAGAGCACTCGATAAAGTAGTGTCATGTAGTGTCTTTTTATTTAATGAATTCAAAGAACACAGTTTTTTTTAAGAAAATCCATAATTAACAGGATTACCAGAAATTTACAAATTGTTTAAAATATTGCTAGCTCTTCCTGGTTCATCGTCCAAAGCAGGAATACAGTATACTTCCGTTTTTTACTGACGTTCACTGCGTGCGTGCGTACTCACTGTATCTCCACCTTCTTCTAACCTCATGTAATAAAATGAGTTGGAGACACTCTTAGTGCACACAGTGCAGATAGTGTACGTCAGTAAAGAACGCTATTAATGTATTATTTGCTCACAAATAAAAAAAATCACCACATGTTGCATTACATTGGTATAAAACACAGTCCACTGTAAAATATTGTCAAAATACTAAGCAAGGATGAGGAAAAACTTTTCATTCCTCCTCCCTGATACTAAGTTGGTAAAACAATTTTAAACTTATCTTATTATCTTATTCACATTTATGTTCGTTTTAAGAATCCTTTTCAATGCCACGCAAATGGAAAAAATCTTTTCACTGTTAAAATGAAAGATGCCCTTAATTCAATTATCGTAATTATAAAAAAATCAGGACTCATAACCTTGTCATTTATTTCATATACTCGTAACTTTATTATCGAGTTTTTAACTATTGTTATAGTTGTATTTTTCATAAGGCAGTGGTCTTTTAATTTATGAATAAGTTATATTATACACATTATAAACTGAACTAGGTACCGACAAAAATTGCACCCGACAATATTTGCAAAATCCGGCGCCTATGCGTTTATGTACTGTTTAAGAACAAGTTTTACGTAGTAATTTGATAAATAATAAAAGATGTAAAGTGAAAATAAAGAAAATAAAATTATAATTTGCCTTAAACATGATTATTTTCTCTAAGCAATATACTTGTAAATGGAGCAGAAAGGAAATGAGCAATGAGCATATTTACTAAACGTGATGAAAAAGCAAAGAAGCCTGATGTGTTGAAGATACAAATTATAAAATTAAATGCCTGGAATTAGTGTGCCTTTAATTGTTTGGAAATGGCAGAATTACGAGGCCACGGAATGCATGCGGAATGTCAACATGATGTTTAAAGCCGCGTACAGACTTGAATGTGCATGCGTTGAGTTGAGGCGCATACGCATGCATGCGTCGGTGTGGACTGTATATTCGCAGCGACTCAACACATGCTTAGCATCTTGCTAGACCCTGCGAACGCACATGATGCTAACCAGAGCGTGTCGGTCTTTTGGTACCGCTCAAAGGAAATATATTGTGCATGTGCGCTCAGTTTGGACGTGTTTAAACATGCACAATCCATTTATATCATATGACTGCATGTTCTGCAGTCTGAATAGGGTTTCAGGACCTATCATTTATTTATTTGTTAATAAAGGTTTATTGTCGCCACGATGGAAAGGTCAAATGATGACTGCCTTCAATCAAAAGAAAGCAAAGGCAGGAAAACGGTTGGAACTGGAAAAGGTAAGTAGGTATACTACAAAATCTTCGGAAGCCATTCTAACAAAATTCTTAAAATGCCCAGATGGTTCTTCAAGAAGCAAACCTTGGAGAAGAGGAGACCCGCCATAATATTCTCTCTTGGTGTACATCTGTTTCATCCACCATCGTCTTTTTTTATCCTTTTTCTTCTTTTTCAATAACTCTGCAATGACGAAAAATGCAGCCCCTGCTATTATTACTTGTTCTGCCATTTTTTATTTCAGCCGCTGATTACAGGATTACTGTCCCTCATGAAGACACTGAGCACACTGAGACAACATGCATGCGTTTATATGAAAATTTTTCAACGCACGTCAATCGGGTGTACAAATCGAGTCAACTCGCATATGCGTGTGCATTCGTCTCGACTCACCACATGCACATTCAAGTCTGTACGCGGCTTAAGGGGTACAGGGAATTTGCATTAAAAGCATTCAGGGTACGCATAAACAAGTACTAATTTTGTTAGATTTCTCCGAAACGCATATAATTTACAGAACAGACTAATAATATGAAAAGAATCGGAGGAAATTTGGAGTAAATGTTCCTTGACGGAACATAGTGGTAGACAGCCAAGCACAACTATTTTTTTTTGCCACATTTTTACCGTTTTTTTAAATCAAATTTGCACACTGCTACAGTGAGAGACATATACACGGTCTCCCAAGTTGAGTGTCCTATTAAAAGTTCTCAGGGAAAGGAACATACAAGCATTCTGAAAATTAACGCACTGCCCTAGGAGGAAGTGGTCTTTCAGAATAAAATATTTTCACTTTTATATCACTTCCGGAAGTCTTTCTTATTTTAAACAGAATGCTATACATTTTATTGCAAATTCTGATTCTACACGTTATTCCAAGCAAAAGTTGTTAAATCTTCCCTATACTTAAATGAAACGGTTTTTGAGATATCTTCGAGTTTCTGAAAAAAAAATATTTCGGTGGTCTTTCATTTAAGAGAATGCATTCTCAACATTTTTAAACTTCAAGATTCAAGCTGCCTGTCGTTTCAGAGAATAATGTTCAGTCTTATAATGGCATATTTTGGTAAAATTATGGTAATTTTTCGCAGTAAGTGTCGACAACACAAAGATACTTATTGAGATACAAGCTATATTAACAGATATGTACAAATAAAAAATGAAGAAATTAATAAAATTAACAAAACAAATGAAAAGGAACCGTAATGTTTAATCTTCAAGAACTACGACACGATGGTATTTTTTGTGCAAAATTTCTACAAAGTGAGAGAGATAGGTTACAATTGTAAATATTTATTAGTTGATTTGACTCTTGTCTCAGTTATTTGCAAATTTTATGCAGTATTTACGACCGTATCATAGGGACTCGAAAATAATAAATAAAGCTGTTTAATTATTTTTACCACTTTACCAATTGTAAATTTTACTTTTGCTTTTTTTAAACAAAAATGTTAGTCTGACAAAGAGAATTGCTTTTGAAAATAGGTCTACTTATTTTTGTAAGACTCTTATTTACGAAAATAGTAAGTATTACGAGAGGTATTTACCTATAGTTTTATTCCGAGATGTATGGCGAAATAATACTATGGTTGGCAATTATTTATTTCTTAAAAAAATAGGAATTTGATATTTGGTCTTTTTTTGAAAGCTAGATGCGAATAACTGTATAAATGCCATTAACTAACACAATAACTAAACAATTCTTGATAATAAGAAAACTAATGAAAATAGGTATAGGGAATGCTACTACTAATCGATGTAGAATTTGATTCGTCGTCTCGTAATGCAAGAATATATAGGGTGTTCCGTTTACGAAAACTGAGTTTTGGGCAGTTGAACAAAGCAAGGTTCGACACCACATTTTGACCAGCCTGTGAATTTTTCAATGGTAACAAGGATATGATTTGAAAGGCTGAACATTCTTTCAAACGATGGGCAGCTTGAATCTTGAAATTTGAAAGTGTTGTAAATACATTCTCTTAAATGAAAAGCCACCGAAGTATTTTTTTTTCAGAAATTCGAAGATATCTTAAAAATCGTTACATTTAAGTATAGGGAAGCATTAGCAACTTTTGCTTGGAATAACGTGTTGAATCATAATTTGCGATAAAAAATATAGCATTCCATTTAAAATAAGAAAGTTAATGGCGAATTCCGGTATAACCGAATGTGATATAAAAGTGAAAATATTTTATTCTGAAAGATCACTTCCTCCTAGGGCAGTGTGTTAATTTTCAGAATACTTGTACTCGTATGTTCCTGTCCCTAAGAACTTTTAATAGGCCACTCAACTTGGGAGACCCTGTATAAGACATGCCTGATTACAAACATCACTAAATTAAAAATTATTATAAAATATACATTCCCACTAAACATAGAATGTTACATAGCATTTCTGAAACGTTTTCAGCACAACAACTTAGCAACATTTTGAACAAAATGTTGATAGAATATTACGAATGGTACATGGAATGTTATGAAACACCAATGTAATGTTACCACGTAACAGAATAATAACATTTATTGAAAATATCGAAATAATTTTACAGCTTGGCATGAAACATTACATAATATTGTTGGAACATGTAATTTTTATGATAAGTAACGTTGTATTGAAATGTTATAATAACAACCCAAATTCAACGATGTCATAATTATTTAATGCGCATGTGCACAATAATATGGCGTCGCAGCTTTCCCTTCACTCTTCACTATAATAGTTCCGTCAATTTACTAAACTTATTCGACTTATTTTCCGATTGCTGCTGATAGTGCTGATTGTCGTGCTGTTCTTAATTTGGAGACATGAAACATCATCTATTTAATAAAGAGGTAAGCAGTTTGTGGGCTAATTTAATACTTTTATTTTACGTATTAAATTGTATGTTTATGAATCATCGTTAACATGCGCAGTTTGAATTTGTACCTACCTCTTTCAAATGTTTAGTGTTAAAAACGCAAAATCTATAAATGAAAAATATATCTCGACTTCTTACGTGACACAAACTGATAGCGTTTTCTACTGACGTGCACTACATGCACTCCAACTCATTTATTACTTGAGGTTAGAAGAGGATGGGAGGTACACTGAGTACGACCCAGTGTATAAGATTCTACTTTTTTTATATCTGCAAATTAGCATATTTATTGGTGAAAGTGACAATGCTAGAATAAATTTTGAAAGTACTATTTTCATATTTAAAAGAAAATAGCTTGAATTCAGGTTCATCGCATAACCTAAATTTTGTATTCTGACAGTTCTTGCGATTACCACAGAACTTGTACTGTTCAATCTACGGTACGAACCATCTCGACCAAAAAATACTGGGATAAAGGAGTTCTAATTTTTGGTAGAAATTAAGCAAAATATTTTGGTTTAAACCCAACTTTGAACAAAAGTCAAAATGAAGTTTCTTGTTATGGTCTTACTTTGACAATAAAAGTAGTTTTACTGATTCTTAATTCGCGATGGTACTTTTGTTTCCAAGGCTACTCGAGGTGTATTTTTTATGTTGAAGGCTCGTTATAAGAAATACACTTTTAAAAATTTATTTAAAAAAGTTTATTTATTAAATGTAAAGATGTCAATACGGGAATTCCCTTCATCCACTACGCCCTTTCAATTCTAAATTTAGAGCAAAATAGTGGAAATCAACTGAAAATTTTTACAAATACAGCCAATTGTATTACTCTATAAAATTTGTGCTGGATTTATCTTACTTTTAAGCCAAAGCTAAGCAAAAAGACAAACATTTGCTTTCACTTCAGATTTGGAAAGAGACATTGTCTTAGGAAAAGGGAAAAAAAACCTATGCAGTTAGACTGCACTATCGTTTTTTGATAAATCCTCGAAAGTGGTGCTTTGCTACATTTTAATGATAGAATTATCAGTCACATCGTCTAAAGTGTTTTTATATTAATAAGGAAAAACTGATGAAGGGTAAGTAATGCGATTTTCTTTAATAGTTTTGACATTATAATGTACTTATATAACATTTTCTTAATTTATATTTACAGAATTTTGCCACCTTTTTAGCATGGTAAAATGATGATGAAGCCATACAAGTTTTTGAAGCAAATGCATGATTAACAACGATTACATAGAAGTTTTGGACCAAACTCAACTCAGCGAATAGACACAGCTGATACGCAGCTTTAAGTTGTATTGTCTCCGGCCTGCAAGTACACCTATTTCGCCTGCTCAGATTAATAAGCGGTTTAGATTTTATAATTATTATGATCTTCATGGTTTATATTTTTATATTCGGTGTTTCAACATATTATTTTGATTGTAATTACATATATGGATGTCCACCCAAGTTTCATTAATTGTATTAATAAACACTTTGCGTAGGATTTTTTTAGTTTCCTTCTGTCACATTTAGAAAATATAATCTATGTAGATACTTCAATACAGGATATACTTTATCTTTGCATTTGATCATTGGGACTTTCTTACAAGAGGATGGGTTTCGAATTTATTAAACTACCTCTGTCTCACAAAATAAGGAAATGTCAGGATAAGGAGAATTTGAATATTATACATATGTGAGTAAGATTCCTTTGCAATTACTTATTATGAATAGTTTCGATTACAGTCGGATCCCTTAGACAGCTGTTTCGACCCAGTTTGGGGGCTCCTCAGTAAAGGGGTAGCGCTGTAACGAAACATTTTAAAGTTTACAAGTGTTAAAGCAGCTTTATCGAAGTGGACGTTAGGATCTGTTACATTGCTTCATATTCTAAACTAAAAATTGCACCAATCAGTACGGAATGAACTGACATACAAAAACTATATTAGGTAGTGATTGCTGCGGATTTTTAGTTTGCAAAATGATGCGATGCTAATGTGCGGTTTGCTTTAAAGATATCCACTGTGTTTCACTTCTCAGCTACAAATCCCTGACTTTTTTAATTTATTAACGGATCGGTTCTAAATATTTGCAAATTGCAAAAAAAGAACATATTTTTGATCTTGTTTAATCACGAAAAGTTACAAAGAAAAGTTGTTTAGAATCAGAAAATAATCCGAATTCTCAAATTTGGGCGAAAAATTTAAAGTTTTAATTATTCAAAGACAAGCTGAAATAATACATTTACAGTGAATATTTTCTTTTGTAACTGTCCCATGGAGAGCAAAATAACAGACCTTTTGAAAAATGGACACCACATGATGAAGGCTTAGTATAACATATAGATAATGATATTTTTGGTTCTGTGTATTTCAGCTAGCTAAATTTTGCTGTTAATCAAATAATTAAAAATCAAAAATTGAAATTTGGGAATTGGGGTTATTTCCTAATTTTAAACAACTTTTCTTAATAACCTTTCATGATTAGACAAAGTGAAAATTTTACAATCGATGCGTAAATAAAATAAAAAAAAGGACAGGGGTGTGCAGTTGAGAAGTGAAACACAGTGTGTTGTACTGCAACAGTAGTGCAATGTTTCTAAAGGAACGTCAGTGACACATTCCTAAAGGAACGTTCATGAAACAAGTATATAGGAAACATAAAGATAATATTACATGTAAACATTAATAAAACATTGCAATTTATATTTATGCAGCGTTAATAAACAGACGTCGGGTCAACATTTTTTTTGTAACGTTATTCTGCAACATCGCTTACTAGGACATAGAACTATTGGCGTAACGTTACTTTCTACATTAAAAACGTTTAACCGTAAACATTACATCTAACAAAATAACGTTCACACAATGTTTATATAACATCTTTTTGCTTAGTGGGTTACATAAATCATATTATAAAATAACAGACCTCTTAAAATTTTAAATTGATTTATTTCATATCCGCGAAGTAGGCGCGAGTTGTGGACCAGTGACGTCACAATAAAACCTAAAATGTTCCCAGCGCCCATAAACTGCATCCAATATAACAAGTATAGAAACTTGGGCAACCTTTAACTTTAGTAACCTTGCCTTAAGCCGTACGATCCGTCAGGAGTGATAGTTATGAAGTTAGCGAGCGAAGGATTCGTACCTCGAATAAATAGAAAATACATATAGATAGACAAGCTCATTACAATTGTGTTGTAATTGTTATAAGCCGCAGCTAATTATTAAAGGTTTCTGAAATTTAACGATTATAATTTGTGAACCCCAAATTCGTAACAATATATTGAAATGAAAGTAACTTTGTCTAAGTCTGTAATTCTGAAAACGCATACGGCGAAAACACATTACACATAATGCCTCGGTTTTTCAATCCATCGACCTGAAACAGTGATTATGATTAACAGTATGGAAGCACATAAGCCCTTCCGCCAATACTAACTGCTTTTCTTCGTCTCCATAACTTGTTTTTCGAAAAAAGTCCTGAATTTTGGATGAAGAAGCAGCAGTATTTAAACATCTTTTATGCTTCTGTGTCTCTAAGGTCCAGTTTTACAAATGCGGCTCACCTTTGAGCTGAGGCTTAAATCCTTAGCAACGATTATTTCAACAATAGTTGTGAAGGATTTAAGCTTCGGCTCAAAGTTAAACCGTCATTGTAAAACTGGGCCTAAGTGTTTTTAAATACCCAACCAACAATTTTAAGCTGTTTAAGCTTCTTATTCAGCCTTAAGAAGCTGAATTAGAAGTTGTATAAATGACGAGGAAACGTTTACTCAACTCTTACAGCTAAAATTGGAGAACTTATTCAGCAAAGGCTGATTAAAATGGCCATAAAAGCGTTTGTTCAACCTTTATATAACCTTTCTTACAACCTTTATCCAGCCTTTCTACAACCTTTATACAGCCTTTATACAACCTTTATACAGCCTTTATACAACCTTTATATAGTCTTTATACAACGTTATTAAAAGCTACTGCATTGAGCATAAACACAAACGAAACTTTATTATCCAGCAAAAATTATTAATTAGCATAAAAAGAAAATAATTAATTTTACACTTGCGTAATTCATATGTTGAAACCCGTACTTCGTATGTTTACTTACCTTTAACTTGCTTGAAGACTTAAACCCCAGACCCCTTAAGGTGCGTTTAGATTTGAGCACGAACGAGCTGAGCATACGCGCACGGCATTCGTTCGCGCTCACCAGCATTTATTTTCTGGCGCATGGGCTGATCCAGTTGTTCGCGCACACAACGGACGACAAAATAGCAGCGGCTGTATAATTGTGGTTCATATTTTAATTAAAAAAAGAAATTCGAACGAGACATCGACTGTCGTGGCAAACGCCTAATTGTTATAAGAGACAAAATAAATTACTCTACTTATTATTTAGTGTCACGGAGTTATCATAAGTAATTCAAAAATTTTACTACATTGACTAAAATCGTCCCAAGAAACGTTTTATCTTTTTTTGTGCTTCCGCACTGTCTAAATTTTCAATATTTAATTTGTTCACAAGCTCCTGGTAGGTCATTTTTTAAAAATAATATTTTGCGTGCTTCACATTCCATAAAACAGGCAGTTTTTCATACGCTTGCAAAGCAACGAAGCTGTTTCATTGGTCCATTCCATGGCTAACTGAAAATTCAGAAACCTTTTCTGCGAGGGCTGTGTCACGTGGCTTTCAATATGCGACTTTTTTCTCGTTCAAACTACGCATTCATGCGTGAAGCAATTAATTCCTTTGAGCACGTACCCGAGACCGACACCAAGCGGATCGCATTGCCGGCTGTTCGCGCATGATGTGCGTGCGCGCATAGATGTATACACTTGAGCATTCGCGGTGGATCAGTGCGTGCGTGCTCGTCTAAATGCACCAAAGGGAATCATATTTACGGCTATTCGAGGTCGCGGCTGTTCGGGCACAGGAAAACACAACGTGAGCGTGCGCGCATAGTCGTTTACACTTGAGCGTTCGCGGAGGATCAGTGCGTGCGTGCTCAAGTCTAAACGCACCTTTAGATTTGGAACCGTCGCCCTAGTACACGGGGTGGTATCTTAAATGGAGTAATAAAAATCCTCATTTTAGTTTAGCGTCCGAGCACCAAAGCGCTACTAGCAACCCGCGAAAAATTAATTTGAATCGTTTTTGAATTTAAACTGTTCGGTTCGCTGATCGAGTTAGGACGTGGAATGCGGATGGTGATGACTCATTCTTTGTTTACAGAGTTGTGTTTGGTGGCTGCACGTGTTCGTCTTACTGAATTTAGTTACGATATTATTATTATTATTATTTAGTGTGTATATAGTAGTGTATTTTTGTTTAAAAGCGTTATTAAAAAATAATTACCGTGAAAATTTGTAGAAAGAGTTAAGGTGTGGTTAAGGTAAGTGTTAAATTTTTATTTGAAGTAGAAGTATACTGTAGTAATTATAATTTCAGTAATCTGAACTTCTCATTATGTGTTACAAGAAATGTTGCGTGCCAGGTTGTACAGATAAAACATCACCTCGCTATCAATTTCCACATCCTGTCTCCGGGAAGGCACGTTTCCAAGTGTGGTTAGATATTATAAAAAATTCACAGTTGGAGGGCATGTCGTTCACAGTCATTTATAATTACAAAAGAGTGTGTAAACAGCATTTTATGGAGGAACATTTTAGTGCCAATAAACGTAACCTGAATTATGGTGCAGTTCCAACAGTTAATATCCATGGTAAGGGACTCCATACTACTAAATCATATTGTTAAATTTTTCTCTTTTTATCGAACACTGAATTATTGCAGAGCTTATACTTATTAGCAAAACATCAAAAGCTCTGTATTAATTGTATCTGATAAAATCAGAAAGGTTTTCTAAACATTTTCACCAGACAAGATCACATTGCAATCATATTGTTAAAGGTTAACATTGAAAGAATTAGATTCGGTTCCAGAAAATTTATTTATAATTTTTGTTTTGTGTAGGTATGTTATTTCTGTTTCACTATCTTCAGATTCTGAGTAATACTTTTGGTATTGTTCTTTTGTTTTTCTAGTGACCAAAGCGGAATCCATAATTATAAAATTTCTAATTGAAATATGTTCTTGTCCAGTGAAAATATTCTTTAGGAAACCTTTCTTTAAAATTTGTAATGACAGCAAACTGTATTGTTCAAAAATTTACCAGAACCTGTTTGTGATGTGAACAGATAACTCAATAATTGTAAAAAGTGCTCATTGTTAATTTATCTATAGGATATACTGTTGATATATAACTATGAGCTACCTTATTTCAAAGAATTAAAAGTTTGTAGCAACGAAAAGAGCAATATTTTGTTATTAATTTTTGACTATTACACTGATCTAGGAATTGAGGAGGCAAGAGCTTTTAGTCACAAGACATCTCAAGATTACCAGCCATCTAAGATGTCAATTTCTGCTGATGCCCATGACACACAGCAAGCCAGCACATCAGCAGATACACCTTCACCACCTCTGACAGGTAAGCTTAGGAAGTTACTTGCATAAAAATCATAAAAATAAAATATAAATATGAATAGATTACTATTTAACGAAGGAAAAATAAAAATGAATTGATGTTTATTTGCAGAACGTGTTCCTTTGAACGTCCAGGCTGTCGGTATGAGTGATGCTGATGAAATAGTTGATACACCAACAGGTAAAAGTCTTAGAATTAACTAATATCTTAAAGGATATTGATGGCTCCATCGCAGTCAGTACATTGTAAATTAATTTTTAGCAAAATCAAGTCTTTAGAAGTTTCTCTAAAATATTTTGATTCTCCATCTGTTGGCAAATTTATTACACATTATTTTCGTTTGTTACATTAGTAATGCTTATGAGGCACTGCTTTGGAGCCGTTACATATTATGTAACATGTGTCCAACAATTATTGTAGTCCTAAGTGGCTCTACAATTAAACATTTTTAACTAATTGTTGTTTCAGATTGCAATAAAACGTTAAAGACGTAAACAAGAATTTATTTCTTGTTTGACAATCAATGTTTGAAACATCAATTCAATGATGCGACATAAGAATTGACATTCATACTTGATACTACAGCCACTCAGGACTATAATAATTGTTCGACACTTGATATTAATATTGATATTAACACATCTATATATTCAGGGCAACATTCCAAAGGCATATTAAAGCAACTGGGAGTGGTTCGTCAGGTACAATTAACATCACGTAAACGGACTCTGTATAATCAGCTTTCTCTAATGAAAAAGAAAATGTATGCTGTAAGCCGACGAATGCTATCATTTAAAAAACGACTATCACTAGCTATAAAATATAATATTCGTGACATGGAAAATTTCACTGCGCATTGCTCACCTACTGTGCAAAGATTTTTTGAGTCACAATTATGGTTAGCAGGCATTAAGTGTAAGGGACGTAGGTTCAAGTTTCACGAAAAAGTGTTGGCTCTGACACTATTCAAACATAGTGGAAAAGCTTATAGGTTATTGGAACATATATTTATTTTACCTTCTCGTAAAACTTTAGGTAGATTACTTAGACAAGTAAACTTGAGAGCAGGAAGTAGCAATGTAGTGTGTACATATCTAACGAAAGTTGTGCAGAAATTACACTACCAGGATCGTTTCTGTCTTCTTATTTTTGATGAGATGCAGTTATCTCCTCATGTTGATTACTTCAGCTCCAATGACAAAATTATGGGTTTTGAAGATTTCGGAAATGATCGAACTACAAATCAATTTGCAGATCATGCACTTGTCTTCATGGCTCGTGGAATAAAAAGGCAGTGGAAACAAGTTCTTGGCTATACCTTTTGTCAAGGTAAAACAAACAAAGACCAACTGAGTATCTTGATAAAAGAACACATTAGACAGCTACAAGCTGCAGGGCTTACTGTAGTAGGAACAATATGTGATCAAGGTACTTCAAATGTTTCGGCCATAAAGTCTTTAAAAGCACAATCACAAGCCGAATTTCTACGTAAAGGTTCTGAGTATAAGTCTTTAGGATTTTTTGTGGACGATCAGGAAATTATACCACTGTATGATCCACCACATCTTATAAAACTTATACGAAATCATATGTTAGAAAAAAATCTAATATACACTGATGCTGATGGACAGGTAAAAACAGTCAAGTGGGACTATGTTCTTCAAGTGTACAGGACAGATGTCTCAGAAGGTGAACTACGTTCGTTACCGAAAATAACTGCTCACCATGTGTAAAAAAACAAAATTAAGAAAATGAAAGTGCGAATGTGCACGCAAGTATTTAGTCACAAATTCGTGAGTGTGATGCATCTACTATCTAAACGTTGTAAGTATCTACAAGCATTTTATATCCATTGCTTTTGTACTGTTTGTATTGTTTTTCAGCAAGACCTGAAGACATACATAATCCAGGATATGTGGAAGCAGCTGCGACAGAAACGGCATCTTGCTTTCTCTTTTTGGATAAGCTATTTGATAGCGTAAACGGTTTGAGCTTATCTACTCGACATGACAAAGTACTACGATGTGTTTTTTGCAATGGATCTGCACACTTTGCGTTCTGTGAGAAAGCAATTTCAGTTTTAAGGAGTACGCATTTTGTTGATGCAAAAGGTGCGAGACGACGTCCCCCAACGTTAGATAGTTGGATTACAAGCATCCAGGGAATCAGAAGTATTTGGGGAAAATTACAGCAATATGGTTTCCGGTATTTAGTACTCCGTAATTTCAACCAAGACCCATTAGAAATTTTTTTTGGATGTGTACGAAGCCACGGCGTGCGAAATATTAACCCCACTCCTTCATTCCAAAGCAGTTTTAAAACGTTATTACTTAACACTATGATAACTGTTTCTTCAGTTGGGCGAAATTGTGAGGATGATCATACTACAGATCTTCTGGACAACAGTCTTGACTTTTTCAACTCCATTTGCCAAAGAAATGATGATGATCAACCAGGTTTCCCACATAAGTACGCACCACTAGCATCTCCAGATATGAGTAAACAATTTCGTGATGTAGTGAATTTGCAAGTTCAAACAACAATGTATGTGGTTGGATATATTATCTTCAAATTGAAAAAAGACGTTTTTCAACAATGTGCGTTTTGTAATGACCAATTATTGTCTCAACAAGAAGGCGATTCTCATTTATTGATTACAGTTCGTGAGTATGGAGATGGAAAAAGCTTATGTTACCCTACAGCATTACCTGTGAAAGTTTTTGAATCAATCACGCAAGTTATGTGTAACACATTGCCAACTGTATGTTTTCAAATTGGAGTTAAACATCAAGTGAAACGGCAAGTTCTCTGTGCAATACCTGAGAATATTAACTGGCTGCCATGTATCAGGCATCCAAATGTACGTGATCAATTTATTGATGTTTCAATATGTACAATGTTGTACCTTTGATGTAAAATACTCAACCGCCGTTTGAATGGTACTGATTTACGTGTATCTGATACCACTGATACCATACATTTAAATGGCATAACTTATTATAATAAACATTGTAAATATCGGCGTATATAGATTGTATATTTTAATGTATATATGTGTAAATTATTTAAATGCTGATATGTATATTTAATACTGTGCGATCCAATGTTTTGTAAGTAAGGGGCGGTTACGAAAATTATTGTTTGGAAATTCTTTTTTCTTTTAAGGCCAGTTGTACCAAGGAGCTTTAAGGTGGCGTTCTCTTCACTTTGAACCTGGTCCAGTTGAACGTGGGTTTAAATCTCTTTGGCAAACTGCCATTAGTCGTACACAGTTTTATATAGAGAGCGCTTTATAGTTTCTTCAGAACGTTCTCTATATATTTTAGAAAAATTTTGTGCAAATCGCATTTGCGAATAAATTGGGCAAGTCGTTTTTGGTCTGCAGTGGGAATGTCGAGCTACGTTTCTGCTGAAGAAGCCCCAAGCAGGGCTGAAACAGCTGTCCAGAGGCTGCTCGAGGTTCTCACTGCAATCAAAAACGATTTGCACAAAATTTTTCTAAAATCTTTCATTATGCTTTGACAGCAAGCATGGCCGCCTTGCATGGGGGACTCATTAGGAGCAAATCCCGCTTCAATTTGTCTATCCTACTGCAATGTTAGGTCAAAAAGCCATAGTAAGATGTCGCTATTTTATATGTTCTCTATATACTTTCTTGCATACTATTTGTTATTATGTTATCGAGTCTGGACCTACTGAGGTATTTATAGCAATAGATTATTATTCATTTCCTATATTGGATTGATTCGGCCTTTACTTGGTGAAAATTAATATCCACATTAATTAGTTAATCAAACAGTTTTTTTTTAAATTTTCACTGAAACTCAGTTCATTAGTATATCTGATGAAGACACTGTGTGTCGAAACAATTATCAAACGTTATTAATAATAAACAGTGAAAATTGAAAAGAAAACTGTGTTTGATTAACTAATTAAAATTTATTTTCTAATGCAAGGGGAAGATTCCGAATTCCACATTTAATTATATTGCAGTTAAAGTTGTTCACAACTGTCATTTTCAATAACTTAAAATAATGAATGTTATAACTATATTTTGTGTTTTTCTTTTGAATACATTATTACTTTTCATGTTGTGTTTATGATTTCTGTCCCTCGAGTTTATATCGCGTCGTATTTTATAAGCATTTTCTAAAAAGTACGATGTAATTTTCATCAGTCGTACAAACAACAAATAATGCAAAATAAAAACAAAATAGAATTTAATTTGAAGGCTTCCGCGGACATAGTTCATGGTAGTAAGGGCTTCTGGTTTGCTCCGCGTCACGAAAGGCAGAACAAACCTTTGTGACGTGGTGCAAACCCGAAACCCTTGCTACTTCAAAATAGAATCACAGAAAAAAGATTTCATAATGCGCGCCTTTTCTTTTAGTTTTGCGTTCGAGCACCAATATATAGCGCCTTTTATTATGCTTTCCCTGTTTAACATTGACTGTCTCATCTTTTATAGTTATGATCTGTGGGTTAGATGGAGTCTGGCAGTATTTTGAATAGGACTGCATCGGCTTTAATATTAGAGAGAGAAAGATAATATTAGCATCCCCTAAGAGTAACAAAGATCAGAAATGGCCGATACCACGTGTTTGGGGCAAATGAAAGCTTAGTTCAGATGCATCCGGACATGCAAAAAACTAGCCAATCAAAAACAATTCGCAATAAATATTTTGCGTATTCAGAATGCATCCGAACTAAGCTTAATGCACATATAAAATAGCGACATCTTACTATCGCTTTTTGACCTAACATTGCAGTAGGATAGACAAATTTTTCTATAAGCTTAATGCGTTTGCAAACACCGTTGCCATGGCGACTAAGCGGTTGAATAGCGAGTTGTCAAAATATAATGAACTTCGTAATTTATAGTTCATATTCCAATTTTAAATTAGACTATCGAATCTATTTTTACAATTTGCACATGCATGTAATACGAAATATATTCAATATTTTAAGTAATTTAAAAATGCGTCTACCCTCTCTGTGGATGGATACATTTACATCTTTTTGTCGCATATTTATGCAATCATCAGCGAAACAAGTAGGTGTTCTACATTTTCTTAACGCGATTATTGAAATATTATAATAAAAAATATTTAAGAAACCTGTTATCATAGGACACGTTACATGCAATATCACACAGTCTAAACTAGCTTTAAACTAGCTTTAATCTGTGTGCGCGACTTCGGTCTGGTAGTTTGACGCCAGTTAAGAAAAATAGTTAACACTCCAAACCTGCACGACGGACTCTCATTCCAGAATGTGCAATCCGCTCCATGCGTTTCGTGTAAAAGTATTTACACGAGATTTGGCCTACGTTCTTGGAGCGTACATTCCAAAACTGTCGGAAAAACAGTGTGTGTAAACGCACCTATTTTGTATTTGGAGCGTTCTCTGAACTTTCCAACTGGGTGGAAATGCCGCGCGCCACGCAGATTCCTTAAATTTTGCATTTACACGATATATTTTGAATTGCACACTCTGGAATGAGAGTCCGGGGTACAGGTTTGGAGTGATAACTATTTTTTTTAACTCGCGCCAAAAGCGTACACTCCAAACCTTCACTCCCGCGTGACATTCTGGAGCGGCACGTCAAAGCGGCAGTTTGGAGTGTACGTGTGAATGGCGCTATTGTATTATCATTATTTCAAACTGCACTAAAAGAGCGAAAGGTGCCAAAAAATATGTAATAGAGAAATATTTAACTGTATGTCCATAGACAAAGAGAAGACGTTTCATAATATATGCAAAACAGGCTTAATAATAATAGTTAAACGTACTGCTAGCGAGGGCGCTGATAATTACATTTTCAGTCGATAATATAGGTAGGTTACATATCCTATTTTAAATATGGTTCACACAGATTTATGACGTTTATCGTTCATGTAGCGTGTTACGATAAAAGCCGGATTAAAGTTGTGTATTAAAGTTGTGGTTATTGATTTCGAAATAAGCAGCAGTAATTAAGAAGTGGTACTAAATATTTGCATTTTTTATTACCAAGTACATTATGACGAAATTGACACATTGATTACTTTTCTAGGTTATTTTTTAATATTATATTAATTAATTAATTATATTAATTATATTAATTTAGGTGTTCTGTACCTACTTGTGGATCCAAATATTCAGAAAAAAATGAAATGCACTTTTTTAAGTTGCCTGTGGAAACTGCAAGAAGGGAAAAATGGATGCAAATTTTTAATCAGCTTACCAATACCAAAATGAATCTCTCGAGTAGAATATGTCAATTACATTTTACTAATAAACAGTTCACAAGTTCACTCAAAAACAGACTTTCAAAATTTGCCTATCCTGATAAAATTGATACTGCGAGCACTGAAGAAAGTTCTAAAGAAATAGTGGAGAAAGATGCAACTGAAACTGGTAAGGATTGTTTTTAATATACTAATATATAATATATGCTGTTTCTTTTCTACAACTTTTATATTTTCAGAATTATATCCTAGAAGAGATTGTCATTCGGAATTTTCTTCATTACCTGGTACTAGTGGTATCTTCACTTCAACACCACAAAGAAAGACCTTAAATTTTGTTTCTCAAACACCAGAACAAAGCTCAAAATGTAAGTACATCTAAGTAGATGTTATTCTATTTAATGTTACGTCTCTTTGTTGATTTATAATAGTAAAAATATGAACAGATAAAATAGCGACATCTTACTATCGCTTTTTGACCTGACATTGCAGTAGGGTAGACAAATTGAAGCGGGATTTGCTCCTAATAAGTTCCCCATGCAAGGCGGCCATGCTTGCTGTCAAAGCATAATGAAAATTTTAGAAAAAAAACGATTTGCACAAAATTTTTTTAGTAAAAATATGATTAACAATAGAATTATAACGGTCACTGGTTCTTATTATTTACAGCACGCAAATCTATTTTGCGAAGGATTGGTGAAAAAAGCTCAAAACTTCTATCACCTCGTAAGAAACTCTTGTATGGAGAAAATAAGGTACAAAAGGGGAGGATATGCAAATGTTATCCCATGCCAGTAAAACTAACGGTTTTCTAAAATTGGAGCAAAACTTTAACAGTGTTACAGCAAATTTAATTAAAAGTCAATTTAGAAATTTCAAGAAGACAAGACCTTCATGGAGCCAAGATGATAAAATTTTTGCATTAGCAGTGTACAAGAGAGGTCCAAAATGCTATCGGTTTATGAAGAACTTCTTAAAATTACCTTCAAAGTCTTCATTACAAAGGTTACTAAAGGATATTCCCATAACAACAGGAATTAACATGCATGTTATATTAAGTTTAGAAAAGAGATTGGCCTACCATACAGAAGACTTTAAAAAATGTGTTTTATTATTTGACGAAATAGCATTAAAACAAGCACTAACATATGATAAGGCATGTGATGAAATTATTGGATATGTAGATCTCGGTCATTTGGGAAAATTTAATACGGAAGCAAATCATGCATTAGTTTTTATGCTGGCGTCTTTAAATGGAAACTGGAAGCAACCTATAGCTTTTTATTTCACAAAAGATCAAATTAAAACAGTTCCCTTAAAGAATTTAGTGACATTTAGAAGTGACATTTTGTCTTGTTTAGTTGAAAGAAACATAAATGTGGTCGGTTGTGTTTGTGATCAAGGTAAATATCAATTATAATGTTTGGAATGTAAAACATTACTTATATATTTGTAGGTACTACGAATGTAGCGGCAGTAAGCCAATTACTTGACAGTACAAGTGAAGGAGCACATCATGTTTTAATTAAAGGAAAAAAAATATACATGTTATATGATATTCCCCATATTCTTAAGAATATAAGAAATACTTTTAAGTCAATATGATATTCATTTTGAGAAAAATAAAGTGGCAAAGTGGGTACATATTGAAGAGGCGTAGAAAATTGACTTGACCAGACGTTTCCAAGGTATACAAAATAATTATTATTTTCCTGTTATTTTATATTGGTTTTTCTAACAATGAGGAAGATTAAACCTATACATTTCAAATTACACCTTAGTTTCGTTAAAATGAAAGTTGCATATGCTGCCCAGATTTTTAGTTCAACAGTGGCAGCATCAATTGAGTCAATGGTGGCATCTGCAAATCTGCCAACAGAGGCTATTTACACGGCTGAATTTGTTCACTTAATGGATTCCATTTTTGATTCATTAAATAGTAGAAACACTAAACCTTTTCCAGATAAACCATAAAAATATGAAGTGTTAAGTTTATAAACTACCTTTATTTGTAGGAAAACCACTGAAATGTGCCATGAGTCACAGAAGCGGACATATTCAATTTTGGAATAGTGTTATTTCAAAAATACAAAATTGGAAATTTTTTAAAAGTGGAATGGAACACAGAGCTCCTCGTTGTATCAAGGGTCTGATTTTTACAATGAATTCAATTAAAGAATTGTATTCACACTATTTTAAAAATACTGAACACAGTCTACTGAAAACGAGGTGTGTGCAACAAGATCCACTGGAAAACTTCTTCAGGTATTTATTTTAATTTTTATATCATTTAATAGAAAATAATATAATAATTTTTCAGTACGGTGCGTCAATATGGTGCAGGAAATACAAATCCAACTCCATATCAATTCATAAGTTATATAAAAACTGCCATAATAAATAATTTATCTTCAAGTAAAGAAGTGGAAAAAAACTGCGAAGATGATGAATCACAGTTATTAATTAATTTAAAAGCATTTTTACACTATAAAATGTTATCAAAATTAGAGATTTTGGTATATCTGAACTGTTAAATGTGGATGATGTTATTATGGACAATAATTCTTTTGAAGCCGAAACTACGGCATATGTTTGTGGATTTTTTATGAAGAAATTAGGAACAGTATGTGAAGAATGTTCATCGTGTTTTAAAAGTAAAAATGCGGAAGCAGTGCATGATTTTATCAGTTTTAAAGAAAATGAAACCGCACATTTAAAATTAAATTACTGTAATGAACACATGATTGAATGTGTGAACCATGCTTATGATTTAATTCGTAAATGTTTAACAAAACACCCCCATATTCATGACATTAAAAAAAAAATCCTTGAAGTTTTGTATAGACACATAGACACTTCTTTCATTAATTGTAAGCTTCATAAAATAAGAATTACTAGCAAATTTTTTAACATTATATGTAATTGTATTTTGCATAAATTTACTGAAGATAAACAAAGAACATTTATAGCTAAGAGCAAATCAAAATATAAAAAAAATGTACATTTGTAATTTTTCAATTCAATCTAAAGTTATGTTTATATTATTATATTATAGATAAATTTGTATAAATTGGGTTTTTCATAAGTTGTAAAGTTTAAACAAAAAAGTTGTTTACAATTTACTTATTGGGTAAAATATATTATAGCTACTGAAAGCAAATTTATTTTTCTTTGTAATAATATTTCTGCTATAATGTAGTTGAATGATGTATATTTCCTATAGTATGCTAATTCATATTTTCATTTTTAAGAACTTAGTCAGTTACGTGGCAGAAAGGCAAAAAGTTAAAATTTCCGAACATATAGTTGACGGGCTCATCTGATAAATCACATAGAGTTATGAATACACCTCATTTCAAAGATGTACTATTGTTTATCTTCTGATTCATACAGATATGTTGCTGACATCTTTATATACAACTAGAAATATTATAGAACTTGAATTGTATTTGTTTAATGTTACATATCAAATGTATAGAAAGTGCAAATCTGTAGCTACTTTAGACATGTTAATGAAACTAATCTTAAGTAATTTTATTACTTATGTAAATATATTAAAATTATATTAAATTTCTTTCTATAATTGCTTTCTAAGATTACCTTCCTAAAATATATGCAAGTATAGTTTTCCCGTTTTTCTGAGTTTCTCCTAGTATTTAAAACATGTAAGGAAAAAACCATTCGCGGCTCTAGGGATACGCTGCATAATATCAGATGGTCCAAAAATTTCATCATCTATTGAATTTCATTGATTAAAATCTATATTTATGTAGTATGTATAAACATATTTATTTTATTTATTTTTGGATGATGAAAGTTTTAAGTAGACTACCTGATATATGTCATATAATTGTGATAGAATATAATTCTTAATCGAGACTATATTTTAAAAATCCCGCTATACTTGTATAGTTCGATAGTACCGCTAAGAAGGGCGCCACCATTCACTCGTTTCCTGAGATAAAACATGGCTTTGAGACGTCTTCTCTTTGTCTATGTGTATGTCTATAAACAAATTGTAGAACAAGATGGTTTTATTTATAGAAAAATGAATGTATTTTGTTCCGATTTTACAGTGTACACAGGATTAAAAAACAAAATAGCACTCTCCATCCTACGATGATAAACGTTATTTTTTAGATTACAAAATTCATACTCTGGCATGGGGTAATTACAAAATCACTGAAATCGAAAAAGATAGAAAATTAAAAGAACTAATTCGAGGTTTGGAGAAAGAATTAGAAAATTGTAACTATACTCTGTTCACGTTAAGAATATAGCGTTGGAAAGGATAGGGCAATATTTTCCGGCTTGTGATTGGTTGAAATTCGAGGCAAGTTTACAATGGTTAAAGTTGACATTCCGGCGCTCGTTCCCGCGAATTAATTTTATGTTGGATAGAGCGAAATATAACTAGAATTGTGAACGTCAGTTGTATTTATGTCATTTTGGTTTGGTGTTGGTGTTTGGTTTGTGTGCTTATTGTTATTTAAAATCGTTTAAAAAATTGTTCTTTTGAGAGCTCTACGGCTGTAATTGCAATTAACAGGTAAATATTTTATTAATAATGTTTATTTTCATGAGAATTTATTATGATATATTACAGTGCTAATATGGACGTACGAGAGGAAGCTGGCTCCTCGAGAAACCCTCAAGGGAAGCATATTCGAAGTGACCAAAGAGTTATGGCATATAATGCTTTTGTTCAATACCACCATGATAATTCCAAGTCAGCTTCAATAAAATTGGCTTCAAAGATGGTTGGCATTGGAGAGGCAACAATGTGGGCTATCGTAAAAGAAAAGGAAAGCACGGGAATTCTACGATCTCCTAGCAAGAAGCGAAACCGTGATACAATTTTCAATAAACTCGATGAAGCTCATGAAAAATCTATTAGAAGACATGTGCATTCTTTTTATCTTAAGAATGAATTACCTACTTGCTCAAAAATTTTAACGGTAAATACATTTACATTTATTACTGTTATTTTGAAACTAAGTAAAAAAAATTATAGGTTCTACAAACAGATGATACTTTACCTGTAATTCATCGTACAACATTGTGGAAAATTTTGAGAAAATTGGGATTTAAATGGGAGAAACGAAGCAGAAATTGTATTTTAATCGAACGTCAAGATATTGTCTTGTGGAGACGTAATTATTTAAACTCCATTAGAAAATTTCGTACAATGGGAAAGAAAATATATTTCTTGGATGAGACGTGGGTGAATGCCGGTCACACAAAGCCAAAAGTGTGGAAAGATACAACAGTGACTACTGCTCGACAAGCATTTGTAGATGGATTGTCACTTGGTTTACAAAATCCTTCTGGAAAAGGAAAACGTCTGATTGTGCTTCACATTGGTAGTGAAACTGGTTTTGTTGATAACGGATTGCTACTGTTTGAATCAAAAAAAACTGGTGACTATCATGAAGATATGAACAGTCAAGTTTTTACGGAGTGGATGAAAAATATATTACCAAATCTTGAACCTGGATGTGTAATTGTAATGGACAATGCGCCTTATCACTCAGTCAAGACGGATAAAATTCCTAATTCTTCATGGAAGAAAGGCGCAATAATTGAATGGCTTACATTGAAAGGAATTGTAACACTTTATTAAAAGTTCAACTTCTTGATATAACAAAAAAATATGTAAGTGATAATCCAGTGAGTTACGTTATAGATGAAATGGTAACAGAAACTGGCCGTACAATATTAAGATTGCCCCCTTATCATTGCAATTTAAATCCAATAGAACTTGTTTGGGCTCAAGTAAAACATCATGTAGCTGCTAATAATAAAACATTCAAGTTGCCCGAGGTCAAAACATTGCTGCTCGAGGGATTAGATCTTGTAAATGCTGAACATTGGGAAAATTGCGTTAAACATGCTATTGCAGAAGAAAACAAAATGTACCAACTTGATAATATTGTGGAAGATGTGGTGGAGGAATTAATTATAACAGCAAATACTGGCTCATCATCAGAATCACCACCTGACTCAGATTTAGATTTTACAAGTGAATAAATTAACGAAAGTAAATAATAATTAATCTTGTGAGAAATTCTGAATTCACATTATCTACACTTTTGTTATTAATATCTGTCATCCCAGTGAATAAGTGATTAAGTCAAATTTCCCTACTTATCAGAGCAGGTTGTTTTCGATTTATAAATTCACATTGTTTGTTATAACAACATGATTGTTCTTGCTGTGCCAGCAATTATTAAATTATTCTGTGTATTTTGTCATTTTGATTTTTGTGTCTCGTGTAACATGTTTTTATAGCTATCAATTAACTGACAGTGATCAATTTTATCAAGTTTACTTTGATTTAGTTTTAGGGTCAGATTAAAACAATGTTCAGATCCATATTAACTTCCGGCTGTGAATCATGGATACAAACGAGTAGCCTGAAAAGAAAAATAGAAGTACACAAATGGAATACTTCCGTACAGCCATAGAAGTTACATTGAATGATAGAATAAAAAGTGCAGATATTAGAGGAGAGCTTGGAGTAGAATCAGTGTTAGAATACATAGAAAAAATAGATATATTAGGTTAAGGTTAGGTTTTGAAATAGATAGCAATTTTTTTATTGCTCTTCAGAACCTCAAATACGTTTTATTTTTCTATGTGTTTACATGTTGACCAATAAGGCAAATAAAGGCATTATTATTATTAAATAACATGGGCTTTTAATTTTAAATTATCTCTAAAAGAATAAAACTTGCAACAAAATTCAGACTCTGTGGTGAATTTATGCACAACAAATTAAAATTACTACTAAGATTAATTTAATTGTAAATTAAATTAATCGCTTGGTTTGTGTATTCATGCAACAAATTAAATTCTCCTTTAGTTTGCTGTTTTTCTAAATATAAAAATTTTGAATTTACCGCTCTTTCCTTATTGCTCCTATGTAATACGTACGCCGACGCGAGCGCTAACTACTATATTCTTAACGTGAACAGAGAGTATACTTTGCTCACAAATTAAAAAACCACCACCTGTTGCATTATGTTGGTATAAAACATAAGTCCCCTATAGAACTTTATCAAAATACTAAGTTGGCAAGGTATTTGAAGTTTCATGTCAAAATAATTTGTCAAATCAATTTTACCATTAGATTATTTATATTTATATTCATTTTAACGAGCCATTTCAATTAATTACAGTTTGTCTGTTATAAAATTGCTTGCGAACGATAAGGTAAAAACCATGAATTTATCTTAGAAAAATTTTTTTGTGCAAATCGTTTTTGATTGCAGTGAGAACCTCGAGCAGCCTCTGGACAGCTGTTTCAGCCCTGCTTGGGGCTTCTTCAGCAGAAACGTAGCTCGACATTCCCACTGCAGACCAAAAACGACTTGCCCAATTTATTCGCAAATGCGATGTAAGAATGATGAACATATAAAATAGCGACATCTTACTATCGCTTTTTGACCTAACATTGCAGTAGGATAGACAAATTGAAGCGGGATTTGCTTTGACAGCAAGCATGGCCGCCTTGCATGGGGGACTCATTAGGAGCAAATCCCGCTTCAATTTGTCTATCCTACTGTAATGTTAGGTCAAAAAGCGATAGTAAGATGTCGTTATTTTATATGTAAGATTTACTATAATCAAATGTTTCTTCAGCTAATCGAGATTGTGTAAACAATTTGCTAAAAGTCTACACACTGTCTCGTGAGACTTTTTCTCGTATCTTTTTGTGTAATAATCCGAACACCGTATCAACTTCAGTTTCTTCAGTTAACGTTTGTCTCGGTAATTGGACAAGAATTGAACGCGCTTTGCAAATAAAAATATCAGTTGGCGTTTTTCAATCTTGTTCTTGCGAAAAAAGTTCACGATAGATTCGATACTGCGGTTTACGAGGACCGACCGTAGTTCTTAAAAGAGTTACCGCGTTATTCTATAACGTAAGCGTTGCTTTTACGCCTTGGTACCACGTAGCAGCAAAATCATCAATTGGCAATCCTTTTAATGCATTTTAATCAGAAATATTTGTACAATCCTTGTATGTATATTGCCAGTGCATCAATGAACGCATATACATCAGAGTCTTTAGAACCGTTAAATCGCGTGGAGAATTTTGAAAAATTACCACTTGCAACTTGTTGGGCTGGAAGAGCAAGAACATTGAATCGGTTTAAAAGTTCGCAAAATTGTTCATCTGTCAAAGTCACGTTTGCCATGGTCGTAGACTGTGTTGTCGAACATGAACGTAAAGGCCGATTTATAGATTGACGCCCGTACGTATAACGCAACTTTACGCTACCGCCAAAACATCAGGCTTCGTTAATAAGTTGAGCAATTTAAAAATCGACGCAGTTCGTCGGCACACATTAGGTATATTCGTTTTAGAAATGCTGGGTTTGCCACAATAGCGTTATCGTCAAGTAGCTGATGCCCATCTACGTCAAGTTATGGTTGCATCAGAAATTGATCTAAAACGAATTGTTTGTGATGGGCAAGTTGTACCCAGAGAAAAGAAAAATGTTATATCAGCATAATTTTCGTTTGGGTACGTTCAATGCATTCATTTATTTAAAAGAAAAGCCATTATGTATTCTATTCAAGTAAAAAAGCGTTTGAATCAACAAGAAACTGCTTGAATTAATGTAAAGTGTGCATCTTTCAAATAAATAAATGCATCGACTGTATTCAAACAAAGATTTTTCTCTGTGATGAACACCGACCTTGCTGAAAAATAATTAAATTAAGGTTAAGTAAACAATACTTTGGTGTTGACGCAACTAAACCCTACTCTGGAGTAGGTGCACATTGCGTCAACACCAGCGTTGCCGCAGTGGCAATTAAAACGAATATGCCAATGTCAAATACAGCATGCCGAAAATCTAAAACGAATACACAATTCGTTGACGTAGGTGACTTGTGGCAACCTAAGTCATCTAAAACGAATATACCTTATAGACATTGATGTGTATACTTTGGTCTAGGTAACTGCGGAATCGTAACCGTCCCCAAAAAAGTTGGTCATGATTTATGTTTCGCGCTTGCGTCTGCGTCTGATGTCATTTTGAGAATTAAATTTTCAGAAACTATATTGAAACACAATGGGAGGTAAAATAATTATTGATTTGCAAGTATTTCAAAGATTTTTATTGTAATTGATAATTTTTAATGTCGATATGCAGTGGATTTTTATATATGAGAATTCTTTGCGACGCTGATCTATAAAATACACATTGCGATGGTGTTTCCGTCAATAATTACTTTTGCGCATATAGTGCATCCTGCGAACGGGCGTCAATTTCTAAATCGGGCTTAAGAAGTAACGACGCTCTTGGTTATCTGTGATTACTTAGGTTGCGTTAAGTGAACGGTTATTTTGAGCACATTCGTCAAGTCAACGATCAGACTGTACCACGTGATCAATCAGCTGATTAGAAAAATTAGTCGCGATTTTAAAATGTGATCAGCGTGGTCTGAAACGTTAAGTGGTTAGTCGGACCATTTTGACCGATCAAAATAGCAAATACAGGTGATGTGAAATAAGGTTAGTAGCTAAAAGTTAGATATATTACTTTTTATTCTCCAAAGGTTTAAACGAAATAATCCATTGGCGTTTTTCACTAATTTCTAAACTTTAGAGACTCTTTCAAAACTTGTTCCATTCCTGCCCTCTTCTGTCATAATTTGTAATCACACGCAGGGTTGCCAGTATTTTTACAGTACAAGTCGCCATATAGATTAACAGATATCGCCCAAATCGCCTACTTTATACGACCCTTACCCTTACAGTGAGTATACAGGCTACACAACCGATTTTTAATTTTTTTACTGGTCTACGTCTGAGACCAGTATTCTACGGAAAAGCTACGGGACTTTCGATTTTTGTTTGTTCTTCATATTTTAGCCTTTTTCCTAAACCGACTGGAAGAGAAGTCAGTCAATTGATTTCCAATCTGATTGAACTCCGTCTTTTACTTCTATTTTTAATATAGGTAGATACATCTGAATTTTATCTCTAGAGTTTATACGTTAGTAACGATAGAGGAAATACATAAACGTTTTTGAACATCTTAACAACTGACGTACTCTGAATTGACAACCAAAATTGCCATCGGCACCCTGCACGGCGAGTTGTTAAGTTTCTCACCAGCATTTAAATAAAAATAACCCTGTGAATTTGATTACCCTGAGCATCTTTCTGAATTTTTGACTTATTTTAGCAACGTTTATGTAGCCCAAATCAATATATATTTTTTGTCGCAAAACAGACGTTAAAGGTAGCCCAAATGGCGGCAAATCGCCTAAACTGACAACCCTGAAATACAGTATCACAGTGCCTGTCTAGCTGCAGCCGTTAAGTGAGCGGTTAGTTTGACTACTTTAGTTAGAATTGCCGTTGACTTAACGCAATAAGAGTAAACGAATAAAATGTCAAAACGTACTCACCGATGTCGATCTGCACATGCGCATTCGTATGCGGCTTCTAGTGGTGTCGATTGTCATTACTTTTGAATACTCGTTACAATTCGTTACTCGAACTTTCAGTAATCGTTCGTTGTATTCGTTACTTTGATTACTTTGAATACTTGGGAACTTTTACGATACTGGAGGGGCGGATTTTCGTATTGCATTTGAATACATCGGGGACTCGTTACAAAAGTGTATTTGATCTTTAAGGAGTGGGAAGCATTGGTATTCATAAGTCGCATTTCGCACTCCACGAGGCATCGCACACTGGTAGCAGCAGTAATGAATAAATTGAATTGAAATTTTCCGATTAATTAATCAGCTCTATTTTTCTTTTCTAGTATTAGCTAAGAAGTTTTGACTAAAGATGAAGTGCTCTCTCAGTAAGTATATACCAGACCCAAAATATTTATTAAAGTAATTTTATTTTTAATCACTCCACTAGTAGTTATTAAAAGAGCTAGGCGCGGAAAAAGTAATCAAAGTAACGATACGATTTCTCCGCCAGTATTCGGTACTTCGGATCTTCTCGAGTAACGAGTACTCGTGTACCGAATAGTTACTTTTCTGACATCGCTAGCGGTTTCTTGTATACTTGTACTGCATAAAATTGTTTGTCACCTTTTATGTTGCAATTTCCCGATGGCCACTAGTTTGAGCGTCAGTAGAATGGGATGGACTCTTACAGGTCGTTTGGGGCCTAGGGGACGTAGAAATTACACACATAAACTTGTTACGCTTTCTTTATATACAGCACTTATACAGCACTAAGCAACATAATACAATACCAGTTACAATACGTCTTTTCTCAATTGTCGTCATTTTCCTCTCTCTCTCTCTCTCTCTCTCGTCTCTCTTCTCCTGAGAGTTGCCACCGTTACACCCAGATAAAATCGAATGAAAAGATTTGGTTACTTCTTTACTTTTATTTTTTAATGCTATTCTCAAAACATATTTAGAAAATTTGTTGATCACTGCCATTATTTGCATCCTTTGTTTATCTTGAAATAAGGCAGCATTTCAATTAAGTCTGCTTCTTCTAAGTCCTTTTATTATTACTCGACGACAGTGAAAGTTTCTCCTTGCTGGTTTGTGCAGTTCAGCAACAAGATCACGTTTCACATTAGAAAGTAGGTTAGACATTTTCCGTTAGAATTTCATTCAAAACATAATGGATAACTCGGCTCAATAAGATGTCTCTATTGGAGCTTAATCTAATTTTGTTCGAATTTAACGGGAATTCATTATTATTGGCATCAATAACATCAAATTCCAAATTCCAAGATACAGCTTTGCAACTCTCTGTTTTCAATAATGGCAATCTCGATAAACAATCGGCATTGTTTTCTTTAGATTTAACATATTTTAGATCAAAATCAAAAGATGACAAAAAATGTGCTCAACGTTGTAAACGACTAGTTGCCATAATAGGAATTCCATGCTTTGGTCCAAATATTGAAATAAGAGGCTTGTGATCAGTCATCAAGGTAAATTTCCTTCCGAAAATGTACTGATAAAATTTTGACACCCCAAAGACAATTGCTAATGATTCTTTATCAATTTGCGAATAGTTTAATTCAGATTTTTGCAAGTCTCTGGATGCAAACGCAATAGGTTTCTCTACATTATTCTCAAATATATGAGACAAAATAGCACCAAGTCCCGTTGAAGAAGCGTCTACAGTTAATCGCAAAGGCAGTTCACTATTATAATGAACTAAAATCTCATTGGAAATTAAAATCTTTTTGACAAGATCAAATGATTCTTGACACTCGTTGGTCCACACAAATTTAACTTTTTTATGCAATAATTTGTATAAAGGAGCCATTAAAGTTGCACCATTTTTAATAAATGTATGGTAATAATTAATCATTCCAAGAAAAGATTTTAACTGACTTATATTTTCGGGCTTAGGACAATCAGTAATTGCTTTGACATGCTCAGTAGACGTATGTAACCCAACTTTATCGATCACATGACCAAGATAATTAATTGAAGGTTGCATGAACTGACATTTGGCTAGTTTAACACGTAACCCGCACTCAAGAAAACGTTTAAAGACTGATTCTAGAATTTCGAGATGCTCTCCGTTATCTTTACCTGTTATTAGTTTGTCGTCTAAAAAACAGCATAGTTTTGGAATATTACTTAAGATTTGTTCCATTATCTTTTGAAACAAGGCAGGTGTACTGGTAATACCATAAGGTAAACGTGTATAACGAAAAAGGCCTTTATGTGTAGAAATTGTTACAATATCACGAGAATTATCGGTTAATAATACTGGCTGGTAGGCTTGCGACAAATCTATTTTAGAGAAATATTGTCCTCCTTGTAATTTAGAAAACAAATATTCAATTCGAGGCAAAGGAAATTTAAAAACTTCTAATGCGGGGTTTACGGTCATTTTGTAGTCTCCGCAAATTCTTACAGAACCATCTTGTTTCAACATTGGGACGATCGGAGTACACCAATTAGAATAATCAACTGGCTCCAATACCCCAATTTTAGTTGATCGTTCGAGTTCGGTTTCAACTTTAGGTTTTAATGAAAATGCTATAGGGCGAGGTTTCAAAAATTTAGGCACACAATTAGGTTTTACTTTTAAAGAAATTTTATCTTTAGTGAAAGTCCCTAATTCAGGTATAAATATCTCTTGATATTTTGTACATAATTTTTCAATTTCAAAATGGATTTTCGTTGCTTTTAGCTTCAATCTCGGTATTTTTAAAATTTTCAACAGTAAAGAAATCTGTTTCTTTTATCTGTTTATCGTACACTTGAGTCTCGGACAAAAGCTTGGAATGCGATTTCTTATTTTTCTTATCGGTACACATCGGCCCTAAATGATCGCGCTCGCTACAAATATTACAAATGTAATTTTTATATCTAGAATTTTCAGACGCATGATTTTTCCTTCCGCACACAAGACACTTACGAAACTCAGCATTTTTTTTTGCACATTCGGGAAGCAGCTGAAACATTCTTACCAGATTTCTTCTTCGAATGAATGTTGTGCATTTCCATTTTGGTACGAATATCCATGTTTGCCTGTTCCTTCTGGGTCGCTTCTTTGTTTAATACAATTTGCACTACGTCCTCCAGCGATGATTTCGTGGAACTTGTGGGATCTACTTCCAGGAGTCTACTTTCGATCCCCGTGACGAAAATGTCTCTCACAACCATATTATTTCCTGTCCAAAACCACAATTTGCAGATAAACTACGGACACTGCATAGCTGCCCAATTTACTATTATTTAAATAGTTATTTTGTTTATTTAAATATTCTTCCGTTACTGTTAGTATGAACAGTTTTTGACAAACAAATTTTTCCTCGTCGCCACTTGTTCTGTATGACTGTACACACATTTTAAAATAAAATACTTGCGGCTGCTTCTAAACTTGTTTATTAACTGAACACAAAATTTTACCTTTGTAACAAAAACATAGGTGCGTGTAAAAGGAAAGAAAAGACAAAATAAACAGAAAAAAAATTATACCTACTCAATAATATACTTAACAGTTTTACTAATTCGTTAGGATTACCCCAATATTGATACTGCAAACAGTTGTTGGGAAAAAGCTGTTTCTCCAAAGCTCCACCTGATTTCCAGCTTCGTGCCCACCAAACATTTGGTAGTTTTTCCTATTATCGGTTTTATAATATTCACATATTTAAATCCTCTACTTGCAGATATTCGCGCTGAGGGATTGTAATTAATCTTAAACGCACTAGTTCTTCTCAATATATCTCTATAGTCTCGTACATCGAGGAACGTAAATTTCTCCGGGTTTTCTCTCATTTTCTTCTCTTACACCGTAAATATGACGAATTAAATATTGTCGCTGTAATGTATTCGTCAATTTGTGTATAAAGCATTCATGATCTTTTTTCAAAGTACACCGTCTAAAGGCAGGTATTTTCATGTCTCATTAACTACGTGTTGGTTTTTTCCCGTAGGTATAATTACAGAGGCAATTGTTTCCATAAAAATTAATCAACAGTTAAAGATAATGCCTACCGACCATAAAAATCATAATAACAGTCAGTTTGAGAAATTAGAAATTATTTATTCTAGATTAAAATGTTTGTTGGATACAACTATCAAAATATTAGATAATAAAAAAAGAGCCAGGAAGCAAAAAAATTATTGCGTTAATACACATGATCAAAATTTGAATGTTTACCACTAATATTTCACTATTATCAATAGTTTTCAAAATTGTTTGTTTTTGATGAAATGTAGATTCTTCAACCTTTAATTGAAAATTAATCTTCGCCCACAATAATATTATATCCATAGATACGTATTTCGGTAGCTAAGCTGTCATCTTCAGTACGCTACTAACTTAAAAGCACTTAAAAAGATCTAAAAACAACCTAATCATCCTAATAAAATCATAAAAAAAACTAACAACAATCTAATCATCCTAAATATATGTCTAAATGTAAGTAAATATAAATTAATAGTTGTCTTTTATTTGCAACGCAGATTAGTTCAGATCAGTTCAGTTTAACCCAAAGTGAACTGATCTTAAGTGATCGATTTAATAGTAAATAAAACATGCGATATGCGATTGCTGCATTTTAATCTTCAGATGAAGATATTATTTTTGCATCACTTTACAGAGAGTTAAGCAAAAATTAAAGGTTATTTGGACGGGTAATGTAATTGACAAACAGTTGAAATAACATCCCCTCTATAAGTGAACCAACTGATCCAAACTGATCTAGAATTTCCGAGGTGTAGTATCAGCAAGGCGGGAAGTGTTTTGGATCACTTTGGGTTAGATCATGTAGCCAAATAAAACAAGCAAATTTTTGAATAAGTGATCCAGGGTAAAACTGAACTGATCTGACGTGCAAATAAAAGACAACTAATAATAATGCAGAACCCTGTTAAAGGAAAAGGCTGGGAAATTTAAGTAAATCCCCACCCACCCATAATGTAAATGTCAAAATTAATCGTCAGAAAAACCTTACGAATAAGAGCTAACCAAACAACACGGAATTTTTTTCAGGTCTTTGGACTATTTATTTTCATATTCAAGAAAAATTAGCCGTTTTAGAGGTATTTCCATTCAAAAAAAAAGTTGCAGTACCTTGTTTATGACGCCGCCATCTTGGTATAACAAAAGTCATAGGGCGTGTTTTTTTAATGCACCCATTGCTTCAGGCAAATGTGTTCAAACAAGCGCTCAGACAGTTCGAGAACTTGCTCGATTATATATTTAAAAAACGCTTAAGAAAACGATCATGTGTTCGCTGTATGTACATGTACATAACCTAAAATATTGAAGCAAGGCTGTTTATTTCTATTGGTGTTAGACAGGGCGTTTATTAGTGAATCTACATCTATGTAACCGTTTGTGTGCTCGAACAGTTGTTCGCACAATTTAAAAACGTACCCACCACGCTGCTTTTGTTGACGTTGTTAGGTTATGTTCATTGCTCTACTTTGCTGCACTACCTCAGTACTCGGTGCGTGCTAGCGGAGCTTGAACGCCTCGCTCGAACAGTTTGTGGACTTTTCGAACGCTACTTTCGTTGCTCGAACATAATTGAAAAACGCTTTTTCATTAGCTCGAACGCTCGAAGAGCTGTTTGAGTAATTAAAAAACACGCCCATAATTTCAAGCTTTCAGGTCATACCTAATTTTGCACAAAATTGTTTACGGGCTGGTTGAAACGTAACTTCTATTCGAACTGATTTCAACTGTCGAAAAGTAATGTTTTTTAAACAGAACACCCAGTATATTTTTATACCGTAAGAATCAGAATGAAATGTTCTATCGAACTGTATTAGCATTCCCTATACCCATTTCTTACCTTTTTCTTTCTATTCATGATTTTCCCTTTGACACATCCATTTTTTCTCTTTTCAGTGTTATTCCTGAATAGTGTGCTATGAAAATTTAACAAACTGATATTTTGAAATTAATTTCTGATTATAATTTCAATTTCATTAAAAAAAAACCGAAAAATAATATTTAAATACATATCTGAAGTATGATCACGACTGATCAGTTAAGGAATCAATTCTATAACTGGGCTGCAGTCAAAAAAGGGGTTGATAGTAATACTCTTTTATAGTTCCACCGAGCTTTCGGAAAATTTATTTCCTTTATTAAGGTTTCTACAAATTATAATAAAATCCATTTAAAATAATTTTTGAGAAATAATTTTGAAGTTACATTTTTTGACATCTAAATTATTTGTGAAATTTAGAAAATTGAATGAAATGATGTAAATATTGATTTCCAACATCTTGATTGTCTTTCTTTTTAGGTTTAAAATTTAATAGATAAATATAAATAAAACTAAGCTTCTCAGTATCAGTTTTTTTTTTATTAATACTTTTTTTTATTACAAAAAATATGACAAATTTCAATAAAAAGTCTTTGACTCAAAATTGGTTCAATATCTAAAATTTTAGCATCTTCAAAATTAATCTTATGGTCTTCATTATTGGCATGTTCTGATAAAGCACAAGCATTAGGTCTAAGTCTAATATCACTTTTATGAGAAATAATTTTCGAGTGAAGAGTTCTTGATGTTTGGCCAAGATAAACAGAATCACAATCATGACAAGGAATTTCATAAATAGAATTAATTTGTTTGAATTTGTCAAGTGGATCTTTAACTTTTGTAAAAAGAGACTTAATTGTTAATAAATTTTTTGTTGCAATATGAATGTTTTTATCTTTTAATACTTTTATTAGTCGAGATGTAAGATTTGGGATGAAAATTAAAGATCTAAAAACTTTACCAATATTAATTGTTTGTGAATTATTATTAATTTGAGAAATGGGTTCTATTTTTTGTTGAGTATTGAAAATCAACTTATTTAGCATTGCAATAGGATAGCTATTTTTTATGAGAATATTTTTTAATTTGTGTAAGTTTTTATTCAACAAAGAAGGATGAGAAATCTTTTCTATACGATTTTTTAATCCTAAAATCATGTTAATTTTCATTTTATATGGATGACAAGAAAGAAAGTTAATATAACGCCCAGAACTAATAGGTTTCGTATATAATAAAACATTGTTTGGTGGATGCATCACTTGATTCCAGGCATTTATACGTGATGTACATGCAGGTGCATCATCACTCATAAAAATCTGCTTCTAGATCCCAAGCTTTTAATTTAATGCTATTAAAAAATAAGGACATTGTGTCTACATCTGTTTTAATGCTTATACAAAAGGAAACCGGAAAATCTTCGCGAAATTCAACAACCATTAGTAACGTAGTTAGCTGAAAATCATATGCACTCAGCCCATGGGTTGTATCAACACAAACAACTTTATTGCCAAATGAAGTTAACAGTGATTGTTGACCAGTTGTCATTATTACTAAATCAGAATCTTCTTTCTTTAAATCCGTATTTTCCATTATACACCCCTGGTTTTTAAAAAATATTATAGGATTGTCATCATTAAGTTTGTCGAACTTTCTTCTCCAAAGTTCTACACTAATGCAATCATTGGTATGGTATCTCTCATTTACATTAAAACCATATTTCATGTTTATGTTATTAATATCTTTTTTTGTAATTAATTGAATTCGGTAAAGATTATTATTACTTGAATTTCTTATGTCATCTAATATTCTTTGCAAACTCACTCTCGAAGATAATTTTCCTATAAAGTATTAAAATATAAATTTATATAATATTAATATCTTCTATTAAATGAACATGACCTAATTCTGCAGAATGTTTATGTTCAAGTAAATAAATAACTGTTTCGGTTAAATTAGGTGCTACCTTTACTGTAATAAAA
This sequence comes from Prosopocoilus inquinatus, assembly GCA_036172665.1. Classification (NCBI taxonomy): domain Eukaryota; kingdom Metazoa; phylum Arthropoda; class Insecta; order Coleoptera; family Lucanidae; genus Prosopocoilus; species Prosopocoilus inquinatus. The sequence continues at coordinate 40,406,916 of CM069870.1, read as the reverse complement.
GGTGGACACAGTTCTCCTATTTTACATGTTCCCTGACTCTTGGAATGTCTTATTTTACTTCTACTGATATATGTAGCTGCCAGATCGATGGCATTTATAATATATTTTTCTAATCCCATTTCTTAAAATTTCATCACCTCGGTGTTTTATGTAATGAGAACTCTCCAGATCTTTTTCCAAATTTCGAATTCTAAAATTAATTTAATAAGTACCTGTTTAATTATTTAACTGAACTAAGGCTGAGTTGCACCGACTTTGATTAACGTTAACACAGATTAACTAACCTGAGTTAGCGACTTTTCAGTTGCACCGACCTTAATTTGCCCTAATTTATGATTAACAAACTTGAGTTAGTTGATTCGGCAATTAACTGTAACTGAGTTACTAATATTGCCCGTGGCGACTGCGACCGACTTACAGATGTTTATAACTCTTTCGGCATTCAACTTATAACCCGCAGAAACGCAGAAAATCCAATTCCAAGGAGCCGGTCAGAATCCGAACACTCGCTGACACATGAAAATTATTTTTCTCACATAGAATTCACACATACCACGAAACGATTCAAACCCACGCCTAATAGTTTGGTCAATATCACCAATACCACAGCTAACTTAAACCATATAGTTCATTGTCATTTATTGTTTCTGCGGCTAGAACTGTTACCCTTACCAAAAATTGTGGAGACGCCATTTAAGCGTTAGTAAAAAATTAGGCAAGTTTTACCCTACAAATTTCACGATAGTTTTTAACGGTTAATGAAGTACTTACTTCAGTTACAAAATGCTGTTTTATTTAAGCCAGAACTAATATTTTTTTTTAAATTCTAAACATTGACGGTATATTTTTATATTTATTTAAATAATTTAAAATAGAGCATATCTTATTAAAATTTTACACTCCCATTATTTCAAATGATTCTCAAAGAAAATATGATGTATTTGGTATCAACGTACTCAGAAAGTAATGTTCTGTTGAACCAAGCTAAGAAATATATGAGGTTTTATCAAAAAAAATGAGTTAAGTCCTAATGAAAATTTCAAATACTGTGAAAACGTTAAAAATCAAAATACCATCAAAGGAGTGATTTTTTCGAAACACTTGATCGCATTAGATCGAAAAAATGCGATTCATAGCTTTCTAGATAAAATAAAAATAATAAAAATAAAAAAGTTTTTTTTTTCGTTGTCATGGAAACCAAAGTTAACTATTCGGACTCATAATGATCCGTAAATTTCAAATATGTAAAAATATATAGGGTGTTCCATTTAAAATAAGAAAGTTGATATAATTTCCGGCGAAACCGGACGTCCTATGACGACTAGCAGTATGTCGAAAAATTTCATTTTTTGTTTAATTTATTGTCTCCAAAATTCAGGTTAATCGATTAATAAATAAAAATTCTAGAAGGGTGAGCACATGGCGCGGGACACCCGGCATATGGCCCAGACATCAATGGAAATTAACAAAATTATTGGTGTATTTCATCAAATGCGACGATTTTCCAGAGTGATTGGCGCCAGCGACTGTACGCATGTGAAAATAATATCCGTAATATTAGATCTGCGTTCTCTCTTTTCAATTTTTAAAAGCACACAAAATAGAATCTGCCTCAAGTGACACATCTGAATACAAAAGGACTAGATAAATGGCCAATCATAATGCTAAATGTCAAGTTTTGATACTGTATTGGTAACGTTGCAAATCAACTAATTCGAATTAAAAATGCGTCGGTATGTTTTAACATGAATTAAATTTTAATCACAGATTAACTAACATGGATTAAGGAATTTAATTTCAGATGTCGGTGCAACTCAGCCTTAGTAATGTAATTCTAACCTTTAAAACAATTAAATGTGTATTTGATTTTATTGTCCAAGTCACTAATTGTTTTATTTTCTGTTATTTTATTATTAGTTTTCCTTTGACTATTTTCTTTGTTATGAATTTTTTTTGTGTTGTTTTAAACTTTTTTCATTTAACTAATATTTTGAACAACTTTCACATTTTAAGACATCTTTTTAATCCAACACTTCGTTGTGAATTTCAGACACGTGTCCGTTTAGGCTAAATTTAGCTGCAAAAGTTTTTACACAAAAATTTCACAAATTCGTGTTGTATTTCAATCAGAACAACAAGTTTTGAAACACTATTCACAAATTTCAATACAGACAGAATAAATGTTTAACAAATTGTTTAATTTTCAGGGGTGAAAAAGTGCATCTGCTATATTTAGCCGTTCGTGCACTCCAGGGCTCCGTTGACTCAAAGGGTCCGCCCCCGCATGGTCAAAAAATGAAATTTAAATAAATGTAAGAAAAATAACCTATACAAAATTGTTCGTACCTAAAATTAAAACATAATATACTTTGGCTGGATTGGTTTAATCCAAAAACCAAATTGTTTTGGATCGAAAACTCAAATAATTTATTTGAACCAAAATTGCTAAAAATCTTTGCTGAAAACATCCAGAAGAGGACAATTAACTTTTTTTTAACACTACCTTATATTTGTCAGCAAGGTGGACACTTAGATTGCAAAGTTTAATTTAATATGTGTTTTTTATATTAATTTATTTAATTTTTCATTCCAAAACACTTCTACTCGTAACCAGATGTTATGAATGACTTTATATTAAAATGAACCCCTCAAAGTATCATATTTTACAAAGGCCGAGAAAATTGAGAAATTAAAAAATAATAATATTTAATTTTAAGTAATTTAAAATTATCCTAAGATAAACATTAAAGAGTATTGGACATTTTGAAATCTTGTTATGATTAATAAGTTATTAATTAACTTCCATTGTTATAATTTATTTGGTAATTACACGTGTTCGATTACATTTTTTTTAATTTTTGAATTTGGCGTCCTTGCATTTGCAGATTTTGATTTTCATTTAATCTATTAATCTACTTGACGCATTTGTTAATAATACAAAAACTTGGGTTAATTGGGTAGGCCCTCGAACAGTGGTAGTCTAGGGTCTTCAAAGTTAAAGTTTCGGCTCTGTAGTAGGATATGTTCTTTTTTCGTTAGGTTACGTGCATGTATTTTGATAGAAATCAAAATCTAACATGAAAAAAATGATGTCATGTCAGCTGTATTGATTGTGTTGCCAAATGTATTATGCCTGCCAAAAAAATTTGAGACAACTCTCTACTGTTGGAAATATACACAAGTCATGCTTGTATATGTTGTTTTTTAGTAGTATAACAATTATTGTTTTTCATATAATAAGAAGTTCTGTCAAGTACTATAAAAATAAAAATCCATTTACAAATAACTCTAACAAGTTATTCGTCACATCCCACAAATTTCCATCAGGTTATGGGTGCCAGTAATTCACGCGAGTGACGAGAAGTAAAATGGCTAGTTCAAGTGTTGTTAATTCAACGCGCATAGAACTGTTAACAAAACTTAACTATGATACGTGGTGCATACAAACTGAAGCTCTTCTAGTCAAGAATGATACGTGGCAGTACGTAAGTGGCGACAAACCAAAACCTGAGTTATCAGGCGACAATAGTGAAGGTTTTGCCGCAACGCAGGTTGCACTGAACGAATGGACAATTCAAGACAGGAAAGCTAAAAGTGACCTCATTCTGGCAATTAGTCCTGGTCAACTGCGACACCTGTAACTCTTCAAAAAGAAGTATGGGATAAATTGAAATCCGTATTTGCATCTTAAGTCCCTATGAGGAAAGCAACACTCCTCGAAAAGGTGCTGTTAAAGAAAATGCACGATGGAGATGATGTTCGAGATTACTTATCTCGCTTCATGGACACTGTGGACAAGCTGCAAACCATGAAAATTGACATCAGCGGCGATTTATTATCGATAATGCTACTTCATAGCCTGCCCGAAAGTTTTGACAATTTTTCCTGTGCAATCAAATCTCGTGACAATCTGCCGGACATTGACATGCTCATGGTCAAAATTATTGAAGAACACGACAGTAAATTGCATAAGAATAGTGAACCAAGAGTAGATGCCTTGTTTTCTCGACAAAGGTCACGAAAGAAACACTTAAACACATTCGGACAACGGAAACTGCAAAATCAAGATGCCATAAACAAACCAAGACCGAAGTGTGACTATTGTAAGAAGAAAGGACACAAGATGGAAGATTGCTTTAGAAAACGCATGAATGAACAGAAGGCTAATGTCGCAAATGAAGATTTCTTTGTACATGAAACCACCCGTGATCTCGCAAATGTGACTTATGAGTCTTTTACAGACGCAAAATGGTGTCTCGATTCTGGATGTACTGTGGCTTGCAAAAAATCGCGTACACCTGTTTTTCGTTGTATTAAGTTGGTCTTAAGATTTAATTTGTCAGTGTCAAACAATTAACATTCAGACTGGCAGAAAACGAGTAAGTTAGAAGACGAATAGTGATTCTCAGTAGTAGCGAATGATTACACCTAAAAAAAATACTATGATGCACAAATGATATGTGGGAAGAAGAAAAATTTATAAATAGAAAAAATGGTTGTAGATAGATGTCCAAAAATAATGATTCACGATTCTGAATTAAGAGAAAATCCAATATAAACCGCAAATTTTCCAATACTCTTGTCACCAACACGTCGAAAATTACAAATCCAACTTTGAAGAGTCTTGTCAAGTGTTAAAAATATATTAATAGCAGAACATAAGCAATCGACAATTCTGTTTCGGGTGAATTACATTTATGGACCGTTATATATTTGGAATGGCGTAATATTTATTGAACAAATCATACTGTCTGACTCATACCAGGTAAAATAGTAATCATTTCAATCTCAGTTCCTAACCTGTATGTTTGGAAACACGACAGAATTCTCAAAATACCCATTTACAAAGCAAAAAATAGGTAAAACTCGTCTACTTGATTTTGAAGGTGTACGCGATTTTATTGCAAGCAAGTGTAAAGACCCACAATTATTTCTAAACACGAAAAGTGTCAATGGTGGTGTCAAACTGGCTAGCGATGCGACGGCTCGTGTGACAGGAAAAGGCGATGTTCGCGTAACGGCTTTCGACGGTGATAGACTGATTACGTTTCATGAAACTCTGTGCGTTCCAGAACAAATTTGATATCGGTCGTAAAAATAGTGGACAGAAAGCATTCCGTGACATTCAATGACAAATGTGCTTATGAAAGACAATGACGGAAATGTCAAAATGATTGCGGATCGTATTGGGGACTTGTTTTATTTGCGAGAGGAAAATAATAAGACTTTTAAAACTACAGTTGTCGATTCGAATCTTTCCATGGACTGGCACAAACGATTAGGTCATCTTAATTGGAAAGATATGACACTTATGATTAAATGTAAATCCTGTATTGAGAGTGAGTTTTAGGGCGTGAAAAATAACAAGCGTATCCACGACACCCTATTTTCGAGTCGTCATTGTTTCGCTAGCTGCGTTCCACAACATCCCCTTTTTTTATTCAATCAAAGATATTACATTACAAAAGTAGGTAATACAAAACAATTCAATTAACATAATCTTTCATCCATGCAGGCGGTTTTCTATCTCTCAGAGGTCTAGATTTTTCCTCATTATTGTTTACATTTACCTTTACATCTGTCTGCATTGATGTCACTGGAACTTCTAAAATATCATAAACATCCATCCTCACTAGATTTCTTAAACGGTGCTGGTACCAAATTCCAACTATTCCTTCTGACAATTCCATTATGAGTCAATACTTTGTAAGAATTTGGTTCCGCGCAAACGTTAACAATAGAACCGTAAGTTCGTAAATCTATAATCTATACAACGTCATTCAATTTTAACTTAGATAAGTTCTTAGATCCATGCCTCTTGTTATAGTTATTTGTTTGTTTCTCTTTATTCTTTCTCTCTCTTTCTACGACTAGTTCATGATTATAAAATAAGTTTAATTTTGAAGGAATTATTGGCAGAGTAGAGCAAATTTTCTGCGAGAACATAAGCTCTGCAGGGCTGTAACCATTTTCAAAAGGCGTCGTCCTATATTGTCGCGATTGGAAAATTTTATTCAAAATTAATTTAATTCTTTTTTGTTTTTACGCAAAATTTCATTACGCGTATTCAGGCAAAAATTGTCTAGTTGCAGAGTTGCAGTCAATAAGTACGGTTATCGACACGAGTTCATTGCATGTCATCTGCGTTGCATTTTCATAACTGACCTAAGTCAAGATCAGACAAATGCAGAGTAGATATAAAGGAAATTCGTGGTCGTTATACCTTGCTGCGACGCTTGCGTTAGCGTTTTTTATTTTTATTTTATTAGAGCAATTAACGCGCTCGTTTTTTTAATTAACGCTGATTTTGGACTTTCGTTCAACGACCCAAACTTCTAGAAAATGAACTTGTGGCATCCGTCAGGGGAATAGAAGGGGAAAGTTTATAAATTAGTAGAAACTTAGAAATTGGGATTATTCAGCATTCAGTGATTCTTTATTATTAATTATTTCAAGTATTCAGTTATTTTAGTATTAATTATTTTCTTTGTAAGTTAGACCTTAATAAAATTTAGTTGCGATTATATGGTGTTGTGACTTCGGAGGTGATCCGGCGAGGCGACGTTGGGTCTGATTATATGGTGTTGTGACTTCGGAGGCGATCCGGCGAGGCGACATTGGGTCGAGTGCGGCGCACGGGACGAGGTAATGTAAACTTTTACATTTATTATTTTCGTTCGCAATGTCCCGTCCTGCGAGTGCTCAACATAACGGGAGACGCTATTTTCTCTCCCGAGTCGGACATGCGGTACGTCCCTGGAAAATCTCAATATAGTTAACACAAATTGGGACAAGATCGTGATACCTATATGACAAAAGACCTAACTGTAGATCTTCTGATTTTTTAAATAAGGCGAACTTGTGATATGCTGAATGCCACACAATTTCGCAAACTTTTTAAATTAATATCTAAATTATGGTCCATTATCACTTCGCATAATTTCTGGTAAACAGTTCTTTACATTTCCCGATTATATCTAATTCTTTCATCGAATCGAGTTTCATAATTTGGAAAAAACGAGTGTAATAGTCAGTAACAATTAAAAACTATTTTTTTTGTTTAAATAAATCCAATGCGATTTTTTGCCACGGTCTTCTAGGAAAATATTCTCTAACGAATTGTTCTTTGCGGTTAACACGTTCTTTTATACATTTCTGACAGCATTTAACTACATTTTTCAACTGTGAACTTAATCCGTACCACCAAACTGATTGTTGCGCTCGCAATCTACATTTATTTATTTCTTAAATCTTCAGGCAACATATTACCGTCCGGCCATTTTTCTAAACAATATTCTTTAAGCTTTTCGCAAATAAAATCTAAATCTTGTTCTTTACGAATCTGCTCTATTTTTCATCTGTTGCCGGGAGATTTTTAACTATAAATCTAAGATATTGTTTCGTTTCTAACTCTAAATTGTCATCTGATATTTGTTTTTTCAAAGGACTACGAGAAAGCGCGTCCGCAATAACTACTTGCTTTCCGGGAACGTAAACAACTTCGTAATTGAACCTCATTAACCTAAGCCTAAATCTCTGAATTCTGGGACTTAATTCGTCAAGTGGTTTCGTTTGAAGGTTTATGATCAGTTTCTAGAATCACTGTAATACCTGTTATATATTCTTTAAATTTTTCTGCCGCAATAACTAGGGCAAAAGTTTCTTTTTCAATTTGACTGTACTTTATTTCATTAGGAGTCAATGTTTTTGAAGTGTAAGCTACTACTTCTCTTTCATGATTTTTTCTTGCATAAGTACGCCTCCCGTTCCATAACTAGACGCATCGGCCTGAATAATGATTTTCTTTGTATAATCAAAGTAAGCAAGAGTAGGCGATTTTTGCAAAAGTTCTTTAATTTTTTTAAAAGCATTTTTTTGAGGATCTGACCACAAAAATTGAACTCTTTTAAATCTTTTAAAAGAGAATTAAGAGGCTCTAAAATTTGTGACTTGTGAGGGATAAATTTACCAGCAAAGTTAACAAGTCCCAAAAACTGTTGCAAAGTCTTTTTATCCTTTGGTTCCGGAAAATTATTGATTGCTTCTACTCGTTCAGGAAGTATATCAATACCTTTATCGGAAATTTTATGTCCTAAAAAATATGTACTACTTGTTCCCCATTGACATTTTGTTTTATTTAAGGTAATTCCTTCTTCTTTTAATTTATTTGAGACTTTTGATAAAATTTCATCATGTTGACCTAAGTTTTCGGCAAAAATACATCAGTACACCATCTACATGCGTTACAACGCCTGAAATTCCGGTAAAAACACATCCACTTTTGGAATAGGATAAACAGCTCTACGTACGTTTCGGTTCAACACTGTGTAATCACCAAAGGGAGGATCTAAGAAAGTGAACTGCTTGAAATCAGTTTGAGACAGCGGCAGTCGCGGGTCTAAATCGAAGTGTTAAATGTTCCGCCCGCTTATACGTGATTTTTAATCAATCAGTCTAATATCGCCACGGTAACAACGCGAATATAATTCCGGAAGCTAATAACAGTTCTTTCTTGAATTTAGAAACAACAATTTAGTTGATTTGAATTAAATAGAAACACGACACGTCTCTGCAGCACACTTTCTCGTGCGCATCGTGTCCGAGCATCGCAGTCAACCGCGACATTATTGTGAATTATGCCGTCCTAACGAATGCATTATTACTTTGGCTTACCGATTGTTCACTATCAGCTAGACGCGCTTTAATTGATTTAAATGAACAAGCGATTGTAATTCTTTTTTTAGTTTATCTAATAAAGGAACTGCAACTACTCGCGGGCAAAACAAAGAGAATTGGAGATCTCATCCATGCAGATTTATGTGGGCCTATGCAAGAAAGCTTTGTAGGAGGTTCAAGGTATTATTATTTTTTATTAAAAGACGACTATTCTTATTGAAGAACAGTGTACTTTCTAAAACAAAAATCCGAAATATCTAGTTATCTTGAATACTTCATACAAGCCAGCCAAAAGCAAATTCAGCAAGGAATAAAAACTATTCGAACAGATAATGGGATGGAATTTGTAAATAATGAAGTACAAAAGATCATCCGAAGTTATGGAATAATCCATCAGAAAACAGTTGCTTATTGCCCTCAGCAGAATGGTTCAGCGGAACGAGAAAATAGAACGCTGGTGGAAATTGCAAGAACAATGCTTCATGCAAGTGGGATGCCAATTCGATTATGGGCTGAAGCTATTAATGCCGCAGTATATGTCCTTAATAGAACGGGTACAAGCAGTATTGAAGAAGTAACACCGCATAAGCTATAGATAGGAAAGGACAGCGATATTACACGATTTAGGATTTTTGGTGAGCAAGCTTTTATTCATATTCCAAAGTAAAAGCGGCAGAAATGGGATCCTAAGGCCGAGAAAGGTTTCTTCGTAGGATACGACATTGAAACTAAGGGATACCGCATTTGGTTTCCTGATAGAAATATAATTAAAACACATAGGGATGTTATCTTCACTTGTGCAAAAATTGTCAGCCAGAAAATAAAAATGAAGATGATAAACAAAATACAATTTTTGATTTATTCAAGAGTAATAATCAAGATCAGGAAGAAAACCGTGAAATAAACAAGCGAGAAGATCCGCACGTATCGTTAGACAAAGAAATTGAAATAAACGAGGGAGAAGATTCAAGCATATTATTAGACCAAGAAAATAAAGAGCAATTGCATGAATGTAAAAAACAACATGAAGAAATGAATCAGGTTCAACCCTGAAATTCAAAACGAAAACCGCAACTTAAGGGATAGAACAAAGATTAAAAAAAAAACAGAAATATATGGTAATTGCTACATGAATTCGACATTAGCAAATCACTACGAATCAGTCTCATATCAGGATGCACTTAAATGTAAAAATTCTGTAAAATGGATGCAAGCCATGGCAGAAGAGACGGATTCGTTGAAATGAAATGAAACATGGATCTTGACTGAGCCCCCCAAAAATCAAGAAGTAATTGATAACAAATGGACTTTTAAAGTTAAAAGAAATACAGATGGAAGCGTGAGTAGATTCAAAGCACGACTAGTTGCAAGAGGATTTCGACAACAATACGGAGTAGACTATAATGAAACTTTTAGTCCTGTAGTTAGACTTGATTCAATAAGAATTATTTTGTCTGGTGCAGCTTCCAGGGCTATGAAAATGAAGCAGTTCAATGTGGAAACTGCTTTTTTATACAGCAAAATCGATGAAAATATTTATATGCAACAACATCAAGGGTTCGAGGACGGAACAGGAAGAGTATGCCAGCTTAAGAAAGGTATTTATGGTCTTAAACAGGCATCAAGATTGTGGAACCAACGTTCGACTGGTGTTTTCGACAAATTTGGTTTAAAATCAACAGAAGCAGATCCCTGTGTTTTCGTCAACAGCGATGATAAGTCCTTGATTATATTAGCCATTCATGTTGATGATGGCCTGGTAGTATCTGAATCTCAGGAATTGATTGACACGGTACTGTCTGTATTAAAATCAGAATTCAACGTAACTACAGGTGACGTTAATCATTATCTTGGTTTGCAAATTGAAAAGTTGCAAGATGGCTCTATATTACTTCATCAAGAAGCATATGCAAGAGCTGTGTTGGAACGGTACAATATGGAAAACGCCAATGCAGCTGCGATTCCTGCTGATCGAAACCATCAAATGTGTTCTGCCATGCACACCAGTGGAGATGCAATAAATGTCCCGTATTGTGAAGCAATTGGTAGTTTACTATACTTATCGATAGCAACGAGACCAGACATTACTTTTGCAGTACACAGTGCTAGTCAATATATTGAAAATGCAAAGAAGATACACTGGAATGCTGTAAAAGGGATTTTAAAGTACTTGAAGGGATCAATTTCTTACGGGTTGTATTATTCTCGAAATAATAATAATAAAGTGTCAGTTTTCAGCGATTCAGGTTACGCAGGTGATGTTGAAGCTCGAAGATCAACCACAGGATTTGTTATAAAATTGGAAAGGGTTACCGTGGCATGGAATTCGCAAAAACAAAAAATAGTTGCCCTATCAACAACCGAAGCGGAATATATGGCTTCATGTCAAGCTGTAAAAGAAATCATTTGGACCAAAACTTTACTCTGCAGTCTGATAAAATCGAAAGATGTTTGCATTACTTTACATTACATGTGGACAATCAAAGTGCAATACGCTTGATAAAAAATCCAGAATTTCATAAGAGATCCAAACATATAGACGTAAAATATCATTTTGTCAGAGAAAAGTTTCACTCGGGAATTTTTAATTTGGAATATGTCAGTTCTCAAGATCAAGAAGCAGACATATTAACGAAAACACTTGCCAGGAGCAGCTTTGAGAAACAACGAGAAATGTTAGGTGTTATCTCTGTTAAAAATCTGAAACAGTTTTCATGTTAAATTAAAAATATTTGCTAATTGAAGTGGGAATGTTGAAGTAATCAATTATCAAATAGATTCATGTCTGTGTTCAAAATTTACTTTGTAATCAAGTAACTAGGAAAATTTGTTTTACTGTATATTAGTCTTGTTTAATAAACTAACTCTTTAATGAGAATCAGTGTCCAATTTTTTCAATAATCTTCATCAGAAACAATTCAAAATAACAATGCATTGTACATATAAATCTCCATTAGCTTACCTAATTAAATGTTAGATATAAGTAAATCTTGGCCTTCAACTGCTTTATCGAAATTAATGTTAATATATATTTATGAAGTAGGGAAGACCATTCACTATTGCTTAATCTTTTATGTTTAAAGAGAGCGTCGATTAAACTGATTTGGTGCGTATGAAAAGTACTGAACTTTTGTTAATTTGTCCAACTCTACATTTAAATTTAAGCAGTAAAATGGTTTAAAAATGGAGAAGTAAGTTGTAAGTCACTGCTTGCTTTGTTAATCTAAACGAGCGCATAAATGCAGTATCCGGTAAAGAAAATTGACCGTTGGTGTCTCTTAAACGTCGACGTTGCAGTTCCAACTTGTACTTATTGTACATTCACCAATTGTTGTAATAAAATTAAAGTTTATTACTCCATTGAAAGCCATTTTATTGATTAATGTCAAAGTGACAAATGTCGCATAATGCTCACAGTTATTTATAAAAGCAGGTAGGGAGTTGGTTTTATATTTGAAAATATAACGTGCCTGATAACAGACTCAATAATGGGGACGTTATTCTGACACACGTTGTATGATACAACATACCACTTGGTGACAATTAGGTTATTTTGCTTTTAACGTCCACGCTATAACATTTCTGATACAATATAGGGCCATATGGACGCGCATCGCCGACTAGGCCTGTCGCCTTGGTAAGGTAGGCAATTTACATGCTTGTAAGGGCAAGAGTGCGGGAGAATACATGTACCCGGTTGTTTTCCGATTGTTTTGTAAAGCAGGCTGGTAATTTCTCACAACGCATTTTTCTGTAATAATCAGGGAACGGAATATATTTTGTTCGGTTAAATAAAAAGGAGGCGGCAAACGTATAACGCTGCAGCGACATGTGAGTGCATACACTCTTGATGCTGCCTCGTTCGTAATAAACCGAACAAAATATATAATTCCGTCCTCTAGTAATAATTGACAATCACTTGCCTTCAGGTGTCGTGTTGGTTGCCTGACTTACGTTGCCAACACGCTTGCTGTGTAATTCGCATAGGGACGCGTGCTCCATATTGCCATTGATATTACTGTCTATACTTTGAGTTAGAGTCCCTAGATTTGTTTAATATTTAACATGTCGGAGAGGGTTCGGAAGCACAACGTCATTTTCGTTTGTAATGTCAGATTTTATAGTTGGCTGACCTGGCTTGGTATGATTCAGTATGATTGTCCCGTGGAGTAGAAAGAATAAAACAGTATTGCTTACGATATACAGAACACTGGTACGCGCACTTGCCTATCTTCCCCATACAAAATGAGGAAGTCAAAAGTAATACCTAGTTACGTGATTTAAATTTCACCGCTAGATGACACCAATGTATGAAGGACTGTCACTAAACTCATTAATGTACTCCTGTAGATTATATTACGTGTTGTAGGCGACGTACGTTCAGTATTTACGTGTATATTAATGGCAAACTTTGGTTGGTGTGTAATGAAATAAAGAATAAACGGCGAGTGTCAAATTTAGCAAGCAAACAGATGTAGAAAGATATTTACTAATGTTACGAGCAAGTACGTTTTGCCTTAATTTTTACAAACCTTTCAGAGGTTATTGGTATTATTTGTTTCTTGTATCTGTTTGGTAGTGGTGGAAGAAAGGACAGATGTGAGATTAGCATTAGTTCAGTAGGAGTATACATTTAGTTGAGGAATAGCATCATCTGTCAGTATTCTTCGAATCATTTCATTTCCACTGACTTAATAATGATTTTTTACAAATTTTTCTTGAAAAAGTATCAAGCACACAAAATGTTGCTTCAATATTGTGACACCTACATTTTGGTTCATTCTTGAAGCCTTTCCGAAATATATAATTAACAATATTTCATAATTAATGGTATGTATCGTAAGTCTACAACTGTAACCCAAATTTACTGAGCGGTTTGACAGCAGTTTATTCTGGTTAACTGACAATTTAAATATCTATTAATGTTTTCGATTCACTGGCATTGATCGCACAACGAGTATCTCCACCTTGTGTTATTACAAGATGCAAATACTCTGCAACCAGTGCAAATGAATCGAAGACGCTATTTGCTTCACTGTTCATTGTCAATTTCTTCGAGATTAATAAATAATTTTATTTTTTGAAAGAGCCAGAGTGAAACGTAGATAAACTTTTATTACGTTTGTCATCATCATCAGCTTTTTCAAACTTGTGATGCAAATGAAGACAAGTGCTACTCTTACGGTAATCTTGGAATAAGGGATGTAATCAGATTAAACAATATGTTTATTAAATTAGAAATAATATAAAGAAGGTTATGTGTTCTGCCATCTAGCGAATTTTTACAAACTACTCGACTTGCTCAAAATTTTAAACTGAAAATGGCGGCGAGTGAGCGTACCGTGTTCTCTATATCGTGGTATTGCTATTTCGTAAACGATACGGAGCTTGAAAAATGGCGGATCTAACGTTGTGTTTCCGAATCCTCTCCGACATGTTAAAAGTCAATCAAATCTAGGGAGCCTACCTAAGGTGAACCATTGTACCATAGGCACTTTCCAGTAGTGTTGGCAACCAAATCGGTTTTTTGGATAAACGGTTAACTGGTTTTGGATTATCCGAGGTTTTAAACAAAACCGAAAACCGGTTATCCGGATAATCGGTTGATCGAATATCCAAGTATTTGGATAATCGGATATTCGAGTATCCAATTATTTGGATAATCGGATATTCGAATATCCAAGTATTTGGATAACCGGATATTCGAATAATACCGGTTTTTGGATAATCGGGTACTCGAATGACCGGTTATTCGAATGATGAAAAATATTCAAATAGTCCAACTACTTGAAATTCAAATAACTGTATACACAATAACGTATTTATTTTTTTCACCCATTTAACGATAATTTTAGGAATTTAGGGCAGCAAATTTGAAACTCAAATAAAATTAAAAATGAGTAGATGTTGGAAGTATTAAAAAAAATGAAGGTAAATCTTATCTGTTATGTTCACTACGTACAAAAAATATGTAAGTGGTCAAGTGGTACTTCTAATCCACATATTAGTCGAAGAAGAAGAATTAAAGTAATTTTAGTTTTTGTTGTGAGTAGTCTTTTCGACCGTACCCAACCGTCTTTGGGAGAATTTAATAAAAGTTTATTATGGTACAGATGTTGTCTGTCACCGTAAGGAATTTTTACAGCACAAAATATTTACATTACTTTACAATTTGTAGAATATTGTTCATTAGATAGAATAAGAATAATTGACATTTATCTAGTATTTAACAAAAAAGATTATTAGTGAGTTTGTGTCACTTTGTAGATGTGTAAGTCCTTATAAATTAGAATTGTAGTTAATAGTTTAAAATGAACAAGAGAAGCACAAAATCGAAATGTTTGAAAACATCTTCATCTGAATAAAAACTAGGAACATTAGAGTTAAAATTCAGTCGAGTCTGTTTTTTATGAATCAGTTTTTGTTAATACGTAATTAACCGATTTTCGGATAATCCAAAAGCTGGTGTTTTGATTATAGATTTCGCGAATATCCGAATAGTCGGTTTTTGAATATATTCAAGTAGACAGTCTTTCAAATATCGGAATAGTCGGTTTTTGGATACTCGAATAGTCGGTTTTTCGAATATCCGAATAATCGATTTTTGGATATTCGAATATCCAGATAATCGGTTTTTGGATATTCGAATAGTCGGTTTTAACTATTATTTGGATAAGCGGTTTTATCCAAAACCGGTTTTTAAAGAAACCGATTATTTGGTTTCAATTTTCTCCGGTTTTTACCAGCACTACTTTCCAGTTGTTAAAATGAGCTACTCGGAGCTGCTTCAAAAGGTGCTTTCTTTCGCTCACAAAAAATGGTTCAAACGCGTTTAATTTCAAAGACAGACGTTCTTTTGTAATCGGATTAATCCCCACTTTCTTTGAAATTTCAGTCCGGATCGATAACACCCTTTCCTCTTCGAATGAAACTATTTTTATGTTTTATTTGGACTGAATTGCTGTTATTTGGAGACGAATTGTCAATCAATAATTTAAATCTGAGGTGTCTTGTTACAATAATTACAGAATCCATATCCAAGTTATTCAAAACCAGATTCAAATTTTTAAGCAAAAGAAAGCAACTATTATTACAGTTTTCGATAAGCCGAAGAGTCAACAAACCTCAAGATAAAGTAAGTAAGCACTGAGAGGTGATAGAAGTTAAGCTCCCTGTTTCTTAAAAACGGGGTTGTATTTCATAAAGTAGTAAATCAATTTGAAAAAGTCATTTTGTAAAAGTGAGGTTTCACGTTCTAATTCACGGCCTGTTTCACAATATTATCAAAAATTCAAAAGCCACTTGATGAATTTTTCAATTGTACAGTCGTCACTTTTCATGAAGTTATTTAACAGCGTTTTCCGCTGGTATGCACTGAGATTTTTGACGTTGGACTTTGGTGCAAGTTGACACTCAATTCAGGCAGAGAAACTGCACTCCCAGCGGAATGCAATTAGACTCCTTTTACTAAAAGAAGTACATAATGCCCAGAGACGAGTTTTCGTCCGACAAGTCTACTTTTAAAATTTAGGTGAGTTCGGGGTACAGGAGCGCGGCATACGCAGTGGCAGTTGTTACCCCCAGTTTTAGTGTTAGTGGTTAGGTTTCTTGCACATTTCTTGTGTTCCTTTGTTGTGGTTTTAATTGTTTTGTTTTCAAATTAGTGTTCTCCTCACGGCAAATTGTTTATTCCTACTTGTTACAGGTGAGAAATTATTTTCAATGATTTCCTCACAATTCTGAAAATATTGTTTTCTGAAATTTGCAGCTGTGAGTCTGGTACTGTTTATTTAATGGCAACAATATATTATTGTTACGTTTCTAGGGTTTAAATTGACCTCGACTGACTCCTGAATCCCGGCCGATTTTATATTCTACGCTGCCTTCTCGTTTGTTCCATCGCTGGAAAAGTCTAGTTTGTTCGGTACAGGCCCCGGTGGCGTGGCAGCCAATGACGCATAACGAACCGACTTCTTGACGCCTTCAGTTTTACGTAGTGAGCTGGGTGGCGTGCTACACTGCCCCCTTCTTAAAAACGTTTCGTCTCGAAATGTTCCTGGTGATAGTCTTGAAGGAGGGTGGCGGAATCTCCACGCTGGCCCATTCTTGGAACTTCCCGTCTGGAAGAAGTAGCAGTCTACGGTTTTGCTGTTGCTGACTATTGCCTGTGGGTGGTGGCTGGAGACTAGGACTTCAATTCCTGTTCTGTGGAAGATGACTTCCAGCATGCTTCGAATTACTCTCCAGTCTAGTCCGTCCAATCCGCAGCCCAATTTGGGGATGGCTAACTTCATCTGGTGGTTCTCTATTAGCTGTCTCCTCAGGCTATATAGGGCTCTCCACATACTTTGATAGTCAGGTTTACCGCTTGATGTCTTCTTAGTGACTAAATAATGCACGTGGCGCCTCCGATCTGCCGTCGAATCGATGATCTGCAGACTCTTGCCTACCACGGAACGTTGTCTTCGGAGCTCCTCGATTTGGCCAAATTTCTTCCTAAACACCTGAGCGATTCCTTTGGACATTTTCAGGTCTTCTGCTACGCAGTGGGCCAGACTGTATTCCAGTGGCATTTTAAAGAGATCTTGTTGCTTCTCCGTGGTCACTCCAAACCGTGGTTTCGAAGTTCACTTCGGAAACTTGCGCCCTTCGTACTGTCTCTTCATCTGCTTCTCCTTGGTAAGGGGCTATCCGGTTGAAGTGGATTACTTTGGGTTTGCCATGGGGGACCTTCTTAATGCGGTAAACGACGTCGTTGATTCGTTTCATCACTTTGTAAGGACCTTCCCAAGAGGTCTGCAGTTTTGGGGACAGGCCTCGTCGTCTTTGGGGGTTATAAAGCCAGACCAGTGCTCCAGGTTGGTATCCCCCGTGTTGAGCGTTGATGTCATAGTGCTCCTTCATCCGATCGCTGGCCGTCTGTATATTGTGACGCACTTGGTTGTGGATATCGTCCATTTTCATGCGTTATTTGCTCACGTAATCTTCGTCGGCAGAGACTTCGACAGGCTTAACACCAAACTTCAAAAGTTCCTTCCTTCCTCCAGGGCAGTCTCGGCTCTCGCCCGAATACCACTTTCGCGGGAGTCTCCCCTGTTGTCTCATGAACGGATGAGCGGTATGCCATTAGGAATAGGGGAATGTACGTTCCCAGTCCCTCTGATGATCGGAAACGACCTTGGACAAATGTCGGTTGATGGTTCTGTTGAACCTTTCCACCATTCCGTCTGACTGTGGGTGGAGTGCAGTGCTAGTTTTTCGTACGTCGAGCAGAGTACACAAGTTCTTGAACAAGGCCGATTCAAAGTTCCTTCCTTGGTCTGAATGCAGTTCCATAGGTGCACCATACCGACTGATCCATTCCCTGACAAGGACTTCCGCAATAGTCACTGCCTCTTGATTAGGTAGGGCGTAAGCTTCAACCCACTTGCTAAAGTAGCCCATTACCACGACGATGTACTTGTTTCCACCATTCGTTTCTGGAAACGGGCCGGCTACATCGATGGCAACTCTCTCACAAGGACTTCCAACGTTGTACTGTCTCATGGGGGCCTTGCCCCGCCTATGGGGACCGTTACTGGCTGCGCAGACTGCACACTTTCTGCACCAATCCTTCACGTCTTCCTTGCAGTTCACCCAGTAAAATCTTTCGCGCACCTTCTCCATAGTCTTCTTAACTACCAGATGCCCTCCCGAAGTTCCATCGTGAAGTTCCCTCAGAACTTCTGGCACCCTATTGTTGGGGATTAGTAACTGTGTCTTGTGTTCCATGCCTTCCTGATTCTCTATGCTTCGTCTCAGAAGACCACGATCCAACACTATGTAGTCCCACTGCGCCCAGTATGATTTTACGGACGGTGCACATGGTGCTACCTCTTCCCAGGTAGGCCTCGCGTCTCTACTTTTCCACTCTAGCACTAATTTCAAATCCGGGTCGTTCTCCTGGTCTTTTCGCCGTTCTTCGCCTTACCATTTGTCGTCAAGAATGGCTGTCCTCGCAGTCGTGGCTACTTTCTTGTCCAAACGACTACAGTGCTTACAGTCTTCGGCACAGAGTCTTCTCGACAAAGCATCGGCATTTCGATGGCTAGTTCCTGCCCGATGCTAAATTTCAAAATCGTACTTCGTTCGATTTTGAAGTCGTTCGATCCATCGTGCAACTTGCCCTTCTGGGTTCTTGAAACGGAGAAGCCATTTTAGAGCGGCATGGTCGGTCCTCAGGTGGAAGCGTCTACCATACAAGTACTTGTAGAAATGTTCTATCGTTTTTATGACGGCTAGCAATTCCCTGCTTGTGACGCAATAGTTCCGTTCCGGTTTTGATAGGACTTTACTGAAGTAGCCGATCACCTTCTCTTGCCCCTCTTGTATCTGGGAGAGTACGCCACCAATCCCAACGTTGCTAGCGTCTGTGTCCACGACAAACTTGCCTTCCGGGAGAGGATAAATCAGAATAGGAGCACTAATCAAGTACTGCTTTAGTTGTTCAAAACCAGTTTGACACTGTTGGTCCCATTCAAATGGACGACGTTCTTCAGTGAGTTTCGTCAACGGCTTAGCAATGTCTGCAAATCCAGGAACGTAGCGCCGATAGTAAGTGCACAGGCCAAGGAAACTCCTTATTTGGTGTTTATTTCTGGGAGATGGCTAGTCTTTCACCACCTGAATCTTCACAGGGTCCACGGCGATTCCATTTCCATTAACGATGTGCCCCAGGTAATTCACTTCCTTCTGGAACACTTCTTGAGGCTAAGCTTTAGTCCAACTCTCCGCGAAGCCGCTGGAACACTCCTTCCAGGTTCCTCAGGTGGTCGTCGAACGTCTTTCCCACGACAATTATGTCGTCAAGGTACACCATGCACGTTGTCCAGGACAGATCTTTCAGAACCGTCTCCATTAACCTCTCGAATGTCGCTGAGGCATTACATAACCGGAATGGCGTCACTGTGAATTGCCACAGACCCATACCAATGGAAAACACCGTCTTTTCTCGATCTTCAGGCGCCAGCTCCACTTGCCAATATCCACTCTTTAAGTCCAAAGTTGAGAAGATCTTTGAGCCGGCCAGGGTGTCCAGGGTATCATCAATCCGTGGCAGGGGATAGCTGTCCTTCTTGGTGACATTGTTTGCTACGTGCTTCGCAGCCAGCGACTATCTCTCGCGTGGTGTTTGTCGCGATCGGGACGGTCGAACCTACCTGTGTGAAGATGGAGGGCATTCTCTCGCAAAGTAGTGCCCAGCTCAGGGAGACGGTCGTGGGTAATGGGTTACGCGGCGAGATAGCCGTAACGATATTCTCCCGAGAGTGGAGGCGGGGAGAGAGAGAGAGGGCGCCACCTAGCGTAGCTTTGCGAGGGAGTGAGCTGCCAAATACCTCACTAGGAAAATATTTGGGGGCCAGAGTGAGATTCAACACTAAAGGTCCCAGGATCTTGTTCAAAACCCAAATGGTTCGTTTTCCCCAAGTTAAATCCCCAAGTTTTAACAAAAAATAAATAAATAAAATAAAAGGCCAAACCCGTGCTGGTATAGAACAATCTATAATGAGGAAGCTGTTGTGCAATACAGACCGAAATATAAAATAAATAATAACAGCTACAAAAATAAAGGCGTCGAGCGGGCAAAACACCGCCGTAATAAAATAATGCGTCAACAAATAAAGCAAACGTGAGTGTACAAGGGCACCGAAGTACCAAGTGATGCGCTACGCGATGGATCCAGGCGCTCGCCTTACAAACGTATAATAACAATGAATAGTGTTAAAATATAGCACAACAAAAAAGGGGGGGGGGGCACGTAAGCAAAAATAAAAAAAAATGAGAATTAAGTAAGTTTTACAGCAGCACCGCAGGCTTGGGGGAAGCGGCGATCCCTCGAAAGGTGACAAAAGCACGCTCCGAACAACATGCTGAATCACGGTGGCGTGGGCCTACTGAGCATCGGAATCCGACTGCCGTACCAAGAGGAGGGGGGACTTGCTAAATAAAGAAAAGGAAAAATCACGCAAAGTACAAACCAAAAGGGAAATATTTAGACATACCCACACCTCTTGTAATGAAGTAGACGCAACTCAAGAACCAAAGAAGAGCATGTGGCACAAAATGGCGGTGCAGAAGGTCAACGCGTGGCCGCGCAGATCCGATCGCATCTAGGCGCAGGTTGCAGATACAACCATCCAACCTGAGGTGGTAAGATCCCCAAACGGGAAAGCGATTCTTCGTCCCAAAATGGAACCTCGAAATCCAACCACAACGGCTAAATCAAACCTCAGTACACGACCAACAAAACCCCTACACTCTCTTGCAACAGCCAAAGAACAACTGACACACGAATGCCGGGAAAATGAATGCCAAAACCCATGCGCATCCGACTGAGCAAGAGGGGGGAAAGGAAAAGACGAAAAATCCCTAAAAGTTCGCATAGCGAAAAAGGAAACAAGCTGAACCGAAAGGAATAACCAAACGCGAAAGGAAAGAAAGAACACAGGTAACGAGATCACACCGTAAAACAAATATGTCACCCACACATCCGAGAAGTTTACGCTCTGTTTTGTGTTTCACGACATCAGTTCTTCCCTTGGATCCATTTTCTACCTCGAATACACCTTGATAGCGGCCGATCAGATTCTTTGCCTTTGTCTTCTGGTCTGGAGTCAATTCCTGGGGTGTTGACATAACCATTTCCCATAATTTCGTTGGAACTTTTGCTTCTGGCACGTTTGCTTCAAGTTGCCGGGAGATGGAGGACACCATGGTGCAGCTTCCCAAGATGGTTCCTTTCTTGATATTGACGGAGAAACAATTGACGTTTATCAGGCGGACAGGTACTTCCTTCTTCGCCGTCAACAACATTTTCCCAACGAGGACTCCTCTTCCAATCCTTTGATCATCAGTATTAGGTTCAACCATAATGACTTACCCATCTTGAAAAACACCGTCCAGTTTTGCGTCGACGATAACCTCAGTCCTGCTGGGTAATACAACATCTTCAGCGAGGACTACTCGAGCGGTCACGTCTCCTCGTTGATGTAGAACCAACTCCTCATTATTGACCGCCATCACGCCACGCTTTAAGTCCAATTGGAACCCTGGGCACACATGACGTCCATGCCCAAAATTGCCTCGTCCTCTATGTCTGCCACCAGTGCACGGTGTTTTATTGGAGTTGAACCAATGGTGATGATAACCTCTACTTCACCGTGGACAGTTGCTGATGTTCCAGTTGCAGTTTTCAGTCTCCACTTGGTCGGCTCGGTGCGTCCAGATGACTTAATGACGTCGGGTCTTAGGATGGTCTTCGTCGCACCCGTATCCAATAACATGGTGTGAGGAATGTCATCAATGGTAACACCCACGAAGACACTGCTGGTTAACTGCCGTAGGGATATTACTTGTTTGGATTTCGTCTTTGGGGGCCTTTGAATACGGGTCGACGTTTGCCCCTCTGCACCGACCCGGCTTAGTTTAACTGTGGCTTCCTTGGATCCTGTCTGGGCTTTGGACATCGCCTGCGAACATGTCCTTCCTCCTGGCCACACCAGCGGCTTCTTCTGCTTGAAGACCTGTTCCACAATGGGGCGAACATCCTCGGCGGTGGTATATTCCCTGGGTCGCTCCTTTATAGCAGATCTCCCCTTGGAGTTAGCGGATTCTTCCTCTTCTTCCTCTTGGAAATCCATAGCCGCTCGCACCTTGACATGCCCTCTTGAAACTCGTCTCGCCGCTTCAAATTCCAAGGCATAAGCCAATGCGTTCTTGGACGTCTTCGGATGGGTCATTCTCAATGCCTGCTGGTTGTCTGGGTCACGGATTCCATCTATGAAGGTCTGCACCGTCAAACTTTTGAGGAATTCAACAGGATCTGTGGGATATGCCAATTGGGCCAGACGCGCTACGTCCGCTTCGAATTCCTGAAGACTTTCTCCGGGTTTCTGACAGCGATTCCTCAACTGCGCATGGTATACCAAGGCGACATTTAACGAAGTGGCTTTTTCGCTGGCCGTCCATCTGTTGGCCTTTGCTGCTGCTTCGAACTGTTTGAAGTAGTTGGGCCAAGAAGACTTTCCATCGAACGTTGGTGGTTTTATTTTCAATTTCGAATTTTCTGCTGGTCCTTCCACAATTCAGGTTTCATTATTTTCTAGTGTTTCTACTGGTGGCTGATCCCCGAACACTCTCAACACCGCCATGAATTGTTCCAGATTTTTGATTTTGTTATCCTGCTGGAATATTATTTCTTCCACATTTTCTTGCAGGTTCCTTGTTTCTTCCGATATTTTTACCACTAGTTTATCTTCCAGTCCTTTTGTTTGTTCTAGAAATTTCTCGTCGAAATTTCTCGTCTACGTTTCTAGATTGTTTGATTTATTCTGTAATTTGTCGAAATTTCCAGATTGTTCTAGAAGCTTTTCCTCTAAATTTCTGGATTGTTCTTGAAGCTTCTCTAAATTTCCTGACTGTTCTTGAAACTTTTCGTCCAAATTTCTGGATTGTTCTCGAAGTTCGTCCTTGAAATTTCCAGATTGTTCTAGAAGCTTTTCCTCTAAATTTCTGGATTGTTCTCGAAGCTTCTCTAAATTTCCAGAATGTTCTTGAAACTTCTCGTCCAAATTTCTGGATTGTTCTCGAAGTTCGTCCTTGATATTTCCAGATTGTTCTAGAAGCTTTTCCTCTAAATTTCTGGATTGTTCTCGAAGCTTCTCTAAATTTCCAGAATGTTCTTGAAACTTCTTGTCCAAATTTCTGGATTGTTCTCGAAGTTCGTCCTTGAAATTTCCAGATTGTTCTAGAAGCTTTTTCTCTAAATTTCTTGATTGTTCTCGAAGTTCATCCTTCAAGATTTTATTAAAATCGACGGGACCACCATCGACAAATTTCGAAAAGGAACGTCCCTGGAACTTCACCAGTTGTCAACAAATCGCATCGGAGTCGCTGTTGAAGTGCGCCTTTCAAACCACAGGTTTCTAACTCTCGTTCTTCCAATTAGGTTTTTAATTCGGCCATTTTTAAGTCTTTCAACAACACTTTTCTCGTAGCCATTGTTTTTTTCCGATACTGTACTTATTTAATAATCTGATTAAATTTAATTTACTTTAAATTGTTTATTTATTTGCACAAACCCGCACACCGACACCACTGTTACGTTTCTAGGGTTTAAATTAATTTATTTAATTGACTAATTTTATTAGAAACAGTAAAGCGTAATCTCATTTAATTTGCAACTCATCATTTATTAAAGTCAAATATTTAATTATAATTTCTCCCGAATTATAAATTAACATGATATCAAATTTTCAGCACATAAATCCCTATAGTCACAAAGAACTATAATGTTGGAAACATATTTTCGCTCGAAAAAAAATATACAGTAGTCTGATAAATAACGTTCGGCATGTTATTTATATTGTCCACAATAATAATTATTATTTATATTAAATATGCTGCATTTAATACACAAAAATATATTTTTATTTATTTTCCTGCCCTGCTCTACTACGAATCGGTTTAATATCTAACCACAAAAGGAAACAAATTTGAGTTTATAGGGTTTTTGTGAAAGTAAGTCACTTACGTGGGCCGCTGTGAAATTTTCTGGAATCTAGTAGGTCTGGAATTGTTAGCGTTTATCAACTGTCATATTTTAAAAATTTGACGTTTTCCGCCTATAATTCTATTGACAGACCCTATCCAAGTGGACTAGTTTTGTTTGTACAGCATTTGAGAAAAAGTAATTTTGTGTAAATATGGAAATCTCGCGTGAAAATTTTCGTGCCATGATTTTTTACGATTTCAAATGTGGTTTAACGCCGAAACAATGCCTCGATCGGCTTCATTGATCAGTGTCAAATGGTCCGAAGAAATGCTCAAGAAATTCAATGGAGGTCGTTCAAATTTAGTTTATAACATCGTTACTGGTGACGAAACGTGGATCTATTCGTACGAGCCAGAAAGTAAACAACAATCTACCGTTTGGGTATTTCAAAATGAACCAAAACCAACAAAAGTTGTCCGTTCACGCAGTGCTGCGAAGCAAATGATTGCTTGTTTCTGTGGTTTAACTGGACATGTAGCAACCGTTGCTTTAGAGGATCGAAAAACCGTGAATGCTGATTGATATACTACAATTTGTTTGCCGGAAGTCATCGATCAAATAAGAACAAACGATCGAAATCGACGAATTATTCTCCATCATGACAACGCCAACTCTGACTCAGCCCGTCAAAAAAACAGTTGATTTTTTGTCCAACAAAAATGTTGAATTAATGACTTATTGTCCATATTCACCTGATTTATTACCTAATGATTGCTTTTTGTTCCCAAACATCAAAAATAAAATGCTTGGTGAGCGATTTTCGTCGGATGAAGCACCGGTTGAAACATTTTGGACACTGGTTTCTGAGGTACCATCTTTAGAGTAGAAAATGTGCTTTAGAAATAGGTCCGAGCGTGTGCAAAAGTGTATTGACGTCAAAGGCGAGTGAGTACTTCGAAAAACAATGATACCGTTTACCAAATTTCATATGCGTGTTTTCATACCGTTTCCAGAAACTTTTCCAGCAGACCAAATACAAGGGTAGGTTAGAGCTTTTAGAAGTCATTTAAATGCATATTAGGTTTCAATGAAAACTTTTTTCTCTTAAAAAGTTATCTTGCATCAAAAACGTAAAACTTATTATTTTTTTCCAATTATGAATATTTGAAGTTTTCGCCCCAAGAAAACTGTATTCTGAAATTAAGTTTAAGTACGTGAAATTTTGAGAATATTCTAGAAATTAAAAAATTAAATTTTTCGGATAATTAAAAAAATTAAGCTGTTTTCTTGCCTTGATATTGTGCAGTCAGGTGAAACCATAGATAAGGAATACTTATAGATAGGAAAGTAGAGTCAATTTCGTTGGCCATATACAAATAGTTGTCACTTTTAACACGGTAGGCAGTAGTGTTCCTAACAGCGGGATATTTAAATTGAATGTAGCGATTAAACGTTGTGGAAGAAACTACACATCACTTGTCTAACAGTTCTTTTGACATACGTCATTATTGAAACGTACAAGAAACAACATTCTATTGATTCGTATATTTTAAATTCTTTTTCCATTGCTAACATTTAAAAAAGATAGCGGCATTATAGTTAATGCGGCTATACAAAACATTAGTATGTTTGTTCTTGTCTGATTTAACAATGACGTGCGTGAAAAGAATTATTAAAAAAAAGTATATCACAGGCTCTTCGCAGAAAAAATTATCAACCAAGATTCAGTAACATTAACATATTTATTTCATAATAATATAAATAAATACATAACGATGTGTGTATACAGTTTGTCCCATGCATCAGAGATTTTTACGTCCGACGTTTGAAGTTCATTGCTGCAGGCATTAATGACGTGTCAGGTGGTGTCAATAAAGATCCATTGGACCAACTGTATATATGTACATACATTAAAGACAGAATGAAAATATTTTAAATGTGCATACTAAATATGTATATACTAAAACTTATAAATATCTACATTGTAAGATACTAAGATATTTCAGATATCTAAGCTTGATTTTCCGGACGGAATCGGACTTCGCCTCGCGGTTTCGTCTCGGAAAAGCAAGTGAAGAATGAACCATCACAGTGAAGCCTTCAAACCAAATGATTTCAGAATAAATTAATTATAACTACAAAAACCAAGATATGGTAAATAACATTCGGAAGACAAATTAAGCACTGACGTCAATAACTACAGCATTTTCAGTTCTTTAATTTTGTTGTTTTTAGTTCTATGACTGTTGTAGTAATGTAACGCTTTTCTTTTGACTTCATCATTCATGTTTCTACAATCAAGGCCCTTTAAAATACGACAGATATTTTTTGTCCACATTAAAATATAGAACTGTACAAATAAATTACAAAATATTAAAAATAAATTATGAGTTTCGCAAGGCTTAAATGTAATGTTAATCAGCGACTTTAGTTTATTTAACAATTTTGTCTTTATATTAAGTGTTGCAGAAAGACGTGGCAAATAGAAGTGTAAAATATTACTACACTGACTAAATAATTTAACAAAATTTGTATTTGGCATAGTCAATGCCCCAACAGTATAGTTTCTCACTTTTATTACTTCATCTTCAGTATCGGAAGCTACCAGTTCATTTTTACATAATTCACATTTTCCAAGTTTTTTCAGAATCTTTCTTGCCATATATCCTGCTATATATGAATGTGCATTAAGCAATGGTGGCGTATATGCTATTGATTCTACAGGTATCACGTCCACTGCTTCTGATACCTTCGTGTTATCGGCAATATCAATAACATTTGAACAATTTCCAGGTTGAAGAAAATGTTTTAAAGAATTTAACATTCCATCACAATCATCTTTTTCACAGTTAGCTCCTGGAGAGTGTGGTGTTATTAGTTGTTGTATCAATAAACTTTTAAACGACTGTGTAAAGAAAGAGCATGTGGGATTGATATTCCTCCATCCATGGCTTCTTACACAAGAAAAATAATTTTCAAGTGGATCCTGGTTGAAATTTCTTGTGCATAGATATTTAAAACCACATAAATGAAGACGATGCCAGAGGTACATGAATCCTTGTATGGTCTTTTTTAAATTATGAACACTGGGTGGAATAGTTTTCTTTGTTCCTCTAATAAATTGTAATGAATTTAATACTTTTAGACATTCAGTCCAAAATGCAACGTGAGATGAAGATGCTGTTATGGCACATCTTAAAGTCTTACCATGTTCAGGTTTTATGGATGCTCCATTTAACTGTCGAACAATTTATCCATAAATAGTAAAAAATCTGCTGTGTCGACTGCTGATGGAGGTAATGCACTAGCCGCTGTAAAAGAATATAGTTATTAAATAAATTAAATAGATAATCATATGCATCAACTCACAATGTGTTGCCAATAATCTCATTGTAGATGACACTCTGTGAGAAAAAATTTGGGCTGCCATATTTACTTTCATTTTTTTCATTTTTTCTTTATAAATATGACCATCTGTTAATTTATTTAAAACTCGTGTGTCATGATCTCCAATATCCAATTCATAAAGCTTAATAACATCAGTCCATGACGCCATCTGAATATTCTTTTTCCATATGAATTGAACATTTTTCTCCAACATATTATTGCGGATACCTTTTAACAAATGTGGAGAGTCGTACAATGGTACAATTTCTCTATCATCTACGAGAAATCCTTGCAAATGATTTTCTCTACCGTCACGTAAAAATATTGCATTGGTTTCATCCATAAGTATGTTTATTGCTTTTACATTTGCTGACATTTGATCACAAACTGTTGCTATTACTTTTAAGTTGATATTAAGAAGAGCTCTAATGACATTCTTTATTATCATCACTATATCATATGCATTAAGGCCACCACATGTAAAGTAATAAGCAACAGGTTGCTTCCATTTTCTATGGATACCCCTGGCCATAAAAACGAGAACATGGTCGGCGAAGTTAGTAGAACGGTTTCCAGAACCAGAGTCTGTAAAACCTATTATTAAATCTTCTCTCTTATTATATGACAGTGATGGTTCAATTGCCATTTCATCAAAGAGCAGACAACAATATCTGTCAAGTGACTGCATTTCCTCTACTGAATGTCGCAAAGCTTCCATTATATGTGGATTGATTCCGCAATTAAATGGAATGCAGTTTAACATAGATGTTAATGTTTTCCGTGATGGAAGAACAAATGTCTTCCGTAAAAGTTTATATGCTCTATGGCTGGTCTTCATCAAAGATAAAGCGAATAATTTGTCTTCCATGGAGAACCGCCGTCCTTGTCCTTTTACATTTTGCTGTTTTAGCTGCATCTTAAGAAACTGAAACGATGTCTTGTTTAACCTAGCTTTGAATAATTCTCCTGACTCAGCAAATTGAATGGCTTCTTTTATGTGTCGCCTATTGGATGTGTTTTTAGCTTGCAGCCTTTGTGATTTTCGTTTTAAGGTATTTGCAATTCTGTACAACTTCAATGATTCAGGTGACAATTGCTTTTGACGTGTAACTTTCACTTCTGCCAGTAATTTAAGTTTTTTGGTTAGATCTGCAAATACAAAGCAGTTAATGTATACGTATTTTACCATTGCAAAGTTTATAAGGAAGGATTCACATGCATTCATGGCAATAATTTCTGCTTGTCTGAAAACCTATTTAGCCCCTGTCAGACATACCGAGTGAATTTTACTTAATTAGAAAATAGTTTTTTGAAATGGTCAAAATCGTAAAAGCGTTATTTCTCAGAAATTAATCAAGATTTCACTGTGATTTCTGTAACCTGGGTTAGTTTCAGCTTATTAGACAAAATCCAGGCCAAAAATAACTTAGTTTTCTTTAATTTCCGGAAAAATTGAATTTTCTAATTTTTAGAATATTCTCAAAATTTCACCTAGTAAAACTTAATTTCAGAATTCAATTTTTTTGGGGTGAAAACTTCACACATTTATAATTGGAAAAAATAATAAAGAACATTAAATATTACTTCAGATACTTTATTATTTAGCAAAAAGTAATATTTTTACATAATTTTTACGCTTTTGGTGCAAGGCACTTTTTAAGAAAAATTTTTTGTTGGTAACTAATACCTGTTGATATGAGTTCTAAAAACTCTAATCTACCCCTGTTAATGACTTAATTTTACAAAAAAACCTGTAAATAATGTTTTACAGCTGCCTAAATGAGGAGATTTTTTTTCTTATTTAGTTTACATGTTAAGTCAATTAAGTAGACAGCCATGACCATGTCAACTGAAATTACTTTAGAGCCGTTTTCATAAAGTGACTTTAATTAAAATTCACATTACAATACAAACACAAAGATGGTTTTACGTTATTGATGATGATTTACATACATAAAAAAATCCACACTATCCACAGCCATTTCATATTCTGCCTATTGACTTGAAAAGTTAAGTAAGTTAAATAAAGAAACATCTCATATAAGCCACTGTAAACGAACATTTACAAGCTTTTTGTGAAAATAATTCATTAAAAGGAATAGATTAGAGTTTTTGGAAGTTAATTAAATAGGTACCTTTGAAAAATATTCCTCCTAAAAGGCACCTTGCATCAAAAATATAAAAAATCTCCATAAATATTATTTTTCGGTAAATAATCAAATAACTGAAACAATTATTAATCCTTCTCATTATTTTTTCCAATTATATTTTTTTAATGAAATTTTGAAAATATTCTAAAAATTTAGAAAATCAATTTTAACGAAATTTAAGGAAATGCAAATTGTTTTCTGGGCTTGAGATTGTTTAATTAGGTGATTTAATGTCAACTTTTAGGTGATCACTGTACATCTAATTGTATGAAAGGGTTTCTTATTGGTTCAATTACTTAAAATTAATTGTGGTTATAAATTAATCTAATAGTTTTCGACTTTCTTCCAACATTGTAAAAAGTTGAAAAAATACTTCTGTTTTCAAGTACTTACTTCTGGCATGCACATCATCTGAGCAAGGAGTTTTATCAGAGCTGGATAATGCAGATGAAGTCAGCGTTTTGGTGCTTGTATCAGCTTCAGTTGAATCTGTAAATAAATTTTATTCTTGTTAGTACTTACAGTTGTGATAATGCAGACAAGAATTTTTGAGCAAAACTCAAAAAAAATCATATATTTGATAATAGTTTTCAATATAAACTTACTTTCAGGTTTATTTGCTGAAATATTTTCCTCATAGGCAGATGAAGTGGGCAATTCTTGAGATTTCATGCTTTCATCACCTTCACTTGCACCTGTATTTTGAAAACATTAACTTTATTATAAACGTAACAAATGTAGAAAAATTAATCTTTAATAATTGATTTCCAATTAAAAATATTAATGAAGAATGCATAGTAATAATGACTGCAAGATAGTACCTCTGCAAATTAACAGATTTATTTGTATAAATTTAAGTACGGTTTATATACTTTTTGTCAAAAGATAAATCTAAATGTTTGTAATTGAACAAGATGTAAGAAGAGCGTTCTCCATTGGGTATTTAATATAATGTATAAATACTGGAAAATAAATTATTGTGCACCATTTTATATTGGGTGTAAATACTAAATTACCAGACATACTTAATACATCTTCATACTTTTTAAAAAATGTTATGATTTGGTGTTATGCATTTACGGAATAATTTACATATTAATTAGTAAATATATACCTGGTAACTTTAAGAGTGGGATGCTACCAACTTTTAAATTACTTCTGTTTTGATTCATGGTAAATCGTGCTGTTGGAGGAAAATGTTCATCACACACTTTAAAATTTCGTCTTACATGTTCTTCATCACGTAGCAACAGATCTTGTCTCTTAATTGCTGAAATCCATTTCAAGAAGAACTGTGACAAATAAAATCCTGTTATAATGAAATTACACAGTACATATAAATATTAATTGCATTATCTACCTCTGGACTTTTTGGAAATTTTCTCATTGTTATTTGTGCGTTATTGTTTGTGCACTTTGGAACGCAACAATAAAAAACCATTATGATTCGGAAAACTCAACACTTTTTTTCAGTAGACGTTATGTTTGGGCACACACAAAACCTTACACCAAAACTACCGCACTGACAATGATTAAGGTTAATTTCAACGCACGTGGTGGATTCAAACACGATCGTTCGCACTGCCAACTGAAAATCGTAAATTCGCATTCTTACCAACTTCATTTCATTTTATACATGTAGCGACACGTGTGACAAAAGTGAAAACTACTAAATAAGGTTCGGTAAATTAACAAAGACTTAACAGGGCATGGGTGAAACTAACCCAGGTCAAAGAAATATCATTGAAATCTTGATTAGTTTCCGAGTAATAACAATTTTACGATTTTGACCATTTATAAAAACTCCATTTTCTAACTAAGTAAAATTCACTCGGTATATTTGATAGGGGCTAAATAGGTTTTCAGACAAGCAGAAGAAGCAAAGTTTTTTTGATAAATCAGAAATAAAGATTTTTCTTATTTGATGCCGACTTTTTGGCGATCACTGTATATTCAATGTCACAGTCGGAACAATTCGACTCTATCAACAATTGTCCGTATGACCGATTCCGACTTTAAGCTGCGGTTTCCTAAAAAATTAAATGAGCATGGTTTCCTAGACTTCGCTCGCGTGTGCTTATTCAGCCGGAAGAAATCGAACGCTACTGAAATTCGCTCTAATCAAAAATGAATAATTTAATGAACGTGGTCTTCTAGTCTATGCTCGCTTCTAGAGCGAAAAGTTTCGCGAGTTGTGTCAGTTTTCGTTGTCAGTTTGAATCAATCCAAGGTAGATTTGAACGAACATACAGCTGGATAACATTCATAACATACGTGATTTAAAAAAAATTTAAACAAAATCTTGATATTCTCGTAAAACGGCTACAATGGCTAACTTTTTTTTTGAAATATCACGAAGCTTAAATTAGAAAAGTTATAGGACTTTCCCGGCTCGATTTTATGGTACCTTTGGAGAAACAAATGACTATCAGGTTTTCGAGATTTTCAATTGCTTTCAACTTTTTTAAATGGAGCATTATATACGTTTTTTATCACCGTATCGCTTTCAGGATGCCAACCTAAGTACTTCTCTAAAATATTCACCTCCTAAGTCTACTTTTTTTTTATAAATTACCTACTAAATAATGGTATTGAATATTTTAACATACCGCGCTTTCTATATTTGACATAAAGGCTTTTAGTATGAACCTTAGGTAACTAAATTTAAAGAAATTCTTAATCAACACCGTTTACACAGTCTCTCCTGTTTCAACTCCCACCATATTGTGTTCATGAAGACTATCATAACGATACACTTCTTCACGTGAATATCAAGATTGAATTATTTATGAAATATACTTTTGGGAGATAATATATTAGGAACATACTTACATAATTTGATATCCCCATTTTAATAAAATAATGTTCCATTTAAAAAGTTGAAAACAATTGATAATCTCGAGAACCTGATTTATATAATAGTAGGCTTTGGAAGATTGGAAGATGATATTTTAGAGACATAATTAATTTGACATCCTCAATGCGATGCGATAATAAAAAACTTGAAAAAGTTGAAAATCTCGAAAACCACACCACATTTTTCTTCTTACATCTTCCATCTCAGATGACAACTCAACTTAAAAATGTTTAATTTTAAAGCGTTTCCTAGGAAACCACTTGCAACCAAAGCACGACAAATCTGTCGTGCTTTGGTTGCTGAACTGAAAGCGGAACAACTAAATCTAGTTGTTCCGCTTTCAGTTCAGTTTCAGCCGGCCGACTGTCTAGGAAACCGTACCTTTGGAGTGTTGAGCTTAAAACGATAATAATTGCTGCAAATGCTATATCAATGAAAATTAGAAGAGAAAATAAGTTTAAATATGCCAAGGTCTATTTTGTTGTTGATACTCGTCGTCAGGAATGGCAAGAGTTTGAAATTCTAATAGCACCAATCTGTACAAAAATATCTATTCACGCAATTATTGAATTGAAATGATTGTAATTTATGTTATATTTAAGTAAAAAAGAACGTTTGGATGATAAATTTTTTTCATATTATTTTAATTGCAACTGATTTGCATTAGATAACCAGAAAAAGTATTTTACTTGCCGTTAATAGCAAAAGCTCATATTTCTATAGACTCCGCCGACTATACCACAATAAATCTCTTGAATATATATCAATGTAACATAGCTATGCAAATTTCTATTTATGACACTGTAATTAATTTAATCTGTTAATTTATCACAGTTTTAATTTAAATGACATAATTACTGCACAGTATCCTCCATATATTAAGTGGGTGGTCCTGCCATACTCCAAAGAATATATGTAATTATAAAAAAGGAGAGACGTACACATGCCCTGAGCAGTTCGGCGTCTTTGAGCAAATGCTCGGTTAACATCAAATGTGCTGTGTACAAAATGCAAGATGCATAATTAGAGTCACCCTGCACAAAAAAATACGGAACCCTCTTAGACTCATTAATATACACGCCGCCTTACTATTTATAGATGTTTGAAATTTGCAAGATTTACCTTACACTGGATGTCCGGTAAACAATGGGCCAGACTTCAAACTGGTTTCTTTGGACCAAAAAGCATCGATTTGGATCATTTTATCGTAGTACAATTTTGCTTCGATAAAAAGTTATGGCTTTTTAAAGATAATTTTTTGATTTCAGTTTTTTTTTTTTTAGGAAAAATCGCTTATTTTTTGAGATATTTAATTATAATTTAATAACTAGGGGTAAAATGTAGTCACTTTCCATACCCTAACGTTCTTTTGGTTTTTGCTGTATGTTTTTTTTTTGGTGTGAATTTTGAAAAATTGTCCAATTTCTTGAAACGAAATTCAATTTACTTTAAAAAAGGTAGACTTGTTTTATGCCCTACACACCATTTTTGAGAAAAATTAGTAGTTGCTAACTGCTCCTATACGTATTTTATATTAAATTGAAGACGTAATTAATGCATTAGATATCTGTCACGATATTTCGTATTATTTCAGTTCATTGGTTACACTTTTAACTTAATTTTTTTGTTATAATTTGCATACAATTAAGCATTCAAACAAATAAATAAAATTGGAATCCCTTAGCGATAAGTATACCATTTTTAAAGTAAATTGATTGCTACTTTAAAATTAATAGTTTCTTGAAAATCCCAATCCTAAAAAGAAATACGGCACGATATAAAAGAATGTTGTGAGGTGGAGGACGGCCCTTACATTTTACGCATAAATAGGCTGTAATTCAGATTCAGCGATACAAGAAACCCTCGTTATCAAATTATAATTAAAATATCTCAAAAACTAAGCTTACCAAAAATGAAAATCGATTTATTTTGATACAAAGAAACCAACCTTGAAGTATAGCCCATTTTTTATATTTTTATATTTCGTATTTTGGCGCACTTGTGCATTTAGAAAACTTCTCGTTTGACTCGTTTTTTAAAACTGAACGAGTGCACTAAAATCAGTTTGATCAAACCTGTTTCTCAATATACCATTAACATTAAGTTATGCCAAAACGCGATTCCAATTACACTTTTACATATTAAACGAAACAAGTACACATACATAATACCTATAAACCTGTAAAAGTTATTTTTAAATATTTTTCTTTAAATCTTCGGAGATATATTATTTAACTATTGGAAAACAGAAATGTCTTCGGATACTTTACACAAAAAAATTCCAGAAAATTTAAATGGAACGGCCTGTATATGATTACATAGTTTAAAAAATCATCTCTTGCTAACGTTTCCAATAGTGTAAGATTTTTTTTGTACGGCTCTTAAAATTTGAACGTAGTACTATTGTATCTTTAAAATGGATTTTTTTGTCCAAGATAAGATAAATCTATTAGTGTTTTCTACATTTTGTAATTCAAGGGTCATTTACAATACACAGATTTCAATATGAGCAATTTAGACAACAAGGTCTAACAAGGTGACCATGAGATAATTCTCCTTTATTTTTCATATTGGGTTGTGTCGCAATATGGCGTCATAAAAAAACTCACGGTACGCGTATATGAACATTGATTTAATTTACATTTACTTACGTTATATGCTCTCTCAGTTACCTACTAGGCATTCATTAATGCCATAAAATGCATTTTTTGTTAGGAATCATACTGTTACGAATTTGGGGATTCACAAATTATAGTCGTTAAATTTCAGATATGCCACCTGTTTACTACGACGCCAGTTCTGATGGAAATTATCCCTTCCTTATTTTCTGCCTTTGAGCAGTGTCGACAATCCTCACAACAAGGACTTCTGAAGAATGCGTCCACGTTGTTATGGACACGGCCTGGACGATGTTCGATTGTAATATCATACTCCTGTAATGTTTCTATCCATCTGGCAAGCTGGCCTTCTATGTTCTTAAACTGGAGCAACCACTTTAAGAATTCAGTGCTGCATGGTCTGTTCGAAGCTGAAACTGCCGGCCATAAAGATTCTTGTGAAAATGTTCTGTTGTATTCATTGTGGCAAGAAGCTCCTTATCTGGTTACACAGTAGTTCCTTTCAGCTTTCGACAAAACTTTACTGAAGTAACCAATAACACGTTCTTGCCCGTCTTGCACTTGTGACAGTACGCCTCCAGTCCCGTAGTTGCTACCATCAGCAGTTTTTAACAGCTGAAATCTTGTCCTTAGAGATAACATGTCCAAGGTATTTCACTTCCTTCTGGAAAAACTTGCATTTGGCTGAATTTAATTTTAGCTTCACCTCTTCAATCCTTTCGAAAACGTTCCTCAGATTTGCAAGGTATTCTTTGAAGGTTCTTCCAAACTACAATCACATCATCTAAGTATACGAGGCAAGTCTTCCAGCTAAGTCCACGCAATACCAATTCCATAAGTCGCTCAAAAATTGGGACGTTGCATAGACCAAAAGGCATCACCTTGAACTGCCATAGACCAGTACCTGCAGTGAAGGCTGTCTTTTCCTTGTCTTCGGGATGCATTCCCACTTGCCAATAGTCACTTTTCCAGTCCAAAGTAGAGAACCATTTCGCACCGGATAAGGTGTCAATTGTGTCATCAATCCGAGGTAAGGGATAGCTGTTAGTTACAAGTACAACAGGAGATGCCTATGGACTTTGCGATGGTTCAATAATTCCTTGACCCTGCATCTTCTTGATTAACTTGTCCACCTCTTCTCTCCTCGCCAATGGCAGTCTTCGTGCGGGTTGACGAATTGGATTCGAATCACCAGTGTTCATTCTGTGCTGAACAATGTCCGTCCGAGGTAAGTCTTCATCGGTAAAGGCGAAGATTCTTTTGAATTTTCGAAACAGTCCTCCTATGTCTTCTGTTTCCTCGGGTGTTAATGATGTTGATACATCTTCCAGCAATTTTTCTAATAGTGGTGGCAGAGTGTCAGACTGATGCCGAGCGGATGCATCGTTTCCTTGAATTTCATTTACAAAAGCAACTGCTTAACATTTGCCCACCACTGTTCCGCTGGATATGGTCACTGGGTAACTGTTGACATTTGCAAGACGAATAGGAATTGTTTCTTGGATCTTCACCAGAGTCCCAGCCATTAAAATTACTTTCTTGGCACTGCTGATCTCAGTTGGCTCTATGATTCCGGCAGGATAGCTACCAGGATTGCCTTCCAACTTCGCCAGAATTAACTTATCGGTTAAGGCTGGAATGTTTACACTTTCGTCCAATATTACTTTTAGCACTGTAGATAAATTTCCAGGAACGTGGAGATATATTTCTTCAGATCCAATTCGTAGAACTTTATCTTTTAAATCTACAACCAAGTCGTTTTTCCTCATGAAGTCCACTCCCAGGATGAAGTCGTCAATAATGTCTGCCACTAACAGCCTGTGCCTGAATTTCATACTTCAAATCTTCATGTCAATTTCGGTTTCACCACAAACTGGAGTAACATCGCCAGTAGCCGTTTGGATGTGATATACCTTTCCATTATTTACTAGCTTCCATTTCGGTAAAAGATCTGTTCTTATGATGGACACATTCGCTCCGGTATCAATTTTGAATTGGAAAGATCTCTCACCAATCTTTCCATCTGCTATCAAGATATTTTCATTGTTCCTTATCCTGGAAATGGAGACCATCTTGGGGCTACCCAAGGATAGGACTCGTAGGATCAGTCCCTTTTTGCTGACTGGTTGTACTTTAAATGCTCACTGTCGTCATCTTGACGCGCCCGTTTGCGACGGCAATTGGAACTCACATGACCTGACTTGCCACAATTCAAACAAGCTTTGATTCGCCTGGGACTAGCCACCTTCTCTTCCAGCTGTTTTAATCTTTCAAGAACTTCTGTCAGTGCACTGTCATCACCAGCTTTTATTTCTCGTACCCGAACTAGGCTTCTAGATGCTTGCTTGACCGCCTCGAATTCCAGTGCACGGGCCAGTACATCTGTGCATTTGGAGAAGTTACCCAATCGTAATACTTGTTGCATTTCCTGATCTCTAATACCGTCGATGAATGCTTGGATGGCCAAATGATGAAAAACTGATTCAAGTAAGAAATCTCCATATGCCATGCGCACCAATCTCTCAATGCCGACTTCAAACTCTTGAAGTGACCCACCATTCTTCTGGGTACGAATTTTCAGTTGGATTGTTTGGAGTTGCTTCATGTGTGCATCACCAAAACGCATCTCCAAATTTTCCCTAATTGGTCAAAATTACTCTGAATTTCCTCAGGAATTGACTGTAGTGCACTTAATGCTGAACCTCGCAGAGCCAAAACTAGTGCTGCAGATTTATCGCAGTCATTCCAACCATTTACATCGGCACCAACTTTAAATTGCCGTATGAAAGTAGACCATGGTAAGTCGCCGTCAAATTTTGGAGGTTGGTGTAATAGTGCGTCCAAATTCCACTTTATGCAGGTGTTTAGCCAAGTCTCCTATTTGAACTGAATTTTCATTCATAAGGACACATGTTTTTGACACGCGACAGTGGGTATTTGACCTTGAACAAATGGGTTGTCAAAAATGACAAACTGGAATATTTTATGTAAATCAAGACGAAAATTGAGGCAGATTACTTTAAATTTCCATTTTATTAAGACAAAATATAATAACTCCAAGCGTTTACAATAGGAATTTCAAATAATAAACGGAAAACTGTAAGTTTTTAATCTTTAACCGGACAAGAGTCAACTGCTATTATGAGAAACTATAAGTTCTGCTTAAAGAATATCTGCTTTGGTCAAGTATTACCTATGGCTTTTTGGACTGGACACTCAACCTTGTTTTTATCCTTATTGGGTTTGAAACTAATTATATTTTAAGTTCCTTTATTCAGAGCCTAATAGTCACATGTGGGACGCGGCGGAAAATTAGTCCACAGTTTTTTTAAATATTAACAAATAAATTATTGAAACTTCTGTTCATACAGTTGACTATCTATAAATTTATGCATTGAAATAATTTTTGGGTTTTAAGTGAATTAATATTTTACCTGAAAAGCGTCCAATATAGTCACGCCAAACTCACGTATGCTTTTTGATTATTTTTCCATTTTTTGTGTCACATTCGCAACTATTAAACTTAACTGTTGTGTTAATAAAATAGTAATTTAAAGTTATTTGCGTTACATTTGCATTCTGATTTACAAAAACTATTCAGATTGTTATTTTTGACAACGCGCTCGTTCAAGGTCAAATACCCACTGTCAAGTGTCAAAACCATATGATGGCAGTACCTGTGTCCTTATACAGAGATCGAGTGCCTTACTAGTATTCTCCTTAAATTATATTCAGCATGAAAACGCGCAACTTTACCCTAATTTAACCAACTGTACTTTGTCTCATCGGGATAGTCCCCTAAATCGTAAAAGTTGCCACCACCGCACCGTTGCTAGACATAACCGCAGTCTGTAGGATAAATACTTATTTCCACCACAGTGCGCTCATATATTCTAGTTTCGAATTTTATGAAATCGAATTTTATAAACTAGTTGCTGCTAAATAAATTAAAGCATCTATTACGCAAACAATTAAAAAAATATATACATATACAATTTAATTGGTTTAGTTTAGATACACACAAATCCAAAATTTGTTATTATTAATTATTAAGAATATTTGATTTCAAATAATCATAACCATTTTTAAACGTAAGGTTATAGAAATGTGCAAAATTAAAATGTATGACAATTGTATTAATAAACGTTCTAATTTAAAACTTAAATTTATATGATTTTTTTTATTCCCATAATAATGAGAAATATCTATCAATTAAAAAAACAGGTAGGCGCAACAACTTCGATCAAAAAAATCATTACCCTGATAAAAGTAGAATATTTCAATTATTAATAATAACATATTCATAACACTCATAACAATTAAAGTGGTATTATAATACTTTTTTTATATTTCAACTTTGTTGGAAAATTTTGTTTGAAAATAGAAAAATTATAACAATTTCTTACGGTCACCGAAATCCAGTCGCAATTCGGAGCTTACGTTAGTCCGTGGTGGAAATATCGTTGTCCTATTATCGAAAGACGATGTTTGCCACACAAATCTAGACAGTACTAGTATTTTTCTTCCTCTTCTAACCAATGTTGCAGAACGAGACATATTACGGTACGGCTATACGGAAACAAATTGTACTATTGCAAGCCCAGTGTTAGAATGAAACGTTAGTAAATTTGGTTGTCGTGCATAGCCTGTGTAGTATATTTACCCGTGTCTAGGTACTAGGTTTTATGGAATCTTGCGAAGCTTTCATATGTTCTGTGGAACATTAGACTGACATACAGGTGGCGTGACTCATGTAGCAGAAAACATAGACTATTCGTGAACCTATCCACAACTTTCCAAAAATTCGGTATGGCCTAAGGCACTCGATCTCTGTCTAAGGACACAGGTACTGCCATCATATGGTTTTGACAGTGGGTATTTGACCTTGAACAAGCGGGTTGTCAAAAATGACAAACTGAATATTTTATGTAAATCAGAACGTAAATGTAACGCAAATCATTTTAATTTCTATTTTATTGTCTTGATTTACATAAAATTTTCCAGTTTGTCATTTTTGACAACTCATTTGTTCAAGGTCAAATACCTACTGTCGCGTGTCAAAAACATGAAATGAGAGATCGAGTGCCTTAGTATGACCTAATGGTAGTACCTGTGTCTTTAGACAGAGATCGAGTGCCTTAGTATGACCTAAGGCACTCGATCTGTCTAAAGACACAGGTACTGCCATCATATGTTTTTGACACGCGACAGTGGGTATTTGACCTTGAACAAATCAGTTGTCAAAAATGACAAACTGGTATGTTTTAAGTAAATCAAGACGAAAAATAACGCAAAATAGTTTCAATTTCCATTTTATTGAGACAAAGTATAAATTTATAATAAAGCTAAGCAACTACGAAGCGATATGACATAATAAATGGGAAAAAAAGTATGCCTAAAAAGTATCTTTTTTGTCCGGTATTGCCTACGCTTTTTTGGACTGGGTCCTAAAGCTCATTTTCGTCCTAAATGTTTTTGGAATTTGCTAAATCCAATTATTTTCCGAGTCCCATTATCTAGAACCTAATAGCTTACCCTTGGAACATGTTGAAAAATTAAAATCAGTCAACAATTTTTAATTTCAGTTAACAGCTAAATTACTGAAACTTTTATTTCTATGGTCAACTGTTTAGAGATTTATGCCTTGAAATAGTTTCAGGATTTAAGTAAACTTAATATTTTACCTGAAAAGCTTCTAATACACTCACGTATGCTTTTTGGTTACTTTTTTCGGTTTATTGTGTCGTATTCGCACCGTTAATGTCTAGATTTATTGTAAGCTTATTCCTTGTTGATTGTAAACTTATTCTTGTCGTTAATAAAATAGAAATTAAAATGATTTGCGTTATATTTGCGTGTAACTTACATAAAATATTCAGTTTGTCATTTTTGACAACCCGCTTGTTCAAGGTCAAATACCCACTGTCAAGTGTCAAAACCATGTACCTGTGTCCTTAGACAGAGATCGAGTGCCTTAGTATGACCCACGGATATAGTAGTAAAAGATACGCCTTGCCCTATAAATCCACAGAAAACATATCACCGACACCGGTACATCTCTCTATTTCACTCGATGTCAATGTGTTTAACCTCTTTTTCTTGCTTACTATTCATATGTGAATACGAAGTTTTAAATATCAAGATGGAGGTATAACCTCTAGCACGAAAACCCGGTGCAATTTTTCAAACGGCAATTTTCCAGTAGGGCAAAACGAACTTTTTCAGCACATGGTCAGCACTCGGTATCGAAATTAATAATATTATTTATTACACCCATCAGAGTGTCGCATTGAAAGTTGATCCTAATATTTTTAGGGCCAGTAATGTATATAAGAGAAGAGCAGGTACCTGAACTTGTATTTTAGCAATCAATTAGCAATCTCTATTTTGCCCATGTTCAATTATTGAATATTTAGAGTGAGAATGTTAGCAAATCTTATAGTTCAGGAGTTAGTGGACTTTTTCGACAAAGTTAATCGTCACTGTTCCCGGGTAATTCTAGAGGAGTCTTAACAACCAATTCAAGTTGTGACGCCCCAGGTCTTAAATCCTGGAGCCGCACAAAGTTAGTTGTTCAATGGAAAACTGTTTTGTGAAACGGAATACAGAGTCCCTGAAGAGTTTGGAGCAGCTCCTTTGTGTAAAAGGAAAAAATCTGACGCATATCGCTCCTGCGGATTCTGACCAGTGAACCCGGTTATCAAGATTCAGCGAACGGTTGGTCCCTGGGTTCGCAGAAGGAACAGTTAAGAATATCTGCACTCTAAAGTTAATTTACTTTCAATGACTGACTTGTTGTATAGTAAAAAGGTCGTGAAGGGATAATGCATATAAATTAGGGATGACGACGGGTACCCGGGTACCCGTTTACTTAGATGAACCGGTTCCTCTTTTTGAATACCCGTTACCCGATAACTACCCGATACCCGATAATTACCCGTTACCCGATATTCTGAAATTGCCGAACAACCAAGTAGTCTTCATTTCATTTTGCCTAATGTGACCTACATTAACATTTTGCTCGAATGAGCATTAATTATTTCAGATAATTCTATACTGGTTTTTTAAATTGTTAGTTGATACTTATCGGATAGTCAAGTAGTTGTCGGATATCGGGTACTTATCGGATACCCGGGTACTTATCGGGTAACGGGTACTTATCGGGTAACGGGTAACTACCCGGGTATCAATAACGAGTACCCTGGTAGTAAACTTAACGGGTATCGGTATCCCTAATATAAATTCATTAAAAATATTGCTACACATAAATTCGTTGAACCCTAGAGAGAAAATGGCTTTTCAGATTCAATACAAACACCCTGCTTAATTTTGCCAGGCGTCCTTTGTTTTAAAGGATGCCCCCATTTTTAGACTCAAAAATAAATCTTGTCCCATATTTTAATATCAAAACTAGAGGACAATAACAGCTATTTTTATTCTTGTACATAATTAAATAACTAAGTACTTACTATTGGCTTCAATTCACTAATACGATACGTTGCATATTAAAATCGCTCTTTTTATTGCATACAAAATAAAGTAAAAAGCAGCATTTAGGTATCTACCGAACCCTCAGTGCTCGAGTCTGATTTGTACTTAACCAGGTTTCTATTAATGTCGTTACCGATACCATAAAAGAGAATTTTATTGAAAAGAACTATGTCTCTTACTTTTATCCTTAGTTCTTAATTTTATTTTATCAAATCCTCTAAAATACAAAACTGGGAACTGGAAATCCTAACCTCACTCTATGTAAACGTCCAAGCATTAAACGCTAAAATTTCTCGCACACACACATGTTAGGGATTGCTAAAGTACAAGATTACCGTTTTTATAAAATTTATTGTATTATTGGACTTTACAAAAATATCCACGTGAAATTGCAGACGTTTAAGCAATTTTATTATTTACGGT
Source organism: Prosopocoilus inquinatus (assembly GCA_036172665.1). Classification (NCBI taxonomy): domain Eukaryota; kingdom Metazoa; phylum Arthropoda; class Insecta; order Coleoptera; family Lucanidae; genus Prosopocoilus; species Prosopocoilus inquinatus. Next base: position 40,363,782 of record CM069870.1, on the reverse strand, counting down.
ACTTAAATATTACTAATCACGCTGGCTGTGTGACCAGCGCATGGCCACTGCCGACGCTGCGCAATAAATATGTATAAGATAAAACGTGCAGTTTTTGCAAGCGAGAAAGTGGGGAAATGCATCGAAATCATATCGAGTGAAATGGAGAGATGTACGGTATTCTATGATATGTTTTCCCAAAAAGCGACGTACGTTTACATGGAGACGGCGTATCTTTAACTCTTTTTACTATGGTATGACCACGATATAGAGAACACTGGTACGCTCACTCGCCGCCATTTTCAGTTTAAAATTTTGAGCAAGTTGAGTAGTTTGTAAAAATTCGCTAGATGGCAGAACCGTATCGCGGACTGTCATTTTTATCAAATTTTGCAGCCGGTTCTTGTGGTAAACACAAAACATATGGGCAGAGATAAACAGTACGCAACAAACTGCTTTGAGGTTAGATGCATTTTAAATTTTAACTATGAATTTAAAGCGAAGTTATCAGGTGTAGAAATTTTAATTTAAAGAGGGTATGTATTGGCCAATAATTTGATTCGTTTCCTAAATTATTTACATTGCAGTGAAAATAGAAAGACTTCTCAGAGTTAAGTTATATTGAAGCAAGGAGATTTTAACATAAACATGAACTCTTCGTAAGATTGCTAGCTAACATAGAATATCCACCAATACAACTGGCATTAAACTGACTGACGTACTGATTAAAATGTACACAATATAACGAGTGGATATAAACTCACAAAAGTACCTATCTAGCAACATCAGTTATGCGTGCAAGTGACACCAAAAGTGCGTCAAGTTAAAACACCTAAACGTTACTGCAACTTGTTTCCTTCAAGTTTGATGACCTTGTCAATTAATTCCATCGAAGCTCAAAATATCAAGTGTTTTGTGAGAGGCACATAACCTTGTTTATATTATTTCTAATTTAGTAAACATATTGTTTAATCTGATTACATGATTACATCCCTTATTCCAAGATTACCGTAAGAGAAGCACTTGTCTTCATTTGCATCACAAGTTTGAAAAAGCTGATGATGATGACCAACGCAATGAAAGTTTATCTACGTTTCACTCTTTCTCTTTCAAAAGTTAAAATGATTTATTAATCTCGAAGAAATTGACAATGAATAGTGAAGCAAATAGCATCTTCGATTCATTTGCACTGGTTGCAGTCAGAGTATTTGCATCTTGTAATAACACAAGATGAAGACTCGTTGTGCGATTAATGCCATTGAATCGAAAACATTTGTAGATATTTAAAGCATCATTAAATTTTCAGTTAACCAGAATAAACTGCTGTCAAACCGCTCAGTAAATTTGGGGTACAGATGTAGACTTACGATACATACCATTAATTATGAAATATTGTTAATTATAGATTTCGGAAAGGCTTCAAGAATGAACCAAAATGCAGGTGTCACAATATTGAAGTAACATTTTGTGTTTGATAAATTTTCAAGAAAAATTTGTAAAAAATCATTAAGTCAGTGGAAATGAAATCATTCGAAGAACACTGACAGATGATGCTATTCCTCAACTAAATGTATGCTCCTACTGAACTAATACTAATCTCACATCTGCCCTTTCTTCCACCACTACCAAACAGATACAAGAAACAAATAATACCAATAGCCTCTGAAAGGTTTGTAAAAATCATAGCAAAACGTATTTGCTCGTTACGTTAGTAAATATCTTTTTACACCTGTTTGATTGCTTGCTAAATTTGACACTTGCCATTAATACACACGAAAATACTGAATATAGGTCGCCTACAACCGTGCCAGCAACACGTAATATAACCTACGGGAGTACATTAATGACGTTTAGTGACAGTCCTTCATACATTGGTGTCATCTAGCGGTAAAATTTAAATCACGTAACTAGGCACCGCTTTTGACTTCCTCGTTTTGTATGGGGAAGATAGGCAAGTGCGCGTTCTGTATATCGTGGGTATGACCTAAGGCACTCGATCTCTGTCTAAGGACACAAGTACTGCCATCATATGTTTTTGACACGCGACAGTGGGTATTTGATCTTGAACGAGTTGTCAAAAATGTCAAACTGTAATATTTTATGTAAATCAAGACGAAAAATGAGGCAGATTACTTTAAATTTCCATTTTATTGAGACAAAATATAAATTTATAATAACTCCAAGCTTTTATAATAGGTATATGACATAATAAACAGAAAATTGCAAGTTTTTAATCTTTAACCGAACAAGAGTCAATTGCTATTATGAGAAACTGTAAGTTCTGCTTAAAAAGCATCTGTTTTGGTCAAGTATTACCTACGGTTCTTTAGACTGGACACTGAACCTCGTATTTATCTTCATTGGTTTTGGAATTTGCTAAATCTAATTGTTTTTCAAATTCGGAAAATTACAGTCCACAGTTCTTTTACTTTCAAAAATTATCAGCAAAGATATAACTTGTAACCAAGAATATCATTACTGATGCGGGCAGGCCCGTCTTAACATATACTCCACTATTTACTGCAAGAGTTAGGGAAATTCTGGTAAAACCTAACTAGAGTACGCAAATAAATTGTTGTAACAAAAATTACAACAATTCTAACAATAAACCAAAAAATTAGATAATAAGGGTGTGTCAACTAAAAATCCGGAATGCTTTTATCATTTAGCTATTTTCTAAATACCGTTAGCCTTGACAAAAAAATTGTGTCATTTGTCTATGTCAACTTAACAAATGTCAAAACAAGCGTTGTGGTGTTTCTAACTTGTGTACGTGACAAGATGAAGACGTTGAAAGAGAATTCTCGCAGAAAACTCATTGGCGAATTTTATATAGACCATAGAGGGCAAGGGAAATTATACACCGTGAATCATTTCAAAACAATGGGAATTCCGCAAAGTAGTATATATGATATTATAAAACGAGTAGAGAATGAAAAAACGCTTACTAGAATCGAAGGAAGTGGAAGGATAGCAAAAAAAATGCCCAAGAGAAAGAAAGAGCAACTTGTTCAGGAGGCAGTTGGAAAACTTGGAATATCTTATCGAAAACTATCAAGAAAATTTAACATATGTCACGAGTACGTAAGGAAAATACTAAAGGAAGATAATGTAGTTCTAAGAAAGAGAAAATCTGCTCCGAAATATAGTGAATCTCAACTGAAAAGTCAAAAAGGTTTCCTGCGTAAATTGCGCGAAGGGCATTTGAAGCCAGCGAACCAAAATTTTGTAGTAATGGATGATGAGTCTTACTTTACTTTAGATGGTACCGAAGTTGCTGGAAATAACAGCTACTTTTATAAAAAAGGTGTGGAAATCGATTCTGAAGTCATTTACAAAAGGCACGCTAAGTTTTCCAAGAAAGTTTTGGTCTGGCTAGCGATAAGCAGCAAAGGAAGGTCTGCTCCCTTCATCGCCCCTTCAGGACTTTGTGTTGACCAAAATGTATATTCAAAGGAATGTATCCGTAAAAGACTTGTACCATTTCTACGAAAATACCACAATGACAACAATTACATCTTTTGGCCGGACATGGCTACGGCACACTACGCGCGTAATACTCTAGCCGTATACGAGCAGCATCAAATTAAATACATTCCACGAGCAGAAAATGTAGCAAATGTACCTCAATTGAGACCAATCGAGCGCTTTTGGTATCAACTGAAGCAGAAAGTTTATGAAGGTGGCTGGGAAGCAAAAACAGTGGAAGAATTGAAGGCCCGAATCAAAAACAAACTTCGCCAATTCAATTCTTCGCACTTTCAGACCTTGATGGCTCGTGTACATACCAAAGTGCGGCAAGCGGCGGATTATGGTCCTGATCACGTCATTTGACATTAGATAAATTGTTATAATTCTTAAATAAATAATGTTTTGTTTAGTTAATAAAATATAGTTGAACAAAGATTTTCCGGATTTTTAGTTGACACACCCTTAATATAGGTTTTCTAAAAAATAAACAGGGTAGTTTCCGATTATTATGTCTCATTTAATGAACTTAGAAAACTACAAAATATATCGTTCAAATTTGCAAAATCTGTTCTTTTATTAATTGAATTATTACACATTTTTATTTTACACATTTCAATAAATCCACGTTTAAACGTGTTGTTAAAGATTCATATTCTTTAGTGTTATTATGTAACGCATATATTTGTATGTTGTTTGAATTTAAATAAAGCACGCCAGTCTGGTAATAGCAACACTCAAAAGGTTAGTAGGGCTTGACAAGTCAAGAAAAGAAAATTAAGAATTTGACACACGTAATTTTGAGCGGCTGCTTTTACCAGACCAGGCCCAGACTCGCATTTAATTTGTTGATAATTGCACAAACCAATACAGAACAAGAGATTCAAGTAACATAATTTTGGTAGCAGAGCGTGGTTAGTATATTTCAAGTTATCCTGTTCCACCCCGACGTGACGTCACCAATTGGAAAGCAAACACAAGTCATCGAAAAAAGTGAGTGAATCCTTTTCGTTTTCCTTAAGAAAGTATTAAATGGCTAATGCACAAGAACCTGTCAGGAAAAGAGCTACTATTAAAACGAAGCTTACATTTTTTGCTAAATACGTAAATGAGTTATATGCAAAATTAGAAATAACAGATCTAGATTGCATTCAGTTACACGAAAGATTAAATAAAGTTGAACTTCTAATACATGAATTCGATGAAGTACAAAATGTTATAGAAAGCACGGCGGGGGATTTAGAAGCGGAATTGAATGAACGTCAAACTTTTGAAAATAACTATTATTTTCAAATATCCTTAGCAAAAAGATAATTAAAGAGCAAAATAAACAGTCAAGCGATGAAAATTCTTCCACATCTTCAAAGAGTGTAGGCATAAGTAATGTAGTTCCTCAAACTCATTCTCAATTTGCTGGTGGACGCGTGAAATTGCCCACGATACAATTGCCTAAATTCAATGGCGAATACGCAAACTGGTTAGAGTTTCGAGACACTTACGAATCTCTAATTCACAGCAATAGTGACATTAACGAAATACAAAAGTTTCACTACCTGCGTGCGTCACTAGAAGGAGGGGCAGCTCAAGTAATTAAATCGTTGGAGTTCTCGTCCAAAAATTACAATGTAGCATGGAATACACTTGTGGATAGGTACAATAATGACCGGTTACTCGTTCAAAATCACGTTAAGGCCTTGTTTAACGTAGAACCGTTATTTAAAGAATCTGCAGAAAGTTTGAGGAGGATTATCGATTCCATTTGAAAAAATTTGCGCGCTTTACAACAGTTAGATCAACCTACCGAGAAATGGGATACGTTAATAATTTATGTGGTAACTTCAAAATTAGATGTTACAACTTTAAAAGAGTGGGAAAATTTCAAGACCGATAAAAGCATACCATCGTTTGATGATCTAAAACTGTTTTTAAAATCTAGAGCCGATTTGTTGGAAACTTTGCAAATAAATTAACTAGAGAAAAAAGAAAAAAGGACTAATGTTAAAGGTTTTCTTGCCACCGATGGTAAACAAGTTGATGTTAAATGCAAGGTTTGCAGCAAAGATCATTACATACAAAATTGTCCGATCTTCTTGAATTTACAAACTGAATCTAAGGTCGAGAAGATTTTAAATCTCAAACTTTGTTTGAATTGTTTAAGACCTGGACACATCAGTAAGGTATGTCGCAGGGGTATGTGTAAAAAATGTAGGGCCAAACATCATACACTACTTCACAATGAAAAACCTCAACCGCAAGAAATAAAAGCAAGTACTACCACAACACTTTCATCATGTACTTCTTTCCACAGCATATGTACAAGTTGTAGATTCGCATAAAGTAACACATACAGTAAGGGCACTACTTGATTCTGGCTCGCAGTCAAGTTACATTACAACTGATTTATGTAACCGTTTGCTATTGAGCACTTCAAAGGCGAATATTACTATTCTTGGGTTGAATCACACGACATCTAATATTGAATGTTCATGTAATCTTACCGTTCAATCGCTACATAACAATTTCCAGGCCGACATCAAATGCCTTGTTATCCCGCAAATAGCCGGAAATCTGCCAAGTATTTCTATAGATGTATCTGAATTCAAAATACCAAAAAATATAAACTGGCAGATCCCTTTATTTTTTAAACCTAACAAGGTTGAAATGTTAGTTGGTGCAAACTTATTTTGGAGTGTCCTTAGCATAGGTCAATTGTCCTTAGGTGTCAATAAACCTATTTTACAAAAAACGCGATTTGGTTGGGTTGTCTCCGGACCTACAATTAGTGTACGAAACTCGACTACTGTGTGCAATTTTAGTAAAGACGTAGATGTACAGATCCAATTGTCACGATTTTGGGAAGTCGAAAATAATTTCTCAGCCAAAGGTAAGTCCTGGACCCAAGAGGAAATTCTGTGTGAAAAACATTTCAAAGAAAATGTTAAAAGAGCCAGAGATGGTAGATTTATTCTGGCACTTCCAATGAAGAACTCTGTTCAAAACATGGGTGACTCGTACGAACACGCACGTCGCAGATTTCTTGCCTTAGAGAGAAAGCTCGAAACTAAACCTGAATTTAAACGGCGTTACACAGATTTTATAACCGAATATCAAAATTTGGGTCATATGACCAAGGTAAAAAATGTCGATGAAGATAAAATTTGTTATTACATGCCTCATCACGGTGTCATCCGTGAAGAAAGTCTCACAACGAAACTGCGAGTGGTGTTCGATGCCTCAGCTCCCACTACCAGTGGTACTTCTTTAAATAACATTCAAATGACAGGTCCTACTGTGCAAAGCGATCTTTTAACCATACTATTACGATTTCGTCAATATCGATATGTAGTGTCAGGAGATGTTGAAAAGATGTACCGACAAATACTAGTCGTACCTGAACAACGTTGCCTGCAAAGAATATTATGGCGTGAGAATTCAGAGAAACCGATAGAAGTATTCGAATTAAATACCGTCATTTACGGAACTACAGCTGCTTCATTTCTTGCGGTTCGTTGTTTAGTTCAGTTAGCAGAAGAAAATAGCACAAACCATCCACATTGCTCTGAAATAATAAAATCTGATTTTTATATGGATGATCTGCTGACAGGAACTGATTCAGTAGAGGAAGCAGCTTCAATAGCACGCACTGTTTCGGACATTTTGAAACAAGGACGATTTGAACTTAGAAAATTTTACTCCAACGAGCCAGAAGTACTCAAGTATGTCACCGAAAATGATTGCCCAACGAAAATACTGCACTTTGGAGCTAATGAAAATGCTAAAACCTTAGGTTTAACTTGGTCTCCAGTAGCAGACATATTAACTTATAAGATTGGTGAAGTTCCTCAAAACAAAAAAAATCACAAAACGCACCATATTATCTTCCATTTCGCAAATATTTGACCCTCTGGGTTTGCTTAGTCCTTGCATTGTAAAGGCGAAAATTCTATTGCAACAACTTTGGTTGGAAAAGTTATCCTGGGATGAAGGATTGCCGTTACATATTCATTCTTTTTAGAACGATTTCCAGAGTAAGCTTCGTACTTTAAACGAACTTCAAATAAAACGTCACATAATTTGCGAAAAACCTAAACAAGTTGAAATACACGTATTTTCTGACGCATCTGAAAAAGCTTACGGTGGTTGCGTTTTTGTAAAATCTGTGGGCCAAGACGGCAAGATTTATGTAAACTTGTTATGCGAAAAAACTAAAGTTGCTCCTTTAAAAGTTATTACATTACCTCGTTTAACTCTTCTAGGCGCATTAATTGCAGCAAGACTCGCGCATAAAGTGTCCAGCTCTTTGCGTATAGAAGCAAGTGAGCGTACGTTTTGGTGCGATTCGACCATTGTACTGGGTTGGTTAAAATTACCACCAAATAAGCTCAAAACTTTCGTTAGTAATAAAGTGACGGAAATTCAAGAATTATCTTCTTGCGATAACTGGCGACATGTATCAAGGAAAGATAACCCAGCTGATATATTGTCCAGAGGTTTGATGACAAATGAAATTAAAGAGTGCACTTCCTGGTGGCATGGACCTTATTGGTTAAGTGAGGAAGAACATCATTGGCCGTCACATTTACCAAAAGATATGAACGTCTACAATAGTTTACCCGAAGTGAAAAATATTATTTATTCGCTCACAATTCAAAATGAAGAAAAATTTCCATTCAAGAATTTTTCAAGTTTGACTCGACTTGAAAGAGTGGTTGCGTGGATTTTGAGGTTTTTAAACAATTGTAGAGAAAAAGCAAATCGAATTCATTCCGAATGTCTTTCTGTGTATGAAACAAACAAATCATTAAAAACACTCATAAAACTAGCACAACATGAAAGTTTCAGCAACGAAATTAAAGATCTTCACAATCACAAACAAGTTCACATTACTAGCAAGTTGTTGCATTTAAACCCGTTTCTAGACAAAGAAGGGATTTTAAGAGTTGGTGGCCGACTAGAAAACTCCAAATTTTCCTTTGAAAAGAAACACCCTATTTTACTGAGCGAAAAGCATCGACTAACTCGTCTTATTATAAAAAACGAGCATCTTAAATTATTACACGCCGGTCCTCAGCAATTGTTAGCATCAACAAGAGAAGAATATTGGCCCATTGGAGGAAGAAATCTTTGCAAAAGTATTGTTCGAGAATGTTTCAGTTGTTTTAAGAACAGACCAAGGTTTGTCCAACCAATTATGGGACAATTACCAGAAGCTCGTGTCCAGCCAAGCCAACCTTTTAGTGTCATGGGAGTTGATTATATAGGTCCTTTGCTTATAAAAAATCGCAAAGGTCGTGGCGCAAAGCTAAATAAGTGTTACACTGGACTTTTCATTTGCTTCAGCACTAAAGCACTTCATTTAGAACTAATTTCCGACTTAAGCAAAGATTTCTTTATTATGGCTCTCAGAAGATTTGTAGCACGCCGTGGAAAACCATATCAGATTTATTCAGACAATGGCTCTAATTTTGTTTCCGCTAATACTGAGTTGAAACAATTAGCCAGGTTCTTAAGAGAAAATGAAAGAAATATTACAGATCACTGTGGTCAGGAGAGTATAGAATGGAAATTTATACCACCGTATTCCCCTCATTTTGGAGGGTTGTGGGAGGCTGGTGTTAAGGCCAGTAAGGCTCATTTAAAGAGAGTCTTGTTAAACGCACATCTCACGTATGAGGAACTGCATACTGTAATACTGCAAATAGAAGCCATCTTAAACTCACGGCCTCTTCTTCCTCTATCATCCGACCTTGACGACCTGAACCCCTTGATCCCTGCTTACTTTCTGATTGGAAGAACTTCAACCTCCGTTCCGGACCCAAATTTGCAAGATATTCCGACAGGCAGATTGTCGCGTTTTCAACATATGCAGCAATGCCAACAGCATTTTTGGGCCCGTTGGCAAAAGGAATACATCGCAGAGTTGCAATGAAGAGTAAAGTGAAAAAAAATCTCAAGCAGAACTCAAGATCGGGTCAATGGTACTATTAAAAGATGACAACGCACCTCCACTCCGCTGGAAATTAGGCCGCGTCATTAGGTTGCATCCCGGAAAAGACGGAAAGTCCAGGGTCGCCACGGTTCGAACACAAACTGGAGAAACGAAAAGAACCTACGCTAAACTTTGTCCGCTTCCCGTCCCCGAAGATTAAGTTTTTGGAAGTACTCGGGTATTCCAAGGCGGGGGGCATGTTAAAGGTTCATATTCTTTAGTGTTATTATGTAATGCATATATTTGTATGTTGTTTGAATTTAAATAAAGCACGCCAGTCTGGTAATAGCAACACTCAAAAGGTTAGTAGGTCTTGACAAGTCAAGAAAAGAAAATTAAGAATTTGACACACGTAATTTTGAGCGGCCGCTTTTACCAGACCAGGCCCAGACTCGCATTTAATTTGTTGATAATTGCACAAACCAATACAGAACAAGAGATTCAAGTAACACGTGTTAGACTCCTGATAAAATATTTTAGCATTTTCAAATTCAAAAATACGTTTAGTTAAAAGTGAATGTTCTACTAACATTGAATGACTCTCATTCTTTTTTTGGATATAATATTTATGCTGATCTAACCTTTTTTTTAATTTTGGCTATTTTCACCTATATAAGCTGAGTTACAACTTTGACATTTTACCTGATAAACTACATTTGGTACAGCAATGGGATCACCTCTTTCTCCAGCTTTAGCTGAAATTGTTATGCAAAAATTAGAAAAAAGTAATTTGTTACCTTTTGATTTAACTTTATATTATTCTCATTAATAATTAAAGAAATGTTCAAATAGAGTTAATTCATTTTTACATACCTACTTGTGGTGTTATGTCAGTCCCTGATCTATCTATCTAGAAGCTATTTATTTATTGAATTAAATTAGCTGTTTTACTTAACAATAATTGATTTTTAGGGAAAACAATTGAACTATTTTTTGTTTGTTTTTGGTGTCATGGATGGCTTATTAGCTACTGGAAAACAAAAACATTTTTGAAAACCTCATTAAACAAGCAATTTATTTGTGTCATAGCCAACTGCGGTTTCCATTTAAAATTATAAAGTTACAGTCTGTTTCGCAGAATTGGTGCAATTTCTACAAAAGATAATGATGTCGGCGAAATCAACGTTAATTTCTGAATAAAATAGTTTTTGAATGTTCAAAATATCTTGTCAAACAACTGAGATATTGTGAAAAATAATTTTTCGGAAAAATTCGTTTTCGGTCGATATTTCCCGAACGAATCGAGATAGCTAACTTTTGTTTTCTCCATTGACCTTTTCTTGAAAAAGTAGCCTTGGATCGCGAAAACGGTTTTCTTCTATTCCTATAAATGACTGAGAAACCCTGTAAAACCATAAAAAATGGACCACACTGTGCTACTGTATCTAAACCTAATAGTTCTTGAGATATTGACATTTCAGTGTAAAAAATGGTATTATTTGATGTTTTACAGGCTAGATATTTATTAAATTTCGGCATTTAAATTTTACAGTAACGTTACATAACCTCTATGGAGCTGAAAACAATTTCCATCTCGAACGTGTACCTATTATTTTACACAGGGTGATTCATAACCCCGATGTTTATTTTACTCGGTTAGTTTAAATAGAACCCCCTATATTTTATTACTGAATTTAATAGGTCTATGATTAAGCTTTACAATTATATAGCGTCCAGTATGTGTTACAGAACAAGCCTACACACAGTAAAATGTCAAAATCGTAGATTCATAAATCAGCATTTATTCTGTCTTTCAAAGGAATATTTTGTCTATGTCTTTGTATACGTCAAACTAATTTCAAAATATGCTTCACATGATACAGTGAAACTTTTACTTGAAACATTTTTTTTGTAAAATTCATAATTAGAGCGGTATGATAGAATCCGCCTTAAATGGGACACCTTGTATGGATAATATCTAGGACACCAGAAAAAAAAAACAAAAGCTCCCCTAAATACGTTATCACAGTAAGCAAAGCCTCTGTCCCACCGAATTCGTCAATGAAAAATACTAAAGCGGGAACAGTCCAACTTATTTTCACCAACAGAAAACACAAGGGGAACGTATCATCACTCGGAGCGACGCCGACACTTACGGGAATAAGGGAGGCGTCAATCATCCTGCACTGAAGGAAGAAAATGTGTGAAATTTACGAACGCGAGCGGTAAACGCACATGGAAAACAACCAAGTAACAAAATGGAGCATCAACTTGACGCTTACCTTGCTGATGTACAGCAAGCCGGAAAAGATTCACATGTCCCTCAAAACCGAGTAAGCGGTCCCAAAGCAACTAACGATATGGCTGCAATCAGTTCAGCATGGTAGATTTACTGATCCATCAACAAAATCGATCAAAATAACTCCTATCTCACAACGCTTCAGAGATGTGATCACTACTTCACAGCACGCTTGTTCGCCGTCGAAAAGGGACGAGCTAGTTCGCTGGAATACCACCTGACATCGGGTAAGCACTGCCAACCAAAAAACCGTAATGCCCTCAACATGCGTACACAAGGGGAAGGCCTACCCTAAAGGAACGGTCAATGCGAAAATCGAATGTAACAATTTCTCCATCTGAATAAAAATCAGGAAAATTATTACCGCTCTTGCCTATTAATAAAAATTGGAAATAACAAAATTGTAAAGCACTTTAACATACAACATCACAACATATCTGATCACTGTAAAATCGATCCTTAGAATTTAATCGAAGCTGTTTTTTGTGAATCAGTTTTACTTAATACGTAATTAACCGATTTTAATATAATATCATATTACCGATATTCTGTATCAAAATCGTTAAATTTAAAGGGTTAATTGAAATTAACCTCCGCCCACAATAATTTTTATATCCGTAGATACGTATTTCGGCAGCTAAGCTGCCATCTTCAGTACGCTACCAACTTAAAAGCACTAAAAAAATGTCTAAAGACAACCTAATCACACTGACAAAATTATAAAAATGTTAAACCTAACAACAATCTAATCATCTTAAAAGATATATATATCTAAATGTAAGTAAATATAAAGTAATATGTGAAAATCTAAAATAAACTGTATATGTTATGTATAAATCAGAAAAAGAAAAGAAGAAATTATGTGAACACCTAAAATTAACTGTCAGATACCTTAGAAATAAGAGCTTACCAAACAACACGGAAATGCGAAAATAAATAGTCCAAAGACCCCGAAAAAACTTCTTATTCTAACGAATAAATAAGAATATAATTCCCTGTTATTTGATACCTAACAATCCTGAAAATAAACTATGTGTGTTATGTATAAATCGGGAAAGAAAATTATGTGAACACCTAAAATTTACTGTCAGAAACATTACAAATAAGAACTAACCAAACAACACGGAAAGGTGGAAATAAATAGTCCAAAGACCCCGAAGAAACTTCTTATTCTAACGAATAAATAAGAATATAATTTCCTGTTATCCTGAAAAATAAAATAAAATATATATATTAGGTATAAATCGTCAAAAAAACAACCTACAGATGAGAGCAAATCACATCCGTACACCGCAAGTTAAGAGCACTTTAGGAAAATTTTATCTCGGATAGTCCTCTCCTTATGAAATATCCAGTGCAAATGCGCTTAGCTGTTTCTAACACTCCTTTATATAAGATTTAGGCAGCGACATCTAGCGGATGATTTCTGACATACAAGTACGATATCTAGTGGCCAATTTTTGACTTAAGATATGTTTATCTAAATACGAACCATCAAATAACAACCTACAAATTAGAGTAATTTGTAAGGAAGTTTCAAATAATAGGGAATTAAATGCTTACGAAAGTATTTTTATTCGGAAAAATAAAAACAATTTAATGAATTCAGACAACGGACCAATACCTAATTCCGTATTATTTGATTTAGGCCCGGTCTTTTCATCTCTGAGTAACTTTAATCGTTGATTTATTCCCATAGTTACAATTGTAGAGACAATTGTTTCTATATGAATTATCAACGGTAAAAGTTACTCAGAGATGAAAAGACCGGGCCTAAATCAAATAATACGGAATTAGGTATTGGTCCGTTGTCTGAATTCATTAAATTGTTTTTATTTTTCCGAATAAAAATACTTTCGTAAGCATTTAATTCCCTATTATTTGAAACTTCCTTAATGAGTTTTAAATTACCCTTAATAATACTATGTCCTGTATTGTAAATATGTTTTGCAACACTTGATTTCTCAAACCTATTATACCTGTAGTGACTTAAATGTTCTTTAAAGCGTGTTAATATATTTCTTTTTGTTTGTTCAATATATTTACTAGTACATTCGTTGCTCTTAATTTCATAAATTCCAGATTTCTGTTCAACATCAACTTTATCTTTCGGGTTTCCCAATAAATTCTTTATGGTATTGTTAGTTGAAAAACCTAATCGTAAGTTTTGGGTTTTAAAAATATGTTTTTAACCTTTGGTGCAAAACGGATCGAAAGGCATTTTAACAAATTTTCCTAGAGATGAAGTTGGTGTTAAAGTGCTAGAATTTTGGACCTGTTTCCTTTAGCTAATCTTCCTAATCACATTATCTACTATTTGGGGGGGTATAACCGTTATGAACCGCAACATTTTTAATATAATTAAGTTCTTTATCATATCGGGGTTTAGTAAGTGGAAAAGAGAGTAATCTATTTACTAAAAAATTTAGAGCCGCGAGTTTGTGTTGTACAGAATGTTGAGATTCATTAATTATAAATCGGCTTGTATTTGTATCTTTACGATAAATGTCGATTTCTAATTCATTTTTGCTGTTTCTAATTATACGAGTGTCTAAAAAGGGAATCGCACCGTATTCTTCCTTTTCGTATATAAATTTAATAGTTTCAAATTTTGAATTTAATTTTCCTATAAAATCCTCCAAATCACACTTCTTGGTATCAAAAATAGCAAAAATATCATCTACATAACGTAACCAAATTCTCGGAAAATACTGATCATTATCTCTTACGTCATTTTCGAATTTACTCATAAATAAATTGGCCAAAAACGGTGACAAACCCATTGCGGTCCCTTGAACTTGTTCAAAATACTCACCATTTATTTGAAAACAATTCTGAGACATGCAAAGAGATGTGAGCCTAACGCATTCCTCAAATTTATTTTTATCTACATTATTAACTGTCAGTAGTTCCCGCAAATAAGTTAGTGTTTCAGGTATGGGCACACTAGGAAATAAGGATTGAACATCATAATTTTCCCTTCCTGTAAGGAAATATTTTTAATCTTACTTATAAACTCCATTGAGTTTCTTACCGAAAATTTATTCTGAGGATTGGGAAGCGCACTCAGCTCGATATTCAACCATTTGGAAAGAGAGCAAGTGAGTGAGTTTATACCGGAAACAATTGGTCTCACCGATTTACCTGCCTTGTGTACTTTGATACATCAATCTTAAATTTATTCTGTTTAGTAATAAGATTGGGACATTCTTTAATCGTGTCTTTGACAGCTTTAATTAACTTTGGCAACGGGTTTCGGGGTAGTTTCTTGTAGGGACCATTATTTATTAAGTTGTTTACCCTTTCATAATAATCAGGTTTATCTAAAATCACAATCTTATTACCCTTATCAGCTTTTAAGTAGAAACAGTTTTTCTTTCTTAACCCTGCAATGATTTTATAATATTCATTATGATGTACAGTTTTTATTGAATTAATTAAATTGCTTTGAAGTTGTATTTTGCAGGCATTTCTAATGAATGATTTTCATCCAAAGGACTATTTAATTCACAATTTAATGAATTCAGACAACGGACCAATACCTAATTCCGTATCCCAACCGACCCCGAATCATCCTGTATTTGCTTCCCGTGAAATATTTTCGCAGACCGCCTCAGCGAACTCTTTGCGTTTCGCCGATTTGCTTTCAAAGTAATTCCCCAGTGCTATAAGTTTTCCTGTAAAAATTAGGATAAGAGAAAATTGGGATTTTAAAGTTAATTTTCGGTCGAATAAATTCTTTATTTAACATCTTTTTAGATTTACGCACTATTGCACCATATTTCGAAATCAGCGTCTTCGTTCCCACGAAAGTTGTATAGAAATTGACCCCCCGGTATTTAAGCCCATTGGTTCTCGTTGACGTAAGATTCTGTAGCGGTTGGTGGTTGCATTTCATCTCTTCTTTTCTCTTACCCCGTCTCCTTTCAACCCGCCCGCGCGGAGCGATTTTAGAACTCAATTTACACTGCATCTCTCGACGTAACAACACGTCTCGCATTGGTGTATTTTAGTGTGTGTTTTCGCCCAAAGTTTGTGTTAGGGAATTCATCTACAGTTTTATTGCTGGATTACTTCGTTGAGTCAAGAGATTATTAATACGTTCGTATTGTCTACGCCTGTTACCCCTAAGTTGCTCTGTGAACAGGTGAGTCCACTCGCTGATGTTTTGATTCGCTTCGAATGTTTCTATCGTGTATCTTTCTTCCTTACAGGCTTTAACTTTACCTTTACCGTCACCCCGTTAACTTTACCTCTACCCCTTTACTCTTTACGAGTACGCTGTATCCGTTGTCTGCCCGTTTGCCGTAACTTCACAGTTACGTGGGCATTGTCGTACCTCAGTTGGAGCTTCTTGCTTCCGCGGCAATCGCTGCATTCGCGGGGACATCGGGCTCGGCACCTATTCACGTCGACCAGAGTCAGAGTTCCCCGGACTCGGATATACCCCGACCGGCGACGTGCCCCAGCTGTCTTCCCCTCTCTTTCGGAAGCACGACGTTTGACGCCTCCGTGGAACGCTTTCACGACTCATTCAGGTCGGACAAAGTTTTTTATAACTTTTACTTTCACTTCTTGATTCCGAAAAAGGCGTGTATACATGCGGTACACTTCAATTTAAAATAATTCGGCTTACTGCTACATTTTTGCGTGACGCTCTAGTTATATATTTTATCGCTTTTAGAATAAAAACGTAGTTTGTTGCATATAACGTTAACTTTATGTTTCCCTAGCTTCTGCTGTACGATTAATTACACTTGAATTTTATGTTTGTTTCTTTCACACAAGACGCGTTTGCGCTCTTATTTTAAACTTGTCATTTGTGTATAATTATATATTTGTCTGTTTGGATTGTTGTTAAATGAAACAAAATATCGCAAATATCCTGGATGAGTCGCCTTTTTCTTAATTTTTCCCCGCGGTTCCCCATAGCCAAAAAGAAATTAAGTGGCGCCTTCTTTTTGATTTTGCTGTTGTTTGTTAGTAAAGACGTAGTATAAACCCACCCTATCCCACTGGGGCTGGCCGGCGACGCCGAAACATCTGTCACGGCGATCACTTGCTGATACCTTCGCAGATAGGTAGCAAGATGTCGCTACCTAAATCATAAACAGGGTGAGTCTGAAATAAACCGACAAATTAAAACCACTAATAGAATTGATGTCACAGATTATGGGAAAAATATTTAAAAAAATATTGTATGAATTTGAAATTTCATTTAAAATTTACCCCGAATGCACGTTCCGTTCACTTCCTGCAGAGTAAAGCGATACGTTTCTTAAAAAGGGCTGTATTATAAATTTTATCAACATATAAAATAGCGACATCTTACTATCGCTTTTTGACCTAACATTGCAGCAGGATAGACAAATTGAAGCGGGATTTGCTCCTAATGAGTCCCCCATGCAAGGCGGCCATGCTTGCTGTCAAGGCATAATGAAAGATTTTAGAAAAATTTTGTGCAAATCGTTTTTGATTGCAGTGAGAACCTCGAGCAGCCTCTGGACAGCTGTTTCAGCCCTGCTTGGGGCTTCTTCAGCAGAAACGTAGCTCGACATTCCCACTGCAGACCAAAAACGACTTGCCCAATTTATTCGCAAATGCGATGTAAGAATGATGAACATATAAAATAGCGACATCTTACTATCGCTTTTTGAACTAACATTGCAGCAGGATAGACAAATTGAAGCGGGATTTGCTCCTAATGAGTCCCCCAATCAAGGCGGCCATGCTTGCTGTCAAGGCATAATGAAAGATTTTAGAAAAATTTTGTGCAAATCGTTTTTGATTGCAGTGAGAACCTCGAGCAGCCTCTGGATAGCTGTTTCAGCCCTTCTTGAAACAGCTGTCCAGAGGCTGCTCGAGGTTCTCACTGCAATCAAAAACGATTTGCACAAAATTTTTATAAATTTTATCGTTTATTACTACTACGTAACTATTCGAACCCGCATAGTGCAACCTTGGCACGATAGGAACAGCTGTTAACGCAAAGTAAGGCGTTGATTTTAATTGTACGAAGTGTTTATACAGACCGTTAATAAATTATTTAGATCAAATTTTGCTACACGCACCAAAACATTCGGAATGTTGCGAATTACTGTAGTGGTATCTTTGATGCATTGAACTAATTCCTCCCGAGTATTTACGGGGCTGGAATTTTATAAAACAGACCACAAGTGTTTTTGCACTGCATGCAGACATGATAATTTTGTCGGCACTACGTGTAATTAATAAATGTGAAAATATTCTTCGCAAAAACCGATCTAAGATAATTAATGACCGACGGTGGCACCGTAGATTTACCCGACATACGGCATCAGACTGCGAAAATTTCACGGCCGCGGTCGTAAACTATCGCATTCTGGGAAGAGTGTTGTGTTTTTGGGTACGATTTTTGATTAACTATATCTCGGAAATCCTTATAGGAATTTTTTTTAAATGTTTTTCACATAACCTGTGACGCCGATTCTATTAGTGGTTTAAATTTGTCGGTTCTTTTCAGACTCACCCTGTATAAAGGGGTGTTAGAGACAGCTAAGTGCATTTGCACTGGATATTTCATAAGGAGAGGATTTTCCGAGATAAAATTTTCCTAAAGTGCTCTTAGCTTGCGGTGTATGGATGTGATTTGCTCTCATCTGTAGGTTGTTTTTTTGACGATTTATACCTAATACATATATTTTATTTTATTTTTCAGGATAACAGGGAATTATATTCTTATTTATTCGTTAGAATAAGAAGTTTCTTCGGGGTCTTTGGACTATTTATTTCCGCTTTTCCGTGTTGTTTGGTTAGCTCTTATTTCTAAGGTATCTGACAGTTAATTTTAGGTGTTCACATAATTTCTTCTTTTCTTTTTCTGATTTATA
The DNA here is from genome assembly GCA_036172665.1 of Prosopocoilus inquinatus. Lineage (NCBI taxonomy): Eukaryota > Metazoa > Arthropoda > Insecta > Coleoptera > Lucanidae > Prosopocoilus > Prosopocoilus inquinatus. Next base: position 40,345,238 of record CM069870.1, on the reverse strand, counting down.
CATAACATATACAGTTTATTTTAGATTTTCACATATTACTTTATATTTACTTACATTTAGATATATATATCTTTTAAGATGATTAGATTGTTGTTAGGTTTAACATTTTTATAATTTTGTCAGTGTGATTAGGTTGTCTTTAGACATTTTTTTAGTGCTTTTAAGTTGGTAGCGTACTGAAGATGGCAGCTTAGCTGCCGAAATACGTATCTACGGATATAAAAATTATTGTGGGCGGAGGTTAATTTCAATTAACCCTTTAAATTTAACGATTTTGATACAGAATATCGGTAATATGATATTATATTAAAATCGGTTAATTACGTATTAAGTAAAACTGATTCACAAAAAACAGCTTCGATTAAATTCTAAGGATCGATTTTACAGTGATCAGATATGTTGTGATGTTGTATGTTAAAGTGCTTTACAATTTTGTTATTTCCAATTTTTATTAATAGGCAAGAGCGGTAATAATTTTCCTGATTTTTATTCAGATGGAGAAATTGTTACATTCGATTTTCGCATTGACCGTTCCTTTAGGGTAGGCCTTCCCCTTGTGTACGCATGTTGAGGGCATTACGGTTTTTTGGTTGGCAGTGCTTACCCGATGTCAGGTGGTATTCCAGCGAACTAGCTCGTCCCTTTTCGACGGCGAACAAGCGTGCTGTGAAGTAGTGATCACATCTCTGAAGCGTTGTGAGATAGGAGTTATTTTGATCGATTTTGTTGATGGATCAGTAAATCTACCATGCTGAACTGATTGCAGCCATATCGTTAGTTGCTTTGGGACCGCTTACTCGGTTTTGAGGGACATGTGAATCTTTTCCGGCTTGCTGTACATCAGCAAGGTAAGCGTCAAGTTGATGCTCCATTTTGTTACTTGGTTGTTTTCCATGTGCGTTTACCGCTCGCGTTCGTAAATTTCACACATTTTCTTCCTTCAGTGCAGGATGATTGACGCCTCCCTTATTCCCGTAAGTGTCGGCGTCGCTCCGAGTGATGATACGTTCCCCTTGTGTTTTCTGTTGGTGAAAATAAGTTGGACTGTTCCCGCTTTAGTATTTTTCATTGACGAATTCGGTGGGACAGAGGCTTTGCTTACTGTGATAACGTATTTAGGGGAGCTTTTGTTTTTTTTTCTGGTGTCCTAGATATTATCCATACAAGGTGTCCCATTTAAGGCGGATTCTATCATACCGCTCTAATTATGAATTTTACAAAAAAAATGTTTCAAGTAAAAGTTTCACTGCATCGTGTGGAGTATATTTTAAAATTAGTTTGACGTATACAGAGCGTTCCGTTTAGCCTGTTCGGTAGTTCACTTCGTTATTTTAAATGGAACACCCTATATATTTTTACATTTTCGGGCTGGCTGTGAACTGAATTTTAATGTGACTTGTATGCCGTGCACAAATACATATATCTTTTGAACAAATGACGCTAGATACTTGTGACTTTTTGCAAAAGTTTTGTCTTGAAACATCTTTTCAGTTACACCGTCAAGAAAAAAATCCGGAATCATAAGTTCTTACAAAAAAATTAATTAACTTGAGAATATTCAAACGACGATAACTTAATATTTTTTGATGGAATGCGTTATTCTCTTTTTAATGATATAGGGTTGTCAAAACTCAAAAATAAATGATAACGTTATTGAATTTAGTGTCACGAATTTTTTCAATTTCAATTTTTTCGCGTAATTTTAAATACGCTAGGACACGTAGTCAAGTCACTTGGGTGTGGTTTCCTGAAATATGCTTTATCGGAGAGTCTGGTAATCGGCAAAATAGAGACGTCTTTTGAAAAATATTAGCATTCGGCTTCTAAAAAGAAATATAAAAATTTTGAATATTTCGCGTAATGCAGTATTTTCGTTTAAAAATACATTTGAAGTAATTATTGCGTAGAATTTCACCGCACAAAAGGTGTCGTATTGCAAAGTCAGGTGTTTCAAATTGACGCAATTATAACGCTTGCGGCAAGAATGTGTCTACACGGGTAATTAGAGATTTTGTTTTAATTATATGGTTAAGAATAAAATAGGAAATGCTAGGCACTTTACAAATAAAAATAATTACGCGATTTGTCTTGCAATAATTAAAGTATGAAAAAACAATTCATTTGGGGCAAATTGTTTATTGATGGGATAATTGCGTAAAATAATATCCGGTATAAAATATTTTGCACGTAAATGGCTGAGGGACCAAGAACAAGGCTTAGAAGTAAAGAAGCAGATAAAATTGAGAAAGTACACGAACAAAAGAAACCGGATCTGCACGTCAAGTCATTTTTTTCCCATAGCAAGAAGTTAACGCCACGCTCTCCCCCACAGGTCACAAAATGACATCAGAGTACATAAAAATAACGATAAAATAAATGTGTCAGAGCACCCAATGATACTGGACACGCCCATGTCATCTAAACGGCGATAATCCAAGGCCATTGTCTCGTAAAACCTCTGAAATTGTAGAACAAGAGAAGGAGGACGAATTTCAGAAACCCGTTTCAATACCTAAGTCACTTTTGTACCCATAATTTAAGAATGGCGAAGAATATACAGCAAGACCCAAAGCTTTTGCGGATGCGATAAAGCAACAAAGCCAGAAGCTCGTTAAAAAGTCCTTAGCACAATTGGACGAACCTAGCACTCAAAAAGGAGTAATTGCAAAGCAATATAATAGGGTCATACAAGAGCAAGAAACAATAGAAACATCAGTAGAACAAAACAAAATAAGTATTTAGAAATTTCGGAACCTAGCAAAAGGCAACCCGAAATGAGCATGAAAAATAAATCAATTAGTATGCTTTATAACACTCGACAGTCAGTGGCGCCGAAATATTCGAAACCACCAACTTTTTACCCGCAGAAAGATGGTCCTAAAGCCTTCTTGAAAAAATACAAGGTTATATCCAAAATGAATGGTTGGGAAGAGATGGAACAATTAGGTTATCTTTAAAACTCCCTAAAGGGCAGCGCATTCTGCTGGTTTGAAAATTTAATGAAAGCAAATCCGGACGCAGACTGGGAATGGGCAATAATGAAATTCAAGAACAAATTTCTAGGCCCAAATTTTGAACTAAAATTACAAGTGAAACTAATTAGTAGGAAGCAACAAGCAAATGAATCGCTTTTCTGTTCCTTTATTGAAATATGCGAAGATTATAATCCAGGAATGTCTGTGAAGGAAATTCTACATCGTTTAATAACTGGATTATTACCTTACTACAGAAATATGGATTGTATAAAAAGTCCGAAAAATTTACGAGATTTAGAAAATTTCATTAACGCTATAGAAGAAACGGAAAAAAGATGGAAGATCTATTTTACATCAAGATATTCAAGGTATCCGGGAAGAAGAAAATCATGTTGATGATATTACCATTACAAAAAGCACAACATAACGATTCGGAAGCTATGATTATAATAATTAAATTAATAGATAGATTAGGTTTGGGTCAAACAGATGTTCGGAGAAGTCGAAATGGGTATCATGAAGCCTTTAGAAAGAGTAAAAATTTTGGGCAAGAAGAAAGAACAAAATTCGATGTAATGAACGCGAACATCGCAGAACAGAATAGTGGACAACAACTTTCATTTGTCAAATTTGTGGATACACAGGTCACACCGCTAGAAATTGTAGGATATTAAATAATCATAAAAAAACCATCATCAAAATATTATTTGAGAGAAGGACCTATACAGACCTGTCAATGGTGTAATACAAGAGGACACACAGCGTCAACATGCAGAAAATTAATGACGGAAAGGCTAACTCCTAATAAAGCATATTGTGGCGCACCAACCGGCTTAGCGCAAGGCGTCAAGAAGTCGGTTCGCTGTTATGTGTCATCGGCCGTCACGCGGCCGGGGCCTACATCGAACAGACTAGATTTCTCCAGCATGGAGGATTCCAGACGGCAGCAAATGGTATAAAATCGCCCGGAGTTGACTCACCAGGCAGTCGAATTCGAACAGCGATCGTCGAAGTTAGATTTTAGTGTGAAAATAAATTGTTACAAATAAATTAGTTTTTAAGCTTTATTAAATTACGGTTAAGTTTTTATCGAGTGTTTTATTCGTTTAAATAAATAAATTAAAACCCTAGAAACGTAATAGTGGTGTCGGTGTTCGGGTTTGTGCAAATAAATAAACAATTTAAAGTAAATTAAATTTAATCAGATTATTAAATAAGTACAGTATCGGAAAAAAACAATGGCTACGAGAAAAGTGTTGTTGAAAGACTTAAAAGTGGCCGAATTAAAAACCGAATTGGAAGAACGAGAGTTAGAAACCTGTGGTTTGAAAGGCGCACTTCAACAGCGTCTCCGATCCGATTTGTTGACAGCTGGTGAAGATCCAGAGACGTTCCTTTTCGAAATTTCGTGTGGTCCCGTCGATTTTAATAAAATCTTGAAAGATGAACTTCGAGAACACTCCAGAAATTTCAAGGACGAACTTCGAGAACAATCTGGAAATTTCAAGGACGAACTTCGAGAACAATCCAGAAATTTGGACGAGAAGTTTCAAGAACAGTCTGGAAATTTAGAGAAACTTCGAGAACAATCCAGAAATTTAGAGGAAAAGCTTCTACAACAATCTGGAAATTTCAAGGACGAACTTCGAGAACAATCCAGAAATTTAGAGGAGAAGCTTCTAGAACAATCTGGAAATTTCAAGAACGAACTTCGAGAACAATCTGTAAACTTCAAAGACGAGTTGCAAACTAAATTGATGGAACAATCCAGAAATTTAGAGGAGAAGCTTCTAGAACAATCTGGAAATTTGGACAAATTACAGAATAAATTGTTGGAACAATCTAGAGACTTAGACGAGAGATTTCGAGAGCACTCCAGAAATTTTGACGAGAAATTTCTAGAACAAACAAAAGGACTCGAAGATAAATTAGTGGTAAAAATATCAGAAGAAACAAAGAACCTGCAAGAAAATGTGGAGGAAATAATATTTCAGCAGGATAACAAAATCAAAAATCTGGAACAAATCATGGCGGGGTTGCGAGTGTTCGGGGATCAGCCACCAGTAGAAACACTAGAAAATAATGAAATCCGAATTGTGGAAGGACCAGCAGAAAATTCGAAATTAAAAATAAAACCACCGACGTTCGATGGAAAATTTTCTTGGCCCAACTACTTCAAACAGTTCGAAGCAGCAGCAAAGGCAAACAGATGGACGGCCAGCGAAAAAGCCACTTCGTTAATTGTGGCCTTGAGAGGGGACGCTATCGATGTGCTACAGACGACGCCGCCAGAGGAACAAGAAGACTTCGACCAGCTGGTGAATAGGATGGAAATGCGTTACGGACAGGCCCATCTGACCGAGGTATACCATGCGCAGTTGAGGAATCGCTGTCAGAAATCCGGAGAAAGTCTTCAGGAATTCGAAGCAGACGTTGCGCGTCTGGCCCAGTTGGCATATCCCACAGCTCCTGTTGAATTCCTCAAATGTTTGACGGTGCAGACCTTCATAGATGGAATCCGTGACCCAGACAACCAGCAGGACGTCCAAGAACGCATTAGCTTATGCCTTGGAATTTGAAGCAGCGAGACGAGTCTCAAGAGGGCATGTCAAGGTGCGAGCGGCTATGGACTTCCAAGAGGAAGAAGAGGAAGAATCCGCTAACGCCAAGGTGGAATCTACTATAAAGGAGCGAGCCAGGGAGTATGCCACCGCCGAGGATGTTCGCCCCATTGTGGAACAGGTCTTCAAGCAGAAGAAGCCGCTGGTGTGGCCAGGAGGAAGGACATGTTCGCAGGCGATGTCCAAAGCCCAGACAGGATCCAAGGAAGCCACAGTTAAACTAAGCCGGGTCGGTGCAGAGGGGCAAACGTCGACCCGTATTCAAAGGCCCCCAAAGACGAAAGCCAACCAAGTAATATTCCTACGGCAGTTAACCAACAGTGTCTTCGTGGATGTTACCATTGATGACATTCCTCACACCATGTTGTTGGATACGGGTGCGACGAAGACCATCCTAAGACCCGACGTCATTAAGTCATCTGGACGCACCGAGCCGACCAAGTGGAGACTGAAAACTGCAACTGGAACATCAGCAACTGTCCACGGTGAAGTAGAGGTTATCATCACCATTGGTTCAACTCCAATAAAACACCGTGCACTGGTGGCAGATATAGAGGACGAGGCAATTTTGGGCATGGACGTCATGTGTGCCCACGGGTTCCAATTGGACTTAAAGCGTGGCGTGATGGCGGTCAATAATGAGGAGTTGGTTCTACATCAACGAGGGGACGTGGCCGCTCGAGTAGTCCTCGCTGAAGACGTTGTATTACCCAGCAGGACTGAGGTTATCGTCGACGCAAAACTGGACGGTGTTTTTCAAGATGGTCAAGTCATTATGGTTGAACCTAATACTGATGATCAAAGGATTGGAAGAGAAGTACCTGTCCGCCTGATAAACGTCAATTGTTTCTCTGTCAATATCAAGAAAGGAACAATCTTGGGAAGCTGCACCATGGTGTCCTCCATCTCCCGGCAACTTGAAACAAACGTGCCAGAAGCGAAAGTCCCAAAGAAATTATGGGAAATGGTTATGTCAACAGCCCAGGAATTGACTCCAGACCAGAAGACAAAAGCAAAGAATCTGATCGGCCGTTATCAAGATGTATTCGAGGTAGAAGATGGATCTAAGGGAAGAACTGATGTCGTGAAACACAAAATAGAGACTGGAGAAGAAAGACCTATCCGTCAAGCTCCAAGGCGATTACCGTTGGCAAAGCGTGAGGAAGCGGAACGCATTATTCGCGAGATGGAAAAGGATAATGTGATAGAACCATCAAGCAGCCCGTGGGCGTCACCAGTAGTGCTTGTGAAGAAGAAGGATGGGTCCACCAGATTCTGTGTAAACTACCGGTTACTCAACAATGTCACCAAGAAGGACATCTATCCCCTGCCACGGATTGATGATACCCTGGACACCCTAGCCGGCTCAAAGATCTTCTCAACTTTGGACTTAAAGAGTGGATATTGGCAAGTGGAGCTGGCGCCTGAAGATCGAGAAAAGACGGCGTTTTCCATTGGTATGGGTCTGTGGCAGTTCACAGTGATGCCATTCGGATTATGTAATGCCCCAGCGACATTCGAGAGGTTAATGGAGACGGTTCTGAAAGGTCTGTCCTGGACAACGTGCATGGTGTACCTTGATGACATAATTGTCGTGGGAAAGACGTTCGACGACCACCTAAGGAATCTGGAAGGAGTGTTCCAGCGGCTTCGCGAAGCTGGACTAAAGCTTACCCTCAAGAAGTGTCACCTGTTCCAGAAGGAAGTGAATTACCTGGGGCACATTGTTAATGGAAATGGAATCGCCGTGGACCCTGTGAAGATTCAGGTGGTGAAAGACTGGCCAACTCCCAGAAATAAACACCAAATAAGGAGTTTCCTTGGCCTGTGCACTTACTATCGGCGCTACGTTCCTGGATTTGCAGACATTGCTAAGCCGTTGACAAAACTCACTGAAGAAGGTCGTCCATTTGAATGGGACCAACAGTGTCAAATTGGCTTTGAACAACTAAAGCAGTACTTGATTAGTGCTCCTATTCTGAGTTATCCTCTCCCGGAAGGAAAATTCGTCGTGGACACAGATGCTAGCAACGTTGGGATTGGTGGCGTACTCTCCCAGATACAAGAGGGGCAAGAGAAGGTGATCGGCTACTTCAGTAAAGTCCTATCAAAACCGGAACGAAACTATTGCGTCACAAGAAGGGAATTGCTAGCCGTCGTAAAAACGATAGAACACTTCTACAAGTACTTGTATGGTAGACGCTTCCTGCTGAGGACCGACCACGCCGCTCTAAAATGGCTTCTCCGTTTCAAGAACCCAGAAGGGCAAGTTGCACGATGGATCGAACGACTTCATGAGTACGATTTTGAAATTCAGCATCGGGCAGGAACTAGCCATCGAAATGCCGATGCTTTGTCGAGAAGACCCTGTGCCGAAGACTGTAAGCACTGTAGTCGTTTGGACGAGAAAGTAGCCACGACTGCGAGGACAGCCATTGTTGACGACAAATGGCAAGCCGAAGAACTGCGAAGAGACCAGGAGAACGACCCGGATTTGAAATTAGTGCTAGAGTGGAAAAGCAGGGACGCGAGGCCTACCTGGGAAGAGGTAGCACCATGTGCACCGTCCGTAAAATCATACTGGGCGCAGTGGGACTCCATAGTGTTGGATCGTGGTCTTCTGAGACGAAGCATGGAGAATCCAGAAGGCATGGAACAGAAGACACAGTTACTAATCCCCAAGAATAGGGTGCCAGAAGTTCTGAGGGAACTTCACGATGGAACTTCAGGAGGGCACCTGGGAGTTAAGAAGACTATGGAGAAGGTGCGCGAAAGATTTTGCTGGGTGAACTGCAAGGAAGACGTGAAGGATTGGTGCAGAAAGTGTGCAGTCTGCGCAGCCAGTAACGGCCCCCACAGGCGGGGTAAGGCCCCCATGAGACAGTACAACGTTGGAAGTCCTTTTGAGAGAGTTGCCATCGATGTAGCCGGCCCGTTTCCAGAAACGAATGGTGGAAACAAGTACATCGTCGTGGTAATGGACTACTTTAGTAAGTGGGTTGAAGCTTACGCCCTACCTAACCAAGAGGCAGTCACTATTGCGGAAGTCCTTGTCAGGGAATGGATCAGTCGGTATGGTGCACCTATGGAACTGCATTCAGACCAAGGAAGGAACTTTGAATCGGCCTTGTTCAAGAACGTGTGTACTCTGCTCGGCGTCCGAAAAACTAGAACAACTGCACTCCACCCACAGTCGGACGGAATGGTGGAAAGGTTCAATAGAACCATCAACCGACATTTGTCCAAGGTCGTTTCCAATCATCAGAGGGACTGGGACACGTACATCCCCCTGTTTCTAATGGCATACCGCTCATCTGTTCATGAGACAACAGGGGAGACTCCCGCGAAAGTGGTATTCGGGCGAGAGTCGAGACTGCCCTGCGACCTGAAGTTTGGTGTGAAGCCTGGCGAAGTCTCTGCCGACGAAGATTACGTGAGCAAATTACGCAGGAAAATGGATGATATCCACAACCAAGTGCGTCACAATATACAGACGGCCAGCGATCGGATGAAGGAGCACTATGACATCAACGCTCAACACGGGGGATACCAACCTGGAGCACTGGTCTGGCTTTATAACCCCCAAAGACGTCGAGGCCTCTCCCCAAAATTACAGACCTCTTGGGAAAGTCCTTACAAGGTGATGAAACGGATCAACGACGTCGTTTACCGCATCAGGAAGGTCCCCCATGGCAAACCCAAAGTAATCCACTTCAACCGGATAGCCCCTTACCATGGAGAAGCAGATGAAGGGACAGTACAAAGGGCGCAAGTTTCCGAAGTGAACTTCGAAACCTTCATGTCTCATCACGCCGAAGGAAGCAAGGCACGGTTTGGAGTGACCACGGAGAAGCAACAAGATCTCTTTAAAGTGCCACTGGAGTACAGTCTGGCCCACTGCGTAGCAGAAGACCTGAAAATGTCCAAAGGAATCGCTCAGGTGTTTAGGAAGAAATTTGGCCAAATCGAGGAGCTACGAAGACAGCATCCCATGGTAGGCAAGAGCTTGCAGATCATTGATTCGACGGCAGATCAGAGGCGCCACGTGCATTATTTAGTCACTAAGAAGACATCAAGCGGTAAACCTGACTATCAAAGTATGTGGAGAGCGCTATATAGCCTGAGGAGACAGCTAATAGAGAACCATCAGATGAAGTTAGCCATCCCCAAATTGGGCTGCGGATTGGACGGACTAGACTGGAGAGTAATTTGAAGCATGCTGGAAGTCATCTTCCACAGAACGGGAATTGAAGTCCTAGTCTGCAGCCACCACCCACAGGCAACAGTCAGCAACAGCAAAACCGTAGACTGCTACTTCTTCCAGACGGGAAGTTGCAAGAATGGGCCAGCATGTAGATTCCGACACCCTCCTTCAAGACTATCACCAGGAGCATTTCAAGACGAAACGTTTTTAAGAAGGGGGCAGTGTGGCGCGCCACCCGGCTTAGCTCAAGGCGTCAAGAAGTCGGTTCGTTATGCGTCATTGGCTGCCACGCCACCGGGGTCTACATCGAACAGCCTAGACTTTTCCGGCGATGGAACAAACTCGAATCTTCCAGCGTAGAGAATTCCAGACGGCAGCAAATGATATCAAATCGCCCGGAGTTGACTCACCAGGAGTCGAATTCTAACAGCGATCGTCGAAGTTAAACTTTTAGTGTGTAAATAAATTGTTACAAATAAATTAGTTTTTAAGCTTTATTAAATTACGGTTAAGTTTTTATCGAGTGTTTTATTCGTTTAAATAAATAAATTAAAACCCTAGAAACGTAACAATATAACAGATAAAGGCAAAGCGTAAATAAGAAAGGATTCGATTATGGAAGAAACATTAATAATAATTTAAATGCTACAGGGCAGAGCTTCAGGAAGCCCTAAGCTCTGTCCGCAATTATTTTATAAATTTCAAGCAGCGAAGTAAGTAAAATTGACGAAAATATTTATAGGTAATATAACTACAATCCCTACGAATGACTCCAAGATATTAACAACGACAGCCAGCGTCAGTGGAAAATCTGTACAAATTATTCTTGACACAGGAGCGGTATTAAATATTATCACGAAACGTTTTGCGTCGAATATTCAGGAACTGGAAAATACACCTGTTTTAAGTACAATTAATAATAAAAGGTTATTCCGTTACGAATAACAAATGTTTCGATAATTATAAATAACGCCGTATTTTATGTTAAGGCATTGGTTGTAGAAAATCCGACAGCATCATTGATCTTAGGATACTCTTTCCTCGAAGATCACGAAGCAGAAATAAATTTTACGACTAATAGTATCAAATTAAAAAAATTGCAAACACACACCGAAAATTCGAAATAAAATTCTTTAAAACCAGAACTATGTCAACGAGACAAGCATAAGGTCAATAGAGTCAGGCAACAGAATTCACAACAGCTGGGAGAAGATTGGTTAAAAATGCCTAAATGGAGCAAACATGTATATCTTTCTAAAATTTTCAGAAACAGCAATGGAAAAAGAGTTTAAAAGAGATCATATTGGTACAAGAAGACCTGTTTGATTTATCAGATTCCTTTAACTTAGTTCATTGCGTAGCAGCAGACTTAAAAATGTCTAAAGGTATTGCTAAGCTTTTTAAAGCTAAATTTAACAAAATCTTAGAAAACAGAAACCAGAAGTAGGAGAATTATTTTTTTTTTAATAAACGACAGATTCATTTTTTATTTGGTAACTAAGAAGCATTCAGAGAATAAACCTACTTTTCGCAATATTTCTCATTCAATTTTGAAATAGAAACAGCAAATTACAAAAAATAAACATTTTGTTGCGTTTTTGATTGCAGTGAAAACCTCGAGCAGCCTCTATACAGCTGTTTCAGCCCTGTTTGGGGCTTCGTCAGCAGAAAAGTAGCTCTAAATTCTCACTGCAAACCAAAAACGACTTGTCCAATTTATTCGCAATTGCGATGCATGGCCGCCTTGCATGGGGGACTTATTAGGTAGCAAATCCGCTTCGATTTGTCTATCCTACTGCAATGTCAGGTCAAAAAGCGATCGTAGGAAGTCGCTGTTTTGTCTGATAAAAATAAATTAAAAGACAGCAATGCCGACGATAGCATGTGAACTCTCACGAAGAAAAATATAGAGAAAATGAAAGAGAGTGTTCCCTTAAGGAATATGAAGAATTGATACAGAATTGACAATGTACGATAAACTTACGAGAGGCTAATTGTCGTGAGGAACTGGATCGTCTGAACTGATTAGCAGACATTCAGATTCTCAATGTATTAGTTTCTCTTGAGTATATCAAAAGGGATAATAAACTTCATTTACTATTGTTAATGGTAGTCACGATATGTAGTAATTAGATGTTTTAAACAATTTCAGGTCAAACGAGACTTTTTATCATATTTACCTTCGTCATGGGGTGGCCAAACTATTACGTCGGTGTTGCAAATCAAATATTTCGGGAAATTGAGTTAAATTAGTTTTAAATTATTCATCGGGGATGTTCGAAAATTAAATATCAATAGTGTTACAGAAAACAATTGGAAAATGAAACTGGCACAGTTTTATTATTGCACTAAAATAAATAATAATTGTTGCTGCTTGAAATAGGTCATTTTGCATTTGCTACTGTAACACATTGAAACGTTGTTTATTTGGCTTGCAATCATGAAGGCAAGAGTAGTAGGGAAGTAGGTTTTAAAAAGGGAAGTTCAAGTTAGGTGGAGTAGCGTTAAGATCTTACTCTTACACAGAGAAAAATAATTCTTTGATTTAAAGAAACTTTATTTTCAATAGTGGCAAAGATATATTTCTTTCGGGATACTAAATTATTTTCATCTGAATAATTAGTCTTTTTAACACAAATACGATATATTTGAATGAAATAACATTTATACCAATGAAACAAAAATTTATTTCACTGAACAAAAAGATGAAAGATACAGATTTCTTCAATGTAAAGATTCCTTTTTCTCAATGTAGAATTCATCAGAATTCTTCAGGGAGTTCTTAGATACTTCTTGGGAGGCTATTTACAGTTTGGTTTAGTTTGTGAACGTTACATTATTATGTGTAAGTAGCTAGTTTTTTCAATATATTTAGTTTAAATCATAACGCATTTTCCCATTCTCCCTCCCTACGTTCTAAGAACCTGCGTGCGTAGTTCCGTTTTCGGCTTTTGCTCGGCCATCTAACGTGTTAAAAACGCGTAAATTAAACGGAATTACAGAAGCACTGTGCGTAAGCAAATACTTTATTTGTTTATTGTCCGATGCCCTTGGCCTTCAAAATTGTTTTTTTTTCCGCGTTTTCGCGATCAATTCAAGGGCAGTTTTAAGCTGACGCGATTGTAAAAATTGCGATCTTAGCGGGCGGCTAAGGCGTAACATTACAAAATTATTAATGTTATTTTTCTTAATAATTTGTCCCATATTTATGTTACACTCTCGTTTGATACTAATCTTGTAATCATTTATAAAAATATAAATATGTAATAGACATGCACACTTGCAAACTGTCATGTGTCATAATTACGAAAAAGACTGATACTGCTTTTTCTTTCGCGGACAATGCCAAGAATCCGTTCAAAATAAGGTTTGAACTGGGTACCAAAGGAATGGAATGAAGAACTTCGGAGAACATCTATCATGGGAAAGAAATAAGGAGCGAATGCAGAATACAGGGAAATTTATTTTTACAATTTTTTTTGGTTTTTTGATATTTTTGAGCAAAACTGTTGGTTCCTGGGGATAAAAAACGGTGCGGAATCATGATATTATAGAAATGTACGGTAAATAATGATTAAAATTAAGAAAAAGTGGCATCTAAAATTCCTACCTTGTAAATATTATTTTCCAGTAAATTTTGTGTACAACGTTTTTTCAATATTTACTGAAAACATAGTCAGAGTTTCAGAAAGACCATAAAATAGATAAAATTAAAGATTAAATCTTAAAAAGATTCGTATTAACACTTTTTTCCTCTTTACTGCAGATACTTTAAATTAACTTTATTGACACGGTTGCTATGGTAAATTTTTATGTATGACTTACTACGTACAATACAGTTCATTTCTTTCTTTATATGCTGATCAATGGATTAACAAGACTTACTGCTATACAGCCGTCTCCCTTTAACTTCCAACAAAAAATCTTGTTTGATGACTGCATAATGTGACAGAAATTACCATGAAGTTGTGAGAAATTAAGAAATTAAAAAAAATAAAATATCTTAGGCCCGATTTCTTCACCTACGGATAAATTTATCTGCCAGGGATTATCCTGGGAAACTATTATCGATACAATGGTTTCCAAGGATAAAACCTGGCAGATAAATTTATCAGGAGGTGTAGAAATCGGGCATTAATAAGTTTATCTGTGGACAGTTTCTGACTGGTCATGCTTATTGTCTCATGAATATCGTCTAGGAAATTTTGAAATGCCTGTTTAAAAGTGAATTAAACGTGAATTAATCTTAAATTTGTATCGAAAGTTTTATTTCAAAATATGCTGTACTTGAATTTGTAAATTAGCGGTATTAGTTGCCTATAGCTACCATCCTTTGATATGATTATTTTAAGAAGCAAAATATAAAGCATTCACGATCTATTTTAATACTATATACACAGGAAACGAAAGCAACCCTGCCACTATCGAACCCAATCTTAAAATTTACAATATTTTAATACTATACAGGGAGATTCAGGCAACCCATTCATTAAAAGTTTACGGACTTCTCCTTTGAATTTCTGTTTCATATTTTGCAGTTATAAGTTAACGATAAGGATCTATAAAAATATAATATATTCAATTTACGGACACTTCCGCTTATACCGGAAGTTCCTATCAACCCTCTTATTTTAAATGGAATACCCCAGCTTTTTTCATTTTTGAAATCTCTATAGGATTCTAAAAATATTTAGTGCAACATGTGATACAAGAAAAATTAACCGTTTCCAAGGTATTTCCATTTTTAAAAGAAAGCTCAGACTTACAGAACCTTGTTTATGATACTGCAGTCTTTGTGCAACAAAAACCACGATGCCAATTTTTGGCCTGTAATAGGATACAGTACCATTCTTTCAGATCACTTTCAGTTTTGCACTTGATCCGTATAGTAGGAATTAAAAAAAAACAATTTAATCGCTGCGAAGAATAAAAAAATGATTATTCAAAGACAGACATATTAAATGTATTTGATGATAAAAAAAATCGATAATTCAAGAAGTTAAAAAAAAATTGTTATATCGAGGATAATACGTTAATACTTAGATACAATAGAAAGTAATCACTAGGCTTAGGATAATTATGGATAATAATATAAAATATAAAATAATGGATAATTATTTGGAACATTTTTATACATAAATGCATATTTTAACTTTTTAGGGCATTAATGCATAATTTCCTGCATTTTTTTGTTTTAATTGCAAATGTGCGATTATTTCTTATTGCCAAGTGCAAACTGACATTTTATAGCAGACAATCTGAACAACCAGTGTTTCAAAATCAGAATACTTGGAAATGATAAGAGGATTAACAGTGTATGAAAACCGCCATTGTTTACTGCTACCGCACATTATCCCACGAATTTCCAAGTATTTTGTCCGCGTTAATAGTACTCGTACAGACCATGGTATGGGGTAGCTCTCTTTCTAATTTTACCAAGAAATTCTGCAGAAAATTTCATCAACCTTCAGTAGTTGTATGCTGATTGCAATAGGATTACCATCTCTCAAGACGCCAAAAGAAAAAAAGTGTGTAAGTGCAATTTTAAACCAGTTTGTGAAGGACTACGATGATTTTATAACGGATGGGCGTCTGTTATTTTGTAAATACTGCGAGGTTCATGTTACGGCAACCAAAAAGTTTCAAGTCACGCAGCATCTTCAAATCGGAAACCATGCAAGTAATAAAAATCGCAAAAGGGGAAATAACGAACGGCAAGTGTTAATTTCTAATTTACCGACGTCTGGACCTAAACGTTCAGAATTCAATGCAGAACTTTGTAAGGCTTTTATTTGCGCAGACATCCCATTAGCTAAGTTAAAAAATGAAGTTCTTTGCCATTTTTTGGAAAAGTATGCAAAGCAAAATATTCCAGATGAATCGACATTAAGAAAAAAATATGTTTCTGAATTGTTTACATTAACATTGGATAAATTAAGAGCAAAAGTGAAGGATCATTCTATTTGGGTGTCGTTGGATGAAACAACCGATGAAGAACAAAGATGCATAGGAAATTTTGTGTTTGGTATATTAGGGGTTCCTGAAGAAGAAAATAAATCATATCTGCTGACTTTAAAAGTGTTGGACAAAGTAAATCATTCAACAGTCGCTGCTTTTTTCAACGACTCTTTAAGTTTATTGTGGCCGTCTGGAATTTTATATGAAAAAGTGCTAGCGGTTTGTAGTGATGCTGCACCATATATGTGCAAAACAATGCGGGGACTGCAGGTTTTATACCCAAACATGATACATGTGACCTGTTTAGCACATGGCTTATATCGAGTAGCTGATTTAGTTCGTAATCTTTATTCAAATGTTAATGTGCTAATATCATTTGTGAAAAAGATTTTCCTTAAGGCACCAAGTCGTATTCAGAAGTTTCGGGAATATGTGCATGCATTAAAAAAACTTCAAAATATGTATGCACATATGCACTAAAATCATCAAAAATATGCACTTAAATATGCATTAAAAATTAACTTTTATAGAATAAATAATATTTTTTATGTTACCACATTTTTCATTATTTTGCTACAAAAAACAAAAACTTTTTTTTTTATTTAATTTACAACGTCATTGATACTTAAATGTTCGTTTTTTTCATTAAGGGTCGATTCATTTTGCAACACTTCACTTATAATCTTCAGTTGCTGATAGCCCGTATTCTTTGACAGCACTTCGTTTAATTTATTGATAAAAACATTTTTCTTGAGTTTTGCTAAACCGTTAACTACATGTTCTACTATTTGAATGCTTTCTTGTAAAGATAGATCCTTAGCTTCTAGCTTGGAGATTGCAGTCGAAATGCCAGATTAGCTCGAATAAAAATTAAATCTTCTCGAATACCTTTTTTTCTCAGAATACTCTGTGCTTCTTCGATGCACTGCGCTTCCTCAGAGTCGAATTCATCAACAATTTTCTTCACAATTTCAAAATTTTCAGCGTACTACACAGCAGCGTCGTTCCAACTTCCCCGTCTTGTAATGATTGGCGCAGGTGGAAGTGGAATGTCACCCGAAATTTCCCGAAACTTCTGAATACGACTTGGTGCCTTAAGGAAAATCTTTTTCACAGATGATATTAGCACATTAATATTTGAATAAAGATTACGAACTAAATCAGCTACTCGATGTAAGCCATGTGCTAAACAGGTCACATGTATCATGTTTGGGTATAAAACCTGCAGTCCCCGCATTGTTTTGCACATATATGGTGCAGCATCACTACAAACCGCTAGCACTTTTTCATATAAAATTCCAGACGGCCACAATAAACTTAAAGAGTCGTTGAAAAAAGCAGCGACTGTTGAATGATTTACTTTGTCCAACACTTTTAAAGTCAGCAGATATGATTTATCTTTTTCTTCAGGAACCCCTAATATACCAAACACAAAATTTCCTATGCATCTTTGTTCTTCATCGGTTGTTTCATCCAACGACACCCAAATAGAATGATCCTTTACTTTTGCTCTTAATTTATCAAATGTTAATGTAAACAATTCAGAAACATAATTTTTTCTTAATGTCGATTCATCTGGAATATTTTGCTTTGTATACTTTTCCAAAAAATGGCAAAGCACTTCATTTTTTAACTTAGCTAATGGGATGTCTGCGCAAATAAAAGCCTTACAAATTCTGCATTGAATTCTGAACGTTTAGGTCCAGACGTCGGTAAATTAGAAATTAACACTTGCCGTTTGTTATTTCCCCTTTTGCGATTTTTATTACTTGCATGCTTTCCGGTTTGAAGATGCTGCGTGACCTGAAACTTTTTGGTTGCCGTAACATGAACCTCGCAGTATTTACAAAATAATAGACGCCCATCCGTTATAAAATCATCGTAGTCCTTCACAAACTGGTTTAAAATTGCACTTACACACTTTTTTTCTTTTGGCATCTTGAGAGATGTTAATCCTATTGCAATCAGCATACAACTACTAAAGGTTGATGAAATTTTCTGCAGAATTTCCTGGTAAAATTAGAAAGAGAGCTACCCCATACCATGGTCTGTACGAGTACTATTAACGCGGACAAAATACTTGGAAATTCGTGGGATAATGTGCGGTCGCAGTAAACAATGGCGGTTTTCATACACTGTTAATCCTCTTATTATTTCCAAGTATTCTGATTTTGAAACACTGGTTGTTCAGATTGTCTGCTATAAAATGTCAGTTTGCACTTGGCAATAAGAAATAATCGCACATTTGCAATTAAAACAAAAAATGCAGGAAATTATGCATTAATGCCCTAAAAAGTTAAAATATGCATTTATGTATAAAAATGTTCCAAATATGCATTTGCATATGCAATTATGCAAACGCACAATTATCCTAAGCCTAGTAATCACTAATAATTTACACAAAGATGGCAGCGTCATAAACAAGGCACTGCAACTTTGAACTTTTTTTAAAAAATGGAAATACCTCTAAAGCGGCTAATTTCTCTTGTATCACAAAACATTTTTAGGATTTCATGAAGATTTCAAAAATGCAATAAAAAATGGGGTATTCTATTTAAAATAAGAAAGTTGACAGCAACTTCCGGTACAAGCGGAAGTGCCCAAAAGTTGAAAATATTATATTCTAATAGATTAGTATCGGTAACTTATAACTGCAAAATATGAAATGGACATTCAAAGAGGAAGTCCGTAAAATTTTAATGAATAGGTTGCCAGAATCTCCCTGTATACACAGAAAACGAAAGCAACCCTGCCAATATCAAACCCAATCATAATGGGCACCCTGCAAAAATAGTTGGGACCTACGGACATCCAGCTTGCTCAGAAATTAAAGAAAAGTTGACGCAAATTGCATGTGTATTATGAATCTGTGCGCGTCGTAGATTCGCTCTTTCCAATTTCAAATTCGTATATCTCATCAGGTCTAAAAAATCATATAATTTTAATCAAATATCTGAGAAAAATTTATTATAGAGCTTCTTACGTCTCTTTGTCACTTTCAAGTTTCAATGGTGCACCACAATTTGAACAAAAGTAGAAACCCACGTCAGGGATTAGACACCACTCAACTAATTTTGCTAATAAGGCGATTGGATCATTTTTCGACTCAAAAATGTGCCACAAATTAACAACCATGTTAATTAAAAATTATTTCTAACTATGCTTCTTATAAAGTAACTTAGTAGGATGGGAAGGAAATGAATAAATACGATAATCGAAAAAGATACTTCGAGTATGGAATAATCAAGAAATGAAAGTTGCTTTTGACAGATCGAAAATAAGTCGAATAATTAAATAACTTCGCCATAGCAACGTGATTACGAAAAATAAGAAAATGTATTGAAGTTTAATTATTAATTATTCTCAGGGGATCATTCACGAAAAAGGACTTATAAGTCGTTACCGACGTTGTAATTTGCAAATCATTTGCAATGCAGTCACGTTGTCATAGTAACTACACGGTCAAAACAGTTTTTGCGCAATTTTTGTAAATTAGACTCGAGGGGAAGAGCTAAATATAATGGAGTATCGAGGTGTTCAACTTCATTTATGAAAAAAGAAGTGTTAACAGAACAAGATAAATGCAGAATACGCTGAAGAAGATAAACGCATAATTGCACGGTAAACAAAAATGTACCTAACCACACGAAACATTACAAATATCCACCAAAGTAAAAATTAAACGTCAAAAGTGACAATTACAATAAGAAACACTTCCTCAAGTAATGAAAACTTGTTTGAAAATTGTAAGAATAATATCCCATCTTTCATTAAAATCAGCTTAAATATTCCCAAGTAGCATATTTCAGTTATTAAAATGCCAGAAAATGCAAGAAAACTAAAACATGTCGTAACTGTGTTTTACTGTTATAAGAAAATTAAATAAGCTTATAATTATGTAAATATCAGTTTCCGCGCCAAAATTTTGGTCTAGAAATTCATTTCATTTCGGAAAATGACCAAACATTCTTATTTAACACAAAAAGAGAATTTCCCTGTAATCTGCATTTCTGCCTGAATGGAGTAGGGCAATATGTATCCGTTTCTAAGAATAAACCTGTAAAAAGAAAAATCACCTCCAGTAAAACTTGACATCTGTTACCGTGCAAATTTCCCCGGTTGTTTTGAGCCACCCTGTATGTTGTATTGCGAGTTAAAAATAGATGTGTTTTCAGGCTAGCCGCCGGCGTGCTGGCGAAATCAACCTTTCGTCGCATTTGCGGTGTTTTTTTATCGCCGACGCAGATCTCTTTTACAACGCCGCTCGTTTCGGGCTGCGCTTAATTACACATTCTCCGCGCTTGCTTTACGACTTCGTGTTCTTTGAGAAAATACGTTTGTTTATTTTACCCAGGGAAAAGTGTTAGGCTGTTTTCAATTCGCTTTATGGGCTTTCACGCGGCGTCGGCTTGACGCGTTTTTTTTTTGTTCCTTTTTTTTCTTGCTTAGTCAGTTATAATTTCGATTTCATTCTATGTCGCAATCTCTACCGCCGTGTGAAACGAACTATGACCTTCGAATTGATTGGCTGAGGCTTAGTCAGACACTTATTGGGATTGGTTCATTGGTATGATTTTGGAATGTTCTCCCCCGTTCTCCCCGTTTTAACTCGTTACCACGAACCAAGTTCTGGATTGATTCCCAAATTAATTCCCGCAGTGATCGCAAGTAATTTGTGTGTTGGGTGAGTGATTTTCACTCGGTGTTGTGCGTAAATTCGTCCTCTGCGTGGACAAATTCCCCTTCGGCTTTGACCGGATCCTGTGCGATTGCTGCAGCAATAAACGCTTGTTTTGCGTTTTCCTCAGAAAGCCTGCTTGTTAGGGCAGGTGAGTTAATAAGTGTGGGAAATTGTTTGATTCGTGTGTAATGGGGGGCATATTTGTTTCTTTCTTCAGGCTTTTTCTTCCCCCCCTCCCTTTTTGCGTTTGGGATATCGAAATTTCTGCGAGAAGTGTAGAAATTACCTTCCGCCGACGGACTCGACCCGAGACTCGTCGATTGGCCCTCTCCGTGGCTGACGTGTTGCGGCCCGAGGAAAATTTGGGACCGCCTAACTGACCAACGGACAAGGTCGGACCTTTTTATTTGTTTTTTAATTGATTATTGTTGCGAACAACGAACGCTTGTTTTACCTCGAACGTCACCCTTACGAGTAGAGGACCCCTTACGAGGGATTTGAATCAATCCTTTTTCTTTTCCTGTTTGCAACGTAAGTTTGTTGCGTAATTACTTAATTTGTTTTTTTTTGTTTGTGGCCTGTACGCGCCACTTTAATGAACACTTAAATTTTGTTGTGTCGCATTTATTTCTTTTTGTTGTTTTGTGTACTGCGTGGTTTATTTTGTAAACTGTTTAATTTTTCACTGTTCTGTTTTTCTTTTTTTGTGTAAATAAAACAATTTGTTTAACAAGGACGTACCGCGTTTTTCTTAATTTCCCGCGGAAAGTAAATTAAATTGAGTGGCGCCTTTTTGTTAGTTTTTTTTTTTTGTTGTTTGGGTCGTTGTTGTTGGTTTGAGATTACTCCCACGCCTGTCACGACTGTTAGCTGCCGGATGCGTCGAAACTGACGTCACGATGCAACATCTGATTATCTTCCTGGAAAGGTAAGGTAGCACATCAAGGAAGAATTCAATTTGCGGCCAGTATATTTTTCGACGATGAAGAAGATGAAGAACCGATAATACTGTACAAAGTTTACGATTTCGCGGAAATTATTGTTCCACAATATACCGACAGGCAATTTAGAATGTCCCCTACGACATTTGAAAATATTTTAATTAAATTACATGCTGTGAATGAAAAGCCTTACAGAGGAGGTAACCCAGCAATTGACTTAGAAAAAATACTACTGATTGCTGTGTGGTTCATGGCGAACATTGAAAGTTTTCGGTATTCAAATTCTTTATTTTTTTTTGCAAACTGTATGTACACAATGTTTCTTTTCTTTTAGAGGAGTTAGTGATCGGTTTGGTGTTAGCACATCTACAGCATGGCACTATTTATACAGAATTTGTAAGCTATTCCTGTCAATAAATATCAGTTACAGAATCATAGCCCTGCCAAATGACAATCAATGTGGAATAATAATTAATAGTTTCAGAAATAAAACAGGTTTTCCCGGTAAGTTTTGGATACTTAAATAGATTAAAATATAAATTAACACTTGTAGGAATAATCGGAGCAGTAGCTGGAACACATATACTAATTAAAGCACCACAGCAAAATAATGCAAGGGCTTTCACTCAGTATTGTTACAGGGCATTTGTAATCATAAGTGTAAATTCATTGACTGTTATGCAGGAGAAGCAGGTTCCATTCATGATGCGTGCTTATTTCGCAGATCAGAAATAGGGCAGATGTTGGCCTCAGTTACTATTTCCACATAATGGGCATTTGTTGGGAGATAGTGCTTATCCTTTAACAACGAAACTACTTGTTCCGTACAAAGATAATGGCCATCTTACAGATATTCGGAAGAATTACAACATGCAGCATTCCAAAAACAGTGGTTATAGAGCAAGCCTTTGCCTTGTTGAAAGGCAGATTTCGTCGTCTAAAGTTATTAGAAGCTGTTAGATTGGACCTAATACCACTCATAATCATAAGTGCATCTTGCATAACATACGTCAAGATTCTAATGACATACTTAATGGAGTTAATCTGGATGCAGAAATATTGGAAGAACGTTTATTAAATCCTAATGTTGAAAACGTATTACATCGTCCACACAATAATCTTGCAATCACAAAAAGGGATAATATTGCAAACTTACTGTACATGAGAATGTAAATAAATTGTATTTGTGTATATCATTTATTAACATTTATAAAAAATTCATAAAACACTATTTTCTACTTGTGTTTTATTTCCTTGGTAACATAAAACTGAAACATCACAACTTGCTATAAAATAAACTAACATTATTCGACTTATTTCTTAAAGAGAAATAAAACATCAAAATGCAAGAAAACTGAAATATCACAACTTGCTATAAAATAACTAAATTAACATTATTCGACTTATTTTTTAACGAGAAATAAAACTCGATAGAAAAGTGAAACATCACAAAAGTTGCTATATAACAAGTAAACTAACATTGAAATAAATCTAAATTATTCTATTTTGTTTTTAGTTTCATTCTGCACTAGGACTTTGAATAACTTCAAAAATTCATCATATCTTGACATTTTATCCTCTTGGCGCTTCTGGGCAGCATTTTCAAAACGTTTCCTCTTTTTTCTTTGATAAGCTATAGGTACAGGCGAATCATCATTTGAAAAGCTTGATTCATTATCAGAAACTGCAGATCTCAACGCAGATGTTGTTGCAGATCTCGATGTACCTGTTTCTATGGAAGATCTCGAGGGCAATGATGTTACAACAGAAGACGAAGGTCCTGGTACACAATCTTGTTCTAAAATATGATAAAACTATAATAAAATTCTGTACTTCATAGCAATACATTATCATTATTTATTTTTAATCTGCTGTTGCTGTTGCACACTGCTGCACACTGCAAATGGTTGTATTTTTTGCATCGTTTCCACTTTTGTTATTGTGTTCTTTGATTTTTTATAAGTTTTTTTTAACCCTTTCCACATATTGTCTACTTGTTCATGTGTAAATAGTTTTCCCGTCATTTTGGAAATATCAAAGCCGATCTTTATCTATACATTTTCTTTCATGGAAGTTTTAAACATCTCTTGCTTCTCTTCTGTCAGTCTAATTAATAATAAAATATGTTCTTTTCTCCATCGCAGCTGTTCCTTTTCATTTTCTACATTTTTCAATAATTTAATTGAAATATTAAACTCCCATGAACATACCTATTTACTTACCAACACTGTTTATCTTAGCAGAAGTGCTTGGTTGTAAGAAGAACACAAAGAGATACACTGACGAAGTAATAAGAACAGTTTAATGTTCCATCTAACATACATACATTTGACAACAACTTTTTACGTATTGTGTATATTTAAACAAGCGATGAACATACTACTGGCGTTGGTATGACGACGCGTTCGTATAACTATAATGTCGATGCTTGAGTCGTCTGCAAGCTTTCATGTAAATTTTAACACTTCCCCTCGACGAAAGCAATATTACAGGATTCTAATTAACCCAAGAAGTCCAACACAATTCTCATGCTTAGGCTTCGTTAGAGCTTTAGTCAATACATCAGCTGGCATTCTCTCTGCACTCAAATGATTGAGGCTGATAACGCCTGTATCGACGACCTCACGAACGAAGTGGTGTCGTATATCTATATGCTTCGTTCGAGAGTGGAAAACTGGATTGGACGCAAGCCTTTGAGCTCCAAAATTGTCGCTGAATAATCGGACAACGTCCACGCTTATTCCAAGCTCACGTAGAAGACGTCGAAGATGTACAGCTTCCTTGGAGGCTTCACAGAGAGCCATGTACTCGGCCTCCGTTGAGGATAAAGCCACGGTCCTTTGTTTTCTAGAATCCCATGAGATACACCCTCCATTCATTATAAAGGCATACCCCGTGAAAGATCTTCGATCGTGGATGGATCCAGCCCAATCTGCATCTGCAAAACCTTCGAAGTTGTCTTTTCCGTATCTGTAAGTGATGCCGATGTCCATTGTTCCCTTGAGATATCGCAACGCCCGTTTCGCTGCAGTCCCATGTGTTTTGTCAAAACAGTCATTGAATTGGCTGAGTAGGCTTGCGGTATGGGCCACATCCGGACGAGTTGCCACAGAAAGATACAGCAATGCACCAACTAATTCGCGGTAGGGTGGCTTCGGACCATCGTTTTCCCTCCAAGGATCCCCTTTTGTCAATCTTGTACCGACGTCGAGAGGCGTTGATACCGGCTTGCAGTCTTGCATTCCGAACCGCTGCAAAATTTCATTTACGTAGGTTCTTTGACAAATCTTGATACCTTCGCTGTCTTCCAAGAAATCCATGCCCAAGCATCTTTTCAATTTTCCAATATCCTTCACGTCAAATCTTCTTCCAATATCTGTTCCAAAGCATTTGATCTGTTCAAGATTGCAAGACATAACTAAAATGTCGTCGACATATACGACAATGATCATCAGATCGTCGTTTTTGCCTTTAACGTAAACACATGAGTCTCCTTTCGTCGGAGTTGCTCCTAAGTCGCGCAATTCTTTATCTAACCGCTTGTGCCAGGCACGACCCGCCTGTTTAAGACCATAAAGAGCCTTTTTCATTCGGCAGACTCGGTTTCCGACTGCTAGATTATCAAGTGCAGCCTGTGCTTTGCGCCTGATGTCGTGTTCGAATTTTCCAGACCTGACTATACAATGTAGAACTTCGTTCATTAGATCTGGCATCTCCATGAAAATTTCCTCCTCCAGTGTACCATTAAGGTAAGCTGTCGTGACATCAAATTGTCGTATTGACATCTTTCTGCGTGCAGCAACCGCCAGTGCCAACCGGATGGAACTTAGTCGTGCCACCGGAGCATAAGTTTCATGAAAATCTCTACCCGGTTGTTGTGAAAATCCTCTGGCGACGACCCTCGCTTTTCGCTTTTCTAGAACCCCGTTGGTACCATACTTATTACGAAGTATGAATCGACTACCCACGACGGCTCGTCCCTCCGGACGTTTCACTAATTCCCAAGTGTCGTTTTTCAGTATCGCCGCGATCTCGTTCGCCATGGCCTGAATCCACTCGTCTGACTGCGGTCCTGTTACTGCCTGACGAAGAGGCACTTCAGAAAGAAA
This sequence comes from Prosopocoilus inquinatus, assembly GCA_036172665.1. Taxonomy (NCBI): domain Eukaryota; kingdom Metazoa; phylum Arthropoda; class Insecta; order Coleoptera; family Lucanidae; genus Prosopocoilus; species Prosopocoilus inquinatus. The sequence goes on along the minus strand of CM069870.1, from coordinate 40,319,749 downwards.
AGCAATGTCAGCGTGCTCCTCGTCCTTGTTTTCGACAGTCTGGTATACCTTTCGAGGTCTCCCTGGTCGCCCAGTAAATAACTTTTTCGGTCTTCCTCGGCCGTGCCTTTCTGTCGACGTGAGAGAAGGCACCTCTGATTCCCTAGTCTCATGTGTCGGAGAAAACTGCTGTGGGAGAACTTCGCCTTCGATTTCATCCTCTTCGGCAGTTGTCTCTTGCATACGAGGCGCTATTGCTTTCACACTTTTATTCTTAGTGCAATTTATTGGAATCTCAATGGAAAAATCATTGAAATCTTCTGCTGAACTTCTGCCATCGGCCGATTGTACCTCTCCTCGAGAATCATGCTCTTCAGGATAAAAGTTGTCGACGTTACTGTTTGGTTGGATTGACACCCTCTTCAAGAATTTGACGTCTCTTGATACACGTATCTTTCCCTCGCTTGGTACCCAGATCCGATAACCTTTTGATTCTTCACTGTATCCAACGAATATACCTTTCTTCGAACGTGGAACCAATTTACTTTTGTTTGGAGTTTGATCCAAAAAAATACACTTCGCTACCAAACTGCTTGAGATGAGATACGTTCGGAGGCTTCCCGTGCCAAAATTCGTAAGGAGTTTTACCGTGCAATTTAGTTGTAGGACATCTGTTTCGCACGTAGTTCGCTGTATTTACAGCTTCCGCCCAGAAAGACGACGACAACCCTGATTGTAACAGAAAGCATCTAGCGGTTTCCATCAAGGTCCGATTTCGCCTCTCTGCAGTACCGTTTTGCTGTGGATTGTACGGCACCGTGAGGCGTCGTGTTATGCCGTTCGTCTGGAGAAAGTTGTCAAACCGTTTATTGACATACTCAGGCCCATTGTCCGATTGAATGCACTTGATTCTCTTTCCCGTTTGTGTTTCTAGAAAGTTTTTAAAGTTTTTAAATTCTTCAAAAACTTGATCCTTGCGGTTTATGAATCTGATTTCACACCAGCCAGAGTAATCGTCAATGAAAGTTACAAAATAACGACTTTTACCGTGAGAAGTAACTCGCATGGGTCCGCACACATCCGAATGAATAAGGCTTCCTGGTTGTGACTGCCTGTTCGAAATTTTGGGGAACGGAGTTTTCGTCATTTTCCCTTGAACACGTATTTCACAGTTGAAATCCTTTTCAGCATTGTCAATGTGTGCACCATGAATTGTACCTTGCCTGACAGCTTCACGCAGGGACTGCATGTTAAGATGACCAAGACGTATGTGCCAATCATATAGGCAATCTGATCTCGGCGTATTTGCTTCAGCTTTTCTGCATTCGTTATACTCGCCTCGCACATAGTAGAGACCGCTTACTCGTTCTGCAACAAGTATCATGCTTCCTTTCTCGTCAATCACAGTGGCTTTTTCCTTGTCAAAAGTCACCTTGTATCCCTTATCAGTAATTTTTCCGACGGAGATGAGGTTCGTGCGAAGATCCGGAACAAACAACGTATCACCGAATTGCACCGACGTCTTGCGTCCTTCAGTTTCAGTCACAAACGAAGCAATGCCTTTACCCGCGATTTCCGTACGCGCGTCATTTGCCAAATTTAGTTTTCCTCGTTCTGAAACGTCAATTTTCTCAAATGCGTCAATGTCGTGACACATGTGCGACGTGCACCCACTATCGATGCACCATTCACCATGCCACACATTTTCGACGGTTCTGAGCGTGTTTGGACTTTGTGCGACGTACAAACTGACATTTCCTATATGATTTGCGGATTGTTCTTTCAGGTTAGTTTGATTTCTACAATCTTTGGCTTTATGACCTAATTTATGACACTTAAAGCATTTGATTTTCTTCGTATTGAAGACTTCGTTCTTCTCAACTATGTCTTTTCTCGGCTTTCTTCTTTTAAACGTAGATTTACCTGCCACCATCGCAACTTGATTCGATGTCTTGCTACCGTCATCTTTTCGCATGTCATATTCCTCCAGGATCTTGACACGTAAAGTCTCGGGTGTTGGAAGATCATCTCGCGATGCAATTGCACAACGAAAACCCTCAAAGTTCTCCGGAAGACTTCGCAGGAGCATGAAACTGAGCAACTCATTATTTATTTCAATACCCATGTCATTTAATTTATCGACGATGTCAAGAAATTCTTGAGAACTTTCGCGCACATCGTCACCATCCAGCATCTTGTGAGAAATCAGCCGATTTAACAAAGCAGCTTTCCGTACCGGCCCTTTTGACTCGTAGGTCTCCCCCAACTTCGTCCAAATTTCACTTGCGGTACTGCAGCCTTTTACTAGCTTGATCACTGATGGACTCATAGCTAACACAATATCTGACTGCGCTTTCAAATCTCCTTGGATCCACTGAGTAATTTCTTGTGCATTATTCCCACGATCTTCGGGCTTCACTCGTAACCCGCTGACGTACTCCCATGCGTCATTCTTGATCAGAACAGCACGTACCTGGATTTTCCACGTATCGAAATTTTCTTTATTTAATTGCTCAATACGTGCGACGCTGCTGGTACTCATCTTTCTCACGCACTTTATCGGTTTGTCCCAAAACTAGCACTAATCTTGAATCTTCAAAATACGACCGCGTGAGTATGTCCTGGGCCCATAACCTCTTAGCAGAAGTGCTTGGTTGTAAGAAGAACACAAAGAGATACACTGACGAAGTAATAAGAACAGTTTAATGTTCCATCTAACATACATACATTTGACAACAACTTTTTACGTATTGTGTATATTTAAACAAGCGATGAACATACTACTGTCGTTGGTATGACGACGCGTTCGTATAACTATAATGTCGATGCTTGAGTCGTCTGCAAGCTTTCATGTAAATTTTAACAGTTTATGTTGTCCTTTTCCACATGTTCAGCTAAAAAATGTTCCTCCACGTCTTCTAATGGACCTGTTATGCCGCAAATACCACATTTTCCTTCTGCTCCTACCGTTTCCAGAATTAAACGTTGTTAAGCAAAATACTGCAAACATACCTACATTTTTTATAGGTTAGCTCTATTTGCTCCGTTACGTGCTCGATATCGAAACACACAGACTTTAGGGTGCACTCTGAACGTTCGCTGAGCGTCAATACGAACGCAATCCAACATGCCCTAGGGTGTCCTGGACGTCAAAAAAAAAAACACAATTTCATAAAAAGAACACGCTCTGAGCGCTCTGAAAGTCATCTCGAACGCACCAGTAAAATATGCCCCAGTGAAGTGTGCCAAATAAAAATTTGGGAAACGACGGTGGAGCTTTCCTTCAACCCGGTCCCTTATCCAGTTAGGGACAACGCCAGATGAACGTAAGTCTCTCACAGGTTTTCCAAGCGGAATCTTCGGCTCAGAAGGCAAAACGGCATCAGCTTCCCACTGGGCTACGTATCACCTTTTTAGTAAAGCGCCGCTGTCTTTCGAGGCGAGCGTGACAGTAGAATTAAAGCTTCTTTAAAATTATAAGTCCCTTAAGCTACCATGCCATTTAAAATTTTAAAGTTCGACGAGATTTTTGCGTTATTTGATCAATAGGAGCATAGAATTGATTCCATTTTTAGTGAATTAGATTAAGCTTTAGGAAACAGATTAAAATTCACTCTATTTACTTTACTGTGACGGAGAGAAGTTTCCTGTAACGTCACGAGTTACTTTTACGGGAAGAAAATTTCAAACTGCATATTAAATGGTAACGAGGCAACCTGCTAGATGCAATGTTAGTTGTACTAACCTTGGTTCATAGTGCGCACAGCGCCACCTGGCGGATATTCTGAAGTAGTTTTATCTCAAGAATTGGTATTTTTAATATTTTTTGATTTGGTTTTTGTCTGAACTTTCTATCTCATTTGATTCCAAAATTAACAGAGGGGAAAGAACTTTAGACTAGCACTGTACATTAATTAAACAATGTCTTTCAAAAAGTGTGCTACAAATGGGAATTTTTTTTATTATCGATTTTTATAAAAACTTAGGGCACTTCTGCATCTCTCAAAATCAAACTGACGAATGTCATGTGAAATTCTTCTTGAATAGTGTACAGCGTAGACACCAAGAAATGATGACCGCTTTAGAATAAAGTATTCTTAATTTATAAGAAACGGGAAAATGTCAGAAGAATAAGTTGTTCAGAATGAAAAGCTATAGCTAGATATGAAATTATAGTCTCTAATCTTAAAAATGAAGAATTACAAGTTATGTGTTTGCTAAAATAATATGAATAGGAAAACACAAATTTCGTTCTTATTTTTCAATTATTTCATTTTTTCTGAGTGATTATTTCAATGCAATCCGAAACGATGCTTTTTTATAGCATGCTAGCAATTAGTGAATTGTTTCAGTGGAAACAATTACTCAGAACCAAATGAAGTAATTGAGAAATAAAAACGAATTTCCTGTTCCCTGTTCATATTATTTTGGCAGACACTTCAATCCCACCAGTGTGTCTTAATGTAGTGTGCATAAAGGGTGGTTCACAATAAATTGTGTTTCTTTTGTTTTTGATATAAAAAGCTATAATTTCATATCTAGCTATAAGTTTTTAATTCTGAACGACTTATTCTTATAACCTTTTCCTATATCTTGTGAAATAAGGGAAGTTTACTCTTAAGCGGTACTCATTTCTTAGTGTCCACGCTACATACCATTCAAGATATTTTTGATCTGACATTTGCCAATTTGATTTTAGTGGATGTAGAAGTGTTCTGACTCAATAAACTTAAACAAAAATCGATAATAAAAAAGCCCCATTTGTAGCACACTTTTGAAAGACATTATACTGGGTGTCTCATAACGTACGGAGGATATTAAAAAGGCAGCTATAGGAGATCAAAATAAAGCTTTTTTTCTTAATTCGTATTTGCCCAAAACCCAATAATAAGAAAGTCAAAGCAGTTTAATTTTCTTAATTTTTTATTTAATTTACACCTATAGCTTCTTAATTAATCAAAATTATATCATAAAATGTAATGTTATTGTTAAATAAACTCTAAATTTTTCGAAACCACCATTCATAAAATGCGTATGTGAATCTATTTCCTAGTTCTGGGTATTAAAAGAAAAAATGAAATAGTCGGAACTTACCTACATGTGACTACATTTTTTTAGATGGTTGTTTCATGTAAAGCAGTTTCAATTAACTCTTATATACCGCAAATTTGAATTTAAGAGGTATAATATTACTCCAGGTAGTAACTTTTGTTTCTTAAGTAATTTCACTTTAAACTTTTGTAACTTTTTAGTTATTGATTTTTTACCAAAACTTGAGAAAATGAAAATGAGAGAAAAGCTTTATTTAGATCTCCTCTGCTCTTCATATCTCCTCCGTACGTTATGAGACACCCAATATATTGTGAGGTATGCAACCATTTATTGAAATCGATAAACATCAATAAGGGTATTATTATTATTATTATTATGAATAAAAAAAGTATAATCCACTTTATGTTCGTTGTAATAAATCTTATAAATCGTTAGTCTTACACATTTTATCAGATGGTTCTAAGTAGAAATAAAAAAAGTTATTTTAAAATTGCGTGATGAATATTAGCACTCAATATTTTACCGGGTAATTTTGGTTCAGAATGTACACGCGCTCGCGTTAAAGCGAGATCATATCTAAATGACGTATTAGATTTTTAAAGTTTTATTCACATAAAAAACGCAGCCACGAGCCACGCTGTAGATTACCATTTTAATTTATTTTCATTTTTGTTGCGCTGTAAAATATAGGGTTGTGAGTTATGCCTCCGAGGGTGGGAGGAGTAAGTTCTAGGCAAACCTTCCAACATGGTTAACATTTTATTTATCTTTTACTATTAGCACTTTATCTTGACTTATATATATTGACGTATTTTTAATGGAGTTAACACATTTGAATATCGTTCAGAATAGATATAAATATTAGCGCAGCCTATTAGATTACACCCTTGATTACACTTCCGAAATTTATATTTTGAATAGTTTTGTGTCGGAATTACACATCTTAATTCAATTTCTGTAAACATCATTCATTTAATATTATACCTAATCCCTGATATTCTAAAGACATTCTTTTTTTGATATATGAATAACATCCTTTTTTTTAAATTTATTGTTTAATAATTATTTTCTTCTTGGAGCTCATTGACTAAAATAAAAACTAATTATTCAATATAATGTTATAGTAGAAATGATAATTATACTCACTTCACACTAGAGTATGACTGTGAGAATATTCAATTAGTTATCTAGATTCAAATTTGATTCGGCAGTAATAAAATACTCCTAACAGTTTAATAAAAAGTACAAATACATGTTTGACAGGTAGCTTTCTTATTTACATAATGTTGTGATGTAAAACTGTGTAAAACTGTTCCTTTGGGAGGCGTTTATAATGTAGAGATGTTAAATATCAGTCATTCTGTATTTGAGGTAATGAATAATGGATAAATTATGCAATCTATGAAGCGCATGGTAATGATGGGAGGACCTTGATTAATTGCATTTTGATTTCCAGATTATCGGTCATTTGCTATTCATATTGGGTAATATAGCAGTCTCGGCTGGATCGCGATGCTTCATTTACATTATAAACATTGAAATGAAGATGCAAATTCCTCGTTGGCATTTGCATTAAAAAAAGATACGTAATTTCTAATGAATACATATTCCGCTGGATATTTATTAGATTAATGCATGCACTTTCCTGAAACAGATGGCACAAATCATATAGCATAACTTTTTAACCTGAAACATTTCATAATCTTCGCTACAATAGAGCTATATGATTAATTAATTTTCATGTATTGCTTAGTGTTTGTTAATTGCCAGCCTACGGACAGTAGGATTTAAATCATGTTGTATGACATTTTGGAATGCCACGCTTGTTCCAAAAAGGGTCAAAAAGATTGTATTCTTATATAGCATAGGAATAAACTTTGTTCTTCTGCTGAAGAACAGTTGTGAATTCTCTATTAGTAATAAAAGAAGAAAACGGGAATATATTAAATATTTCCTAAAGTATTTTTTTTTTGCTCGGACCTATCGATTTTTACTATTTTGCGGTGTTTTGGAGTGATTATAATTTTTTTAATTTACACATGCGTAAAAAGATATGGCCTTTCGTAATTCGTAACGCTACTGTATAAAAAATTAAACACTAAAATAGGGCGTAATAATCAACCTGTCCGAGCGCTATTGTAAAAATAAAATATCTTAGAAATATTTAAAGTGTTCCAGACTTCTTTGAAAGTCCGCTGCTGCAAAAGAAAGGCTGATCGATATACGCCATTTGCAAAATTTGTGAACAAAGGCCGATATTGTAAAATAAAGGTCACTCTATGCAATTGCCGGTATAGATATCATTATACTGAAATGAATGAAATTTACATTTTAATATGTAAAATATAATTTACACAACACACTTTCAATAATATTTATTTTTAGATAGTTTTAGAAAATACATATAAATGAAGAACACAACTATAAAACATAAATGAAGAACATTCACGCAAAACTTGATTATAATCCATGTAAGAGCTATACTACCTTTTCTAACTAGAATTTATAAAAAATGTATTGCCGTAATATACCAATTCTTTAAGTCAGATTAAAAATTAGTCAAAAACTTACCTTAAAAATCAAAATTTGTTTTGGACTTATTGAGTTTTGCTTAAAAATGGGTGTTCTGCTATTTAAAACTCCCAGACTTATTGAGTTTCGATTAAATAAATATCAGCATAAAACCCTAATGTTAGGGATATATTAAGTTTTGATTGAATCCTTAAGGTTTAATTTTTTTTTATGAAATATAAAGTTTTGAATGAATCAAGCCTTACCAGACGATGCAACTCAATCATAAGTCCCGGATTCCATGTCTAACTCAAATTTCGTAATTTTGGTTTGCGTGAATTCTCTTCAAATAATCCTTAGACACTTACAGATATAACTCTGTATATTATTAAAATAATTCAAACAGTTTTGGTTAGATATTTCCAAAACGGCTGTTTCTATTGCCAAATAAAATTCTTTCTGATTATTTTAGAGGAGTATTATTTTTCCATTAATTAAATAAATTATCTCTTGGATTTAAGAATTAATAAGCAGGGATGTAAACTACTTTATAACCTAAAGCAGCAATTAATTCGTATACATTGCGAGTCTTATGAAATTGTACATTGTCGTGTTCGACTTCATTTTCAGTAAGTTTTTTCTGAATTAACCATCATTTCTGTAAATTTCAATGCGTATTTGTATCGGTCGTTCATAATTACTGCAAAATTTCTTCTCTCCAGTATTATCAAAACTGTTTTCATTGTATAATGAATTTCACACAAATATCTGTCTATTACTGTGTTGCTTAGATTTTTGTGGAATATGTATATTTATGCACTTTACTTTTAAATTTTTAAGTTTTTAATCTTTAACCGGACAGAATATAAATGGAAAATCTCTCAAAGTTTCACTATCAATTGACAGATAGCTTCGTCGATCGCTGGTAAAACGTTGAGTGTCTTTTCATTTATATTATGTCCAGTTAAAGATTTAAAAACTTGCAATTTTCATCGGGTAAGAGTCAACTATTATCTTAAATTTTTAGTTAAAGCAATGCAGTGCTCATCAGACCAATTGCAAATTTCCTTTTTTCCTTGATTAATCGGTTTCTTGGGTCTATAACCTTTCTGCAACTTTTCAGTTCTTCTTTCGGGTTCTTTTTCTTCTTTCTTTTCGGGCTACATCACACAGCTCAAATCATTTAAGAGCTTGCTGTGTGCAAAAGAATGGCCGATTGTCATACCTACGTAATTTGCAAAACTTCAAAACAAAGGCGGATATTGCAAGACAAAGGCCGCTGTATGGTATTAAAAAGCCGGTATGTATATACAGTGGTCCCGAAAGAAGGTGCCAAAAAATCTGGGTCATTAGAAGGATCCAGAAGTTTACGAAAGAAGAATATGTAGACATGCATTTGGTATATGGAGAATCAGGTTGCAAATGCAAGGGCTGCTGTTAAGATTTACGCGGAAAGTTTTCCCGGATACCTTCAGTATTCAATATCTTAAAAACGAAAAGATTTTTTATTAGAACATTTTTTTGTATATGAGTTACTCATCATCTCCTACTGATTTTTTTCTCCTGTTTTTTCTTTGGCACTTTCTTTCGGAACCACCCTGTATCTATAATGAAATTTACATTTTATATAAAATAGACTACTCTTAAATCCTTAGTTAAAACAATAGTTTTCATCAACACATTTGCAAATTGGTTCTGTTTCAATATTCGTCGGCGGGATGGGTTTACGATTTCTTCGTTAATTTTTCAATTCTTTCTTCACGTTTCCGAATCATTTTCCTATATACTTTAATTCACCTCTTTTGTAGGTTTCTACAATGAGTTTCCTTTTTTTGTTAATTAATTTGTCATACGCTATTTTCCAAGCTGACAATGGGGTCTATTCTGTAACATTGATATGGACTTAATATTGTTATGTTTTAAGTAACCTTGCAAAATTGGTATCCTGTAAATAATTGAAATTAACCTCCGCCCACAATAATTTTTATATCCGTAGATACGTATTTCAGCAGCTAAGCTGCCATCTTCAGTACGCTACCAACTTAAAAGCACATTAACAAAATCATAAAAATTTTAAACCTAACAACAATCTAATCATCCTAAAAGATATATATGCCTAAAAAAAAATTATGTGAACACCTAAAATTAACTGTCATATACCTTACAAATAAAAGCTAACCAAACAACACGGAAATGCGGAAATAAATAGTCCAAATACCCCGAAAAAACTTCTTATTCTAACTAATAAATAAGTATATAATTCCCTGTTATTTGATACCTAAAAATCCTGAAAATAAATTGTTATGTATAAATCGGGGAAAAGAAATATTATGTGAACACTTAAAATTAACTATCAGATACCTTACAAATAAGAGCTAACCAAACAACACGGAAATGCGGAAATAAATAGTTCAAAGACCCCGAAAAAACTTCTTATTCTAACGAATAAATAAGAATATAATTCCCTGTTATTTGAATTTATTTATAATTTATTTATTCGTTGGGGTCTTTGGACTATTTATTTCCGCATTTCCGTGTTGTTTGGTTAGCTCTTATTTGTAAGGTAACTGACAGTAAATTTTAGGTGTTCACATAATTTTTTTTTTTAAATATATATATCTTTTAGGATGATTAGATTGTTGTTGGGTTTAACATTTTTATGATTTTGTCAGTGTGATTAGGTTGTTTTTAGACATTTTTTAGTGCTTTTAAGTTGTGGTAGCATACTGAAGATGGCAGCTTAGCTGCCGAAATACGTATCTACGGATATAAAAATTATTGTGGGCGGAGGTTAATTTCAATTATCTCTTAAACCACAGTCTCCTTTACTATTTTAATCCTGTAAATAGTTTCGTAACAACTTGTAATCCGTTTCAGGCATAATCTCGAGTTAATATGCATCTCTCTTCAATTTACGGTCGGTAATCGACGTGAAACGTTATGAAATCGTAACAAGTTAACAAGCATCAATTGATATGCATATCAATGTTACAGAATAGCCATGATTAGCGGCCTTTCAGTTGCTAATACCGGCCTATGTTTTGAAAATGCGGACTTTGTTTTCTAAATCTAAAAAATCATGTCATGTTGTTATGACCACAACGGCCTTACTTTTGAACAGAGTGGCCTTTTAAATGATTTCAGCTGTATTACACGTTAAAACTTTTGCTAATATTCTTTAGCAATTCACCCCTATTGAACTCTTCTACAATCAGTTGAATTGCTTTGTTGGTTAATTTATCGTACTGAATTTTGCAAACTGACACTCAAACCTGCTGGGTACAATTTGTGATCTTAGCGGCCTTTCATTTGTTTACAGCGGCTTATATTTTGAAGATGCAGACTTTGTTTTGGAGACTGAGGAGAAACCTACGTTCAACTGCACCAAGTTCAAAGTGAACAAAACCAGATGTTATTTATGAATGCATTAATTGCCATATCTTCTTAAGATTCTATGCGAATTTGTTTATTTTGAACCTAGTTGAGTTGAACGTTTAAACCTCCAAGGGAGTTCAAGGGGCGTTCAACTGAATCAAATTCAAACTAAACAAAATCGCAATAAATTTTATTTAGGAACGCAATAATTGCCATATGTCTTTAAAATCTTATGCGAATTTGTGTACTTTGAACCTAGCTCAGTTGAACGTCACCTTGAATCGTTTTGGTACTGGTCCTAAAATTGTCATGTCAAAATCGGCCTTTGTTTTGCTCACAGCAACCTTGCTTTTACATACAGCGGCTGTTTAAATGATTTCAGCGTAACTTTTTTTTATTAAATAATACTTTTATTATCTGACATAGCCGACGTTATTTAAAAATTAATATTTAAAACCTATGTTTTATTACCACCAGAAACATAAAACACGCTTATTTGTTCATTGTAAACTAACTCTCTTTAAATGACTATTATTTAAAACGTTAATAAATTCAGATTTATTATTTTATTTTGATATTTTCTGCTGTTCATTAAATTATTCGCATCTCGGTTATTAGCTTTTACATTGTTTGCGCATAAGTCAATTCTGAAAGGATTGCCTCATGCAGGGTGAAGTAAAAACGTTCACGTAACAGTAACACACACCGCATTAATTCTAAGCAGCTCATCAATCAGCGTGACAAGCAACGTATGCTGCATGTATCCCCATCACATGATACTTTCGCCACGCATTTATAAATACTCTATTACTTATGCATATTTAGAGTCTTATGCGACAAAAATGTATACAGGGTGAGTCACTAAGCGCCTTTTTCGATAGCTCATTTAGAGAACGAAAGAGACTTTTTTCTTTCACCTAGAGTTTCTGTTTGTTACTTATAGTATACAGTGTGTCCAAGATAACTTTCCCAGCATGGGGATTTCCGCTGTTATAAGAAATACAGAATCGGTTAAATGGGATGAATTACAGAGAATCAATAGAATAACTAGACCAACCAATAAAATTTCAAAAATTTCTCATACTTATGGAACCACTTAGCAATAGGAAATAGACAGAATTCTTTTTATAGGCGTAATTTAAATGACCTTTCAACCAGAATACAATCGTTCTATTAAAATTTTCCCAGCTCATACCGTTTCTGTGTAACGGGTATCAGATTCATTTTTTCTTGTGGGGAATATGATATATTTAACTTTCTCTTCTCTATTTTTCACTGATATAGCATTTGCAATACTCATTTCCAGAAAAAGTATTAAAAATGTGAAAACAAAATTTGATATCCACCTGTCAAATTACTCTAAAGTTATAATTATGATTAAAAATTTGTCATATTCTTTGCCATATCACCTTTTTTGCGGTAAAAATAGTAGGAAAGTACACCCCTTATTATTTACTATTAAATTCCAATCATATTTGATGTTCAACTTTTCTAATAACTTAAGGCCGTTTTACGTTACACAATTTATTGTTCGGGAAATTACACAATTTTTAAAACAATCTAAATTGTGTAGCATCTTGAGTAATCCCTAGGTTTCTTGTTTGATAGTCGCACTAATGTTTGCTCAAGAAATTGCGAGTGATTCTGCGCATTTGATTTTAATTTTACAGATGTTTGGTTATATTCATATTTTATGTCTTCATTATTGCCTGTGTGTTAGTTAAACTGTTATTGCAAAAACGACTGAACAGTAGAAAGAAGCAATTGTCACGTAAATATTTCATCTACGCACAGCAACATGCTCAGATGAAATTGTACGGAAAATAGAGCAGACAGGCACAATTTTTAAAGCCAGCAATACTGCGCGCAACTTGCTGTTTGAAACCGTATGTACAATTTAGATTGTTTCAAAAATTGAACAACTTCTTATACAATAAACTGTGTAATGTAAAACGGCCTTTACGGACTGTGCTTTAAATGTATTCAAAATATTCGTTTAGAGTGGCCTAAAGGAGGAGATTTTGATTTATTTAGGACCGTTTTCATAATCAGATTTTAAATTTAAAGTTACTTTAACCTAAAAAATACATTTGTTTCCTTATACTTAAAGTGACTTTAAATTAAATCTTCCTTAAAGTCTGATTATGAAAATGGCCGTTAAAATCTGGTTATGAAAATGACCGTTAGCTTGCATGTTCAAGTCAGTAGGCAGAATATGAGATGGCTGTGGCTTTCTTTACCGTCAAATCAAATTACTAAGGGCTATTTTAATAATAAGACTTGGGTTTAAATTACTTTAAAATGTAAAACTACCTTTGTTTTTATATTTTAATGTGATTTGAAGTCTTCTTTAGTCGCTTTATGAAAGAAGCTTTTCAACTAACAATTAATAGCCATCTCATATTCTGCCTGCTTAATTGACTAAACAAGTTAACTAAATAAAAACAAAATCTCCTCATTTAGGCAGCTGTAAAAGAATATTTATAGGGCTTTTGTGAAAGTAAATCATTTGCAGAGGTAGATTAGAGTTTCTGAGAGTCATTTAAATGCATATTAGGCATCAACGAAAAATATTTCTCTTAAAAAGTACCATCAAAAACGTAAAATTAGGTCAAAATATTACTTTTCGCTAAATAATTCAATATCCGAAGCAGTAATTAATCTTCTTTATTATTTTTTCCAATTATAAACATTTGAAATTTTCACCCCAAAAAACTTGAACTCTGAAATTAAGTTAAGCATGTATGTGAAATTTTGAGAATATTCTAAAAATTGGAAATTTCAATTTTTCGGAAAATTAAAGAAAACTAAGTTATTTTCTGGCCTTGATATGCAATAAGGTGAAACTAACCTAGGTTAAAGAGATCCCATTGGAATCTTGTTTAGTTACCGAGCAATAACAATTTTACGATTTTGATCGTTTTGAAAAACTCTATTTTCTAACTAAGTTTCACTCGGTATATCTGATAGGTGCTAAATAGGTTTTCAGACAAGCAGTAATTATTGCCGTAAAATTTTTTTTCGAAAAATCGAAAATAAAGATTTTTCCCATTTGATGCCGACGTTTTGGCGTTCACTGTATATCTGTCACAGGAATTTTGAATAATCCGTATTTTTGCAAATACACTAGTAATTTTGCAAAATACCCAGTTATTGTGGAATATTTGCACTGTTACGCAATCTTAATAATAAAAACAAGTTCTTTTGCAAAATTCCCAGGCACATTCGTAATAATGAATACGAATTGATGTTTATGCAATCTTACTATAGGATTTTAGTAATCTTGCAAAAATTGTAATGCGTTTCGAAGATTGGGTACCTTTTAAAGTTTAACCAACATTAGCCATATATACGAGCCCAGAATCATATCATTTGGCCCAGTTACGTTTTAACAAGTAACGTTTCATATAACTTTATTTTTAAAATCCAAAAGTAAATGTTTCTGATTAATACTCCTTAATCATGATTTTCAAGGTTTTTAAATATATTTCAAGTACTTTCAGCAATAATTAATGTTAATAAATTGTGGGATAATTCTAACTGAAAAATAATAGAACGATTCATTTCATTTGGCCCAAATGAATAAAATCTTATTTTCTTGATTTTAATAGGCTTTGGTTGAAATAAAACATTTGCTTTTCATGATATAATTTTGACAGCTTACGCATCATTTTATATCAGAATTTAAAGTTACATAACGATACGTGGTAGAAGTTTACCTAATAATTTACGTAAAGTTATTATAAATTTATCAAATTCTGGATATTCTTGTGGGATAATTGCTGAACAAATGCAATTATCACGTTACACCGTCCGAAATATCGTGAAATTGTTTAAAACAACAGGATCGGTAGAAGAGAAACCGAATTTCGGACGAACTTCCAATATAACTTCAAGAAATATAATGGCTTTACGACGTATTTTAAAACAAAATTGTCGTAGAAACTGTGATGACTTGTGTGTTGAATGGAATAAAGCAACGGACAATTTTTTTTCAAGATCAACGTGTCTTAGAGCTATCAAAAAATTAGGCTTTAACTTCTATAAGGTAAGTGTTTTAGCTCAGCAAATGAACCTTTTATAACAGTACTGAACTTTTAGGCCAAAGAAAAACCACTATTAACACTAAAACAAAAAAGTAGATTGATTTGGGCGAAAACACATGCAAATTGGACTCAGACACAATGGAATAGTGTAATACGGTGTGACGAGTCACGATTTGAGGTTTGTGTGGGCGATAGCCCAAGTGGGGTTTTGAGAACTAAAGATGAAACATATCATACTGACTGTTTACGCCGACAAGTAAAATTTCCTGCCTCTTTAATGATATGGGGTTGCATGTCAGCTCAAGGAACTGGAAAACTGCACTTTTTTAGAAGGCACCGTCAATGCTGATGAGTACATAAAAATTCTTAGAGACAGTTTTATCGCATCCATTAAAGATTTGAAGACAGACGAAAATTAATATATTTTCCAACAGGATGGTGCTGCGTGCCATACAGCGAAAATAGACCTCTCCCCTATTGAAATCCTTTGGCATATGATAAAAAAGAAGTTGCGAGCTAATCCAGTTAGAACCATTCCTTAAAAGAAAGATTAACTCAAATCTGGAATTCATTCACGCCCGAGCAGTGCAAAAATTTAAAAAATACAATGACTAAGAGAATACAGGCAGTTTTACAAAGTAAAGGCGATGTAAAGCAGTGGTAATGGTAACCCTTGCACTTGGGCCAAATTAAATGAATCATTATATTAATTTTTCAGTTACCGTTACTTAATTATTGCCTATGTTTACTTGTATTTAAATTCTTTATAATACTGTTCGAAGAATTGAAAATCATCATAAAAGGATAATAACCAAAATTATTTCTTCTTGTGTTTATAAAACAATGTTATTCAAATATTTATTTGTAAAACGTTAACTGGGCCAAATGATATGATTCTGGGCTCGTATATATACGGCAATTATTGTCGATAACGTATTTACTGTTTTACTTTATTAGTCAGTTCTACTATTAATTGAAACATTTTTAGGCTCAATTCTCACACGGCAGTGCGTCGCGTCGCGCCACTTTTTTGCCTCTAAAAGTCTTCATGGCTTTAAATGGAGGTATTCTCATATGGCAGCATTTTGTGTCAGAAAATTACATGTAAAAGCGCGTAGGAACCAAAATGACACGACGTGATGTGCTGATCATATGAGAATTGACCCTAATTTGGTTACTACAACAATAGGTTACAATAGAGTTTAATCAAGTTGAAGACTGATGTCAGTCATTTAGAAAAAATAAATACTCGCCTTTGACTGATGGATTCTAAGTTGTCCCATAAATAACCATCCATTTTCTGGTAGAACGGCTTAATAAAGTAAAAAAAGTGTCTTTGCAAAATTTCTAAAGATGACGGATGATGGTGGTTAAACTTTAAAAGGTACCCAATCTTATCGAAACGCATTACAATTTTTGCAAAATAACTAAAATCCTATAGTAAGATTGCATAAACATCAACTCGTTTTCAATATTACTAATGTGCTTAGGAATTTTGCAAAATTACTTGTTTTTATTAGTAAGATTGCATAAGATTGTGTATTTGCAAAAATACGGATTATTCAATATTCCTGCGACATATCTACCGTCTGTTTGATTATGAAGGCCCCGAGCTGTAACTCCTTTTTATTTGTTCAAACATCCAATAAAGTGTATATATTCTTGAATGGGACGTTCTTCTCTAGAGAATGAAGAATCAAAATATTTTTTTGGATACACTGTAGTCATGACGGCATCGACAATTTTTTTTAAATGGTACCTTTCTTTTGCAAAATATGACAAAACATCCTTATCCTTTTTCAATCACATAAAATTTTTATATCCTTACATCAAAACATTTTTGAGAAAAATAAAAAAAAACCGCTCTACATAATTTACCATTAAAGCTGCGGTATCCAAGGATATTCGCTCGGGCTGAAATTAATCGCGATCGACGGCGATGCACAGTGGGATATTTGCCCGATCTAGCTGGCCAAAATGATTTCTGTTGCATGATTGATTCAAATTGTGTTTAGCTAGTTATACAGGGTGTTCATGGGAAGCCGCTACAATAGCTAACTTTCTTATTTGTATTTTTATGAAGTAACTTAAATTAGGAAAGTTTTAGGACCTTTCCTCTTCGGTTTTATGGTACTTTCAAAAAAACAAATGACAATCAGGTTTTCGAGATTTTCAATTGTTTTCAACTTTTTTAAATGGAATGTTAGGTATTTTATCATCGCATCGCATTCAGGATGTCAAATTAAGTATAACAAATATCAAGTCCCAAAGCCTACTATTTTTGAAATGATTTAGTAACAAAATCTTGGTGTTCACGGGAAATGGCTACGGGAAATGGTTGAAAAAAGTTACTTTTTTTACTCCTGACGAAGCTATTAATCAATAGCGAAACATTGAATGTTTTCCCTTCATAATTTTGTACAAAAATTTTTGTGCAAATCGTTCTTGATTGCAGTGAAAACCTCGAGCAGCCTCTGGACAGCTTTTCAGCCCTGCTTGGGGCTTCTTCAGCAGAGACGTAGCTCGACATTCCCACTGCAGACCAAAAACGACTTGCCCAATTTATTCGCAATTGCGATGTAAGAATGATGAACAGATAAAATAGCGACATCTTACTATCGCTTTTTGACCTGACATTGCAGTAGGATAGACAAATTGAAGCGGGATTTGCTCCTAATAAGTCCCCCATGCAAGGCGGCCATGCTTGCTGTCAAAGCATAATGAAAGTTTTAGAAAAAATTTGTGCAAATCGTTCTTGATTGCAGTGAAAACCTCGAGCAGCCTCTGGACAGCTGTTTCAGCCCTGCTTGGGGCTTCTTCAGCAGAGACGTAGCTCGATATTCCCACTGCTGTCCAGAGGCTGCTCGAGGTTTTCACTGCAATCAAGAACGATTTGCACAAAATTTTATCTGTTCATAATTTTGTACGTTTCAAGTTAAGAAAAAAACTTTTTACTTACTATTTTCACCGAACAAGAATTAACTTCATTTATAAACTTCTTGATATTGAATTTAAATAGATAGGGTTATACATGTAAAAGTACGATGGACATTTTTTTAAAGTAAGATCCCCTTATTTTTCGTTGATATTTTAGGTCATGTATCTAATAAAATAGATGTGAAAATTTATACTTAATTTATATCTTATAGCATAGAATAATATGGAGCTCGCGTCCGTATGCGAATTACACGGCAACCGTGTTGGCAACGTAAGTTAGGCAATGACGGTATCATTTCAACGGTACTGACCGTGTTGCCTATATGTAAATAAGCTGGAGTACGGTGGCATAATTAAAGTAAAAAGTAACTTAAAACAAATATATTTTTAATTTTTTTGTTATAATCTCGTCAAAATTCCGAAAATTATAAGTAGCGGAATTAAACATGCAATAGTGAACGATTAATTATTGTATAAAAGATTGCCCGTATTTAAAAAACGGATTTGAAGAACTATCGTGTTAACAGAAGAATTTAAAAGTGCGTTGGAGGTGGTGATGAAAGAACTAGACAGAATTCTAAATGAGGTCCAAATGACAATGGGAAAAGTTCTATGTCATCAGCAACAGCAAGAAAAACCTGTTATTTAAATTCCCATGCATGTAATTACTTTCTTAATGAGAAAATAAATAATTATCAACTCTTCGCTTCATTTCTGCTTCAGTTGTACTGGCAACAGTAGTTTTCCAAAACATAACCATAAAATTAAAAATGAACTTCAATCAATTTTCTGACAGATATATTTTTCTTAGTGATATCCAACTTAACAAGGTCTACAATTATACAGTGTTCCGTGTGGGTGTGACAGGTCGAAGTTTTATTTTTTTAAATGGAACCTACTGTATAATATGGCTTATTTCCATTCGTCTTTAAGAGTAGATAAATTTATTATAATAATATTATGTACCTAACATCACATAACCTCTATGGAACAGAAAACAATTTCCATCTGGAACTTATTTCTGTTATTGTACACAGGGTGATTCATAACTCAGATGTTTATTTTATCCGGTTAGTTTAACTGGAACACCCCAAATTTTATTATTGAATTTAATAGGTCTTTGATTAAGCTTTACAATGACATAGGGTTCAGTATGTGTTACACAACAAACCTACACACAGTAAGATGTCAAATTTATAAATTCACAAAATAGCATAATACCGTTGATTTTATTTAGAAAATCTGTATTGAGTCTGTTTCTAGTTTCTAGTCTGTTAATAATAGCACTCATTTGATTTATGACATCACAGACGATGTGTGTACTTAATTTTTATTTTACCAACATTGCCTGATTATTTCAAGTAAGATTAAGGCCCAGTTTTACAATCACGGTTTAACTTTGAGCCGAAGCTTAAACCCTTCACAACAATTGTTGAAATAATCGTTGCTAAGGGTTTTCTTGTCTTATTTAAAATAATCAGATAGTGTTGATAAAATTAAAATTTTAAGAGTTAAGCATTAGTTTTGCTGGCAACGGAATTGACACTTGGAGGAGGAGGGGGGGAGCAATTTCAGGCGTGGATTCGATTTCCACTACCAGTGCGTGTTCTATGTGAGAGATGGAATTTTAATCTGTCGGTTACTGTTCCGCGGAATTTGCTTCGAACTGGTATTTCTCAATTTCCCTGGTTTGTAAGGCAAAGAAGGTAAACATGTAGTAACGTTTTCATGTTACAGATCAAATAAATATACATTTTTAACAAACTAAATTTTTCAGATTTTTTAATTTAAATCAACTAAATTATAGACAAAATATTTCATTGGAAGCTGGAATAAATGCTGATTTATGAATCTACGAATCTGACGCCTTACTGTGTTTAAGTTTGTTGTGTAACACATGTTCAACCCTATGTAAAGCTTAATCAAAGACCTATTAAATTCAGTAATAAAATATAGGGTGTTCCGTTTAAACTAACCGAGTAAAATAAACATCAGAGTTATGAATCACCAATATCTCAAAAACCATTAGGTTTAGATACATAACATTCTTATAATAAATTTATCTACTCTTAAAGATGAATCGAAATGAAAATATACAATATGTTCTATATAAAAAAAATACAACTTTGGTTTGGCACAGCCACACGGAATACTCTGTATAATTTTTAACTAATTTTAGATCATGCATCTAGTCTATACCATAGGTAAGTAATAGGGAAAACAGATTTTAAAAATCTGCATTAATATAGGCGCTCTCTATCGAATACGCAATATTGGCCCATCCTGTATATTGTGTTTATTTTCAAAGTACTATGGTTCCTTTCCTCCCTTCTCCGAACGAAGCGGAGGAAGGCGGGTTGTCCACGACAAAAATTTTCGCCGTTCGCCGTCCCGGCAAATTTACCGGATTAGTAATAATACATTAGATTATATTCACTCTTGTCCACATATTCTCAAAATTTACTGTGCCGGCTCGTGGACAAACCAGGATATAATATAATGTATTACTACTAATCCGGTAAATTTGCCGGGACGGTGGACGGCGAAAATTCTTGTCGGTGACAAGCCGTCGAAAGGTCTTTTATGTGCATCAAAGAAAAGAAAAAAAATGATGGCTTTGTCCACGGAGACGGGAATTCAGCCGTATCTACGGTCAGGTGCATAATTATTTTTAATTTATGGAATTGATCTGGATCTTATTTGTAGTTTTATTGTTTTATATTATTTTTAAAATAAAAATAATCTTTATTCAATGTACAAACTTCTTTCTAAGCTTCAAAAGCGAGCCTTTTAAATTTTTAATTCTCTATGGTTTTGTTCCGTCTTTATTCGATTAAAGTTATTAACAATGTATCAACTGTATCTACATTGAATTCTTCAGTCATTTTTAACACACAAACAATATACTTGTGCTTTATAGCCTAACTAAAACACAGGTACACGGCTAATATGCCGGTTCGTGGACACGGAGAGTAGTTAATACATGTCTCACTACGAAACCGGCACACCGTCTGGCTGCCGTCTCTTATTACTACCAATCCGGTAAACCTGCCGGGACGACGGACGGCGAAAATTCTTGTCGTGGACAAGCCGCCTTAGAGATATACGAAAACTAGTGGCCAAGTCTCGATCTCTTTTTTGGAGATTAAGTCAATATCTTCCTTTGTTTTCAAGTTACAGGCAAAAATAGCCATTTTAGTTTTTTCGTTTTTCGGTCATATCTCGTTTATTTCTAGAGGTCTTTTTAGAATATAATTCTGTGGTGTAATAAATTTTTTAATATTTAGTTATATTTTTTTAAATAGAAATCATAGTAGGCAATATACTTTATTGTGTTTGTTTCTTATAATTAATAGAAAAATCTGCCATTTCTATTATTATCTTTGCTTATCCTAGTCTTAGTAGGCTAGTTTCAACACAGTCCCAACGTCTTTTTGTTTTTATTAAATATTAATCAACTTTCAAATCTTTAGATAGTTTTGGCCGCATAAAGGAGTTCGCCCATTAGACCTGACCGTAATAGGACCGTATACGGACCGACACAGTCAGAAAACGCCCGTATCGGCTCCGACAGGCTTCAGACCGTGCGTTACCCCATTTAAATATATGGAAAGAATGTTTTTTTGACTATGTCGGTCCGGATACGGTCCTATTACTGTCCTATTACGGTCAGGTCTAATGGGCGAACTCCTTTAAGAATTTCATATTCGCGTTGTTTTACAAACTCATAAGAGCCGACTTCAATTATAAATTTTTTAATTAATTTAAATAATTTTAATTTCCTTTAATTTATCATTTTTTTATTGACGTTGAAGATGTTTCTTGTCAAATGTAAATTGTATAAAAATTGTTTCCAATCTTTAAACAGACTGTGAAAATTGCACGAACGTTCAACCTTTCTTCCTAACAAAGCTATCAACCGATAGTGAAATGTTGAGTGTTGGGGCAATTTTGAAAATTGAAAACACTTTTTCTATGAATCGAGTATTAAATATAAAATGTATTTACTTAGGCTTCTATAAATGTAAATAGAAAACCAAAATAAAAACTCTCAACTTTCACTTTAATCAAACAGGAATTTACGTGTAAAAAAATAATATGACAGTGTTATCTTTAAAAAACCATCACCCTCCCATTGATGTTTTGCCTTACATATTTTTGCGGTAACGTAGAGTGTATTAAAATTAGAAGAAATATCATTGGGAAACAGAGTACGCTATGAATATGGGCGAATGCACATTAGAGCGGCGAAACCGGAAATAGGCCGGAGATGAAACTGCGGCGTCATTTCCTGCAGACGCCTCGAGTTGCCGCGTCTTCACGTTAGAGGCGCTCCTCTGACGCCACTTGATTGTAATGCATTCCACTCTTAATTATTTGTGATAGTTTTGTGATTTAATGCGTTTTCGTTGTGCCTAGGAAATCAGTTTGTACGATGACAAGTATAAACCGTTAACAAATTTACGTTAAACCGAGCGGTTATTAATTGCTGTTCACATACAATACGTTTTAATGGTATCCCGAGGGTGTTTTATGAAATTTCTGGCAGATGTATAGGTTTATGCAAAACAGTCTGTTTATGTAAATGAAACATTGCTTTTTATTGTTTCAGTTAATTTTTTTTTGTAATCCTATCAGTAGTATCAGTAGCTCTGAAACCTTATTTTGCCGTTTTCTTATTTTTTTGGTTGCTACATTCTACCTTTATTGTACAAGTTTACACATATTCTTTTAGTACACATTTCATGACGGAACAATTCTGCTAAGTTATGAATAGTTTGAATAAAAGTAGATATAAATATATTATTTTTTTACTTGACTCGTGCAAAGTAATATCCTTTTTAATTCTTTGTTTTCAATTTTAATGCTTACTATTTTGTTTGAATCATTCATTTTAAAATCCTATCTTGAAAGAATTTTCATATTTTTGTTTTGAGAATGTTTCGTTTCGTACACAATTACCTTTAATAAGTACTAAAAATTTTTTGTTGCAAATCGTTTTTGATTGCAGTGAAAATCTCGAGCAGCCTCTGTACAGCTGTTTCAGCCTTGTCCAATTTATTCGCAATCGCGATGTAAGATTGATGAACAGATAAAGCAGCGACATCTTACGATCGCTTATTGACCTGACATTGCAGTAGGATAGACAAATTGAAGCGGATTTGCTCCTAATAAGTCCCCCATACAAGGCGGCCATGTTTGCTGTCAAAGCATAGTGAAAGTTAAAAAAAAAAATTGTTGCAAATTGTTTTTGATTGCAGTGAAAACCTCGAGCAGCCTCTGTACAGCTGTTTCAGCCCTGCAGCATTATGTTTTGACAGCAAGCAAATCCCGCTTCAATTTGTCTATCCTACTGCAATGTCAGGTCAAAAAGCGATCGTAAGATGTCGCTATCTGTTCATCACTCTTATATCGCAATTGCGAATAAATTGGACAAGTCGTTTTTGTTTGCAGTGGGAATGTCGAGCTACGTCTCTGAAGAAGCCCCAAGCAGGGCTGAAGCAGCTGTACAGAGGCTGCTCGAGGTTTTCACTGCAATCAAAAACGATTTGTACAAAATTTTTTTGAAAAAATTATATTTTAATAAACCCGAATTGTTTCAGACTTATGCTGCAATTCTGAGCCCGATCGGTAAGCCTGTAAGGTGTTACAGAGCCATTTAAATACATAGACCGTAAATATGTTACGATGGTTACAATAGTGCTTAGAATTGCATTAGTCTCGGGCCTTACATGTTTGATGTATTTTTTTCTTATTTAGTTGCAACTCATTTCAGATGCGTGTCTGTTTTGTTTAATGTTCTTGTAAATTTTTTTCCCTGCATGTTAAAACAAGCAATTATTCTTTGTTTGTAAGCGATAGATATAATTACATGTGTCTAAAATATGTTTTTACCCAGCGCATGGATCCTAACAATCCTAACAAAACATCAGGAAGTGAGTATTAAATCCCGCATTAGCCTTTTAGCCAAGTCAGAGTTGAAATAATGTGAGCCGCGTGGCCTCTCCCCAAAATCGCATAAATAGCAGATTAAGTGATCGACTTGCGTTGGCCACGTGACTTCGGCATTATGGCTTCGAGGTGCGAGGGTGACGTCGAATCCCTAACATAAACAGGGATTAAGGTGGAGAGCGATAATGCCGAAACGTGATGTGAAAAAAATTGTATTTTGTCGGGATTTAATTATTTCACACAAGAAATTGTTGAGTGAGTTGAAAAAAATATAAGATTACCAATATTGGATGAATAGACAAAAGAATGAAGTCAGAGAAACATGCGTATTCTAAATTGAATGAAATCCATAGAATTTGCGCAAACACATTACACGTATTACCTTACGTAAACGTATCCTTATAAATTAGAAAAGACATAACAGAGTGGAGAGCTGAAAATTTTAAAAATATGTATCCTAATTTGACCAGTTTTTCAACGCTGTACTTTCTGTCAGTTTTTAAGCAGCTGTTTTATTTTGTATTATAATGAAGGAATTTATGTATAACAAAACGGCGTCTTTGTGTAAGCTTGATAATAATGATTGTCCTCTGTTAAGAATGAGAAAATAATAATACATAGAGGGTTATCATAAAAATAATAAAAAAAATGTTGCAAACAAAAACGATTTGCAACAATTTTTTTTTAAAAACTCAATTTTTTTCTTGCATGGAATGACTTATTATGTAGCAGCTGGCTTCAATTTGCCATTCCTAATGCGATGTTAGGTCAGAAAGCGATCGTAGGATGTCGCTGTTTAAACTATTCATGAAGGTTGGTAGAGCTGGACTGTGTAAGAAAAGCTTGCCTTGATCCAGAGGGGAGGGTTTGAGTACGTAACTCATTGTATCACGTCACGTGATAAATTCCACTGGGTATATTAATCAGGTTTCTGAGTTACTTGATTAATAGGACCACATAATTCATTCCATTGATTTTTAGTGAATTAGACTGAGATTTAGAAGACAGATTTTACCTACCTTGTTATTCATTACTATTACATTCAATTACGATTATCTTTTGTCGAATCGTTTTGGTTTGCAGTGGAATTCTCGAGCTACGCTTCTGCTGAGGAAGCCCCAAAGAGGGTTGAAATTTTTTTAAAAACTTTCATTATGCTTTGACAGCAAGCATGGCCGCCTTACATGGGATGACTTATTATGTAGCAAACTGGCTTCAATTTGTCAATCCTAATGCAATGTTAGGTCAAAAAGCGATCTTAGGATGACGCTGTTTAAACTATTCATAAAAATAATGGATAATAATAATTCGATACTTTCATGACCTTTTTCAATTAAGAAAAAACGAGAGAGAGGAGTGTTAATTTTGTTTTAAAAGGAAACTCTCTATTTTTTGCATTTTTAGGTTCTCTTCAACAATTTACAAATTTTTCAAAAATAATACAAAAAATGTTAAAATTTAACAGTTTTTAAAATGGTGAACCTTGGAAGTCGATAATTTTCGAATTGTAAAAATACTCCAAAAATTAATGGTTAAGATATAAATTTCAATTTAATTTTCTATAATTTTCCAGACTGTGCAGAATTTTGTATGCTGAAGTCAATATTAATAAAAACAATTCTCTGAAAGCATCCAGCTTCATGCAATTACCGTGGTGCTCAATAACTGCGAAGAAAGCTAACATAAATGTTAGAAATAATGAAAACGCTTGCTTTGCCTGGGCAATAACATCAACCGTCAGGTTTTACTCAAAGGAAGACAACCTTGGAAATAATTAGTATTGTTAAATTAAAAATTTATCACCTTTAGTGTCAAAGCAAATGGTAATATATTCGTGAAGGATGTTTAATATTTCCTATATACTGAAATATTCCAGCAACACGAAAGAGAAGATTGCAAAGTTATCAGAACAGTTTTACCGTCGTCGGAGTTAAAAATAAATAAGTACGGTCAATCTTTGCCAGAAAATATATTACAATTTGAAAATTTTGAAAAATAATTGAAACTTTCTAATGTTGTGTGCGTTGATTTCGAAGCGTTACTAAAACCACTGGACAGTGTAGAATCAAATCCAATCCAAGTCTTTCGCAGTTAAGTGTTATAAATACGAACCTAATTTTTTGCTTATTACATTAAATGCAGTGTTAATGGTAATTTGCCAAAACTAAGATATATCTCGGAGAGAACGCTACTATTGAGTTTATAAAATGGTTAGAAAAAAAATTATGATAAATATTTAAGTAAAAGAAGAGAAAGAGATATACGAGCGGGCAACAATGTGTTACATTTGTGAAAAGAAAATAATCTGTTAAGGATAAAGTGCGTGACCGTAAACATTTATGTGGAGTATTTAGAGGTGCTGCTCATTCTATGTGTAACGTTAATTTTTAAATACTAAAATTCACTTCTGTTCTTTTTTCATAATCTTTTCCATTATGACAGTTATTTATTTGCTTCGTATAAAATAAAATCAAATATTTCTAGCTTCTCTGTTAGTAATGATACTGTCATTCAAGGTGTACATCAACTAACGCACGATTTTGGTGAGAAGTAAATAAGAGAACGCTTTGTCATGCAGAATTGAGCAATAAACAATAATATCAGCTTTAATACAAGATCCGGCAATGAAACGGGATGACTTAAAATTTTAGTAACTTCTTAAACAATAATTTTTTAAGTACAAAGTTTTTTTAATCTCGAAACGGACAGAATTATGAAGGGAAAACACTCAACGTTTCGCTATAGATTTATAGCTTCGTCAGGAGTGAAAAAAGTAAATAAACAAGTTGTCAAGAGAAACAAATCGTCAAGAGAAACATGATTTTAAACTAAAATACGAGTTGTCCGGAATAAAGGGAAAAGGAACTAGAACTACACTCAAAACTATTTTTTTTTTTTAATTGACAGATCTATATTCTGTTAAAGAGTCCAGAAAACTACAAAATATGTCATTTAAATTTTCAAAGTCCGTACGTTTATTAATAGAATTTCGAGACATTTTAATTCACACATTTCTATGAAATGTCTTTTAAAAATATTAGATTCACTGTACAAAATGTCAGTTTTATCAAAATCAAAATTACCTTTTCGTTTCTCTTGACGACTTGTTTTTCTTGACAACTTGTTTATTTACTTTTTTTCACTCCTGACGAAGCTATAAATCTATAGCGAAACGTTGAGTGTTTTCCCTTCATAATTCTGTCCGTTTCGAGATTAAAAAAACTTTGTACTTACAATTTTCATCGGACAAGAACCAACTTCAATAATTTTTTAATTATTTGATTATGTATAATATAAAGTACAAGAACAGCCACTGAGAGTTTAGATAGTTCTATGTGGATTGCTTTCAAACACTTTTGGTTTTAGGTACCCTCATAAAAAGTAGTCGCAAGCCTATTATCAGAATAAAACTGTCGTTATTTTAATAATAAACTTTCACTGCGAAGCTGCGTTGCTCGGTTGCCCGTTGGACGGGTGTCCAATGATTCATTGTCAACTGAACGGTAGGCTGTGTTTATGGTGAGAGGACAACGACATTCAAACCCACTACCAACTTACCAGTTCTAAAGTTCACTTCAAATCATCCTGTTTCATTGCCGGACCCTGTATTTTTTTCAGTTGTAAACACAATTCATATTGCCACTGAACTATTAAGTATTCCATCTCTTCAAAAAATGCAGCCAATTTCTATTAATGGCCAATGGGCTAAGCCTTTCGGAGTGAACCAGGATTGACTACTTTCGTAATGGTAATAATTTTCTTGACATCTGGAATATATGTCGTGTATAAAGGCGTATTTGTCGTTTTCAATGTCGATATCTAAATTATCATACGGATATCGTTCATTGGTTAGAAATACTGTTACCGTAGTAACCGACATACTGTGCCAAACTTAAACTGATAACTCAGCTTGAGTAAAGGAATGAAAAGTCTAGTTGTACTTTTGGCTTATACTATAAATTTAAAAGAAAAACTGAATACTTACTATGCTAAAAATGTTTGTGTATCACTAAATGTGCCTTCTGTAAAGTTATCAGTAGCCAGAAACGAATATTGTTGTGACAAATTTGAAAGACAATTTCTATTGTAATGTAATTTCTTTAGCTTTCAGCAGCTCCCAACATTATACGTATCTTCAATTGTTTGGAACAGAACAAATTCTTTATTTAAACATGCGTTGATGACAGCATGAAAATCATTTACCTTTTATAGTTTAAAAAAGTAGGCTAAAAACAACATATACATATTATAAGAATGTTTATTAGATATGATTTTTTGAAAATAAAATGTAAAACTTAAATTATCGTGTGCCAAAATAAATACAATTTAAGAAGTCGAAGTTGCTATCGTCTCTACAATACATTAAACAGTCCATGTAATTTGAAGATCTGGAACATGTCAACGTTTGTTCCGGTGCAACTCAATATTTTGATACATTCGATCCGGATTCCCAGAAACACAACGGCTCAACATTATTTTTTTTAAACAAGATTTTATCCAAAAATGGTACTTGATTTTTCTGCTCGTTTTGTCGAGGTGAATGGCCAGTCGGTGTTTGGCACGATATACTGGGATCATCCTGTATATCTTGGCGTCACTCATCTAGTACATCTTGGTTCCAACTGTGGACCTGTTTTTACTATCCATTAATTATTTCTGGTAGTTGGAAGCGACGGATCCTCGTGCTACTTACAGTTTCCGAAAGGAATTTGTATTTCAAAATCTCTGTCTATCATACTTGTTAAAGCCAATTGCGCTCGCAATTCCACAGCGACATGAGGCATTCACCATACAACTTATTATTTTTACTAATTTATTCTTTTCCGACGTATTGGTTAACAGTTGCATCAACGTCATCATTTGCTTTGATCAATACTATAGTTCGTCTAGAAAGTATCCGGAAACAAGCAAACAACTCTGCAACTTCAAGTTTCTGAATTTATGAATGAAACAATTCAAACAGAGAAAGAAGACAGTTTCAGTTACTTGTTTATGTAATTTCCGTTCAATACTACGAATTATACTGAATGTTCGCGAAACTTGAAATCAAATCACTACAACCTGATTACAATAGCTACTTCATCTGTGCACAAAATGACACTCTTACTTTATTTGTTCTTACGTTTCTTGATGGAAATATTTTTTTCAAACCTTCTTCTTTAATTATGAACCCCTGTATTAAAAAAATGCTCCATATTTTTTCTCTTTTCTTAAATTTGCCATACATGCTCAAATCTCCCTGTTTATTTAAAATTGTTAGAATTCAATGCCTCTTGTCACTTTTTTTATTTGATTCCTTGGAAAAATGATTTTGACATAAGTACTACGCTCCTCAGCTGTTGGGAAAGCCACAAATTGGAAAAAATTAAAAAAAAATTAAAAAATTTCTGATACTTTCTAGACGGTCTATAATTCCTACATCATATTCAAGACAATGTTTTTATAATATTCTCCAAG
The DNA here is from genome assembly GCA_036172665.1 of Prosopocoilus inquinatus. Classification (NCBI taxonomy): domain Eukaryota; kingdom Metazoa; phylum Arthropoda; class Insecta; order Coleoptera; family Lucanidae; genus Prosopocoilus; species Prosopocoilus inquinatus. The sequence goes on along the minus strand of CM069870.1, from coordinate 40,290,440 downwards.
ACCTAACAATGTCTTTAAAAGTACTCTCGTTGAGAAATTTCCCTTAGCGTTGAGTAACATCACTCACTTTTTCATTATCCTGAATCTATCATCTATCTATCATTTTCCATCGTTGCGAGTAAAAAAAGATACCTTTATATTGTTGAGGTTATGCTAACATTTCTTATCAAATCAACCTGTACTTTGCTCAGAAGGTATCTAATCTATTTGCGCCGTGAACAGATTCGGATACAGGTTTCAGTTCTTATTAGTATTGTTACAGCCGTCGCGCGCAAACAGATCTATTTTTAGCATCAATACGCCACCTTGTGTCACAGAACATGACTGAAGATTACTCGATCATTCTAGTATGTTCGAGCAACAGAGGGCTCTGCTATATAAGCCGTACGATCCGCCAGGAATAGTTAGTTATGAAGTTAGCGGGCGAAGGATTCATACCTCGAACAAAAAGAAAGTCCATTTTGTAAAAGTGTTATTGGATAGACAAGCTCATTACTACTGTGTTGTTAATTGTGTAAATCGACAGCTTTTAAAAAATGTTCTGAAATTTAACAACTATAATTTGTAAACTCCCAAATTCGTAACAAATTGGTGCCAGAAGCGGACATTTCAAGAATGAAGCTGTGCGAGTTAAAAGTGAAAGAGCTGCGTGAGGAATTAGAAGAAAGAGGCCTGGAAAATTCGGGAAAGAAAAGCGGCTTACAAGAACGGATGAAACAAGTTCTTGTAGATGAAGATAAAGACCCGGAAACATTTGAATTTGATATTGAAGACGCGGCAGCTTTATTCAAAGAAGTGGAAGAAAAAATGGAAAAAGGTAACGAAAATATGAAATTAGAAATGCAGGAAGTGAAAGAAAATATGAAATTAGAAATCCAGGAAGTGAAAGGAAATATAAAAGAGCAAACGCAAGAAGTGAGAAAACAGATGGAAAGTTTGGATATGAAAATGGAAACTTACAGTTTAGAAACCAATCTGAATATAGGAAACATGAAGATGCAAATCGACGAAAGAATCGAAGATCTTAAAACCGAATGTGACGAGAAAATTGAAGGCGTACGAAATCAGTTTGATAGTACAATTAAGGACATGAAATTTGAATTCGAAGATAAACTTGATGAGAAATTGGGTAGAATAAAAATTCAGTTCCAAGATAAATTTGAAGACTTAGCGAAACAACTGCATAAAGTGGGGCTAGGTCGTTCGATTACACCATCGTCTGCGTCGTCAAACCATAAACTGAAACCACCTAAATTTGAAGGCGAATTACCTTGGTCTACTTTCATCCGACAGTTTAAAATTGCTGCTGAACGGCTGGAATGACTGCGACAAAGCTGCAGCACTCGAGGTCCAGCATTGAGTGCATTACAATTCAATCCCGAGGAAGTACAGAACAACTTTGATCAACTGGTGGAGAACTTGGAAATGCGTTTTGGTGATGCACACATGCAGCAACTCCATACCATCCAATTGAAAACTCGTACCCAGAAAAATGGCGAGTCACTTCAAGATTCTGAACTTGACATTGAGAGATTGGTACGCATGGCCTATGGAGATTTCTTGCCCGAACCAGTGTTCCATCGTCTGGCCATCCAAGCGTTCCTCGACGGCGTTAAGGATCAAGAAATGCAACAAGTATTACGATTGGGTAACTTCTCAAAATGCACAGACGTATTGGCCCGTGCACTGGAATTCGAGGCGGCCAAGCAAGCATCTCTTCATGAAGAAAAAACGGCTTGGTTGTAGATTTAAAAGATAAAGTTCTATGAATTGGATCTGAAGAAATACCTCTCCACGCTCCTGGAAATCTATCTACAGTGCTAAAAGTAATATTGGACGAAAGTGTAAACATTCCAGCTTTAACCGATAAGTTAATTCTGGCGAAGTTGGAAGGCAATCTTGGCAGCCATCCTGCCGAAATCATAGAGCCAACTGAGATCAGCAGCGCCAAGAAAGGAATTTTACTGGCTGGGACTCTGGTGAAGATCCAAGAAACAATTCCTATTCGTCTTGCAAATGTCAACAGTTACCCAGTGACCATACCCAGCGGAACAGTGGTGAGCAAATGTGAAGCAATCGCTTCTATGAACCACATTCAAGTAAACGATGCCACCGCTCGGCATCAGTCTGACACTCTATCAACACTACTACAAAAATTGCTGGAAGATGTATCAACATCGTTAACACCCATGGAAACAGAAGACATAGGAGGACTGTTTCGAAAATACAAAAGAATCTTCGCCTTTACCGATGAAGACTTAACCCGGACGGACATTGTTCAGCACAGAATAAACACTGGTGATTCGAATCCAATTCGTCAACCCGCACGAAGACTGCCATTGGCGAGGAGAGAAGAGACTGACAAGCCAAAAGCAAGTTTTTCCAGAAGGAAGTGAATTATCTTGGACTTGTCATCTCTGAGGCAGGAGTTGCGACCGACCCGGACAAGATTTCAGCTGTTAAGAACTGGTCACCACCGAAGAATGTGTACGAATTAAGAAGTTTCATGGGGCTCTGTACCTATTATAGATGATTCGTTAGGGACTTTGCAAAGGCAGCGAAACCTCTACATGCACTGACCGAGGGAAAAACCACATTTTCCTGGAGTAGGGACTGCCAAGAAGCCTTTGACAACCTGAAGGATCTTTTGGTGACTGCTCCTATATTGTCTTATCCGAGATCAGAAGGCAAGTTTATTATTGATAGTGATTCTAGCAACTACGGGATTGGAGGCGTACTGTCACAAGTGCAAGACGGGCAAGAACGTGTTATTGGTCACTTCAGTAAAGTTTTGTCGAAAGCTGAAAGGAACTACTGCGTAACCAGAAAGGAGCTTCTTGCCGTGGTGAAAACAGAACATTTTCACAAGTATCTTTATGGTCAACAGTTGCATCTTCGAACAGACCATGCAGCATTGAATTCTTAAAGTGGTTGCTCCAGTTTAAGAACATAGAAGGCCAGCTTGCCAGATGGATAGAAATATTACAGGAGTATGATTTTACAATCGAACATCGTCCAGGTCGTGTCCACAATAATGCGGACGCACTCTCCAGACGACCTTGTCCTGAGGATTGTCGTCACTGCTCAAAAGCAGAAAATAAAGAAGGGATAATTCCCATCAGAAGAACTGGCGTCATAGTAGACAGGTGGCAAACCGAGACCATTAAGAGGGAACAGCGAGAAGATCCTGAAATAAGAACCATAATCGAATGGAAGGAAAGACAGCAACGTCCCACCTGGGCAGAGATATCGGGGACGAATCCAGTGTTTAAAACCTATTGGGCACAATGGGATTCTCTGGAGTTGAAGAGTGGGTTGCTAATGAGAGAAAATGGGAAACATCTGATGGGAGTGAGATGAAGAACCAACTCGTGCTTTCAAGGGTAAGGGTCGTTGAGGTCCTGGAGGAAATTCATGACGGTATGTCCGGTGGACATTTGGGCATCAACCAGCGCCGGCTCGTGCATAACATATTTGGGTGGGCGGCAGACATACTCCCAGAGCGCTTGCTCAGTCTAACACACATGAACAGGGAACAAATAATACACGACGCACAACGGTCGCCTACCTAAATATGTTACGCAGAACCGTCGCTGGCATAAACAAGACATTGTCGAAAGTACGAGAAAGGTTCTACTGGGCGAAATGTAGAACTGATGTGGAAAACTGGTGTGCCAGGTGTACTACATGTGCTGCAGTATCCGGATCCGCGAAAAAGACTCGCGGAAATTACACCATTACAACGTTGGACACCATTCGAAAGGATTGCCATTGACATAGGCGGCCCATTTCCAGAAACCAACCATGGAAACAAATACATTATGGTAGTGACTGATTATTTCACCAAATGGCCAAGGTTATGCTTTGCCAAACCAAGGGTCAGTAACCCTTGTGAATGCCTTGATAGAGAATTTGATAACAAGATTTGGAGTACCCAAGGAGATCCATCCCGACCAAGACAGGAACTTTGAAGGACACATTTTCCAGGAATTGACCAGGTTACTAGGCATTTTCAAAACGCGAACAACTTCATTGCACTCACAGTCAGGTGAAATGGTGGAGCATTTCAATAGAACTTTAGAGAGACATCTGGCTAAAGTTGTTTCGAAGAATCAACGGGACTGGGACGAACATCTACCCCTTCATACACTGTCTTATTCGGAAGAGAAATGCGTCTGCCTTGTGACTTAAAATTTGGGCGACCAGAAACTCGATTGGGACTAAGTCAATACTCACAAGAACTTGAACACCGTTTAATGAACACTCACGTATACGTCCGACGTAATATCAGTTTGGCGAGAGACAAAATGAAGATCCGCTACGATTGACGAGCCAATGAAACAAGATTCCAAGAAGGGAACCAGGTGTGGCTGTATACCCCTAGAAATACTCGTGGTCTGTACCTCAAACTACAGTCGTCTTGTGATGGACCCTATCAAATAATTAAGAGGATCAATGATGTGGTCTATAGGATACAAAAGCTACCCCGTGGGAAGATGAAAGTGATCCACATCGACCGTTTGGCTCCGTACTCTGTTCGGGACGAACAGAACTAAGAGGGGGGCAGTGTTATAGCCGTGACGCGCAAGCAGCACTATTTTTAGCATCAGTCATGCCTCCTTACGTCAGGGAACATTACTGAAGCTACGCGGTCATTCTAGTAAGTTCGAGCAAAAGAGGGCTCTACTATAAAAGCCGTACGATCCGCCAGGATTTTAGTTATGAAGTTAGCCAGCGTAGAGTTCGTACCTCGAATAAATAGAAAGTACATTTTGTCTCCTGTCTTCCTATCGTACCCTTTCATAATTTGTTATAGTGATCATGATGATACATTCCGTAATCCAGTTCCAGCTCTCTTTACTTTGTATCGAGGTTCTCGCAACGTTTTCCTTTGTCACTCTGTTTCCTAATTTTGGATGGGTTTCCCCTCTTAACTGCTCACACTCCAGGCAATGGAAAATAGTATGCTCCGGGGTATCTGACGACATTTTTAATGAAGGTCTTGGCCCAGTCTTCGTAGGTTTCCCATGCCTCCTGCCAAGCGTCAAATAATTTTTTCCTGGCCGCGACCTTCACTTCGTGTACTTTCGCAAACGTCCTCTTTCTTTCCTTGACCTGGAGTCCTACGGGAGGTATGGCTGCAATTACCAATATCGCCTGTGTGGCCACTGTTCTGTACGCACACGCCACCCTTATTGCCACCAGGTAATCTCCTGGGTAGTTTATGTAGGTACGATGAAGTTGTTTTATTTGTGTCGTTTACCCTCCAGGTCGCGGTACTAGTTTCTCGGCTAGGATAATCATTTAGGTTTGTTTTCTCGGCCACTAGTTTTAGTCCTAGTCCTGCCTTGAATCTGATTACCGCATACAGGGCTCTTTCCTCTACCGTGGTAACCGTTTTTCCACTAGTCACGACCGCCAGGTCATCGGTGCATGCTACGCTTTTTGTTAACCGTGCTCGGAATATTGTCGACTATTTCTTGCACTCGATCAAGTGCAGTAATGGTCAATCGTCCCGCGCGGAAACCATATCGATTTGAACTCAGAATGTTTCTTTGTTCTAGTTTCTCATTTAATACTGCTTATTATCGTCTGAAGGACCTTCCCCGCTTCATCTATCAGACATATAGGACGATAGGTGATCTGATCATTGGGGTTTTTTTTAGGCTTTTTTATAAGCACTAGTCGGGTCTTTTTCCATTCGTTTGGGAAATACCCTTCTGTCTAGCACTTGTTGAAAACACAAGCAAAAGCCTTGCTTTAAGTATCTTCGGAGGGATGCAGTCCGGGGCTGCCGCCTTTCCTGACTTTATCCTCTTTACCGCCCTTTTCACCTCTCCCTCTGTGACATTTCTTCTCCCCTAGATTTCAACATCTTCCATTTCTTTTTGTCCTTACGATTCGGGAATAGCTTATCGAAATGTCTCTTTTCCGTTTTGTAATCTAGCTTCGTATTCTGCTTCGTTTGAGCTTTCGTATTACGATTTTGTAAGCCATACATCAGACATCATCTTTCAGTTCGTCTATTAGAATGCTATCGCATCTGGTCTTCTGTCTACGGAACTCAGGCAAGTTAAACCTCAACTCAACCCAATCCAACCAATTCTAGTATACAATTCGAATACTGTAAAGACGCGTCAATATCAAATAGAAGATTACGTTGTGCGTTGTATTTTGAAATTTGGCAGAAATATTTGCGGTGCAAAAATAAATCTGGTTAACTATTTTACATTGTAAATATTTATCTTGCATGTTTTATGGCAGAAGTTGCGTTGTGCACTCAGTGCAGATAGTGCGTGCCAATCGATTAAAAGCGCTATAACTTGGAAGACAAATAGCGATTTACAGTAGTAGCGAACGATTACGGCTTAAATAAAAATACTACAGTAAGCAAAATTCCTATAAGCGCAGTTTAAATATTTCGTTTTATTAAGTTATTTATTTTATTTTAGAAAACTATTTATAGTACTAAATTACAATTCTAGAAATATTACTTTGCACAATAAAGCAACGTTAACAAATTTGGAAATGGTTATTTATTTGCGATAAATCTAATTTCTACAATAAAACGAAGCGAAATTCCTATAAACGCACTTAAGAAAAATTAAAAAAAAAACAAATATTACTATCAATAATTAAGAACAGGTGTTATTAGTATTTAGTATGCCCTCCTTGGTTTTGGATTAAGGCGAATATTCGTCGTGGGATTGAAGATACCAGGTTACTTATCGTTTCTTGACTGATTCGATTCCAAACTTGTTTGATTTCTTCTTTTAATCTCGCAACACTTTGAAATTGGCGATCGTTTGCATAAACTTCCCTGACCATTAAACCCCACAGATTCTCTATGGGGTTTAAATCTGGGCTGCAAGCTGGCCAATTTAATACTGGAATGTCTCGAGATGCAAACCATTCTTTTGAAGTACGAGAAACATGAATGGGCGCGTTATCTTGTTGGTATATGAATTCACGATTTTCGATAATGTCTTCTAAAAATTGTATTAAAATATCTTCCAGCATCTCAACGTACATTTGCGAGTTTACTTTCGTGCTTATGAAACACAATTTTAATTTTCCGTAACCAGAAAAGGCACCCCACACCATAACACTTCCACCGCGAAAATTTCTGCTCAGTCTAACTGTATTGTTTTTTGTTAAATCGTACCAATAAGAGCTCAAACCGTCGGGTCCATCTAAATTAATTTTTTTTTCGTCAGAAAAATTAACTGTTTTCCATTCATGAGTCCAATTCCTGTGCCTCTCTGCTCAAGACGTGCAATTTTGTGTTGCTGTTTGAGCATGGGTTTGATTAAAGGTTTCTTGAAAACCACGTTTGGAGTAGCGTGTAAAATTTGTTGCACTCGACGTTTTGATACCGGCAGGTCTAATTTGAAGACAATTTGAGCTGCACTAAGATGATTTCTTGTGGCTTCAATAATAATTTGGTTCTTGTTTCTGCGATCAAGTTTAGTGTTACCATTTGTCGGTCTTCTAACTCCATAATTATCATTTAATTTTATGTAATTTCTTATTACACACTCCGAACGACCTATATTCTTTACAGTAACTATTAGAAAATCCATGTTCTTTCAGTACCTTTTGCCTTTTCTTCAACCGTTAAGAATTTTCCTTTTCTAACGTTTCGTCGTTATTCAGACTTTTTATCGTTTTAATAATGAGACACAGCAACTTGATTCAAATAAAAGATCAATACAGCAAGTAATTTTCACATTTGAATACTAACATGTTTGCAAGTCGAAAAAAAATTAATTAAAATTACGTGCGCTTAAAGAAATTTCGCGATTAATAAATACTTTAAATGTTTTATCTATTTTTACATGTCAAAACTTTTAACATTCCCGTGTCAAATGACAGTAACTGAGAACGACATGCTGAATACAATAAATGTTGTAGATAAAACTTGAGTGGCTATGTTATTTGGAAACCATTCAATAAAATTAACAAAATAATTAATGCGCTTATAGGAATTTCGCTCACTTTATAATGCACGAGAAATACGTAGGAAGAGGAAAAAATTGCAAACAGAAAAGAGGGTTGGGGATGGATGTCCAAAAATGTGGATTCACGATTCGGAAAATGTCCAATTCTATTTCGCTTAAATTACATTTATGGGTTATAATATTTGGAAAGGCATAATATTAATAAGTAAATTAAATTAAAATAATGGTAGAGTAAAGTCGGCATATATGGAATACCCATTTGCATATAATAAATTTAAGAAATACATATCTTTTGGGAAAATTCCTTAACAAATTAAAAAAAAAATGCATTTTCATGATATGATTAAAAATGGCAGGTAATATGGAATAATCAGTTGGGGTGATATGAAATAAGGGAAGATATGCAACACTTTGAATTACTAAGGTGAATATCAACTGTTGTACTAATCTACACTATAACAAACTTAACTTTGGTGTAAAAAACACTTTTATTTAAAAAAATACACCAAAATACATTTTTCTGGTACCGCGCAAAAACTTCCGAAACTATAAATTCACAAAATTATGTAAAGTTATGCAATCTTACCGGCTAAGAACCTTTGTAGTAGTGACCTACAATACCTAAACTCATGTCGTTTAACAGATGCCGCTTCTTATTTCAAAAATACCGGGTATTCCATATTAACCGGTCTATTCTATACCGGGTGGAAAGTTTCAAACCCGAACATAACAAAGTTCCATTGAGAACTACGTTTCTGCAGATTACTGCTCGCCATTTAAAGATACAAAAATGGTAATGTTATTAAATGAAAGATAAAATTAAGGCCAATGTTATCGTGTTAAAATTATTGCTATTGTGTTAATACTTTTGAAATAGAAATTAAATTTTTAATTTCAAATGAAAAATGTAGTCGCCTTAGTATGTCAGATTTGAAGTTTTCAATTCAATAACCACAATTTTGTACAATATGCTTCTTATTCAAAATAAAATTTCATTCATCTGTATACCATACTGACGATGAAAAACTGTTAGGATTTATTTCTTTGCTCCTGCATTACTTCACAAAATACTTTCCTAGTGTTCTTATTATTGTGGAATTGATGTGTTTTTTTTTAATATTCCTTACAGTTGCGTGTTGTTTATTCTTGAACAGTGTGAAACTTATTTAATTCTTTGTACAATTAAATTTAATATTGATTTAGTAACGACATGTGTCGGTATTGATTGCCCATGGCATCATTTCAAGTTTATTCATAGTATCAAAAACAACAGTATTTTCGTATGCAATGACGTAGAATACAATTATCATTCAAATAAAGAAAGTATTGTAACTTAAACAACAAGAGTACCTACCTATTACTTGCTCAGTACAAAAAATCATAATGCTTTTTGACTGATGTATAAATTATTTTCTATTAATTGAAATTTTTCGTTTAAAATTTGAAAATTTTATTTATGTTTCGAAAGTATTAATATTTAGGAATAATTTGAACAACACAATATTGTCCACAATTTTCTCTTTTCTTTAATACCATTGCCATTTTTGTATCTTCAAATGGCGAGTAGCAATTCACAGAAACAAAGTTTTCGAGACAAGTTTGCTATTTTCGGGTTTGAAACATTCCACCCGGTATATGCCGACTTTACTCTAATAATTTCATTGTCAGTTCCTAACTTGTAGGTTTGGAAACGTCAAAATTCTCAAAATACCCATTTACAAGCAATAAATAGGTAACAATTTTGCTATTTGGTTTTGTAGGTGTACGGTAGCCTACATTTTGTAGTCCCAGTTTCTTGTTAAAGTGTACATAGAGTTGATACAGTATTGTGTTACATAATATCATGTAGTCTTCTTTTTTTACTATGCATAAAAATATATCGTGATTTTATTTTAGCATGAAATATTGGTATTCAAATTACTATATAAACTAATTCCAATTTTTAAAAATATCGTTGCAGGATCGTCGTCGTTAGGGTTTTCAATTGTCATGCCAAATAGAATTTGTCCATTTTAATTTGGAACATCTGTCAGGCGAAGAGAGTACCAGTAGTGAAACCTTGTTGCGATGCTTGTTTTATATTAAAGGATTTATGTTTTCTTTATGTTTTAAGTTTACTTATGGGCGCGGCTCAGCGGTTAGCATAGCCGACATTGAAGCCGACGTTGCAGCGTGGGTTCGAATCCCACCAGGGCTGTGAATATTTGTTCTGTCCGTTGATTGTCCAGCTTAGTTTTTACATTGTAAATGCCTGGAATGGTAGATACCAAAAGGCAAAATGAGCGATGACTGCGCAAAGCAAAATAGACGAGACAAGTTTACTTATTTCATAAAAGAATATACTTATAAAATAATTGAAAAGGTAGCTAAAAAGTAATAGTAATTCAATTATATCCAAATCATGAATAACAAAACAGGTTCATGACACCTGTCATCTTATGTTCTATTTTTTTAATTTTCTTTATAAATTGTATTATGTTTTATGTGTTATTTTTTTTAAATTGCGTGTACTTTGGGTTAGTATGTGAATATACAGAGTGTTATAGATAAGACGTTAATGATCCACAAGTTTGAGTTGATATTTCAAAAGCTTCCGTGATTACCAAAACGATGCTATAAAAACTTTGACGTTTTTCATAAGAAATGAAATGAAACTAATGAAAACTGGGAAGCAGAGTTTTATTCAATGGTCTCAAACGCAATTTAATTAAAAATAAGTACCTAGTTTAGGATGTAAAACTGATTGATTGGGAAAAACAATGTTTAACTATTCTCTCAAGTCTCTTGGTGTAATTCGATCATGCTCCACCCTACCTTCTGATACCAAACTGTTTCTAAAAATTCTAGATATATTGGGTATTTCATAACTTACGGAGGAAATTAAAAGGGTACCTACACGAGATCAAATTAAAGCCCTTTTTTTTCATAAGTTTTTGGTAAAAAATCAATAACTAAAAAGTTAAAAGAGTAAGGGTAAAAGTTAATCGATCACTGCTTTACATGAAACTACTGTTTAAAAAAATTTTGTCAAGTAACAGTCACGGCTATTTCAATTTTTCTTTTAATACCCAAAAACGACTTCATATAGGGATGCATCACTACGTCGATACTCCTCGATTCTATATTATTTTTATATTATGATGAGTTTTTATTATTATACATACCAAATTTTATTTTTAATTTTCGGTTTTAATTCTACAATTTTCTCAACTACATAATCTGTGTTATTTTTTTTTACTGCACAATACATTGCAGTTTAATAATCCAGTAAAAGCATTAAATCTTTGTTTTTTATTTTGTTTACCTGTTCGCGTGGCGAGTACAGTTGCTAATTGCACACAATGCTGCGACGTATCCCTATGTTGCATTTTAAAATAATCGCATGATATAATTATACTAGTAGATTAAATCATGAGAATTATAAGCACAGATTTAGAGCATTTCCATTAAAATATATATATATTATATAATGTACAACAAGATTCACTGATTCTTCCGATTTTTGATGCTAATTTCTGGTGGTTATAATTTATGTGCCCGAGCCTGCATGTTTAAGCGGAGAAATTTTGTGCTGCGCGCTTAATTCATATCCGCTTTCGTTCCAGCGTAAAATTTTAGTTGGTAAAATGTGTGCTATAAATCAATGATAAAGAATTAATAACGACTTTAAATGTTCTCCGAAGTTGTTTAAAACTAGAAATGCATCAACATGATTAGTGGTAGTTGTGGGTTGTTCTGAAACAAGTTGATGCTATTCGTTTTGATTCCACTGAAAGTCATTAATCAGGATCGGATCTTTGATACTCATGAGAACTTTGGCACATAATTTTCGCCCATAAATCCCTTCTTACTACGAATAAACATCAGCTGCGTAATAATAATAATAATAGTAAAATTTATTGTAAAAATTTATTCGATTTACTTTCAAATATATTTTCTTCGCTTAAAATATTATCAATAATTAATTTCATTTTTTCATTGTTGTTATTTGCTGAAAGCCTAGAAACAAAAATTACGTTAAATATATCGGGGTGGTCCTGATATAACGTACCAAACTTAAACTGGTAACTTTCCTTTCAATACTACTTATTGCTAGTAAAAAAAAATGAGAACTTGAATTTAATTATAGCAAAATTTTATGATTGCTTTCATTTTGTGTTTTTGGTACATTTCAAACTTTGATGATGCAATTGGGAATTTGGTCTGAAGTTGGCAACATTATTGGCGCCGTTCATTGTTGACTGTTGCACGTGATATTTACTCGTTTGATTGAAATATATTTATATTTTTGAACCAGTGCAGTATAAATACAATCAAGATCAGTATTTAGATCATATTATTATATCTACGTAATAGTAATTAAGCTGCCCCATTTATTCAAACAAAATAGTTTATTGCAACTTTTTGAAGTATTTGAAATACTATGAACAAAGTTTATATTAAACTGTCTCTGCATATGTTTTGATTTTTATTATAAAAATGTACAAGTCCGACCCGTGACAATCGCTGTCCCGCCCCTGACACAGATTATTATTCTTTTTGTTTTTAAATGGATGATTATTGTACAAGTTTTCCTCCTTGAAAATGTGGTTCAATTATTTGTTGTACTAGTCAAATTTCATTTGCTATACATTTTTTTAAAATGATATTAGGTTCTTTCTTTCGCTCAAAAGTTTGAATCGTGTTTTGAATAGTTTGGACCTGAATTTCATAGTTGTTGCAACAAAACACCTGACTTGAATTTTTGATTGACAGTTCATTTGTAAATAACCATAATTCAATCCAAACAAGTTTTAAAATTAGAGAAATTCAAAAAAAGAATGTCTGTTTTTGAATCAAAACACGTTTGGATCACGATTTTGTGACCAAGAAGAAGAAAGCATCTATTTCCTGCTCATAGATATACTATGCCCCCCAAAAAAAATCTGGGACAACTCTCTACATGCATTTTTGAGTTATTTTATTAGTTTAAATGCAGCTTTAAGCCATTCATCTTGCCTTTTAGACCTTGTTTCTATGGTGGTGTAAAAACATATATTACATGTCCCAGGTTTTCTACATCTTTTAGCTTTTCAAATCATATTTCATAAATTGTGCCGAACATTTAAAGTGGCAGCACGTACGTACATCATATGAATCTTAATAACTATGCTATTTATTTTTGGATATTCATGATTGATTATTATTTTATTACTAATTACTCTTTTTAGTCTACTTCGTATTCTAATGGATGAGTAGGACATTAGAACATATTACATGTCCCAGATTTTTTTGGCGGGAATAGTACACTTGTGAGCAATAAATTAAGTACATGTCTTCTGACTGTTTTCTACATTTTTTTTAGCTTTTCAAATCATATTTCATAAATTGTGCCGAACATTTAAAGTGGGAGCACGTACGTACATCATATCAATCTTAATAACTATGCTATTTGTTTTGGATATTCATGATTTATTATTATTTTATTACTAATTACTCTTTTTAGTCTGCTTCATATTCTAATGGATGAGATACTGATTTAAAATAGTTCAGCTTAAGACATTATCACGACATGATTTTAGCGCACGCGTTCAAAGGGTCGAGAAGACGGATCTTTCCATCTGTCGACGTTAAGCGTTCCCAAATTTTAAATCTCTTTATATTTAAATTAAATATTAGTACGAAGAATATACGGGATTGTTTATGTTTCTTCAGCTAACACATTTTTTTACCGGCAAATTTGAATCTCCACTTTGCACTTTGCGTCTCTTGCGCTGTCGAAAGGGTATTTGTCTTGCATATTCAGCTAATTTCTTTATTACTGTAAACTAGGACTCTACCAGATCCTACATTTCTTTTAAAACGCACTTATTTGTTTCAGACGTTTTTGTTTTTAATCTAAGTTCTGTTCCTTTACCGATATTCAAGTCCTGTGAAACTTCCCTTATTGAGAAATTGTTGAACTCCTAGTTCAATAATAATTCGAATTTTTGCGTGATCATCTAAATCACAAGACATTTTGACATACCCAATCTAACAAATATTTCAATTTTAACAAATTTATTTCTTTGCCAAGGTAATTTATTTGTGTCCGCTTCACACTATAAAATAATTACTGTACTTAATTTTTTTACACAGAACTTTACATCCAATTTTTGTCCCACCCGTGACAAACATTTGCAAGGCATATAGCTAGTAACCTTTAAGAAATCCGTTTTTTTAAAGCATCTTTTAAAACTTGGGTTCATTAATTACACTTACCTATACAAACCAACATGATATCAGTCAGTTGTTTAGAAGAAAATGAGTTAATGTACTCAAAAATGTAGTACAGGTGTTCAACCCGTGACGGTGGAATCACTCATGTAGGTATCTATAAATAAATATTTTTGTGACAAATTTGCAAGACATTTTCTTTAGCAATGCAATTTTTTTAGCATTCAGTGATCCAGCATTTTATTAATATCTTCATTTCTTTTTAAACAAAGTTGGATTCAAAAATGGTACTAGACTTTTCGACTCATTTTGACTAGATGCATCACCAGAGTTTAGGACCTTATCATATGTGGTCATAACGTCCCGGCTTCCTAGTGGGCTTTGGACAGTTTATTAATCAGAGTGACGTTTTGTGGACATTTCTATTTAATTTATTGACACATATCAAAACACTACAAATTACAGAATTGCTTATTTACGGCAGATTTACACGACCATTCATATTGTGGAATACGTTTTGAAAAATATTCACATTAATTTAATTGCATTTCTCCTGAATTTTTCGCCGCAATTCCTCAGAACTATGTACTGTTTTTTTGAAAACTTAATTTTTTAGCACAAGATCGATCATTGATCGTGCCATATGCTACGTGAGATCTTGTTGGAAATATCCATTAATAAGTTTTTCGTAGCACTAAGGAACAGAATAACTTTATTCTCCATTTTCTAGCCATTGCACAGTGGTCCGAAATACGAAAAACGTGGCCAGAATGGTCATGATACAATGTTATTAGATCCAGGAAATTTTAGTACCATTCGATTATCAGATGAGTAAAGCTTTATTTGTCAACGACTCATAGTTCTGCATAAACACGTTTACCTGCTAAAAATAAGCAAAGCGATTCTTCATTTCAGAGTAGAGTTGGGAAGTTCGAGTCCCAGAATTCGAACCGCATCGACCAAATCAAATTGTATTTAAATCTTGAAGGCGCCTGTTCGAGCGGAAATATCGAGTCGGGCAATTCAGACTACCGTCATTATTGGACGTTGCCGGTGCAATAATCATATTATTTTTCCTAATTTTTTATACTTCTCTTAATTAACAAAAAAATATTCAGTTCTTATCTGTTCGTGGGTTGACTACAATTACAAATACATTGTTTGTAAATAGTTTGGAAACTAATTTCATTAAAAAAGCTTTCTGGGTTCGAGTGTTACAATGTTCATCCTGTATCTCGTCACGGGTTGAACACAATTACAAATTCATTATAAATTATACTGCAGATATTCATTTACCATTGCTGAAAGAATTAGAGTTTTGGCCACGAATTTTGAATTTCGGACCACTGTGGTTGGTCGTTTCAAATAACTCTCCAAAATTCTCTTTTGCTCCAACTTCAATACAGCGACAATTTATTTGTGACGCATGAAAATTATAAACATTATTCTTATGTTCTAAGGAAAGACGTGCCCTCACACATCCAAAGCCTACTAGAGAACCGAGACTTTATGATACATGTTATAATTCAAAGTCGGACATACAATAGTCAAACAATCGCTTAGTTTTCTTTGCACCTGATCGATGGTATAAGAAAATATAAATGTCCGTCGACCCCCTTTCAAATTTAATTATTACTGAGATTTTAAAACTTTATGTGTACACTAATAAGCAACGTGAAACTAAAATTAAAATGAAAGAGTGATTTTTAAATACATTTTTATGTTATTTTTCAGCACATAATATTTAACTTATTGTTACAATATTGCCTCCCGTGAAAGTACAATAAGTAATTCAAGATAATTAAGGTAAGTGTAAATGTAGTCATTATCAATTTAATGAGGTGCTCGAGTTTGCTGTTTAGTTGCAATGTTTTAAATGCTTAATTCAAAATTATCTAATATTAATCATAAATCTCGTCCGTTTTATTATCACCTATGTAATTAATCTTCTTCTTCTTCTTCTTCCAACCGATCCCTTGAAAATCGTCGACCCCTTTCAGGTATCAGAGAAATAAAATTAGTAAATATTAATACTTTAGAATTTCCTAAATATTAATACTTGAGAATACCAATAAAATTTTTAAATTACAAATGAAAAACTTAGTCGCAAAAAGTATTATGAATAATCGCACAGATCAAGTAACAGGTACTTTTGTGATCCCAATTACAATAATTCATTCATCATTAGAATAACTTTATTCTGTGTCATTGCATATAAAATACTGTTTTTTCTGATGCTATTAACCATTCGATCTAAACTTGATAGAATCAGATTAAAAGAGAGAGAAGATGAGATAGAAACTTCACAGTACCTTACTTATCCAGTGACCCTAAATGGTTTTACTCCGATTAAAAAAGAGGGGAGAGTGTGAAATAGAAAACTGGCGGTATCTTATCTATCCAGTAACCATAAATGATAGTAAGGTTACTGTTCTGAGAAGATGTCGCCATACCATTTCGCCTTTCTCGTCCTAAATTGACAAGGATGCTCTAAAACGCTAAGGAAGAAAAAGGATAGATACGTAACAACTTATTGCTGTTTTTAAGATTACTGTATGGGTAAGGGACCGCCAACTCTTTATCTTGCCTCTCCTCACTCTCTTTTAATTTGGGGTTAAAATCGTAGTTAGATTCCGCGGAAACTTTAAAATAGCAGTGACTTGTTATGTACATTTTTCTTTTGCATCGTGGAGCGTGCTTTTTAATTTAGGGGACGAGACACGCGGAATGGAATTGCGTTACCTTCTCAATACAGTAACGTAGTTGTTACGCAGTTTGCACCACATCTAGCGCAATCAAATTAAAAGAAAGAGCAGAGAGTGAGACAGAATGTTAGCGGTACCTTTCCTATTCCTATATATATTTCCTATAGCCTTAAATTGTAATGGCTGGTGTTGAACTAATATAAACAATCGCCGCGGACGATTGCTGCTACACAAAAAAACAATAAATAAAAATTAGAAATTCTTTTTTCTAAAATTATTTTGCTAAGTCATAATTATTCATCGTGTAGTTTATATGCTGACTGTTGACATATCGGGAAATAGCGTTAAAGTATTAAGCATTCACTCTTTTTTCTCGTCAGAGTAGGCTAGTTAGGATGACACTTTTGTTGGTATCACAATTAAATATAGACGTCAGGTGAAACGGTTATGTTTATTTTCAGTTTCAAATTTATGATTTTAATATATTCATACCACCTCGATTGCAAAAGTAGGCACATTATTTATGCCAGAGTCGGTCGCAGATGGGTGCTTGTAGTATTTGGCAGTAGGTATAGTCAGATTACTGTGTGAAATTGTCATAATATTTTTCATCTCAGTTTCTGGTTCTATCAAAATTCATGTAAGCAACCTAAGGAAACGAGAACACAGCCTGCTCTCACGAGAAAAATGAGTCAATGTTTAATAGATATACAATTATTTTATTGAATGCAGTCATCGCTTTTATTATTTTATGAAACCAAAATAATTTTTGCATCAAATATGGAAAAATTGACATCGATTATATTTAATACATTTTCTTCTGTGAGTCAGTAGTCATTTGTCAGACTGCAAAACGACTAATAATAACATTCTTTTTTCAATTATTTTAATATGAGAAATTAGCACAGTTTAATCACATGTATTATTTGATTACAAATACTTACGGTGGGTTTCACAAAAAAATATTAATCAGCGATTAATTTAATTCTCTGATTAAGGAACGTCATCGGACGAATTTAACAATAGATTTCAAACAACCAATTATATTGTTTCACCCAGCCAATCACAGGCTTTACTCAGTGATTAAATGATTTTTGTGAAACTGGGGGTGAGATATCACGATCAAATTGTTGTCGATTATGTAATAAAACAGATTTAATTCTGTAGCCAGTACAAGTAGATTTAAATTGTTCTTCTTTAAACAAATTGCACAAGTGGACAATGACCGAGACACTGTGAATTTGAACTGTCTCCTTTAATTGGTCGCCGTATTTCTTTTCTTATTGTGTTTACATAAAGCTTTTAGTCTCGATTCACACGTGCGGTTTTTGGATGTGCGGCGGTTCTGCGGTTAAGTGCGACCATATGCATTAAATCAATAAGATACAAAGACTGTGCACCGCAAATGTCATAAACTTTATTGCAATTGCGTCGCTAGTGCGGTACCATAGCGGCAAAAACACGCACGTGTGTATCGAGCCTTAAAAATGCGATCAAGCAATTGACTTTGAATTTTGAATTTTCCCGGAGAAAATGGAAAAAGAAAAATGCAGATAATTTGCAGAATTCGAAATTTCTGAAACATAAATTTTGAAAAACTTTTAAAAGTTTTCATGTGGTTTTTATTTACGTTTTTGAATTTTCCCGGAGAAAATGGAAAAAGAAAAATGCAGTTGGATGCAATAATATTTATTTCAAGTGTAAGTGTCTAATTTCGAGTTGCAAGTGAATATCGGCTATCGAAATTTCAAATCAAAATTTCTATTTATGGAATTTTTTGATCGCAAATCAAGTTTCATTCGGTTAATTTCTTCTAATTAATATAAAACGTGAAGTGCTCACACTACAGGTAATAGGTAATTCGGATAAAATCGTCTTGTTCTTGTTCAGGAATCTGTGTTTAAGTCCATGATGGTTTGGTCCTTTCAAAGATAATTATGAGTTTGTCTTTTAGTAAAGTACCAAATGAAAAACAACAATTGCAGCCGTATTGAACAATACAAGAATAGTATTTATACATTTGTGCACAAATCAAAAATATGAATGAATTAGATCAAGATAACTTCCACAGATAAATAAGAATGTTACGACAAATTTTAAAATATAAAAAAAAAACATTAATGATACTGTAATCCAATTTTTTTTCATGACATTTGTAGTAAATAAATTTTATGTTAAATGGAAAAGCTTAATTATGTACTGTAAAAATATTGGCATGTAACGTTCTTATAAGTGCTATTATTTTCTGTAAGGTACTCGTATATACTTTGCGCTAAATATTCATCTAATATGTGAGGGTGGGTGTTATAACCAGGGTAAACACGGAGCGATAGCGGGTGAGCGACTATATCGTTAAGATAACGCTAATCCGATAACCAATTGCCATCCCCCGGATAAACAACACTCCGGGAGGGGTCGTGATATGACAGGGGCCGTGACAATCTCTGCCGCCCGCTGATAAGGAAGGATTCGTCTTAGTTAAACGGTTGAGGGAGGATCGTCTATTCTCTAGCAGTCATCTAGGAGGAGCTCCTATTGGAATCTTCTCTTTTATGTCATCATTGGAGATTAGTATTTGTAAACTGAACAAATGTTTATTTAGTGCGCGTAGATACCTACATTTTGCCGATTTCCACACAAAATGATGGATTGTAAATTATTTAATTGTTACGTGGGACTTACAAAAATATTTTGTATTTGTTATTTCTGTTGTAAAGTTTAAATGTGAAAAGTATTACTCACACTGTATTTTTTTCAACAAATTTCAATAAATTATCTGTTTCATATTTCCTATTGAATACAGTAATATGTTCGTTGGTTTTTTCTCAGTAGTTAGAAAATTGTAAGTTAGGATAACAATTCCAATTTCGTCTTATATTACATGTATTTTCCCGCGCTCTTGCTCTTGCTATGTTAGTTGCCCACTTTACGATGCTAATAAACGTAGTCAGTAATGCTCCTTCTATTTCCATTCTATTACTTTTTATTTTGACCCCGTTTAATATCCGACATTTTTCGTTGTAGCTATCAAATATTCACTGTTTGTACAAATGTCGATTTTCTAGCCATAGGACGGTCCTAAAATTAAAATTGCATGCAACGCTTGTACAGTCATAGCGTAAAGTAATAAAAGTTTGGAGGGGTAAACGGCCACTAAACGCCGTAGCTCCGCCCGTCCGAAATTGGCTGTTTACTCAGGGTTGGAAAAAAAACTGCTTTTTTTTAAAAAGTCAGGCAACCCATTCATTAAAATTTTACGAACTTCCTCCTTGAATTTCCATTTCATATTTTGCAGTTATATGTTACCGATATTGATCTATTAGAGTATAATATATTCAACTTTTGGGCACTTCCGCTTGTACCGGAAGTTGCTGTCAACTTTCTTATTTTAAGTAGAATACCCCATTTTGTATTACATTTTTGAAATCTTTATGAAATCCTAAAAATGTTTTGTGTAACATATGATTCAAGAGAAATTAGCCGTTTTAGAGGTATTTCCATTTTTCAAAAAGAGTTCAAAGTTGCAGTGCCTTGTTTATGGTGCTGCTGTCTTTGCGTAACGAAAGCCATAATTTCAAATTTTCGCCTGTATTAGGCTCTACTCATAAACTTTCAGGTCATACCTAATTTTACACAAGATTGTTTACGGGCTGGTTTTGAAAAGTAACTTCTACTCGAACTGATTTCAACTGTGTAAAAGTCATGTTTTTTAAATAGAACACTCAGTATATTTTTATACCACAAGAATCAGAACTAAAAGTTCTTTCGAACTGTGTTAGCACGCCCTATACCCATCTCTCACCTTTCTCTTTCTTTTCACGATTTTCTCTTTGACACATCAATTTTTTCACTTTTCAGTATTATTTCTGAATAGTGTGCTATGAAAATTTAACAAACTGAGGTTTTTTAGATTAATTCTGACTGTAATTTCAATTTTATTTTAAATCTGACAAATAATATTTAAATACACATCTATCATCTGAACTTTTTGTTTACATATGCCGCGTGTATTGGAATTCTTGGTATGACGACACATTTACAAGGAGACATTTACACATACAAAACAAAACTTTATGAAAACTAATAAATAAATCAGAAATATTGAAAATAATACACAACTTATTGGTTATAATATTGGCTCTAAGTGGTTCTCAGCTATTATTTATTAGCAATAACTTTCTATTGTGTCTCAGTAATAACATATTGTGGCGCGCCACCCGGCTTACTACGTCAAGCTGAAGGCGTCAAGAAGTCGGTCCGTTATGCGTCATTGGCTGCCACGCCACCGGGGCCTCCATCGAACAGACTAGATTTTTCCGGCGATGGAACGAACGAGAAGGCAGCCAAGGATATAAAATGGACCGGAGTTGACACAGGAGTCAGTCGAATTCTAACAGTGATCGTCGAAGTTAGATTTTAGTGTGTAAATAAATTGTTACAAATAAATTAGTTTGTAAGCGTTATTAAATTACGATTAAGTTTTTACCGAGTATTTTATTCGTTTAAATAAATAAATTAAAACCCTAGAAACGTAACAATATTTTCCTCGATATAACAATTTTTTTTATTAACTTCTTGAATTGTCGGTTTTTTTATCATCAAAAACATTTAATCTGATTGTGTTTGAATATTTATTTTTTGGTTCTTCGTAGCGATTAAATTGTGTTTTTTAATTCCTACGAGATGATTTAAAAAATTACAATTTCTCTAGTTTTCATAGTCTACTATTTAAAAACAACATGGAAAAATAGAAAGAAATTAGGTATTAAAAAGAAATCATCGATAACGAGTGAACTATAAGAGATAGGTATAGGGAATGCTAATACAGGACGAAGGAACATTTAGTCCTGAGTCATATGGTATAAAAATATACTAGCCATTCTATTTAAAAAAACATGACTTTACGACAGTTGAAATTAGTTCGAATAGAAGTTACTTTTCAACCAGCCTGTAAGCAATCAAGTGCAAAACTGGACATGATCTGAAAGAATGTTACTGTAGCCTACTGCAGGCCAAAAATGGGCATCATGGTTTTCGTTGTACAAAGGTGGCAGTATCACAACCAAGGTTCTGCAAGTGCGAGTTATTTAAAAAAAATGTAAATATCTCGGAAACGATTAATTTTTCTTGTACCACATGTTGCAAATTTGAAAATATTTTATTTGGTAGATCCATATCGTTAACTTATAACTGCAAAATTTGAAACAGAAATTCAAAGGGGAAGTTCGT
The DNA here is from genome assembly GCA_036172665.1 of Prosopocoilus inquinatus. Taxonomy (NCBI): domain Eukaryota; kingdom Metazoa; phylum Arthropoda; class Insecta; order Coleoptera; family Lucanidae; genus Prosopocoilus; species Prosopocoilus inquinatus. The sequence continues at coordinate 40,268,350 of CM069870.1, read as the reverse complement.
AAACTTTTAATGAAAGGGTTGCCTGAATCTCCCTGTATGCCTGAATCTAATCGTTCTGTAGATATTTAACATTTTATCTAAAAACTGTTGTTTGCAGCTGTTTTATTTATTTTTAACTCTAAGAGTCTAAGAGAGATTAATGCACTATTTTAAAATCTCTTATTGCTAATACTTACGTATGGTATAGATGCTTGACTTAAAATTAGTTACAATTACACAGGTTACACTGTGCTAAATCAAAGTTGTGTTTCCTTTTTAATGTAATAAGCTGTATATTATGGTTTAGTTGGATTCGACTTTAAGAGTAGGTTGCATATTTTCATGCTAATTAATTATCTGAAGAGCAACCGAAAAATAATATTTAAATAATAATAATAATAATAACGTCTTTATTGCCCAACAGGTAACCCCAATTACAGGACAATCTTACAATATTAATAAAGTGCTTAATCAAAGAAATATAAGACAGGTTTAATAAAAAAAAAGAGGAAAAGAAATTAAATGTGCATAAATAAATATTAGTCTGTCAAATCCAGGAGTCAATTGGCATTGCGACACATGACCGTGACTGGACCACGCAATAGAGCATTGGTACGTGCAACCGGAAGATGGAACATCGCAGCGTGCCTAGATGCAGCCCTTGGAACGTGAAATGGGATTCTATAGAGTAGGTATGGAGAGTCAATTTTATTAGTTAATAGCTTGCGCAAGAATTTAACGCTCCCCTTGTCTCGTCGATAGGAAAGAGAGTCCATATTGTGACGTTCAAGGAGTAGTGTTTGACTAACTCCTCTTTCCGGGTAGATTCCATCCTCCCGGAATGAGAGGTATTTGAAAAACCGTCTTAGTATGCGATCTAAAGGTACGTGTTGACAGATATAATATGGAAACCAAACCAGAACCGCATATTCCAAGCAGGGTAGAACGTAGGCAAAAAATAGTGCTTTAATGGTTTCAGTATTAGAAAAATGTCTAGATTCCCTTATAATGAAGCTCAGTGTTCTAGCTGCCTTGGTGGTGACAGTTTCTAAGTGCAGAGAGAAGCTCAGGGAGCTGTCAAAAATCACACCCAAATCCTTGATGGAGTCGTTAACTTCCAGAATTTTCCCATTGATCACATAGGTAGGTTGTTCATATGTACGTTGCCTTGTAAAAGAAACAACACAACATTTGTCGACATTCAGTTTCAGCTTATTAAGCTCGCACCATACAGCAACATGACTTGCGTCGCTCTGTAACTTTTCAATATTATCCAGCGAAGTAATAGTTGAATACATTTTGAGATCATCGGCGTAGGCTAAGGCTGGGCAAGAGAGAGATAATAGCAGATCGTTGACGAATAGAACAAAAAGTAATGGCCCGAGATTAGAGCCTTGAGGGACTCCAGAAGTTGGTACAAACTCAAAAGAGGAAAAGCCATTATAGTATACGTACTGACTCCTTTGCACCAGATATGATTTCAAAAGACTTAACAAAGATGGTGCTACTCCGAAGCAATCTAACTTATGCAATAACAGGCTGTGATGGACTGTATCAAATGCACGAGAAAAGTCTGTGTAAAGTTAAGTTTGTTACTGTAGATCTCATCGGCATGAAGCCGTGCTGAAAGGGAGAGATGAACGGATGCGTATTGTGAAGTATACAATCATAAATCACCCGTTCGTAAACCTTGGAAAAGGAAGAGAGTATGGCAATTGGCCGATAGCTGTTAAGCAGCTGATTATCGCCTTTCTTAAAGACAGGTCTGATACGTGCTCGTTTCCATAAGGAAGGAAAACTACTCGTTGTTATAGATAAGTTTATAATAAGGCGTAATGGTGTAGCAAAAATAAAACGACAATCTTTAAAAAGAAAGCCAGGTATCATATCCTCTCCAGCAGTAAATCCATCTCGAAGTGATTTCATAATATCAATCAAATATTCTTCAGTAACAGGTTGAAGTACGAACGAGGAATAAAGACACGGAGTATCAGAAGTCACTACCTCTGAATCGGGTATATAAGCGTCCGAAAAAAAATAGCGAATGCATTGACAACATCCTGTGGATCATCTATTTCAACTTCACCATCTCTAAGAATGCCTGGAATGCGTGTAGTGCCTTTCTTAAGTCGGACAAAATTCCAAAGCTGTGATGGGTCGCGTTTAATGTCACACTCCACTGATTCAATATAAGAGGAATATGCTGTTCTAAGTTCTAATTTGACTTGATTACGTAACCTCTTAAATTCATTAAAAAAATAAATATTCTTCGTGGAAATCCATTTACGTCGATAATAATTCTTCATTTTTAGGTTAGCTTTGAGTGATTTAGTAAACCATGGTGGACAAGTTAAACCTCCTGATGTGAACCTGGGAATACTTTTGTCGAAGATGGAATACAAATATTCATAGAACTTAACCAAAGCATGATTAACTGAATTATATTGCTCGAGGAAGGACCAGTCTGCATTGCAAAGATCAGCGTAAAGCTTTGTAAAATTAGCTCGTTTGAAATTGTACCGCTTGCTTGGTGCAGATGGGAAAGATTTCATCGGAGGTGAATGTTGAAATGATACAGAGAGAGAGAGGATGATGCAGATCTTCAGGTAGCATAGGAGATTCACATCTCTGAACATCAGTGTGGAATTCGCAATTAGTTAAAACAAAATCCAAAATAATACCATTCTCGTTATGAATAGGATTACATTGACGAAGCTGAAGCGTATCGATAAAATAACGACAGCAAGAGGACTTAAAATCTGAATTGGATGTCATCAAACCAGGAATATTAAAGTCCCCAATGATGATAACAGTAAGACCTAATAGAAGTGACTCAAAGGCGGAAAAAAATATGTCTAGGTCTTCACCCGTAACATCAGGTGGAATATAAACAGCACAAATATAAAGACAAGTCGAACCAAGAAAGCATTTACTAAGTGAAATATCAATAATGGGAACAAGGTCGGTAATAGCGCTGCAATCTACTGCAACAGATTTTATACTATTTCTAATCGCTATTAGAACACCGCCACCTCGTGTACGAGAGATAGAGTTGAACCTTCTGTCGCATCTTATGATATGATAGTCGGGCGGGAAAATTTCAGAATTTAGAACTTCATTCTTTAGCCAGGTTTCGGAAATAACGATTACATCATAAAAATAATTATTAGCACTGGTGTAAAATAAGTGAGTTTTGGTGTTCAGGCCGCGAACATTTTGGTAATAAAATGGCAAAGGGGTGATACTGTTGGGCATATTTAGTTTAAAGAAGAAGAATGGGCAGAGACAACTGAGGGAATACCATTACGATATCTGATCTTTAAATCAGATTCACCTTTAGATAAACGATTAACCAACTCTTTCTTGGCTGCTTTGTAAAGCTGAGACTGTATTGGCGTTTTGTCATATGACACCGACAAATGTGACCATTTATCCATTTTTTCCAGTTTAGCAAAGCTGCTCACTACATTACGAACAGCACCGGAAGAGGGAAGTTCAACCTTGATTGGCCTACGACGTTGCGGTTGAACGGAATCAAACTTTCCTAAGCGGAACTGTTTCATTTGTTGTATAGTAACACCGCCAGTTGCACTAAGTAGATCAGTTATCACAATCCTATCTAGGTCACATTGTTCTTGCAAAAATAATAATGTTCTTGGAGCGTTTTTCACTTTCAAAGACTTCCTGGACAACTTTTTCCAAATCAACTAATGAATCATTAGTAGGCGAAGAGGAAACGGTAGACTTCCATTCAGTCAGCTTGGAGATTTCATCTTTCATCTCACCAATGACAGTCATTAGCTTGGGTTATTAGCAGTTATTTGATGGAGACTTTCTTCACAATGAATACAAATGTATTTAATTCGCCTTTTTGGACCGGAGCGCAGTTGCAGGAAACACTTTGCTTCAGGAGCAGTAAGATCTGAACAAGTAATATGAATTGGTCTACTGCAGCAATCACAAGTAATAAACGACTTAGTATCAATCTCGTCAATTTGAGACAAAACATGTCTAAAGGAATTTACTTATAATCAACAGAATTTTATTTAGCGGAAAAGGATAAGGGAATTAAACACACTTCACACCAGCGGGGCCCTTCGCGGTGACTTGTACACAGAAAAACTGGACCACGGAAAGGAGAAAGGCAAATTAACACATGTTAAATAGGATGTATAAGTTTGCATTCAAATTGATGCTTAATAACTTTGAAACTATAACTCCTATGCAAGAGTTTAATAGGTAATTTCCGAAGGGATCTTGTTTATCATGGAGTATAAATAGGTGATAAAAATCAATAAATGCCGGTTATCGATTGAAAATAAAAGCGAGCGAAATTTAACAACTTCTTATCATGTTTTTGCTAGGATGTTTTGTTAAGAACTGTAGAGAGTAAGTAAATCGGACTCGAAACAACGTTAACTGACTACAGTTACAAATGCATATCTATCATCTGATCTGATCTTTACATAGGCCGCATGTATTAGAATTCTTGGTATGACTTTTTACACATTTACTAGGAGAAATTTTCACTTACAATACTAAATTTTATGACAACTAATAATAAATAAAAAATATTAAAAATAATACACAAATTGTTGGTCATAATATTGGCTCTAAGTTGTCCTCAGCTATTTTTATTAGTGATAACTTTCTTTTGTATCTAAGTAATAACGTATATCAAATACATTTAATATATCAGTCTTTGAATATTCATTTCTTGGTTCTTCGTAGTGATTAAATTGTTTTTTTTTAATTCCTACCAGACGGATGATTTCAAAAAATATGATTTCCCTAGTTTTCATAGGCCACTATTTAAAAACAATACCGAAAAAAGGAAAAAATAGGTGTTAAAAAGAAATCATCGATAACGAGTGAACTATAAGAGATAAGTATAGGGAATGCTAATACAGGATGAAAGAAAATTTAATCCTAAGTCACATGGCATAGAACTATACTAGGCGTTCCATTTAAAAAACATGATTTTTCGACAGTTGAAATCAGTTTGAATAGAAATAGAACAGCCTGTAAACAATCAAGTGCAAAACTGGAGATATTCTGAAAGAAAGGTACTGTATCCTACTACACGCCAAAAATTGGCATCGTGGTTTTTGTTGTACAAAGATGGCAGTATCATAAACAAGGTTCTGCAAGTCTGAGTGTTGGGAGCTTCCTGGTTTGAAAGCCCTTCTCAGACGAAACTGAGGCCTAAGACAAATTATGCACCTCGGAGGTTGTAAAGCTCGTCGACAGCACTCTAACTTGCCTTCACTCACTGATTTTTTATTACGGAATCGAGAAATTGAAAGTTCGAATAACCGAAGATTTGTTTATTTACAACTTAATATTTACAAAACAACAACATAAAAATAACACGTAAATTGCAAAGTTGTCTTCCGGTAAAGCTACGCAAGAAGCACAACTGAGTTCTCGGCCACTTATATTTTGCAGCTGACGAGTTAGCAGAACTTTACAATTAACACGGATTTAAGTAGATCGAATTAAGTTACGTCCCGGTAAAAGCTACGCAAGAATCATAACTGAGTTCTTGGGCACTTGTGTTTGCCGCTATTGAAACGAAAGAACTGAAGTTTTTAATTTACAAGATGTTTAACGAAACCTCTGGAAAATCTGTTATCCAATAATAAGAGAAGAAATAAAAGAAAGCAGTTTCACACTGAACTGAAAAAAGTCACTAATGTTTACCATAGGTAACGTTGTAATTTAAATTAATTTCGGTCAGTTTAAAACGGGCCTGGAATAATCTAGAACCAAAATAGGGTGAGCATTTCTATGAAATTTGATTTAATTTAGAAACATGCTGGTGACACAATTTCATAGGAAATGCTTTTAGTGGCCGGCATTGTGGTGCCTTTGCGTCGAGAAATTTCGGAAGTTCTTAGAATTGTAAACTAAAATTAATATATCAAAAAATATTTATAATTAAAGTTACGCTTAAATTAAATTAACTTAGGGCGAACACACAAGCCATAACACTGAGCTTTCTTAAAAAACGGAAATAACTCGGAAACGGTTAATTTTTCTTGGGTCACATGTTGAACTAAATATTTTTAGAATTTTATAGAGATTTCAAAAATGCATTAAAAACTGGGGTATTCCATTTAAAATAAGAAAGTTGATAACAACTTCCGGTATAAGCGGAAGTGTCCGAAAATTGAAAATTTTACATTTTGATAGATTCTTATCGTATCCATATCGTTAACTTATAACTGTAAAATACGAAACAGAAATTCAAAGGAGAAGTCCGTAAACTTTTAATGAATGGGTTGCCTGAATCTCCCTGTATATTATTATTATTTGATATTTGTTAAAAATAAGAATATATTAAAATTCGATCTCTAATTAAAAGAAAGATGAAAAGTTTGTAATGTTAGATTATGTACCTTTTTAAAAATAATGTATGTACTTTGATTATAATTTAAATCAGTTAAGGCAGATTTATTTAGGATCTATGGTCGCGGTGTTTTAAATGATTTTCAGAGAAAGTATGAAGTATTTGGTATTAACATACTGAGAAAAACATTCCCAATAAAAACTAAAATCAAATACAATCCAAAGAAGTATTTTTTTCAAATTACTTAATCGCATTAGAACTAAAATACATGACTCGTGGCTTTCAATACTGGAAAACAAAAATTTCAAATGTGTAAAAACATGTAGGATGTTCCATTTAAAATAACAAAGTAGATATTATTTCCGGCAAAACCAAAAGTCTAGTAGGTATATGACTGAAAATTCAAATTAAATTTTTGTTTAATTCATCGTTTTCAAATTTTAAACAAACCTTAAAATTCTAGAAGGGCGAATATACTGCCTTGGGACACATGGTAGAAATTCACTGATGACAAATAAAACTAAATAATATTATAAATACTTTAAACAGCGACATCCTACGATCACTTTTTGACCTAACATGGCATTAACATTGACAAATTCAAGCCAGTTTGCTACATAATAACTCATCCCGTAGCCCATAGTATGAACAGGAAAGCGGAGGACCCAGTATATTGCAAAACTGAATATAATAATAAAAGGTTAAATATTAAAAAGGTATTTTAAAATTTTACAATATAAGTATTATTCTAGTGACCAGTAATAATTAATGAATTGATGATAATCAATCTAATGCAATTTAAGTTTAGTTCAAATCAAAGCTACAGTGTAGTAGTAGTCATCAGCTCAGCCACGCATTGTCTACATTATTAAAACAATTGATATAAGAATAAACTAAAGTTTAAAGTTAATCTGTCAGTGAAATACAGACCCTAAACAATTAACTTCTGGTTACACAGTATAATATGAATTTAAAACATTAACAAAAAAACATGTTTAAGACTTAAAAATAAAACACTTATATCAAAAGAGTTCTTTTTTAGCTTAAAATTATAAAAAATGAATTTAAATATCAAAAAAAAAACATGTTTATACCATCTGTTTTAAACATTTTGTTTAAATGCTCATTGACAGCCTCATATTTTGAGAAACCTTAGGAAATCATTTTTTTCTCTTTTCAAAATATTACGCCGCAGAAATTTTTGTCCAAGTACTAAGCACATTTTATGAAAAGAGAGAGAGAGAGAGAGAGAGCACTTTTGGAGACAATAAATTAAACAAAAAACCGAATCTTCTGACATACTGCTAGTCGTCATAGGACCGGTTTCGTAGGATATCAACTTTCATATTTTAAATAGAACACCCTATATATTTTTACATATTTGAAAATTACCTATCATTACGAGTCCGAATACGTATTAATTTTTAATTTTGGTTTGCATGACAACGAAGAAAAAACACATTTTTATTTTTCAATCTAGAAAGCATTAAATCGCATTTTTTCGATCTAATGCGATCAAGTGTTTTGAGAAAATCACTCCTTTGATGATATTTTGATTTTTAACATTTTTACAGCATTTGAAATTTTCATTAGGTCGTAAATTATTTTTTTTAATAGAAACTCATACGTTTCTTATCTTTGTTTAACATAACATTTCTTTCTGAGTACGTTTACGAGTAATTTAAAATAGAGCATATCTTATTGATACTTTACACTCCCTTTATTTCAAATGACTTTCAAAGAAAATATGATGTATTTGGTATCAACGTACTCAGAAAGAAATGTTCTGTTGAACTAAGCTAAGAAACGTAAGAGTTTCTATTACAAAAAATGAGTTACGACCTAATGAAAATTTCAAATACTCTAAAAATGTTAAAAATCAAAATACCATCAAAGGAGTGATTTTGTCGAAATACTTGATCGCATTAGATCGAAAAAACGCGATTCATAGCTTTGTAGATTGAAAAATAAAAAAGTTTTTCTTTTTTTTGTTGTCGTGGAAACCAAAATTAACAATTGATACGTATTCGGACTCGTAATGATCCTAGATTTTAAATATGTAAAAATATATAGGGTATGTATGTAAATATGAAAGTTGATATCACTTCCGGCGAAACCGGAAGTCCTATGGCGACTGGCAGTATGTCGGAAAATTCCATTATTTGTTTAATTTATTGTTTCTAAGATTGAGGTTAATAGATTAATAAATAAAGATTCTAGAAGGGTGTGCACATGGCGTGGGACACCCGGTATATGTCTAAATGTAAGTAAATATGAATTATTATGTAAATATCTAAAATTAACCGTCAGAAAAACCTTACAAATAAGAGCTAACCAAACAACACGGAAATACGGAAATAAATAGTCCAATTCATCGAAGTATACCTTTTCACATTAAATTGTTACGAATCGACATGCGGCTCTGTTCTTAACCAATTTTGACTAATTTTCTATTAGATTACATTGTATGTATATGTTCTAATTCATATAGTGAAAATCGTAAAAGCACTTGCGTTTTTGAAATATGACTGAAAAATAACTTTATCTAGGCTATCGTAGGCATAAAATTATTAAAATTATTTAGGTGTTTTTAAAAGCTATCCCAGGAAAAATTATTAACATTAGGGCCGATTTCATAATAGGACTTTAAATTTAAAGTTACTTAAAAAATACATTTTTTCCCTATTCTTAAAGTGACTTTAAATTAAAGCTTCCTTAAAGTCTGATTATGAAAACGGCCTTTAGGGTCGATTTCACAAGAGGACTTTAAATTTAAAGTTACTTTACCTAAAAAAATACATTTGTTTCCCTATTCTTAAAGTAACTTTAAATTAAAGCTTTCTTAAAGTCTGATAATGAATTAATCAAGTAATAATAAAACAAAAACTACCTAAAGTTTCTTAAATTATTTCTATAATTTTGTTTTAACATTTATATTAAAGGAGTTGTTATTTAAGACATACAGGGCGTGTGCAACCACAGGTAAATACACACACAGCTCGATTTAAAGTAATTTAAAAACTCAAAAAATTACAATACTATTTTTCTTGTATAATTATACAAAACATGCAATAGATTAGTTAATTAAATTTGTTTTTGTTTTTTTGTTTTCTCAGTTTACTTATAACTTACACTTTAACTGAAACGAATTCTTTAATTTTTATTTGAATATTTATCGATGGTGAATGGATAGATAGTAAATAGAAGTATTACATTCTGTATTACTTTTTATACATGTCAAATACTTTAACGTGAAGTTTTATTTTAGTAAAATAATTTAGGTTTCAAGATTAATACATATTTTTTATTGACATTTATTCGTTGAAAGTTCTTAAATACACACGTTTAATAAAGACGGCAGTTCCATTATAATTTTTTATATCCTCACCCATTATAGCAGAAAAAGGTAAAATATAATAACATATATGACACGTCACTTTACAAAAAACTCAGGGTCTCATTTCAGTGACACGAACTGCACGGGAGAGAAACGAATGCAATTCCACTATTGCTAGTTAAAACTAATTTTTTTAAGAGAACGTTTTTAATTTGCAGTTCTGCTTTTCATTTCTAAAATAAGGTACAAATACAGTAGACTAAATTATATTCAAACGTCCTATCCTACATTAAAAGTTAATTTAATTTCACCGGAAAATAATTTTTATATACTTCACATTTGGTGGAATATAAGATTTGATTAGGTGACCTGGTGAGCGTAGCAAGTCAGGAGGAGACCTGAATGTAATAAAAGGTTGATTTATATGAAGACCAAGGTTGCTACTGGGACTTGGGGTTCTCTACAATAAACGCGCAGGGGGCCAGCAACCCTGTCACTTGCTATTTTCTCTCGCTGTATAATGTTTTATGAGTATACAGAAACATGTCAGTTCCTTTAGTGGAATGGGTTCCGTAAAAACCGAAAATAATAGATCACGTGGGCACAAAAGATGTTTATAGACAACACAACTATTCTTCGTGTTTCTATTAATGTGTTATTTGTTCCTGCCCTGTAAACGGAGCAAAAGTAAAAACACTAAATATTTTCTTTTTAAAACAGAAATAGATATTTAAATCGTAGTTTTTAAATTGTATTTTTATAATTTGTTTCTTTACTTTACGTTATTTACTTTACTTTCTTTTAGCTTTACCAATTTTACAAAAGAATAGAAGAGACCGAAAATCTTTAGGCGATAGTTAAATTAGTAGTAGTTAACTACAACTAGATTGTTCTTCCACTTCAACCTAAGTATCAAAAAACGACATTACCTCGGAGGACAGACCATTGAAGTTGTCTGAACGATTCTCTCCGCTGCAACTCTATTATACCTAAACTAAAGAAAGTAATACTTGTATCAAAATCTAATTACGAAATTTATACTTACAGGACCTTGAGAACTGTTGCGTACATGAGGTGGTACAGAATTATGTTTTCGCTATACGATTGCAGTTTTGTGAGCAGGTGGAGTAATCATCCCAGTAATCATATAAGATTATATGCGTCAGTTCTCAAAGTTATACGGTTATATAAATATGGAAGTTGTTTATTTTTTAATAAAATACTATGGTAGTTGTTTGCAAAAGCCTATTACTCATATTCAGCCAGCTTAAATCAAATAATTTGTGGAATACTCTATAAAATTTCCGAATAACAAAAATTAATCGCAGACATGCCCTCTGAATGCGACCATATACTGGTGCGCAAAATAAAAAATAACATAACACCAACGCATCACAAAGTAAAGCCTTATATTGAATGGATAAATAGTATCTATCAGGGTAGATTAACTTTAAAGTAGTAAAAGCTTCTTGTATACCTATTATTTAAAATATGATATTGTAACGAAACGCATTGTCCATAGTTAAGCTTGTGCTCGTGCTCGTGCTTGATCTTTAACTGGAATTTCTTTTCCAGATATATGCAAATCTATAGCGTTTTTAACTATATCAACTTTTGTTTTACTCCCCAATATTAAAATTACAAGAAATTTTGTTGCAAATCGCTTTTGATTGCAGTGAAAACCTCGAGCAGCCGTTTCAGCCCTGCTTGGGGCTTCGTCAACAGAGACGTAGCTCGAAATTCCCACTGCAAACAAAAACGACTTGACCAATTTATTCGCAAATACAATGTAATATTGGTGAAGAGATAAAACAGCGACATCCTACGATCGCTTTTTCACCTAACATTGCAGTAGGATAACAAATTGAAGCGGATTTGGTACATAATAAGCTATCCCATGCAAGGCGGCCAGGCTTGCTGTCAAAGCATAATGAAACTTTCCTTCGGCTCAGTAACCTTGAAAATTTGTGTGTTTTTTTACGCGGTCGTTGGTGAGATTTTGTGAACTATCTCCGAATTAATCAAATATGGATTTAGGTTAGAATGCTTGTGTAGAGAGTGGCCATTTTTAATGGTTTTACAGGGTTTCTCTGTTATTTATAGGATTAGAAGAAAATCGTTTTCGCGACCCAATGCTACTTTTTCGAGAAAAACACAGTGGGCAAAACAAAAGTTAGCTATCTCGATTCATTCGGGAAATATCGGTCGAAAACGAATTTTTCCGAAAAATTCTTTTTCACAATATCTCAGTTGTTTGACAAGATATTTTGAAAATTCAAAAACTATTTTATTCAGAAATGATTGTAGATAATTAACGTTATTATCTTTTGTTGAAACTGCACCAATTCTGAGAAGCAGACTATAACTTTCTAATTTTAAATCAAAACCACAGTAGGCTATGACACAAATAAATAGCTTGTTTAATGAGGTTTTCAAAAATAGAAAGTTTGATATAATTATTTTTTTAAATAACAAAGATACTAACTTTCATTACTTTGCAGTAGCTATCAAGCTAGCTATGACATTAGAAACAAAAGAAAATTCAGTTGTTTTCCTCAAAAATCCATTCTTAGAATAAATAATACAGGCAATCAAATAAATAAATAAATAACTGGAAATGCATAATGCTATTAGAGAACTCATAAAACTAGGAGTAATATAAATATGAATTAATTATCAATGCAGTTTTGAAGAATTATATGTTATATGCTCATTTGAAATTATTAAACCTTAAATTTTGAATTACCAAAAATTCTTAGATGTGTTTATTTCACTTTTACCCGTGATAACATTTATTAATATACAAAAGTTCTTGAAAGCATTTTTAAACTTAAGAAATATCTGACCCTTCAATAATTTCTCAAAGAAATATACTAATTAATACAATTTAAAATATATAAAAATCTCTTAGCTGTTCATTTTAATAATTACAGAACTGTTTAAATGGATTTGATTCATTTTTACATACTTGTGGTTTTATGTCAGTATCTAATAGATACATGAAGCTATTTATTTATTGAATTAAGTTAGCTGTTTTACTTATTAATAATAATTCACTTTTTGTGGAAAAAGCTGAACTATTTCTTTGTTTTTTTGCCATGGGTGACTTGTTAGCTACCGAAATACAAAAAAATAATTAGTATCTTTATTATTTGTAAAAATAATTGTATCAAACTTTATATTTTTGAAAGCCTCATTAAACAAGCTATTTATTTGTGTCATAGCCAACTGCGGTTCCCATTTAAAATTAGAAAGTTATAGTCTGTTTCGCAGAACTGATGCAATTTCTACAGAAGGTAATAACGTCAGTGAAATCTACGTTAATTGCTGAATAAAACAGTTTTTGAATTTTCAAAATATCTTGTCAAACAACTGAGATATTGTGAAGAATAATTTTTCGGAAAAATTCGTTTTCGACCGATATTTCCCGAATGAATCGAGATAGCTAACTTTAGTTTTTCCCACTGTCTTTTTCTCGAAAAAGTAGCATTGGGTCGCGAAAACGATTTTCTTCTATTCCTATAAATAACAGAGAAACCCTGTAAAACCATCAAAAATGGACCACACTGTACAGAGTGGACCATTTTTGATGGTTTTACAGGGTTTCTCAGTTATTTATAGGAATAGAAGAAAACCGTTTTCGTGACCCAGTGCTTCTTTTTCAAGAAAAACTCAGTGGAGAAAACAAAAGTTAGCTATCTCCATTCGTTCGGGAAATATCGGCAGAAAACGAATTTTTCCGAAAAATTATTTTTCACAATATCTCAGCTGTTTGACAAGATATTTTGAAAATTCAAAAACTGCTTTATTCAAAAATTAATGTAGATTTCGCTGACGTTATTGTCTTTTGTAAAAACTGCGCCAGTTCTGCGAAACGGACTATAACTTTCTAATTTTAAATGGAAACCGTAGTTGGCTATGACACAAATAAATTGCTTATTTAATGGGGTTTTCAAAAATATAAGGTTTGATATAATTATTTTTATAAATAATAAAGATACTTATTATTTTTTATTTTCCGGTAGCTAACAAGCCATCCATGACACCAAAAACAAAAAATATAGTTCAATTGTTTTCCCAAAAATCAATTATTATTAAGTAAAACGGTTAATTTAATTCAATAAATAAATAGCTTCATATATCTATCTGAAACTGACATAAAATCACAAGAACGTAAAAATGGATTAACTCCATTTGAACATTTCTTTAATTATTAATGTGAATAGTTAAGAGATTTTTATAAATTTTAAATTGCATAAGTTAGTGCATTTCTTTAAGAAATAATAATTTCATTATTTTGCAGTACTTATCACGCTATCTATGACAATAAAAACAAAAGAAAATTCAGTTGTTTTCCTCAAAAATCTATTATTAGAATAAATAATACAGTTAATTAAATTTAACAAAATAAATATCTAATGCTATTAGAGAACTCATAAAACTACAAGGTTATATTTTTGAAAACCCCATTAAATAAGCAATTTATTTGTGTCATAGCCAACTACGGTTTCCATTTAAAATTAGAAAGTTATAGTCCGTTTCGCAGAACTGGCGTAGTTTTTACAAAAGACAATAACGTCAGCGAAATCTACATTAATTTCTGAATAAAACAGTTTTTGAATTTTCAAAATATCTTGTCAAACAGCTGAGATATTGTGAAAAATAATTTTTCGGAAAAATTCGTTTTCTGCCGATATTTCCCGAACGAATGGAGATAGCTAACTTTTGTTTTCTCCACTGAGTTTTTCTTGAAAAAGTAGCAATGGGTCACGAAAACGGTTTTCTTCTATTCCTATAAATAACTGAGAAACCCTGTAAAACCATCAAAAATGGACCACACTGTACGTAATGGCCGAATATCTCGTTTGAAATTTGCGCGATGTCAGTGGAATTATCTTGTTTTTTTTTAGGAACGTTTTAATTCAGCAAAACTCTGTAAGATTTAATTATTGGTATTGAAAAAAAATATCTGATCACCTGTGTTATTTATATGGAATATATTTTGCCAAGGCATACGTTTCAGATCCTAAAGAAATAGCTCAGCTTTAAAAGATTGAAAATCTCATATATGTTATTTTTTTTATAATTTGGCTCGGATCAATCCTGAAGATGTAACCAATTTAACGTTAGGAATTAGAATAAGGTCCAGAGCCATTCTGATGGTTACGTGTATGTTCACGTATAATTTGGTGTAGATTTAATGATACTATCCCAATTAACATAAAGTGTATCTGGACTATTGATGCGAAATACATTAATATTATTTTCTTCTAGACATAAATAATTATCACAAATATTGCCCAATTAAAGTACAGGATTTTTCCAATTCCAATTTATAACTTAAATGACACCAAGACGTGTTGTGTTTGTAAATTTTAACAGTAACCAAATTTGTTCAATATTGTTTCCGACATTGTCTAGTGAATAACTTATTTTATTATGGATGTACACCACCTGCTCGCCCGGCACCGCCCCTACAATGAGATTATACCCGCCAATATTACTTATTAATTCATTTTGATGAATTTCAGATAACCATGTTTCTCCTACTCCTAAAATGTCATATTTTTCTCCTAGCTAAATTGAAGGGGGCAGTGCAAAAAGTGGCTAAGTCCATATTTTACATTATTGAGATAACCAATGTCAAGTACAATAATTTACAAATGTACTATCATTTGGTAAACTCAGATAAACTCCGAGAAGTCGATAAATTTACTAAACAGCAACAGTAACAATTTCAGTCGAATCCCAATTCAGTGCAATAAGTTGCTAAGTACCAAAATATGCCCCTAATCCCCGGAGATAAATACTTCTTGATGCGAAAGATGATGATGTCGCATGAAAAGTTGTCTCAGTATCAAATTCTGTTATTCTGATTTACCAAATTTGTCGAAATACTCGTGCTATTATTTACATTTATATTAAATTCTTGTCCGGATTTTACTGTCCGCTACCGTACCTTTTTTTGTTAAAATTTAAATTGTTGTAACAGGTGCTCTATTTTTTAACTGTTTATAACATGAGTTCCAGGTCTCGGGTGGCTAAGAATAAATTTCATGTCAACTAAATACAATATTGTTGTTTACTTGATAGCGAACATCATTTCTTAACTCAAATGTTATACCACTAGTTTAATATAACTAATTTTTACTTTATACTTTTATAAAATGGTTTTTAGAACGATCACAAAGCTTACATTACAGAATATTAATTTAGTACTGCACAAAAAGTCGATGAAATTTGGATGTACTGGTATGTATGTTCTAACTTAAAACATGAGTCTTTTTTGCACAAACAACTAAGATTTGAAATTTAAAGAGTCATACGTTACTTTTGTAAAGAAAGTAAAAAAATATTCTTCGTTGAAATGTTTCTATCTATTGTAAATGATCGCCATTACCGAAATTCAATGCAAAAAGTGGCTAAGTTCGAAACATTTTATATTATTTTTCAGGGCAAAAGCAAATTATTTAAATTTAAACTTTAGCTTTTTATTGTACACCAATGTATCTCTGTGTGCAAAAAAGAAATAAATGCCTGGAGCAATAAAATGTGGGAGTGTATTGAAATATTCAATTCACAATAGCTCGAAAATATAAAAGTGTGACTTTGCTGCATCTTGCATTGACTCCTTCAATTAAACTTAGGAATTAGAGAGCTGATATTAGCGTGACCAAACTTCACTTGATTTATTAAATATTACAAATACCTTCAGACACAAACGTAAAAGCACGAAATAATTGCACTATTACATATTTCAGTGAGAAATGAAATAAATATTATATTACCGAAAAGGAGAACAAAAATAATACTAGATAAAAAGAGCGTGCAATGTCCGTTTACAAACTCTAAAACCAGAAGTTTATGATGCATTACTCCTTACATGGAACATGGAACACTTTATCGCGCAATTTTAACAAAACTTATTTTATGTGTGGAGTTTAATCGATAAGTCAGAATTTTGTAGGCCGCAATAAAAATTTTACGAGTTAATAAAAAGCAAAGTTTATTTAATTTATTAGAGCATATGCTGCGGATCAGTTCGCTACAATATCCAGTTTTTACAAGGGGTGGATAGCTGAACGGGGGAGAAGTCTCACTTTCACACCAGTAACCACAATACCCGGACGCGGATGCTAATGTCTTTAATCCCGTCTGCGCCCCTCTTGCAGCTCACTGAGCTTTATATGGGGGTGTGTGCTGTACATTCATATGCACACTTAACCCCCTGCTATAATATACTGGGTCCGTGTGAACTGTACTACTAATAATATACATTTTTTCCAATTAATTTGCCTGAAGCTAATAACAAGTAAAACTAAAGAACTTATATGTGGTAAAACCTCATATTTATTAAAGAAATACAACTTCATTAATGCTTAACACATTTATTATTTTGCTATTCCAATTTTTGTTATTTAATAATGAGACAGAAGCGGTTCATCTTTTAGACTTCTGAAAATTTAAAATGTTTAAAAACTTTTGTTGTTGCCGTGTTATTTAGATGTATACACTGTGTTGGATCGCTTTTCAGACATAGCAAAATGCCATGTAAAACTAAACATTTGCAATTATTGGCTATCTTGTAAATTTTAAAACAAAACAGCAAAGGAAAATATTGTTTGGAATATTAAAATGCACTTAACATCACATTTAGAACTTTAACCCCCAGTTTCACAAAAATTATTTAATCACTGATTTAATTTAACAGCGTGATTAAAGCCTGTGATTGTTTAGGGGAAACAATATAATTGGTTGTTTCAAATCAATAAACAGTTTTTTATCGTCAGTATGGTACACAGATGAATGAAATTTTATTTTGAATAAGAAACTTCAAAACTGACATACTAAGGGGACGACATTTTTCATTTGAAATTTAAACATTTAATTTCTATTTCAGTAGTATTAACACAATAGGTATAATTTTAACACGATAATATTGGCCTTAATTTTATCTTTCATTTAATATCATTACCATTTTTATATTTTTAATTGGCGAGCAGTAATCTACAGAAACGTAATTCTCAATGGAACTTTGCTATGTTCGGGTTTGAAACTTTCCATGCGGTATAGAGGAACACAACGCGATCGAGTTGCCTTGCAATGTCTTGCCGCAAGTACCTTTAATTGGCATATTTTCAACAGTTTTTTTCCAATAATTTCGTTCATTTGTTAGGACAATAAATGAGCTGTCATTAAGTGAAGACCGATCTGAAGAACTCGAAAAAACTCGGTTGCGGCCTTTCAGCCTGCCGCAAGTTACTTGCAGCCAGGTGTAAAAGGGACCCCTTTCGTCGATCATCTACGTTCATCACGTAAGGAAACGAATTTTATACTAAATTGGAGCTAAATTTGCCTTCTTCAGGATAGTTTGGTTGCCGGCCCAAAAGTTGACGCAACTGAAGGTCTAAAATAAATGGATAATACAGAAATTCCTTTAAATAATTAAAACAAAATTTGTTGGTAAGTACTGTTTTTAACGCACATACACTGAAAAATTAATATTAGAGTAACACATGACATTAAAGAGATAATTATAATTGTTCATCGTCATTCTAAAAATAAAATTTTAGCTTCAATAATCCGACAATCAACCATGTATAAAACATGAATAAAACGAAACAAAAACCTGTTATAGATATGGATGTATGCGGACATCAGAATACAAAGGGTTCAGCTCACAGATAGGGCAATTTTAATTCATTCTGTTTTACGAACATACCATGCGAAAAATGAAAAATATCACTGGGACCAGATAAGGCAGAATAAAGTTTTAACCTTTTGTGGACGTAATTGAAATTTATTAATACAATGTCGAATTTGGAAAGCCGCCAATATTATTGCGGACGTCGATAAAACACCTAGTTTCACTGCACCGAAATTTTTGTGTCGCCGCCGTTAA
Organism: Prosopocoilus inquinatus; assembly: GCA_036172665.1. Classification (NCBI taxonomy): domain Eukaryota; kingdom Metazoa; phylum Arthropoda; class Insecta; order Coleoptera; family Lucanidae; genus Prosopocoilus; species Prosopocoilus inquinatus. The sequence goes on along the minus strand of CM069870.1, from coordinate 40,249,780 downwards.
AAGCGGAGGTAAAGAATTATTTACTTTTCAAGTTTGCCAACCCTCTATAATAAATACCGAACACGCGTATCTGTAAAAACTCATGCATGACCACTGATAACCGCTCCTAAATGAATAGCATTTGTTTTGTACGTACTGATAAGTATGGGATAGCTGGAACGTAGCGTAAAGCACCCGAACGCTATATCATAATTGATTTATGCGATTTTACTGCATAAAAATAAATGAATTTGGTATCAACTGCGAATTTCAGCTATCGACACTTTTCTACGCTACACATATGTTTATTTGAAATTTATGTAGTACTTAGGTATACGCATTTTTAAATATTTAGCAGCTTAATTCCACTTCAATATATTATGTATCTCACAGACTCACTATGATTAATTAATACTTTTTAATAAAACATTCAATATTGGAGATTACGGTAAAATTGAAGGTAATCAGTTTTCCAGAAATTATAAAAAATGATACTACAAAACGATACGAAATTATTGACAAATGTATGCAAATTACCTAATAGCTATTTATTATACAAATGTCTTATAAGGCAAATAAGTCACGAAAGGAATGTGTAGCCTCGAAAGCTTGCTCAAGTGAGCTAATTTTTCTCGAGTGACTTATTTTTTTATTAAGGCACGAGTGTAATATACAGTATTATCCAACACCTGTTTCTTATGAATTCGTAATAATGCCGATTTTGAATAATAGTTTAATTATGGGTTTATAATTTCACAAGTGTTTTATAGACATAATATATTCAAAATCGGCATTATTATGACTTCATAATAAATAGGTGTTGGATAAAATAAATAATTATTCATCATAAATCGCGTAAAATAAGGACAACAACGGCTTGTACTTTGAACAACAATTTTGGATAGGTGTCTTAACAGATAAAGTACTACAGGATGAAGAAAATTAAAGTATCCGTGTTAAAGTCTCGCAGTTTTTCTTTAATTATAATTTAAAATTTAAATTATCTTATCCTTATTGCAATATTTAGTTTATCTCCAAGAACAAAGTGGCAGCATTTTATAGTTCCCATAAAGTCAGAAATTATAAATAGTTCGGGTATATTTTGACAAACCGCTTGTAAACATTCTGGTATACATACTTATTCTTCGATATTCAATCGTAGTTCTAATAGTTTTTTTTTTGTTTAAGTATATATAAGAAGAAGAAGACCCGTGTTCTATGGCGTTCAATGAGAAACAGATTGTATTGTTTTAAATGACGCTTTACTTATTAATAAAAAACCTATTTCAACTCCGTGTATTGTGTTTTTTAACGCACTAGATTATCGCTTGTAAATCGTCTGTGAGACCGTGGTGAGATAATTGAAATTAACCTCCGCCTACAATAATTTTTATATCCGTAGATACGTATTTCGGGAGCTAAGCTGCCATCTTCAGTACGCCGCCAACTTAAAAGCACTAAAAAGATCTAAAAACAACCTAATCATCCTAATAAAATCATAAAAATGTTAAAACTAACAACAATCTAATCATCTTAAAAGATATACGGGTTGTCCCAGAGCTCCGTAAAAGTTCCATAACTTTCTTGCTATTCCAGATATCAAAATGAAAAGCGATTAAAATTTATTTTTATTCGCTGTGTGTGATTATCCGCGATCAATCAGTAGGACTGCGACTTTAATTTCAAGATTATCCTCCCAGTTCGCGTACACTTAATTTCATAAATTCCAGAATTTATGAAATTAAGTGTAACGAATGTACTAGTAAGTATATTGGACAAACAAAAAGAAAAATATTAACACGTTTTAAAGAACATTTTTCTTTTTGTTTGTCCAATATATTTACTAGTACATTCGTTACACTTAATTTCATAATTCAAGAATTTGTGAAATTAAGGCCCGATCTTTTCATCTCTTTTATTGTTTTATTCGATAGAATCTTTTTCTCCTGGTGGTAATATATATATTCTCTTGATAAGCTATAACGTTTGATGTTATATAAAAATTGTACCGAATAACTAATTTCCGAAACTTATTTTTTAAAATAAGGGAACCAATCAGAAAATAATTCTTATGGAATTTGCAGGCGTGCACAGCCGATTTTGGTCGACGTAGTTGCCGAATATTTTTAGGTTATAACAAATAACTCGCAAAATGTGAAAATTGGACACATTGGACCCCAGTGTAGCGCACAAAATTTGATGCACAATGCTACAATGTCATTCACGGTATGCATGCAATACCGTGCTTCTGAACAGAAGTGGTGGTAGTCGATCAAAAATTTTCGCCTGGCTTTGGTAATAAAATATCCTATACGCCATTAAGGTGTATGGTGTAATACAATATCTTACTTCATTTGCTTTCTGTTGGTTCCACATTACAAAGAGTTTAAAAGGAAGAAAATTTTAGAACGATTCGCTTTCTAAGGTAGAAAGCCATTAAGCATTATTATGCGAACTTTTTACTCTAAATTTTTAAATCCCTCCTTAGGCCCATATGGTGCGATATCAAAGTTGATATCGATTTTGTTACAAATTGAGAGAGACAGGTTACCACAGTGAAAGTTCGATATTTAGTTTTTAATAAATTTGTACGTATTAGTTAGTCATCGCGTTAGATAGGTCTCATAACAGTTTGTTTTTCACTTTTGCTTTCATTACTTGTGTTAGTTCATATTCAGTGTAAATCACTCACAAAGCTTTATATACATTTAAATTAAATCTAATTTAAAATGTCGTTGTTTATGTTCCTTGTATTGTTGCATCGTATATAATATGAAGTACCCCAGAGGGGAAGCTAATAGTCGGCTACCCCCCGCTTAGTTTCGCCCTGGGCCCCTGGGATGCTCTTTATATGAGATCACTTACGCTTTATTCGAGTAATTTACCCTAAGTCTGCCACTTGTTTACACATATGATTTAATTCCTTTCGATTGTCGAGAGTGAATGATCAAATATCTAGAATCATCTGCATTAAGGCAATTGACTCCGAAAACACCTCCAAATTTACTTTCGGATAGGATATGTACACAAGATAGGAACTTATTTTTAGTAAATGTACTGATGAAATGCTAAATAACAAAAATGTCTGTGATAAATTAAATAAAAATGTTACTTTCATTATGTCGACAAATGAAAACAATTATTTGTTGGCTTAACGTAAACGATGTAACCTGGGTCTAGAATCAAACGATAACTACTGCAGCGTTGTAAATTTTTCGCCAGTTTTAGAGACCAACTAAATATAAAAAGAGGTAACACTCACAATAAAACAGAAAATCGTCAATTCATCAGCAAAGAAGAATGACTATTTTTATTTTTTGGGCTATTATTATCTTATTTATGTTTTGTACTTCGTGCCACCTTTTTTTTATTTTCTCTGGTGTTTTTTTAAGCAAAATGAAGTGTAAGAGTGGTTTTCGACTAAAGTTTCCCTAATTTTGCAAATAATTGAGTAATTAGACCCTGAATAAAGGGTAAATGAAGGGACAAAAATCTACCTTGATCTAAATTTTAATTTCATAACTCCCAAAATCGGTTTGTATTCATGCATTCATTCATGTTACTATTACTTATTATTACTTTCAGAATAAGGCTTTAAAATCTATATGAGTCACACCCGCATACGAATGTTAAAGTGTTTCGATATAGCACGTTTATTTGCATAGTTATAATGTACACACGATTGTATTAACGGATAACGTAAGTGAACATGAGAGACTTGCGGCCGTTTTTTAGGTGTCTTGCATACATTTATTTGAGATAACGAGAGCGAGAAGATTCTTAGAATGGGAGTGTCGGTCTGGAAACGGCTTTGTCAGTAGCTAGGATCATGTTTTAATGCATCTTAATAAACCGGTAGCACATCGCTAGTAGACAGTTTAAAATGCGACTATTAATGCCGAGCACGAGTGTATTTATTTGTGAAGCACATGAATTGTGTTATATGTATATTTATACAAGAGGAATTTTTTTTCTCTTGCATTTAAGTAGTATCGGGAAACTGGAAAAAAAAATTATAAAACACAATTGAATCAAGAAGAAAAATCGTCGTAAAAGAGAAGAGGCAGAACTCTTTCTTTGACTGATTCACTCCAATTTCATTGCATAAATATTTGACACAATGTATCTAACAAAAAAACTATGTCACCTCGGAGTTAAAATTTGATCCCTTTTCATCTAGCAACCACATTTCCCCTTTTTCTCTTCTTCAAGATTCGCGGCAATTTCTTAAACCAATTTCTCATTCGTTCAAGTACGCTCGCGATGATGTCTTTAGATTTGTGGTTCATTCACTTCGATGCGTCAGTAAACTGTAAATGTCAGAAATACGACTGGTGAACATATGCAGATTTTTTACAAAGAAATTTTCGATGAAGCGGAATTATAAAGATGTTGTCTTCTTTATAGCCTTATTTACACTGGCTTGATATTACATGAAATCTTTATTGGATTGACAAGTGCACATAGAAAAAAGTAGGCATTTTCTGTAGACAAGCACTTGGTGTTCCCTATTGACGCTTGGCTTTACGAGATTAAATATTAAAAAGTTACCAACTGAAGTAAAAGATAAGGGCGTACATAAGAAAGCAAATTATTCGGGAAGATTCACTTTAGCAAAAAACAGCTTTTTAAAATTAACAGTGAACTAATAATAATGATGTTATTATAATTATTAATAATCGTAGTGCAACTTTCCATATCACTATGGGAAAGAGCAATAAAAAATTATTAATATGGCCGAAAATAATGAACTGGAATGTCATTCATTTTTAGTTAAGAGTTTTAAATATCCAGAAGATTCTTGCAGAAAAGCCTTTGTGCTGCAGTAAATACTCACTCAGCCTACACGTAGCATAGACACAGCAGCGAAGTGATCGAATTCAACAGCATCAATAAAAATAGCAGTTATGATCTTGAAGGTTTTCTGTAATGAAGTTTCAAACCAAAAACTCCGGTGAAAATGAAAACAACAGTTTTCTGCAAGTAGATACAAAATAATTGAATGTGAGAGAGAAATGATAAGAAACGAAATATGACACCGGTAGTGAATAGAGCTAATCATCTCAACTTGGCACAAGAAATAAAAAGCAAATTACTTTTCAAATATCTAAAACTACTCAATATTCCGATCAATTTTGAGTCTTATGCGTTGTTTCAGTATTCGTGACGTTGCATGATTTTTTATCCCCGCTTTTATAAATTAGCAATGTTACCTCTGAAAGGTAGTCTCTTAACATTATCTTATTTCTTATAGCATCATCTATTATATTAAAGATAATACAAAAACCATAATTATTTCCACTAGATTATATTTATAAAATTGTAACAATTGTTTCGGCAACATAGTGCCTTCGTTGTTACAATTTTGTAAATATAATCTATGGGTCTATCTAATCAGTGGAAATCATTATTGTTTTTGTATTATCTTTGATCATGAATTTGCATCAAGTAAGTACGGAATTGTTTAATCTATTGTTTTCTTAATTTTTCTGTATTCTCTTCTTTCACATGTTTTAGCATTAATTAAAACAATTTTCTGGATATAATTAAATTAATAATACTAATATATTTCGTTCCATAAATACCTCAATGTAGAACACGTCAGTCTGGTAAAGTTGTGAATATAAAATAGTTATAAAGTAAAAGTGTAAGATACAAGTAAATACAATTTAAAAATAACGAATATATAAACGATAACAAGGGTAAAACAAATAAAAGTGCACGTGTACAAATGACTTTGAAATATCACAGACAACGCTAATTTTCAAAAAAAATCATCCTAAGAATAAAGTGCGTTTTTATAAAGATGTCGTTGCAGCACAGTTTGGAACTGCTGATAAGTTAAATCCCTAATTTTTGAGGGAATAGCCTTTCAATTTTGTTAAATTGAAATACAACGTTTCTCCGAACCTTTGACAACTTTGATGTGTATTAAGATAAGTATGTTTCTCCACGTGTGATCTAGTATATATTTTTCTTGAAATTGTTTTGTAATGAAAAGAGCGCATTCTAGGATGTAAAGTTCACAAAAGGTATGTATTTTTAGTTCTAAAAAGATTTTGGCATGATTCTCTCACATTCAAGTTAAAAATGCTTCTGACACGTTTTTGCAGCTTAAAAATCTTAACTTTGTCGGTCGAATTTCCTCAGAATATTAGACCACACAGAGCAGCTTCTTGATTGACTGAACTAGCAAGCTTTAAGCTTTCGAAGAGCATAGCTTAGTAGCCCAAGCTTAGCAGCTAGATAATCTACATGAAGTTTCTAGTATGATATGAATCCAGCTTTAATCCAAGGAAGAGAACTTCTTCAGCACTGGTAAGTATTTTATTATTATACCGGGTGTTTAAAAAAAACGTTCGGATACTGTAAGCATGAATAGTACACGCCAAGGGAAACAAAAAAGTCTTAGTAAGTATAGGTCCGCAAATAATTTTTTTCAAGGATAGAGTTGATTTTCCATTGAAGTTAAAAAATTGTATTATTATAAAGAAACAAACAGTAAACGTGTGATTACCTAGACACAAAATTAATTAAAGAAAATGTTCTACATATCCACCTCCCCCTTGCACACAGGCTTCACATCACAGCTCATTTACGTTATTAAAGGGTCTTGAATACACCAGAGATGTTAAATATCCCCAAATGCAAAAATCAAGTGGATAATCACATGGTTACTCTTTGTTTCTTTATAATAATACATTTTTTTAACTTCAGCAACTCTATCCTTGAAAAAAATTATTTGCGGACCTATACTTACTTAGACTTTTTGTTGCTCTTGATGAGTACTATTCTTGGTTATAATATTCGAACGTTTTTTTAAACACTCTGTATAATAAATTTATACTGTCAATCTTAGTTGGCGAAAACCTTATTATGCAGGGTGTTCCTTTACTGTGTGCAAATAGAAAGGACCTCAGTATAAGTACACGAAATGCTACCTTCTGCGGGTACTTTTTGGTGGCTACTGTATCATAGCCAAAAAAATTCGTATAGACCACTTGTTTGGAATTGCTGAAATGTGCGAGAAAAATAGGAAGGTCAACTTCGCCTTCCTCTTGGTATGAACACGCCCACCGATACCACACTCGATTTTCAACGCAGCGTTTTTTCGTAATAATAATCACTGGTGTCGTTTATTAATTATTTTATTTAAAATTTTAATTCACTGAGCCAAGTAATATGCTTTACGATATCAACGATCGACGAAATACTGCTTCAATGAGCTTTCATGAAACGCCGAATGTATTTGTCTAAACTGAAGAAATCGCGAAACAGCAATTTCTTATATTTTTAAATTACAATATTGACGTTATTTAGTCTTTTCAACTGGTTCTTCTGATTTAATTTGCTGATAAATTAACGAATATTAGTTAATTTAATTAATAAATTAGAAAATAACAAAATAATGTACAAATTAATAACAATAGCTAATAAGTTAGAAAATAACGGAAAACAACGAACAAATTAAGAATGACGAGGAACTACTGGATCTAGAAAATGCATATTAAATATTAGAATTGTTTTTCAGCTTTCTGACAGTTCTTACTTCTTGTAATCTTGACGCCAATAGACACTTTTGGTTGCTTTCTCCTATTAGGTGCGTCACGTCACGTAACTTTATTATAAATAGCCATTTTGTTATCACAAAAAGAAATACAAATTTGTAGAAGTAGAGCGTCACTAATCTAAACAATTGTTCTTTCAATTAAAAACTTATGGCAACTGGTTTCCTCTTTTCTAGCAAACGGCAATGTTTATAAATTTTATTTTTTTAAATTATTTTAATAAAGTTATTTAAATATTTTCAAAGTGAAGGAAAATAGGAATTAATTTAATAGGAACATAATCAATTACTTTAAACACCAAATAAAACATATTCATTTGTTTATTATCTAACTGAAACAGAAAAACCGGCCGGAAAGACTAAATAACAATAATATTGAAAGAAAGAAAAATATTTCATTGCCGTCTCGCGATTTACATTTGGCGTTTTACGAAAGCTCATTAAAGCAGTGTTTCACAACAGTTTAGACATACTGGGTGTTCCATTTGAAAATTTTGAGGAAAATTATATTTTGCAAAACTCAATACCCTGTACACATAATAACTAATAAATGGAAGCTGTTCTGAAATTTCAATAGTTGCAATATTGTACAGACTACCTACAAATATTCACGACAAAATCTAAATAAATGACAAAACTGTGAGAGCTCAAAATACAGCATTTTTTAACATATAATCATTAATATCTTACAAACTCTTAAATAAAACTTCCGGAATTATTTGTTATTACCTCTTCATTATGCGTACTATCGAAATATGTAAAAATATACCAGATGTTCCATTTAAAAAAATATAACTTCGGTACGGCTTTCATTTACAGAACACCCTGTATAGTTGAAAATAATTTTATAACATAGAGATGACTGTGTTACACCTTAGCTCGTTTGAATTTCTTTGCCATCGTATATACTTTAGACGGTAGAGAAGCCCGCGGCACTCGGTGGACTCCTGTTTATGCCAAGGGTTCTGCTACAAAGGTAACAATTTTTTTCAGGAGCGCGACAGGCATGTCATCGTAACCCATAGAAGAAGTTTTCTTGAGATCCATTATAGTTCGAGATACTTCCTGGTAGTTGGTTGGAACAAAAAAGCAAGAATTATGGTTGATATTTATCAGTTCTTCATTTCATCAAAAAGCAAAAGTGAATTTTACAACATTGTGTAACTCTTGAAGTATAGGTAGACTTGACAAAAAAAAGAACATTGTCTAATATTAGGTACAGCATTTGATTTATTATTCGTCAATTGTGTTAATTTTTGTAATATTTCACTGTCTTTCATTCTTGAACAAAAAGTTTCTTTTTTGACACATTATTAATGACCAAAACACTCTATTCTACTCTGTGCTTGTTTGTCACACAAACACCTTCACTAATTAAATGGTTTTGCAAGTTTTAATTTCTTTTACCTTCTGTCAAGAAATTATTTGGACTGACGATATGTGTATTGAGAAATATGGAATATTGTGCTATTTTCAACAATAAAACCATAGAGCAATTACATAAATTTAGAGTAAGTGAAGTGAGTAGATTAGAAATTATAATAATATATCTGAAAATTTTTAAATACTAGATGAATTTTTGAACATTTTGTTTATTTGGGTTTCTCTCGCTCACTCGTTTCGAATTAAACTAAAAAAAATGAGATCGTATTGTAGAAACCCATTGAAATGGAAAATACCAACAAAATATCCCTCTATAACAAACTCTTCATTTCACACAAAAAAATTCAATTTTCTGCTATCAAATCCTGATGAAGTCCTTGAGTAGTCGGGATCAGTTGAGCTTGGCGTCTTGCAGATCACAGAACGCTTTGTCTGCTCCGAGATCAATACGAAGCTGTGACGTCATATCTCGGCCATCTTGTCATATCGCCTCCATTCCGAAAGATGCGATCTACTGAAATGTCCTTCCACCCTCCTGAAATATCCTGCTCGGTTGCTCTGAAACCGCGAGTTCTCACTGCATATCCTGCAATGAACTTTTCACTGAATCGTCAATTTCAGTTCACTTTCGTCATTAGGTTTTATCGTCAAAAGTTTGCTTACAAATCAACACTGTTTTCTTTTCTTGAAATTTGTATTTCTATTTAATTTACAGTTTAACAAATTTTTTACGTAGCAAATTGTTTTAGTAGATAACAATACAATGAGACGTAATTCTCGACTGTAAGAGTTATTATAAGCGCAGCTAACGCAGAAATGCAGTCAGCATTCATGTCGGTATATGCATAAACCTCTTTGTTATCGAACACACGAAGTGGAGAAACCTAATATAAGAGAGATGCTTTAATGAAAGTGCAAACGATACATTAAACAATAGGCCGGTGCTAGAATGAAGTGGTAATCTAAATACAAGTATCGCTATTCGCGTGCCGTATCTGTTTTAAATGCTGAAGAAGGCGGCAGCTGCAGCGGTGGCCTGAAATCCAGAGCACTCGAACAGGCTTGAGGTGCCTGAACCAATATGTTAGCTGGCATTGTTTCTATTTCGAGTGCTACCACGCTCCTTCATTGTCTGAAGCACCGACCCCCCAGGTTCTTTTTTTTTATTTACAATCGCCCATGACATTTATTACCTATTTCATATGAAAGTGCTTTATGAATGCATATTTAATTTAGTTTTTCATTCAAATTCATCTCAGACAAATAGGTAAAAGATCAAAGTTTTTAATTCTTAATTTTCAGTTATTTGATTTCTCCAGGGAATATGTGATAATTGCTAATCAATTGTCAATCATTACAACCATATATTTTACTGATGGTCATCCAAATCATTGTGGTATTGTAGTTGTGTTTAATTTTACCACAGATCATTAAGACCATTGCTATCTTAGATAACACTTTCTGCTACAGAGAACAGATTTCCAAGGAGAGTTTTTCTGCTTTTATTGCCTTAAAAAGCTGTATCCTTTGAAATCTGTATTCAACTATCAAATCAAAAAGCAGCTCTGTGAATCTTTCGTGCTATCGCAATTCTCATTTTGTATACCTCTTTATCATTCATCAATTGATCAAAATACTATGTATCGTATCCAAAAAATGCAGAAAAGTTGTACACTGTATATTTATGGAATTCGGAAGTATGACTATGTTTCTTTCAAGTTAAAAGAACTAGGATGGTTAAAAGTACAAAGTTTTTTTAATCTCAAACTGGACAGAAAAATGAAGGAAAAACACTCAACGTTTCGCTATAGATTTATAGCTTCGTCAGGAGTGAGATTAAAGAAACTTTGTACTTACAATTTTCATCGGACAAGAACAAACTTCAATTAGGATGGTTAAGTATGGAGAATCGTAGACAGTTGGGTAGCTCTTGTTGTTTTTATAAAATTTTATTAACTGAAACATCTCCATATTTGTATAATAAATTTAGGTTTAAAAGTGACGTTCATAATATACATACTAGATATCTGGGTCGTATTTCACCACCAATGTCTTTTCCTGTCTCAAAAATTCAAATTACTACTCCGAATGAAAAACTAAGGTATAGTTCACTACAACTAAATCTCACATTGCGATTGTGGTTCTTTTTATTTATTGGGTGAATATGAGATACTTTTTTATTTTGTAATTTCGTTTATAAGACCACAATAAAGACTATTGTTATATAGCTTTCACTTGGTGTATTTGTTGTATCAATATCGGTTTGCTGTTACTGAGAATAGACGACATGTATAAAATTAAGTCATTATTTTCTAATATTTTCCTAATCTCTGGTTAAGATTAAGTGGCGCTCAACTTCTCCGCGTTTAATCAGCCTTCACGTCCGTCACGACTAAGCTGCTGGCTGTGCTGTAAGATAATTTCCTCAGCATAATCTTGTCTTGCTTTGATAGATAGTATCCAACCTTCTACAACGATCGTTGCATGTACCATGATCCATTTCTTGATAAACATGTTACTCTGTATCACTATTTTTTTGTTTTTCTGCAGGATTTGAGCGACCTCACAAATACTGACCTTGAATTAACCATGTAATCTTTCATGTGGAGTATCTCTCTCTAAGATCAAAATGTCATCTCACTAACTAAAAAAAAAATCGTTGAAATTATTTTCTACTTGTCTCCTTATGTAAATGATTTTTATGCAACACGACAATGGCGTGCGAAACAAGTGCTTCTGTCTGAAAAACTTATCTGGCGCCACTGTTTAATGTACGTCAGATAAATACCACATTCAATAAAAATAAAAATTGTAGAAAGTTAAACCAGAAGAGCCAAAGATCGTTTTCAAGGACATTTTTGTATTAATAATATAAATAAGTAGTTAAGGGTTTTGCTCTCAATCTTAAATGTGAACTTTAAGTATCAAATTTATCTGACAAAAGCTTTAGATTTATCAACACCTTCGGAAAAAAGACAAAAGACAAGGTCGTTCAGAAAATGATTCGCAGGTTTAGATTTGCAGGGGATGCCGGCATAAAAGTAACGTGGTGTCGCAGTGCCGCTGGAAAGGGGAGGTTTAATCTCAGCTTCTGGTCGCTTAGATAAGGCAATCACATCGAAATCGCCCTCGCCCCTCGAATGTCCCATGAATCACGGTATATTATTTAGGGTTGACACCATCTATTAAATCCTTATCTAAAAATAGTTACTAAATATGTCATTGCGCTGTTAATTCTGTTATGGAGCAGAACAGATTAAAAAATTACAATAGGAATTGTGGAGTGATAAAAATATAAATTCTGGAGAAGAAAGTTTAAATTAAAAGTGCATTTAAATTAAAAGAAAAAGAAAAAAAATTAAATAAAAACAGACTACCACATGCGATAGCAATCTACAATTGCTTTTGTGAAATGCCAATAAATAATAGAAGCTTTGATGAGGATATTGTTGCCACGTCTGGTATCAGATTACAAGCGTCAACCCGGACATGTCCGGAATATAGCCGACCCGGAAGTAAAGCGCGCGCATTGATACAATGGCCACAATTATCGGACTAAAAAGAGATACCTTTTACACGTTTTCGAAACTCCTGTGTTTCTATTTTCAAGCTGAAAATTTTGAGTATTTAAAAAATACTAATTATCTGCTCTTTAACTGATTGTATTTAACTTTCGATAGCATTAATTATGAGGATTAAATATATTAATGTTTCTCAAATACACCCAAAATGTTCAGTGTGAAATTGTAAACACGGAAGTTTCGTGAATGGATTAGCTGGACATGTGCTTTCTATACTTTTATTACTTCATATTAAATTTTATTCGAAATATACTTTAATTCAGGATTTTGTGCCAGGAATTTAAAACAGACATGATATTCTTAATACACTTGATTTGATAGCAGATCAAGAAATTAACAAAAACAGTATCCGGGAAAAACTAGAAGCACATTCCATAACTAAAACATCATTACGAATTGTAATGTTATTAATTTAATTAACATAAACTATTAAAATATTAAGGAAACATTCACTCGCACGTTTATATTATTGGTGTTAAACATTTAAAAATTAAAAAAAGCACAGGAGCACAGTATTTTGATAAGTACCCTTATTTCACAATACAGGCTGTCCGTTTTTCGAGTGCCACTATGGGGGTCTCGCTTAATTTAAGAGATACGAAGTTGGTTAAATTAGGGCAAAGTTGCTCATATTCGTGCAGAATAATAATCTGGAAAAAAATTTGAAATATCGTCAATAGTTTTGAAAATATTGCAAAAAAACAAAATCTCTGATTTTCGTTTTTGATTTTTTCACGATAAACTAATTATAATAGGTACTTCTAACCCAGACATTATTGAGACACTTTTTTATGAGGAATTCAAATATGGCATCCACTTTTCAATAATTTTTAAGATGGCGGATAAATACCTAGCCCCCAGATTATTATTCAGCACGAAAATGCGCAACTTTGTCCTAATTTAACCAACTTCGTATCTCTTAAGATAAGCGAGATCCACATAGTGGCACAAACGGAAAGCCTGTATACAGAAAAATGTCGAAACTTATGCTTTTTGTAGCCTTCATTGTTGATTAAAATAATTACTCGGAACCAAATGAAGTAATTGAGAAATAAGGACAAATTTTGCTTTTAATTATTCATATTATTTTGGCTTTAATCAAGTCAGTATTTCCTAAAATAGTGTGTATAAAGTTGATTCAAAATAAATTGTATTATAAATTCATATTTAGCTACAGCTATTAATTCTGCACGACTTATTCTTATCATATTTTTCTGTATCTTGTGATAAGGGTACTTTAGTCTTAAGCGGTCTTTATTTTTCGGCGCTCACGCTACGTTTCGAGATAAATTTCATCTGACATTTCCCAATTTGATTTTAAGGGATGCAGAATCGTTTTGTCTTAATACATTTTTATAAAAATCAATAATAAAAAAGAATCCTATTTAATTCTATCTGTAAAACACTTTTTGAAAGACACTATACAAAGAGATTCAGGCAACCCATTCATTAAAAGTTTACGGACTTCCTCTTTGAATTTCTATTTCATATTTTGCGGTTATAAGTTAGCGATAATGATCTATTAAAATATATTTCCAACTTTCGGGCACTTCTACTTGTACCGGAAGTTGCTGTCAACTTTCTTATTTTAAATGGAATATCCCAATTTTTATTGCATTTCTGAAATCTTCATGAAATTCTAAAAGTATTTTGTGTAACATGTGATACAAGAAAAAATAGCCGTTTTAGAGATATTTCCATTTTTTTTTAAAGTTCAAAGTTGCAGTAACTTGTTTATGATGCTGCCATCTTTGTGTAACAAAAGCCATAATTTCAATTTTTGGCCTGTAGTAGGCTATGCTCATAAGCTTTTATGTCATACCTAATTTTACACAAAATTGTTTACGGGCTGGTTGAAAAGTAACTTCTATTCGAACTGATTTCAACTGTCTAAAAGTTATATTTCATAGCTCTTGTTTTCATTGAACGTAAAAAACGGGATCTATAAAGACGAGGGTTAAGAAGTAGCAAAATACTACATTGAAAACTACGCGTGCTTATCATTTAATACGCTTTTATAATATGAGAAATTAGCAGTGTTGCCAGATGTAGTCTTGCAGATGTCGTTAGTAGCAGAGTAGTTAAGAAAGAAGCTGTTGGAAAGAAGTAGTGCCCGATACTCTACACTCCATTCGCTTTGCCATGCTAAAGGCCCGCGGCCGAACCAGTTTTCAATAAAACGTCATGGCGTCCTGTACATACTTAACCTCGTTGACCATGATTACGACAATAAATCATCAGATTAACATGTTTAAATAATGTGTTCACACTGATCTCAAAAATGATTTGCAACAAAATTTTTCTAAACTATATCCTAATTGATCATAAAATTCGTGTTTGCCCGTTGGTTGATACTGAGATACCAATGATGTTTGGCAAATGATACTGACAATGAGAAACTCTACCATATTTGGCAAATGTTGGTTGTTTTAATGGCCCTATATTTTCATGGGAATTCTGTCGACTGTACTTTACTACTCCAAATGAATAAATCATTTGTTGATAAACCTGGAGAATGTGCAACCTAGCTAACGACACATAATTTTTTTGTAATTTTCGTATTCGTAAATTTGGCCAATCTGTCTCAAAATTTATTTTTATTTTTCATTGCTAATACACTGAAGTGACCTTTTCCTCCGTATATGAGTCTTTAATATTCTACAAGGACTTTCTCGAAAACAATAATATTTTTAATTGAAGTTGGTTCTTGTCCGTTGAGAGTTTTCCCTTCATATTTCTGTCCGGCTCGAGGTTAAAAAAACTTTGTGCTTATAATAATATTTTTCAATGATAATACTCCATTACGATTCCTAATTACGAGACGGTAAGAGAAATTAAACTTATCTAGAAAGGCAAAAACTGCAAATTTTGAAGTTGTTGGAAAGTGCATTTTCCAGAAAAATTTTGCCATTTTAAAAGGAAATTAAAAAATAAGACATTAAAGGCCGGTAATATAAAATCTAGTTGACCGAAAGTTGGACTCAACCTTTGGTTAAAGCTTAACATTGTTTAACTGTAGGTGCAACCTTTGGTCAATTACACTTTATAATACCGGCCCTAATGCATTTTAAAATTCTGAACATTCCATTTCGTTTTTCTTTACTATTTTTCCCTAAAATTTACTAGAAAACGAAAAATTACATATACACCCTGTCTCAAAGTAAGTCGGCACCATTGCTAACTTTCTTATTTTTAGAGCTACAGAGTCGTTCAAATTAGCATATTTGTTTGACCTATTACGCTCATTACAAATACGGAAGCAGAAAAACAAGAAGAAGAAGAAACAAGATGCGTCATTCCTTTTTAACTTTAATAATAATGAACAGATAAAATAGCGACATCTTACTATCGCTTTTTGACCTGACATTGCAGTAGGATAGACAAATTGAAGCGGGATTTGCTCCTAATAATTCCCCCATGCAAGGCGGCCATGCTTGCTGTCAAAGCATAATGAAAGTTTTTAAAAAATGTTGTGCAAATGGTTTTTGATTGCAGTTAAAACCTCGAGCAGTCTCTGTACAGCTGTTTCAGCCCTGCTTGGGGCTTCGTCAGCAGAGACGTAGCTCGACATTCCCAGTGCAAACAAAAACGACTTGTCCAATTTATTCGCAATTGCAATCAAAATCGATTTTCACAAATTTTTTTAAAAACTTTCATTCATTCATTTCATTTTTAGAAAAATTTTGTGCAAATCGTTTTTTCCTACTGCAATGTCAGGTCAAAAAGCGATAGTAAGATGTCGCTATTTTATCTGTTCATCACTCTTACATCGCAATTGCGAATAAATTGGACAAGTCGTTTTTGTTTGCAGTGGAAATATCGAGCTACGTCTCTGCTGAAGAAGCCCCAAGCAGGGCTGAAACAGCTGTCCAGAGGCTGCTCGAGGTTTTCACTGCAATCAAAAACGATTTGCACAAAATTTTTCTTTAATAATAATAAAAGAATTTTGTTGCAAATCGTTTTTGACTGTAGTGAAAACATCGAGAAGCCTCTGTACAGCTGTTTCAGCCCTATTTGGGGTTTCTTCAGCAGAGACGTAGCTCGAAATTCTCACTGCAAACCAAAAACGACTTGACCAATTTATTCGTAAATGCGATGAAACAGTGCTGAATAGATAAAAGAGCGACATCCTACGATCGCTTTTTGACCTGACATTGCAGTAGGATAACAAATTGAAGCGGATTTGTTACATAATAAGCTACCCCGCGTAAGATGGCCATACTTGCTGTCAAAGCATAATGAAAACTTTAAAAATGTTTGTTGCAAATCGTTTTTGATGAAACAGCTGTACAGAGTGGACCATTTTTGAAGGTTTTATAGGATTTCTCAGTTATTTATAGGAATAGAAGAAAACCGTTTTCGCGACCCAATGCTATCGTCCGAAAACGAATTTTTCCGAAAAATTATTTTTCACAATATATATATATATATATATATGCTGTAGTATTCTTCCGGGTAGTCCTCCGCGTTGAGTTCTCTAAAGAACTATTTGTCTTCTGACAACGTTTCGGCAAGGTCTCACTTGCCATCTTCAGGTCTTCGCTGCTGCTTGCCTGCTTCTGCTCCTCGTCGTTACTCGAGTCACAGTGGCTTCTGGTCGCGCTGGTGGTGGTTTAAGTACCGTGTTGCGGTCACGCGTCGTTACGCTTGGTGGTTTTTCCGCTTGACTTCTTGTTGTTGGTTGATTGGGTCGTGCCTGTTGACTGCTTTCTCCTAATCCTGATGGTCCGGGGTTCGCTGGTTTCTGGCTTCGGGTTACTGGTCCTCGACGGTCGGTGGATTTTCGGATCACTGGCCTCCAGGTGGGTGGTAGTCGTAAGGCATCATCTCTGGTGTTTAAGTTCATCTGATGTTTCTCGATTTCTATCGCTTCTCGGATGATGCGTTTGGTCTTGTGTTCTACGCTGGCAATTGTTCTGGTGTTGTTGAAATTTATTTTGTGTGAAGTCGCTTTTACGTGTTGTGCCAATGATGATGTTTTCTCGTCCTTCTCGACGGCCTTTCGATGTTCTTCTCTCCTGACGCTTATTTTTCTATTTGTTTGGCCTATTTAGACCTTGTCGCAATCTTGACAGGGAATTCCGTACACGCCTTGGCTTTCCAGTTGTATTTTAGTTTTGACTGTTGGCAGGATGTTTCCAATTTTCTTGTCGGTGTTGAATGATGTCCGGATATTGTGTTTCTTGAGTATTCTGCTGATCTTCTCTGTTGTCCCTTTAACAAATGGTAGGCATGCTGTTCCTAGTATATCTTTTTCCTCTTCCTGTGTCTTGGGTTTGCGTTGGTGTTCGGCTTTCCTGATTTGTTTGTCCTGATATCCATTTTTTATTAAAGATGAGCGGATTTTCTTCATTTCTTCTACCTTGTTTTCTGAGTCAGCCAATCTTTGGGACCGGGTGACGAGGGTCCTTACCACTGATTGCAATTGTGCTGGATGGTGATGTGATTGGATTGGGATAATAACATCGTGCCGAAGAGTATGAGAGTAACATTCCACAAGAAGAACAACCAAACCATGAACATCCTGAGAAGAGCAAGTATGGCATTACTACGAGAAGCAATCCACGACACCAGGAAGGAACTGAATGAAGTTAACGTAAAGCTTCTAGCACTACATCTGGAGCTGAGTCGCACACTACATCCGTTGTTATGGACAACACTGGACCAACTCTCAGCTTTTCGTGAAGAAACGGACACCGAACTGACAAGAAGAAAGCAGAAGAAGAAGTTCGAACACCTACAAAAAGAACAAAAGCCGAAGGAACATGTAACACCGCTCGTATTGGAGAATCTCGAGAAGAACTACAAGCTCTACACACGCTGAAGAAAAATGAACAAATCGTCATACTTCCAGCCGACAAAGGAAACGCCACCGTTGTGATGGATCGTAACGACTACGAAACGAAGATGGAGGTCCTACTAAACGACCCAGCGTACAACACCATCGCCACAGATCCAACGACATACTTAGAGAAGACAACGAAAGCTAAAATCAAAGCCAGCTCAATCAGTCAAGAGGAGCAATTACAATTGATCCCGAGGGAAAAATCATCCAGATGCCCAAAGCTCTACGGATTACCAAAAATCCACAAGGAAGGGATACCACTGAGGCCAATCGTCAGTTCCATCGGATCACCGTTACAACCACTAGCAAAATTCTTGGCCAAACGACTGCAGCCATACGCCGAAGAAGCAGAATCCTACGTAAAGAACGCAGGCCACTTCATCGAGCGTATAAAGGACTTCACCGTAGAACCAGGAGATCTGCTAGTAAGTTTCGACGTGGTCTCACTATTCACCAACATACCAATAGACGAAGCAGTGGATATCATTCATCTAAAACACCACATCCCAGACGACACCATGGACCTGGTGAAGCACTGCTTGAAGAACACCTACTTCATCTTCAAGAACCAACGTTATAAACAAGTAGAAGGATCACCCATGGGATCAGCATTATCTCCTGTAATCGCCAACTTATTCATGGAGGATTTCGAAGTACGGGCCATCGATACCGCAAGTCACAAACCACACCTGTGGCTCAGATATATGGACGACACCTTCATAATATGGAAGCATGGAGAAGAACAACTACGAAGATTTCTGCAACACCTGAATGAAATCCATCCGAAGATCAAGTTCACGATGGAAATCGAAGAAAACAACGAACTTCCATTCCTCGATGTACTTGTAAAGAAAAAACCAGATGGAAGCCTTGGACATTCCGTATACCGAAAACCAACCCACACGGAACGGTACCTGAACGCACAATCACATCACCATCCAGCACAATTGCAATCAGTGGTAAGGACCCTCGTCACCCGGTCCCAAAGATTGGCTGACTCAGAAAACAAGGTAGAAGAAATGAAGAAAATCCGCTCATCTTTAATAAAAAATGGATATCAGGACAAACAAATCAGGAAAGCCGAACACCAACGCAAACCCAAGACACAGGAAGAGGAAAAAGATATAGTAGGAACAGCATGCCTACCATTTGTTAAAGGGACAACAGAGAAGATCAGCAGAATACTCAAGAAACACAATATCCGGACATCATTCAACACCGACAAGAAAATTGGAAACATCCTGCCAACAGTCAAAACTAAAATACAACTGGAAAGCCAAGGCGTGTACGGAATTCCCTGTCAAGATTGCGACAAGGTCTACATAGGCCAAACAAATAGAAAAATAAGCGTCAGGAGAGAAGAACATCGAAAGGCCGTCGAGAAGGACGAGAAAACATCATCATTGGCACAACACGTAAAAGCGACTTCACACAAAATAGATTTCGACAACACCAGAACAATTGCCAGCGTAGAACACAAGACCAAACGCATCATCCGAGAAGCGATAGAAATCGAGTAACATCAGATGAACTTAAACACCAGAGATGATGCCTTACGACTACCACCCACCTGGAGGCCAGTGATCCGAAAATCCACCGACCGTCGAGGACCAGTAACCCGAAGCCAGAAACCAGCGAACCCCGGACCATCAGGATTAGGAGAAAGCAGTCAACAGGCACGACCCAATCAACCAACAACAAGAAGTCAAGCGGAAAAACCACCAAGCGTAACGACGCGTGACCGCAACACGGTACTTAAACCACCACCAGCGCGACCAGAAGCCACTGTGACTCGAGTAACGACGAGGAGCAGAAGCAGGCAAGCAGCAGCGAAGACCTGAAGATGGCAAGTGAGACCTTGCCGAAACGTTGTCAGAAGACAAATAGTTCTTTAGAGAACTCAACGCGGAGGACTACCCGGAAGAATACTACAGCATTCAACACCCGCGGAAGCCTACGGATTAACATATATATATATATATATATATATATGTATATATACAGGAAGTCCCAGTCCCAACAGTGCGTTCTCGGGCTATATCTCGATAACTACTGCAGATATAAAAAAAAAGTTTCAAGACATTTTTATTTTAAAATTTAAAGGTTTACGACATAAAATTATTTTCACCTATACAGGGTGAATCAAAACAGCGGTACTGTCAAATGGCATACCCTATATGTAATCTCAAATTTGAATTGCCCATAAGATTCTACACATTTGCTATGTACCATAATCTATGTCTAATTCTAACCGTTCTGAAGATATTTAACATTTTATCTAAAAACTGTCGCTTGCAGTCATTATTTTATTTATTCATATTTTATATATCTTTAACTTAGAGAAAAGATTTTCCACGCAGATGTAGTTGATACTTTAGCTTATCCTAAGCCATTATTAAATGTATTTTTATGGTTACAGGCTGATCAAGGTACTAAGAAAAATATTGGAAATTTCAAAATGACGTAAGTCAATTTTCTTAAATAGTATGCCCTATATTTTTATATCCTAAATTGTACGTCTAATGCAGTACTTTAGTTTTTGTCATGCATTTTGTATATCTATCTGCAATATTTTTCGAGAGACTTATATCCATTTGAGTTATTTATTTTAAAACGTATAATTGTATAAGGTGGTTGTGAAAAATAGGTAAACTAATTATTAATGTCAGTTGGTTCGTTTGTTTTCCATGGCCATCTTAGACAATTACTCGTTTTAAAACAAATAATTCATACAGGTATAGGGTTCTAAAAAAATATAGCAGATAGGTATAAGACATGCATGATAAAAACGAAAGTACTGTACTAGACGAACAATTTAGAATATAAAAGTGTAGGACATGCTATTTAAGAAAATTGACTTATGTCATTTTGAAATTTCCGATATTTTGGTTAGTACCATGATCACCCTGTAACGATAAAAATACTTTTAACAGTGGCTTAGAATAAGTT
Source organism: Prosopocoilus inquinatus (assembly GCA_036172665.1). Lineage (NCBI taxonomy): Eukaryota > Metazoa > Arthropoda > Insecta > Coleoptera > Lucanidae > Prosopocoilus > Prosopocoilus inquinatus. The sequence continues at coordinate 40,228,476 of CM069870.1, read as the reverse complement.
AAACTATCAACTACATCTGTACCGAAAATCTTTCCTCTAAAGTTAAAAATAAACAAAATATGAATAAATAAAATAATGGCTGCAATCGACAGTTTTTAGATAAAATGTTAAATATCTTCAAAATGGTTAGATTTAGACATACATTATGGTACATAAAAAATGTGTAGAATTTTAGGTGCAATCCAAATTTGACATCATATATAGGGTATGCCATTTGAAATAAAGAAGTTGCATTCAGTACCGCTGTTTTCATTCACCCTGTACAGGTGAAAATAATTTTTTGTTGTAGACCTCGACATTTCAAAACAAGAATATCCTAAAACTTTTTTTGAATCTGCACTAGTTATCGAGATATAGCCCGAGAACACACTGTTGGAACACCTGTGTATATACAGGGAGATTCGGGCAACACTTTCATTAAAAGTTAATGGACCTCTCCTTTGAATTTCTATTTCATATTCTGCAGTTATAAGTTAACGATGATGATCTATCAAAATATAATATTTTCAATTTTCGGACACTTCCGCTTATACCGGAAGTTGCTGACAACTTTCTTATTTTAAATGGAACACGCCATTTTTAATGAATTTTTGAAATCTTCATAAAATTCTAAAAATATTTTGTGCAACATGTGACATAATGAAAATTAACGGTTTCCGAGATATTTTCATTTTCTAAGAATAACTCAGACTTAGAGAATCTTGGTTATAATGCTGCCATCTTTGTGCAACAAAAACCATGATGCCCATTTTTGGCCGGTAGTAGGCTACAGTAACATTCTTTCAGATCATGTCCAGTTTTGTACTTGATTGCTTACAGGCTGGTTGAAAAGTAACTTCTATTCGAACTAATTTCAACTGTCGAAAAGTCATGTTTTTTAAATGGAATGGTTAGTATATTTTTATACCATGTGACTCAGGACTAAATGTTCCTTCGTCCTGTATTAGCATTCCCTATACCTATCTCTTATAGTTATCGATGATTTCTTTTTAATACCTAATTTCTTTCTATTTTCCATGTTGTTTTTGAATAGTGGACTATGAAAACCAGAGAAATTGTAATTTGTGAAATCATCTCGTAGGAATTAAAAAAACACAATTTAATCGCTACGAAGAACCAAAAAATAAATATTCAAACACAATCAGATTAAATGTTTTTGATGATAAACAAATCGACAATTCAAGAAGTTAAAAAAAATTGTTATATCGAGGAAAATATGTTATTACTGAGACACAATAGAAAGTTATTACTAATAAATAATAGCTGAGAACCACTTAGAGCCAATATTATAACCAATAAGTTGTGTATTATTTTCAATATTTCTGATTTATTTTTTAGTTTTCATAAAATTTTGTTTTGTAAGTGTAAATTTCTGTTTGTAAATATGTAAAACGTCGTACCAAGAATTCTAATACATACGGCATATGTAAATAAAAAATTCAGATGATAGATAAGTATTAAAATATTATTTTTCGGTTTTTAAAATGAAATTGATTTTACAGTCAGAAATTAATTTAGGAAATCTCATTTTGTAAAATTTAAAAAAGTGAAAAAAATGATATATCAAAAGAGGAAATCATGAATAAAAAGAGAGAGGTAAGAGATGGGTATAGGGAATACTAATACAGTTCGAAAGAATATTTAATTGTGATTCTTATGGTATAAAAATATACTGAGTGTTGTATTTAAAAAACATGACTTTTCGACAGTTGAAATCAGTTTGAATAGAAGTTACTTTTCAACCAGCTCGTAAATAATTTTGTGTAAAATTAGGTATCACCTGAAACCATATGATTATAGCCTACAACAGGCCAAACATTGAAATTATGGCTTTTGTTACACAAAGATGGCAGTATCATAAACAAGTTACTGCAACGTTGAACTTTTTTTAAAAAATGGAAATACCTCTAAAACAGCTAATTTTTCTTGTATCATATGTTATTTCATATCATATGTTATTTCGAAAATAACAATCTAATCATCCTAAAAGATATATATGTCTAAATGTAAGTAAATATAAATTAATATGTGAAAATCTAAAATAAACTATATATGTTATGTATAAATCGGAGAAAAAAATTAAATAAATAAAAACCTACAGACGAGAGCAAATCACACCCACACACCGCAAGTTAAGATCACTTTAGGAAAATTTTATCTCGGAGAGTCCTCTCCTTATGAAATATCCAGTGCAAATGCTTGCGGTGTGTGGGTGTGATTTGCTCTCATCTGTAGGTTGTCTTTTTGACGATTTATACCTAATATATATATATATATATATATTTTATTTTATTTTACAGGATTTTTATGTCTTTAGGTATCAAATAACAGGGAATTATATTCTTATTTATTCGTTAGAATAAGAACTTTTTCGGGGTCTTTGGACTATTTATTTCCGCATTTCCGTGTTGTTTGGTTAGCTCTTATTTGTAAGGTTTCTGACAGTAAATTTTAGGTGTTCACATATTTTTTTTCCGATTTATACATAACATATATAGTTTATTTTAGATTTTCACATATTAATTTATATTTACTTACATTTAGACATACAGGGTGCGGCAGAATGACCTCCCCAATTTGGGAAGCTAATAAAAACCAAACCAAGCAAGATACAAGAAGAATGTTTATATTTCTGAAAAGTGTACGTAAAGCAGTTTTAGATTAGCGTGTTTTAAAAATGACATCACTTAAGTGGCGACCTTCATTGGCGATAAATTGATTTAGTCTCTCCCGGTAGTTTTCCATGACCATGCGCGTCATTTCGGGTGGAATAGCAGCAACTTCTTGTGTTATTGCCTCCCTAAGAGCTTCCAAAGTTTGATGACGATGTTGGTATACCTTGGATTTCAAGTAGCCCCACAGGAGAAAATCACATGGGGTCAAATCGGGGGAACGCGGAGGCCACCCAATGTCACCACGCAAGGAGATGAGACGGCCAGGAAACATTTCTCTCAATATTCCAAGGCTACGACGAGATGTGTGGGATGTCGCACCATCTTGTTGGAACCATACATTTTCCTGTCCATGTTCATCAAAAAGAGCAACCAATCTAGGCCTGGTGAACAATATCTATCGGAGGTTACCGTTACAGTTACACCGTTCTCTTCAAAAAAGTACGGACCCCACACACCAAACTCAAACACGGCACACCACACTGTAATCTTAGGACTATGTAGTGGTTGTTGATGAAGTTGCCGAGGGTTATGGTCTGCCCAATATCGGAAATTCTGTTTGTTAACCATGCCTGAAAGGTGAAAATGTGCTTCATCCGTGAAGAGCACAACATTTCTTCGAGGAAAGTTTTGAAGTTCTCGACACAAAGTTGTACGGGTTTCATAATCTCTTTCGTCCAGCTCCTGTGCAGTTGCAATTTTGTAAGGGTGCATTTTCAGTTCTCGGTGCAAAATTCTCCGGACACTTCGATCTGATAATCGTAGGGCAGCCGCATGCTTTCGTGCAGAACGCCGTGGAGATTGACCAACCGAAGCTCTCACAGCAGCCACATTTTCCGGTCCTGTTGAAGTCCGAGGACGTCCAGTAGAATTACGTTTTAATGCACTACCTGTTTGTCTGAAGTTTAACACCCAGGTGCTAATTGTTTTTCTATCGGGAACGGGATCATGAGCAGCGAGCGCGCAGCGATTACGAAAAGCACGTTGCGTCGATATCGGCGAACCGCCATTTCTAATAAATTCCTCCACAACAAACGCGCGGTGTACTCCCGACCATGCCATGATGTGAACTGGAAATTGCATGAGATGAGCTGTCTTTCTACGTATGCATCCCTGCTGTACCCACACCCGGCCCCTGGCTACACCTTCTACAAATCGGGGAGGTCATTCTGCCGCACCCTGTATATATCTTTTAGGATGATTAGATTGTTGTTAGGTTTAACATTTTTATGATTTTGTCAGTGTGATTAGGTTGTTTTTAGACATTTTGTAGTGCTTTTAAGTTGGTAGCGTAGTGAAGATGGCAGCTTAGCTGCCGAAATACGTATCTATGGATATAAAAATTATTGTGGGCGGAGGTTAATTTCAATTAGTAATTATTATTTTAAATGTTATTTTAATATTTCCAATACAAATGAAACTCAAAATAATAATGCCGTAAACCAAATTAACTGTTCCAATATTGTACCTGGAAATCATCCTCCTTTCAATGAAAACTCGTTTTTTCTAGGTCCGGTCATAGAAAGAGATATTTTGGATGCTGTCTCTAGTTGTAAAATAAAATACACTCCAGGTCATGACGACATTAGTCCATTTGTAGTTAAAGAATGTTTGAAAGCACTAGTTACTCCTTTAACTGTGATTATAAACAATTCCTTTTCTCAGGGAATATTTCCAAATTGATTAAAAATTACAAAAATTAAACCTTTGCATAAGAAAGGTTCAAAACATTTAGTTGAAAATTACCGACCTATTTCCCTGTTAAATTGTTTTTCAAAAATTATAGAAAAAATTGTGAGCGTGAGATTAACATTCTTTCTAGAGAAGTATAATCTATTTAACCCAATTCAGTTTGGTTTCCGCAAAGGACGATCAACTACCTCTCTATTTAAAATTTTTTAGATCAATTATATTCTAACTTGGATAAAAGACACACAAGTTTAGGCATATTCCTTGATCTTAGTAAAGCATTTGACCTTGTCAATCATGATAAATTACTTAATAAATTGCATTCATATGGTATCAGAGGTATATCTTTACAGTGGTTTAGTAGCTATCTAAGGGGAAGGCAACATTATATTGAGATTAATAAAACTAAATCTGGTATGTCACCTTTAAAGCGTGGAACACCACATGGATCAGTTCTAGGGCCAATTTTATATATATTGTACGTCAACGACTTCCCACTAAGTAATGCAGTAATGTTTGCAGATGACACGTCACTATTTATTCAGGCGGCCACTAGTGAACAAGCTACTTCAGAGGCAAATTCATGTCTACTATCCATTCAAAATTTCTACTTACTAAACGATCTAACTTTAAATGCTCAAAAAACAGTACATATAAATTTCACGGTATTAAATGATCCAAATTACAGCCTATTACTTCGATATAATAACGGTACACGGTTACACAAGTTGACCATGTTAAATTCTTAGGCGTTGTTATAGATAATAAATGTAAGTGGACAAGACATACAGACGCTCTGTGTAATAGATTGGCACCTATATGCTATAAAATCAAACAGTTAAAAAAATATGTCAGTCGACAAATATTAAGAACATTTCATTTTTCTTGTTTCTTTTTCTTGTCTCACTAATATCATACGGTATAATTGGAGAATTCTTGGAAGATGCTTCTTTGTAATTGCTTAATGAACCTGCATGTATTACTTTTAATGTATGTGTATTTTAATGTACTTTCATTTTAAATGTTTTCTTTTAATAACTCTGACTATGTCCAAAACCATGTACATGGTCAAATGGATCGAAATAAATTATTATTATTATTATTATTATTATTATAATTATTATTATTATTATTATAATAATAATAATAATTATTATTATTATTATTATTATTATTATTATAAATAACAGAGAAACCCTGTAAAACCATTAAAAATGGACCACACTGTACAGAGGCTGCTCGATGTTTTCACTGCAATCAAAAACGATTTGCAACAATTTTTTTTTAAACTTTCTTTATACTTTGACAGTAAGCATGGCCGTCTTGCATAGGGTAGCTTATTACGTAGCAAATCCGCTTCAATTTGTTATCCTACTTCAATGTCAGGTCAAAAAGCGATCGTAGGATGTCGCTATTTTATCTATTTAATAATAATGTTGTAATTCATTAGCCACCTCTAGTGATGTAAAAATACGGCATTTCAGATAATTGGCATATCCCTACCTGTTTTGTATCGTACTTTATCATAACCTAACTTTATTAGCACATAGTACTGAATAACCTCACATAGCTAGTCATATAAGGTGGTATTATAAGCATTTTAACATGCGTATAAAATGCAATTTTTACATCAGATTCATAAAACACAGCATTTCGATTGATTTTGAACAATTTTGTGTGAATTACATCGTATTTCTTCATAACCAAATTTTATTAGTCAGTAGTAGAAAATAACTTAGTGCGGCTAGCATAACCTTGTATTATACTCCTTCTGTAATGGTTAAAATGACGTAAAGTATCGTTTTAAAATGCATATAAGACCACTTTATATTATTTTAACAAATTTGGAATGCGTATATATATATATATAACAAAAGATATCTCTAGAACTTCACATTAAATTTTTTTTCTGGTTTCATATTTGCAATCAGCGGAGCAGGTCAAATAAATTTGCTAATTTGAACAACTCTGCAGCTCTAAAAATAAGAAAGTTAGCAATGGTGCCAACTTACTTTGAAACAGGGTGTAAACAGGGTGATTCAAGATAAGTGTCCAACCCGTTAGGAGAGCGTGTTTACTAAGGTCATTCAAGTGTGAATTTGCAAGAAATAAATTTATCAGAGACATTCCAAAAATCTTCCTCCTTTCAGTCCAAAATGAAAATTTTGATTAATTTTTTATACACAAATTCGATGTCCGAAAGAATGAATTGCATGTTATACATTTTTTCTGTAGAAAGCCATAAACAAAAACGTTTTAGAATTTTGTTTCAAAGTAAACGATAGTGTTTCTTTGTACTTCGAAGGGTTCATTGCCGTTATGACGCAATACAGCTGTATCAATTTATATTTGAATATTCAATGCATTTTGTCTTAAAAACTATGCATGCTAGACTCTTCGTGCATAAAGACTTTTTGTTTTGCTTTTTCGTGTACTACGGGTCGGACACTTATTTTGAATCACTCAGTATAGTTTTACATGCTATATTGCTATCAACAGATAAAATACCGACATCTTACTATCGCTTTTTGACCTGACATTGCAGTAGGGTAGACAAATTGAAGCGGGATTTGCTCCTAATAAGTTCCCCATGCAAGGCGGCCATGCTTGCTGTCAAAGCATAATGAAAGATTTTAGAAAAATTTTGTGCAAATCGTTTTTGATTGCAGCGAGAACCTCGAGCAGCCTCTGGACAGCTGTTTCAGCCCTGCTTGGGGCTTCTTCAGCAGAGACGTAGCACAAAATTTTTCTAAAATCTTTCATTATGCTTTGACAGCAAGCATGGCCGCCTTGCATGGGGAACTTATTAGGAGCAAATCCCGCTTCAATTTGTCTACCCTACTGCAATGTCAGGTCAAAAAGCGATAGTAAGATGTCGCTATTTTATCTGTTCATCACTCTTACATCGCAAATGCGAATAAATTGGGCAAGTCGTTTTTGTTTGCAGCGGGAATGTCGAGCTACGTCTCTGCTGAAGAAGCCCCAAGCAGGGCTGAAACAGCTGTCCAGAGGCTGCTCGAGGTTCTCGCTGCAATCAAAAACGATTTGCACAAAAAAAAAAAAATTTTCTAAAATATATTGCTATCCTTTAAAAACGAGTCAACTCGGTGTATATTTATTATAGAAAACTGTAAATGTATTCCCGAGTTAGAATAAATATTTATAGATATAGAACTCGAGGTTCATTTTAAAATTCCTTTCCATTAAGCTCAATGGAATTACATGACATTGCAGAAAACGAGAACATCTCGCAAAAGGGAATTAACCCCGTCGAAATGGTTAGAAAAAGAGTGCAATTTGTGTGATAATAAGGCGGCAATTATACATTTGGATCAACTGCATGACAACGATGGGAACAAGAATCATAAAGGTAACGTAAAACAGGCTGGCGATAGTAAACAACAACGTCGAGACAGAAAGGCGCGTGTCCTATCCCAATTGGACAATACTGACAGAAATAAAATTATTAACGCTGTGCAGTTAGAATACAAATGCCTCATCTCTAATAAAGTGCGTAAACGAAGAGCCGTTTCGTTGAATTGTACGGCGCACTGCACTGAAATATCTTCCCTGTGATTAGATACGTTCTATTAAGTGTTGTGTTGCGCCCTAGCTAAGTACCTACAAAGGCGGCCGACCATGGGTAATTTTATGGTTTATTTTGAAGATGTGCATCAAATGTGACGAATTCAATGTTGCGCTTTGTTAGGAGGAAAATATGTGTTTTTAATGACTCGAATACAAAAGTTCAGTATTGCAAATTGCATGTTTGTAACTAAACAAAATAAAAAAATGTTCAGTTTTTTTCTTATATCTTAAGTCATCGCTGTAATTACCCGTTATACCGGGCGAGTCATATTTCTGCATTTCTGCAATAACTTCCTTATCAATAGAGATAGGGCAAAAAATTTTTCAGAGAAATTGTTTGACATGTCAAATACTATACCTTTATTAAATTAGTTTACGTGGATTTGCAATTGTTTTCGAGTGGTCACGACTCCTTCGATCTTTTTAAATTGCATGATACATTTCTGATAATGGATTTTGATAGGAAATTTCTTTCTCTTTCTGATAGTGTAAGAGCAAAAATTTTCAGAAATTATGATTTTTTAAAATTTATCTTAATCCCAGCAAAGTTAATAAACAAAACCATTTTAACAAATTTCTAAGTTATGCGTAATAATACCTTAGAAAAAAAATCTGTTTAATAGATGTTCAATTTTACGACCTTCTACAGTAATACCGTGCCTTCAATTGAATTTCTCATTAAAGTGGGCTATGATTTCACTGTTTTTTTCTCCTAAGATTTGCAGGACTGATATCTGTTCAATTATTTAATTAAACAAATGTCAAATTGACACTTTGTATTTTCAATTAATTCAAAAAGTTAGAATTACAGCAGAAAATATTTATTGTTGAAAGTTATTTTCAAACCGGTAGAATAGAAAATGGACAGTAAGTTTATTCAATTAATCAGTGTGTACAGAAGTTTCGACAGCAGTTTCCTAATTTTGCTATTACTTATGAACAGCTAGTTAAACATATCCATGCTTGTGTTCTTAAATTTCGTGAAACAGGATCACTTGGTCGCAAAACAGAGAGCGGAGCAGCTAAGAAAAGGACTGCAGCCTGCATTGAAGATGTTCGGGATCGAATGGAACGCTCTCCCAAGAAATCTATTGCGAAACTTTCACAAGAAGTTCAGCTATCAGTGGGAATATGTCACACTATTCTTAAAAAAGACTTAAAGCTTTATCCATATAAGATTCAAGCAGTCCACGAACTTAGGCCAGTAGATTTTCACAGAAGAACAGAATATTGTCAGTGGTTTCTTGATAACTTAAACAACGACAACATTCTTGAAAAGTGTTTCTTTTCCGGTGAGGCCTGGTTTCATCTCTCAGGGTATTTAAATAAACAGAATATGAGAATATGATCAGCAGAAAATCCCCATGAATTTGTGGAAACTCCATTACATCCATTAAAAATTGATGTTTGGCTAGCAATGTTAAGAAGGCGTATCATCGGACCAATATTTTTTAACGACTCAGTAACTGTTGAAAGATATAGAAATGAGTTATTAGAACCTTTCATTAGTCAACTACATGATGATGAACTTACAGAAGGGTTTTTTTTCAGTAAGACAATGCTACTGCCCACACAGCTCATCAAACAATGACTTTCCTGCAGTAGTTTTTCGATAATCGGATTGTCAATTTTCCTGCAAGGTCTCCGGATCTCACAATTATGGATTACTTCATTTATCCGCACATGAAAAACACAGTTTTTAGAACTACGCGTCACACAATCGAAGAAATTCGTGCGGGAATTACAGATGTGTGTGCTAACATAACCCCCGGGGTTACGGGTTTAAAAACATGAAACGCAGAGTACGCTTATGTATTCAAGCTGAAAGAGAGCACTTTGAGCATCTATTTTAAACTTTAATGTTGTATTTTTATTTGATGTTATGATCAGCACTGACAGTTAATGACAACTCAATTGAATTCAATTGTAGGCACGGTACATTTCCTTGCTCTTTTAACGAAAATTGATGAACAGCAAAAACACTGTTCTTTTGACACTTTTCACTGATAAATATCACATCTACTAATTCTTTATGAGGATAATGAGGATAATGCATATTAATGACTACCAAATACCTACTTTTTAAGTTAAAACTTTTAAGTTTAGAGATTCTAAAGTCTCGTACAAACTCTGTAAGTTAGTAGACAGACAATGAAGAATTATTATTTGTTTTATTAGTCATGTGCAATTAGATTTAGAGACAAAACATATCTACTAAAATGCTGACTATAAAATTAGTAAAAAAAAACCCTTTAAAATTGTTGAAAATGATATCCAAGAAAAAAAATCGCTTTCGCACTATAATCCGTTGCTTATTGCGATGGAAAAGGTTTTGGTCCTTTTCGGAGAATTTTTGTTATATAAGAGGGCAAAACTGTCTCACCGTCAGAAAAAGAAAAAAATTTTCTATCAAAATTCATCTTTAGAAATATACTGTATTTGTCTATCCTACTGCAATGTCAGGTCAAAAAGCGATCGTAAGATGTCGCTATTTTATCTGTTTAAAAATAGTAACATTAAACATGATTCGTATTGGGAAATATTTATTCAACAATTAATAAGCACTACTTCAAATACTCAATTTATCGTTAATATGAATACGAATCTTCATATTTGATAATTTTCTTCCAACGCCCAACGGATTAGTGCATTGTAAATGCCGCTTTTTAAAGTATCACCGCAAAAAATCTTAACATTTATTCTTTCTGCACCGTTTCATTATTGACTTGATAGTTTCTCATATGGCTATCTAGACTCGGAAACAAGTGAAAATCTGATGAAGGATGAAGCAAATGTGGTGGATATACATTCGAATGAAATACTCCTGTTTAAACTGTACAAGTATTTATATTAATTTTTTTAATTAGTATACGTGCAATTAACACTGATGAATTTACCCTACAATTTATTACATTTAGGTATATACCTATTTAATATTTATTCATGCGGCGCTCATCAAATCTGTTTATAACTGTAAAAAATTGTTCACTCCGCAATAACCACCTTTGCAAAAAATCGTATACTATCAGGAATGTCCAGAATTTCACGAACCGTGCTCATGAGTTAATTTTGCCTTGTAAGAAATAAAATTCTATTTACCAAACTATCTGTTTCTTCCACCACTTTTCCTGAACGCTGCCTAACTTGACATTGTAGCTATTTTTCTATGTACTGGTAGCACAACGGCAATTTTTAGTCATTCTGGAAACATGCCTGAAGTTATGGAGTGGTTGTTTATTATGTATGTATAGGTGGGCCAAATTTGACACTTTTAAAGGGAAACACCAATTTTTAGGTGAGTTAGACAAAAACTGACCTCGGTGTCTGGAGCTCGATTTTTATGACAAATTTAATAGTAAAAACCGCATTTTGATATCTTGAACGTTTAGGAGCTATAGGGTGTTTTTCAAAATTCTGCGATTTCTAAATATCTTTATTACTTTTTTGGTTATAACAATTTTCGATTTCTGTAAACTTCTTTTAGGCACTTTCCAACGCAGAATCCATTTCTGTTTTATTTATTTCTGATATACACTAAACTTATATATTTTCATATTTATGTAAGAGAATCAAATTACGTTTCCAGAAATATAAAATAGTATATTAAACGAAAAGTTTGCGAGTTTTAAATAATTTTTACAATATTCAAGTAGGCTACGACTGACAAGTTTTAAACAATTTTAGTTTATTGCCTATAATATTTTGCAATAAATTGTTTAAAAATTGTCAGTCGAACAAAATTGGGCACATTGGTGTTTTGATTTTGGTTTAAATGTTTCATAGCAGTAAATGCGAACGCAGAGTAATCTTTATTTTGAACTACACTCTGAAAGAGAACAGTCTTTCAGGGATGTTTTCTTTCAACCAGAAAATAATTTAAGAAATTTTCGATCATTTTAACAAACTTAAAAAATAATAATCTTGGGTTTCAATGTCTCGTGGCAAATTTTTGTATTGAAATTATGTCAGAAATGGAAAGTAGTAATCAATTTGTTGCCTATAATGCCATCTCACTTAAAGCAGTCAAATAACTATATTACAACAAAATTTGAAAACAGACATGCAATAAACTTTTGGTAAATATTCAAATTTCCCTGTAATAGCGTTTAAAACTGTATCTAGCAAACTTTGTGATTAATATAGTAGGTATTTTATATTTCTGGAAAGATAATTTTAATCTCTTTCCAAACATGTGAAAATATATAGGGTATTTCATATAAAAAAAATCAAGAGATTATATAGTAATATATATACAGGTATCCCAGAGCTCCGTAAAAGTTCCATAACTTTCTTGCTATTCCAAGTATCGACTCAAATTTTTTTTTATATAATAGAAGCGCTTCCATTGCACATTTTAAAATTATTTTCGTTTATATACAGGGTGTTCAAGTATTATAAAAATATTAAAGTTACGTTTTTTTTAAATTGAAATACCCCATTTTGACTTCATTTTTCGATTCTACACTAAATTTTAAGTTAAGTAATCATAAATCATACTTTTTGATGTGAGTCAATTTTTTCTTGAAAATTCCCGGATGCAAGGTTCCATTCAAAAACTTGTAACTTCTAAACCACTAAAGATAACGCAACCGATTTTTTTTCGGTCAATGCCAAGACTGTGACCAATCATTCGAGATCAAACCAAGTCGTGAAGGGATGTTCCAAGGCTTACTACGATTTTTTGAAGATGAATAATTATAAATAACAAGAAATCCATTTTTTTCAAATACAACACCCCGTATATTTTCATACCATTCCATAGCGTTCTTGATAAGCTTTTCAATGATATACAGTTTGTAGGGTCCAATTCAGATATTCGACGAGTTACTGAGAAAAGAGTGATTTTTAGATGTAAATATTTAATAAACAATTGAAAGTTTCTAGTAGGTTGGTGCCAAAATGAAAAACGATTATTCGTATTTTAAAACAACGTCGCATTAGCAAATTGCAAAAAAAGATTGGTTAATCTTTAAAGGGTAACCCGATGTACGAGTCCTTCGAAGAGTAAAATCGCCATTTCTAAATCTTTTAAATTCACTTTGGGCGTATCTTAACATTAAGAGACTCTTTGCCTTCTTCTCACAGATATTCTAAGCCACTTGTGCAACCACTTTCCTTCTTAAATTCGTATAACAATAGATTCAAGATTTCTTCGTTTTTTGGTTATTCTTCGTAAGAACACACAATTAAGTACAGGTTAACATTTGCGTAGTATATTGTGTAGAGAAGTATACTCTTCCATTTGCAGATAAAAAATTATATCTCGCTACCTTCGAAATAAGAATTAGTTGGTGAAGAAAAAAACGAATTTTTTTTCCGAACAACCTAATATTATAATTTTTATCTCATTAACTAAAATCGTTAGAAAGCAGATATTGTGGTGTTACAAGCTAAGTAAAGGCTATTTAACGTGTTAACAAAATTTGTATGTATTGTATGTATTTGTATGTATTTTACGGTGTGGGAGTCTGTAGTTGTTATGCATTGGTTCCTGTTATACAAATATGAAGTCAGTAATTCCAATGCTGGTCCCTAAAAACTATAATGATCTAATTTGTGGAGTAAAATATCTTGATTAATGTTACGACACGCTTTGGATAGATCCATAAACATACCCACTGTTTCTTCTCCTTCGTTAATTCCTTCAACTATTTCTTCCATTACTTGAAAAAATGCCCTAGTATTTGATCAGCCCTTAATATAACCATTTTGATTACAGTGTGACAACTCATTTTTATATAAAATAAACAATTATTCTTTTCGTTATAATTTTTTCCTAGGCTTTTGCTATCGCAGATAATAAAGCTATAGGTCTGTAAGTTTGCTAAGCTTAAAAAGACTAAACTTTTATACAGGGTGTTTCAATATGGGCGGAGACCGCCAGTATATCAAACCGTAATACATACAGATTCAATAGAGAAAAAATAATTGTAGTCAAAGAAACAAAAAAAAAAAAAAACAAAGAAAGTATTTTTAAGTATCAGAGTTGTTGGCCATTAGGGGGCGGAAAATTAAAAGTATTACTTGATTGCATTTGTTTTTTGTCTCATCAATTAATGGATTTATCTGACACTAACTAGAGAACAAAAAAGGATAATTATTACTGCAAAATAAACATGCTTTTCCATTAATTTTTTTTGGAAAACTAGGTAAAATCTATTACTTTAGTAAATAGCGCATTCTAAGTACGTTAGCCATTTTATAACTAGCCGGCTGAATAGAAACTTTAAATAATCTTAAATTTCTTTCAAACGAGCCGAAGTTCGTTAATTTGTTGTAAAGAGTATAGAAGTTATGATATTTTTTAAAGTAAATAATTCAATTGTTTCCTCCATATCAACGGGGATACGATAATAAGTCTAAAATTAAAATTGTGTAAAATTAATTCAGCTTTCCAATTACGCTATTAAAACTGTAGCTTATTCTGAGACTTTTGTTAGTAAAATAAATTTTTATTGAAGAGCCACTGATTACGCCCCCTTTCGGTCAACTCAGACACTTAAAAATATTTTCCTTGAATTTCTCTCGGTCACTTTCACTGTATTTTTTCCCGAAGCTGTAGGTATTACGGTTTGCAATATATCGTCGATCGCCGCCGACACCTGGTATAAAACATTTTTCATACATTCAACGGGAACGGTGTTATTGAAAAACCCCTTTGGATGACACACCCGGTACATAAAAAAAATATTTCCAGGAAGTGTAGGTATGCTGAAGAAATTCATCGAGTATAAGGTATTTTTTATAAAATATTTCTTAACAATATTTTTGAAATTTCAGGAATGGAATTGCTCTTAATTCGGAGGGCAGAATGTTAAAAATTTTTATGGCAAAATAATTGCTTCCATTTCGAAATTTATTTAATCTATGTTGTGGTAGTACTATGTCAGAATTGTGTCTAGTGTTGCGGTTGTGAATTGACAAATAATCATTGTAATTACTGGCATTCAATTTTGTATGAATCAAACATTTAAGTTTTTTAAAAGAAGATTTACAACTTTCTTTGTATCCAATGCCATCATTTACGCGAATAGCTTTCTTTTGAAGCAAAAAAAATCTTTTGGCATCGGGACAGTATCCCCATACCATTACAGCATAAGACAAAATACAGTGAAAAATACCGTAATAAGCCGCTACTACGGTACTCAAAGGAACGAATTTAACTATGTTACGTAAAAGATATGTAGCCGTGGCAAGTATATTTGCCAGATAATTAATATGTTCATTCTATTGTAAAACAGGATCTAAATATATACCCAAATATTTGACAGATTTTGTGTTTGTGGAGTTTGTTGCGTTGATACTACTAGTGTTCCTTAGGAAGAAGTGTTTTGCTTTCGTTTAAGCTGAGCATTCATAAAATTATCAGTTGCATTGATAGAAGCAGTATAACGAGACAGTAAATAATAATATCTTTTCGTTAGGTAGACATTTATCTATATCATTTATATACAGTAAGAACAAAGTAGGACCAAGTACAGATCCTTGGGGAACACCATAAGTAGTGTTTACTGTATTCGAGTATTCTCCACGATAACGAACAAATTGTCTTCTGTTAGTTAGATATGATATTATTAATTTTATACTGGATACATTAAAATTATAATATTCTAGTTTAGAAGTTAAGATGTCGTGCGGAATGCAGTCGAAAGCTTTTGTGAGATCACAAAACACAGAAAGTGTAATCTCTCTATTTTCAAATGCCTGAACTATGTATCCAATGAAGAATTTATTGCAGTAACGGCAGAATGATTTTTCCGGAAACCTTGTTGATGAATGCTGAATAAATTAAAAGATTCAAAGAAGGAACATATTCTGTTTTTCATTGACGCTTCAATTATTTTGGATACAACTGGAATCATTGAGATAGGTCGGTATTTGCTACACTCTATTGGATTGCCTTTTTTAAATATAGGTACAACGAAAGAGAGTTTTTGGAGATCAGCATATACACCAGTAGCAAATATTGTATTGAGTAGTTTAGTTAACGGTACATAAATTAAATTGACAATATTTTTTTATGATACGGACATTTAAACCATACGCATCTAGGCTATTAGTGAGTTTTAGATTTAGTATGATATCGCGAATTTCTATAAAGGTTACATCGTTAAAATGAAAAGACTGATTAGGTTTTATAATATTTAAAGCAGAAACATCGAAAGAATCTGTACGCGGATCTAATTTAGAAATAGTTTCATTTGCTATATTTGCAAAAAAAAATATTAAAGTCGTTAGCAGAGATTGCTTCATTTATATACGTAATACTGCTTATCTGATTTCTTTGCGTATTTATTACATTCCACATAGCCTTAGCGCTGTTATTGGAATTAGCTATACATTTTGTATACGATGCTTTCTTTGCCGCTTCTAACTTTTTATTATAAATGGATTTGTAGTTATTATGATCCTCTATGTTTTTCGGAGTTGGAAATTTACATTTTACCTCTTGTAAGAAATTCAAATGTTCCCTCATTTTTCTCAGATCATCTGTGAACCAGTAAACAAGCGATTTGGCGGCGTTAGCAGTTTTTCTTTTCTTTTGGGGAAAGGATTGATTATATGCATTAGATATCAGAAAGAAAAAGTGATTGAATGCAGAGTCTACGTCATTTATATTAGGTACAAAGTTCCAATCAACCTCTGACAATACATGGGCTCCTGGAAAAGTTTCTGGAAACGGTATGAAAAAACGCATATGAAATTTGGTAAACGGTATCATTGTTTTTCGAAGTATTCGCTTTTGACGTCAATACACTTTTGCAAACACTCGGACCAATTTCTAAAGCACGTTTTCCACTCAAAAGATGGTACATCAGAAACCAGTGTCCGGAATGTTTCAACCGCTGTTTCAGCCGACAAAAATCGCTCACCACGCATTTTATTTTTGATATTTGGGAACAAAAAGAAATCATTAGATGATAAATCAGGTGAATGTGGACAATGAGTCGTTAATTAAACATTTTTGTTGGACAAAACTGCTTGACGGGCTGAGTGAGAGCTGGCGTTGTCATGATGGAGAATAATTCGTTGATTTCAATTGTTTCTTCTTATTTGATCGATGACTTCCGGAAAACAAATTGTAGTATACCAATCAGCATTCACGGTTTTTCGATCATCTAAAGCCACGGTTGCTACATGTCCAGTTAAACCAAAGAAACAAGCAATCATTTGCTTCGCAGCACTGCGTGAACGGACAACTTTTGTTGGTTTTGGTTCATTTTGAAATATCCAAACGGTAGAGATTGTTGTTTGCTTTCTGGCTCGTACGAACGGATCCACGTTTCGTCACCAGTAACGATGTTATAAACTAAATTTGAACGACCTCCATTGAATTTCTTGAGCATTTCTTCGCACCATTTGACACGACCGTGCTTTTGCGCTTCTGTTAAATTGTGTGGGATCCAACGACTGCAAAGCTTTCGTACGTTCAAATGATAATGCAAAATCTGGTGTATTGCTTTCATGTCAATGCGTAAGGATGCTTGAATCTCACTGTATGTCACATGTCGATCTCGCTCAAGCATTTCACGCACAGCATCTACATTAGTGGCAACAACAGATGTTGATGGACGACCTTCACGAAATTCGTCACTCAGAGAGGTACGTCCACGCTGGAATTCGGCAAACAAATTATAAACACTGCTCTTTGATGGTGCTTCATCTCCAAAAGCCAAATGAAGCCGATCGAGGCATTGTTTCGGCGTTAAGCCACATTTGGAATCGTAAAAAATCATGGCACGAAAATTTTCACGCGAAATTTCCATGTTTACACAAAATTACTTTTTCCCAAATGCTGTACATACAAAACTAGTTCGCTTGGATAGGAACTGTCAATAGAATTATAAGCGAGAAACGTCAAGTTTTTCAAATATGACAGTTGATAAATGCTAACAATTCTAGACCTACTAGATTCCAGAAAATTTTCCAGCAGCCCACGTAATTGATACATTTTTATTAGTCCGCATTTCGTTATGGGTCGGTAAAATGAATAAGTGTTAAGAGTTTAAATCAATTGTTTTGAATACCAGTAAAAATTTACGATCAGATAAATTGTTACTGATTTAGTTGTAAGATAATCAAATTTAGTAAAAACATTATCGATCCTAGAAACGGTAGTACTAGAAATTCTTGTAACATCTTTCACGATACTACATAAATTATAAGAATTTAGCAGATCATCCTGGTCTCTGTTTTGGATGATTTCTGTAGGAAATTTACGTTAAAGTCACCTACAAGTATGAAATTGCTAGTAAGAGTGCAAAATCTATCTAATACAAGATTTATAAATTTATTAAAGTTGCCAATCGGTGAGCGGTAGATATTAATTATCGTGTAGCAGGGACGTGTAGTGCTGCTTTCTAAGCGGATTCCGGCAGCTTCAAAATCTTTATCGGAACAATATGGCGACAAATCAATCGGTATCGCTGAAATTTTATTTTTTACCCAAATGGCACTGCCTCCACCTTTGAAACTAGTGCGACAGTAGAAACCACCCAATCTGAAATCATTAATGTGACAAACCTCAATTCAATATTTCACTTAAGCATAAAACATCACAATTTATGTCGGTCAAAATAAATTCAAGGTGAAGAACCTTACGTGTTAAACTTCTAATATTTAAGGACATCATAAATACAGATTTATTAGATGCTACTTCATTTTTATCATAAAATGTTAGCCTAAAAAAGATTCCGAAATATGACTTTCCAGATCATTTGTTGTACTGTTAGAACAACTTCTGGATGAATCATTTAAGTCTATATTAATCAGAGCACAATTCAGGCCAGTGCAGCTTTTTAATTTATTTAAAATCATCTCACATAGTTTATATTTTCCAGCTCTATTGAAATGAAGACCATGTTTGGTAAAATCGTTTCTTTTTAACAATCTATTTATATCTAGAAGATTAACATTATTTTTTGTAATTGATGGAGCATTTACATAGTTAAAAATTTGTACATTTTTGTTATAGATAAAGGAGTTAAAATTATCATAACGGTAAGGTTGCGTACTCAATATTAAATTAGTATGACCACAACATTTATTTAAATATTCGACATCTTTGCGTATATTGTAGTCAACACTTAACTAGTAGTTTGACATCCTTTATACCTTGCTTAAAATTCGCGTTTGGCTTAAATATGGTTAATAAATTATAACGATGTCCACAAAGCGACTAGAGAATGTTGCTTAGATTCCTTCCATGGCTATCCGCAAGCACCAACAATTTAGGTTTAGAATTAGTGAGTTCTGTTGTTTGTGATTTGGAAGTATTTTTATTCGGAGAACAACTAATCGTTTTTATTTTTAATGTCTCCTTGTGACAATGGTAGCTGTTTTTTTTTTAAATCCGTTTGTGTTCCACAGTTATGTACACCAATAAATAATATCGCTCTTGAGGGATTTTTTATTCATTATAATGTTTTGAGACACAGTGTTTATTGTACCGTTTAGTTCAGCAATTAATAATTGACGAGTTTGATTTTCTAGTCATAACTTATTTATTTCGTCCTGATATAAATTGATTTTGGTTTCTAGTTCTTCGTTCATATTAAGTGCAAATCTATTTTTCAGTTCTTCAATTGAAGGCCCTGATGCAAAAAGCATGCCAGTATTTAAGTTTTTCAGGAGACAATAAAAACTGAATAACTTTGTAGAGTATTAAGATATAGTAAGATATAATAATACTAATAGACGATAGTTGTGTTAGGTATTTCAAACATTTAGAAGAGATTTTAAGAACGTATCGCTGATACTTTTTGCAAAAAAAAATCTTTTTCTTTGCAGAGACATCCGTTTTGTCACCAACAATGAAAAAACTATGACATGATTTAACAAAATATATTTATACGTCAAATACAGAAGTAAAAAAATATATAACGAAATA
This sequence comes from Prosopocoilus inquinatus, assembly GCA_036172665.1. Taxonomy (NCBI): domain Eukaryota; kingdom Metazoa; phylum Arthropoda; class Insecta; order Coleoptera; family Lucanidae; genus Prosopocoilus; species Prosopocoilus inquinatus. The sequence continues at coordinate 40,208,637 of CM069870.1, read as the reverse complement.
TATTATAAAAAAAACATTATTTACTAGGAAACTAAAACATATTATTCCAAAATATCTTCCGCGGCATCAGTGACATCCGTTTCTTCAATGATTGGCTGTTGATCTGATTCCAGCTTACGGTAATACGCCATATCAGCTAAAGGAACATTTTCATTTGCCAAAGTCATTACATTATCATATTTTTTCTTTTTACCTGAAGTTGCTCATTGTACAGAACAGGTATATTGGTTAGCACGGGTATTGCTTTAAGATTTCTTTGGATGACAAATGAAGAAAACTGAGCAGAGTTCATCACTTTACAACATCTAATTTCATACACATGTTCCTTAGAGTACTCGATTATTTTGTAATTAGATATGCTAAAGTTCTCTTTCCCCTTATTTTGTATTGTTTTTTTTAAATAATTGCTTAAAGAATCCGTACAGTTGAAAATCATCTCCTGAGTGACAGGAACAACCCGAAACTGTTTAGGGCTGCTGTTTTTATAGTGTTTCATTTATTCGGCTGGTAAATAAACACACTCAATTTTTCTAACATGTTTCTCCACGACTCTGAAACATCTGTCACATGGTAGAAAACTGTGACCGGGTTCGGGATATCTATGCACGATTTTCTCAAAACGACTAGTTTTTTGCATAGTATAAAAGTACTGTAACATAAAAATATGTAAAAAATCTTGGCACCTTTGTTAATAATTTTATCGAAATAATGGTTCAAAAGACTAATTGTTTCGTTTGGAGTTTCTCTTGCCGTAATTTCATCATACATATAAATGTATGCAAAAGTTATACATCCAAAGTTGGCGCAAATAAAATACGTCTCTAGACGGTACTTTTGGTATGGGAGCATTTTGCTGATGATCAAAACACAGACATTCACATATTGATTCAGTTTTTGCCAATTCAGATTTCTCTTTGAGATCGTCAAAAAACCTTGGCTTTGGATTGATGCAGTTGCAGTTCTGTTTCCAGTGCTTTTATTTCCTCATCTGTAAGCAACGCTTTGCTTTTCAATTGAGTGTCTATCTTATCACAAACCTTACAAGTATCGGATCTGGGATGCGCAAAACTTAAGTTAAAATTGGCTTTAACAAAAACGAAAATAAAAGTCATAGCTGACTTTAGGTTTGTGGTCATTCGTTTCGTCCGTAAACCAATATTTAAATATTTCTGGATCAAATTTCTCGAAATATAACTCATGCATCTTCTTAATATTGAGTTCCGGCGATAAATAATATTTTTTCAATGTTATTTGCTCTACTATAGTGAGACGTTCGTGAGACGTGGAAAACTTTTGATGTGCTCATCTAATTGTTTTAAGATGTCGTCTGGCCTGTTTTCATGCTTGCCTCTCTTATCCTGGAGAGCAGGATCGATCGAACTATCGAAATCAATAATCAGAAACATAGGTTGTCATTTCAAACAAATATCGATGACGTCGTAACTTAAAAACAATTGAAGAAAACAAAATTCAAATATCCTCAAATGTAGATAATAATTTCATAACAAACTTTTGTATTGAACATAATTTCCTAAAATGAATATTAATGACAATAAGCCGCCGTCTCCATACTTTTAACTAACCCTGTATGTATAAGTCGCTACCCTCTCCTACGTAATATAGTTAGATACGCCGTTCTTGTTCCAAATGATGGATTACGTTTAGTTGTACACAGTTATATAGATAACCCAAAATCGACAAAAATGACAGATACATCCTTTTTGCAGCAAGGGCTTCAATTATGTCCTTTAACTCGCATTTATTGATGCTATCATCGTCTTCGCGGTTTATAGTAACATAGCTGGTATTTTGATTGCCTGATCATTTGCTGATGATTTTTGTTTTTTCTGGCGAGTTTGGATGCTGTGTAGCAACATTTTAAGTGTTAATTAACGAACACTGATTTGTTTATAAATGTATGTAGTATTGAACTCCTTCACCAAATTTATTTTCCCATCCGATGTATTTATGGCAGCCTTTAATCGTTTTCAATTTCTTACCCGAGAGAGAAAAAGTAGTAACGTTTCGTGCGGTACAAGACTTAATTCGTTTCTTTTGCCATCACGACACACACTAAACTTTTTGAATATCAATTATTTATGATTTTTTATTAATTATTAATAATTAATCGCAAAACAACTAATCCGTGCTCTCAACTATATTCAAATTCAAATGTAAATTCTTAACTTGTGCATGCTTATTGGTGTCATACAATGCGCTGCAGTAAATTGCACAATTGAATTTGAATTGAATTTGACGTAAACAATAACCACTTACAAAGTTATTAGATGTACCTGACCTGGAGCTAATAAGCATGCACGGCGGGAAATTAATACTTGAACCGTTTTTTTGGAGACCCCTGAATTCTGAAAAAAAAACAAGAATACTACTGGAAAGAAAAAAAAAATACTCTACCGGATGGTAGAGTAAAATTAAAAAGTTTCCATTTAAAAAAATTACACCGATGGGTGCAACTCAAAAATAATTGAAGGAAAAAAATATTCAAAATGTTCAAATATTCTCAACTTATATAGATAAAAATTTCCCAAACTCACATACTCACTGACATAATTTCCTAAAATGAATTGAACGACGGCAACCGTCTCCATACTTTTAACTAACTTTGTATAAATGAACAGCATTCAGCAGCTATTATAATTAAACGAATCGGAATGAAGTCAGGCATTTTTTAAATCACCGCAAGATCTTCCCAAATAAAAAAAAAACTATCGTTCCGAATTGTCATACCGGATAGTCGATTAATTGACATCTGAATAACGAGTTTTTAAAACATCACCAGAGATGAGGGTTGATTGGTAAAAAAAAGAAAAGAAATTCTGATTTCAAATTAGCTGTCAAGGAAGATATGACAGCAGCCGGTGTTTTTAATTTGCCATCTCGCTCCGGTGCACTTTGAAATGTATTATGAAAAAATGTTATTAATGAGGCCGCGCTGCGGTACACGCGTTTTCTCGGAATTAAGACTTCAATTTGGTTTAAAAATATTAAAAGTGTTCTGTCATTTCTAATACATACTTTACGAGTATGCCTATAAATGTGGTACTGTGTAAATATGAAATCGTACAAGTATAAAGAAAAAAATTCATGTGATTACTTTTTAATAAACTCCAAAACGTTATATTTAATAAGAATTTAGAAATAATAGAGTTATACATTTTGTAATTTTGTCGGAGTATGACCCTACACTTATAAGAATTTAATGAATAAAAGGAACCTGCCAGTTATACTGGGTGTCTCATAACCTATGGAGGATATTGAAAGCTGTATGAGATCAAAACAAAGTTTTTTTCTTAATTTGCTTTTGACCGAAACCCAATAATAAGAATATTACAGAAGTTTAACTGTTTTAATTTCTTCTTTACTTTACACCTTCTTAATTAGCTTCTTAATTAATCAAAATTATTTCACAAACTACAATTTTATTGTCATATAAACCCTAAATTTATCGAAACCACCATTCATAAAATAAAATGTGTGATGGTGATTAAAACAAAACTTAGAAATAGTTCCAAGTTTTGTTTTAATGAGTAGGCAGGCGGTGTACAGCAATACAAAAATCCGTTTTTAGGCATTAAAAGAAAAAATTAAATAGCCGCAACTTTTATGTGTCTACCTTTTTTAGATAGTTGTTTCATGTAAATCAGTGCTCAATTAACTCTTAAATACCCAAATTTGAATTTAAAACGTGTAATATTACTCCAGGTAGTAACTTTTGTTTTTTAAGTAATTTTACTTTAACGTCTTATAACTTTTTAGTCAATGACTTTTTACCAAAAGTTCATTAAGAAAAAAGCTTTAGTTTGATTTCCTCTAGCTGCCCTTTCAAGCTCCTCCGTACATTATGAGACACCCAGTATAATGTCTTTCAAAAGTGTGCTACAAATGGGGCTTTTTTATTATCGATTTTTGTTTAAGTTTATTGAGTCAGAACACTTCTACATCCACTAAAATCAAATTGGCAAATGTCAGATCAAAAATATCTTGAATGGTATGTAGCGTGGACACTAAGAAATGAGTACCGCTTAAGAGTAAACTTCCCTTATTTCACAAGATATAGGAAAAGGTTATAAGAATAAGTCGTTCAGAATTCCAATTGTAAAGTTTGTACAGTTGAAAAGAAACTCCATGTGTATCTTAACTTGATTGTCCAGTTTCACACTGACAATTGTTGAACGTAACGGAAGTATTAAATTATTCATCTTCAGTTTTCACGTTAAAATTTCTATTCTAATCTGTTCTTTACTGAAGTAAACAGGCTTTTGGTAACTAATATTTCTTCTTAAAAATAAAATTTTGATTAGTAATATACATTTTGTAATGACATAGAAATCAGGTTATTCTTTGCGACAAATGACAGTAGTCAATAAAAGCATATAGACTAGATATACGTTCGTTAATAATTGTCATTTTCAAGGATGCTTTCTTTTTAACTGTAAGTACATACATACGTTAGAATTGAAACGATGAGTGCATAATCGTGTTCAGTCCAAATTTACTGTTAAACAAAAACAACAGATAACTTTCTAGATTTTTATTTTAAATGAATTATTGGCTTAAAATTCTTTAAGGTAAGGATATCTGAAGCCTCTTTAAGCTAATAAATACTTAAAATAAAAATCTAGAGAAAGTTATTTGCTGTTTTCTCACAACAGTAAATTTGGACTGAACACGATTATGCACTCATCGATTCAATTATACTAAGTGATATAGAAAAAAGAACACCCTGTAATAATGAATATTTTTGTAATATTTATTTAGGATTGTGTTTGTTTATGACAAGATAAAAAGCGATCAATTTTTTAGTCATATTACTCTAGCGGTTTTTGTGCTAACTTCTTCAAAAACATTTACGATTGCGTAGATCTAATACAAAAAATTAAGCATTTGTAGGTACATTTGTCATTTAAGCGGTGTAAAACACATTTCAAAAAGCTTCTTTAATTGAATCACAATGCCTTGAGTGCGAAGACGCTAACAATTTCGGCAGTTGAGTGAATTCGGGGTCGAATTGTGGGCTTACAAGAGACTGGATTGTCTATAAGAGATATAGCCGCTAGAACGCAAAGGAGTTTAAACACAGTAGCAGTCTGTGTTCGGGCATGGAACCAAAAGGGCCGTACACGAAGAGCGAGAGATACAGGACGTCCTCGAAGAACCACAGAACGCGAAGATCGCCATCTTAGACTATTGGCTCTACGGGATCGCTTCTCTTCTACAAGGGCGATTGCGAACCAATGGTTTGAAGAATATGGAAGGTCGATTGGAATGCGAACCGTTTATCGCCGGATAAGAACCTTTGGGTTGTTTTCATAGCGTCCCCATTTTGTGCTACCCCTTACCCCTGGGCATCGACGTGCTCATCTAGCGTGGTGTAGAGAACGAGCAAATTTGGACCAAGACTGGAATTCACTTGTGTTCAGTGATGAATCAACATGACGGTTGTACAAGGGTGAGAAGACGGCGTGGTGAAAGACGAGATCCCCAATCCCTGTGGAAAGGTATGTGCACCACACAGTTGGAGTAATGGTATGGGGGGTTATTGCTATTGAAAGTAGGTCACCTTTAATATTCATTAGAGGTAACATGACCGCTGCACGCTACATCCAGGAGGTCATAGAATCTCATATTGTACCTTATGTTCAGAACCAACAGCACATTCCAACAAGATAACGCACTACCTCATGTTGCTAGGGCGTTTTTGGCTCATTTTCATAACAATCAAGTTTTTTTGTTGCCTGGCCACCGAGATCGCCCGACTTTTCGCCCATCGAGCACGTCTAGAATATTATGGGAAGAAGATTACTCAATTTACCCCACCCTCCAAAAACTCTAGTGGCTCTGCAGCTCGAGTTACAGACAGCATGGGATGAGATACCTCATGAGGAAATCGATCATCTTATTAGAAGTAAACCCAGACTGAGTGCATAAAACATCGCGGTGGTGCAACACATTAATAATTTTTTTTTGAAGTTAACAGTTTAATTTTTATAAAATTTTGATAATTTACTAGTCTAACTCAAATATACTTGTATACTAAAAATTGTTCAAATAAAATATTTATTACGGGGTGTTCTTTTTTCTATGTCTTTTAGTGAAATACAAATAGTGGTCAAGAAAAGAAGCAAAATTTGTTAGACAACTATTGGTCAGATAGCAATAATAACGCAGATAAAAATTATTTTACTTTTTCATAGAAATTGTTTGAGGGTCGCTGAATGCAGCTTAAATGTTTCGGCGAAGCTTGGTTTTCAACTATTTTCCGATGCTCGTGGCCATAAAAAGTCATAAAAACGCAGAACATGACCTAATGCACACATATTGTACTTAAGGCAGGTCGAATATCATGTTTTTTTTGTTAATTTAAAAAGCAGCTAAATTTTGTAACTAGGTAATTTCTTAATAGTTTAAAATATTCTATGCGTGGTGCATTAATTTATTAATTATTATTAATTTAATTGATGATTAGTAAGCATAGGATTTGAATAAGAACACGCCATCGTTTCAGTAGCGCCGTAAAATTGTATCGAACAGGCACATTGTGTAATGGGACGGTGAAAATAATTTACGGCGTTCTTACTATATGACACAATGTTGCAATAAAGTCCGCCGGTCGAGGTACAACTGGTCAACTAATTACTCTGAAAATCTTTGCACATTTAAACAAGAAGAGTTGATTACACAACTGTAATTTTTTATTGCGGCAATATTGGTCTGTTTTTTGTTATACTGAGTAACACTATTGCTGTAGCGGCGTTAATTGTTTCCGCAGCCCTCGCGTTTGTTTACACGCTACGGTCTAATATTTTATATTGCCTGTTTTACTAGAATTTGAACCGCGCAAAATATATTTCTCCTATATATAATGATTAGTTTTCTGCTAATCCGCATTTTAACAGTTAAATTTAAAAAATTCAATCTAAAGGCGATCGAAAAAGTGGAAATTCTTACATCATATTAATTTGTAAATTGCCAATAATCAACTTACAATGTTGATTACTAAAATTTATTGTATTTGTACAGAAAAATAAATTTGTTTCTTTATTAAAACTTCGAATAAACGTTTGCACTAGGCGAGAGCTTTTATATGTTTATGGTTTAAGCCGACGCAGAAATTCAGGTTCAATATTATCCTTATAAACACATGTGTTTTGTGTTGGAATGTAAACAATAAATAAAATAATTCGATTGAGAACCGGGGAAGTTATTCATTCACTTATTTTGAACCCATAGATTATTGTGTGTACAGGAAATCTAATTTATTTAAATTCTTCATCGTATCATACTCCAATTCTTGCTTTCCGTACAATAGGAATAGTTTCTGCTCTTGCAATACGTATTCTGCAGATATTAGTGCGATAATTAAAAAAATATGATTTAACACATTTTAAACGCAGTTACAAAATTAGCATACGAAGACGTTTGATTACTTCAGCAAAACTCTAACGAAGATTAGGTACTCGTTTTTAACATAATTGTTATTGTCTATTACAAAGGGGTGCGTAAACAAACGTTCTTGCTCATCGCATATTGCAAATACAAATAAACATGTCGATGTCCGCAAGTCGGATTCATATTCGTATACAATAAGACCTTCATAGAGTTCTTCTAAACGTAAATAAAAAGTTTTATTGCGGTTTATTGCTTTTATCGGAATAAATTGCTGAAACAGGTCATAAACCACGCAGAGGTTTCAAAACAAAGGGAATGCGCTCGCTTGTGATAGGTCAGTTGTTCATTTTTGGGCAAAAAGTTTCAGATTTGGAGAATTAATCTCTTATGTAACCAGGAACTGACAGTTTCATTTAAAGACAGAGGTTTTGAGACACCCTGTATAATACAGAGTATCAAAATAATTCTATTTGCTTTCTAGCAGTAATAAATTACTTGTTACTCTTTCAATTGAAACTGATAAAGCTTTAAATGTATGGAAATAAACTATTACATGGTGACAGTATTCTAAAATTAGATATACATGTACTTAAAACATCATGTCAATGACATAATCTGTCGAGAGTAAAATATAACTCTAAGTAATTAATACCCAACAGAATTTAAATTACGCAAGAAAATGTACAGATTATTATTTTTGACAATTTTATCTCCGCCGCAAATATATGTATGAAATTCCAGGCTTGTTCAGATATTAATTAAAATATCTAAACTTTTTAAGTACGACGCCACACATGTGCCTTCTTCCTTGCTTTCGACGACTGAAAAGTAGGTTCGTCGCGCTTCGGTTCATTAGCAAGAAACAGAATGAATGGGGATTGTCTGTGCTAAATTCGTCATAAATGAGTTTAAATGAAGTAAATCTATAGTTCGTTTTTCCTTTTGTTAATTATGAATTACGAATTTCTTCCTATTTTAGCTCATTTGTATATTCTAACTTTAAAATTAATAATTTATATTATTTTCCATAATTATTTTAGTTTTCTAAAATAGTTGCATCGCTTAAAACTTTTCTTAGAGTACTTGTACACTAATGCTTAAAAGTTTCGAAATCAAAAGCAATAAAATCGTTCGAATTTGAACCTTATTGAAACGGGCCTAATATATTTCGAACCTTAAGGAACAGAGACACTTTCTCTGCACCCCGATAGGAGGGTTGTTTACTTAGGTCCTATTAAACCCCGGCCGGTGCAGATGTTTATGGTTTGTTGAATTTCGTTGCCAGTATTTGGTTCCGAGTATTTATTGAGGCGACGCGCGGTTGCGAACGCGGACGCGATGGCGAATTTGTTTGTTCTCTTTTGCTTTAACGTAAAAATTGAACAAAAAATGTTTTTTTTAAATTAGAATATTTTATATTGTTAAATAACAGGATTTCAGATCATATTATAAAGACATATAAATGTTAAATTGCTATAAAGGATCGACGATGTTAATTAATCTGAAAAATTATAATTATACCAAATTTCTGCCTTTATACACTTCTGGTTTGTTTGACTTCTCAAAAATTTTATTCGTTTGTAGTTTGTGTATGTTTTTCTGTGGATTATGGAAGCCATACGTTTACAGAAGTAAGAACACACGCTTCGATCCAAATCATATCGTCAAAAATAAGTCTAGCGGGAGAATATCTTCGGCTTATTGGGGCTGGATCTCCTCTCATGGGACCGGAGATTTAATTCGAATTCCAACGAAACTAACTGCTGTGACATATATTCTTCTTCTAGAAGAATATATCTTGCCTTTAGCTTACGACAACGGCGGCACTATAACATTTGTGCAAGACAATAGTAGCGTTCATACAGCCAGGGTAGTCAAGGACTGGTTTATTGAACATCCAGAAATAGAGGTTCTAGTTTGGCCGGCAAAGTCACCCGATCTTAACTTTATAGAAATTGTGTGGGCAACAGTTATTCGGAATTCGGAAATTGAGCATATAAATCGAAATCACCAATTATTAAATAATGAAATCTTGAATATCTGGGACCAATTAGGTAATGGACCACTGTGCTCAAATGTAATAAATTCCATGCAGAGAAGACTGGAGGAAGACTGGAGGAAGTTACGGACGGTTACTACACACATTACTAATTTATAATTAAAATATATATTACACTATTATTGATCTATTTTTTTATGTAAATATATGTATATGTGAATTATTATTTTGTTAATTTTTATTTCAGTTTTGCTTTTACTTGTAATAAGTTTTTCGTTGTACTCAATAATAAAGTCTACTAATTTATTATTGAGAAATATGTCACAGTATTATTGGTCTGTTTTTTTTTTGGAAATATATACGTGAATTATTGTTTTGTTAATTTTTACTTTAGTTTTGTTTTTACTTGTAATAAGTTTTTCGTTGTTCTCAATAATAAAGTCTACTAATTTATTATTGAGAAATATGTCACAGTACTATTGGGCAGGTTTCTTTTGTTGTAAATATATACTTGAATTATTGTTTTGTTAATTTTTACTTTAGTTTTGTTTTTACTTGTAATAAGTTTTTCGTTGTTCTCAATAATAGAGTCTACTAATTTATTATTGAGAAATATGTCACAGTATTATTGGGCCGGTTTTTTTTTGTAAATATATACGTGAATTATTGTTTTGTTAATTTTTACTTGTAATAAGTTTTTCGTTGTTCTCAATAATAAAGTCTTGAATACTTTTTCCAGTGTATGTTATTCTTTTTTATACGGTATCATATAATATTGTAAGAATTTACAGTGAAATCAATTTAAAATAACTTAATTTCATTTAAATAATAAGTTTACTGATGATACTTATTGATCGAATAATTAACTCATTAAAATTATTCAGAATCATACAAATTTAGGAAACTTAACAAATATAGTATTAAACTCCTAGAATATAGAATGATATGTGTAATAGTTAAAAAATGCAATACTTGCGTTAAAAATAATATACATATTTCATTCTACGTCACAGAGGAAAAAATAATATTCTTCTTTTTAGTTTCTTCTCAAATCTGACATCAGTAAAATAAGTTGAAAAGTTCATCCACAAAGTTTGGCAAGTTTTCATTAATCTAGAAGTTAAGAGAAAATGATTAAATCGTATAACATTTATTTTGTGAAAATATGTGAATGATTTTTGAGTATTTGAAAAAATATATAGAATGAGCTAGATTATTTAAATTTGTTTCTTATTATAATAATATAAATGCTAAGAAGTTCTGCTCAACAAAGCTATTAATTAGTTGCAAAACATATGTGTATTTATTGAAACTAGAAAGTTAAATTTAATTAACGAAAAATAACAGATTTTATTTTATTGACTTATTTAATTTCAATTTCAATTTCAATTTCAAAAATTCAAAGTTTCAGAAATTTTAATTTCATAATGCACACATTATTTACTACACATGTTATAATATTTAGAAAATAAATTTTGTTAAATTTCTTATCCATCCAACTACAATGAAAGTCTTTCTAGCAGATTATTCAAGTTGGTTGAATAAGTTCGCATCTGTGTTAAATCGCTGAGTTTGCGATGACCGGTTTTATTATCGGGGTAGCAGGTGCGGTTGTAAAAGCTATAAGGTTCATAATTGCAAAGCATAAAATTTCTTACTGCCAGTGGCATGTCTTGTACTCCGAAAACTTTATAGCAGAAGTGTACATATCTAATAACACTGCTGGACAATTAAAAGAGAAACGCTGTAAAGCTGTACCAAACTCAACATTACTTCGTTTATGCTGAGTAAATTTTTCCGTGTACTATTTTTACAGTCCGCGATTGATTTTGTGCATGCATTTTTGAGTTATTTTATTAGTTTGAATGCAGCTTTAAGCTGTTTAGCTTAGCGTATAGACAGTAATATGGAGCGCGCGTCCATATGCCAATTACACAGCGACGGTGTTGGCGACGTAAGCTAAGGGCAAGTCAATTTTTATAGAAAACTGCGTTATGAGAAACTACCAGCCTATTTTACAAAAAAATCGGAAAACAACCGGGTATATACATTTTCCCGCCCTCTTTCTTGCCCTTAAAAGCAATGTAAGTTGCCTACTTTACAATGCCAACATTGGTAATCGGTAATGTGCGTTCCATACCGTTGTTACATCTATTCTTAGAACATGTTTCTATGGTAATGTAAAATACTTCGTTATTTTTACAGTAAAACATATTACGTGTCCCAGATTTTTTTGGCGCGTGTAGTATATCAATTTCAAAAAAGAAAAATAATGTCTTTTTTTAATACAAATGTACCCTTAATAAAAAGGCGATAAAAAGTTCTTACAATTTTACTTTCGAGTAGCACACAAATATAAAGAGTGAAGAGTGAATATGGTCTACAGACACATTGCTTGCTCTGATATTATTATTTAATCTGCTTTGCTAGGATAATTTCTCAACGGAACCGTGATAATGATAGCAGAAATTTCGAATAGCGCTGATAATAAGAAACACATATTCAAATGCTTGTGTTCCTACGATCTTTGAATATAAGGGTAAGTTCCTACGATCTTTGAATATAAGGGTACGTTCACAACGAAGCTGTGATGATAGATGATAGCGGAGATTTCGAATAGCGCTGATACAAAGAATCACGTATTCAAATGCTTGTGTTCATAACCGAGCTGCGACTATAAGCGCTCATATAAGCGATTGTAGCAATGAGGATTAAATGGGCTATTCTTCTGCGAACAGAAAAAGCCATCTATCATCACAGATTCGTTATGAACTTACCCTAGTTCATAACTTACCCTAGGCGCTCATATAAGCGATTATGGCAATAAAAATTGAACGGGCCATTCTACTGCGAACAGGAAATATCTTCTATCATCTACCATCGCAGCTTTGTTGTGAACTTAGGGCAAGTTCCCAACGAAGCTGTGATGATAAATGATAGCGGAGATTTCGAATAACGCTGACACAAAGAAACACGTATTTTTAAATGCTTGTGTTCATATTCGAGCTTCGAGTATAAGAGCTTATATAAGCGATTGTGGCAATGACAACTAAACGGTCTATTCTTCTGAGAAAGCCATCTAACATCATAGCTTCGTTGTGAACTTACCCTTACCCTTATACAGCGTGAATAAAAAGCAAGGAACATCGAAGGGAGAGCTGTTATTATAAGTTTTACAGAAACAAAATTAAATAAAAGTTAAATGGCTATTAATTACCGCAAACTAGCGTTCTTCTTTTTTTCTATATCACAATTTCTGACGTTAACGAAATTTTATCAATCGCAACCTGTATCTTTCTTTGACGGAACCGATCGATTATTTTTTCTGTTTACTGTCATATAAAAATATCATAGGGTAGTATTAAATCACCTTTATGTATCAAGTACGCAGAATAAAGTGTTAGGGGACGAATCGTAATTAATGACGAGGCGACGAAAGAGCCGTGTCGTTATTCTTTACTTTTTGTTTATGTTTTCTAGATCATTAATTGAACTTTTGATGCAGTAAGCAAAACATTAAAAAATATAAATATAATACTGTAATACAGGGTCTCCCAGGTTGAGTGGCATATTAAAAGTTCTTGGAGAATGGAACATGCAAATATCCTGAAAATTAATACACTGCCCTAGGAGGAAGTGATCTTTCAGAATAAAATATTTTCACTTTTCTATCACTTCAGGTTATACTGGAAGTCGCCATTGACTTTCTTATTTTAAATATGCCATTCGAACGACATCTTTATCAAATTTTTTTGTAAATTTTCGTGTCATACTAGGTTTCTTTACATGTCATATTTTAATATTACTATTTATACAATTATAAAAATGAAAATATATTATTATTATTAATTAACACAATAAAATAAACAATTATTGATAACAGGAAAACTAATGGAAATAGGTATAGGTAATGTTACTAACAATCGATGTAGAATTTGATTCTGCATCTCACAGGTGTTCCGTTTACGAAAACTGAGTCTTATGCAGTTGAACAACAGAAAAAGATTCCACACCATATTTTGACCACTTGAGAATTATTCAGTGATAACTAGGATATGATTTAAAAGGTTGAACATTATTCTTTTAAACGATAGGCAACTTGAATCTTGAAGTTTGAAAGTGTTGTAAATACATTCTCTTAAATGAAAGGGCACCGAAATATGTTGTTTCAGAAATTCGAAGATATTTCAAAAATTGTTACACTTAATTATAGGGAAGTCTTAACCATTTTTACTATAATAACGTAATCATCGGAATTTGCAATATAAAGTATAATATTCCATTTAAAATAAGAAAGGTAATGCCGTCTTCCGGTATAATCGGAAGTGTTATAAAAGTAGAAATATTTTATTCTTGAAGATCACTTCTTTCTAGGGCAGTGTGTTAATTTTCAAAATGTTTGTATGTTCCTTTCACCGAAAGCTTTTAATAGGCTACTAACTTGGGAGACCCTGTACGTGTAGAATTTGTAAATAGAATGGAAATGTTAAAACAAAAGAAAAATCTATCAAATGTATTTGTAAATTTCATTCAAAATAGGTTTCTAAAATATTTATCGTTCTTTCTTAAACACTTTGTGTAATTATTAAAGACTGAACGTTTAGGTCGTGAAAAAGTCGAAAAAAGTTTTTATTTTCTCTTTGTATAGGTACATAAAAAGGTCCAATCAAATTAAATATCTTATTAAAATGAAATAACTGTTTAGGCACGTTATCTTGTGGCTAGCGGCACAAAAGATGCTCAGAAGGTCTATTGAAATCTAAACTGACTTGCAACTAATTTAAAAAATTATAAATCGCTCTAAACTCAAAGTGGAAAATAATTGTATTGTTGAACGAGTGAGGAAAGTGACATTTTTTGAGCGAGAGAATAGTTTACGAGGCGCAGCTGAGTTTGGTAATGTACGCGAGCTTAAGAAAATGATTTCGCGTTAAATACTTTCCCTACGATCCGACTTACTATTTCTGGTGGAGTATTAAGAAGATCTAAATCACTTGAATCGGAAATCATGATAATAAAGGTCCGACAAACACTGCACACCGACATTTAATAACGACGCGGTACAGCGACACTAGACAACTAGATAGAGTAAGATAAATTTTCGTCTCTAGAGGTCTAGAGACGAAAGTTATGAGATTTTTCCTAACTAGTTAGGGAAGTATTCGGTGACAATAGAATGTCTTTTCATAAAGGGTCGTAGAGAAAAGATAGACTAGAAATTTAAAATTTTTATCACCTGACTTCTACAATCTTTGCAGAACAATAAATTATCGTTTAAAACTTGAAACACATTTATGTCAGTTAAATGATTTAGTCAGTGAACGTTTTCTTTTTTTCAAATTCAGTGTGTATCAACATATAATTATTAGCCCTAGTAATTATTATTGTTTTCAACTCAAAGGGTTTAAACTAGCTGAACCTTCAGAAATGAAGTAAACATGTTGCAAATTTTAATTAAAATGTTTCCAGAAACATGTTAACTGCGCGGTTATTTTGTAATAAAAATGAGGTCTTCCCAAATCAAATAAAGCTCCACAAGAGCGGAGCATAAAATAGGTAAAAGTATCGCGTATTTCAAAAAGCGGGAAGCACTGGAGATATAAAATATCGTATTCATGGCGCAACGAGTGATAAAAAACTGCACTGATAAAATAAGGATTTGGATGTAAAGCGGGCACTGACTACAGCGGTTCTCAACATTTGATTTTTTATACGTTCTTATGGAGTTTTTATATGACACTTTAACGTTGTTAGAAGATTCAGTCAGTAAGAATACTGAAATTACTTTTATATAATTTCCTTGTTAAATATTTTCTTTGATTTTACAGCGAAATCTAAATTAAATAAGTTTTTTTTTTAATGTCCCGATTATTAAATAAATTTTACTCATCTGCAGAAAATCTAATGTAAACAGGAGCTCGATGTGTATTTTGTGCGTTGCAACAAACAAACAATTACTATACTTTGCATATATTTAAGGTTATCACCGTCGTAACTACTGAAATATTTATGTTGTTTCACGAAATTTCACGATAAAACAGCAATTTTAGTGTAACAAGCATTATTAAACATATTTTATAGTAATGTACTTAGATAATAACTCATTCCAAGCGACAATTTTGTTGTTTTAGGACCATAGCAAGTAAAATACAGGGTATACACTCGCGTTTATGTGAACGAATAAATCAGAGGCGCTTCTGGCAAATTTATAGCCGAGATAAAGTCAGCCGGAATCGGAGCTTTTTATACGCCCGTGAAATTTAGATGCCACCCTCTCGGTAAATATGATTTTAAACTTGGACGAGCCGATATTGGTCCTTTAGGTGAGCTTTGCAATTGATGTTATCATTTTGAGTTATGCGATTTTCTGATCTGCGCGATTTGTATTCCCTTCGATATTAATTTTCGGAGTAAGTTTTAATAAATATCAGCAAATTATGAAGCGAAGTTTATTGCGGCTTTAAAACGATTTAAACTTCTCAACATAAATAAAATGTCAGAGTTATTTTTTTGCTAGTGAAGAAAACTGTTCATTTCTATTTCATTACATCATATATCTTAATTTCCTTTTTAGAAAATTTGTTAACATAATAATGTACAAGGTGGATTAATTTCGATGTCTCTTATGGGCATCTTCGTAATTATAAGAAATAGAAAAAAACTAGTGGCTAAGTCTCGATCTCTTTTTTGGAGATTAGGTCAATAGTGTAAACAAAAATTGGCTATCTTCTTTTGTTTTCAAGTTATAGGCAAAAATTGCCATTTTCGACTTTTCGTTTTTCGGTCATATCTCGTTTATTTCTAGAGATATTAAAAAACTGCTGGAACATTATTATTACATTTTTTGGAATACAATTCAGTGGTGTAGTTGATTTCTTAATATTTAATTAAATTTTCGAGATATAATATAATGTTATGTTTTTTTTAAATGGAACTTATAGTAGGCAATGCCTTCATTAAATAGAGATCTTTTTCCTGTTTTCAAAAATATATACTTTGTTGGGTTTATTTTTTATAATTAATAGGAAAAACTGTCATTTTTATTATTAACCTTGCGTTAATATCCTAGTCTCAATAGGCTGGGTTCAATACGGTGCGAATTTTTTGTTTTGCAAAGAAATTTAACGAGCTCTGAAATATTTTCACAGTTTTGACTGCGTATTTAATTTCCTATTCGCGTTAATTTGCAAAATTTCGTTTTATCGTTTTGAGCGACGGTTTTGACAAGAGCTCCTACCTAACTTTTCATTGAAAATTAGTTTATCATTCATCACGTTTCACAGAATATTTTAACAAGAATGTTTTAAACTATGTATTATTAAAACGTGTTATGACCGAAAATTTATAGGAAAATTGTTCTCAATCTTTGAATGATCAACATCGCACGAACACTCAACGTTTCACTGTCGGTTGATAGCTTCGTTAGGAAGAAACGTTGAACGTTCGTGCAATTTTCAGTGTCCGTTTAAAGGTTGAAAACAATTTTTATACAATTTCCATCGGACAAGAAACGACTTATCAAAATCCGACATATATCAAACTAGATTTGCCTACATTCATATTTAATAAAAACAAAAAAGCTTATTTTGTAAAATAAAGTGAATATGAAATTCTTTACGCGGGCAAAACTATCTAAAGGTTTTATATTCAATAAAAACAAAAAAATGTCGGCATTGCATTGAAGCCAGCCTACTGAGACTAGGGCACGCAAAGATAATAACAAAAATGAGTTTTCTCTATTAATTATAAAAAATAAATCCAATAAAGTATATATTTTTGAAAACAAAAAAAAATTTCTACTTAATGAGGGCATTGCCTACTATAATTTCCATTTAAAAAGACAAAACTTTATGTCATATCTCGAAAATTTAAGTAAATATTAAAAAATTAACTACACCACTGAATTGTATTCCAAAAAGTGTCCTAATAATTTTCAAACAGTTTTTTAATATCTCTAGAAATAAATGAGATATGACCGAAAAACGAAAAGTCGAAAATGGCAATTTTTGCCTATAACTTGAAAACAGAAGAATTTTGTACCCTGACTACAGGCATTATTTTAGAAGTTGTTATCTTTTAGAATTACCACAAGAAACTAAAGCACACTGCAAAGTAGAGAAAAAATATATTGTTTTTTTTTTTAATTGGAACAGCCTGTATATTGTTCGCTAAGATGAAAGATTATTTTCTTGATTTGAAAAATGTACAGGGTCTCTCAAGTTGAGTGACCTATTAAAAGTTCTCTCGGAAAGGAACATACAAATCTGAAAATTAACACACTGCCCTAGGAGGAAGTGATCTGTCAGACTAAAGTATTTTCACTTTTATATAACTTGTGATTATACCGGAAGTCTTAGCTTTCTTATTTTATACGGAATGCTATGCTTTTTATTACAAATTCTGGTTATTATTCTAAGTAAAAGTTGTTAAGATTTCCCTATGCTTAAATGTAACAGTTTTTGAGATATCTTCGAATTTCTGAGAATAATTATTTCGGTGACCTTTCATTTAAGAGAATGTATTCACGACACTTTCAAATTTCAAAATTCAAGTTCCCGTCGTTGTCGAACCTTGTTCTGTTCAACTTTTGAGTAATACTAGTAACATTGCCTATACCTATTTCCATTAGTTTTCTTGTTATCAATTATTATTTCTTATAATGGGATGTAACGTAAAATTGAATTTTTCAATTGAAAAATTACTTTTTTCAAGAACTCAAAAAAAGAAAACTATTTTCTGGTCATGCGATAAGATGCAACCAGATTAAAGAAATTTCATTGAAATCGTGATTAGTTTCCGAGTAATAACAATATTACGATTTTGACCATTTCTAAAAATGTAATGTAAAATCAGGAGACAATGATCTTTCAATTTAACAAACAAATAGGTTGATCCATTAAAAAAAAAACAAAACTTGTAATTTTTTTCTCCACTTTGCAGTATGTTAAAAACCTACAACTTTTGCATGTAAAGTTTTTCTGTAGCTCTAAAGCCTTTATGTAGGGTAATATAGAAAACAAAAACCTGTGCAATAATTTCGGTATTGTATAAAGTCTCATACGCACAGAAATAAATTATAAAGCTAGATTTCCTTAGTGCAAAAGTTGATAACAAAGGAGGCACATGGCGTTAAAATAAAATTTTAATTTCAATTTTCTTCTTCAGTTTACGACATATTGGACCATGGAGATGAAGCTACTCTGAGTTTGCACTTAGTTGAAAGTGCTGTAAGAAACAATTTTAAAGCCCACTCTGACCCGTTTTCAAAAAAAAAATGCTGTGTCCTTAATAATATATCTCCTTCGAAAAAATACTGCAAGATTCTTTTATAACCGTTTGCACCATGTCTAGTTAAAAATTAAACCAGGTTTAACAAAAACCTCAGTTTGCACCGCGGCTTAAACCGTAGTTAGAAACTCGCTAAACTAACTCAACGTTAAACCATCAAGGAAGAGGGATTAAATTGAGTTGGTTTAGTCAGTTTCTAACTACGGTGTAAGCCGCGGTGCAAACTGAGGTTATTGTTAAACCAGGTTTAATTTTTAACTAGACATGGTGCAAACGGCTATTAGTGATTTTTTATGACTTGGCACAGCCAACATGGATATTACATTATCAAAGTCAAACAAGAGAATCTAAACCTCAAGACAGTGTACTTGGACCTGTCTTCTAGTATATAAAACGAGATTATCTAGCACCAGTAGAAGAAACAATTGCACAGTCGCTAGTAGAATATCGACCACAGTAAAAAATCAGTAGGTAGCAGCGCGAGCGTTCGGAACGTGCACGCAACTGCGAGAAATATTTTAGTGATATCTCATGCAGAAGGATTAAACACTTTCAGCTATCGCTCTCGCAATTAATCACGCGCTTTTGTGCACATATCGACACACGGCTCTTGTGACGTAACCTAATATATTATTGTTGACCGTGATATCGACTAAGTAACAAAGTGTGACGTTACTTATTATTTATCCTGAAGATACTGTTAAACACAGCGAAATGAAGATTTTTAAATTGATTTTACAAATTGTGTGGCCGATTATAAATAATTACACACTTTCTGCATTATTAAAGTTTTTAATAAGAAATAGATACTTTGTGTAATAACTTCTGGTAAAAATTGTCAACTGGCAACATTTTTCAATCGATTGAGGAAGATTTTAGAAATGAGTTCAATTTTAGATAATACTTATCAAGGGGTTGATGCGGTGGTTAAACATAGTGTAAATTATTTTATTGCCCACCTAAATCACCATACGTTGACTTCCAGCACGAGTCCCTGTGGAGAGACAATCAAACATCTGTCCACATGTTGAATTAAATAAATCTCGACGGCAGTTATATAACCCGCGCGAGATTCGGCTCCATCGGATGCAACTTCCCTTCAAAGCAGTTTCCATTTGAAACGCTAAATGCTTGTGGTTTAGTTGCTTAATTACCCTTGGCGCGGCTTGTTTATTAGTAAGAAGGGTTCTGGGACATCCCCTATTAATTTACTACGAAAAATTTCTTACCAGTTATTTTAATTGCATCCTGGTATGTTGAGAGTAGAGGTACTTACATGCTTTATTCGATGCTCGGTCTTAATGTTTAACTATTTCAGTTCATTAGCACGGCTACATACACCCCCTTTCTATCTTTCATGGTTTTTCAGTAAAGCGATTTTTATTTCTACCAATTCTCCGTACGGCTTGTAATGCATTCTAAGAGTGGAACGTGCTATAAACCGCTAGGTCCAATACTACAAAAGCATTGTAATTACATCAAACTTTCGTTAAGTCGTATGAAAAATAATTTCCATAAAGAATCGCTGCACGATCGTTATCGAAGATACAACATTCTAATCAGACTAAAAAAGTGATAAATGGAGAGAGTAAAAAGTCATCAACTTTGCCTGCAAAGTGATTATAGATTTGTCTCGTGTGAATTTTATTCATAGTGTAGAAAGTTTCTCAACTTTCACACTGGAGCTTTTTCTCTAAATATTTTACCAGACACTCTAGCATGTTTATACAGGAAAAAATTCTTACTGTGTATCAACAGAATTTGAAGACATTTTAGTTTTGTATATCTTTGAAAATGGTCTTTTGAATATGTTATTCTCGATAAAGAATATGAGCATTATCAAAATTACTAACGTAGAGTGATTCTGGTTATTTTTTTAAATGTGACACTTTTTTAAATTTTAATACGTTTCTCCTATAAACTGAAGTACAATTTGAACACTTAACCCATTAACGCCCATTGAAAACCCAGTTCTTGTAAAAGTAAACTGTTTGCAAATTTTTACTATTTAAGGTTCTAGAAAGGAGAATATAGAAAAAAAATGAAAGAAATTTTTTTTATTTAAAAAAAAATAGTGTGTACTCAAATGAGTACAATGGGATAAAACAGTATAAATTTATTTTTTTGTGTGAAACAATTCAAAACAGTCTCTTTCAACACATAAGGTTGATTTGCATTTCTTACAACACCATCTTATTCTTGCATGACAAATTACGCATCGCAGTTGTTTGTTCAGCTTTTCAGGAAAATGCCCAACATTATCCTGTGCAATACTGGGTGGAATCGAGCAGGACTTTCGTTGAATTTTAGATTGTTTGCCGTTACGTAAGTAATGGCGCACAATGTACCTAGTAAACTGTAACTGAGTCATTTTATTATCGGATACTATTTGGGATAATTTCCAAGCATTAGTCATGGCTAAGTCCAGCATGTAAGTGAATAAGACCCACCACCATTTTTTACCACGTATTGCAATTCGGTATGTGTTTATCGATTGATCGCTCAAATCAACTCCCCCCATTCTGTTATTATAATTTTTGAATAGAAGTGGTTGGCGAATATCTGCATATTCTTTCTGTGATTTACACCATCTTTTTATGTTTGTGAAAGGCTCAAATTTATCATGATTGGTAATCATGGAAACGACGTTATTATCAACCCATCTCACAACCAAAAGTTCATTGTATTTTTCGAAATAATAATCAAGAAAGTCTCTCTGACGTTTTGCCATAGTTTTTGTGGCTTCTATAGGGCACTTTTTTAGTCTATTTTCTCTAATTGTGGCGGTAGCTCGGAAATCCTTGTCACGCAAACGAATCATCAATGGAATTGTAGTAAAATAGTTGTCAAAGTACACAATATGATCTTTTGGTTGATCTACGTGTTTCAGCAAGTCAAGTACTACATTAGCACCTAACGTATCAGCTTCGTTTTTCATAGCGCTTTTACCACAGTAAGTATCAAAATGATAGCAGTAACCAGTGGAACTGCATAAAAGCCAATTTTTGTATCCGAAACGAGCAGGTTTACCCTTAATAAATTGCTTTGAGGGATGATGTCCAAAATACTTAACCATGGCTTCGTCGATTGATAAATAACTATGGAATATTCCCCACTGTTTAAAGTTTTGGTTCAACTTATTCATAAGAGGCCGAAGCTTGAACATCTTATCCACTATGTTGATATTCGAATTATCTGCGAAATGAAGATTTTGTTTTATTTCAAGGTATCTGTTTCGCGACATAGCTGATGATACAATATCCACAGATAAATCTTCTTCTGTTGACCAATACATTCGTTCTTGAGGGAGTGTATGGTAACCTGTTAAGTATAGAATGCCTATAAATGACATCACTTCTTCTTTGGTAATAATAAATTGGTGGCGATTTTTTTGAGAAGCGTATAAAATTGATTGTTCAACAATGAGTTCCACAATTGAATTGTCAAACATTTTTTCAAAAATTTGGACAGGATTCAAATTACTTAAATCTTGTTGAACAATTTGTTTCTTACAATTAAAATCTTGTCGTATTTCGCTATCAATTTTATTATAAATGGGGGATTTTTTTGTCCATTTCAAGTCTGTCGTTTGTCGTTTGGAGGTTTTTTTCAAACGCTTTTGGATTTCAATCAATGGTTCATCGTCACTGCTGTTGAAGTCTTCTGGAGAACGTGTTCTCATTATTTCAATTGTTCCGGCAACATCTGCAGGCATTTGCTGTGAAAGAATGTCATTTTCATCCAATTCTTCGCTATCAGTAAGAAAATCCGCTGCTGGTGGTACAATAACAATATCATCATCTTCTTGAAGTTCTTGTAATGCCTCTGGGAGGAAATTAAAATATCCGTAATATCGCACCGGATCAACATAAAATTTACTTCCATTCATATCTGTAAATAATAAAAGAAGTATCCTAAATTTATATAATTGTATTTGTATTCACTCTAGCCCATTGTACTCGAATGAGTACAGATGAGTTTTCTAAAAAATAACTAAGTCAGCGAAGGCTTAATTTTTTTTTGAGTGATGTGTACATCAAATATATACTTTATAAAACACCAATCCAGCGGAAAATAGTTTGAAGTGCTTTGTTGTCGGCGACAAATAAATAAATTAGCAACGTACTTACCGTCAAAAACTATTGCACTTTCCACTGAACGGAAAACATCATAATATTAACGGATGAATTTAAATTTTTGCAGTTAGTACATTGTTTTCAATATTCTTAAAGCCATCTGTAATGTCAAACTTATACTTTTGAACAAAAGATGGCAGCATTAAGTAATTTAGTACGTGTACTTATATAGGTACAGTGGGCGTTAATGGGTTAATTTCATAAATAATGTCAGGCTGTTTTAACATTGGTGTTTTCAAATTATTTTGAACTTGTAAAACGAAATAGAAACACAGTTGTACTGAATAATTTAAATATTTTTTTTAGATGTTGTTACCTTCATATAAAGTAACATTAACACAAAAACGTAATTTTGATTTTAATAATACTCATGTTCTTTATCGAGAATCTAATATTTCAAATAACGATTTGTAGTTCAAATTCTGTTAATAAATGCACAGATTTTTCCAATTTGAATAATACATTCTGCAGTTTTTTGGATTCTTTCTTTTTAAATACAATATAAATTTTCTTAAACTATCAAAAAATTATTTAAGAATTCCGTTTTCTTGTTTAGCAGATAGTAAGCACAGTGAGTACATTTACTATATGGCACTCACAGGCACTTCAAGAAAGAAAGTAAACGTCTGGTAGGAATAATAAATAACACACTGATTGGTCACCTTTTTATTATTTGAATCTTCTCCGTAACTCAATAGTTCCTCAAATACAGCAAACTTGAGAGCCCGTCGTATCAACACGATGCCTGATATTAACAAGATGGTGCTCCATCACATTTTACGACGAATTTTTTTAATAAAATATTTCCTGAACGATGCCCATGGACCAATAAACTTGACCAGTCAGAAACTCTCTACGAACAATCTAATTAAGTCATTTTAATTTTTATAAATTACTTAATTTCTCAGATTTCACGGTAATATGTATCACATGAAACAGTCAACATGACAGGTCGAGAATAAACGAGGAGTAAACAACCACGAGTGTTATGTTGGTTGCCTAGATTTACAATAGTTTGACATGATTATCTTAAAATGCAACATAGGGATATGCTGCAGAATAAAATAAAAGCACTATATATTTTAGAATAAGTTAATGTTATTCAGACTTGTAATATATTGCTGATTGGTCTGATATAATGTAAACTAGGGTGATTGACGGTTCTCTTACTTGATAGGGTTCGGTTTGTTAGTAATTTCAGATTTTATGGTTGGCTGATCCAATTTGATATTATTGTTCACAGTAATTTCTCACTAAGGTACTAGATTATAAAGAATAAAACATAGTGAGTTTGCGGCAACGCTTTTCCGTTACGTTAGATGACCATTTTTGCTTATAATATAATGTACTGTAAGTTCGCTTGCGGTTATCATCAAAAATAAATTACATTATAAAGGTCTCTTGGTTAGGAAGTGACCGTTGGAGCAAGAATTGTCAGCATGACAGATGGACAGATAGCTCATCTAATTTAATGTTGTGAGTCGGTCAGTACTGAAAATCTGAATAATTTTGCATCTTTTACAATAATATTATTAAAAAATTTTGTGCAAATCGTTTTTGATTGCAGTGAAAACCTCGAGCAGCCTCTGTACAGCTGTCTCAGCCCTGCTTGGGTCTTCGTCAGCAGAGACGTAGCTCGACATTCCCACTGCAAACAAAAAACGACTTGCGATGTAATAGTGCTGAATAGATAAAACAGCGATATCCTACGATCGCTGTTTGACCTGACATTGCAGTAGGATAACAAATTGAAGCGGATTTGCTACATAATAAGCTACCCCATGCAAGACGGTCATGAGTGCTGTTAACGAGCATAATGAAAGTTTTTAAAAAATTTGTGAAAATCGATTTTGATTGCAATTGCGAATAAATTGGACAAGTCGTTTTTGTTTGCACTTGGAATGTCGAGCTACGTCTCTGCTGACGAAGCCCCAAGCAGGGCTGAAACAGCTGTACAGAGGCTGCTCGAGGTTTTAACTGCAATCAAAAACCATTTGCACAACATTTTTTAAAAACTTTCATTATGCTTTGACAGCGAGCATGGCCGCCTTACATGGGGGACTTATTAGGATCAAATCCGCTTCAACTTGTCTATCCTACTGCAATGTCAGTTCAAAAAGCGATCGTAAGATGTAGCTATTTTATCTATTAATAATATTATTATTAATTATATTTTATTTATTCATAGCGTTAATAAATTGATTAGCTTTTATAAAACTTTAAATCCTTGTTTACTATAACCTAAAAATGTTCGGCAACTACGTCGACTAAAATCGGCTATTCACGCCTACAAATTCCGTAAGGATTATTTCCTGATTGCCTTCCTTATTTTAAAAAATAGCGTTCGAAAATTAGTTACGTGGGCCGCTGGAAAAGGTTCTGGTATGAAAAAACACATATGAAATTTGGTAAACGGTATCATTGTTTTTCGAAGTATTCGCTTTTGACGTCAAAATACACTTTTGCAAACGCTCGAACCAATTTCTAAGCACGTTTTCCACTCTAATCATGGTACCTCAGAAACCAGTGTCCGGAATGTTTCAACCGCTGCTTCAGTCGACGAAAATCGCTCACCACAAGTCAACATTTTTGTCGGACAAAAAATAAACTGTTTTTTTGACGAGCTGAGTGAGAGTTGGCGTTGTCATGATGGAGAATAATTCGTCGATTTCAATTGTTTGTTCTTATTTGATCGATGACTTCCGGCAAACAAATTGTAGTATACCAATCAGCATTCAAGGTTTTTCGATCATCTAAAGCCACGGTTGCTACATGTCCAGTTAAACCACAGAAACAAGCAATCATTTGCTTCGCAGCACTGCGTGAACGGACAACTTTTGTTGGTTTTGGTTCATTTTGAAATACCCAAACGGTAGATTGTTGTTTACTTTCTGGCTCGTACGAATAGATCCACGTTTCGTCACCAGTAACGATTTTATAAACTAAATTTAAACGACTTCCATTTAATTTCTTGAGCATTTCTTCGCACCATTTGACACGACCTTGCTTTTGCGCTTCTGTTAAATTGTGTGGGATCCAACGACTGCAAAGCTTTCGTACGTTCAAATGAGCATGGAAAATCTGGTGTATTGCTTTCATGTCAATGCGTAAGGATGCTTGAATCTCACGGTATGTCACGTATCGATCTCGCTCAAGCACTTCACGCACAGCATCTACATTAGTTGCAACAACAGATGTTGATGGACGATCTTCACGAAATTCGTCACTGAGAGAGGTACGTCCACGCAATTATAAATACTGCTCTTTGATGGTGCTTCATCTCCAAAAGCCAAATGAAGCCGATCGAGGCATTATTTCGGCGTTAGACCACATTTGGAATCATAAAAAATCATGCCATGGAAATTTTCACACGAGATTTCCATTTCCACAAAATTACTTTCTCAAATGCTGTACAAAACTACAAAACTAGTTCACTTGAATAGGAACTGCCAACATAATTATAGGCAAAAAACGTCAAATTTTTTAAATATGACAGTTGATAAACGCTAACAATTCTAGACCTACTAGATTCCAGAAAATTTTCCAGCAGCCCACATATACGGAATAATTTTCCATAACAACGTTACAGATTATAAGGAAAATAACGGAAAATACACTACCGAAAACTCACTAGTATTTCTGTTTCGTAAACGATACGAAGCTCGAAAAATTGACAACTCTGATAGATTGTTTCCAAACCCTATCAAGTAGACCCTACTGCAATGTCAGGTCAAAAAGCGGTAGTAAGATGTCGCTATTTTATCTCCTATCAAGTAAAATAAATGTCAATCAAATCTAATATCTGTTTTTTATTTATTTACCATCAAAGAATGCCGTGAAAATTTAGGGAAAAGTGGAATTTATGCAAGTAACTAAACTTTGACAATTAAAGTCATTTTGATTTTGAGTTTAAGGTTACTGCGAATGAAGCAATGTTGCAATATTTTCTTTTCGTCACAAGGTGTATTTTTCATTTCTCAAATTATATTGCCTAATTAGTCGTTGTAAATCTTTTTTAAACATGCAATTTAAAAATTTGTCCATAGCAGTATGCTTGCCAGAAGGAGAACTTTTCAATTCGTCTCGTTTTTTCGTCTCCTATACACTTTTGTGACATCTACAATAAGTATTTCCAAATGAAAAGTACGCTTACAAATATAAAACATTATACTCACTGCAAATATTTCCTCTAATCTTTCAATAATTTCCAATTTCCCCAAATCTGGCCTGTCCGTTTGATACCTTACAAATGCTTTTTGTATAGCAATTTTCATGTCGCGTCTTACAATATTCGCCATTTTGACATAATATAATTAAACAAATTGACTTGTAGAATTAACATAGGTACTAGATAAGAATGAATATTTCTTAAAGTTGAGAGTTGACAACACGAGATGATCTATCTGATTTGAAGCGTCTCGTTTTGGCATATGTTATAATGACAAGAAATTAATTTATCTAATTTTACTTTAATAATCAACCTAATAAAATAAAATCATGACCTACTTGATGGTAAATAAAAAAAAACGCAGATCTAATATTACGGATATTATTTTCACATGAGTACAGTCGCTGGCGCCAATCACTCTGGGAAATCGTATTTGATGAAATACACCAATAATTTTCTTAATTTCCATTGATGTCTGGGTCATATAACTATATAAATTCTATGGAATTTGCATCAATTTGCTTTGTAACACGTGAAAATATCCTATTGAGCTGAAAGCCCGCAACCTTCGCATGTGTCTGTTAATCTGTGCTGAAGATATTAATATGTTCCGCTAAAACTTGCTGAAAACTTTCAGTAGCAAAAAATCGCAAAATAATCAGTAATTGAGTAATTACTGATATTGGAAAATTTCTATTTGTTGTAAGCTCTAATGCAGTGTTTCTCAACCTAGGTTCAGCATACAAATTATGTCTTCTTCTGAAGAAAGAGATTCCTTTGGTTGATCCTCGGATTCAGATTATACCAAGACCGAAAATTTCAAAAAAAAAGGACTAACCCCTTATTGATTTACGCTGATGTATATTTTAAGATGCGTTAAAGATTTTCAAAAGAAGTGGTGCAAGAAACAAAAGCGAGGAACCTTACAGTGCTTATATTTTTTTCTTAGGCACCCCTTAGCACTAAAGTATGAAATAATGTTCCATCAAAATATCGACATTATGCTACTTTTACATGGCAATTTTTATTTAATTTATTTGTCTCAAATTTTATGTAAAAATTAAAATTCTAGAAGAGTGCATATATAGCATGGACACTCTGTATTGTGTATTGGATATGAGTTTATTAGGATTTTTTTCTTGTTTTGAACTATCCTATCACCTGCCAAACTTTGTCCAAGTTTTTTTATTAACACCCTGTATATTTTATGAATTTACGTTATTTTTTCATTTTTAAAGAGAAATTTGTATTGTTTTCAAATTATGTTAGTTCAACTACCAATTTATTCGTGTTAAACACACCACCGCTGCTTGTTCCCATATAATAATAATTTATTATTCATTTTTTATACATTTTCGATTATAATCGTTCAGAATAATGCATGATTTACGCTCCGGTACGCTTCAGAAATTTGTAATATATCCGTTTAACTCAGGTTAAATACTCTAATCAAACAATAATGCCGAATTAACTAATTCAGATTTACCAATTATGATTAGGACAAACTACGATCGGTGCAATTCAAAAGTCTCTAATTCAGATTAGTTAATTGAGGCTGAAATTGCAGGTCGTTAATTGCCGAATCAACTAACTCAAGTTTGTTAATCATAGATTAGGGCAAATTAAGGTCGGTGTAACTGAAAAGTCGCTAACTCAGATTAGTTAATCTGTGTTAACGTTAATCAAGGTCGTGCAACTCAGCCTTAGATTAACCGTCTTTAAAATGAGAAAATAATGCATTCTTATCATCACTCAACATGAGTGATTGCGTGTGATTATTTATGTTAATTTATAATTGATTTGTTCTTTAATTTTTAAATAAATAAGTGACAATATAACAAATCCAAGAATAAATAAAAGATCGGCTCGACAATATGTATTTAATCTCCTTCTTACGATTCTTGATATTTATTCGAGTTTCCATTACTGACGATATTTATTTAAAGCAATTTATTCGATAGTTGGTATCATTCATTTATTAGTTATTGGATAGTTCGTTTTATTCTATAGCGCCCATTACTACTTTTTTTCGAAAGAAAACAAGACTAATTAATCAATAATTTAACAATAATCAATGTTTACTAAATAATTAAAAGTACACACATAAAAGTTTTGTGATCGGTGTTAAATATGGATAAAGTTTTACCTGAAAAGTTATTAATTCTTATCTAATTTGGTGTTGTTGGCGTTATTTCCCGACAAAATTGTATCTGAAAGTGCAACAACAGCAACAACAACAACAATATGGATAAGCTCTACTGACGTGAGGGAACACCGAAAAAGTGTTCTCTGGGTAAAAGACTGAAACTGTTGTTTAATAACAGTTTTTCAAATAAATTGAAACTCAGATGCTTATTATGATTTACTAAGGTCCAGTTTTACAACTACAGCTCAATTTTGAGCTGAGGTTTAAACCCTTAGCAACGATTATTTCAACAATTGTTGTGAAGGATTTAAGCTTCGGCTCAAAGTTAAACCGTCATTGTAAAACTGGGCCTTAGATGAACTTTAAGGTCAAAATCACAAAGATAATACAAGCCAAACCACCTGTATCTAAATGTGTTTAGAATTTATAAAATAAATAAACAGCTTTCATGTTTTGAACAAATATCTCCATACCTATAAGAATTTGCAAAACTATTCTGTTCTAATGATTCTGTTTTAGAAAACGCATCTCCGTAATTAAGACTATTTAATTTAAGAATAATGCTATTTAAAATTAATCTTTAAATTTTTAAATAGTCTCCATTTTTTTGTATTAAGATAAGTGAGTTCTTTTCGATATTGAAACGCAGCAGACAACTTGGAAGTTGAAGAGCATTAAATAAGTCAGTTATAATGTGTTTAATTACAGAGAGAAGCTTGCCAACTTGATGACTTGTGGATCGTGACCGGCTACCGCAGCTACATCTAGTGGTCAAGATGGAAGTGACACGGGCGCGCGTGTAGGGGTTGTCCGGCACGCCTCTGCATTAGCGGACGTCCACCTTATAATTATTACAGGCGCCGCCACTGTTTCACTCATCACTGTCACTCTAATTTTCGTTTTGAACGATGCGCTAATTGTTCTGAATCATTCTCTTAACTTTCTAGGTCATTAAGCCTTCAAAAAAACTTTTGAGGAATTCAGGTAGGCTACATCGCCTGAAGGAATTTTTATTTTAACAGTGTTTTTCACACTCGTATATTAAATAATGAAATAATTAAGTATGTTTATAACGTTTTTATGTACATCATGATTTTAATTTGCTACAAATTTTGTTACAAAGTGAGAAAGACAGATTATCGTAGTGAATGTTTATTGGTTGATTCGACACTTCTCTGTCAGCTTTTTACAGATTTTATTGAAAAATTATCCGCATGGGCCCGTGAAACGATCAACTCATGCCATTTTGTTTCAGTAAAAATATTTATTAATAAAAACAATTTTTGTAGTTAAAATTTAAAATCCAAAGAGATAAAGGATGTCAGGACAACGTTAAAGTGTATAAAGTGTCAAAAGTGATTTCTTGGATCTTCTTTTGTTTACTGTGTTTACAGAAAAGATGTTTATTAGCAAAATCTAACCGTATAAATCCTGTAATAAACATCTCTTTCTGAATTTAAAAAAAAAATGTTGAAGAGGTGGAGATTCTCGTGCAGTAATCTTGCACGTGAAATCACCGAAGCTGTGCTTTCGCAAATGTGACCTACGAGTTACGAATCGTTGAATCGTTGACAGGTTCAAAGTGGTTCGTCGGATTCTGGATTTACAGGGTTAGTTTTATAAATGATATTTCTTTAATTATTAAAGAAAATAAAAATATGTCCTTATACGGTCTTTTATGTAGATTTTGTTCATGCTAACAGTTCAGCTGTAGCATTTTTTATATACAGGGTGAACGAAAAAAATTTCATTTTTTAAATAGAACATCCTGTATATTTTAACATATTTGGATTCTTCTAATTATTTTGAATCCAAATGTATAAACCTATTGTGTAATTGGATCAGTGGTTTTTGTGTTATCCGTCAAAAAATTATAGGAGTTCTAAGATAATGGGAAACAAAAATAAATTAAAATATTGTTAAATATCATTAAATCACATTTCTGCCTGTTGTTTAATATATTTTTCCTAATAAACATCAAACAGAAATGGTATTTAACAATATTCTAATTTGTTTTTGTTTCCATTACCTTAAAACTCTTATAATTTTTCTATAATTTTTTATAGGTAACACAAAAACAAATGATCCAATTATATAATATGTATACATATTTGGATTCAGAATAATTCAGAGAATCCAAATATGTCAAAATATATAGGGTCTTCTATTTATTTTTTTTGCTCACCCTATATATAGAAAAGGCCACTGCTGAACTGTTAGCATGAACAAAATCTGCGTAAAAAACCGTGTAAGGCCATATTTTTAGTTTTTTGTATTTGCTAATAATTAAAATATAAAGGGGGTTCTCATTTATAAAACTAACCCTGTACATCACACTTTCGTAAAGACTTACAACTGATAATTAAGCTCGGTTTACACATACAAATTAATCTAAAAGTAATAAAAATACAGGGAGCTGCGTTTTGAAAAGCAACATAGGAAATCCCATGTTAATTTAAAAGTCCTCGAATATTGACTTCCCTAATTGAAATTAATCTCCGCCCACAATAATTTTATATCCGTAGATACGTATTTCAGCATCTGAGTTACATTTAGACATATATATCTTTTAGGATGATTAGATTATTGTTAGTTTTTACATTTGTATGATTTTATTAGGATGATTAGGTTGTTTTTAGAACTTTTAAAGAGTTTTAAGTTGGTAGCGTACTGAAGTTGGTAGCTTAGCTGCCGAAATACGTATCTATGGATATAAAATTATTGTGGGCGGAGATTAATTTCAATTATTTCTTAAACCATAGTCTCCTTTACTATTTTAATTGGGTTCCCTAATTATTTTACAGCAAAATTCCGTTTAGGCTTTTTAAAGTACTCTTCAAGATGAATCTGTCTGTGAAGTTTGAGAATTTTTCATTCTCTCAGTTTCAAGATATTTAAAAAAGATCAGTAACGAAATTCAATTTATATCAAACTATCAGCACGGCTTTGATCAATAAATGTTGAAATAAATTACTGGAAAATCTTTTTTCTATCAATCTTTTTCAAAAACGGTCTAGATCTATTAATTATCTATTCAGTTTTCACTAGTATTAATCAAGGCCGAGCTGATATTTTGGTATAAATTGAATTTAGCTGCAGAATCTCTTTTAAATATCTTAAAACTCAGCGTATGAAAAATTTTCAAACTTCACAGACAGATTCATCTTGAAGAATACTTTAAAAAACCTAAATGGAATTTTTCTGTAAAATAATTAGCGAAGCCAATATTTGAGCATCTTTAAATTAATATGGGATTTCCTATGTTGCGTTTGAAAATGCAGCACCCTGTATATAAAAAACTATAAACTATATAAAATATATAATTCAAAGGTGAACGTAAAGGTGAATATCGGGTATAACATGAGACTCGAAGTACCGATTCGTTACTTGTCAGAACATTTCGTTACTCGTATGAACATATACAGGTGTAACTTTTTATGAGGGGACAAATGTCAAAGGCTAGTTCCTGACGCCAAAACATGAAAAAAAAAATTATGCCTAGTATAGCCTTGCAGCTTGACGGCCATTACCATTTGCACGACCGTACATGAATAACATATCTGCCCTATCACGAAATGTGTAGTTGGTCATGAGTAGTTTGGGGAAAACAAAAATAACTCACAAAAGATTACGAAGTAACGACTAAAGCAGCAAATCTAACATTTCTAATGGGTTTTAGACTAAGTGAGACCTACTTGATTAGGATCAACATAAGTTTACTTAGTGCGTGTTTCTCTTATATCTGAAAAACTATGCGTTTGCAGACATATGTTATAGTTCATATATACATATGTATATATGAATTTTTCTTCATGTTTGGGCGTCAGGATATAGCCCTTGACGTTTGTACCCTGATTAAAGTTCCATGCTGCATAAAATTACATAAAATGTAATCTTAATGCGTAAATGAAAAAATAGTATATTAAAAAATAAGTTTTATAAGACATGATTCTAGCGCACGCGTCCAGGTTTGGACAACTTGGTCACAACTGGTGACACTAAATTCTTGATGGTATTCAAGTGAAGTTAAAATCTTGTCAGTCAAGTCATCGGAAATACTTTCTCGCAAGTTATATAACATTATATTATATATTATAATTATATTATATTATAATTAATCTTTAAAACACTTTCATTTATTTCTCTTACCTTCAATTTTTATTTAATATTTTTTGCGGATAAAATTAGACAGATTCATTTAAATACAGCTTACAGAAATAAATTTTGCAAGAAGGAGATGGAAATTCTCGCGTAATCAGCCTGTATATCAGAAATTTATTTTGTAAAATTATTTGCGACAAGCCCTAGTTAGCAGGTACGTATATGTCAATCTAATAAAATATGTTAATTTTCAATCTTTCCAAATTAGAAGTAAATAATTTGACAAAAATCGTTCCTGTGTGTTGCTTCTTAAGCTGGGAAATGTCTCCGATTCTTTGAAGTCACAGCCTGAATGTGTGGTCCAGGATGTGCCCGCTGTGCAGGTCAGTGTTTCGACAATAAGGCAATTACGGACGGGAGTTCGTCCCACAGCGCCACCACTTGACAGATGATTAATATGTTTGCTTTACTAAATTATCATTCCGGGAGCTTTCGAACTTCGTCTGAACCGTATACAAAACATCTGGTCAATTCTCAATTGTTGTCTTCGTGTTCGCGCCGAAGATACAATTTCTGAAATATGTTACTTTTAGAACGTACTTTATATTGGCGAACAAAAAGAGTAGGACTCCATAAATCGCAAGACTGAAATGTTTGTTCTATATAATTCAACAAAATTAAAAAAAAATTACATGACAAGAAATATGTATAGATAATATTTTTTTAATCATTTTACTAAACGGGTAAAAATTAATAAATTTAGGTGCTTTAATTAAACAAATAATATTTTATTTTAAAATTTGATAAAAATCTTAAACTGATAGTTAAGTTGATATATCGGCTTCTTTTTGTAATACTTTTAGAAATATTATAAAATGAACGTTAGAAAGTTTAAATTAGTCGTTTGTGAATGTAACGTTAATAGTGAGTAAAATTAGAATATTGCTTTTACTATAAGCCGAGGAATCTTAAGCTTTTGTGCTCTAGGTTAAGGCGGATGCCGCCTTAGGCGCCACAAGACTAGAGATTTTGTATTAGTTGTCACTCAAGGTGAGTCTAACAGCATTTTAATTTGAAGAGTTATTCCCTAATTAGTAAGTTGAAGTGAAACTCAAATATTTTTCTGGGCACTTCACACAATGTCAAGTTAATTTCCTTGTCAGTAATCAATAAAACTAAATAAGTATTTTATTAGTTAAATTTATTTGAAAAAATACGTCTGATCTTACACGCTATTTAGATTTATTTCATAAAGTTATCAGCTCACATAACGATCAATTTTCTTTCTGAAGTTTTAAAAGTACAACTTACTTCTGATTTACAAGACCAGTATTTTTTTAAAATTATTAAAACTAATGGAAATGATAATTGGGTCCTCTGTTTTTATATATTTAATGGGTTTGTTGTCTTTTTGCATTAATCGCAAATATATTTATTTATTATTTCGGATAATGTTGATTTATTCGCCCTTATGTTGACTCCATTTACGTTAAACATAACGTGACGTTATCGAAGAGTTTACGTTCAAATTCCTATTTCAAAAATAGATAACAGTACGTTATGTTTAACGTAAACGGATACAGCATAAGGTCGATTGTCCTGGTTAATTACCACAATTGCGACCGTTCTGAACTTTGACGCGTTTAAGGTAGGTCAGTTTCAAATTTGGTGACCTAAAATTGGTCGTAAGATGACAAAATGCCTAAACCGTTATCGAATAAAGACCCTCTGGTAAGAGTTTGGCAGAATGGCCATATATCAGCAAAATGTATTTCAGCCAATCATAAGAAAGAATGAAAGTGCAGTTTAGCGCCCACATTTGAATTCAACATTGAAAATAAGCAAGCTAATGCTGCAATTCATCATCAATCATTTACGAGAGACAACGAGAGACATTGCAATTCTGAGCAAATTTTACTATACGGTTTGATTGTAAGTTTCTCATGAGTTCTCGTAAATCTTACAGTTGACTAATGACTGACTGTAAGCGTTATGATATTCAAATTGTATTTTTGTATTGTGTTATTAAACAAATATAAAAATGAATTACTTTCAATAAATGTTCAAATATAATTGTACATCTGCACAGAAGAGTAGTACAAGAAAATGAAACTGCATTTATGTATTAGCCAGTTAGGCTTAAAAATTTAATTCTTTAAGGAATTATATGCGTGTTACGAGCAAGATTTTAAAAAATTCCTTTGCACACAAAAGTAAGATACAGATGATTTAAAACATAATAAATTAGTTTTTAATAACATTCAATTTTATGGCAATGGGTTTATTTAATTTATCAGTGGCTGTAAGTCAATTCTCTATGAGCAGAATTATTGCAAATATGTACGACTAATCTATTACCTCGAAATTGAAAATGTGAAAAACTCAATTAATTAGGGAGACTCGTGCTTCTGTGTCCTATGCAGAGATGAAAGAAAATATAAAAGAGCAAACACAAGAAGTGAGAAAACAAATGGAAAGTTTGGATACGAAAATGGAAACTTACAGTTTAAAAACCGATCTGAATCGGATCGAAGATCGAAGATCTTAAAACCGAATGTGACGAGAAAATTGAAGGCGTACGAAACAAATTTGTTAGTACAATAAAGGACATGAAATTTGAATTCGACGATAAACTTGATGAGAAATTTGGTGGAATAAAAATTCAGTTCCAAGATAAATTTGAAGACTTAGCGAAACAACTGCGTAAAGTGGAACTGGGTCGTTCGATTGCACCATCGTCTGTGTCGTCAAATCAGAAACTAAAACCATCCAAATTCGAAGGCGACTTACCTTGGTCTATTTTGATCAGACAGTTCAAAATTGTTGTTGACGTGAATGGCTGGAATGACTGTGACAGAGTTGTAGCACTCGTTTTGGTTCTAAGAGGTCCAGCATTGAGTGCATTCGAGCCCATCCCTGAGGAAGCACAGAACAACTTTGATCAACTGGTGGAGAATTTGTAAATGCGTTTTGGTGATGCACATATGAAGGACAATACAATACAATACAATCCAATTGACAACTCGTACCCAGAAAAATGGTGAATCACTTCAAAATTTTGAACTTGACATTGAGTGATTGGTACGCATGGCCTATGGAGTATTACGATTGGGTAACTTCTCAAACTGCACAGATGTACTGGCCCGTGCACTGGAGTTCTGGAGTACTGGAAGTAGCCAAGCAAGCATCTCGAAGCCTAGTACGAGTACGAGAGATGATCGACGACGATGCACTAACGGAACTCTTTGAAAGAATCAAGCTACTAGAAGAGAATAAATCTACAAGCAATACTAGACGGATTATAACTTGTTGGAACTGTGGTAAACAAGGTCATGTAAGTTCCAACTGTAGACGCAAACGGGCGCGCCAAGAAGATGACAGCGAGTCTTTTAACTAAAACCAGTCAGCAAGAAGGGGCGCATGCTGACTGATTCTACGGATAGCCCCAAGATTGTCTCCATTTCCAGGATAAGGAACAATGAAAATAGCTTGATAGCAGATGGAAAAATTGGTGAGAGATCTTTCCAATTCACAATTGATATCGGAGCGAATGTGTCCATCATAAGAACAGATATTTTACCGAAATGGAAGCTAGTAAATAATGGAAAGGTATATCACATCCAAACAGGTACTGGCGAGGTTAATCCAGTTTGTGGTGAAGCCGAAATTGACATGAAGATTGGAAGTATGAAATTCAGGCACAAGGTGTTACTAGCAGACATTCTTGACGACTTCATCCTGGGAGTGGACTTCATGAGGAAAAACGACTTGGTTGTAGATTTAAAAGATAAAGTTCTACGAATTGGATCTGAAGAAATACCTCTCCACGTTCCACGAAATCTATCTACAGTGCTAAAAGTAATATTGGACGAAAGTGTAAACATTCCAGCCTTAACCGATAAGTTAATTCTGGTGAAGTTGGAAGGCAATCTTAGCAGGTATTCTTCCGGAATCATAGAGCCAACTGAGATCAGCAGACTCTGGTGAAGATCCAAGAAACAATTGCTATTCGTTTTGCAAATGTCAACTGTTACTCAGTGACCATACCCAGCGGAACAGTGTTGGGCAAATGTGAAGCAATTGCTTCTGTGAACCACATTCAAGTAAACGATGCATCCGCTTGGCAACAGTCTAACACTCTACCACCACTATCAGAAAAATTGCTGGAAGATGTATCAACATCATTAACACCCAAGGAAATAGAAGGTGTAGGAGGACTGTTTCAATAATTCAAAAGAATATTCGCCTTTACAGAAGACTTAACCCGGACGGACATTGTTCAGCACAGAATAATCACTGGCGATTCGAATCCGATTCGTCAACCCGCACGAAAATTGCCATTGGCGAGGAGAAAAGACGCTGACAAGTTAATCAAGAAGATGCAGGGCCAAGGAATTATTGTACCAAGTCCATGGGCGTCTCCTGTTGTACTTGTAACTAAAGAGGATGGTAGCACGCGTTTCTGTGTGAACAACAGGCGATTAAAAGATATCACGAAAAAGGACAGCTATCCCTTACCTCGGATTGATGATTCAATTGACACATTATATGGTGCGAGATGGTTCTCTACTCTGGACTTGAAAAGTGGCTATTGGCAAGTTGGAATGCATCCCGAAGACATGGAAACGACAGCCTTCACTGCAGGTACTGGTCTATGGCAGTTCAAGGTGATGCATTTTGGTCTATGCAACGCCCCAGCCACTTTTGAACGACTCATGGAATTGGTATTGCGTAGACTTGCCTCGTTTACCTAAGTAAAAATGACATTCAATTGCGAAAGGATCCTAATGCATAAAATTTCTACTACTAAATTTTATTCACTACATCAATCCTACTGAGATAAAAAATTTTAGATTGTGGTTGGAAGAACCTTCAAAGAACACCTTGCACATCTGAGGAACGTTTTCCAAAGTACTGAAGAAACGAAGCTAAAATTAAATCCGGATAAATGCAAGTTTTTCCAGAAGGAAGACCTTGGACATGTCATTTGTGAGGCAGGAATTCCGACCAACACGGACAAGATTTCAGCTGTTAAAAACTGGCCACCACCGAAGAATGTGCACGAATTAAGAAGTTTCTTGGGGCTCTGCACCTATTACAGACGATTCGTTAAGGATGCAAAAGCAGCGAAACCTCTATATGCATTGACTGAAGGAAAAACCACATTTTTCTGGAGTGTGAACTGCCAAGAACCGTTTGACAATCTGAAGGATCTTTTAGTGACTGCTCCTACATTGTCTTATCCAAGATCAAAGGGCAATTTTATTATTGATAGTGATGCTAGCAACTACGGGATTGGAGGCGTACTGTCACAAGTGCAAGACGGGCAAGAACCTATTATTGGTTACTTCAGTAAAGTTTTGTCGAAAGCTGAAAGGAACTACTGTGTAACCAGAAAGGAGCTTCTTGGCATAATAAAGACAACAGAACATTTTCACTAGTATCTTTATGGCCGGCAGTTTCATTTTCGAACAGACCATGCAGCATTGAAGTATTGAAGTGGTTGCACCAGTTTAAGAACATAGAAGGCCAGCTTGCCAGATGGATAGAAACATTACAGGAGTATGATATTACAATCGAACATCGTCCAGGTCGTGTCCATAACAATGCGGACGCACTCTTCAGAAGACCTTGTTGTGAGGATTGTCGACGCTGCTCAAAGGCAGAAAATAAGGAAGGGATAATAAGGAAGAACTGGCGTCGTAGTAAACAGGTGGCATATCGAGACCATTAAAAGGGAACAGCGAGAAGATCCTGAAATAAGAACCATAATCGAATGGAAGGAAAGACAGCAACGTCCCACCTGGGCAGAGATATCGGGGACGAATCCAGTGTTTAAAACCTATTGGGCACAATCGGATTTTCTGGAGTTGAAGAGTGGGTTGCTAATGAGAAAATGGGAAACATCTGATGGGAGTGCGATAAAGGACCAATTAGTGCTTCCAAGGGTAAGGGTCGCTGAGGTCCTGGAGGAGATTCACGACGGTACGTCGGTGGACATTTGGGCATCAACAAGACATTGTCGAAAGTACGAGAAAGGTTCTACTGGGCGAAATGTAGAACTGATGTGGAAAACTGGTGTGCCAGGTGTGCTACATGTGCTGCAGTATCCGGACCCGCGAAAAAGACTCCCTTACAACGTTGGAGCACAATTTCAGAGGATTGTCATTGACATAGCCGGTCCATTTCCAGAAACCAACCCTGGAAACAAATACATTATGGTAGTGACTGATTATTTCACCAAATCGCCAAGGTTATGCTTTGCTAAACCAAGAGTCAGTAACCGTTGTGAATGCCTTGATAGATAATTGGATAACAAGATTTGGAGTACCCAAGGAGATCCATTC
This sequence comes from Prosopocoilus inquinatus, assembly GCA_036172665.1. Classification (NCBI taxonomy): domain Eukaryota; kingdom Metazoa; phylum Arthropoda; class Insecta; order Coleoptera; family Lucanidae; genus Prosopocoilus; species Prosopocoilus inquinatus. Next base: position 40,169,042 of record CM069870.1, on the reverse strand, counting down.
CGACCAAGGCAGGAACTTTGAAGAACACATTTTCCAGGAATTGACCAAGTTACTAGGCATTTTCAAAACGCGAACAACTCCATTGCACTCACAGTCAGGTGGAATGGTGGTGCGTTTCAATAGGACTTTGGAGAGACATCTGGCTAAAGTTGTTTCGAAAAACCAACGGGACTGGGACGAACATCTTTCCCTTTTCCTGATGGCGTACCATTTTGCAGAGCATGACACTACTAAACGAACTCCATACACTCTCTTATTCGGAAGAGAAATGCGTCTGCCTTGTGACTTAAAATTTGGGCGACCAGAAACTCGACTGGGGCTAAGTCAATACTCACAAGAACTTGAACGCCGTTTAATGAATACTCACGTATACGTTCATCAGCTTGGCGACAGACAAAATGACGATCCGCTACGATCGACGAGCCAATGAAACAAGATTCTAAGAAGGGGACCAGGTGTGGCTATATAACCCCAGAAGCACTCGTGATCTGTGCCCCAAACTATAGGCGCCTTGGGATGGACCCTATCAAATAATTAAGAGGATCAATGATGTGGTCTATAGCATAACAAGGCTACGCCGTGGGAAGATGAAAGTTATTCGTATCGAGCGTTTGGCTCCGTACTCTATTCGGGACGAACAGAACTAAGAGGGGGGGGGTCAGTGTTACAGTCGTGACGCGCGAGCAGATCTATTTTTAGCATCAGTCACGCCTCCTTACGTCACGGAACATTACTGAAGCTACGCGGTCATTCTAGGAAGTTCGAGTAAAAGAGGGCTCTATTATAAAAGCCGTACGATCCGCCAGGAGTTTAGTTATGAAGTTAGCCAGCGTAGGGTTTGTACCTCGAATAAATAGGAAGTACATTTTGTAAAAGTGTTATTTGATAGACAAGCTCATTACTACTGTGTTGTTAATTGTGCAAATCGACAGCTTTTAATTAAAGTGTTCTAAAATTTAACGACTATAATTTGTGATCCCCACAAATTCGTAACAATAATTTTTTGGAAAGAAGCACTCGAAAGGAAACTTTTTCTTGTCTTTGTAACTTTTGATATTTCTTACGATTTAGTGATAAAATAAGAAAACCTAAGTGACTGCAGCATTTTTTATTGAAAACAGGTATACTTAACTGCCTTTTAACTGCTTAATTTATTTATTTTGAGAAAAAGTCATTAATTAGTAAGCTATATTAGACATTTTTTTTCTGTTTACAGGCTGATAACCTGAAATTTTAAATTAAATAATTTTGAAAAATAGACATTTTAGTCTTTTAGATTTTTTTTTATTTTCTGAGTAAACCTTGACGTATAGCAATGTTGGCAAAGATACATAAAAGGTTACTAATGAATAAGTCTTTCTGAAAATAAATTAGTTATACATCTAGAAGGCACTAGAGCATACCCGTTTTCCGTAAGTAGCCAGCCATTTAGATTTTCTTATTTTGTGACTAACCCGTAAGAAATATCAAAAGTTACGAAGACACGAGAAGGTTTCCCTTCGAGGGTCTCTTTGTAAAAATTTATTAATTAATTACACTCAATTGTTTTCATATTTGCAATGAGCGGACCAAGTCCAACAAATTTACTAATTTGAACGATTCTGTAGCTCTGAAAATAAGAAAGTTAGCAATGGTGCACTTACTTTAAAACAGGGTGTACATACAGGCTGTCTCTAAATTCCGTGGACATGGATTAACCACAGATTCCTGGGCAAATAAAACGATTTAATCAAACTTATTTATATCCATAATGGTCTCGTTAATCCGGTATTCTTCGTCTGTGAGTGACAAATTACCAATGAGAAATTTCTGCACTGGGTGTCTTATAACGTGTAGAGAAAAGTAAGAGAGAGCTAGAGGAGATCAAAGCTTTTTTCTTAATAAACTTTTGATAAAAAATCAATAACCAAAAATTGGGGGTATTTAAGAGTTAGTAGTTTAATTCTGCAGATGAAATAATTATATTATATATAATTATTTCATCTGCAGAATTAAACTACTAACTCTTAAATACCCCCATTTTTTTATTATATATAATATTACAGTCACATAAAAGCTACGAATATTTATTTTTTCTTTTCATATCCAAAAACTGCTGTTCATATTGTTAAGAACCAATGACTAATCATTAAAACAAAACTAGAAAACAGTAACTGCTGTAATTTTGTTATTGGGTTTTGGTCAGAAACAAAAACAAATTAAGGAAAAAGTTTTATTTTGATCTCCTATAGTTGCCCTTCCGATCTGCTCCGTACGTTATGAGGTACATGAGACATCCTAGTATAAAAGCGATTATAAAGTTTCGACGTTCCTATTCTACCACAACTGACAAAATATTTATAGTCATTCTACTTTCACCTGTCGTGTGACTAATGTACTAAAATAGTTTTACTTTTTCATTTCACTTGCTCGAAAAAAATATTTATAGGCGCCTGGCTCAGGTAGAATGTGTTGTTTGTGTGTATTTTTCAGCAGACACATAATTATACATATTGTGCCACTGTCAAAACTTAGTGCGGGTTAAGCTGTGAAATGCAGGCCGGTCGAAGAATACGTCCATTATCTTACGATTGTGGCGTTTCTCGTATATTTTGGTCACCTATTGTCGCAAATCTCTGCGAGCTGTTACGTTCCTTTTGTGTCATATTGGTTTACCGTTTATTTGTTCTTTGTGTTTAAGAAGTCTTTATTTTTGCGCACTTGCACATTCTGTTTTTATGTTGTCACAGAAATGAATGTCTTTCGTCTCGAAAATTTAAAACAATATTCTAAGTAATACTTATTGCCATTAAACTGATATTTTTAAGGTAATTTTACATTGTTATGGTTAAATTAAATTTTTATCTTAATAAAAAAGACTAAATTAATTATTAGGTATGTAAAATATTCAGAGTAGTTATATTTAATATGGTAATGTATATATTAAATGAAATGGGCATTACGGTATTCGCCAGAAAACTTTACCGAATAGACGGCCGAGTTGCAGTTCTGTTGCATTTTTGCAAATATTTCTCTGAAATAATCAGTATCAGGTTCATTTCGCTAACATCGTTGCCTGAAATTTTAGTTGACATATTCACACATATCCGTGTTTTTACTCTTAACGGAGCTGTGTCGGATATGTGTGAACATGTTGATTACAATGTCAGGCAATGATATTATTCGTCACTGAAACGGACACATTGACAGGGCACTGAACGGATACGTCACGATTGTGTGTGGATCGACCTCAACCAACACCGTCTTCAATAACCGGCCTAAGTAATCGCGTAGGAATATCAGACCTCAGGATTTTATCCAGTTTCTGGGGACTGCTCCGCTTTGTAATAAGGACGGAAAGATAGCTTAAAATGGTGAGTTTCTGCGCCGGACCGCATTTCAGATGAATCAGTTTTGAAGTCGTGGTAATGCATCAGGCTTGTATGAAGAGGACGTTGCTTTAACCCTTTTTCTCCAGTTGTAAGAACCATCATTAGGACGATTAAAAATGCTAAATAAATAAAATTTTCATTTTCGGTACTGTTTTCCCGATATTGTATTTGATATAATTTAGATATTTATGGTATATTTTAAACATTTCATTATAATATATTTATTTAATTACTAACTGCATTATTAATATAGTTAATTTTAGAAAATAATTCTGTAACTGGGCTGCAGTTAAAAAGGTCAAAGGTCTTTTAAAGTTCAACCGAGCTTTCGGAAATTTCATTTCCTTTTTCAAGGTTTCTACAACAAACAATTTATATTAATGTTTTATAAAGAGAAAAATTACAAATGATTACTTACTCCTTATTGAGTAGTAGATATAGTTAATTCACTAGTTATAAAAAAAATCATTTAAATTAAGTTATAAAAATTGCTGGCAATTACATTTGTAACAGCTTGTTATTTTTACAATTATGAAAATTGAATCACGGTGGAAAAATATATTGTTTATTCATCATAAGTGAAACTCAGTTGAACTTTAAAAGAGTATTATTTGACCTTTTTGACTGCAGCCTAGTTAGAGAATTATTCCTTAACTGATCAGTCATGATCATACTTCTCTTTTGTTAATTTTAGATATAAGACATGTGATAATTAATTTTTAAATAAAGGCATGATATCTCAAAGCTACAAGGAAATGCAGGCAAGGCAAGCAATACAGGGAAAATTAAGCATTAAGCCAGTCCCTGTGTGTATTACTTTGCGTATATTTTCTAATAATAGAAATAATCTTCGTGCAAAAAAGTAATAAATTTTTATGTACTGTTATTATAAAATACACAGGGGGCATTAATATATTCTTGTATGTGCATATCTGCGTGCAACTGACGCATTTACTTCTATTAACATATGTGGTTTTTCTAATGCAAAATTAAAGAAGAAATAATAGAGAGACGTCGCATACTTCGTAAATATTAATTTTGCTTGAGATGGGGTTCAGCTTAAATTGGTTTAATCGGTGTTTAAAGTCGAATACAATTTGTACAAATTGTATGCTTCTCAATTTATTTTACCAATAGTTGCAATATTTCTAGTGACATTAATCACAACTGGGAAAATTAATTAATTAATTATAAAACAAATAAATATTTAAATGGGTTTTAAACAAAATCTAATAAATTTGTTTTCAAAATATGCTGTAGAAAAAGGAGTTGATTTCAGAGGCGGCCTTCATGGTTGCGACGCCCCGGGGGAGAAATTTTTTCGGGGCCATATGGGAAAAATTCTTTATTATTGATTTCTCAGAAAAAAATATTCTCTATGAAAGCTCCTGCATCTTTTCAAACTCAAGATGCACCTATCAAAATTTGAAAATCTCATCATATACCAAGAATTATGGTTATTGAGGTTTTATTACTGTCAAAACAAGAGTCGAGTTGAATTGTCAAAATTAATAACTAGAAATCTTACAGCAACTCTTCTTGCTGTCCAAACTTTAAATGGCAAAGCTAATATTCTTACTTTTTGAGTATAATTTACCTGAGTCATTTTGTCAAAATACAAAATAAACACGAAATATGATAAGTAAATTTACATTAAATTTATTTGAAAAATATTAAAGGGGAGTTTACATTCTGAAAATAACGTGCCTGGACTTTATTGTTCGCTACTATACCTTTGTAGAAACCAGTTAAGAGAACTGTTGATATTTGCAACGCTGCAATCAGCTGTATTTTATTGATTTATTGGGCATATATTTGACGTAACGTCAAGAGCGATGCGATAAGATTGTAGGCTATGTGAATATGTGAAAAACTAAAAGGTATTTTTCGCGACTAACCAGTTACGAATAGCTTGGTTAGCAATAGTGACGTCACGGTAACGAGAATACGTCACGGTTAGTAAGATTCGCTAAAATTAAACGGTTACAGTTACAGGCTTTGTGGTGGTTGAATTTTTAAATTTGACAACAATCCAACCATGAATTTTGTATTTAACTGTTATAAAAAAAGTTGCGATTGAATCTCACTGAATAAGAGAGAGAGAGAAATGTTCCACAATTCTCTGACCGGGTTAGGAAAATAGTAAGCGGAGTAACACACGTGATCAACAGTTACCGGTAACTCACCAAAATGTAGTGGTTACTTACTTCGCCTAACCGCACGTAACCGGTTAGTTTTATGCGAGTATAATTTGTTTCTGTACCTCGGTCTCGGCGACGCTGGTGAATAAGAAAATTTCTTTAAATAATTATAACCATAGCGATGCGTTTTTCTAAAAAATATTACTCCTATTAAAAACATAATATTTCTTAGAAAAACGCACCGTTTGATAATTATTAAATTTGAGAAAAAAAAATGAAGTGTCATACTCCTAATTGTCAAAATATTGAAAAGCAACCAGAAATTCAAAATCAGTAATTCAAATAAAATAAAAAAGTATTTTTGACATAATTTGTTTATTAAAAAAAAAAGTAAAAATCAGTTTTGACAAATTGGCGAATGAGTTGCCACAAACTCAAAACCCATTTATATTTATTGGGTGTTCTTTTAATTTATATTTATTGGGTAGGCCCCCAAACAATTGTAGCCCAGGTCTTCCAAAGTTAACGGTCCGCCTCCGCGTAGCTTATTGATATAGTCGGGCATGCTATTTACTTGATAGATTATTTTTATAACTCACAAAGTTATTTATTCTGCATTTACTTTAATAATTGAAATTAACCTCCGCCCACAATAATTTTTATATCCGTAGATACGTAATTCGGCAGCTAAGCTGCCATCTTCAGTATGCTACCAACTTAAAAACACTAAAAAAGGATCTAAAAGCAACCTAATCATACTGACAAAATCATAAAAATGTTAAACCTAACAACAATCTAATCATCCTAAAAGATATATATGTAAATGTAAGTAAATCTAAATTAATATGAACAGATAAAATAGCGACATCTTACTACCGCTTTTTGATCAGACATTGCAGTAGGATAGACAAACTGAAGCGGGATTTGCTCCTAATAAGTCCCCCATGCAAGGCGGCCATGCTTGCTGTCAAAGAATAATGAAATTTTTAGAAAAATTTTGCGCAAATCGTTCTTGATTGCAGTGAAAACCTCGAGCAGCCTCTGAACAGCTGTTTCAGCCCTGCTTGGGGCTCCTTCAGCAGAGACGTAGCTCAACATTCCCACTGCAGACCAAAAACGACTTGCCCAATTCATTCGCAATTGCGATGTAAGAATGATGAACAGATAAAATAGCGACATCTTACTATCACTTTTTGACCAGACATTGCAGTAGGATAGACAAACTGAATGTCGAGGTTTTCACTGCAATCAAGAACGATTTGCACAAAATTTTTCTACAAATTAATATGTAAAAAAGAAAGAACAAAAATTTTTTTCGGGTATTTGGACTATTTATTTTCGCATTTCCGTGTTGTTTGGTTAGCTCTTATTGGTAAGGTTTTCTGACAGTTCATTTTAGGTGTTCACATAATTTTTTTTCTCTGATTTGTACATAACATACCGGGTGTCCCGCGCCATGTGCTCACCCTTCTAGAATCTTTATTTATTAATCGATTAATCTGAATTTTGGAGACAAAACAAAAAACAAAACAAAAAATTGGATTTTTCGACATGCTGCTAGTCGTCATAGGACTTCCGGTTTCGCCGGAAATGATGCCAACTTTCTTATTTTAAATGGAAGACCCTATATATTTTTACATATTTGAAATTTACGGATCATTACGACTCCGAATACGGATCAATTGTTAATTTTGGTTTCCATGACAACGAAAAAAAACTTTTTTGTTTTTCAATATAGACTGCTATGAATCGCATTTTTTCGACCTAATGCGATCAAGTGTTTCAAGAAAATCACTCCTTTGATTGTATTTTGATTGTTAACATTTTTACAGTATTTGAAATTTTCATTTGGTCGTAACTCATTTTTTAAAATAGAAACTCATATCTTCCTAAGCTTCGTTCAACAGAACATTTTTTTCTGAGTATGCTGATACCAAATACGTCATATTTTCTTTGAAAGCTATTTGAAATAAAGGGAGTGTAAAATTTCAATAAGACATGCTCCATTTTAAACTATTTTCAAAGAAAATATGATGTATTTGGTATCAGCGTACTCAGAAAAAAATGTTCTGTTGAACTAAGCTCAGAAACATATGAGTTTCTATTAAAAAAAATGAATTACGACCAAATGAAAATTTCAAATACTGTAAAAATGTTAAAAATCAAAATACAATCAAAGGAGTGATTTTCTTGAAACACTTGATCGCATTAGATCGGAAAAATGCGATTCATAGCAGTCTAGATGGAAAAATAAAAAAGTTTTTTTTTTCGTTGTCATGGAAACCAAAATTAACAATTGATACGTATTCGGACTCGTAATGATCCGTAAATTTCAAATATGTAAGAATATATAGGGTGTTCTATTTAAAATAAGAAAGTTGGTATCACTTCCGGCGAAACCGGATGTCCTATGACGACTAGCAGCATGTCGAGAAATCCCATTTTGTATTTAATTTACTGTCTCCAAAATTCAGATTAATCGATTAATAAATAAAGATTCTAGAAGGGTGAGCACATGGCCCGGGACACCCGGTATATAGTTTATTTTAGATTTTTACATATTAATTTATATTTACTTACATTTACATATATATCTTTTAGGATGATTAGATTGTTGTTAGGTTTAACATTTTTATGATTTTGTCAGTGTGATTAGGTTGTTTTTAGACATTTCTTAGTGCTTTTAAGTTGGTAGCGTACTGAAGAAGGCAGCTTAGCTCCCGAAATACGTATCTACGGATATAAAAATTATTGTAGGCGGAGGTTAATTTCAATTACCTCTTAAACCACAGTCTCCTTTACTATTTTAGTACTGCATTTACTTAGAAACTAAATTTACTTGACAACTATTTGATAATTTATTTGATGTTTTTTTTTTAAAAATAATATCCGGCCTTAGTAAAATGAAATATAGAAAATGATAGTAGAGATTGGTCATTTTAACAGTGCCACAATATGTGTTAATAGCCTCCTTCCTCTATTTTTTTAATTTTTCTGGGTACGACAGTGATCATGTGGAGGAAAAAATAATAAAACAATGTACGACAGTGATCATGTGGATGAAAAAATTATAAAAAAATGTATGACATTAGGTTTTTTGTAGTTTATGTAGGTAAAGAAGAAGAAAATTTAAATAATCTGTAGTTGAAGATGCATCGCAACACCGAAGATTGAAAAAAATTTTTAATAAATAAAATAAAAGATTTGCAGTAAACATCGGTCAAATTATTTGAGATAGTTTGCTCTGCGCAAAAATCAAGTAAAAGTATTCAAGGCAAGAGCAAAAGTGTTAAGTTTCCAATCTTCAAATTATGAGGTAAAGTACGTAAGAAACACGTTGGAATGAAAAAGAAAGAAATCTTATTATGAACATACATCAAAACCACTCCAATTAACATACGAGGAAAATTGCGGGACCGACTGCAACGCAGAGCCGGTCTTATTTAATGTGGCAGGACACTCGTTAAAGGTCCTCATTTTGCGTACTCGGTACACATGAGATCACAAACGAGTGGTGGTGCACATCCCAGTTAGCCGGGCTCGCAGCTGCCGCGCCTGCAGCAAACGCTGATAACATCGCGGCCGCCCTTATGCATTCAGCAAGATTTGAAAGAGATCTCTGATAACATTCTAGGCCCGTGTTTTGGCATGACAGTCCGCACGATAACGAACGTAGCCCTACAATGACGGTCCCGACTCCAGAGGGCTCGTCTCTTGATCGACCGAGCGTTGATGGGATGTTTGTCACGAGGGTCGCTTCGTATATAAGTCGCGTTTGAACCATTGTCGTATTCAAAATATTACCCGTTCAGAGCAAATCACAAACTTAAACAGATTAAGGTAAACTTACTAAGATTAAGGAGAAAATCAAAATGTCATGTGAAAAGAAAATAATTAGAAGCAACCAAATATTCCAAGGAAAGAAAGGATCTGTCAAAAGAGCTGAACTTCTGAACTGCCAAGTAGAACCAAATATACTTATTGAAGTGGAACGCCGACATCATGTGTGTGGTCACCTTTGTCTAGACTTTGGTTCTGTCTGATGTGGTTTCAAATTCAAAATAATCATATTCAATAGAATTTAAATAATTGTCTAAACTCACTGAGCACAATAAATGAACTACAATACATACTTCACCCAAAATATCTATAATGTACTTCTTGCGATGTAAACTGCTTAAAGTCTGTGGCCTTTGGAGCTTTTAAAGAATGCCCGTGAATTTTGGGTAGCCCACAGTTTTTTTTTGAAAATGAGTTATACTTGCCATAAGTAAAACTAATTATTTCAGTTTTTAGGTATGTCAGTTGACTTACATAAACGTTGATGTATCAGTGCTAAATAATTAAATAGGTATTTTTTTAGATCTGTGATTATTGCCCAATGGGGTCTGAAGTCACAGATTTGTCAAGACCTCAGGAGCGGAAGTGAATTTCTTTTTGTGTAAAGAGATCCAAGGCTTTGTTAATAATATACAGGGTGGGCGGAAGATTGTGGCGTTACTATTGAAAATTTTTGAAATCTGTGTGTGTAATAACATACATATCGGTCAGATGCACAATCTAAAATTATTTAGACTTATACAGAGTGCTCCGTAAGCGTGTGACGACCCTAACAAATTTTTTTTTAATGAAAAACCCTATATATTATTACACTATTACATATCTCATTATTAGTGGACGAAAATAATATAAAGTTTTATTGACCTAAAGTTTATCGTTTTCGAGATATTGACAATTTACCGTTAAAAAATGGCAAAATTTGTTACTCCATAAATTAGTTATTTTTAAATATTTTGCTTTGAATTTTGGTGGATACATTATTTAACTATTACAAAACAGAAATGTATGATCAACTCGAATTCTTTCCGGGTACTTTACACAGGGTGATTCACAAGGCAAATTACCATTTTTCTAAAAAAAAAAAAAATGGAACGCCCTGCATATGAACATATAGTTTAAAACATCTCTTACTAAGGTTTCCAATAGTATAAGACTTTTTACGGATAGCTCCTAAACTTTGAACGTAGATTTTTTTTTTAAATTCACATTTTCTAGAAATTTTTCACACAACTTACGGGCTTTTAATAAATGCACTCATGTGACTCTAGTCATGTTTTATTATCGGTTTGTATTTTGTGGGACGATTCTCTTTCTGATTTAGAATAATTCCTTGTAATTTTTGATGAGTGTTCCCCGAAGTAGCGATTAAGATATGTGGTTTAAGCATAATGAAGTACCATCATATGACAACAATGACACTAGAAAATGATTTAACTAAATAGTTCATTCAATAAATAAAATGCGTAAAAATTTTGAGTTGCTACCCGAATTTCCGTCTGATTTCACTATTTTTTACGCCAGAATGTAAATGGGTTTAGTGAATCTGCTACGGACGTCGAGATCATGAAACAGAATTATTTAGAATTGCATCTGTATGTTTAAGAGCTATTCGTAAAAAGTCTTATACTATTGGAAACCTTAGTAAGAGATGTTTTAAATTATAAGTTCATATACAGAGCGTTCCATTTAATTTTTTTTAGAAAAATAGTAATTGCGTTGTCAATCACCCTATGTAAAGTACCCGGAAAAAATTCGAGTTGATCATACATTTCTGTTTTCTAATAGTTAAATAATGTATCCACCAAAATTCAAAGCAAAATATTTAAAAATAACTAATTTATGGAGTAACAATTTTTGCAATTTTTTACCGGTAAATTGTCAATATCTGGAAAACAATAAACATTAGATCAATAGAACCTTCTATTATTTTCGTCCACTGATAATAAGACATCTAATAGTGCAATAATACAGGGTGTACATGGGAAGCCGCTACAATAGCTAACTTTCTTATTTGTATTTTTACGAAGTAACTTAAATTAGAAAAGTTTTAGGACCTTTCCTCCTCGTTTTTATGGTGCTTTCGGGAAAACAAATGACAATCAGGTTTTCGAGATTTTCAATTGTTTTCAACTTTTTTTAATGGAATGTTAGGTTTTTTATAATTGCATCGCGTTCATGATATTAAATTAATTATGTCTCTAAAATATCATCTCCCAAACCCTACTATTTTAGAAATGATTTAGTAACAAAATCTTGGTGTTCACGGAACATGGCTACAATAGCTAACTTTTTTATTTGAAGTTTCACGAAATAGCCTAAATTAGAAAAGTTTCAGGACCTTCCGTGCTCGATTTTATGGTACCCTTGGAGAAACAAATGACTGTCAGATTTTCGAGATCTTCAATTGTTTTCAACTTCTTTAAATGGAACATTATATTTTGTATCAGCGTAGCGTGTTCGGGATGCCAAATTAAGTACTTCTCTAAAATATTCCCCTCCTAAGTCTACTTTTTTATAAATTATTTGGTAAATAATGGTATTAGACATTTTAACATGTCGCGCTTTCAATATTTGACACAAGGGTTATTAGTCTGAACTAAATTTAGACAAATTTTGAATCATGACAATTCACAAAGGTCTGACAGTTTGAACACATTCCCTTTATTCTCTTGTTTCAACGCGCACCATATTGTATTCGTGAATAAAAGAACTATCGTAACGATACACTTCTTTCCGCGAATATCAAGACTGAATTATTTATGAAATATTATTCTCTTTCAGAGATATTATTTCGCAGACATACTTAATTTGACATCCTGAATGCGATGCCGTGATAAAAAATATAATGTTCTATTTAAAAAAGTTGAAAGCAATCTCGAAAACCTGATAGTCATTTGTTTTTCCAAAGGTACCATAAAATCGAGGAGGGAAGGTCCTGAAACTTTTCTAATTTAAGCTATTTCGTGAAACTTCAAATAAAAAATTAGCTATTGTAGCCATTTCCCGTGAACACCAAGATTTTGTTACTAAATCATTTATAAAAGTAGTAGGCTTTGGAAGATGATATTTTAGAGACATAATTAATTTGACATTCTGAACACGATACAATGATAAAAAACCTAACATTCCATAAAAAAAAATTGAAAACAATTGAAAATCTCGAAAACCTGATTGTCATTTGTTTTTTTGGAAGTACCATAAAATCGAAGAGGAAAGGTCCTAAAACTTTCCTAATTTAAGTTACTTCATAAAAATAGAAATAAGAAAGTTAGCTATTGTAGCGGCTTCCCATGAACACCCTGTATATAGGGTGTTCCATTTAAAAAAGATATGTTAGGGTCGTCACACTCTTACGAAACACTCTGTATAAGTCTGAATAATTTTAGATTATGCATCTAACCGATATGTATGTTATTACGCACACAGATTTCAAAAATTTTCAATAGTAACGCCACAATCTTCCGCCCACGCACTGTTGGCTCACCAGTTAATAATTTAACTGCAATCGTTGATTTATTCCCCTAGTTACAATTATAGAAACAATTGTTTCTATAGGAATTAATCAACGGTTCAAACAGGCCTGATTCAATGCGTAGGAATATCATAACTCGGAGTATTATTGAGTTCCTGTTGAGCTATGAAGATCTACTTATTAATAAAAGCTGTTTTTCTGTTATTTAATTTTCGCACCCAAACGAGCCAAAAAGCTCAAAATATCACGAAGCGCACTTTCCAGTTTTCATGCGTTTTAACCCTTGCTTTTTACGCTCAATGTATCTATCCCCACATGTTTCCCCATCCTTGAAGTTTTGTCTTAAGTTAAAAAGCTAAAGTTGTTTTTGGAGTCACAAAGAGTTCATTTTAACCGCAAGGTAGAAAAGTAAATTTTTAAATCTTTTTTAAATTTGATGTCACAAGAAAGAGAGTGTCAATGCTTCTCACCTCTACAAATATGTTTCTATTGGGATAAGTTCATAACGAAGCTGTGATAATGGCGTTATCTGTTCGCAGAAGAACAATCCATTTATTAAGCATTCACTCTTTTTTCTCGTCAGAGCAGGCTGTATTCTAGTTCTTTGGTTGCTTACATGAATTTTGATAGATGCCACAAACTGACAAGAAAAATATTATGACAATTTCACATTCGTAATCTGACTACACTGTCAAATACGAAGAAGCACCGACTCTGGCATAAATAAGGTACTTACTTACTTAAGGTAGTTGAGATGGTGTCAATGTACTAAAATCATAAACTTGAAATTCAAAGTAAACATAACCGTTTCATCTGACGTCTATATTTCATTACGATACCGTCAAAAATGTCACCCTAACTGCTTTGACGAGAAAAAAAAGTGAATGTTTAATAATTCTCATTGCTACAATCCCTTATACCGGGTGTCTCTAAATTCCGTGGACATGGTTTAACCACAGAGTCCTGGGCTCAAAATAAGACGATTTAACCAAACTTAGCTATATCCATAATGATCTCGTTAAGCCGGTATTCTTCTTCAAAGTTCTTGAAGATAAAGTTAATTTTTCTTAGAACAAAGGAACGCCTGACCCGACTTGGATGAAATTTGGTATAGTTCTACTAGAAGGTAAGTCACATTTACAAGTGGTTTTAGTTACTCGCAGTTTGCGGTTACTTAGTTTAGTTAATACATTTTTAGGGAGAAGCATTCGATAGGAAATTTTTTGTGTCTTTGTAGCTTTTGATGTTTCTTACAGTTTAGTCACAAAATAAAAAAATGTAAGTGACTGCAGCGTTTTTTATTTAAAACTGTCTTTTAACTTCTTAATTTATTTATTTTGAGAAAGAATTATTAATTAGTAAATTATATTAAGCATTTGTTTTTTCTGTGCACAAGATGCTAACTTGAAATTCTAAATTTTGAAAAAAAGACATTTTAGTCTTTTAGATTTTTTTATTGTCTGACTAAACTGTATAAATAGTGAGAAAACCCCTCGACCACATTAATTCACTGAAAGCGAATACGTATTTCGGTAACGAAGTTACCATCTTCAGCGCTAAACTGATATTTATATCTATCTATATTTATATCAGATTTATATCAGTTTAGCGCTGAAGATGGTAACTTCGTTACCGAAATACGTATTCGCTTTCAGTGAATTAATGTGGTCGAGGGGTTTTCTCACTATTTATTTGGATTACAGCCACAGGTTTTGTGTTGCTTTGTGATTATTGACTAAACTGTGATAGATAGCAAACGTGACGTTAAAAACGACGAATGACGACGAAAAGTTCTCATGGTTTTAAATGAAGCTGTTCTCACTTGGTAGCAATTTATGTCAAAAAAATTTCGTGTAAAATCATAGACTAACTACTCTACAGACTGGAATCGGGAAGGCTGAGAAATTCAGAAAAGTTTCTGCGCTCCCTAGTGATTGGAATAAAAACTAACCTTGTTGAGAAGGTGGCCTACTACACCTATGATTTAATATTTGCTTTCAATCCAAGGTATCCATGACTAACTTAGCAAGCCAAAATGACACTTTTGACATACCTTGCTATTTATGAAATACCTATCCCTGTAAAAAACTACAAAAATATTAACAGCTGTACAAATTTATACATTAGGTGCTTTACTTTTACTTAAAAAAACAGTTGCAAGTTATTCAGGGGTTGTAAGCTCCATGTTCCTGAGCATAAGACGTTAAACACCAATCATTCCATTGAACAAGTAGCTCTGAACTGACTCAATTCTTGTGCTCCGTGCTTGTCAAAATTGTGGTCATTTGGATGTATTGTGACTAAGAAACTGATATATATATATATATATGATATTCCGTATTGCGTCAGTCAAAAATCATTCTTTTGCATATAGCTACCAAGATGCAATATCAACAAAATTCTTTGCTATGGATTAATTAACATTTGACAATTGTGAAATTCTCGACTTCTAACCAAAACCGGAATTGGTCTTTTTCAGGGACGCCCAGAAAGGTTTCGATTCACTGTTACCGTAACAGGCGGCCAAGCAGGGGTCAAACAGCTGTACAGAGGCTGCTCGAGGTTTTCACTGCAATCAAAAACGATTTGCACAAAATTTTTCTAAAAACTTTCATTATGCTTTGATAGCAAGCATGGCCACCTTGTATGGGGGACTTATTAGGAGCAAATCCCGCTTCAATTTGTCTATCCTACTGCAATGTCAGGTCAAAAAGCGATAGTAAGATGTCGCTATTTTATCTGTTCATCACTCTTACATCGCATTTGCGAATAAATTGGACAAGTCGTTTTTGTTTGCAGTGGGAATGTCGAGCTACGTCTCTGCTGAAGAAGCCCCAAGCAGGGCTGAAACAGCTGTCCAGAGGCTGCTCGAGGTTTTCACTGCAATCAGAAACGATTTGCACAAAATTTTTCTAGATAAGGTTATACGTTCGGAACAAATCCCTGCTTCTAAATTTAATAATTATGTTAAATTCATGATTTTTACCTTATTGTTCGCAAGCAATTTTATAACAGACAAACCTAATTAATTGAAACGGCTCGTTAAAATGAATATAAATGTAAATAATCTAATGGTAAAATTGAATTTACAAAATACTTTGACATAGAACTTCAAATACTTTCCCAACTTAGTATTTTGATAATGTTCTATAGTGGACTTATGTTTTATACCAATATAATGCAACAAGTGGTGGTTTTTTAATTTGTGAACAACGTATACACTCACTGGAAAACAATCTCTTTTCTAAACTTGTAGATCAATATAATAGTTTTCCCTTGTATTTACTCAATGTAGGTATGAAATTTATAGATAAGAACATCGTTATTGTTAAATGACATTATGTGTTCTTCTTGAGTCTTAACATTTCATTAATAATATAAAAAGGAGGTCGAAACAATAGTTTTATGTTCTTTTTTTCAAAAACTTCCTAGACTTTCAAAGCCAAAGATTTTTAATAGAATCAAATTAGGATTCCAATTTAAAAGATTATATTTTTTTAAATTGAAATTCACAAGCATTTAAGACGTCTCAGAAAGCCAACAGCGCTTTATTATTTATTGCAATGCAACACCGCGTAACGCAGTCGCGCATACGTTTTGTATCATTGTCTCGGGCCCACAAAACGCCGCCGTGCATACACACAACGTGTACAAAATTCAAACGAAGAGAGGTAAGCCCTGCGTTTGACATCTCCATCCAGACGTTATCTTCGGATAAAAAGATCCATCTAAAAGATAAGCCTGCGATATGTTGATAAGAAACAGTTTTGCAGGACGGAGCGGGGTTCATATTCCGACAGAAACTCACTTCGTATGGTGGTACACGATAGTTCTTTTATGTAAACTCTCCTCTTACAATAGCTGAAATTTGTTCATACAAAGGGTCTGTGTGTTTGCATTGTGAAGGTTTAAAGAGGCATACTCTACACCGTTCAGAATTATATAATAGTCTCGTACGTTTACGCATCTATATTAATTTTTTTGAATGTTTAATTTGAATTTCAAATTTCGACGCCTACACTGCATTAGTTAGACGCATTTGGAAGTAAAGTGAAAAAAAAATTTCAGAGGTTTCATAGCTAACAAAGTTTTTATGTGCACTGCGTTATGGAAATTTTGAGTTCGCATTGTAAAATGTTCGTATTAGAGTAAAATCACATGTTTCTAGTCTTTATAGTAGTTAAAGCTTGAAAATTATTTAAAAAACTCAATTCAGTCGGTAGCTACGAAAATTTTTAATAAATGGATTGCTAAATCATCCTGCATACATACATCGTGAGTGTAGATTCTTTTAGACACACCATATACACTATGTCCAGGGATTGCGTTCACAATTGCAAAAAGTTTTTTATTTTTGAGTTTTCGAAGTGATTTTTTTATAAAACCTTTTGCTTATCCTAAAATTTCCAGAAATATTACAGGAAATATCTTACAGGTGTTTCTAAACATTTCCGACTAATAGCTGAGAAAAACTGAAAATTTTGTTCCAATTTTCATGAAATATGACGAAAGTCTGTTTTGGTATGCAATAAAGACTTGGTAAGGTTTAAATAAAATACTCCTTTGCGTAAAGGCAGGCGCGATGTTTCCGCTACGCAACCATTACCAACACTGTAGCTGCATCATCCTCACTATAAGTTTCCTTCGTTTTCTTTGTGTTTAACACCGATCCTGATTCCTCCATTTTTTAAATAAATTTTTCAGTGCATTTACCGTCCACTGATATATCCACAAAATGTGATTTTCAATTCGTGGACACAGTATATTTCTGACAACCGGGTTTAAATTTATAAAAGCCGAAAACTAAATTAAAATTTATAAATTATTTAAACTGTCAGTTGTTAAATAAGTTGAATTGAAATAATAAATCTCAACCAACAGAAAAATCCTGTCTGTTGGAAATACACGAATGGAGAAATACAATAGTATTATTGAAAAATGTTAGACATCCAGAATAAAAAAAGGTACAAATTGAAAATCGAAACAAGTAGAGGCACAAGCAAAATCGATACATTAAGTTCTGTTGTAGTATTTCGTTACATCTGGCACGCTCCCGATATTTGCAGATAGATAAGTAACTGCGACCGCAGATAGGTCAGCCGATAGGAAACCAGGTAAACCCTGTCCGGACTAAAACCTGCCAAAATACTTGGAGCTGTTGTATGCGTCCACATAATTGTAACGTTAAAATTGCTAGTCATAATCTTTATCACTTCTCTAATCGCAAGATTTCAGATTGAAACTTAATCTGTTCTTTGAAGGACGAAAATGAAAAGTAGTTATTTTCAATTTGTTCCACGGTTTTCTCCTATTGTTGAACAAGTTATAATATTTACTAAGCAAATAAAATACTAAAAATTAGGAGTATAACTTAACGTTTTAAATAGTTTTAATGCATAGTAGGTTTTGACTAATCTGACTACATCATATCAACAATTAAAATTCAGAATGACAGAAAACGAGTAAGTTAAGCACTGGATCAAAAAGATGCGTAATCTCAATGAAAAATTTTATTTAGTTAACTAACATAATAATTAAAATTGGTCCAACGAACAATTTCATTGGCCTAATGAAACCAGGTACATTAAATCTATTAAAAGATTAATTGCTGAACAAATCTGATTTATTATATTTAACATTTTCACTGTATTGTTCATTATTTTCGTAAATGGTAAATATGAACCCGTGCGTTGCTACTATTACCTACTTAATTGTTTGTCTTGTATTTGTTTAATAAATTTTTTAATGACAATAAATTAACATTTGTATTACTTTTATGAAACAAATCATTGGCAGATTTAATTATCAGTTATTAATCAATGTGTTAGATTTTCTCTCACAATAAACGCTGAATTGTTGTACCAACAAAAAAAAACTTCCCACAGTTTAGAACTGTTCTTTATAACAATAAATTACATTATTGTCACAACAAAAAAATGATACACTGAGAAAAATGTTCATTGCTCTTTATGAAAATTTCCGTAAACACTGAAAAAATCCTATAAAATATGGGACAAAACAAGTGTTTTTTAATAGTAAACAAAAGTTTTCTTCTGAATTACTTTATTTGGTATTATGGAAATGTACTTATATTAACAAAAAGACAGAGATTTGGAAAAATTGTTTGAATACCTTAATGCTTAAAAGATTTTTTCATATACATTGATGAGCTTATTCATTGTGAATAAGAAATGTGTAATTTATACCGAGTATAAAAGTATCCAACCGAAGAAAATTGTAATTTGTAGTAAGTAAGTAAGTAAGACATAATGTCATCACGTATATAAGAGACCTAATAAGTCCCCCATGCAAGGCGGCCATGCTTGCTGTCAAAGCATAATGAAAGTTTTTAGAAAAATTTTGTGCAAATCGTTTTTTTTGCATGGGTGACTTATTAGGAGCAAATCCCGCTTCAATTTGTCTATCCTACTGCAATGTCAGGTCAAAAAGCGATAGTAAGATGTCCCTATTTTATCTGTTCATCATTCTTACATCGCAATTGCGAATAAATTGGGCAAGTCGTTTTTGGTCTGCAGTGGGAATGTCGAGCTACGTCTCTGCTGAAGAAGCCCCAAGCAGGGCTGAAACAGCTGTCCAGAGGCTGCTCGAGGTTTTCACTGCAATCAAAAACGATTTGCACAAATTTTTTCTAAAAACTTTCATTATGCTTTGACAGCAAGCATGGCCGCCTTGCATGGGGGACTTATTAGGAGCAAATCCCGCTTCAAGTTGTCTATCCTACTGCAATGTCAGGTCAAAAAGCGATAGTAAGATGTCCCTATTTTATCTGTTCATCATTCTTACATCGCAATTGCGAATAAATTGGGCAAGTTGTTTTTGGTCTGCAGTGGTAATGTCGAGCTACGTCTCTGCTGAAGAAGCCCCAAGCAGGGCTGAAACAGCTGTCCAGAGGCTGCTCGAGGTTTTCACTGAAATCAAAAACGATTTGCACAAAATTTTTCTAAAAACTTTCATTATGCTTTGACAGCAAGCATGGCCGCCTTGCATGGGGGACTTATTAGGAGCAAATCCCGCTTCAATTTGTCTATCCTACTGCAATGTCAGGTCAAAAAGCGATAGTAAGATGTCGCTATTTTATTTGTTCGTAAATTATTGTATTTAATTATTATCTCTTACGTGTATTTTAAATTTGTACGCAGGTAAAAGTATCTTCAGTGTATGTACATAGTATTTTCACATTAATCAAAACGCTCCAACAAAATAATATGAATACTTAATGTGAGGTATTTATTAAAATAAAATCACAAATTGCCCATTTTTCGCCTGTAATGGTCGTTCTGTTAAATTATAAAATACAGAAACCGATTTGATACATAACATAATGATCAAGGCAAATGAGACAGTCTATTGTTATTAGACGTTAATAACAAAAGCGTATTGATGGGATGAGATCGTCGGGTTGTTGCAGTTTATGTCTCGCCACGTTTAATTCAATAGTTTTCTCCTTTGTTTTGACAATGGCACGAATTGCTGTAAGACACATTGGTTTCCATATTATGTAAATAAACTAAAGAAGACATTAGTAAACAAACTATTTCATATTCACAGTTTCTACCGTTTTATATGTAAAACAAACTTCCATTTTATTATTTAGCAAAATATGATCTATAATTCCAAAAACTGGTTTATTGATAAATAGTTCATCGTTTAACGTATATGTGATATAATTATTAATTAATATTAAGTCAGACAACTTATAAGATGTTCCATGAAGGATGATTTTATTAGCGATATAAATATTTGTTTTAAATGAAGCAAATTTTTCTTTTGCAGAGCAGATTTCGTCAAAATTTGGTAAAATCGAAAAAATACTAGAAACGTTGCTCTCTTTCCCTACATTTAAGTAACTACTAAGGTCTGAATGTTCAACGAATTTATAACATAATTTAAGCTGATGTCTAACTACTAAAGTATAACTTAGATTGATTCTTGATGAAACACTACTTGCAAATAATTTTAATTTCCTGTGTTTCAAAAGTTTGATAGTATTTTTCCAATCCCCAATCTACGAGATTCTTAGAGTATTCAAACATTTTTTAACTTGTAACTTAACTGCAATAATTAGAACACTTCCTTGCAATGCTACGTAGGAAACTGAACTCGTGAAGATGCAAATCGTAAAAAACGTTGACTGTTAAATTAAACGTAGATTATAAAAAAATCCGAACACGAACGAAGGAGTCGCGCCTGCATTTGGCGAAAACCTTCTTTATTAAAGTTGTATTAGCTACAAAAGAACTTGCATTTTGCTAATATAAGAGAAAAATTATGCACTTGTGCACATAACACTTAATGTTTTTAATATTACTTATTATATCGGGAGTATTTTCTGTAAAATAACTATCTATTTATTTTATTGCATATTGTTCCTAGCGTAAACATTTATTTGTTACAATGGAAACTTTGCTGCAGGTAAACATATTAGTATATAAACGATAAAGACTCCTACCTAATTTAAGCATTTATCTGTGCAAGATACACAATTAATTGCCTGCAGTTTACTAGTAATTTATCTATTAACAAACTGAGACCAAATGAACAAATCATTTGGTTCATTTGTCTCAGTGTAAGCAATAATCGCTGTTAAGCAATATTACGAACCAATTTTTTTGAGTGGGGAAGACGAATAGTAATTCACAATAGCGGTGAATGAATATCGCTTAAACAAAAATATTATGATGCATAAATATGTGGGAAAAGGAAAAATTTACAAATAAAAAAGATGATTGGAGATGGATGTCCAAAAATATTGACTCACCATTCGGATAATGCTCTTCTGAATTAAGAGAAAATCTGTATTAAACCGCAAGGTATTCCATGTTTTAACAGATTTTATAGTACCTTGTCACCAAGACGTAGAAAATTAGAAATTCAGCTTTGAAGAGTTTCGTCATATTTAAGCAATCGCTAATTCTACTTCGCTTAAATAGCACTTTTGCACTATCCGTCCATTTAACGTATTTACTGGTTCGATTAAAAGAATAGTAGGTTGTGTTCACAAATATCTGATCGGTAAGAATGTCACTTACCGATCAGAAGGCAGTAAGTAATCAAATATGAAGGTTTACCTACAATCTGCAAAGTAACTGAGTGAGTTTTGTCATTTTCGATAGTGGAATTTTGAGATTTATTAGTCCGTGATAGTTGTCGCAGAATTGTCACTTTGATATTAAACCAATGTAAAATCAAATAATTTGGTTGAATCGTGCAAAAAACATAAGTATCAGAGCTACCGGTCTCAGGCAAGATTGGTGGCTTCGGAACCATAGGCCGTTAAATTCATATGCCAATAAAATCTTGGCTACTTGATTTTGAAGGTTTACACGATTTTCGATTTTATTGCTAGTGTGTGTATGTTTAATGGATGCAATAAATTATTATTATTATTGTTAAATATAAAAAAAAAACTGTTTGTGTTTACTTACAAAATGAAAAACTATTACAAGACTGATAATAAAAAGTTAGGTGAATCATACTCATGAGAGAGGTTCATGTAATAACGAGCGTTCATAAAAAGACAGGTACAAGAAGGCTGTGATTTTCTCTTTTTGACGTGAACGGAGGGCCTCTCGTGTAAATTAGATCATATAACTTTATGCAATTCGATGTAATTAAAGATTGTTAAGTAAATAATATTATAGGAGTATTATTATTATTATTAATACCACCCTTGGCTTCCATTTTAAATCTTATAAGCTTAAATGGTCAAGGTGTTGTATAATTATTTCAGAAATTTATTGAAGGCTTTCCGTAGATAACAAATAGTAAAGGATAAAGATAAACATATAAAATAGCGACATCTTACTATCGCTTTTTGACCTAACATTGCAGTAGGATAGACAAATTGAAGCGGGATTTGCTCCTAATGAGTCCCCCATGCAAGGCGGCCATGCTTGCTGTCAAAGCATAATGAAAGATTTTAGAAAAATTTTTTTGGGCAAATCGTTTTTGATTGCAGTGAGAACCTCGAGCAGCCTCTGGACAGCTGTTTCAGCCCTGCTTGGGGCTTCTTCAGCAGAAACGTAGCTCGACATTCCCACTGCAGACCAAAAACGACTTGCCCAATTTATTCGCAAATGCGATGTAAGAATGATGAACATATAAAATAGCGACATCTTACTATCGCTTTTTGACCTAACATTGCAGTAGGATAGACAAAAGGCGATAATAAGATGTCGCTATTTTATATGTTCATCATCCTTACATCGCATTTGCGAATAAATTGGGCAAGTCGTTTTTGGTCTGCAGTGGGAATGTCGAGCTACGTTTCTGCTGAAGAAGCCCCAAGCAGGGCTGAAACAGCTGTCCAGAGGCTGCTCGAGGTTCTCACTGCAATCAAAAACGATTTGCCCAAAAAAATTTTTCTAAAATCTTTCATTATGCTTTGACAGCAAGCATGGCCGCCTTGCATGGGGGACTCATTATTAGCAAATCCCGCTTCAATTTGTCTATCCTACTGCAATGTTAGGTCAAAAAGCGATAGTAAGATGTCGCTATTTTATATGTTCATCATTCTAACATCGCATTTGCGAATAAATTGGGCAAGTCGTTTTTGGTCTGCAGTGGGAATGTCGAGCTACGTTTCTGCTGAAGAAGCCCCAAGCAGGGCTGAAACAGCTGTCCAGAGGCTGCTCGAGGTTCTCACTGCAATCAAAAACGATTTGCCCAAAAAAATTTTTCTAAGATAAAGATAAACTAAACACTTTATCTTGTACAGCATTTTTCTAGCAGAAATGCAATGTTTATTTGCTTTAAATGAAACAGAATGGAACAGAAAAAAGGTCTACATTTTGTGCACTGCGCTTTCTGTATTGTTATTAAAAGCTGATGAGCCTTTCGCAATGGGGTTAAAATAAATGATATTTTAAAAATAAAAATAACTATTTATCACAAATTTGTGTATTATTTCCGGCAAATGTCAAATTAAAAGGTAAGCCGACAGCTACGTCTATAGAGTTTAAGGGAAAGAAATGTACAATGGGAAGAAAAGCAGAACAAAAAATATTAGATGAATAAATTAACATAAGCAATAGACCTGAAAACTTGTTAGAACTTATACTACAATTGAGAAAAATGGAAGTAAGTATTAGAATAACAACAGGAAAGTGCATTCTTTCTTCAAAATGTCTTGAAAATCTCTCAATTAAAAAGAACTAATTCTGTTTCAAATCATTTTTGAATTTCGGATATTAATATTTTATTATTGATCACTCTGCACTGAATGATACAAAGAAGAAATTTGAAATATATTTGTATACAAAAACTGACCAAACAAAGAAATCATCTTTTAAGTAGATATAACAATCACAATCACAAAATAATCACAAAGCAACACAAAACCTGTGGCTGTAATCCAAATAAATAGTGAGAAAACCCCTCGACCACATTAATTCACTGAAAGCGAATACGTATTTCGGTAACGAAGTTACCATCTTCAGCGCTAAACTGATATTCACAAAGTTAATGCATACTTTCGTAAGAAGGAAACGTTTCTTGTTGTTAATTTTATTTATTTCATTTGTACAAACATTATTGATTTTAATGGATTATAATAATTATAGATTTCATATAGTCGTTTTTAAATTAGGTGAGTTTGCATAAATAACTGCACATTTAACAACGACAATTCAAATTTTAAGTTATTGTTCATAAAGCCGTCCAGCAAATCAAAATGAGACTATTAATAAACAGATAATTTACATATGAATTAGCGGAGCAACAATCCGAACAACAATTAGTATTCATACACTTTGATAAAATCAAATTGTGTGATTTACAAGGAATTAGCATACGGCACTAACAGTTGTATTATCTAATCTCCGCGCTAACATATCATTAATTAATTAATAACGGCTAATTAAAGCCGACTTGATTTCAGAAATTATTTATGATATTAAATCGTCTGTGCGGGCGTCGCCTCACGAATTTCTCGCAGAGCGACGGAAAAAGCAAACGAAACGAAATTAATTTTTGAAATGAATATTTTAAAACTTTCTTGCGTGAGGAGAATATTAGGGCGAGTTTAAAGAGTTCTTTTAATATAAAAGTTTGAGGCAATTGAATTAAAATTTCCATAAAATAATTTTTGACGATTAAATTGAAATTTTCTGTTGACATTCAATTTATATGTTCTAAAAAGGTGAGAAAAAGTAAGAACTAACATTGGAATAAATACTTCTCTTATTCTCTTACTAATTAATAATTCTAAACTATTTGATAAATACCTAGTGCAGTTAAGCGAATTTTGTTCACTATTCTTAAGATACATGAATTATGATCATAGAGATGTGATTTCCTTTATCTAAAATGCATGTAGGGATTATTTATTAGGCAGAGGCTATTCCCGCCGAGAAATTCGGTGCTGCCTATCGAGTAATACTTTTAATTTTAAGGTAACATAATGCATATAAAAGTTATTATTAATGTTAGGATATTGCAGTGAATTCTCACGAGCAAGAACTATCCAAAAATTAGTTAGGATATTGTATAGAAATATTCAATTGTTTTAGAAGCAAAGAATATTTAAACACAAGAATAAAACAACAAATAAAGAAACAAAAATAACTCAAATACCAAATAAAAATAAGAACAATCGTGCACTATAATCAAGAAAGTTTCACTGTGTCGCTATACAATACTTTTTTATTGTCCGCATAGAGCTGAATAGAAAGTATTATTGATATCCTTATGGAGAGTAAACGGCTATTTCGAAATGAAAGATGGATACCATTTTGAAAATATTTTAGTTGATGACCTTAAATCATTGTTGATTACAACGTATTTCATATACAGGGAAGGGCAAAAGTATGGAATCGGCTTAATATTTCGAAAACTGTTTGACGTATTTGTTTGAAATTTGGTATGTGATTTAGAGTCAATAAGACCTACTTTACCAATTTATTTCAATTGTTTATCTGCTCTTGTTTCTGAGATCCAACGCCTACTTGATTCTTGATCCTGATCCTGATAGGATGCTTTGTAATCAGTGTAAAATAAATAGGTACACCTTCCCATTTAGTTTTTTCTTTGGAAAACTAGGAGAAACTATTACTTTTTCAAATAGCGTCATCTAACAAACTAGCCGCAATCATTGAATACAAGTTTTAAAATAGTTTAAAATTCCCATTTAAATGGGTTGAAGTTCGTGAATTTCTGTTAAGGACTACAAAAGTTGCGATATTTTTTAAAGTAAATAATTTTCTTTAACTATTTTCTTCACCGTTATTAATAGTGATACAAATAAGTTTAAAATCAAAATTTTACAAAATTAATTCAACTTTCTAATGACCTTATCAAAGTTGCACCTTATTCTAAGACCTTTGTTAGTAAAATTAATTTTTATTGTTCAGTCTTGAGGTCAGTTCAGATACTTAAAAATTTTTTCTTTGAATTTGACTCGGTTACTTTGTCTATAATTCTTTTTATCCTAGAGCTGTAGGTATTACGGTTTTCAATATATTGCCAGTCGCCATCCATATTGAGACACCCGGTGTATTTTGACAAATTTCTATTCTATGAAATATTCAATTCAAATAAATATACCTATATATTTTGAGTAATTAGTTCATTAGTTTTTGTGTTCTCCGTCAAAAAAATATATAAATAAGGTAATGCTAAACAAAAGCAAATGAACATTGTAAAATAAAATTAAATATCATTTCTGCCTGATGTACAGTTGGGGAAATAGAAAGCGGGACAGTAACCTTTCGATTGTTTAAACCTTACTTCTAAATTTCGGTAACTATGGTAATTTATCAACCTTCACATTAGATAAAATGATTAATCATTCCAATTATAATTCAAAATTATAAGGAAAAAATACTTCAATCATCACACTAATGTAATAGTTATTTTACTTACAATTATCGCCATGTTAAGTAAAATGAAACAAAATAACTGTTCTTATTTTTTGGCCATGCAGCCATTGTTGTATGCAAATGTCCGGGCTCTGATTGGATTAAGATTTCTAACATATTCTACAGCGGAAATGTCAGATAACTCTTCTATACGCCTCATTAATTCCATTTGATTCACAGTCCGAAATTTTTCTCTTACATTTTAGCCAGAATGACGAAACATTCTTAAGAACAGATAAAATAGCGACATCTTACTATCGCTTTTTGACCTGACATTTTTCTAAAATTCTTAAGAACATAATTTGACACGTTATTTCCGACGTTCACTGTCGGTAATAAATTAATTAGGTCACGACCGTCTCCAGGGAAACTTCATACTATCGAAATAATCCGAAATTTCGTTATAAGACTTGTCCCGCTTTCTATTTCCGCAACTATACACCGTGATTCAGAAATATCTTACGATATTTTCTGGGTGAACAGAACATCAAAAATGTCACCTAATTTTATAGGAGTAATTTTTTTTGAAAAGTCAAAAATAAGATTAATAAATGGTAGTAGCATATTAACATTACCTAATAGGTAGGCTAACATTTAAATCTCAATTATTCGAAAACGGATCGGTTTATCGAAATACTCAATAAGAGAACCTTTTCTTTTGTACTAATTAATCTAAAGAATATTTCCTTCACAAATTTTTGATGAAATATGTATGTAAAAATAAAAAGTTAGGAATAAAATACTTAAAGTTACCCCTACAAAACTACCCCCTAAAAATGAGAGGATCTGAGAAATATATTGTTAATGCGCAATTAGATGCCTTATACCTGAGTTTAAAATATTAGTTTGTTAACTTAAAAGATTTCGCCAAAAAATTATATTTTTCTCCCCTCTTTCAGGATTTATAACTTCTTATTATTCAGTTTTGGAAAAAAAAGATTATATGAATAGGACCTTATTTTTTCTAAGTTCTATTCATCCTGACAATATTAGGAGACTTCGTTCATATATTTTTTAAATTTTTTGTTTAACTTTGATTATTAAAAGTTGTGAAGACAGTTGTAAAGACAGTTGTAAAGAAATGCGTCAGTAAGTTTGCAAATTGCGACGTCTCCCTATTTTGCGAAAGCAACATTATCGCATCTAAAAACAAAAAAGTGTAAACTAGACCTTGCAAAAGTCCAAGTGGGGTGTCTCGGAGGGGTGGGTGATGCTGTAAGAAGAGGCGCTGGGACTGATAAGAACGAGATCCGGGGATCGCTTCGGGACAATTTATGGCGGCAACTTTTAAAACACACTCCGGGGGCGGCGTATATAACGTTCGGTACACTCTCGGACAAAGATTAACAACCCTTGTCAATGGAAATTGCGCGATAAGATACTTTCTATGATATGAAATGTGTTTTAAGCCGCAAAACACTAGCGTTAAGTTGTAGATAAGTTTTCCGAATTAAACTGGAAATATAGATTTTAAAAGTTTTTCTCAAATTTTCACAACAAGAATATTACGAAGTTGTCCTCAAGTAAAAGAAAAACACTTTGAATTAAAAGAAGGAATAAAATTAATAAAATGAAAAGTTCAATCTTTCGCTTAATTAACGAATGCAGAGAAGCGATAAAGTCCCGCATTAAGCTCATATTTTGTTTATTTAATTCTTTTCTGAAAAATCGCGAAACGAGTTCATTTTAATTTTAACATTTATGCAAAAACTTTTCTTGATTGGTACTTTCTCTGTTACGACGTAATTATTAATTGTTTTAGTGACCGCCCTAACCCTTTTTGTCAGTTAAATGATATAAAAATAGTACCTTACACTGTTGAAAAACGGTGTGATATGCGGTCCACTGTGAAAATTAACACGGGTTTAGTGTGAAAATTAAAAACACTTCACACGAAAAAGTGTTAAATCTTAACACAAAAATTCGGTGTTGACACATGCCGGTGTTATTATCTTCAACAGTGTACACTACAATATACACTCTGTTGAATCGTTTTTCAGACATAGCAAAATAGCATGTAAAATTAAATACTTGCAATTATTTGCTCTCTTGTAAATTTTAGAGCAAAACGGTAAAGGAAAATATTGTTCAGAATATTAAAATGCACCTAATATCATATTTAGAACTTTAAATTTTGCAGCCGTTTTCTTTTAAAGTGGCAAGAATCGTCTAAAAATGGACTTAGTTTACTAATAAGGCAGCTATGACCGACAAATATTTAGATATTTATACTTCAAAATTTGCAATTTTTGTACTTAGAAAAGTTTGATTTCCATTGCCGTTTTGTAATCATTGTAATGGAGTATGACAACACTCTGTTACAGAGTATTATAACACTCCGTTACTCTCCGGAAAAATGTAAGAATTGCAAATTTTGAAGTTGTCACTTTCTACAAGTACTTAAATATTTTTTGGTCATAGTTACCTTCTTAGTAAAGTAAGTGCACTTTTTTCAGAAGATTTTTGCCATTTTAAAAGTAAACGGCTGCAAAAATTAAAGTTCTAGATATGATATTAAGTGTATTTTAATATTCTGAATAAAATTTTCCTTTGCCATTTTGCTTTGAAATTTACAAGAGAGCAAATAATGGCAAGCATTTAGTTTTACATGCTATTTTGCTGTAACTGAAAAACGATTCAACACAGTGTATGTTCAGCTCAAACCTGAAAACTCCTAACGCATTGCTTGGTAGCTTTGTATAAATGGTTAATACCCGGTTTCTGGAAACATTTAAGCCCAGTTTCGGGGAAGCAATTATACTGATCAATTCTGATCATTCTTAAGAACCTAATTTGACACGTTATTTCTGATGTTCACTGTCGGTAATAAATTAATTAGGTCACGACCGTCTCCAGGGAAACTTCATACTATCGAAATAATCCGAACTTTCGTTATAAAACTTGTCCCGCTTTCTATTTCTGCAACTATACACCGTGATTCAGAAATATCTTACTATATTTTCTGGGTGAACAGAACATCAAAAATGTCACCTAATTTTATAGGAGTAATTTTTTTTGAAAAGTCAAAAATAAGATTAATAAATGGTAGTAGCATATTAACATTAGCTAATAGGTAGGCTAACATTTAAACCTCAATTATTCGAAAACGGATCGGTTTATCGAAATACAATAAGAGAACCTTTTCTTTTGTGCTAATTAATCTAAAGAATATTTCCTTCACAAATTTTTGATGAAATATGTATGTAAAAATAAAAAGTTAGGAATAAAATACTTAAAGTTACCCCTACAAAACTACCCCCTAAAAATGTTATACGTCATAATATATGTCATATTCTAACTCTTAGTTAGATAAGTTAAACTAATCGACCAATTTAATCGCTTGAAATCAGACTTAAATATAAATATAAAACTAAGTATGCGAAATATTCAATAATAAAATTAAACTTTTAAGTAATCAAATTCCCCTAAAATTCCTACAAAGATTTATCATCTTTTTATATTTGTCATATTGTTAAAATTCGCTTCATACAATAAAAACTCAAGAATACTTAACTACAAATTAACAAATACTATTTCTATAAAGTACACTTTTCATTAGTCAGATAATACACACTTATCGTTCGCTAAACTTGTAACTTTACAAATAGTCCATCCTTCAACACTTATACAGGGTATTCATTTTTCGAGTGCCAGTATGGGGATCTCGCTTATCTTAAGAGATACAAAGTTGGTTAAATTAGGACAAAGTTGCACAATTTCGTGCTGAATAATAAACTAAAAAGAAATTTGAAATATCTTGGATAATTTTCAAAATATAGAAGAAAAAACAAAATTTGTGGTTTTCGTTTTTAATTTCTTTGCGCTAAATTAATCGTAGTAGGCATTTCTAACCAAGACATTGTTCAGACACTTTTTTTATAAAGAATTCGAATATGACATCCTTGTTGCAATAATTTTCAAGATGACGGAGAAACACCTGGACGCCATTTTGGATTTCAACACTTTCAGATTTCCCTCTTTACAAAGATACATTACATGGTAGTCCAATATCACATTTTTGGCAAAAATCTAATTTTTCAATTTTTGCGAAGAGTGCTTTAGAAAAACAAAATGTTCATTTATTGTGAGCAAAAGTTTAATAGTTTGATTCTATTTCAAGTCTTGTCATTTACGTTTGTGCTGAAATAATAGTACTAGAGATTTCTAAGCGAGACGTTAGGCAGACACTTTTTTACTGAAAAATCGAATATTGCATCCCTGAAATACCTGATAAGAATAGATAATAATTAGCGAATGTCACATCACAACATGTGTTCAAATTGCCGACTTCCAAATTCTAAGCACCACTCTCTTCCTAAGATTTGCTTGACACAATCCTTCTTCTAATCTTGTGTCTGAGATTAATGACAATTCTTTGAAGTTCATCAAGGTCGGCTGGCAATGTTTTGTAAATACTCCTATTATTTTTCATTATTCCTCACAAAAAATAGTCCAAGGGAGACATATTTTCTACGTCTACGTCTTTTAAACGTAAACATATTCGTCCAAGTTTCCGTGCACTTTAGAAAAATACCTCAAACTAGGTTATTGCCGCTCTGGATAACGCTGGAAATATTTTACCACAGTCATGTGGACATTTCGATGCGAAGTGTAGTAAATTTCTATCGCATCTCCTTGTTCATCATTTGGAAAACTTATTTTCGCTGACAAGACTTGAAATAGGATCAAACTGTCAAACTTTTGTTTACAATAAAAGAACGTTTTGTTTTTCCAAAGCACTGTTCGTAAAAAAAATAATTTTGGCAAAACTGTGATGTTGAACCACCATCGTCGTAAAGAGAAAAAAAAACCTAATATGAAAATGTTAAAATCCAAAATGATATCCGTAAGAAAAAATGAAGTTTCTAGGCGTTTCTCCGTCATTTTAAAAATTATTGAAAAGGGGATGCCATATTCGAATTCTCCATAAAAAATATATCTGAATAATGTCTTAGGTCTTAGTTAAAAATACCTAGTAAGATTAATTTAGCATGAAAAAATTAAACACGAAAATTAGAAATTTTGTTTTTTTCGATATTTTCAAAACTATTGAAGATATTTCAAATTTCCTTTCAGCACGAAAACGTGCAATTTAACCCTTATTTAACCAACTTCGTATCTCTTCTACCCTTCGTACGTTCTACGGAACATCTGACTGACATACAGGTGGCGTGATTCGTGTAACATGAAACATAGACCATTCGTGAACGTGTCCAGCACTCTTCCAAAAAGTATGTTGACTAATAGATAGCGCAACTCGTCAGTATGACCAAGGTTAGTAAGAGGACTGTGTATTAGAAGGTTACCTTGATCAACGGAGGGGACAGAGGGTGCGTATCTCATTACGTCACGTCACGTGATAAATTCCATTGGGCATATTTACGAGACTTTTGCGTTATTTGATCAACAGGACCATAGAATTGATTCCATTTTTAATGAATTAGATGAAGCTTTAGGAAATAGATCAAAACTCGCCCTATTTATTTCATTGTGACGGATAGAAGTTTCGTCTGACGTCATGAGTTACTTTTGTGGGGAGAAAATTTCAAACTGCTTATTAAATATGAACGAGGCAACCTGCTAGATGCAATATCAGTTTTACCAACCTTGGGTACGACCAAGGCCAACTTCATCAATAAGCTTGACGCTAATATGGCCGTTCCAATTTTGGATTTTCAATGCAAACTTTTGTTCCTTTGACCATTGCTCTGACGTTTGAAGCTTGGTACACCACATCGCGCCATCTATTAATGATTATTGTATAATTAGATGTGTCAAAACATTATTTGCGGGTTAAAAGAATGTCGTAAGACTTATTTCGTCAGTTTGTTTTTATTTCTTTGTAGGGTGTGTGCGCCCTGGCAGATCAGAATTTGTTTATAAATGAAGACATAACTAAATAAAGACCGAAAATATCGATTTTGACATTAACATGGACTAAACAAGTTCTACTCATGGTAAAAAATCTCGTATTACCCAAAAAAAAGTCTGCTTTTATTTAACGGCGAGTCTAAGACGACCAAAAAACGACTCACTAACCACTTAAATGACAAGTGTGATAAGCCTATGACAAGCAAGAATTTGCCGCTTTGATTTATACGTCAATTTGACATAATGAGGGCGCCACAAGATACACCTTCCAAGGCCTACTTTACAGAAACAGTTTTCTTTTTTGTAAATTGGAACGAGCGAGGAGGCCAATGCCGAATGACAATGACAAATTAATCTCAACTTTTGCGTCTCTCGCACTGTCCGAGAAATTATACATAAAATCTCATAAACAGCTTTCAAATCTGTGTTTGCAATTAGTCTTCGTTTTTAATGTTTTTCACTGACTCGATTGTGATTTTTTCTTGAATGGGAACTAAGTCTATACAGGCATCGAAACAGATTCTTCACCAGAACATTCTTGACTCTCTGCCAAATGGTTCCCTTACAGAGATATTGCAAGCAGCAAAACTTTCTTCTGGCCTGTGCCATACTCGTTCCCAACCATCTGGTAATTTTAAGCTCACTTTTGTTTCATCAGTAAACAAGATTCGCTTCCAATCATTTAAGGACCAATGGTCACGCTCTCTAGTAAATTTTAATCTGGCCATTCTGTGTCCTCTGGTGAGTAGAGGTGCAATTGCGGGCTTTCTACTGGCTAGCCCTGATTCTCTTAGCATTCTCCTCCAACAGTTACTGTTGATATCCTAATATTTCTGACAGTG
The DNA here is from genome assembly GCA_036172665.1 of Prosopocoilus inquinatus. NCBI lineage: Eukaryota > Metazoa > Arthropoda > Insecta > Coleoptera > Lucanidae > Prosopocoilus > Prosopocoilus inquinatus. The sequence goes on along the minus strand of CM069870.1, from coordinate 40,135,628 downwards.
ACAAGTTCATTACTAAGTTCCGATCTTGTAAGTGCATCTTCTGTTTCTTAAAGCCTGTTGCCAAAGAAAATGCTTGTTCCTTAAACTTGTAGACCTTTTTCTCCGTATATTCTGCGTATATCCCAGTTTCTTTGTATCTTCTAATCATTCGATTAACTGATGAATGGTCAGTACCTACATATAGCATACTTTGTCCCTCGTTTAACAAAATTGATGTTCTTACGCAGCTCTCAGTAATTAAATATAGTGGTCGATTCATGCTTTTTTGGGATGCAGGAATATGAACTGATATTGTGATTAATATTCACTTTTCAAAACTCGTTACGTGAGGAAAGCAATAATTAATTATGTTAAACCTGAATGTATGTAAATTTAAAATTAACAAAAACAAACAACTTCATCTAACGAACAGTCAAGGGTTAACAAAACGAAATAATTGTCAAAATTTACTTATTTACTTTATTACAAAGTAAGTCCGCTATGATTTATTATAAAAAATCAGTAACTTTGCTAATTAAAAAAATAAAATAAAAAGGTATGTGGTGCGCGTTAATTTTGAAATCCGTTTATAAGATGTCATAAAATTCTATTAAGCAAATTTATTTCGAATTACTTTATTTAAAGTCAAAATAATATTTTAGTTCGTAAATGTGGTGTCGTCAGTTGTGATATAGTTTATAGTTTATTTTCTATAGTTATTTCCTTTATCATTAACTAAAGAATGTTGCACATTCTAATTTTATCACGTACTAACAGAGATTTTTTCTTTAGTTTTAAATCTTATTGTGAATTCGGTTTGAAAATATTGCGTTTGGAATATTTAATAAAATATTAATTAGTATTCATTATGCTTTCCACAGGAAATAAATTACTTGCGTAAAAGAAAAATTCATAAAATTTTTGCATATGACTAATCTGTGTCTCCGAGTGTACCGATGCCACAGTCAGTTTTATCAGCGCGATATTATTTTCGCTGCTGTTTAGATAAGAACGCTGGGGTTGGAAAAATAAATTGCCCTCCGCGGAAAATATAGCTCGAGTTTTCCAAAGAACGGATTCGCCTGTAGTTCTATTGTACTAAAACCCATCCCTTGTCCTGTTTTGCAAACTTTGAAGAATTATATGTGTGCATTATAACAGTTTATTTTTATATATGGACGCTTAAAAGATCATTTTTCTTAAGCGATTTTAACGTGTGCATGCTATAAATTTTATTTATTTAGATTTAATATTATTAACTGGTTTCATGCGACGAAATCTATTCTATTCAAGCAAAATTTACTAAGCGAAATTTTATTAAATAGCTTGCAAGCAGAAATTGCAATTTTAAAATAACAAAGTAAACTTTTACAAATAAGTACGACAGTAATAAAATTAGTTTTACATCACTCAGAAAATGTAACTTCGGGTTATCAGCAAATCTAAGCAAATCCATTTTTTAAACGAGTTAACTTTACGGAAATATGAATTCTAGAAAACATATATACCATTATTATGAATTCCGACAATATTATTTCATAGCATATAAGGTTTCATCACCAAAGACAATTCTCTTCAAGAATTTTAAAGAATACCGGCTTAACGAAGCAGTTTTGTATACAGGGAAGTTTGGATAAATCATCTTATTTTGAGCTTAGGAATCTGTGGTTAAGCCATACCTACGAAATTTAGGGATACCCTAAAAGAAAACTTAATTAATTTTGTTAGCTTTACATTTCTCCGGACAACTTGTATTTCTGGTTTTTAAAGAATCATGTTACCTTTTCGTTTTTCTTAACAACTTTGTATTTACAATTTTATTGAGTTGATTACTCTTTCTAATTTTAACAGTGTTCGTTTAAAGTTTAAATAATATTTTTTTAAATAAAATATTTACATAAATCCAGGTATGACTAAAAAAGTCTATATGTTAAACGTAAACGAAGGACAACTGTTGGATTAAGTATATTTAAATATGAGGAGGTGAAGCCATCGGTGTACAAACTCACAATAGAGTTTTAGTGAATATAGATAATAAAAAAAGCTTATACCATAATAAGTATACACTGTGTTGAATCGTTTTTCAGACATAACAAAATAGCATGTAAAACTAAAAGGTTGCAATTATTGGCTCTCTTGTAAATTTTAGAGCAAAACGGCAAAGGAAAATATTGTTCAGAATATTAAAATGCACTTAAAATAATATTTAGAACATTAAATTTCGCAGCCACTTTCTTTCAATAAGGCAAAAATCTTCTGAAAAAATTCGCTTAATTTACTAACAAGGCAGCTATGACTGAAAAATATTTAAGAAATGTAGAAAATGACAACTTCAAAATTTACATTTTTTCACTTCTTCGGAGAATAACGGAGTGTTATAATTGTCCAGACATTAGTTAATAAGATGTTAGATGTAAGATATTTAACGTAATATTCATTTTTATTTCATACAAACAAATATTAAAATCCGAACTTCTTCGAACTTCTGGGTCGCATGAAGCACTTAAGAAAGCAAGTCTTTGCAGTTCAGCGTAACCGATGATGTTCGAGGAAGCCGGAATAGAACGCCGACATCACCGTACCCACTATCAAGGGTTCGGTTTAAAAAGGCAATTCTAATATTTTCAACACACATTCAGTCATCATTTTCATTCCAGTCAACAACAGTTCTCGAAACGGCGACACAAGCCGCAATTTTCATTTCAATTTTCATTATTGTGCAACAGCACACATTTCTTTAATATTTCTTCACTTGTTTAGTGTTTAGTGTTTATTAGTTAAATAAAATAAGTGAAAAGCAACAAGAACTTTTCTTTCACGCCAAACAAATACGTGAAAGCCCCAACATTGGTCCTTCGAGCGAGCCGGATACACAAGTCAATTAATCGCAGCTGCATTGATCCTTCAAGTGAGCCTCATCCGAAAGTGAATTCATCGCAGCCACACTGGTCATCGATGCGAAAGACACTTTCGGAAAGCTCATCAGCAATCAAGAAAGAAGCAATCAAGCAAACAATCAGAAATCGGACAGCAACTACGACAAACAACGTAAGTGCGTTCCTAATTATCCATTCATAGTTTGTATAAGGCAGGTTTTGCACGAAACAGTGTTCTTTAACGTGTTCAATTAATCTTGCATTTATTAATCATGGCTGAACAAAAGCAGCTAATTTCAAAACGCGGTCAGGTAAAATCTCAACTTACTAGATTTGCAAATTATTTAAATAATTTCAATGCTACATCACAAGACGAATCACAATTTGTTCAGTTGAAGTTTCGCCTAGAAAAAATTGAGGGAATTTTAGACGAGTTTAATGTCATACAGAGTGAAATCGAAATTAATAGCAAAGAAATTGATTTTGAAATGCATGACTCTGAAAGAAATCATTTTGAAGAAGAATACTACACAATACTTTCTTCTGCTAAAATGTTAATTAATAAGCATAGCGAAGTAATTAATTCAGATATTAAAATTTCGTCGCTTGAACAACTGAAGAGTAGCGGTCAAGATATACCTGGGGTTAAATTACCGAGAATTGAGTTACCCACCTTTTCCGGGAATTATGAAAACTGGACCGAATTTTATGATACTTTTAACAGTTTAATTCACAGGAATACTTTTATTTCCGACATTCAAAAATTTCATTATTTACGATCGTGCTTAAAACAAGAAGCCGCTATGGTAATCAAATCATTAGAAGTATCATCGACAAATTATTCAGTTGCATGGCAGTTATTAGGCGAGCGTTTTCAAAATAACCGCCTAATTATTCATAATCACGTTAAAGAAATTTTTAGTTTACATCAGGTAGCGTCAGAATCATATCGCGCATTACGGCAACTTCACGATAATACTTTAAAGCATTTAAGATCTTTGAAGGCACTTGAGCAGCCCACTGAACATTTGGACACATTACTTATTCATATAATTAGTAATAAATTAGATCCAGTTACGAGACGCGATTGGGAACAATTAAAAATAGAAAGCGAATTACCAACATTTAACGAACTAATGACATTTTTACGCGAAAGATGCGAATTTTTAGAAACATTATCACTTGATCCTAAATCACATCGAGTCGATAAAAAGCCAGGTTCATATAAATCAAATTCCAATTGTCTTCTCAGCAATAATTTCAATTGTCCCATATGCAAGGAATCGCATTCTATTTATAATTGCAAGAATTTTCTGTATTTGTCAATCAATGATCGAATCATTAGAATCAAAACACTCAATTTATGTAACAATTGTCTAAGAAAAGGTCATTCCAGTAAAGATTGCAAAGCAGGTTCTTGTAAAAAATGTCATCAACGTCATAATTCTCTGCTTCACATAGAGAATAACACCGGTACCTCGGGAGCATCCTCTGAAGTACCTTCTGCATCGGCACTGTCACATCATGCCACATCAAGCAGTGTAATGCAAATTTTATTATCTACAGCACTGGTCAAGGTGTACGTAAATCAGGGTAACGATTATAACTGTCGAGTCCTTTTAGATTCCGGTTCTCAATCAAATTTTATAACCCATGATATGGTCGAACAATTACATTGCGAGAAAATTCCGATAAATTCTTTCATATCAGGAATTCAACAAGCACCAGTATCAATTAAGTATAAGACATCAGTCAATATTTCATCCAATTCCAACTCGTTTAAAGCAAATGTATCTTGCCTAGTATTAAATCAAATTACTGAGTCGTTACCGGCTTTATCATTCGATCCAAAGATTCTCAACATTCCTAAAAACATTCATTTAGCTGACCCAGAATTCTACAAATGCGCGAAAATCGATATGCTACTTGGCGCAGAGATTTTTTGGCAACTATTATCTGTGGGACAAATCAAACTGGGGAAGCAGAAACCAGTTCTTCAAAAAACTCAATTGGGCTGGATTGTCTCAGGAAATATCCCATTTCTTTCGAGATTAAATTTTTCCAATACATTGTGCAGTTTCACTCACCTTGAGGAACAAATCAAAAAATTTTGGGACATTGAGAATTTTAACACATCTCCAATTAGTAAAGAAGATCAATTTTGTGAAAATTTCTTCAGAACTACAACTCAAAGAAACAGCGATGGTAGATTTATTGTTAAATTACCATTAACCAAGAATCCTTGTGAACTTGGTGAATCCAAGCAGACGGCTATCAGGCGGTTAACTAGCATGGAACGGAAGTTAGAAAAGAATCTAGAATTAAATACTGAATATAAAAAATTCATGAAAGAATATGAGGAGTTAGGTCACATGTCAAAAATCCTTTCCCCAGATTCGTTCGATGATACTCATTTTTATTTACCTCATCATGCGGTATTCAAAGACACGAGCATCACAACCAAGGTCAGAGTTGTTTTTGATGGATCTTCAAAATCCTCGTTAGGGATTTCTCTCAATGACATTCAAGCAGTAGGTCCAGCATTGCAGAAAGATTTGGTATCTATTTTAATCCGTTTCCGCATGCATCAATATGTTATCTCAGCTGACATTACTAAAATGTACCGTCAAATTCTTGTTCACGATTCACATCGCAATTTGCAAAGAATTGTATGGCGCAACAGTCCCAACGAACCTGTTCAATATTTCACATTAAACACGGTCACATATGGTACAGCGTCAGCACCCTTTCTCGCCATGAGATGTTTAAAACAGCTGGCTTTGGAGAATGCGGAAATTCATCCAAAGGTTTCCGACATTATTCTAAAAGATTTTTATGTCGACGACCTATTAACCGGTGCAAATTCCAAAGAAGAAGTATTACAAATTTACAGAATTGTTACATCTATATTACAACAAGATTGTTTTGATTTGCGCAAATGGTCATCAAACGACATGGAAATCTTGGAAACAATTTCCGATTCAAACACAACATCTCAAGAACACAAAATTAAGTTAACAGAAGACTCTAAAACTTTGGGAATAATTTGGCTTCCAACTTCAAACATCTTACAATACGAAATAAAAAACCAAAATTTAAGTCGTGCCACTAAAAGAAACATTTTGTCCATCGTTGCTCAAATCTATGACCCTTTGGGCCTACTAAGTCCAGTTACAATCTCAGCAAAAATCCTCATTCAGCAACTATGGAAATTAAATCTGAACTGGGATAAATCGATTCCACTAGATCTTGCAACTAAGTGGAAAACGTTTCTCTATGAACTCCCTAAACTCAACAACATTAGCATACCCAGGCATGTCTTATGCAACAATGTTAAAGCAATTCAATTACATGGTTTTTGTGATTCATCAGAATCTGCTTATGGCGTTTGCATATATCTTAGGTCTTTAAATGACGAAGACAGAACTTTTGTGAAACTATTATGTTCAAAGTCCAAAGTAACTCTAGTCAAAAATATTTCTCTTCCACGATTAGAATTATGTGGGGCGCTGTTACGTGCACAATTAGTTAGCAAAATTAAAAAATGCATTTCTATTGACTGTGATTGCTATTATTGGTGCGATTCAACGATCACATTAGGATGGATTAGAGCTCCTCCACACCGCTGGAAGACATTTGTAGCAAATAGGGTTGCAATGAATCAAGAATTGCCTGAAGTCAATCTGTGGTATCATGTACGCTCTAATCAAAATCCAGCGGATTTAGTTTCTCGTGGAGTAATGCCCGGTGCTTTAAAACATTTAGATTTTTGGTGGTCGGGACCTTCTTGGCTTCAACAAACAGAATTATCATGGCCATCCCAAGAAAATCTTTACAGCGAAACTGCTGATCTAACAGAAATTGGCACAATCGCTTTAACTTGCTCAATAATCGATGTGTTAGATATTCCAGAACGATATTCATCACTTAATAAATTAAAGCGTGTAATTGCTTATGTACTCAGATTTATTAATAACTGCAAATCTATGAATTCAGAGCGCAAATGTAATAATTTGTCAGCGGAAGAATTAAATATCGCGCTAAACATAATTATAAAACTTACACAATTGCATTGTTTTACGAAAGATTATGTAAATTTGCAAAAAAATAATTGTGTCGGAAACAAAAGTAAACTACTATCCTTACATCCGTTCTTGGATGAAGACGGTATAATTCGCGTAGGTGGAAGATTAAAGCTTTTATCATATCCCTATCAGAAAAAACATCCAGCAATATTGCCGGCAAGTCACGTAGTCACAAATTTAATTGCTCGAAATGAGCACATACGATTATTTCACTGTGGGCCTCAAACACTTTTAGCCTCCTTAAGAGATCATTATTGGCCGATTTCCGGAAGAAACTTAGCTAGAAAAATCACCCGAAGTTGCGTCATTTGCTTTAAGACGAACCCAGTACCTCACAACCAAGTTATGGGTAACTTACCTAGCGCTAGACTGGTTCCAAGTAGCCCTTTTCTAAAATGCGGAACTGACTTTGCAGGTCCATTTTTCATAAAAAATCGCAAAGGTCGAGGAGCAAAATTAATTAAATCTTATATATGTATTTTTATTTGCTTTGTAACCAAAGCAGTTCACCTAGAGTTGGTCAGTGATTTGAGCACTGATACGTTTCTCAGCGCATTACGCAGATTTTTCTCTAGACGAGGAAAATGTACAGATATTTACTCTGATAATGCGACTAATTTCATCGGAGCAAATCATGAATTACAAGAAATTTATCAGTTTCTGGCAAATAAATCGAAAGCAATAAATGACTCATTAAGCGCCGAAGGCATTTCATTCCACCGAAATCGCCTAATTTTGGCGGCCTGTGGGAAGCAGGAGTTAAAAGTACCAAATTTCACTTGAAAAGGGTTTTAGGTAATGTTAAATTAACATTTGAAGAATTTAACACTGTTGTAGTGCAAATAGAAGCCTGTCTTAACTCACGTCCTTTATCACCGCTGTCAAGTGACCCTAATGACACAAACCCTCTTACTCCTGCGCACTTCTTGATCGGCGAAAAATTGACTGCAATTCCGGATGTACAACTGCGACAAATTCCAGAATCTCTACTAAATATTTTTCAAAAGATTCAACAGCTACAGCAACATTTTTGGGAGCGATGGTCCAAGGAGTATGTCTCTGAATTACAACAGCGACATAAATGGAAAACCACCGCGTCGCAACAACTCCAACCTGGGACCATGGTTATCCTGAAGGAAAATAATAAACCACCCCTTCATTGGAGTCTAGGTCGGGTAGTGGAAGTGCATCCCGGTAAAGACGGTGCAGTGCGAGTTGCGTCCGTAAAAAACTGTTACCGGAATTTACAAACGTGCAGTGTCTAAAATTTGTACATTACCCATAGACTAATAATATAATATTTAAGAGCCGCGTTAAAAACAATTTATTTGAAAGAGACCTTTCAAGACGGGCGGCATGTCCAGACATTCGTTAATAAGATGTTAGATGTAAGATATTTAACGTAATATTCATTTTTATTTTATACAAACAAATATTAAAATCCGAACTTCTTCGAACTTCTGGGTCGCATGAAGCACTTAAGAAAGCAAGTCTTTGCAGTTCAGCGTAACCGATGATGTTCGAGGAAGCCGGAATAGAACGCCGACATCACCGTACCCACTATCAAGGGTTCGGTTTAAAAAGGCAATTCTAATATTTTCAACACACATTCAGTCATCATTTTCATTCGAGTCAACAACAGTTCTCGAAACGGCGACACAAGCCGCAATTTTCATTTCAATTTTCATTATTGTGCAACAGCACACATTTCTTTAATATTTCTTCACTTGTTTAGTGTTTAGTGTTTATTAGTTAAATAAAATAAGTGAAAAGCAACAAGAACTTTTCTTTCACGCCAAACAAATACGTGAAAGCCCCAACAATAATACTCCGTAACAGGATATTATAACACTCCGTGACAAGGATTACGAATCGGCGAGAGAAATCAAACTTTTCTAAGTGTAAACATTGCAAATTTTGAAGTATACAAACATCTAAATATTTGTCGGTCATAGATAAACTAAAGTTAGTAAACTAAGTGAATTTTTCAGAAGATTTTTGCCATTTTAAAAGAAAATAGCTGGGAAATTTAAAGTTCTAGATATGACATTAAATGCATTTTAATATTCCGAACAATATTCTTCTTTGCCGTTTCGCTCTAAAATTTACAGCAGAGCCAATAATTGCAAGAATTTAGTTATACATGCTATGTCTGAAAAGCGATTCAACACAGTGTATACCCATAGATACGTATTTCCACACTAAGCTAACATCTTCAGTACATAGATAAATACTTACAAGTTAAAATTAAATGAAATCTTTCGCTGTTATTAACCTAGTATGAAAAGAGGATATTCTCCTCTCCAAATCTCCAGATTTTTTAATTGCTTATTCCTAAACCACTATCTCCTTTACTATCTTGGTCTAAACCCACTCTGAATCGATGAAATCGAAATAGTGTTATTTTATCAATAAATTGAAAAACCGGACCTTAATGTACTCGTAAAATGTTCAAATGTATTTACATTTTTTCAAACTCTTTTCAATTGGGGAAGAGTAATTTTAGATTACCATGTATTAATTGTTTTAATTAGTTGCGATTTAAGCCCGGCACTCTATCTTGCAAAAACGTAATAACTAAACTAACAAAAAAAGTAAAACGTAACATCTTTTTTTGTTAGTTTAGTTATTACTCCTAGCTATTATTTCAAACAGCACTACTACCTAGTTTTTTTGTTTCTTGTTAATCATACAAAAGAAATTTCGAAATGCAAGATTTTTTAAGCCTTGAAAAAACAGAACGCTTAGTTTTCATCTATTGTTGTTTCTTTTCTGATGAGTCGCGAATGATTGTTACCCCATTTTGTTGAAATTAATCGGAGTGCCAATTCTTCCTTTCTAAAGAAATGTTGTATTATACAGAGTCTCCCAAGTTGAGTGGCCTATTAACAGTTCTCTGAGAAAGTAAGGCTTTTGAGATATCTTCGAATTTCTCAAAAAAATATTTCGGTGGCCTTTCATTTAAGAGAATGTATTTTCCATGTATTTTCAACACTTTTATTTTTTCAAGATTAAAGCTGCCTGTCGTTTGAGAGAATAATGTTCAGTCTTTCAACTCATATCCTATTTATCATTGAAAAATTCACAGAGTGGTCAAAATATGGTGTCGAACCTTGCTCTGATCAACTGCCCAAAACTCAGTTTTCGTAAATGGAACACCCTGTATATTTTTGCATCATGAGATGCTGAATCAAATTCTACATTGTAGTACGCTTTCTCTATACTTATTTCCATTAGTTTTCTTGTTATCAATTAATGTTTCTTATAATGGCATATTGTGGTAAAATTATGGTAATATTTCGTAGTAAATGTCCACAAAACAAAAATATTTATTGACTTACAAACGATATTAACAGATATGTACAAATAAAGAAACAGAGAAATTAATAAAATTAACAAAACAAATAAAAAGGAACCGTAATATTTAATCTTCAACAACTACGACACGATGGTATTTCTTGTGCAAAATTTTTACAAAGTGAGAGAGATAGCTTACCATGGTAAATATTTATTAGTTGATTGACTCTTGTCTCAGTTATTTGTAAATTTTATACAGTATTTACGACCGTATCATAGGGACTAGAGAATAATAAATGAAACTGTTTGATTATTTTTACACTTTACCAATTATAATGTTTACTTTGCTTTTTTTTAATAAAAATGTTAGCCTGATAAAGAGAATTGTTTTTGAAAATAGGTCTACTTATATTTTTAAAACCCTTGTTTATGAAAATAGTAATTATTACGATAGGTATTATATACATATAGCTTTATTCCGGGATTTATGGTGAAATAATGCTATGGTTAGCAATTATTTATTTCTTAAAAAAATAGGAATTCGATATTTGCTTTTTTTCAAAGCTAGATATGAATAACTGTATAAATGCCATTAATTAACACAATAAAATAAACAATTCTTGATAACAAGAAAACAAATGAAAATAGGTAGAGGGAATGCTGCTACTAATCAATGTAAAATTTGATTCTGCATCTCATGATGCAAAAATATACAGGGTGCCCCGGTCACGAAAACTGAGTTTTTGACTGTTGAACAGAACGAGGTTTGACACTATATTTTGACCAGCCTGTGAATTTTTCAATGATAACTAGCATATGATTTGAAAGGCTGAACATTATTCTTTCAAACGACAGGCAGCTTGAATCTTGAAATTTGAAAGTGTTGTAAATACATTCTCTTAAATGAAAGGCCACCGAAATATTTTTTTCAGAAATTCAAGATATCTCAAAAATCGTTACATTTAAGCATAAGGAAGCCTTAACATCTTTTGCTTGGAATAACGTGTAGAATCAGACTTTGCAATGAAAAGTATAGCATTCGTATGCTCCTTTTCCCGAGAACTTTTAATAGGCCACTCAACTTGGGAGACCCTATATGTATATTACTTGTCTAAAATTCAACAATCCGATAGGGAATTATTTCGCAGAAATTTATTATACCTATAATAGCTTTAGTAGAGCACATATTGAAAATGCTCGTCTATTATTAGTTTTAGTGCATCCTTATAAACTTACAGCACAATGTAGTCAATAAGGCATTAGTCAGAATGCTGAATCATTACCACTTACAAGAGTCTATTAGAGTTCACGAATATAGAAAGCGGAAAGCGTTGGCCAGGGCGATTACAGCAGATAGTTTTAAGATTAAAACGCACATCAGAAATGGTGTGTAAAACATCTCCAAATGCGTTCGTCGATTTTTTTAATTTTAATAATATATAATTTAGCTCTTAAAATGTTATGATGTGGGCTTTTGCTTTGCTCTACATTTCTAAAGATGATTCAAACTATTGTTGTTAAATTATTACCTTCTGGATGCTCGCCAGAGCGCGTGCAATGTGATGGTATTTTAATTTATCAAGATAGGAGATATAATGTATATTCTACGGGTGATATAGTATTTTTAAAAAGGAAAAATAAGAAATGAAAAATAAATAAATAAAGCGAAGAACAGAGCAAGTAATATCTTTGTATTTGTACTTTACATTGGTATTTTCTAAGTAATAATATTATCAATGTAGCTGTATTTAATTCAAATTAAATTAAAAGAACTTATCCACCAATACCAGTGTTACTCAAATAGTGGAAAGAATAGTCCAATTAATGCTAATGTTCTTACACACAATAAACTGTCTTCTAACGTAAAAGAGATTCGCAATTTTCACACAGAGAAAAATTATTGTTGAATTAACCACAATTGTGATTTTTGTACCAAGAATTTGGTTTCACATATACGACGCAAATGTTGTGTTGTTACTTCAACATCTTTCTTGTGGAAATTGTGTTGTTTTGATCACTTGATGAAAAGACACACAGCATAGTTTGTTAATATTACTCCATTCTAGTAGTAACCTAACATTATTCTTGTTGTTTCCGTAATAATATTTTGTGCGTCTATTAACACAAAAGATAAATTTATTGATATCACATTCACAATAGTGGGTTAACATGGAAGTAAGGTATTGATAAATCAAATATAAAATTATGAATAGTATGACTCTAATTTTTTAACCATAAACAGTTGTTTGCCTAACTAGTTTTTTGGTGCAAAATTTAAATAGAAGTTTTCTATAAAATTTTTATTACTGCACCTAAAGTTTGTTCTTCGTTCAACTCAATACCAATGTTCTAATAATTCTGCATGCGATTGAATTAACTACATGATTTTTCTCTGTGTATATCTTTAAAAAACTATTAGGGTCATTTTTTCAACTGCTTAAAAATTACATAGTAATTTCAACTATAATTTGTTTTGTTGTATTGTTTATGCTATCGTGACTTACTTTTTAGTCCGAAAATTTGACGCCTATAGTTATAAAAACTGTTTTAGAAATTTCATCGTGCTTGTGACAAATAAGACAAATTAGTTATAGGTGGTTTAGTTGCATAAAATAAAAATAAAAATAAAAATAAAAATAAACTTTTTTCATTGTTAAGAAATATCAAAATTAGTTTTTGCAACTTTTATTTTATTACTGAAAACAAAAATCTTCACGAATATTACACTGTTTCCACAACTAACACACCATCAGCTGGGACTATTTTCACTAAAAAATTAGTTGTGACATCAAAAATTCAGTTGGGATTTTTAAGCGTGCGTATTTAAGAAAATACAGTATTAAGTTGTAGTAAAAAAATTGTATGGAGTAGGTTTAGAAGTGAAATTTTTTTTTATCAATTCAATAAATAAACGTGTTTATTTTTATATTTATTAATCGTACAAAATATAACAAAATAAAAATAATATAATACATGTTATAATGACGTTCTTTTCAGGCTGGGCTATGTAATGATTTCTCTTCTGCCATACTGGAGAGCTAAAACTTCATGTAGTGTTGTATTTCGCCCCGCGTTGGTACACCAAAATTCTGTAGTGGTGAATTTTGTTTAGGTTGGGGTCAATTTCTTTTATTAAGTTCTTATCTTCTCATGGTTTCAGAATAAGTTTTTGGGTTCTTTCGCTTAAAAAATCATGAACGTAATTTGTATTGTCAAGTTAATAACTCAGGTTGGCATAAATTTGGGGTTTGAATTTTTATTGTTGTTTTAAGAAAAGGGTCACATACCATTAACAAATCTGTAAGTGGTTTTTTTCCCATCACTCATAGTTTATGAAAAAATTAATTTTTTAAAATTTTGTATAAAATCTGAAAAAATCAAAATTTATGAAATATTCTTTTACCATTGGAATTGTATTTGATGAAACATTAATTTTTGTGGTGTTTTGATAAGATAACAAAACTAAATAAGTCACTTTTTCGTAATTACAGGAGTTACGTTTTTCTTATAATCCATGTAACAGCCATACTACCTTTTTTTAATTAGAATTTATAAATATTGTATTGCCCTAGTATATTAATTTCTTTAAGTCAGATTAAAAATTAGTCAAAAACTTGCCTTAAAAACCAAAATTTGTTTTGGAAATATTGAGTTTTGCTTGAACACCGTCGAGTTATAAACTTTTGAATGAAACTAATTGAGTTTTGCTTGAAATTGACAAGGAATTTGCGTACCTTACCTACCGAGATTTCGACTTCATTATTCGCCTTGCTACTTTTAAAATAACAGTAATAAGTAGCAAGTAAGCTATAATAGCAGATTGATAATACATAAATAATAGTTTCAATAAATTCCACGTGTGTACTTGTGCGTTGTATTTGGGAGCTCTTCTAGAAGGTTGCACAAAATCTGATCGCAAATCTACTTGCAGGTTTCTTTTATACAGGAGATTCAGGCAACACTATAATTAAAAGTTTACGGACTTCTCCTTTGAATTTCTGTTTCATATTTTGCAGTCATAAGTTAACGATAAGGATCTATCAAAACATAATATATTCAATTTTCGGACACTACCGCTTATACTGGAAGTTGCTGTCAACTTTCTTATTTTAAATGGAACATCCCAATTTTTAATGCATTCTTGAAATCCTCATAAAATTATTAAAATATTTTGTGCAACATGTGGTACAAGAAAAATTAACCGTTTTCGAGATATTTTCATTTTTTAAAATAGTTCAGACTTGCAGAACCTTGGTTATAATACTGCCATCTTTTTGCAACAAAAATCATGATGCCCATTTTTGGCCTGTAGTAGGGTATAGTAACATTCTTTCAGGTCATGTCCAGTTTTGCATTTGATTGCTTAAAGGCTGGTTGAAAAGTAACATCTATTAGAACTAATTTCAACTGTCGAAAAGTCATCTTTTTAAATGGAACGGCTAGTATATTTTTATACCATGTGACTGAGGATTAAATGTTCCTTCGTTCTGTATTAGCGTTCCCTATACCTATCTCTTATAGTTCACTTGTTATTATTTTTCGGTATTGTTTTTAAATAGTGGGCTATGAAAACTAGAGAAATTATAATTTTTGAAATCGTCCGTCTAGTAGGAATTAAAAAAACACTATTTAATTACTACGAAGAACCAAAAAATGAATAATCTAACACAGACATATTAAATGTATTTGACGATAAAAAGATCGACAATTCAAGAAGTTAATAAAAAAAATTGTTATATCAAGGAAAATGCGTTATTACCACATTGCGGTCAGAAAAAAGTGTAACACTTTACTATTGTAACGAAGCGGTGCGATGCTATAGATTGTGTACATACATCAACATATTTACCGGTGCAGCGCGTCTTGCTTATAGTGAACAATCGGTAAGTCAAAGAAATAATGCATTCGTTAGGACGGCATGATTCACGATAATGTCGCGGTTGACTGCGATGCTCGGACACGATGCGCACGAGAGAGTGTGCTGCAGAGACGTGTCGTGTTTCTATTTAATTCAAATCAACTAAATTGTTGTTTCTAAATTCAAGAAAGAGCTGTTATTAGCTTCTGGAATTATATTCGTGTTGTTACCGTGACGATATTAGACTGATTGATTAAAAGTCGCGTATAAGCGGGCGTTTAACCCTTCGATTTAGACCCGCGCGTCGAGTCGGACTGCCGCTGTCTCAAACTGGCTTCAAGCAGTTCACTTTCTTAGATCCTCCATTTGGTTATTACTTCGATACAGCAGAAAGTTATTACTAATAAATAATAGCCGAGGACAACTTAGAGCCAATATTATAACCAACAATTTGCGTATTATTTTTAATATTTCTGATTTATTTATTAGTTTTCATAAAACTTTGTATTGTAAGTGCAAATTTCTCCTTGTAAATGTGTAAATAGTCATACCAAGAATTCTAATACATGAGGCATACATATGTAAATAAAAATTTCAGATGATAGATATGTATTTAAATATTATTCTCGTTTTTTTTTTTAATGAAATTGAAATTATAGTCAGAAATTAATTTCAAAACTTCAGTTTGTTAAGTTTTCATAGCCCGCTATTCAGGAATAATACTGAAAAGTGAAAAAATTGATGTGTCAAAAAGAAAATCATGAATAGAAAAGGAAAGGTAAGAGATGGGTATAGGGAATGCTAATACAGTTCGAAAGAACATTTAATTCTGATTCTTATGGTATATAAAAATACTGGGTGTTCTATTTAAAAAACATGACTTCTCGACAGTTGAAATCAGTTCGAACAGAAATTACTTTTTAACCAGCCCGTAAACAATTTTGTGCAAAATTAGTTATGACCATAGCCTACTACAGGCCAAAAATTGAACTTATGACTTCTATTACACAAAGATGGCAGCATCATAAATGTACTGCAACTTTGAACTTTTTTTAAAAAATTGAGATATCTCTAAAACGGCTAATTTTTCTTGTATTACATATTACAGCAAACATTTTTAGAATTTGATGATGATTTCAGAAATGCAATAAAGAAATTGGGTATTCCATTTAAAATAATAAAGTTGACAGCAACTTTCGGTACAAGCGGAAGTGCCCGTAAGTTGGAAATATTGAATTTTAATAGATCATTATCGCTAACTTATAACCGCAAAATATGAAGTAGTAATTCAAAGAGGAAGTCCGTAAACTTTTAATGAATTTGTTGCCTGAATCTCCCTGTATAGTAACCAAACTATACCCCGGAATATATTCTGAATTCAAAATTAATTCCCGTGTCATCAGAAGACACCAACCTCAGACTTATTGACTTTTGCTTGAAAATGTGTGCGCTGCTATTTGAAACATATTATACTTATTGAGAAAAGAAATTTAAACCATCTAAGTTGTAACTCAGTCAGCTTTATTTTATAAAATTATTTTTGGCTATACAGAGAGTTCAGTGCAATACGAAAATTATGTTTTTAAATGGAACACCAGTAAATATTTACATATTTCGAAAGCATGCATAACGAACAGGTAATAACCAAATTTTCGGAAGTTTTATTTAAGAGTTTGTAAGATATTGATGATTATATGTAAAAAAATTCTCTATTTTAAACTACCACAGTTTAATTATTTATTTCCATTTCGTTGTGAATTTTTGTAGGTAGTCAATCTATCTCATTTACAGAAATTGCACAATTGCTTTGATCTATTAGTTACTATGTGTACAGTTTTACAAAATATAATTTTCCTCAAAATTTTCACCCAGTATATCTAAACTCTTGTGAAACACTGTTTTAATAAACTATCATAATACGCCAAATGTATTTGTATAGACTGAAGAAATCGCGAAACAGCAATTATTTATTTTTTTATTTACAATATTGCCGTTATTTAGCCTTTTCGACTGAAACGACTTTTTCAAAAAAGTTATTTTTTTTTACTCGTAAAATTACATTGTTTTCTAGCTTCCACACGGTTACCTTGGGTTCTAATTAAGAGATGTTTTTCTTACTACTTTTAATCATGAACACTTTAATAATAACGTAACAAACTGGATGACTGAAAATTAAGACACAAAAGCGTGATGAAATTCGAACCTGGGAAACCGAAAGAATATACAATTTAAATGGTTAATAATGCTCCGACTTAACATAACTTTGTGCAACAAATACAAAAATAATTCTCAGACTGTTAATTTTGCAGATCAGTATGCTGAGTAGTTTTTTTTTTTAACAAAAATCCGAATAAAACTTTCGCATATTTTCTCAGTGAACTTGTACTTAAATACACTGAAAAATTATTCCAACTCAGTGCTGCTAAATTAACAGCATGTAAATTTTTCAGTAGCAACTGGCACTTTTTCATTATGTACACAGATAAAAATTTCTTTTAACACTTTTTGGACGCCAGGGAACACTTGTTCGGTGTTTCTTCGGCGTCTATCCGTTTGTAGAGTTAAAAAAAGGAGTTATGATGTTTACCATGCAAAAAGACGAGTAGAGCTTATCCTTGTTGGAGTAAACACTCACTTTTAGACACAATTTAAACGGAAAAAGACAAAAGATAACAATAACGCCAAATTAGATAAGGATTAACAACTTTTCAGGCAAAACTTTATCCACATTTAACACCGAATAGACAGATTACAATTAATCCTAACAAAATTTATGTGTGTACTGAGAAAATCAGTCTCTTCCTGTTAATTTTGCAGCAATTGTACGCTGAGTCGGTTTTTAAAAAGAATTCCCAATAATATTTTTCTTACTATATGAGCATTAATGTAGTACGTATTTCCCCAAATGTAGTAGTTTTGACATTTAATTAATTTTATCTGAGATTATAACTAAATTAAAAAAATAAGTTTAGCAACGATTTCTATTATTGTATACTCGTAAATGATATTAAAATTTTTATCATTCGCACTAATTCAATTGTTTATCTTACATTCGCAAAATAGCTAAATTGTAACTGTTTAAAATAAGACAGTACTTGTTTAATGTATTGAAAGATTCCAGGTATTGGTCACTTTGTAACATTTCTGTGTTAAAGTAAAAGATTATTATTCCTAGATGCACTTCTAAACAAGTCTAAAGAATGATTTTGTGAAACTGCGTCATTTCTGGCACCGTCTTTGGTTTGACATCATCGGACAATACAAAAAGATGTACGCAACATATTAAAAAAAAATATGTAAATTCACTAAATTCACACATAGAAAAAATGAAGACGCACACAAATTATATAGAAAATATTCGCACAATTGTCGAACTAGACGTTACGCAGATAAAAATCTGGAGTTAATTCTAACAATTTGTTGTAGCAATTTGTTGACGATTGTATAATACTATTGTATTCTACACTTTTGCCAGGGAACACTTTTTTGGTATTCACTCGCGTCCATTCGTTTGTGAAGTTAAAAAAAAACGAAGTCAAGATGTTTACCATAATAAGAGTAGAGCTTGTTGGAGTTAACACTCACTTTTAGACACAATTTAATCGGGAAAAGACAACTAACAACGTCAAATTAGATAAGGAATTTTTAAGTTAAAAATTGCTCTTTTGGGCATGTAAATTATCCGTGACAACTTACCCCACCGTCAGTGACAACATGCCTCCGAACCGATGTAGATTGTCACAAAAAACAACACCAACTTAAAAATCGATTAAAAAACACATCCAGCACAGTAGCTAGGGCCTTGTATGAGGGGCTTGCGCCGGGGGCGCAGATCCGAAAGGGCGCAACGATCAGCAAGCAATTTTATTACTGAGTAGATTTATTAATAAATAATAAAAATGTAACATAGGAAAAGAGAGCGCTGACAGCAGTGAATACAAGCAATGGTCACGGCTGGAAAAATCTCTAATATTAATTTTTCTAGGCAACTTATTAAAAAAATATTCTAGAATCTTAAAAAAATAAAATTAAAATTAAAATAAAGAAATCGTTTTTTTCTCAATATCTTAAAAAGGAATAAGTTAACTTGATTTTTTGACAATTAGTACAAAAATACGGCACGTTTATTTCTAATTTAATCAACCTCGTATCTTTTAACATAAGTGAAATACTCATGCTTATACTCGGAAAACGGGCACCCGGTATGTAATTTTATAATCTACAGCATAGGTTCACAAAGTGGGCGCTGAAGAGTTCTATGGGGGCGGTAGCGAGTTCACGGGTAATTGGGAGGTGTTAAGGCCGTCTAGGGGTGCATGATTTTGTAATCAGAAAATTTTGTTGTTGAAAATTTGTTCAAATTACAACATTTTAGAGGGATGGGGGCGTTAAGCAATTTTATCTGGAAAAATTGGATGGCGATCGTAAAAAGTTTGGGAACCTGTGGTCTATAGTGTGTCCACGGATATGTGATACAAAACGAAAACATTTTTTATTACTGATTTCTCAGAAAATTTTATTCTTTTTAATAAATGTAACACATATTTCTTCTGCACAGTGTTGCTAACTTAAGGAAAATGGCGTTAAGTCTAGGGTTAATTTCAAACATAAAGGAAAAAAAGAAGAATGGAAAATGGCGAAAACATTAAAATCTAGGGAGTTCTTCAACTTCTTGGGAACAAAAAATAATCCCTACATTTTACGAGAATAAATCACAGTAAATAGTCAGAAACAAAGCAAAAATGATAACATTTTCAATGACCCAGAAACACAATTGAAGTAGAAAAATTAAAATTTACGATGAAATTATAAAAGAAATGTATTTGATTTCGGAAAAATTGTAAGCATTTAAAAAAATGAAAAACGTCTTTGACAATCGTGTAACTTACTACAAATGAAAAAGTCCCGACTAAAGTAAAAAAAAATCAAATGTCAATTGTATGATTGTACAAGAAAAGAATTGAAAACGAATTATAGATTTAAAATTTAAAGTACCGTTCAAAATTAGATAATAGTGGGTTCGAATTTGAACAATTCAAAAACAAATTACGACTAATTCTTCGCTGAAGAAGAAGTGCAAATTTTTTTTTGTTTAATAACTTTCAGAACGAAACATGAAAACCAAATGACGATTGTAAATTTCGCCACGGAAAATCACAAAGAAATACAAAGAAATTAAACGAAATGATAATGAAATTAAATGAAATGAACAAAAAACAAAAAGAAGAAAAGAAAAACAAATTATTAATTCAAAGCAACTCTTAAACAATACCGACAACTGCACAAAAAGGGTCAAAAACTGATCCACTGCAATCAAAAACGATTTGCAACAAAATTGTATAAAAACAATAATTCATAAAGAAGTGACGATCGCGTTACATTAAAAAGACAAAACTGTAAACAATTTTTTTTGAAAAATTTAACCGAAGCGCCACTACCTTTTATTATTAAGCGGCATCTTGAGATAATGGAATTTGTAACATCAGAATCGATTTTTTCTCTAAAGAAACACACGAACTGCAAAATTTGATGTTTTGTTTTAATATTTTTCGTTTATTTTACCAGTTAATTGCAGAGAAATGTTATAAATTTGCCTGTGTACACGCTTAAAAATCCCAACTAAATTTTTGATGTCACAACTAATTTGTGAAAATAGTCCCAGCTGATGGTGTGTTAGTTGTGGAAACAGTGTATATATATATACATATATATATATATTCGTGATGATTTTTGCTTTCAGTAGCAAAATAAAAGTTGCAAAAACTAATTTTGATATTTCTTAACAATGAAAAAAGTAATGACAGCTTATGAAAAGGCAGAAATAACTACAATTTTATTTTATGCAACTAAACCACCTGCCTAAAAAGTAAGTTACGATAACATAAACAATACAACAAAACAAATTGTAGTTGAAAATACCATGTAATTTTTAAGCGTGCTAATAAAAGCTCTTAATTTTTATTGTTTTTTGATAATGCTTTGAAATCATGTTTTTAACTCTAATCTCTTATTTAAATGCGTCAGATTAAATTGGCCAATTCTAGGGAAGTATTGTCTGCCGAATAAGGAATTTGTGGTTTAGTTGATTGGCGACACTGCTTTTGCACCAGCCAGTTTGTTACTTTTTATCTCTGCACCTTTTCCAATTGTAATTCAGATAATTTCAGTTTAGTAACTTGTATTTAAGAAAGTAGTATCTAATTGTACTTCAGATTGGTAAATTGTATTTCAAAAAACGTCACATGAAATTCAGAAGGCACTGTTTGTAATTCAAGAATGTTGTTTGTCTGAAATGCAATTGACTTTTTCTGAAATACAATTTATATTTCTGATATACAATTGATATTGGAGTGATGAATATGATTGTTTAATGAAATCCTTGAAGGCGCAGAATTAGAATCTTGCTCTGGGCCCCAAAAAACCTAGCTATGGCACTGACCACAGCCCATCATTTTTGTTTTGAAATTGCGGCAATATATTCCAAAAGATTTATTAAATAAGACAGGTTGACTAATAGGGTCTCCCTTATGATTTACTCCACTGAAATGCGAAAGTTACACATATCTTACACACATGAAAGTTTTTGGGATTAATTCTAATCTGCCTAATCGGTGTTAAATATGGATAAAGTTTTGCCTGAAAAGTAAAAAATTATTATCTCATTTGGCGTTATTGTTGTCTCTTTTCGACTAAATTGTGTCTAAAAGTGAGTGTTTACTTCAACAACGATAAGCTCTATTCCTACTTTTACATGGTGAACGTGCCAACTCCGTTTGTTTTAACTCCACAAACGGATGGACGCGAGGGAACACCAAAAAAGTGTTCCCTGACGTCCAAAAGTGTTAGAATTAACTTTAGAATTAAGATTTTTATCAGTGTAACTATAAAGATTCTTTTTTCTCAGTGTGAAAATTGATGGGTTCCATTTTTGTACTAATACTTTCTATATAAGAAATTTTAGGGCCCTAAATGTTTTCCACTAGTAGAACAGATTATATTTCTTCAAATAACTCTTCAAATAACTTTGAATTAAATCTTACTTTTGATACAATTTACTGCACAAGTATTCAATGAACAGGACAGGACAAGATTGATCTAAAATGGCCTTCAGTTATAAGTATACACTGAGAAAAATGTAGGTACAAACGCTTTATTCGGATTCTTGACGACTCCGCGTATTGTTCTGCAAAATTAACAGAATGGGAATGATTTTTTTCAATGATACATTGATAGTATTAATTTCGGAATTAATCAATGCGTTAATTTCCTATTTAAAGGAGAGAACGTCAAAGAAATGTTTATCTTTTATCTAGAAAAACTTCAGCTGTGATCCAAAGATTGTGAGAAATGTTATCAAATTATTATTAAATACTTTCGTTTACAATTTATTGTCTTCGAAGATTGTGTAATAAATTCATGCCATTCATTATTTCCTACTCGTGTAAACCTAAAATAGAAGCAAATAGTTCATTGATAATTTTCCAAGTTTGATTATAAGCAAGGAGATACCTAACCTGCACAATTTGTCGAGGTTAATCGATCAAAACAATGCGGAAATATCACAAGTAGTTATTACTAGTTACGGTCTATCGATGTAAAAGTGTAATAATAGCCAAACTGTGAAAAAAAATGCAAAGATAAACTGTCTTGAGTAATAGTATGATTAAACTTAAAATATTTTACACGTAAACAGTATAAAACAAGACAACAAGACAGATCAAGTTTAGAAATTACTCTGTTAAAAAGAAAGAATCGAAGAGAGAGCCAATGCGAGACATGAACATGAAAAAGGGGCAGACAATCGTTAAATAGGCGTGGCTTCTTGATTTGTGGTCGCCATTTTGTCAAATAGCAGTGTTTTGTTAGAAACCTTATCTGATTGGGAGATCTCCCTCCTTGAAACTTAACGTCAAGAACCTCAAGGAAAATATTTCAATATCTTTCCACATAAAATTTCGAACGTACCCTGGCTTCGCAAATTCCCTTCGGAATTGTATTATGATGGAATGAGCTTGTTTCGGCACGGTAAAAATCAGGCGGCGGTGAAAATCGATTGCAAGTTTTTGAGGTGCCGTTTTTGGATTTGTGTGCATATAACCGGGGAAAATACGAACGCAAGGTAATAAGAAAACATCACAAAAACTGAGGTAAAACTATAAATATTTCGAAATTGAAGCTCCGTATCGAGTAATAGCACCGCCTTAATTTGAATGCCACGCCTAACGGAGGAAATCTCTCCAATGTATAAGCGAAAAGAGCCGAGAGTGATCGAAACTAGTCGAAACCGGTTGCTAAGGGTAACGTCCCAAACCAATTCTTGTAACATTTAGTACGGGTGCGTTAGTTGTCGTGGATGTGTCGTGTAATGCAACTTTTTTTATAAACATGGTGGCAGCGTTGTTTTTATGAATAGTGCTCTGTTTATATGACGATATCTTTGACTGTGATAAGTGATCATGTTGACCTTTTTAGGATTACTGTAGTTTTTGAGGTGAGCCAGAAATGTTTATCTTTTGAAGATAAAAATACGATAAAGTGATGAGTCTAATTTGGATAATTGATGTAATATGGTGAGATCACAAGCAACTGATTAGCATTAAAATTCCATTTTGTATTTATAATCATTTCAGTTTCATCTCACTTCATCACTATCATATAAATAAAATTGACAAATACCCACACAGTCAGATTTTATTGAGACTTAAGCCTCAAACTCAATTTTTATTTATTTCTTTAACCAATTTCTAGAAAGACGTTGATTTTATGGTTATATACGATTCTTTGGTTGTAGTTTGAAAGACATCAAGTTTTCCATTTATAGATGACATTTCAATTTTATTTAATCCTTACTACCTACAAATCCAACGTGTTTTAAATTGTAACTTCTACGACTTTTTCCTCGTTGAAATGTTAGTTCTTATTGTACAGCAATACTTTTTTCGTTCTATTTTACGCACTGAAGAGCTTCATGGTGCATAAGTTGCCCAACAGCTTGACACACACATTTCATGCCAAACTAAGTGATAATTTGTTTTATAATGAATGTTTTTCTTATAAATGTGTTGTCGATTTTGGTAACTGCATGTTTTGTCAGCAATTAAGCAAAGTTTATTTATATAAATGCCTTTTAAAGTTAAGTATAAAGAGATAATTCGATTGGGTGTAACAAATATATAGACTGACTCAGACAACTAGCTAGGATGTATGGTCCTCGTATGTGGTCGGGACGGATTAGTAATAATTTCGATAAAGGATAATATGGAACTGCATAAAGGCTCATAAAATTTTCCTTCATCGAAACCATTCAATGTGGGTAAGCTGTTTTCCTTTCGGTATTTACCCAATCCTTTTCGAACAGATGTAAGGATCCGCACCACCTGCCCAGTTGTCTGTATATTTAAAAAAATTAATCCTCCGAGAATTTTTTTATGTAAATTTAATACTGCTAAAAAGTTTGCTGGATGATTGTAATTATGAATTGATACCTAGGATGACGAGCAATAATTAACGAAAGTCAGTCATTATTATTAGTCACACAAGTAAGACAAAAATGGAAAACGGATTTCTTTATTTAATTTGTATATCATCCGTAAGTTTATAATTACAACCACCCAGTAAAGTGTTTAGTGTTGTTAACTTTACGTCAGAAAAAGTGTCAATTTTTTTGAACGCGACAGTACCTCTTCGCTTTGCTTTATATTCTTTTATAGTTAAACTCTAGGATTAGTATCAAATCGTTTAAATATTTATCGAAGATGGTATAAATAATTCATCGGGTTACAAATTTTAACCAACATTGGATGAAATAAGTAGAGTTTCCCTGGTTTTACGGAAAAATTCAATAAGATTTTAACAACCGGTTGAACTTCTTGTTTTTTTTTCAAATAGTTTCATTATTTACAAAATTCTGATGTAAAGAATTGAGTAAAAATGTTAATTTTAACAATAGTATTAATAAAATGAATTCATCTTCTCTATTTCGTTTCCTATTTTCTAAGAAATTACGTGGAATATATAATATATAGAATAGATAACTAATAATTAGCTAAATAGCTTACTTACTAGTTTTAAAGTTAAAAGTGGCGTAAATTCTTAAAGAATTTAATTATGGGAAATTTTAAAACGACCATTTAATGAAATAACTAAATACTCATTACTCCTGCACCAAGGATTACCAAATAATTTAATAATGATTTAAACTGCTTCTTAATTTAGAATTGTAAATTAGGTGTAAATTTTATTAAATAGTTAATAAAAGAGATAAACATACAGTAAAATAACTTGATATTTTCTATTTAAACTAGTTTCCGCGAAGAAATTACATTGAATATTATTTACACACGTTGTTTTTTGAATAAATTGTGAATTTCTAAGGCAGCAATATCCAAACTGGGAGGCACAGGCAGGTGGAAAGGGAGGCGCGAATTTAACAGAAATGTAATTTTCACAAAAAAAAAACATAAATTAATAAGAAAATATTTTCTTTTAAGTAAATTTCTGTTATTTTATGAAATAGAGGCAGAACAGGAGGCGCCAAGGTTAAATTTTTTTAATGGGATGCGTGTAACAATGTTTGGAAATCGTTATCCTAGTGAATTTCGCCAAGTGAAAATTTTAACACAACCATTTAGTAAAGCAACAGTTAACTTCATCTATGCTTAGGTTCAATTAATTTTTAATATCTAACCCTTTACACTGCTACTTGATTTGGAATCGTATTGACATCTGTCAAAGATGGTGTAAATTCCTAAGGAGTTCCATTGGGTATAAATTTGAAACACTTGGTATAGTAAGCAAATATTTAGGAGATAAGCTAACCTTTCTTCTTTTGAATATTTTATTAAAAGAATTTAATTGAATTTAGATCGCTTTTGACTTTAAAGATGTAGGCATAAACATAAAAAAAAATTGAAATTAATTTATTTTATTTATTTATTTATTATTGCGGATAAAATTTTACCTGAAAAGTTGTTAATCCTTATCTAATTTGGCGTTATTGTTGTCTTTTGCGGACTAAATTGCGTCTAACAGTGAGTATTTACTCCTACAAGGATAAACTCTACTCCTACTTTTAAAGAGTAGATATCCTAACACCTTTCTCTAACTCCACAAACGGATGGACGTGAGGGAAGATCGAAAAGGTGTTCCATGGCGTCCAGAAGCGTTAGCATTAACTCCTGATTTTTATTTGTGTAGATAAGTTGACGTAAATTTCTATGAAATTTCATTGCGTGCAAATTTTCATTTGTGCCGCGATTAATTTAATATTTTGATAATTATTTAAACTGCTTCTTAATTTAAAGTTTATAAAATGTCTGCTGAAGATTGTAAACTTGCAAGAAGTTCCATTAGTTGTAAACATTTAGTACAATAGACAAGCGTTTAATGGAATAAGTAAATCTTCATTATTTCTAGGTAGAAGTTACCCACTATTTAAATAATAATCTAAAATGCTTTAATTCTGAATTCATTTTAATAATCAGCTAAAGATAAATTAAAATTTCTAGACTGATTAATACGTTATAGTTAATTGTTATAAATTTCACAATTTTATACGAGTATTATTCTTCAGAAAGCCATTTTTTCATGAGACTTTTTAAAGGATGTAATTTTACTTTTTAAATAGATTTAACAATTGTTTGATTATTTTAGCTTAAAGACTTTAAAAAGTCATGTATCATAGAAAAGGAAAATAATTTAGATGTGGAGAACGATCATTTGATTATCTACTACTGCAGGTACACTCTATTTACACAGATAAAAATGCGGTGTTGGATTTAACACCGGTTTAACTCTTTTTCGTAGTTCCCTCGCGTCCATTTGCACAAGTAGTTAAACACAAAAATGTTAAAATTTGAAGGAGTGAAAGGTGTTAGTTTGACTACACAATGATATTGAAATTATTCTATCAAGGAATTGCTGTTACACTTTTAATGGTGTTAAAATTACATTTTACGGGTGTTACAAATATTCTTTTAGGAAGTTGAAGTTACTTTGCACTTGAATGGTGTTAATGTTACACTTTATTGGTGTTAAATTGCACCCTTACCAACTTAACCATTTATCAGGTTAACTACCTGTAAGTATTACATTTTAATTTTTAGGCGAGACTCTAACAAATAAATGTATAATAGAATGCTTTTGGAACTTTTTAACATCATTTTGTTGTTGAAATAATATTTTTCTCCTAAAATGAGTTACATGCTCACCGATTCAGAAATATTTTAACACATAAATATGTTAAATTTATTTTCAACCCGCAAAAGTGTAATATGTGGTGATATTTATCCGTTTCGTATATTCAACATTTGTAACTACCATACAAGTAGTTAAATATACATCAAAAGAAGTTACTTCGACAAAATAAAAAAATAGTTTTTACTACTTTAGGTGAAATTTTTACTCTTTTGGTATAACGTTTAACTACTTACTCCTTAAACTCCGCAAAATTTTTATCTGTGTAGGGACATTTTCTGTCATTCGGAGACTGATAACAAACTTCCCAGGAAACACCACTTCCTTTATTAAACGGTTTATTTACGTCAACGAGGAATATTTTTGGAATTAATATATGAAGTATCAAAAATATTCGAATTTTAATGGAATTCGTTACCTCAGAATAGAAGAAATTCGTCAATTGTACGTTTTTAATTACCGCAGAATAGACGTGATTCGTAAATTACCTAAACGTTTTCTAGACTGTTATTTGGACTAAATCTATTTGACACATTCTGCACAGTTGAAACTAATAATACCGCCCGGTGTTATTTGCAGTCCACACCGAATTTTGTGTTAAAGTTAACACATTTTTGTGTGAATATGTTAAGAATATTCAGATTAAACGTGTATTAATGTACACACAGGACCGGGCTTATATCGTTTTTCAATAGTGTGTACCTGGTGTGTTATACATGAGTTAATTAATTTTAGTTTATTTTTCAGATCCTTTCTAGAAGTTAGTCAAATATTTATTTTTCTGTTTAGCTTCATTCTTCACTTCATCTTCACTTCATAACAGTAACAATATTATATCTTACAATGTTGAAAAACGGTATGTTTTGCAGTCCAATGTAAAAATTAACGCTGGTTTAGTAGGAATAGTTTTACAAATTTACACGAAAATGTGATAATTTTAACACAAAAGTTCGAGATGGACCGCAAATAACCCCGGCCGGTGTTTTTATTTTCAACAGCATAAAAGACCCTTTTGCAGGTTTTCACTATTTATTTTCAATAACGCTATTTTATATAGGAAATTTCGAATCTTTTGTCTTCTGATTATTAAAATGGTGAACTTTAAATACGGTTATTTTTTAAAATTTCTCACCGTTGACGTTCTACTATTTAGTGTTTAATAAAAATAAAATTTTGGACATTACGCATTTAATGTCATTTAATTACAGTTTTCTCAAAAGAAAAATAATGTATAAAGCAGGGCTTTATATTGTTGTTAATTCTATTTGTTGTTTTCATTTTTCTGTTTAATGATAAGGTACTTTCTGTTTATTTCAGACAGTTGATAGTAACGTTATTGGAAGTAAATTATAATTATATTCAGTTCCGGAAAAATTACAGTAATCCTTTTAATTTTGCTCTGAAACACTATTAATAATAAAAAATGTGGTTGATTTTTATCTTTTGTCAGCTGTGTACCTGTAAGAAAATTTCTCTTTTGTCAGTTAGGTACGTTTTAACATTGAAGACTTAGCAACGCGACCTTCGCGTACGTCATTTTACAGCTATCATATTTTTGATAGTCGCGCGATTTTCGCGTGTATCGTTTTGTATGCATTTCTAGCCGCGCGATTCAATCGCTAAAGCAGAAATCATAGTAAAAATTACACTGAGCAATAAAATAACTTTTTGAATGTTTCTGAAATAAAGATGCTAGTTTTTTTTTATAAAAAGTAATGTATTAAATACAAAAATAAACGAAAACAATTTGGTAGTTCTGGTATTTTATACCTTTAAGAAGCTTCACCATAAATATAGCAAAAAATATCCGCTGTATTTACACAAGAATAGGGAATTGTTGCAAAAACTAACATTAGATAATATGAAATTACTTTTTTAACACATTTTGGTCCATTCTGTAAGCACTTCGTATCGATTGTTAAACTTAATATGATTGATACGTAGCAACCATAACATGAGATTTGCTAAAAATCGTATTTTCTTCAATTGATTGTTATGGCGTTTTGAAGTGTCAGTGGAGGGTTGCTATGGTTGCTACGGGTACGTGTAAATTCAGTTTCCCTTCAGTTATTGTTATATATACATTGAAATTAGTTAACTCCTACACATATATATCACAAAGAAATATATGAATCTTTTTTTATTTAAATCTCAGGTTTATTATAGATAATGTGGATGTTTTTTAACCTGCTGGGTCTAGAGTTTTGTGACAGTTTCACTTTTACTCATTTCCATGGTTATATAAGCAGAAAGAACTCTCAATTAGCTATTTCTGTATTTCTAGATAAAAAGAGAACTTTATCTTCGAAACGAGAGCTAAAAAAATATTTTACAGTCATATTAGTGTTTAACAGCGCAGAGTTATGATTTGGCTATTTATATTTCAGAAGCAGTTAGTTTTGAACAGTGTTATTATGAAAAAGGTTAAACAAATCTGATCATTTATTTTTTGGTTTATTAAACATTGCTTGTAGTGTTTTGATTGCTTATTATTATTTCTCGGTTATTTTGTTGGTATTCAGATAACATTGTTTTCTCTACTTCAATAAATTAGTAAATTATCGTCAGTATTATTCACATGCATCGTATCATTAACTGAAAGCTAATCTTGAATAAACTATCAATCAGTAAGATATAGATATGTAAGCGATTTTAAGAGCTCCGGAAGAATAATTGCAAGTCTATTATCACATTTAGAATTAAAATATGTTTCAAACCACAGTCACCTAATGCAAATTTTAGAATAAGTACTGTACGATCGAATACTTTTATTATTTTTTATATATTTCCAGAAGTTCCACACTGAGTTCATTCGGAATCTTGTTAAAAAGTGACTCAGCGTACTACTGCTGCAAAATTAACTGTATGTGTATAATTTTTCAGTGCATACTGACACTTTCTCATTACGTATTGAGAAAATCATTCTCATACTCTTAAGTTTGCAGCAATTGTACGCTAAGTCGGTTTTTAACGAGAATTCCGGATTTCAGTTTTCTCAGTGTGAACTTTAATTTTATTGTATCAAATCATTATCGTTTATTTTTAGATAAATTCATTTAAGGGGACTCTACAAATAGGCGCCGGAAATGTGGGCCTAACTTTGTGGCTCTCATTCAACAATGAGGTTAGAACAGCAGAGCCAGAATGTTGACGTTTAGCAATATGGCTTCTGAATGTTTATGATTAGTACTTTTTACTGCACAGAAAAAGGTGTGTAGCAAAATTGTAGAAAATTAAAGTTAACTAACGTCCTGCACAAATGTGAAGAACTTTTTTCCAAAAATTGTCACTGGAGCTAATTTTAGACGCAAATTGTAGTATATTGCTGTACGATTGTAGTAAAAACTCGTATTTATTTTTCTCTGTGTGGATGTAACATTTATTTGTCGAGTATGATTCTTTTTTAACAGCAGAACCTCCTCAATTGTATACATTATCCGTCGCGTCCGATAGTTGAGAATATGAAGATGACCATTCAACATCAATTCAGCTTGTGCACAGAGAAAAAATGAATAGTAAAAAGTAACACAAATTGTAATCAAAATGAAGAGAGAAACAAATTGTAACAAATATGAGTACAATTGTAGTAAATTTTACTATAAGAATAGCGTCTTGTCCGACAGTTCTGCAAATGTTTCCTATACAATTTGTTTCTGTCTTTATTTTGACATTAATTTTTTTCTGTGTGATTATTTTTAAGACATCAAATTTTATAATCCTTGTATTGGTATTTTTGTCCTTGATTTTGGGTCCATAACCACTTCGTTTTTTTCACTTTTCGGATTTATATTTTTTTACTAAAAATGGACGCATAAGTGGCAGCCAGTTACAAAGCTCACTGAAATATTTTTACGTCAATGTTAGTTAATAAACCTTTTTATTTCTAAAAGCAGAAAATTGTTAAACTGGTTATACTGACCGTCGTCTCGGCAAGGTTGAAAGTTTTACGACAATTTCTGAAAATTAAAATTATTTACTTTTAATTCAGCTTTATTCTCTTCAGAGAGAAAACGGTTGTAATAAAATATACAAAAATATATTTTTGCCCACAAGCTTAGTTAGTATTTTTATGTCTCTTATTTTTTGCTGCGTTGAATACATGACGATTTCATATGTGGCAACGTTCGCACGAAATTCTTTTTAAACGCTCAGGCGTTCGCTTCTACTAAAAGCCGCTTTACACTGTCTGATTTTCCATGTGATTCTGAATTCGATAAGATCATTTGAGAAAATCAAATGGCTAACTGGACGTTATAAAAAGTCACATGAAAAATCAAACCGCGCAAATCAAATAGAAACATAAACAGTATGAAGACAAACGTATAATTTATAAAGTCAAATTCAAAATCAAATGGAAAATCGGAGAGTGTAAAGCGGCTTTAACGCAGTGCATAGAACTTTTTAGTTTAAATATAATAATAATAGTATTAATAATAATAATTCATTGGATCCATTAAACATACAGTCTGATGAGGTCGGATTAGCAAAAACTTACTTTATTTTAAAACTAAGTTAAAACGGGCAACAGAAATTCTTGTGTGCGTTCGCACTACAGCACTTTTTCAATAACTGTTGCGTATGAGGACAAATATTAAGAACCAGTTGTAGCAAGGAGGTTTAAACTGACTTTCAACTGAACCGGGTTAAAAGTAAAATTCGAATAGAATTTTAAGGGCGTACTGCAATTAATGTATTCATAAATAAAATTTGATGCGATTTTGTTCACTTTGAACCTGATTTAGTTGAACGTCGGTTTAAACGTCTTTGATACGACTTGCCCTAAATCTGATATGTTGTATCTAAAGCTTAGGCTTCCTAGGATAACGGCAACGTAATGTAGTGCTGAAAAAAATACGTACATTGACGTAAAGTAAGCATGAAAACGCAACAATGTGAATTTATTTTATACACTTGTTGATTGATGATCTGGTTTTGATGTTTCTAACATATTTAGAAAACGAGGAGTTACCAAAAGAGGATTCCAAACGTTAAAAGAAACTTTTTACGTATTTTTAGATGACGGTGACGTTTGCCGTTTTCTAGGAAACCAAATGTATTTAATGACCTTATACGTTTTATGTGACGTTATTCACCGCCAACTTACGGCCGCTATTTTACGGCATCACTATCCTAGGAAACCGAGGTTTAAGCGCTCGCTACTTCTAACATCGTGCTGAATAGAACATATCAGATTTATTATTTATGTTCATACTGCAGCGGTCGTTGAAAAAAGCGCTCTAGTGTGTACGCATGTATATAAATTAATTAGTAGTGCTCGACCGATCCCGATTTTCTCGCCGAAACCGAAACTGAGTTTTGGCAATCGTTTCAGTTTCGGCCGAAACCGAATCTTATTCGGAGGAAGTTAGAGATCGTTTTACTAAAGTCTAAATTAATAGTTTTATTTATTGATAACTGAAATTATACAAACTTATGTTGTAAGACAAAAACAAAAACAATTTAAAGTTTTCGTATATTTTTTAAAAGTCAAAAATGGATTTTTTTTCAGTTGTAGCTCATGGATGAAATTCAAGTGTGTATCTTATTAAAATTGAAGTTAGGTTAGAATCAAAAACTTTGGTATTTTAGAGATTCACGTCGTGCGAAGCAAATTAACTTTATAATTTGTAATATATTAAAATTGCGTTAACATTACGGTCTGTCTTTTCAAAGATAAGGGGAATTTTGAATCAGATTTTTAATTTGGATTGGTCACATCTCCGATATGCGTTCAAATATGGTTAATACAGCTTTAATTCACGGTCGAAATTTATCTAAAAATTAATCAAGTTCGAGATTAATATGCATTTAGAGCAGAAAAAAGAAAATAAATGCAGTTTTGGTTGTAACCGAAGGTTCGGCAGTTTTTTGGCCGAATCCGAATCTTTGACCGAACAACGAAATTGTGGCCGAAACCGAAACGGAATCTTCGGTCGGACACTACTGATTAGTTCTATTCACGACGTGACGTTAGAAAAAGCGAACGCTTAAGGGTTTTAGAAAACTCTCATGCGAACACTGCCAGTTTAATCTATATGGACGTTTTCAGCGGTATATTAAAGGAGTACATTTTATTCCACATTAAGGTGGTGTTCGAATAAGAGTTTCTTAAAACCCTTAAACGCTCGGTTTTTCTAACGTCGTGAACAGAACTAATCAGTTTAAATGTATGCCTTCGCACTAGAGCGCACTAGTAATTTATGAAGCTAATTCCTAGAATAAGTTCCAATAATTTCCCTTCGAATATTAATTTCACTTCAAAAGAACGTTTGTTTGATATTCATGAGTAAATTTATATAGGAGCTGTTCCATATACTTTTTGCAATGCAAGAAATTATGTAAGGCGGCATAATAACACATGCATGTTACAGACCGATTATTAATTAATAATAAATATTCTAGGGAAGCGGCTATGCAAATTTGCCGCGTACTTTTAAGTCTCCAACATTGCATTTATGGAAAAGTAAAAGAAAGGCACGGGTTACTCGCCTGATTGACCATTGTAATTACTTTGTTGATGCCGTAATAAATTATTTTAATTCAGCGGCATGTTGATTAATTACAAATTTTATACCTAACTAATACCGCGTACTTAGAAGAGATAACATCTTATCTGCGTATTATTTTCAATTTTTCTAGAATGACAGATCGAAGATTTTATCGATGTGAAGTAGTCTTTATCTATCAATTATAGCAAAAAATTAAGAAACAAGCGTGTTTAAAATGCTTTCGAGTGGTTCATAACTTGATAAAAATTGATAAAGACTGATTTTAATTTAATTAACTGCAGAATAAATTGTAACAATGCCGATGAAGTTCACATCACTTAATACTTAAAGTAAAAAAAAAGGATTTGTAAGTTGTAGGTTTTATTTGTGTGTAGAAACTTTTATACTGATTCAGTTATATTTTCTTCTCTTGCATTTAATTAAATTGAAATATTTTTGTGAATTCAATAATCTATAAACCAGCGAATTAATAAAAATGTTTACTGTTTAAGATGAATTTTTTTTTATCTGCGCAATAAATCTTTAAGTAGTTAAAAATTAATCGTATAAAGTACCCAATCGCCTTATGTGACAATCTAAACTACCTACGTCAATACAGAGACAACAAGCGTAGAGTACACATATGTATCTAAATAATTTGCCAATAAATCAACGTCTAAGATTTTTATTTTTTGATAAAGGTACGATAAGGCTGATAAAGTTTTTTAACATTTCAGAGATAGCGCGGGATTTCGAGACCACTTGACGGCGCCCGACGCTACGCACACGGTCAACAGGAATTGATTCCGCCGTACTAAGTATCCGACCAAAGAAATTAACAACAGTGCAGACGTGCTACTTAGTGCTGCGCTAAACTTAAGCTTTTTTGGAATTTTTTCGCGTGTGATGTGTTAAATCTTCAATTGGCACCTATGATTATGGAGATGGCCAACGAATCCGCCTCCGTTGGGCGATGGTACGAGTCACCCAGGACCGGAACATCCGCAAGCCCAGCTCAGGGCGGTATCGACGGCGGCAGTAATTCGGACATTAATGCTAGCGTTGCAGAACACATGGGCTTCTTCCTTGATCCCTCAGGATCGCAAAGAGCCGCGCGGTATTATCACCAAAGTATGCATTCTCCTTACGGTAGCGTTGCAACTCATGGTAAGTTCTTTAATTGTAATTCTTCTAACTAATTAGCGGTTATCTTAAAGCAATTCCACAAACGACTACCAGAAGAGTATTGTTCATTACACATTTTTCTTTGCTTGTGCTAAACAATCAGTTTAATATATCTTATATTTATTATAATTCAATTCAATTGTGGACGACGGCCCCGGAAGCCTTCAAGTTAAAATATCTTAAATCTAACTGTATAAAACCATATTTTCATTCGTCTTTTCCGAAGAACTAACTAAATTATCATTGAATAATTGTAACAAATGTAAAACTGGTCCAGAATCTTCCATCATTCATGTTAATTCTACCACAATGTAATTGTTTGTACCAAACGTCAGTGACACTTGCAAGAATCCAACAACCCAACCCAAACCATCAGACCTATGCGTTAGGTTTGGCTAATCGAATTTTTTTTTTGCCAAATATTAATTAGTACCTACATGCACTGCATAAAGTTTAGTTAATAAAGGCTCTTTTACACTACACTATTTCTTATACAGGGTTTCAACTAATTAAAGCGTCACCAAGGCGATCTCGTAAACTATAAGAGATACAAAAGGCATTTACGGAAACTCCAATCCGATTAACCCGATCATTATTTTCCTTACTCTTACATGCACGAAGTCCCTATGTGTTTTCTCTGACATTTCTTCTCGGATTAATCGGATTAGTGTTTCCGTAAACACCTATGGACGGTTAAATTACAAAAAAGTTGCGCTATTTTGGAGCCTATCAAAATATTCGAAAATGTCTTATCTATCTTCATTTGTTTCTGAAATATCTACGAATATTAATCTTCGAAAATCTCGAATATTTTCATTATGTATTAAAATAGAATCATGAAATTCGAAATTTTTATATTAAATTCGATGAACAATCTAATAGAGTTCCAAGAAATAGGTTAGGATTGACAGTTCCAGAGATACGACTAACTCCTTTTTCTTATGGACGCAATCTTGGGTATTCATACCACGTGATACAAAAACAAAATTTGAATACAACCATATGACACACTTATGCTTTTGTTTTAAAACAAAATAGCAAGATACTGCAAAAGATTTTGAAAAAGAAATATCTAGTAGGCGGATGCGCGTAAACATTCAGAACTAAAATTGTTATTCAATTAACAAATTTTATTCAATTATAGTACTTATTTACGTATTTACATTAAAAGAAAATTGCTTTTTAACAAAAATTTTTAGTAACCTAATATTTTGTTATAGAACAAAAGCATAAATGTTCATATCGTCGTATTCAAAAATTATTTCTGCATCACCTGAGATGAATATCTAAGTCAGCGTCCATAAGAAAAGAAACAATTGACACAGTCGTATCTACGAAACTGTCAAACCTAACCTATTTGTTCTAACTGCATTACGTTGTCCATCAAATTTAATATAACACCATCGAATTTTATGATATTAAGAAATAAAGAAGATATTCGATAAGATATAAGATATCTCTTATACTTTACGATAGTTTACGAGATTCCTATAGTGGCCCTTTAATTAGTTGTAACCCTTTACAAGAACAAGATTTGGTATAATTTCTTGAATAATGTAAATTACTTACACAGCAAAATGTATCGAAAATTAAATCGAATAGACAAAAAGTAGAACCTGTTCTATCTCCAAACTATATGACCTCTAAATATTCATTGTAGAATTTGATCCAAATCGTGTCCAGGAAATAGGGGTAGTGTAAAACCAAAGTTAATATATGAGAAGTTATCTCATACGCTTGGATTTACATGCATAAGGGTTATCGAACCGCGGCACCGAAAATTTATTTTGCTGTATTCTTATGAGAGTGCGCACATTTATCCGAAGCGCGGCGAAGCTACCCAACGCATCCAAGTACAGCTAAAAAAAAAGTCGCCGCGCTGTAATGTACCAGAACTTTAAAGCAGCAGCTTTCTGGTGCAAGGCTTTTTTTAAATACGATTTCGTGTTAATGTTTTTGATTTCTTCATAATACGTGTCTCAGAATCCCACTTTAGTTTAAGCAGACCGAAAATTGCAAAAATTGCATCAACTTTTCGGTTTTGACCCGTTTAATATCCGTACTTATAAAATCGATATTTTTCGTGGTAGCCATGAAATCGTATTTACTGTTTGGGACAACATTGATTTTACAAGTACGGGTTTAAAGGGGTCCAAACCAAAAAGTAGATGCAACTCTTGCAATTTTCAGTCTGCTTAGGCTAAGTTAGGGATAGAGGATTCGTGTAATCAAGAAATCAAAAGTAATAACATAAAATTTGATGTAAAAAAAGCCTTGCACCAGAAACGTGAAAAATCGTTTCAAATTTTCTTGTGCATGCAACAGCTAAGAACCCAAGAGCAAATTTGATTGTTTTAAAAACTGCTTATGGATATAAATGTATAAGTTAACCACCCGTAAAAAGTAAGTACCAAATGCCCATTTACTTCTTCACATCTTGAGCAAAACTGAGAATATCGAAAATCTTTCTTTCTTCGAAATACGAGATCGAAGGAAATTTTGTCTGTCAATTAAGACACACAGTTTGTAAATAACTATTGAATCCTACTAAAATTTTGTCTAATATATCCAACAATTCCTAATTACAACAATATTTTAATTTTTATAACTTAAATAAATGCTATTTTTGCCACTACAACACTAAAAGTTGCTCACCAGCATTGTCCTACTTATATTTGGTTATCGAACGTGCACGAACTATTGGCGCAAAAGGTTTTTTTTTTTTTAATCAATAATAAAGAAAATTTCCCATATGGTGCGAACTTTTTTGCGGTCACTGTATATGTACTCTTGCCATCAACATGAGCGGTCAACCCTGAAACTGTAAATAATCCTGTTCAGGTACTTTCTATGGGCGGAATATAAAATATTTATTGACATATAATTGCATATATGCAAAAAAGAAAAAAAAAATATTAATTTTAGATTATAGTATTGTTATTAGTGTTCCCTCCTTTTAAGCTGTATTTGTATTTAACTTTTGTTTACAATAACAGTTTTCTATAAAATAAATAAAGATTCGTAATAATATAAAGTAAAGCTTCTCACAACTAAGGGAGTCGTTCATATTACAGCTACCCAACAAAAGTTTTAATATCGTTAAATTTACGCCACGTTTTTTGGCAGCGACAGTAGTTGTTACAATATTTGAGGGACATGTTGTTACTGTAACATTTAATCTCAATGCAAAGCTTAATCATTGTTTATTTAGATTAGATGCTTTGTTCTTTCGAAAATGTTTTAAGAAAATAGAAAACGATTTAGTGATTAATTACTAATTTGCTTATATGCAAGGAGAGTCAAACAACCCCTTCATATTAATTGATTAATTTACTTCCATTTTTGAATCTGTTGTCTAACGAGAAAATACTATAAAATAACATTGTTCTAATAATATCCTGAAAAATGTGAAGTGTCAAATAAAAAGTTCTGAAATCGCAATTTAATCTTGCAGCAATATTGGATCGTTAGCTAAATTTTTTTATCTGTTTTCACTTCAATGACTATTTTGTTAAATTTTGTTCTTCTTAAATTTCCGGATGCAAGGTTCCATTCTAAAATTTGTAACTTCTAAACCGCTAAAGATAACGCAACCGATTTTTTTTTCAGTTAGTGTAAAAGCTGTTGCCAATCTTTCTAAATCAAGACGAGTCGTGAAGGGATGTTCCAACGTTTGCTACGATTTTTTGAATATGAATAATTATAAGTAACAAAAATTCCGTTTTTCAAATAGAACACCATTCAATAGCGTTTTTGTTAGATGTAATTTCAGAGATGCGCCGTTAAAAGTTTATACAAGAAACTTTTCTTTATTTGTGTAAATACAAAAGTAACTTGTCACCTATGACAAACTATATATTTCAACAACTACATATATGATCAAAATAATCTACAATCTGCCCCTCGAAAAAATCATAAACTCTTTGATTCAGAAATTTCGTAAAAATATGTTTCGTTCTTGATTTGTCGATATGACTTTTAGCGTGAGCAATGGCCGCTTGATTATCACACCAAATCTGAGTAGGCTCATCCTCGTTATTTTGCAGACTTAGTGAATGTAGAAGATTTCTCATCCAAAATACATCTCTCGCGCAATCAGCCAAAGATATGTATTCTGCCTCCATGGTACTAAGTGCAACTGTGGTTTGCTTGATACTTTTCCAAAGAACAGGAGCACCAGCTAATAATAGCACGTATCCGGTTACATTTTTTCGATCGGTAATGCATGAGGCCCAATCTGCATCAGCAAATGCTGTTAGGTGTTGACCTGTTGGATGATACACAATTCCATAGTGTTTAGTTTCCTGCAAGTAACAAAGTATTCTCTTTGCTGCATACCAATGATTTCGGTTGAATTTCGTACAATATTGAGCCAATTTTCCAATAGAAAATGCGACATCCGGTCGTGTTCTTTGTGATATGTATAAAAGACCACCTATTAACTCTCGGTAGGGGAAATTTTCATTTTCGTTACTTGCGTCTTCGTCCAGAAAATTAGGTCTAACTTCCATTGGAGTCTTGATTCCCTTTGCTTCATGAAGCCCATATTTAGTTAGCAATTGTTCCACATCATTTTCTTGAGATAATGTAATGCTCCCATCTTGTCTTTTGGTAAATTTGACTCCTAACATATGTGATATTTCATCCATATGTTTGATTTCAAAACAATTTTCAAGAATTTTTTTAACCTCTTTTCTCACTGTATCGTTTTTAGTTAAAGTAAGTATATCGTCCACATAAACTGTTAAAATTGCTTTACCTTCTTTCGAATTCAATTCGTATACACAAGGATCTATCTCATTACGGATAAACCCACACCTTTTCAGCGATATGTCGAGATGTTCATTCCAATATCTTCCACTTTGCTTCAGACCATATATAGATTTCTTCAATCTACAAACCAATTTTTCGTGGCCTCTCTCGATAAAGCCTTCTTGTTGTTCTGTATACAAAGATTCCTTCAATTCGCTGTGAAGATACGCATATTTCACGTCAAATTGACCCAGAAATCAATTATTTTCGACACTTGCTGCAACAAGTAATCGCAAAGTTTCAAAACTTGATACAGGAGCATAAACCTCGTAATAATCCACACCTTTTTGTTGACTAAACCCTCTGGCAACTAAACGAAATTTAAAACGCTGTATTTCTCCATTTGTTTTCTTTTTAAATATCCATTTACATTTCACAGGTGTTGTTCCAGAAGGTAATTCCGTCAATTCCCATGCGCCATATTTCTTCAATGATTCCATCTCTTCATTAATTGCCTCTAACCAACGTAATGCATCAGCAGAATTAATAGCTTCATTGTACGATGAGGGTTCGTCAATATTATAACTACGAACTGCATGTGACTGCACTGTATCATCATGATGCTCTTCTCTATCTTGTTTTCCTGCTCTTAGTGTCATTGGATGTCGTCTTTCCAAAGATTTTCCTGAATTTGTTTTTCTCTTTGGTCTGCCCCTCTTCTTTTCATTGGAAGTCATCTCTACAACGTTTCCTATCAGATGTTGTACGTTTTGGTCAATCTTTAGGTTATCTTCAGGAATCAGCTTCTCTGAGCTATCACTTGTTTCATCCAAATGAATATCAACAGTTTCGCGTCGATCCAAACTTGTACTCGGATGATCTACTAGATGTTCCCTGAAGCACAATCACGTGATTCGATTACTTTTCGAGTTTCTGGCATCCAAACTCTGTATTCACGATCATGTAAGGCGTATCCGATAAGTAAACCTTTTTCAGCTCTGGCTGTGAGCTTTGAAGAACGCTTCTGTTTTGGCACGTACACGAACACTTCAGAACCCAACATTTTCAAATATGTTACGTTTGGTTTCTTACCAACCCAGAGTTCGTAAGGTGTTTCGACATCATCGTGGCTGTTAATAACTTTATTTCTGATGTGTGCTGCACTATTCGTTAATTCAGCTCAAGCAGCTTTAGGTAAATCAGTATCACTAATTTCACTTCGTACCAAATCCAACAGCGTTCTGTTCATGCGTTCTGCCATACCGTTTTGTTGTGGTGTGTAAATCATGGTAGTTTCGTGTACGATTCCGTTTTGTTCGCAGAATATTTTCCAATTTCTTGATCAAAATTCTAAACCTTCTTGTTTTCACGCTTTTGTAGAGAATTTATAAAACTGCTTGTTTGTGAAACTGGTTCTGTTTTTAATACATATAACCGGTTTTCTTGTATTGTTTGAACCAATGAGTTTCCATCTTCATCATATATGAAGCAGCCTTCTTTATCAAAAACTATTTTTTTTATTATTTTCAGTTAATTGAAAGAAGAATTCCGTGGCTAATTCCTGGTACCAGTATTGTGTTTTTAGCATGGAATTCGACTTGCGTTGCAATTATTTTTGCTTTAATCGTACCTTTTCCCAATGTGGAAGTGGTTGTACCATCCGCTAATGTTATTCGTTTGATTTGAGCGCTTTTATCGATTGTTGAAAAATACTGTTCATTAGGGGTCATATGGTGGGTAGCACCTGAAGCTATTATCCAAACATTGTCATTTATTTCCACGTTATCAAACGAGGCACTCATATTTATTGCAGAAGAAGAGTTATTGTTTATTTTCTTGAATTTGTTCCTTTGTGGACAGAGATGTGTCCTATTTTACCGCAAATGTAACACTTGACATTACTTTTATTTTCTACTTCTTTCTTCATATGTCCTTCATTTTTCTTATTGTGTGTCGCCCTCGTTCTATTCGTTTGATTTTGACATTTTACCTGTGACGTTTTCAAAAACATTGCTGTTTGCTGCATATTACAGTTTTCTCTGCGTCTTGCGTCTTCAGCGATTAACCTTCTCTTCACTGTGGCACTATTAAATTCACCTTCTGGCAAATTATACAAAGCAGATATTACAGTGTCCTAATCATCAGATAAACTGCATAGAATTGTCGTAGCTAAACCACTATCGTCAATAACATCACCAACATTTGAAAGTTCTGTCATCGTTTCATTCACCTGGTCCAAATAAACTTCCAGTGATTTGTAATCACTTAGTTTTTGTGAATGGAGTTTACGACGTAGTTGCACCATACGAAATTTACTGTCCCGCGGAGCATATAATTTTTCTAACTCGTTCCAAACATCTTTTGGATTTATTAAATGCCGAATGTGCATTTGTTGTTCATCACAAATTGCAAGTGTAATTTTAGCATGCGTTTTTCCTTGTCTTGAAATATATCTTCGTTTCTCATTCAGATCAGCTTCCTTAGCTGGTTCTTCTTCACCTGGCTCCACAGCAGTCCAAAATCGCACTCCATCAGTACCATTTTCATCTGATAAGACCATGACGCGTAGTTTGCGCCGCTTAGCTTGTCGATTGTCGTATGTTTATTATCCGCCATGAAATAATTCTTTTTAAGCCTTACTTGCTCGCCAAACACTTCAATCGAACTGCTTTTCTTGTTACTTTCACGTACCTGGACCCATAACCATTGTTAGATGTAATTTCAGAGATGCGCCGTTAAAAGTTTATACAAGAAACTTTTCTTTATTTGTGTAAATACAAAAGTAACTTGTCACCTATGACAAACTATATATTTCAACAACTACATACATGATCAAAACAATCTACAGTTTTTGACAAGCTTTTCAATGATATACAGTTTGTAGGGTCCAGTTCTGATATTGGACGCGTTATTGAGAAATAGTAATTTTTAGATGTAATTATTTAATAAACAACTGAAAGTTTCTAGTAGTTTGGTTTAGTTACGGATATATTGTGTCAAAAACTGCGAATTTCATTGGTTTAATATTTTATCCGCTGTGCATGATTATCCGCGATCAATCAGTAGGTCTGCGGCTTTAATTTCAAAACTATCCTCCCAGTTCGCGTGAATTAGAAGTTGTCTTGATGATTTATGAAAATTCTAACTTGAGTACTCGGGAGAAACTGACATATTCAAAAAATCGTAGCAAGCCTTGGAATATCCCTTTACGACTCGGCTTGATCTAAAAAGATTGGCCACAGCCTTGGCAATGACTGAAAAAAAAATCGGTTGAGTTATATTTAGTGGTTTAGAAGTTACAAATTTTTGAATGGAACCTTGCATCCGGGAATTTTCATGAAAAAATTGACTCACATGAAAAAGTCTGATTGATATGTAAAAATTACTGAAATAATTTGAACGCACAATTTGGTGTAGAATTAAAAAATGAAGTCATGAAGCCTCTTAAATGAAAATGCCAGTTTAGTAATTAAAATAGAATTCACAAAGCATTTAAACTTAGCATCGTGATGTATTTCTCTTTTCTAATCGATGGCAAAATTAATTAAATGATAATTATTACTACTTATACAGAATTTAATAAATCATTAATCATTGCATAAACATTTCTATATAGATTCCTACCAAGTCATCGTCATACGTATTATAAAAACAAATATCAAAGAGTACCGTATGAGTTTTTATAATATTGCTTACAGAAAGTTGAATTAAATGATTATTGGAATGCATGTAAGTTTGAATGTGAATTTTATTTTTTTTTCCATAAGGTCACTTTTATTGTGTTAATATTATTTTTTCTTAATCTGTGATGCTTGTCCAACGAGTGTATTTTGTGCGGGTGACGTGTTTCATGACCAAAACCTTTTCGCCGTTGAAGGGTGGTAAGCGATATAGAATTTTTTCCCCAACCGACCATCCCTGAGAAATATCTCAAGCGGGGTGCCAACTCAAGACCTTACACACATAAAATTTTTTGGGATTGATTGTAATCTGTCCATTCGATGTTAAATATGGAAAAAGTTTTATCTGAAAAGTTGTTTATCTTTGCAACTAAATTTTACCTAAAAGTGAGTGTTTACTCCAACAAGGATAAGTTTAACTCTGCTGTACTACATACGTTTAAAGGGTAAACATTCTAATTCCGTTTTTCGTAATTCCGCAAACAGATGGACGCGAGGGAACACCGAAAAATTGTTCCCTGGCGTCCAAAAAGTGTTAGAATTAACTCTAAATTTTTATTATCAGTGGACCGTTCAGGCGTTTAAGTTTAATTATTTAATATAAATATATTTAAAAGTTGTAAATCATTTCTTGACTTTGAACATTTATATTTAGATAACTTAGAAATTTGATTTATGTCTTACTTATGCACAGTTATTCGCGAGACTCTACAACAAAATTTATTTGTGGTTTAATACACGTACATGTACACTCAGTTATTCAAAAATAAGGAGACACAGAGCAAGAATGAATGTCTGACAACAAAATATTGCAAATATTGCGATTTTGCCAAATTTACTTAGTCCAAAAGTTAAAAATATAATAGCAGTTGACTCTTCTCCGACGAAAGTTTTTAATCCTGACGAAGCTATCAATTGATAGCGAAACTTTGAATGCTTTTGCATTTATATTTTGTCCGGTTAAACATTAAAAATTTAAAAATCTAAATTTTAATTATTTAATAATTCTTAAAGTTGTCGACATATTGCCTTCAAAATTGAAAACTTTTTTCTCAGCAGATTTTTGAACCCTTAAACAAAGAAATGTTATTCTCCCATCTCTTTTAAACCAATTCGATAAACTTATCCAATAGCGCTAAAGTCAATCGTTTTCGAGATATTTGCTATTTTAGCTTTGACTGCAACGTGGTTTTCATGATTGCAAAAAGTTTGTTTAG
Organism: Prosopocoilus inquinatus; assembly: GCA_036172665.1. Lineage (NCBI taxonomy): Eukaryota > Metazoa > Arthropoda > Insecta > Coleoptera > Lucanidae > Prosopocoilus > Prosopocoilus inquinatus. Next base: position 40,091,016 of record CM069870.1, on the reverse strand, counting down.
GTGTACGAAAGAATGTCCATTTATTCTTATCGTTTCGGTTAATAACTAGGTGTATTGTTTTATTATTGTTATTAGTAAAAAAAAAATCATAATAAATTTATAAACGGTACCACCCATTTCAAAAATGAGGAAATTTATTTATTATTAGATAGTCTTCTATAAACGCATTTTTGTGGAAATAAAATTATTATTCCTAAATGATCACGTTTTTTTTTTAACTGAAAAGATAAAAACAAATGTACGTTCTTTCGTAATGTTTTGTAATAATGTTATATTCTTCACCAAAAGTCGTTGCATCCAGAGATAAAATAGCAAATATCTTGAAAATGATTAACTTTAGCGCTGTTGAACAAGTAAATTGGTTTAATACAGTTGGGAGAATAACAATTTTTTATTGAAAGTGTCAAAAGTTTGTGCTCAAATAAGTTAAAGCAAGAAGGATACCGTAGGTAGCGACCTCTGTCTGATACATCAAAATTGAGAAATTAAAATTTTGAGTTTAATGTCCTGTATCAACTTTTGAACTAAGCGAGTTTAGGTAAAACGCAATATTTTGCTCTCAGAAATTCACTGTTACTCTGTGTCCCATTACTTTAGACCATCCATTATTAAAGATATTCTTTTCGAGTAACTTGGCTTATCTTGAATTTATTACATTATTTGTTCGCTAATGAGAAGAGCCTTTCTGCCTTTGTACCACGTAACTGACCAAGTTCTTAATAAAATGTAAAGGTGTATTCAAGTGTTATTAGAATTATATTTCATTTAAGTACGGTATAATAAAAAAGATTTTTATAAAGGGAACTAAATTTTCTTTCAATAGTTATAAACGGTTCTTATTTAATAATAATAAAAATTAAATTAGCTTTCTATAGCTATTTTACATTTTACCTAAGAAATAAGTAAAACCGTAGTGTCCGAACATTATGCTGGATTCAATCTTGGTTGTGGGGTTCTGGTAAAAGTTATTACAGGGCGACTCGGTGATCGCCACCCTTTCACCGAAAGGTAGAAAAGGGTTACAGATTATACCAGGTGTTCCAATTTGGGTGGCGATCGCCAGTATACCGGATGTCCCGCGCCATGTGCGCACCATTCTAGAATCTTTATTAATCGATTAACCTGAATTTTGGAGACAATAAATTAAACAAAGAACGGTATTTTTCGATATACTGCTAGTCGTCGTAGGACTTCCGGTTTCGCTGGAAGTGATATCAACTTTCATATTTTAAATGGAACATCCTATATATTTTTACATATTTGAAATTTACGGATCATTAAACACAGTCCGAATACGCATCAATAGTTAATTTTGGCCTCCATGACAACGAAAAAAAATTTTTTATTTTTAAATCTAGAAAGCTATGAATTCAATTTTCTCGATCTAATGCGATCAAGTGTTTCGAGAAAATCACTCCTTTGATGGTATTTTGATTTTTAACATTTTTACAGTATTTGAAATTTTCATTAGGTCTTAACTCATTTTTTTCGATATAACTTCATATGTTTCTTAGCTTAGTTCAACAGAACATTACTTTCTGAGTACGCTGATACCATAATTGGAGTGTAAAATTTCAATAAGACATGCTCTATTTTAAATTATTTTCAAAGAAAATATGGCGTATTTGGTATCAGCGTACTCAGAAAAAAATGTTCTGTTGAACTAAGCTGAGAAACATATGAGGTTCTATCGAAAAAAATGTGTCAAGGCAATATTAAAATTTCAAATACTGTAAAAATGTTAAAAATCAAAATACCATCAAAGGAGTGATTTTCTCGAAACACTTGATCGTTTTAGATCGAAAAAATTCGATTCATAGCTTTCTAGATTAAAAAATAAAAAAGTTCTTTTTTTTTCGTTGTCACGGAAAACAAAATTAATTATTGATGCGTATTCGGACTCATAATGATCCGTAATTTTTAAATAAGTCAAAATATATATGGTGTTCTATTTAAAATAAGACAGTTGATATCACTTCCGGCGAAACCGGAAATCCCACGACGACTAACAGTATGTAGAAAAATTCCATTTTTTGTTTAATTTATTATTGCTTCCAAAATTCAGGTTAAAAGATTAATTAATAAAGATTGTAGAAGGGTGAGCACATGGCACGGGACACCGGGTATATAACAAACTGTAATATCCACAGCTTTGGGAGAAAAAAAATATAATCAAAATGACCAAAAGAAATTTGAATAAAATAATAATTTTAAATACCAGAGTTGACCACAAGGGGGCGCAATCAATAGGCTCAATAATAACTAATTAATTAATTAATTTAAAAAATCGCCATTAATAAGAGTGGAGAAAACGTTGATTTATTTACTTTAAAAATATCATAATTCCGTATTCTTTATCAGAAATGAACGAACTTCGGCGCGTTTTTTAAGCCGTTAAGTTTGTATTTAATGATTCTGGTTAGTTTATTGTAAAGTAAAAGGGAAGGTGTTTGTAAAGATTATAATTTTTGCCGGTTTCCTTGCAAAAATTAAATGGAAAGATATTTTATTGTGATTAGAAAACTTCCCATCAAGAGAACATTTTGCTAAAAACCCGAAATTGAACCTTCTTCGTTCTCGAGTTATTATCAAATACTTAAGTTTATTTATTGGTGATATAGCGGATCGAAAAGATTAAATGAATGCTATCGAGTAGTTTGAGGTTAAGTAAAGCAAATAGAAATACACTAATCTGTTTAAAAGCATGTAAGAACAGAAGATATTTAAATAAAAGACGAATACAGAACACAAACAAATAAAACAATAAAAGTAATGAACAATAAAATGTTAAATGACAGAAAACAGTTGGAACATTAATGAAACACATTTTGATCACTGACCTGCAATGATTGAAGGTTTGCATCTGAAATATTTTCGAAACATTATTCTAATTATAATAATTAATATTAATCTGTCATTTCGAAACAGACGTTTACTATCTGTCAATAATAATTTCTACACAACTTCATAAGCACAATAAAAAATGTAGAAGGACGTATTCAATCATTGTTGATCTCAGTGTATGTTTATTGTTTATTGTTTTTATTTAGTATTTTTCTTGCTTCTCTATTTGTTGCCTTGTTCTTGTATTTAACTATATTCTGTTCTCATAAAGAATTAACTGCTTTTAAACTGATGCCCTACATTAATAAAATTTCGACGTGCATTATTTAACCTCAAAATGAAGAGTATTACGCGATAACATTGCTTTGAATCTTTTTGTTCCGCTAATATCATCAATTAATAGAAACCTTTGATATTAACTCGAGAACGAAGAAAGATAATCATTTAGGGTGTTTACCATTACCACAATGTTCACTATTACTATTACTATTAAAATTCCCTGTCAAATGAGTCGAAGTTTCTATTACAAAATACAGAAGTTATGCTACTTAACTTCAATGTCAACTTTCTTATTTGAATCAATTCCTTATATATTTTTACATATTCGAAATCTACGGATTGAGTCTGAGGGCCAGTATTTTCACCTCTCACTAATTTTAATCGTTGATTTATTTCCATAGTTACAATTAAAATAAATAAAATTTTAATTAGTAATATTACATTTTTTAATGATATAAAATTCAGGTTATTTCTTGCGGCAAGTGACAGTCGTAAATAAGAGTATATGGACCAAGACATATGTTCGTTAATTGTTGCAATTTCAAAGCATGTTTTTTTTTCGACTGTACATATGTTAAATCATCTGGTAATTCTGGTTTATCCATGACATCGTTTTTGGTTTTTCAATATCAGTCGTGTGTTTCCGTTCTAATGCGAAAAGTAAATTGAGAAAATCATTGCTTTGATTGTTTATGGATTTTTAATATTTTACAGCATTTAAAATTTTTCATTATGTCGTAAAAATTTCTAATTGGAATTTCATGTGTTTCTTAATTTTGTTTAACAGATATTTTTTTCTGAGTACTCTGATACCAAAAACATTACACTTTCATCTAGAGCCATTTAGTAACATGGTTTGTTTTAAATGACTTTCAAAGGAAAAATGAAGTGCTGTCAGTATACTCAGAAAAACATGTTCTGTTGAACTAAGCTAAGAAACACATGAGGATCCATTAAAAAATGAGTTTCGTCCTAACATTTCAAATGCTGTAAAAATATTAAAAATCCAATCACGATCAAAGGTGTGATTTTCTCGAATTACTTGATTTTTTCTCGTTGTCATGGAAACCAAAATTACCAAATGATAGAGATTCAGAGCCGTAATGATCCACAAATTTCAAATATGTAAAAATATTGTAGACCCGGTTTCTCAGTGACAGTTTAACTTTAATTTTCAGTTTTTTTACATAGGAACACATGGAAGTTAACGGAAGATTAACGTTAAACTGCGGCTAAGCAATCGGCACATAGTGTTCCATTTAAGATAAGAAAGTTGTCATCACTTTTGGCAAAAAAGCACTATGGTGGCCAGTAATATGTCGGAAAGTTCCATATTTTGCTTCATTTATCCTTTTCAAATTGCATCGAAATCGATTACAAAATAAAAATTCGAGAAGGGTGAACTGATGGCGCGGAACGAAAACTTACAACTGCTAACAAACGGTGTGATTTGTGGGGTGGAAATTGACACAGATTTAGTGTGAATTTTTTTTGTATATATCTATGCGGATAAACCAGAATTATTTTTTAAAATTTCCTCGTTGAATTTCGATAGTTGAAATTTTGTCTTTCAGAGTAGCGAAATTATAAATAATACTCCTGTGTTATTTTATAAAAACCACAGTTAATAAACTTCATTTGATTATAAATCATTGATCTAAATGATTATGTTCGTATCTAATAGCAAGCAATTAATTTCCATAATAATAATAATAAAAAACTATTAAGCCTGTTTTAGATTTATCATTTATGAGAGAACGGTATATCAAGTTTTAGGATAGTGTAAAACAAATTATGGTACCACGAAATCGTACAGAAACAGATGTATTTGTGTCTGTTTCATCTTTTAATATTCTGGTACTATTTTCTCGTAATATAATTTAATATAATGTAAAAGTAAAACAGCCTTTAATATATTCTATAAATCGAATATGATAAATGTGATATTTGAATTTTATCGTATTATGTTTATATGTAGAAGTGCTTACCAGTAAGGTTACGAAATCTGAAAAGGCAGATGTTTTTTTTTTTTTGTTTAAAGAGACGTATATAATATGAATTAGAAAAGCACTTGAGAAGTTATAAATAGGTTAACTGTCGAATAAAAGAAGAGGAAAACATGTAGACTTTTCTATACATCACAATTGTTTAGCGTGTAAACCTGGTAAAGTGGCAATTTAAAATTAATTACATTCCTCTTATATTTTCTGCAAAAAGTTTGTAATCTTGAATACCCCATTTCATCTCAATGTCAACCGTAGCAGGTATAAAATTCCAGAATAAAAATGCAATCATAATGTTTGAAGAAATTTTGAACAAATAAAATAAATCAGAATTTGCACCATATTATTAGGATATTTCATCACACCTAGAAACTGAATATTACGATTACTCATAATCGTTGTTAAATTATGACTTGTGCGTATTGTGAATTCAAGGTAGCACTTTCTAAAATATTTTGTCGAATTAGAAATTCAAGCAGGTACTTGACAGGTATTGACTGCGTTTTTAAAGCGCTCGGAAGTATTTGTAGTTAGCCGACTTATTTACGGTGGTAAATGCAAACAAATTACGCAGGATATTTTAATTATTAATAACGCGGTTGCAATGGAAGGGATTATTTAAATGCCAACATACCGGGTGGAATATGAAAAGCCTTTGATGCTGTAAACGTCCTTATTTCTTATCCGATTTTAATAAGTCATACGTCGAACAAAATTACTTAAAAAAAGCCACAATTTGAATCGATTTAACATTTTTGACAGAAGACAGTCAACTTCTGTTTTTCAAATTGAACTACTATTTCTTTTTTACACATTTTTGTAGTCATATTTTTTTCTAACTTTGAAAATCTAAACAATTATACCCATGTATGGAAAAAGAACTAGAATTTAAGGAAGTAATTTGAGAAATTTTAAAAATGAACAATCGCTTTAAAGAAAGACTAAGTGGGCTGTGCATGTCTTATTTGTCAGTCGCGCATTTTACAAAAATAATTTCAAAAATTCTCACATTTTGTAATTAAAAAAAATTAAAATGGATAACCAGAATTATGTGGATATTATTGAAGCATACTTTGAATGAGGAAAAAATGCTACAGCTGCTTTGAGAGTTTACAGAAATCGTTTTCCTAACATATTACAACCAAGTGCTGATAAATAAATAAATAAATAAATGAAAATAAATAAAAAAATAAAATATTTAATTACAATCACTAATATCATGGATAATCCACTACATTATAAACAAGCAAGCCTAGCTTTCATCCTTTACGAGTTTTTGAAATTATCACTAATATCATGGATAATCCACCACAAAATATTTTTTTTTAAATAAGTAAATTGTAATGTAGATGTATTCAGAAGCAAAATTAGTAATAGAAAAAGCACAGAAAGATATACCGGCTGTTTCAAACTGGGTGTGCACTGAAGAGATCTCCTAAACCGTAAGAGATACAAACATGATTAACTGGAAGAAAAGTTGCACGAATCAATGGCTAACTCGTATTCATTAACAGAATGATTTTTTTTATAATTTCATCTTGAGATATTAGTAAAAACGTAAAAAAATCGATTTTCTTTTTCTCTTTGTATCTCTTTTATGATACATAATTTTGAAATTCTGTTTTAACTTTCTACAGGCACTTTTTGATTCTGCTTCGAATAGGAGTAATAGAATTGAAGTCAAACTTTTCGTCTTTCCGCGACCATCATCAGTTTCGATTTTTTAAATACAACTTATATATTTTTTTTAAATCTATTCAATAGCATTTTTCCTCCTGATTGTAATGATATATCACACTTAATAGTTGATATTAATTTGAAGCTTAAATAATTCAGAGTTTATATGAAAATTTTATTTAATACATAATTTAAAATTTTTGGTTCATTTTCTTATCTTTTTATTGTTCTATTCGATAGAATCTTTTTCTGGTGATTTCAGTGATGTATAATACTTAATTCCTTTTTTTCAACTAAAGTTAAAATATGACCAAAAAACTTATACAGTTTCGTAATGTTTTTCTTAATAAGTAAATTTATTCCTAACTACTGCTAGTTACTGTTTCAATGTCCAAAATACAATACCTACTTTATCCTGTTTAAATTATGTATGGTGGTTCCGATATAACGTGCCAAACTTCAACTGATAATTCACCTCGTCAAAACCAGTGACAAAGCTATTACGCTATTTTATCTGCACAAATTTTTTTAAAAAAAATTATTTTTAACAAAATAATAAACTTTTTTCGAACTTAATAGTCTTACTGAAATTTTTATCTCCTTCAGATGCGTTTTGACGTTAATTTCAAAAGTAAAAGCAAGCGGCACATGTTTTCTATGCAGTTTTTCCCGCTTATTTTGTTTTGCTTCGCAAATGTCAATAGGACAATATCACCTATAGTATAGAAGTTATTAGCTTGTTTCACATTTTTCCATCTCTGTTTCATTTTTCTCAAAATCGAGGTTAAAAAGCGAAACGTTGCTTTTATTTATTTTTGCTAAACGTATATGTAATGTAAACAAAAAACCATGTATAACCGGTAAGATCACGTAAAACTATATCTAGTGTTAAAATCAGATATTTCAATTTGTGCTTCTTAAGCCTGATGTTTCCAATCTCCTAATAAATTTATTTGATAAATAATTCGACGAATCGCCATTCATAAAATTCAACTTATTCGCCAAATAACGTTATTTACAAATCGAAAATTGTAGTTTTTGTTGCATATTTATCCCATTTGACCCTATGGTTTTAAATCACAATATTAGCACCAATGATAGACGACAGTGATAAATGATTTGATGTCAGATAACTCGCTTCAATTGTTGGCTGCCCTTTCATCTTTTGAAGTCTTAATATTTTCCGAGTAGATTAGGTTTAGGTTTTTATAATTGCTAATGTTTTCACAAGACCTCATTTCTTGAGATTTTTCAGGTACAATGCAAATGCTAGTTCAAGTGCCTTTAAGAAACAATTATATCATCGTTCATTTTTAAAGCGTTTCGCGATGGGCTTCACTGTTCTTCAGTGTTACTGCTTTCTTGTGATGATCGAGTTTACATTTTCATTTTGATGTCAAGGGTAATATTGACAGGACTAACAGTTACCTGATACATTTATTCTAGCTGAAACAACTCTAGCAATGCATTTTAAAATTTTTATAGTCTTCTTGCCGGATATTTCACGGAAAGCAAGAAATAAATAACTCTAACCTTTTCATTCGTATAGATCACACGGCTGTTTTGTAAGCTGCATTTCAGGAGACTAAAAATATCCATATAGACAAGTATCAAATAAATGAATTAGGATTTTTAGTTTATTCACGTCAACTGACAACAAAATATGTTTTTCTTTTTGATAATATAATACTGTATTATTTAACGAGTGATGAAAGTAACATTGAAAAATGATTTCGACGAGTTAAACACTATACTTTTTCTACGACCCGATTTACTATTTCTGGTGGAGTACTGGGAAGACCTACATCACTTTTTGAATCAGAAATCCTGAGAAAGCTACGGAAAACAGCACAAAATGGCATTTAATAATGACACGATACAGCGACAGCAGGCAGTGAAAATTAGTAGGTTACTTCCGTCTCTAGCGATAAAAGTTAACGTTATGAAATTTTTTTCTCAATACTGACGGAAAGTTTTCGCTGGAAGAATATTTTTCTTAACTCGTTTAGCTCTCTATCCCAAGAAACTTAAAATATTAGTTTTATCTTCGTGACTTCAGCATAAATTTTGTATGTAATCATAATCTTAATCTGATGATCGCTTGGTTGACTTATGGAGAAATGTAAAACAGAATAGTTTCCTAATTCTTCATTTTTGTTTTGCTCTTCGAGATAACTTATCAGTAATTTTGTATGTATACTTTTGACATTTCCAAACGAAAAGCTTTCACTTCAAGTATAATAATAAGTGTAGGTGTACTACATCTGAAATATACCGGATGTCCCGGGCCATGTGCTCACCCTTCTAGAATCTTTATTTATTAATCGATTAACCTGAATTTTGGAGACAATAAATTAAACAAAAGGTGGAATTTTTCGACATACCGCTAGTCGTCACAGGTCACAGTCGTCAAACCAAAATTAACAATTGATACGTATTCGGACTAATAATGATCCGTAAATTTCAAATATGTAAAAATATATAGGGTGTTCCATTTAAAATAAGAAAGTTGATATCAATTCCGGCGAAACCGGCCAGAAGTGATATCAACTTTCTTATTTTAAATGGTACACCCTATATATTTTTACATATTTGAAATTTACGGATCATTATGAGTCCGAATACGTATCAATTGTTAATTTTGGTTTCCATGACAACGAAAAAAAAAACTTTTTTATTTTTCCATCTAGACTGGTATGAATCGCATTTTTTCGATCTAATGCGATCAAGTGTTTCAAGAAAATCATTCCTTTAATTTTCATTAGGTCTTAACTCATTTTTTCGATAGAATTTCATATGTTTCATGACAACGAAAAAAAAAACTTTTTTATTTTTCCATCTAGACTGCTATGAATCGCATTTTTTCGATCTAATGCGATCAAGCGTTTCAAGAAAATCATTCCTTTAATTTTCATTAGGTCTTAACTCATTTTTTCGATAGAATTTCATATGTTTCTTAGCTTAGTTCAACAGAACATTTTTTTCTGAGTACGCTGATACCAAATACGTCATATTTTCTATGAAAATAATTTAAAATAGAGCATGTCTTTTTGAAATTTTACACTCCTTTTATTTCAAATGACTTTCAATGAAAACATAATGTATTTGGTATCAACGTACTCACGAAGAAATGTTCTGTTGAAGTAAGCTAAGAAACGTATGAGTTTCTATTAAAAAGAATGAGTTGCGACCTAATGAAAATTTCAAATGCTGTGAAAATGTTAAAAAGCAAAATACAATCAAATTAGTGAATTTCTCGAAACACGATCGCATTAAATCGTAAAAATGCGATTCATAGCTTTCTGGATTGAAAAAGTTCTTTATTCGTTGTCATGGAAACCAAAATTATCAATTGATACGTAATCGGACTCGTAATAATCCGTAGGGTCTTTCATTTATAACAAGAAAGTTGATATCACTTCCGGCGAAACCTGAAATCCTATGACGACTAGCAGTATGTCAAAGAATTCCATTTTTTGTTTAATTTAATGTCTCCAAGATTCAGGTTAACCGATTAATAAATAAAGATTCTGGAAGGGTGAGCACATGGCGCGGGACACCCGGTATATAATAAAAAAATGTATTAAATTGCTTTGTCGCAAAAGGTAATTTTTTAATTGTTTGTAGTTAAGCTTTCTGTGCGTCAGGAAAACAAAATTTATATCTTCTTAGGACGATACTTTCAACTTTACAATATTAACTTATTTCATTGTAGTGACTGAAATATAAATATTTTATTTCTGTATACAACTGTTCAAATTTTAACTTTTTCAAGGATTAATCGAAATCTAATGGAATCCGAATTTTATCTCGGAGATACCGAATACGTGACATTAAGAAGATAAGTGCACAATGATGTGTTTACGCACAGTATCTTATCGAGTGACTTAACTCGAATCAATATTGACACATTGTAGAGATTTTATGTAACAAAAAATTATTTGTTGATATACCTTTTAGTGGTTATTTAGGATTTAAAATTAAGTAACTGAAATCTAATATTTGGACGATTAAATTTTACTGGTCTTTCCATTGACGACAGTTTGTTCGCATTCTTTACGAACGGCTTCGCAGTATGCCATTGCAAATTCAGAGCTTGAAATAATACGAATGGATATGCAAATCGTTTCATTTGTTACTTGCTATTATTGAGGAGGTGTTAAAAAGCATATACTATACTTGAATGTACTTACTGAAGAATATTTGAATAGTTGAAATTTTCTATGAGTATCAACTCACTATTAATACTTCTGTCGTTAGTTACAAATTAACTTTCAATTCAATCTACTATATATCTTATACTTTCGAGAATTCAAGATGCGTGTTAATATATTAATTTTTGAAGCATAAGTAATCTAGCGGTCTAACTACTGTCGTGTATATTATATAATGCACAAATTTTTACATTGCATTTAAAAGATTTTATTATTTAAAAAGTTAATGCACAATAGTGCGGAAAAGTTAAAAAGAAAACATATTAAGATCACATTTACATTTTATAGAAACGTCTGCTTGAAAAATAAATTACTGTGTATTCTCGACACGCTCGTTTGATTATAATGAAATACAAGGAAGGATGTAAATGAATATAATAAATTTATCATTCAATAAATAATTTTATTTTAGAGATTTATAGCTGGAAGTAATAATTTCACATGAAAACCTATGATCGTCCTTTGTAATTTCCTTACCTTGTGCTTCTGTTAATTATCCGCCACATAACTCTCAAGAAACATCACAGAAGAAGCATTACGGCGATTTTATTATCTCTGGAATACAATTCATTACAATGCCATAACATTAACATTCATCATGCGTTCGGGCGGACTATCAAACACGAATTTTCGAAGAATCATCAGTGGCGTATTTTGGCGCTGGGGCACGTATACAGGGTCTCACATTTATGTGACTTCCAGGAACGAAAGTAAAATCAATAGCGACTACAAGGCTGCTATGCTAATTACGTATTTCTGAATGTCATTACTTGCGGCTAAGGCGAAGTTTAGTTTCCCGTTTACTTGTTTTCCGGTAATTTAGTATGACTTTCTAAATTTAGTCAACACAGTGCTGTGGGTTTTTGAATTAAAAGGATCTCGGTAAATATTTTCTATTTACTAAATTTTGTTTCACATCTGCAATTGAAATTATGTCTTTCTTTAACTTTTACAACGGGTTTAATAAATTGGACAATTCATTTATTTATGTTGATGTCAGTACATCTTATTTTTGAATTTGTGAATTAAGGACAATAAATTTGATTTTAGAAGAAAGAACATCTAATTACATGTTTCTGAAATTGATTGCTTGATTATACTTTGTTAAATAGCGAATTATAATAATAATGAATTAAAACTTCTAAAAAGAAGTAAACATAATTTTGAGCAGTCTCATAGTGGGTACCTAAAAACATCCAATAAAATTAAATAAAAGATTAAAATTAAAATCATCATCCTAAATTTTGTAAAAAAATAAATGGCACTTATTACTGTCTACGTCTTTCACCATATTTTAAATCGTTCAAATCGTTCAGCCGATGCGATTACGCATACGCAGAGCACTCTCAACATGTTGAGTGTGGCAAAACAGTAGTTGACACTCTCAACATGTTGAGTGTGGCAAAACAGTAGTTGACACCGGCTGAACGTGCTGAATGAATTCCATCGAAATAGTCTTTGATGTCACGATGAGGTCATTGTAAACGCAAAATTAAAAAAAAATATTTAGATACAAAATTAGTATTTTCATCAGCTGATTTCCTGACTTGCCATAAACTCTGTAGAACAATAAATTATCGTTTAAAACTTGAAATACATTTAATTATTATTTGTTTCAGCCACTGAGACAGCTTTTCAACAGTTAAGTTGCAACAGCTCGCATTTTAAAATTCACAAGTTACCCGTTCAGGAACACTAACAACGCTGAATATTCACGTAATGGATCAGCTCCGGTTATCTGAACGCGGCCATTTTATTGTACTTTCACGTTAATGACAATTTACTAGGAGTTTTGAGCGGAAATAGCAAAAAGAACTGTTAAAATTTAGGTGAAAAAAGGCAAATCAGTTGGTTTGCTTTATCAAAAGTTTGTAATCTGACCTCTAATGTGAAATAAAGGTGTCACGGTGGTTTCAAATATCAAACCAATGTTTCTTTATCACGCCAACATTTTTTTCTACAGCATGACCACAAAATGTATATCTGTGTTTACGGATTGGGTTCATTATAGGAAAAACTTTTATTTTGAGTTTTGGAAAAAAGTCATGCTTCATAAAACTTTTTGCATGCCCTAAAAGGAAACTATTCAGGTTAGGATGTTAATTCTAGAGCATATTTACATAACTGAGTGGTAAGCAATTTTGAATTGTTTGCTATAAAATTCCAGTTGAGATATTTCTCTAATATTTTCTGGTGTGTCGGTGAATGAATAAGAAAGGTTAAAAAAAATGATCGAACAAGACCAATGTTAAAAGGAAATTATGAAAATTTATGTTGAGGATGCCGCTGCTATTTTTCCAGTGCGCCAGTGGCTTCCGCAACACTTCTTTTGCATTTACATTGCATCACCGCCAATTTAAATATTCCGATTTACTTCAAGCTGTTTATGACAGAAATATATTATTTAATTGGAATTTTATCATTTTTTGTGTATATTCTGAGAACAAACATTTTATTCGTAACACAGGCAATACCCGTTAACATGATTTTACTGCGAGAAACTTGAACTCGTATTTTGTAAAAGTCAAGAGAGGATTTTCAATTAATTTTTTGCTGCGATCAAGAATTTACCACTTTCTATGAAGTTTTTGGATGATTTAGGACAACCAATCTTTTTTTATAAAGAATGACTCTAAAACTCAAAAATCAAAAAAGCTTTTCCTACAGTAAACTCAATCCGTGGACACGCAGTATATACGCCACAGAGCTAACCTTTGACCTGATGCCTAAAAACCAGTATGATTTTCGAATTATCACACCCTAATTACTAAAAATCAAATCTCATTTAGAAGTCAATTTGTGAACGTCAAGATAAAGGTAACATTTATATTTTCAGTTCGTTCTAAAGCCTTTTCTTTTTCATATCATTAGTAATACAAGGAATAACCATTACTTTATCCGTCACATCAGGATCTTAGTATAGCTTCTTGACAATTGGCGTAAATAGCTTAATGCCCGGTTTCTTCACCTCCTGATAAATTTATCTGCCAGGTATTATTCTTGAAAACCATTGTATCGATAATAGTTTCCGTGGATATTACCTGGCAGATAAATTTATCAAGAGGTGAAGAAATCGGGCATTAGTCACTTGATGAAGTGTCTAAAATTACTGGACGGATAGTGTAATTTTTTGACGCTATAGCGTAAACCTAATGACATTTCATAGCATTTCAGAAAGAGGCTAAATATTTAGGCACTTGGCGTAAAAGCTCTTAAAGCTGGGTATTACCCTATCTGTCTGCATTTCAGGAAGTGTCGAACCTTTACACGAAATGTTACTTTACGTGAAGTGGCTACGACATATACTCTGTGTCCTCGGATTTGGTTCACAATATGAAACACTTTTGTTTTCGAATTTTTGGTAATATTAATTCTTTATAAAAGTTGTTGCTTGTCCTAAAACGCCTAGAAATTGCTGAGAACATGGTAAATTCCGGTTGAATGAGTAAAATTAAAAAAATCCTTTCAACCGTTTGCAAAATATACAGGTTTTTTAGTAAAATCACATCAGCTGATGTCAGGAATTAAGAGATTTTGTTCTCATAATATCAAAAATGCTAAAATTTTATGATTTTCCTGTAACACCGGCCTTGCTTGATAAACTTTTTTGAATCAATTTCTTCAGTTATCGCCAGAGTCCATCAAATTTAATTTAGTTCACACTGGCATTACCTGGTAAAGGGATTCCTCGGTTAACGAGTGCTGCATATACTGTCAGGATCTAAGTGCACGGCCTTGACTCGTGTTGAGTGGGAGGCGGTTACGCGTTCTGGAATTATTTGTGATAGGCCCTGGTTATCGCTTACCGTAAATTAAAAAAAATGACATTCATAGGCAAACAGTTCGACATTCCCTAACATTCAGTTAAGTAAACATGCTATAGAATTAATATTCTTGCCTGAATAGTTTTTTTTTTCTGACATATTAATAAGTAGCATTAACTGACAATAGGGACTATTCTGTAACGAGCACGTTAAATTTAAACGTCTTTTGCTATAGTAAAATCCAATCATAAAGCTTTTTGATTGGTTGTTACCATAGCAACAGTCCTTTAAATTTAACGTACTCGATACAGAATCAGCCCATTTCCAATTCATGTCGCTAAAAGTTAGTGTCGCTAAGTGACGTAATATCGCTAGTTTCCTCAAATGCTATTCTGATTGCCACAACAGTAGTGAAAAATTAGCGCGAGAAGTCGCCAGTGGAGTCGTTAAAACGTAAATTTCTAGCGAGGTAAGTCTTTAATTAACAGTGGTGAAAAGTTAGCTCCAGAAGTCGCCAGTGCAGTCGTTAAAACGTAGATTTCTAGCGACGCAAGTCTTTCATTTTAACAATGTTCAATTAGAATCGGACCGAATACTGGTTAGTCAAAATTTTTGGACTTTAGCCATTTTTATGAAAATTGAAACATAATTTTCAAGTTTTCTCCGCTATTAATCGGAATTTCCGAAAACATTTTTGAGAGCTTTAGAAAGTAAAAGCTTTTATAAACAAAGACTTTTTTCGAAAGTTCAAAAATTAAGAACTTTTCCTATTATGAATCCTATTCGTGGAGACAGTTTATACATACAATTTTGTATTCTGAAATATTCTGTTTGTGGAATATTACCCCGCTCGTGTTTTTACTAAAAAGAATTATCGCGAGCCAATAAGTTATAAATAGTAAATTACATGAAGTCCGTTGTCTACCGAAGTACGTGATGATATTTCGAACCGTTTCAGAAGATCCAAGAGAAATAAAAGACCGACCGGTAACAAGTGGGCACATGTACACTTCTGAAGACGTGAATAAGTAAAGAAGTGGGTATAATTTTGAAATATGGAAAGTTCGTCGCGCACCTGGTTTGGTGGTATTCATGTCCTGAATTTATGCGAGATGGTCCGTGCCACAAGGGCGAGACTCGCGCACAGCGAGGACATTTTTATGATCGCGTCGGCTGAGATATAGCGCTATCAACTTACCAACTTTTATATGCTGAAAACAAAACGGATCGTATTTCAAGTAAACTTATACAAGTGTCGTTCAATTTGAAATCGTTACTTTTTTCGATGTATTCAGGAGGCAGCTCTGCGAATGTTATTGTCTTGTTCGAAGGTTCAATAGCGGCATTGATAAAGCGTTTCTTAATGTTGATGCGGATAATTGATGCATTAATAATTTTAATGAAATCGCGTTTTCTTTCTCTTTTATTTACGTTTATAGTTTCAAATTTTGACTTTTAAATCAAATCAAAATCTATTCTCTAACAACTAACGAATTTAGGGTACGTTCGATTTCACGAAATGCAAATTCAAAACGAATAATTTTTCATCGCATTCTATTTTATTCAAATGAAATAAGTTAAAAAGGGTAGTACCCATCACTGTTTATAAACTCGAACAATTGATTGCTTTCAAATCCGTCTAAGGAAACTCTCTTGTGTAAGTCTTAATTACAGCTTTGGATTATCCGCCATGTTATTTCAATATTTGCGTAAGAAATAAACAAAGGCTGAATTTCATTTTTTCTATTTCATACATACGTTGCTGTTGAATGTCATTAAATTAAGAAATAGAGTCGGTGCTAGGTCCTTTATGTATATTTATAATACAATAAAAACTTGAGGAATTTGTCCAGCAAAATTTCCAAAAATAAGATTGATTAAACCGATATCTTCTACAAGGCAAATACATAACTGCGCCGCAATCTTGTTTTTCAGATGATAAGATAAGGTCGAATATTTTAGATGTGCCTTTTTCCGCCACGAAATTATATATTATGTCCATTTAAAACTTATAAAATTAAACTCCTACATTATACACGATTTTTTCTGTATTTTCCGAAAATAATTTTAGGTGATTACCCCCAAATATAATCCATGTAATTTATGAAACGCCGACGTGACTTTCTTTAACAAAAAAAAGGAATCCCGGAACGGCTAACACTACGAAGCCAACAATTTTAAAAATTAATTATACTGCTTATCGGTTTTTAGAAAACTAAAATCAGTAAGTGGACATAATAAGTAGCTGTTGATTTGATGGATAACTATAATTTTCTTTAATCACCGTCCACATATGAGCAGATAATCTTAAACCTGCCTATTTACTACGATTATCTATCTATATTGTTATTTTAATGCTGTTATATGCTAATTTGAGTGTGTTTTATGATAACACGCGCATTCGTATTATTAAGATGTTACTGAAAATGCGGGTTTCTTAAGAGATGTATTTATGATCAACGCGTGCTTTTAAATAAATGGCTTTTACCTACTGTTTTTATTAACAATTACATCGATAAATAATAGTTTTTTGATATCATCTTTATTAACAAGAAAACATTTCTTTTCCCTGTAGATCTTGATATAAAATACAAAACATCATTTTAATTAAGTGTGTTGAAACTTTAAAAATTAAATATCAATTTATGTTTTACCATTCAAATTAGAAAATACCATGGAAGTCGGTTTTAGATATGTACCAACCAGAATGGAGAAGACTTTGAACTTACTGTTTTATGACGTTTAATAATAATGATTAGGTTGATTGACAAATGGATTGGATTTAACCAAAATTTGAATCCAAAAATAATTTCTGTGGTATAATTAACTATTTTTAATAAAACAAAGAACATTAATATTTTGAGAGAAGTTGAGGTTGAATTTAATGAGATACGCAAATGCATATAAACAAAAAATATGCAAATACTTTTTTGTATTGGACAAAAGCTTAATTCTAGTTTTGTACTAAAACATAAAATATTATTATAATATTATGATATTACAATTGGAAAAATTTCGTTCTGAAAATTTAGTTCGTTAGTTTTAATAGAGTAGAAATAAATAAAGACGTAATACTAAATTCCAGCCATCCTATTTTGTGGTAATATTAATTATAACGACATTAAGCATTGTATTGTGTACGGTTTTGGTGGTGATATTATATAAAAGAACGTTTATACAGCCGTGTTCGCTTAATGGTTAAATTATACAGGATCGATCCGTTTGTATCGACCGCGTTTGTGGCAGGCGCTGCGAACTAACAAAATATCTCCGATTCACGTAAATTCTGTAAAGAAGTCATTCGCAACAGATGATTTAAAACACCGGCGAACAAAAGGCCTCGTTATTACTTTATAATAAGCTTACGCAAGCATATATGCAAACCGGAAGGAAGTTCGGATACGATCTAATCTGAACTTAACGTGTATGTGGAAATAAATGAGAATGATTTCAAAATAAGTGCTTTTGATTTACTGCTTTTTTATACTGTTTTAAAGGAAAATCGTTTGTTATTAATTATGTAAGACTCGTTGGAATAAATTTTCTTCTGTCGTAAGTTCTGCAGAGCGAAACATACCTTTGATTGAAATAGATTTAATACACTGAGAAAAATATGCGAATTTCCTGTTAAAAAGAAACTCACAATCAGCGTAGTACTGCAAAATACACAATATGTGAATAATTTTTTCCAACGTACTAATGCAAAATTATTTTTGTGTAGTATGAGAAAAATCATTCGCATACTGTTAATTTTGCATCAGCACACACATAAAAATTTTTGAGATTAATTGTTATCTGCCCATTCGGTATTTAAAGTTTTATCTGAAAAGTTGTTAATCTTCTTCGAATTTGGCGTTATTGTTCTCTTTTTCCGACTAAAAGTGAGTGTTTATTCCAACAAGGATAAGCTTAACTCTGCTCCATTACATACGTTTAAATGGTAAACATCCTAACTCCGTTTTTCGTAACTCCGCAAACGGATGGACGCGAGGGAACACCGAGAAAGGGTTCCCTGGCGTCCAAAAAGTGTTAGAATTAACTCCAAATTTTTATCAGTGCAGTACGCTGCTCAATCGTTTTTTGACACAAAGTCTGAATAAAGGTAGTACATTTTTCTCAATGTAGTTCTTGGGCGACCTAAAATTTGCAACAAACTCTCAGATTCGATATTTCGTCAGACAAAATCACCGAACACATTAAAGTGCGTCTGATTTATTCGCTCACTAAAGACAAAATAATCACCGCAGATGACTAAAATTTAATAAATAGTCATGGGCAATATTACCAACCAACAAAAAATGTCAACTCATTTGACAGGATACAGTGTGTATATTCAAAAATTCCCGTCCCATTGGACAGACCTCGAGTAGATCCCAATAAAATAATTGTTCATTCCTAGACTAAAGAAAAGTTTGATTAAGGTGTTTTGTGATTGAGAGAAAGATTGAAAATAATGAATTTCGTCAAATAAGTAGCTACAACATAACCTTCTGCCTTTTGCGCCTGAACAAAAAGATGAACACTTGTGGTTGACACCTGTTTTTACATTGCTTACTTACATCGTAGATATTTTGATATTCAGAAATTACTATGTGATTAGCTTGAAAAATAATATGCTGCAAAAGTTCCGTGGTCAAGGTGTGATTTGACACAAGAAAACTTGATTTTAAAATTGTAAATGTCGACTACTGGTGGAGATGGAGGAACCGAAGAAAGCATCAAAGTGAAACAAAATTCTTGAAAGTCAAAATTATAAAATGTTCCCAAAAAAGGGATCATTCAAGGACCTATAAACACAACGTTCATACCTTAAAATAAATTTATGGTATCAACTACTTTGATGAATTCTTATCATGGTACATGTTCCTGAGTCCATATCAGTTTATCATAGTTCAACATTTTCTCCTCTACACAGATGGTTATTAAACTTTATCTCTTGTGTAGAAAAGCGTCACATTTAATTTGTTATTTACAAGCATTTGCGTTACACGATGCTGCTACAGAACAATGGAATTTCCATAAGACACTGAAAAGCTAAATTCACTTAATATTTGTTATAAATAGAAAAGCAGTGCATAGTTTCAAATATATTATTTTACTTCATTTGTGGTCTCTCTTTCTAAAACATTTTCTTTGTTTTCTACTTTTTTATGTTTGTCAGACATATTGTTTTATAAAGTGTAAACTTTCTTAGTTTAAATTTTGCTTGACTTCTCGAAAGTTGGCTTTTTCAGGTAGTCATTCTGGTCTATTGAGTGGCGAAAGCTTTCCTCTTATAAGAATGCCATTCTCGGTAGTTGCCATTGTTCTGATATTATTTTTGCCTTCCGCGCTACAGTGTGAAGGATGTTCATTTACTTTAAATTTTTCCTAATGTGGCTTTTCCAATTTTCTTAAAAGCTGAATTTTCTCTTCTTATTGCGTCAGTTTGTGGTGTTTTCCTCGTCAATATTCCTTTATCTGTAGTATTATTGCTTTGTTTGTTTCTAAATATTTCAGTGATGTATTTTTGCTAACAGGAGTAGTGATGCGACGAGTCAAGTAGACTCGCTATCAGATTCGATTCTCAATGGTACTCATTGTACTCGAGTAACTAATTCTGTGAACCCGAGTCAGCGATACTGGAGTACGATACAAGTACTTGAGTATCGACTTTAGAATTTGTAGACTCGTCATCAGACTCGAGTCCCAAAGGTATTCATTCATTCTACTCGAGTAACTATTGCAGTGACACCGAGTCAGTGAAACTCGAGTCAATTCGAGTTCGATTCAAGTAACTCGAGTACCGACACTTTAGAATTAAATAGCGCTGCAACGAGTCGAGTAGACTCGATGTAAGACTGGATTTTATTGGATTCTCTTTATAGAGCTTCCTCGTTAGTGGGTAACGAGTGAAAGAGTACCGAGTTTAGAATTGAGATTATGCGTGTAGGCAACAAGCGCTAGCGTTTGACAAGTTTCATTCGTTTTAAGAGTACTATGCTTTTGCTAAAGCACTCGACTGCCGCAATAACTTAATGTGACAGACAGACGCTTGATATCGAGGCGGCTTGGTGGCGGTCATTGTATCTTTTTTATATTTTATGAAAAGGACTACCTAAAAAAATAAATAAGTCCTAAAACTTCAAAAAGGTTGTTAATAAATATTGTTAAATAAAAACTAAAGGCTCATACTCATTTAATGAATAATTTGTGGCTCTATGTTCTATATTTTGTTCTCTTTTAAAGAAAATAATTTTAATTCAACTAAACATGCAATTACATAGTAAATATGTTTTTCTTTTTATTTTACACAGTGCCTGCACACTTTATTATGAGACACATCAAATAATATTACATAATTACAAAATTTTAAATTTACCTGAACCGCCAGAATATATTAAAAAGAAAACAAGTGACGATCGGAAATCAAGCAAAATATAGAATGAACTTTGTTATTTTAAACGGAACGTTCAATATACAGTTGAAAGCAAAAAAAAAGTAGACAAATTACAGTTTCCTGTAATTATTCTTCCTCAAAATGCTATATATTAAAGCCAAATTCAACATTTTACCACAGTTTTAAACTTTTTTAAAGCTTTTAAATTTTTTAATGTTACCTATGAAGTCGTCTTTACCATTTTCACAAAGAACAATTATAGCAAACTGTAATTTGTCTACTTCTTTTGCTTTCAACTGTAAAGTCGGCCTGTATGGAATACCCATTTTTTGGGCCGTAATAAATTCTGAACTAAGATACTAAATATTCAGACATTTTAATTAAAATACTTTATGTTGTTTTCCAGGGTTGTACACAATAAATTTAAGAATAACATATTTTTGGGAAACATTGTGTAACAAATTAAAAACACTTTATTTTCATGATATGACTTAAAATGGCGGGTAATATGAAATAGTCAGTTAGGGTCACATGAAATAAGAGAAAATATGATATACTTTGAATTAATAAAGTGAAACATCAACTGTTGTACTAATCTACACTATAACAAACTAACTTTTATTTTAAAAAATACGCCAAAATACATTTTTCTCATACTGTGTAGTAGTGACCTATAATACCGAAATTCATGTTAATGCCAGAGTCGTTTAACAGATGGCGCTTCTTATTTCAAAAATACTGGGTATACCATATTAATCGGTCTATTCCATATATGTATGCTGACTTTACTCTACAAATTTTCTTGGATTAAGAAAAATACTTAATTCCTAATTCAAAATATAGGTACATATTGTTACGAATTAAGGGGTTCATAAATGATAGTCGTTAAATTTCAGAACAGTTTGACAATTGACAACACAATTGTAATGAGCTTGTCTATCAAATAACACTTTTACAAAATGTACTTTCTATTTATTTGAGGTACGAATCTTCGCTCGCTAACTTCATCACCCACTCCTGGCGGATCGTACGGCTTATATAGCAGAGCCCTCTGTTGCTCGAACGTACTAGAATGATTGAATAGCTTCGGTCATGTTCTGTGGCGCAAGGTGGCGGTACTGATGCAAAGAATAGATCTGTTTGCGCATCACGGCTGTAACAATATCTATGTTGTTTTGTTTATTTGCATTTTCTTTTTTTTACGATATTTAAGTTTTAAAAAAATATATGTATTTATTTTAGTAGCATTATTATTTGCATTAACAAGACAAAACGTTAACAGCTAGAACAAATTAACATTATACTGGGTGCCTCATAACGTATGGAGGAGATTAAAAAGGAAAATAGAGAAGATCAAATTGAAGACTTTTTCGTAATAAACTTTTGGTGAAAAGTCAGTTACTAAAAAGTTACAAGAGATTAATGTGAAATTAATTAACGAGTAAAAGTTACTAAAAGTTTCTTCTGCAGTGAAGAGTAAAACGTCGGCGTAGGAAATATTTTGAGGGGCTTGTTTTCACAATGTGGGTATTTTCTTTTTTCTTTATGTATACATTGTTCAAGAATAAACGAAATAAAAGAGATTCCCTGACCTGACATTGCAGTAGGACAGACAAATTGAAGCGGATTTGCTGCTAATAAGTCCCCCTGCAAGGCGGCCATGCTTGCTGTCAAAGCATAATGAAAGTTTTAAAAAATATTGTTGCAAATCGTTTTAGGAGCAAATCCGCGTCAATTTGTATCCCACTGCAATGTCAGGTCAAAAAGCGATCGTAGGATGTCGCTGTTTTATCTGTTCCTAAAAAGTATAATTGAATTATTATAAAATTAATTATGTATTTGAACTTGAAATTGTATATTTCAAGCTATATATTCTGACGAAGTTATAAATCTATAGCGAAACGTTAAGTGTGTTCCTATCATATTTGTGTCCGGTTCGAGATTAAAGAAAATTGTACTTACAATTTTCATCGGACAAGAATCAACTTCAATTATGAAAATATATATATATTTTTATAGAGTTTGAGTTATTGTTCGTCACCAAATTTTATGTTCCTCGAAGTTACAAATCAAATTCATAATCGCTCTGTATTTTGAAATTAATAAAAATTCAAAATCACACTAAGTATTTTCGTAATGTATTTAATGAATCAGAAAGTGCCCAGGTAATATTCATTATTTTCTTCTTCTCTCTGCTTAAAATAAAACGTGGTAAACAAGCTGTGTGATGGAATGTGTGATTGGAACCAAATTCTTAGAAAGCACGGCATTTTCCGTATTGTGTTCCATTATTTAAATAAATAAGTTTAAAAAGTCAATGTTAAGCGATCAAAATACATTGGGAATAAATTATCTGAAATGTAACGGCTGAAACGCAAAAGACTCAAATAATTATCCTGCACGAAAGAAAGAGCACGAATCCTGTTTATTCTTCACACTTGAAGTGAATACTTAAAACGGCGGAATCTTTGAGAGTTATGTAATGTGTGTAAATGATTACTACTGTTACTACAAAGTTTTATTATAAATATTCCATTCATTTATTTACCCAGTCGAGACGACTTAAAGTTTTAGAAATAACTAGATAGTTCCTTATTAAGAAATTTAGTAAAATTAATATATGTATGAAAAAAGGTACTTCGCTATTAAATGTAGATAGTGTTGCTGCGTCCGAAAATTGGCAATTTTGTAAATTTCAGCGTAAAATGGTAAAGGAAAAAGTTCAGTTTTTCGAAATACACTTAATCCTTATTTATCTTTTTAAGTTTTGCACTCGTATTCTCAAAAATAGGACACGGGACGTTTTATTAGCAGTTAGCAATCACTACGACAAAAAAACCTCAAATTAGTATTTTTAAATAATATGTTAAATGAAACGTTGATCAGGTTTTAGGACGTTACGAAATTATAACGTTCTACAATGCGATTCAAATTTAATATGCATTTTACTTTTTATGTAAGCTACTCTACCAGGTTCGGCTAATATTGCTTATTTTAATTTCACTGCATATTCATGGAAATTTTGTCGACTTTTTAAATGTTATGAAAAAGTTATTTGTTGATAAACTTCGAGAACGTGTACGCCTTTTAATTCATTTGAAACTTTTTTGACGAATTCTCAAATTTTGACTAATCTGTCTCAAACTTAAATTTTTATTTTTAACAACCATTGCTAATACATTAAAGTCATTTTTCGCTCCAAATGAGACTTTAATATCTCTCAAGGACTTTCTCAAATAATAAAGTCTTAAAGATAATAGTTTTCCTTTAGTAATACATATTACTATGTTATTTTAGTTGAAGGTTTAATTTTGATTACGTTAAATAAGTTTTACTTACATTTTTGGGATGTATTATTATGATTTCGCATCAGAATTTTGTTTAAAGTCTGTGTAATTTTCGTGTATCAAGGGAGAATTGTAATTCCAAGGTATTTCGCCTCAAATAGTGCTTACACTAAAACACAAATGTTATTCCATGAATTAAATGATTTGGGTTACGACAAAACACATTGAACCGCAACCTAAAGTCAGTCCGCAAATGTGAACCCATCGTAAGCCAAAATGGTCATCTTCGGCCAAGAAGTCTTCAAGCATCACGACAACAAGAAACACATTCGTGGTAACAAAACAAAATATGTACGGAGATTATTGTTTGATATCCGTAAAGAGAATTTATTCAGGAACGTTTTAAAACATTACATAAATCGGTAGCAATAGTAATAAGGAAGTAGTTTTTTGTGAAAACCAATAAAACTCATTTAACAAAAAAGTGTTTACTGGAAATTGGGAATGACGCGTTCTAAGGGTAGTCAGCAAACGAGAGGGAGGTGTATTTCTTGTATGATCTGTATAAGGGGATGGAGCGATTTTCGCAGGAAGTGATCAAAATATCAGCAAATAATTCGCGGCGGGTATTATCCAAGAAGTCACAAAATACCAGCAAACAATCCGCGACGGGTATTATCCAAAAAGTCATAAAATACCAGCAAACAATCCGCGTCAGGTATTATCGAAAAAAAGTCAATTAAAAATGGAAATATAGTGTCGAAGTTACTATTGAATTAAATATATGAACGAGTGCGTGTGTGTACATTAATAATAAATTGCAAATGGGATAAGAGCCGTAAGATGAACAAAAATATTAACATAACGTCGGAAACTATTTAAATCACTTATCAATTTTAATAAAGGATTGTTCAAATAAATTCAACGTTAAATGTCACGAAGAGTAATAAACATTTAAAGGAAAGCTAGCGTATCAGTATCGCAAAAATAAATATCAAACAATTAATAACTCCACTGCAGGAACTTAGTTTGTTATAACCCGTTTAAACTAAAGAAATACGTTTCATTTATTGGTGCAAAATCAAAAATTTGTTAAATAAATCCATAGAAGAAAATAAACGATTAATTGTTCTGAATTTCATTCAAAATTATAATTGAGCTTCTGTTTATAACAATTAGAAAAGAGCCCAAAAGATTGTTATAAACAACAAACAAAAATGTCCCTGGACCTATAAGAGTTTCATATTAACAAAAATTTATATGCGTTATTATAAACAAAAATTATTGTACGAAAAATAACAATAAAAGTAGCAATATTTAAATACTCCATTACAATAAGACACGGAAAGAGAAACCAAACTTATCTACGGAGTACAAAAAGTAACATTTAACAGTCAGCTAACTTGTTAGTATATGAAGTGTTCTTTCTAGAAAATTTTTGCTACTTTAAAGAAAAAAGTTTGGAACATTAAAATTTTAAAAATTTTCATTATGCTTTGACAGCAAGCATGGCCGCCTTACATGGGGGACTTATTAGGAGCAAATCCGCTTCAATTTGTCTATCCTACTGCAATGTCAGGTCATAAAGCGATCGTAAGATGTCGCTGATTTATCTGCTCATTAAAATTTTAAATAAGACATTTGAGTGTATTTTAAAGTTCTGAACAATAAGGTATTTTCCTTGGTCATTTAGCTCTAAAATTTATGAGGAAGCCAATAATTGGTAATTTCGGTGTTACCTTGCGTTCAAAAAGTGTTAGAATTAACTTCAGATTTTTATCTGTGTGTATTTTGTTTTACGTTATTTAGCTGTCTGAAAAATGAATCAACATGGTGTATGTTTGTTATCTGCTTAGAAATCAGTTTCCGAGTTTGCTAAAGAAAATGTTTTCTATCAATCGATATAATCCATCATTACAAAAAAATAAATTATGGCGGTTTGTACAGGCTTCTAAATTTGACTGGAAACTAAAAAAATGTTTTTCAATTTTTAGGAATAATATGAATAATAATTTCCTACATTTATCATTTGTTATATGTTATGTTGTTATATGTTACATGTAAGCAATAAAACTATATTCGAAGATTAAAAAGTAGTTTCAAAATAATAAATGGCTAGGCTTTGAATTGAACATTGTTAAGAAGTCCCTGTAAGAAGAGCAATTATATTTTAAATTGTTTCAACAGGAACACTTTTAATGCAGTACGGCGCTGAAGCTCCCTGAAGAGTATTAAATGTACAAGAAAACGATATTCGCTGGTGCAATTACTGCACGCATATGGTTTAAATCACACAGAATGCTTAATGAAAACAGCGAATCCTTTTTATGCTAATATATTATTCGTTGCGACTTTTTGTGGCTGCGTTTTACAGAGTGCCGCCAAGCGTTCTGTAGTTTCGGGGTTAACAACATTTTTATTTGAATATTAAATTGCAGATGGGCAATTTTAAAAACAAAACCTTTGGAGAGGAATTTTACGTGTAAAATGATGAAAAGAGAAAATAAACTGGAACTTACCGTTTCGGACATTTTTAACATCTGCGAAACTAAGCCTCCTATTTGTCGCATACGATCCTCCCATGTGGGTTCCTGGTTACAGGGAAATAAAATGCACACGTAGGGTATTCAGTTATATGCGTTCGTACGTTCTTAGAGGAATATTAACCCCTCACCTGGCACGGCCATGTTATTAAGCGGCCACAATGGCCGCCGTGGCTTGATTATCTTGCGATGCCATCAGAGATACGAAACAGATTAGCGGGGATTCTAACGGACTTCCGCAGATGGCTACCAGAAGGGTGCTGTTTATTATATATTTTGCTTTGTTCGTGTCCTACGATGGCTTCTATGTTTCCCATATATAGTAAGATTAAAAAAAAATCATCCCTGTACCTAACTAAAAAAATGTCCTGTCTTAATCAAACCACCACAAACTGTCATCGAAAAGTTGTGCAGCAATATTTCATGAATGAATTTCTTATTGAACAAATCATTCAAAAGACGACTTCTTGTCTCAGAAGAGAATTACAAGATATATCTCCAATATCAAATCCGCTGAATCCACATTTTATTAAATATAAAATATTATCTTTACCTGCTCTGTACAGCCATGATTTTTAGTAATATCTCTTTTATAAATGTTAAATTACGGTCTAATGCCTTTTGACTACTGCAATAGGTAGACAGCAATCGAGCAAGCAGGTTCACAAACACAAAATAAAAACATGAAATAAATTTTAAAACATGTTTGTTTACCTTTTAGATTGCAATTAAAAATTTGTAACTGAGACGAGCGTTTAGGTAGGCGGAGACTTTATTTAAATAATAGTTTGATTAATTTGATACCTAGAATATCTTTAAAAAGTTTCTGAAGGTAACTCGCATACAGAAGAAGATGGTTGCTAGGGTTGCAGCGATTATGATGATTCCAAAGACTAAAATCATTTACTGATAGGTTGTTTCACTTAATGGTAAAATTTGTTACTCTGTAAATCAGTATAACGTTTTGTTTTGAATTTTGATATATACCTTATTTAACCATTGGGAAAGAGAAATCTGTAATTAATTCAAAATACTTCAACGTACTTTACATAGGGTGACGCATATAACTATTTTTCTAAAAAAGTTTAAGTGGAACGCCCTGTACATATATGACCGTATAGTTTAAAACATTTCTTCCTAAGGTTTACACTTTTTACATATAGCTCTTAAATTTTGAACGAAAACATTTTTTTTTAATATTTATCTATAAAATCTCAGCTATAATTATAATTTTGTAATTGTAATTAAATAAATTAAATAATCAATTTAATAAATTAAATAAACAATTCAATGAATTAAATAAAGAATTTAATAAATAAAATGGCCATTGGTTTAGAATTATTTCTTGTAATCTTGGATCAGTGTTTCCGAAGTAGATATTACCTTAAAATATGTGGTTTGAGCCTGCTGAAGTACCATGATATTACAACAATGACATTATAACCGATTTACACTATCTGATTTTCGATTTGATTTTGTATTTGATAAAAGCATTTTAGAAAATTATTAGGCAATTCCGACTTTAGAAAAAGTCACATGAAAAATCAAATCGCGCAACTCAAATTAAAACTCAGTGTGAAGACGAATATGTATTATTTCTGAAGCCCAATTCAAAATCAAATGGAAAATCAGATAGTGTAAAGCGGCTGTTAGAAAATGATTTAACTAAACAGTTCATTCAAAGAAATAGAATACGGTGGAATTTTGAGTTTTCTAGCTAAATCTAATTTCACTGTTTTTTTTACGCCAGAATAGAGATGTGTTTAGTGCCTTTTCTACGGACGTGGAGATCATGAAAAATCGGAATTATTTACAATGACAATTGTGTGTATTATGCCTATACTTTTAATAAATCTAAATATTTTTTTTAGTCAAGTAAAAAAATGTACTCCTAAAAAATAAATTGGATGACAAGTGTATGTTTAATCTAGTTTTTCTTGTGCTGCTTTTGTGGTATTTTGTACGTTTCACACATGAATACTTTAAAAAACAATTGAACAAGTAAATACATTCAGTTTAGTTTAATATTTTTTTATTGAAAAAATAAAAACAACTCATGGGTTCTAAATTTTGTAATTTACAGAGTAAGAAATTTTGCCACGTAAATTGTCAATATCTCGAGAACCATAAACTTTAGATCAATAAAACCCTAGATTTTCTTTCACTTATCATGAGTTACCTAATCGTGCAATAATATATAGGATGTTCACTCAATCGGTTAGAGAGCTGGAAGGGAGAGAAATGATGTATGATAGTTGGGTACAGGATAGATTCTAAATCGACAAATTTTTGCATATTTTTAAGCAAACATTTTCTTAGGAGATGTTCAATCTGTTTCGTTTTCATTGGCCCATCCTGTATAAGCTGTTACTATAGGTTTACAAAAATTTAGATTTTCATTCGTCCAATACACGGCAAAAAAATTACTATTTACATAACCTCTTCTAATTGTAATAATACTACGTACTGAACTCCTACGTGCAGAAGCTACTAAATCGTGATAATACTGGATACGAAACCTGTACGATTTTTATGTTAGACACATACATATGCCAAATACGTCAAATTGCCTGAAAAAGTGAGCAATTTTAGATCTGACCAAAAATATATAAAGATTTGCCCGAATAATTGCCCATTTCTGACGTGACTGTGTCGAATTAACCAATAAACAATAGTAAACTGTTTCTGTCACTTCGTAACAAATTTTTGCAATTTTTTTTGTAAAGATGATCGTGTCATATGGTTCTAAGGGTAATTCTTAATTTACAATATTTTTCATAATAGTTTTAGATTTTCTCTCTTAATTAAAAATGAAGGAGTAATTCGCAAAAATGAATTTATGTCATAAAAGTGGGCAGGTACCGTAGTGTTCCTGTTTTATTTATCAAACATTATGTCGAAATTACAGTGGAAGAAGAATAATGAAGATAATTTTGGAACCTTTGCATTGTAGTTTTAATATTATTATTTTTTTTTAATTTCAGCGTCAAGAATGTCGTCAAGTCAAGTTTGTAGGCCACATTTCCACGCACCTATTCCATGGTTATCGGACGGTACGAAACCTTTAGCTCATTCGGGTCCTTGGGTCCCGTTCGGCGGGACGGATCCAGATAAATCACAGTCGCCCTCCTCAGCACCTGCACAACCCCACAACCTCTTTTCGTTTCCTCCGACGCCTCCGAAAGACAGCACGCCAGACTCAGTGGCTCCGACAGGCGGGACAGAATATCAAAGTGCAGTGGCAGCGGCGATGGGGGCATTCATGCACGAGAACCCCCAGAGTTGCGCCCTGGATGTCAAACCATCGGCTGTGGCAAACAACAAACAACGTGAAGGTAGTGACTATGATGGAGGCTCCGGCATGTTTAATGGTAACTTTGAAAGTTCGTACGGGTCTGCGTATGGCCACGGTATTCATGGGGCTGCGCATTGGCCCGAAAGTAAACAACATTTGGCGGGACAGGGCGCGCAATCACCAAACAAACCACGCAACAAGTCGAGAACCAGCGCCGGTAAGATCGCAAGCGTTTTCAAATTTTTTTTTGCTTTAAATTTTTCTTGTTCTGTTGCGTTTTTACTTTATTTTCGTATGTTTGTTTTCACAAACTTTATAGCTAGTAGATATATAAAATCATGGTCCATCTTAATACAAGAAATAGCATCGAATCAGAAAAAAAGAATGTTCTATTTGAATTCTCTGAAGCTTTCTCTTTAGTTACACTTAATACTTTGATGAATTCAGAATCCAAAATTGGTTATGCTCTACATACAGCAGGAGTAAACAAATGTTCGGATTATAATATGTTAAATTATAACAAATGTATTTATAATTAGGAATATGCAAATCCAGAGCAAGAAAGTGTATGCTATTTGTACAGGGTTAGATTATTAATGAGAACCCTCCTTTATTAATTTGATGAACAGTTTAAACAGCGACATCCTAGGAACGCTTTTTGATCTAATATTACAAAAAATAACGACTTTTAACAATTTTTTTTATTATTTTACTCCTAATTATTAACTATTATTTATTTATTCTAAATTAAAATATATGTATAATTAGTTCATTAGTTTTTGTATCTGTTAAAAATTATAGAAATTACGATAAAAAAATTAATAATATCAATAATCTTGTATACGTACGATTGATTTATTAATATAGATTTTATAATAAAAATATAGGAAATACTAAAAAACGAGGATTACACTGGGGACTTCAAATTTTATTGATTTAGATCTGACATCTGATTTTGACTAACATCTGGCATCTGAATCCAAAAATGACCCCAATGTTTGCCTATCACGTCAACTTTTCAAACTACAAGATAACATCTTTCTGTTCCAAAAGTCATACAAAATGTGCATACAAAAGAAAATAAAGGAAAAATTTACCAAATATACTGTTAACAGAGAATAATACAAGGCTGTACATAGTAACTCTAAATCAAATTGTGTTGGTGCAAGTAGTAAAGGTTTTTTACCAAACGGTATATTAAGTTTATTTTCGTAAGTTTAGTTTTCGCTCGTGTTAATTGCAGAAAAGGATGTAAAAAAAGAAAGAAAACACCTTAGAACGAACTAAAAATATACATTTTATTTACCCTATCTCTACATTTCGCTAAAGAGATTGTTTGCTTTTGCATATTAACGTAAATATTTTCCTATTAAAACAAGCTGTAGAAAAAAAGCTTGACGTGAGAGAAGAAAACTAACTTCAGTTTTGAAATCAGCATGCCTGTTTAACTTTAAAACAGCTGAAAAAACTAACTCAACAGAAAATTTTGGGTATTTTGCTAAAACGTTACAACTCGAAAACAAATGAAAATCGAATTACAACTTTTCGTTTCTATTCTGTTATATTATATTAAGTGTGTAATATTTTTTATGTCGGTCGTTTTATAAAAGTAAACACATTAACATTATCGTCGCATTTTGTAATATTTTGAGTGTTCATGACAGTGCTTCAAATTATTGCTACTGTCCAAAAAAAGTGTAGAAGAAGATATGAAAATTTAAGACTAATAGTTCTGTACAAATGTGAAGAAAATTTTCTATAAATTTTCACTGGAGCTGTTTTAGATCCAAACTGTAGCATATTGTTCTACAATTTTTCTTTGTGCACCTCTGTATAAATCAAACTCTCTATTAAAACATGGAGTAGCTTTATAATATAATTTATTTTTTAATTATTGAGAGGAACTTTAACAAAAGCAGAATCGTTCCTGATTTCATATTTAATACTAATGCAATCGAATCACTTTGCTTAAAGATATCTTTTTTTTTCCGTTTCACCGGAGACAGTTAGAACCATCAAGCAATCCAAAAAATTCGCACTTCTTGAAAGTAAAAGTGAAAATTTCTTGGATTACTTGAAGGTTCTGACCGTCTCGGGTGCAAACCGCACTTTATTGCAGAAGAAGGTCTTCACCATTGGTTCTTGCAACTGAAAGTTACTGCTAAGTAGCAGGAAGTTCTGAAAAACTTTTTCT
The DNA here is from genome assembly GCA_036172665.1 of Prosopocoilus inquinatus. Classification (NCBI taxonomy): domain Eukaryota; kingdom Metazoa; phylum Arthropoda; class Insecta; order Coleoptera; family Lucanidae; genus Prosopocoilus; species Prosopocoilus inquinatus. The sequence continues at coordinate 40,058,537 of CM069870.1, read as the reverse complement.
GTAACAAGTAATGAAATGCTTGCAGAAAAAGAATATGATTCAGTTCTATTAAAACCAAAGCCCTTAGTCATCTTCTTTATGACATCTTGTTGCATCGCGTAACATTTGTTCTTCCGCCGACGCTTCATCCGGTATAGATAATAAAAATAATATTTTTATTGCGCCTATAAATTCACAATGTGAAACGGGCTAAGTCAAATACTACAGGTAAAGGTAGATAAAATACATTGAATTAAAAGTTACATTGACAACTGAAGTTCGTAAAGTTTAAATATCAAATATAATATAAATAGAACAACCCCTGTGTAATGGTGGCTGATCTAAAATCTGAAAGTTTCTACTAAATATGCAACGACAGAAATAAGAAGGACATCTTTAACAAATAATGAAATGCATGCAGAAAAGAATAACTTTAAACTAAAGTCGTTGTCTTTTTTCTTTATGCTCCTGGTTCTACTTCTGTCGCTGCTAATTTACTCTTTTTTGTATAAAGTAACAAGACGAGGGAGCAGCAGCAATAGAAGCAGGAAGAAATTCCGCTGTGACAAAGGAGGAAATGTCGCTAGGAAGAGTAGCCACATTAGAAGCAATAAAGTAGATATTTTTCTCGAGCTGAACTTTTTACTAGCACTGAAAATTGCGGGAGTTCTTTCGAAATGTGAATTCCATTTTTTCTAAAGTATAGAAATTTCTAGAGCAGCATTTCGACTTTTAAGCTTACATTTGTAAAAGTAAATATTACTTTTATGAGTTGTTCAAGTTCTTCATTTCTACTAATTTCTTTTTGGTTCATCACGTAGCATTTTCAATCCGGTTGGAATTTCTTTTCTGGACGATTAACGCTACTTATAAAAAAGAGATGGATTCAGTTTTTTTTTGTTAACAAATTTTGTAATTGATTTTTTTTAATAAAGCAGATTTTCTCTGCAGAGGACAGAGCATGTTAAATGTGTGGTTACAATATTTATTATTATTTTTTGCAAAATTCAAATAACTTTATAAAACCTTTTAAGAGCGTTTTGTTTTTAAAATAATACATATATACCTCTTAAAATCTGTAACATGTTCACAAGTTGGAAAACATTTAAACATACAGATAAGTTATCTTAATGTTTAACAACGTAACAGTGAAATTTTTCTCCGTTTTAAATATTTAAAATTTTTGTCTATTGTGCCAATTGTTAAATTATACATTAAGAAGACTTATTTTGTGGAAATAAAAGAACAGATTTTATTGCAATAGACGATTTCACTCTTTTGTAGAAATGCGTAAAAAACTCAATCAAACTTCACGAAATTTGTGTCTGTGTAACTGTTACAGTTAGTTACCAGAAAATTACTTTTGTGTTAAATAGAAGTATAATATTCAAAAAATATTCTTAATAGATTCTCTTTCATAGAAAGTCATAAAGGAATTTGAAAACTAAAGAGAAAAGCTTTTTTTTGTCTTTGAGGAAGAAAGATGGACAATGGATCGGTATTTTTATGGTTGGAAAACTTTCAGCGATTGTAAAGTTAAGAAAAAAAATTATATTAAATTCAGAAAATGTATATGGTAATTACCAGCAATTACTAAGGAATGTTCATGTAATATTCTTTTTTAAAGAAAGTGTAATTAAAAAAGAGAATTCATGTAAATCAGATAATTCTAAAATTCTAAAAATAATTTTACATTCGAATAAAAAAGTACTAGCTATAAAGTGATCAGCAAAATATACATTACATACATTCATTTTTGTGTAATATTTTGCTGGGTTGTTTCCTTTTCTTTTAGTTAAACATTACTAACAAATGTTTCCTTCCTTTAATTTAATTTCTGTTTTGTTTTTTTTTTCTTTTTGGGGTGTTGAGCTAAGGAATTTTTGAGCAAGCTTTTACGACACGCGGTGTTTTATTTTTGGTGTGCGGCGCACATATGCACACATTGTACACTTTTTGTACGATGTTTTGTGTCGTTACCTCACACTTTTGAGCGTTACGCTTACGTCTGTAACAACACCTCAACCACCTCTACGGTAGACTTCTTCGGTTGGCAACATCCGTTCGGCTCCGTTATCTTACAATTAGCAGGTTGCACAGTATCCGCCATTTTATTATAACGATGCGTGAAGCAAGTTAATTAAAAATCGCAACGAAAGTAACTGCGTAATGAATATGAAACAGTGTCTTTTGTTTCGTGACCTTCGCGAGAAACGCACGCGTGGGAACACCGCTTATCGGGGGTTGCAGCGATTCTAATTAGAGATGTCGCGTAGTTTTTTCATTGTTTCGACCCGCATAGTAATAAAACTCTGGAAAATTCTTCGATGAAATCTAATAACCCTACAGAAAGGACCGTTAATTATATTTTTTTTTGACCAATGTCTCTCGTGCTAAAACTCGTTATTATTGTAAAACTGATAAAACTTCGAACAGAAAGAAATATTTAATTTTTAGAAAAAAAAGGCTGTTTCCTGTTAAAGTAGAAGGGCAGATCTATGAAATATGTGTAAATTTAACGTAATAGTACGTTTACTTCTGTTTTTATTAAAATCTCAGCATATAACAATCTAAACTAAAACATGAACCATCGTGTAGACTTTTCCATATATTTACAAAAATGCTGTCCAATCAGAAGATCTTAAATTTCATTTAATAATTTGTTAGTTTCGTAACCATCATTATGTATCAGTAAATAAAAAAATAATGCAAGTTAAATTCCCAGGTTAAATCTAGCCGTTTAGATACATTTGGTAGGTATACTCGCAAACGAAAAGCATTCGTACGCTATATTTTAAAAATAATTGGTACGACATTCAGTACCAAGTGTTTATGGTTTATAAAGCACAGTCAGTGCTAACTGAAATTTTTCTAACTATTGCTATTTGTTTATACCTCCAATTTCGAAAACGTAAACAGTACGAACGCTTTTCGTTTCCGCGTATCTCCAGCAAGTGTATTGTAACGGCTGGATTCTAATTCTAAAAGACAGAATTTCTTAGTCGTCACATACAGAAAAAGAAACGTTCCAAAGGTTTGTTACTTTTTGCATTCACGGAAGAAACTAACCATCTTCGATTCACTTCCTCGTTGAGGACAGTACCGTTGCTTTCTTTATGGGACAGACGAATTTATTTACGACTCTTTTGTGCAAGGAAAGTTGAAAAGGTCGAGAAAATCTTGCTGAAAAAGGACTTCAACATATTTCGCAGATGTTGCCGCAATTTAAATGTTTTTATAAAAGCTTTCTATAATTAAAAGGCTATGTCAGTCTTTAGTTACTTAGTTATATTACAATTAGACATGATTTTGAGTAATATCCCACCAATACAATTTAAATCGAGATTTAAAAGATAAACAAACACGTTTCGAAATTTATTTCTTGTTTTTATTTTGTGTTTGTTTATCTGCTTGCTCTTTTACTTGTCTATAGTGGTCACAAGACATTAGGGTGCAATTTATATTTGCAGGGAAGACATTACTAAACAGCGTGGCTGTATATTCATGTATACGTAGGTCGTGCTCACATAGTGAAATCGATCTTCTCATGAAACGTCCGTATGTCCTTTTCATAAAACGCAACCGCACAGAGTATTTTGTCCTTTTCATGAAACGAAGCAACTTTTTGTGCTCTTCTTGAAATAGTTACAGTTTCATCAAGTGGATGAGCGGTTTTACTCTTTTCATGTAATGGTCCTAAGCGTTTCTGCATAAACTGTGTACTTCATGAAATGATTAAAAGGCTAGTGTTAGAAATATGACAGAGGCAGAAAGCAGAATCAGTGCTGTTCAACCAAACAGAAGAATTTCATAATAAACTTAACACCTATTATGAAGCTAAACTAGAAAGTTGAAAAGTATATTGTGCTGATAGTGAATACAGAAGATGCTATAGTAAGCAATTTCATGAAATGGTCGATTTAGCTAAGTGAGTACGACATATACTATACAGGGAGATACAGGTAACTCCCTCTTTGAATTTCTATTTCATATTTTGCGGTTATAAGTTAGCGATAATGATCTATTAAAATATAATACTTCCAACTTTCTTATTTTAAATAGAATACCCTACTTTTTATTGCATTTCTGAAATCTTCATAAAATCCTAAAAATATTTTGTGTAATATGTGATACAAGAACAATTAGCCGTTTTAGAGATATTTCCATTTTTTTTTAAAGTTCAAAGCTGCAGTAACTTGTTTATGATCCTGCTATCTTTGTGTAACCAAAGCCATAATTTCAATTTTTGGCCAGTAGTAGGCTATGCTAAGCTTTCTGGTCATAACTAATTTTACCCAAAATCGTTTACGGTCTGGTTGAAAAGTAACTTCTATTCGAATTGATTTCAACTGTCGAAAAGTCACGTTTTTTTAAATAGAACACTCAGTCTTTTTTTATACCATAAGAATCAGAATTCAATGTTCTTTCGAACTGCATTGGCATTCCCTATACCCATTTCTTACTTCTCTCTTTCTATTCACGATTTTCTCTTTGACACATCAATTTTTTCACTTTTCAGTATTATTCCTGAACAGTGTGCTATGAAATTTCAGAAACAGAGGTTTTTTAAATTAATTTCTGACTGTAATTTCAATTTCGTTTTAAAAACCGACAAATAATATTTAAATAAACATCTATCATCTGAACTTTTTATTTACATATGCCACATGTATTAGAATTCTTGGTATGACTGTTTACTAATTTACAAGGAGAAATTTACACTTACAATACAAACTTTTATGAAAACTAATAAATAAATCAAAAATACTAAAAATAATACGCAAATTGTTGGTTATAATATTGGCTCTAAGTTGTCCCTCGGTTATTATTTATTAGTAATAACTTTCTATTGTATTTAAGTAATAACGCACTTTCCTCGATATAACACCTTTTTTTTATTAACTTCTTGAATTGTCGATTTTTTTATCATCAAATACATTTAATAAGTCTATGTCTGATTATTCATTTTTTGGTTCTTCGTAGTGTTAAAATGTTTTTTTTTTTTAATTCCTATTAGACGGATGATTTCAAAAATTATAATTTCTCTAGCTTTCATAGCCCACTATTTCAAAATAATACCGAAAAATGGAAAAAAACATGTTAAAAAGTAATAATCGATAACGAGTGAACTATAAGAGATAGGTATAGGGAATGCTAATACAGTACGAAAGAACATTTAATCTTGAGTCACTTGGTATAAAAATATACTGGTGTTCAATTTAAAAAACATGACTTTTCGACAGTTAAAATCGGTTCGAATAGAAGTTACTTTTCAACCAGCCTGTAAATAATCAAATGCAAAACTGGGCATGATCTGAAAGAATGTTACTGTAGCCTACTACAGGCCAAAAATGGGCATCATGGTTTTTGTTGCACAAAGATGGCAGTATCATAACCAAGGTTCTGCAAGTCTGAGTTACTTTTAATAAATGAGAATATCTCGGAAACGGTTAATTTTTCTTGTATCACATGTTGCACAAAATATTTTTAGAATTTTATGAAGATTTCAAAAATGCATTAAAAATTGGGGTATTCCATTTAAAATAAGAAAGTTGATAACTTCCGGTATATGAGGAAGTGTTCGAAATTCAAAGAAGTCCGTAAACTTTTAATGAAAGTGTTTCATGAATCTCCCTTTCAAAAAGTGGGATTTTTTTATTATCGATTTTTATAAAAATTTATAGATGCAGAACGCTTCCGCATCCTTTAAATCAAATCGGAAAATGAAAACAGATGAAATTTATCTTGAACGGTATACAGCGCGGATACGAGAAATGAACACTGCTTAAGAGTAAAGTGCTCTTATTTCACAAGATACAAGAAGATGTCATGAGAATAAGTTGTTCAGAATTAAAAGTTTTAGCCAGATATGAAATTATGGCCTCCTATCTCGAAAATGAAAAAAAATCACAATTTATTGCTCTTTTTACATACTATACTAAAGTGTTCGCTAAAATAATATAAAGAGGAAAACATGAAATTCGTTCTTATTTCTGAATTATTACATTTGGTTCCGAGTGATTATTTGAATGAATGATGCAAGAAAGCACAAATGAAATAATTGAGAAATAAGAACGAATTGCGTGTTTCCGTATTAATATTATTTTGGCGGACACTTTAATTCCATCAATATTTCCGTTGTGTATCAAATGCGATTCACAATAAATTGTGATTTTTTTATTTTTGAGATAGGAGGCAATATTATTAAGCTATAACTTTTAATTTTGAACGACTTATTCTTATGACTTTTTCCTATATTTTGTGAAATAAGGGCACTTTACTGATATGCGGTCTTTATTTCTCGGAGTCCACACCATATACCTTTCAAGATAAATTTCATCTGAGATTTCCCAATTTCGTTTTAAGGGATACAGAAGCGTTTAATCATCATCAACAAATAAAACGCTAATAAAAAAGTCCCGTTTGTCTTTTTCAAAGACACTGAATAAGTTACGCGGGCTCCACGCATTCCAATATTTGTCTAATATATTAATCTTTTACATTTAATTTAACACTTTATTCTATTCTTAAAATTATACTTCTAAAAGTTATCAGGAATTAAATAGAGTAAAAGAAAGAAAGAAAGAACGAAAATATTCAATGTAAAAGATTAATATGTTTGTGAAATATCCGAATGTGTGGAGTTGGCGTTAGAAAAATAAGGTGCAGTTTTGTTTGAAGATGTTCAAAAAATAATAATTGCATCGCATCTTCTTCACTTCTACAAGTAAGTTCATACAGTGTATTTCCAAATTTTCTCTGGCATGGAGGGCGGAATGGCACAAAATCTTTTCAAATTATATCATTTGTCCTATAAATTTTTTAACCAGAAACCATTAGGTATTGGTAAAAAAATAATTATTTATTCTGAAGAAGCTTTTAAATATACATTGATAGATGAATACTAAGTACAAATTAATGAAGAGTTCATGCAAAAATAATTATACGTTTTATAATCTGTTTGAAAGACATAAATTTGAAGAGCAAATTGTGAATATTTTAAAGTGAAATACTCATGTTATTCGAATTTGATTGGTAAGTTAGACTATCTCGATCGTATCAAAGATGATAAAGAGTTGAGTAATGTTGTGAGACACCTTTGTTTTCAAAATGAGAAACATTAATTTATTTCAGTGAAAAAAGAATAATGTCTGCTAGTATTGTAGCGGAAGTGTAAAGTTTCTGGAAGCAGTTAAACTTTAATTACTGTCTTTTCGAAGAGTTCTAAAAATGATGGCATCTAATAATATCATCGAGTCATTTATTAGATATATGATTGGGAAGATACGAACTGTGAATTACAATTTGGGATAGTTTATTATCTACATATGAGGGAATTTAAAAACGATGTCTGTTGATTGGGTTGAGTTGGGAGCATACTTACAGGATGGAGGTTTGAGTCCATAGAATATATAAACATTACTACATTAGCCGTTCAACAGGTTTTCTTGTCAGAGTAGGGGAGCTACAGTGACATTTTTGTTGGTATCACCATGAAATAGAGACGTCAGATGAAACGGTTATATTTATTTTCAATTTCAACTTTATGATTTAAGTACACTCATCATTTTGACTGCAATAGCAGGCACATTGTTTATGACAAAGACGGTCGAGGTGGGTGCTTCTTCGTATTGGGCAATATAGTCAAATTATTGGTGAGGAATTGTCATATTTTTCAATTCAGATTCTGACAATTCTCAAAATTCATGTCGGCAACTTAACGAAACGAGAACACCGCTTGCTCCAACGAGGAAAAGAATGCAATCATAGGACCAATACTTTTCGCAAGGTGGCGATAGTGTCATTATTCAAAACCCAAGATGACAGACGCTGTTAATCTTTTGAAGTAACACGTTTGGCAATAAAACGTCGTTTGGAAGTAGAAGGAGGCGGTCGCTCTAAAGTGTCACATTTCGAGTTGTGCTGTTTTTGAAATGCTTCATCCAGTTTATCACCCGCATTTGTGATGTTGAAACAGCTTTTTTCTTTATTTTGTTTCTGTAAAGTGTTTTAAAATCCTTATACAATAATGAACGTTGAAATTATTAATTTAATTTGGGTACGAGACATTGAAATGCTCTTTGTAATATTTATACAGCGCAAGCGTGCCCACGGATTTTCTGCAATGGTATAGTGACATGTAATTTTCATTGTTTCAATTGTTTTAAGCATTTCCTTTATTAAAAAGAACTTGAAACCGCAATTAAATTGGTTTTTTAAATTACACATTTTTATACGAAAATTTTTATTAATTATAAATATAGAAAAAAATTATTCAATGTAATGATCATCCACCTCTACGCACTTTTCTACCCTATCTAAATTCCGCACACATGTTTCTTAACATTTCAGTTTCTATTTCACTAAGTACCGTCGCACAGTGGTCCAGATTGCAGTTTTAGCGCGAAATAATTATGAATTCTACTTAAATAGTTCTTTTTCGTAATGAAACAAATTTTCAAGAAATGTAAAGCATACAGTGATAACAAACGAATAATTTTGTACTCTAAAACAAACTTTCCCAACTTCTTTTTAGCAGTCACACATTTTAAAACCACTGCTTTTGCCATAACATATTATTTCTGTGTTTATCTGATGTTGTCCAGGTGTTGACAGGTAATTTCCACAGTAAATAGTATAAATACATACAGATTAGGTATTGTTTCTATACCCCCCCCCAAAAAAAAAAAAAAGAATACGAAACTCGAGCAGTGACACGGGTGTATTCAACTACTCGTGTGCTGAACAAATAATATTTTCAAGAATGTTTATACAAGCCCCCCCCCCCTCGGAAATCGGAAATTTTTTTTTTTTATTCAATAACATATTATTAAAAAGAGTTCTGATTACTTTAAATTCCTGCTCTTAACATCCATCAAGCAGGTCTATGTAAATGTAATTATGATATTGGTTATGTTTAGTGATACGCGATCCTAAAAAAAATAAAATAAGTTGGAAAGTCGCACATAGACGCATTTACTTTCTTAAATATTGTATTCTGATTATGCATTAATCATAAAAGAGGACATTTCAAAATCTGCAGAGACCTACCTTTTTGTGAGTCTATTTACTTTTTAGAATCAGATAATTAAAATAATTTAATAGGGGAAACCCTAGTTTTACATGCAAAGCGGGGGGTTCCGAGCATGTAATAATAATAATATATGTTTTTCAGTTAAGAAAAGGGTTCAGATCTCTTCCAATATTTTTTTTTTCATAGCAATTCCGTGTGCTTAACAGTTGTAGTGCACCTCAAAAAAAATTGAAAATAAGAAAGTTGCGCACAGTTGCACTTTGTTATTTTTTAAATAATGAATTTTGAATATATATTGATCATAAAAAAGTACGTTTCCACATCTGCAAACATCTGCCTGTTTTTGTAGGTTCACTTAATTTCTGAAATTATTTTTAAACATATAAAATAGCGACATCTTACTATCGCTTTTTGACCTAACATTGCAGTAGGATAGACAAATTGAAGCGGGATTTGCTCCTAATGAGTCCCCCATGCAAGGCGGCCATGCTTGCTGTCAAAACATAATGAAAGATTTTAGAAAAATTTTGTGCAAATCGTTTTTGATTGCAGTGAGAACCTCGAGCAGCCTCTGGACAGCCCTGCTTGGGGCTTCTTCAGCAGAAACGTAGCTCGACATTCCCACTGCAGACCAAGAACGACTTGCCCAATTTATTCTTACATCGCATTTGTAAATAAATTGGGCAAGTCGTTTTTGGTCTGCAGTGGGAATGTCGAGCTACGTTTCTGCTGAAGAAGCCCCAAGCAGGGCTGAAACAGCTGTCCAGAGGCTGCTCGAGGTTCTCACTGCAATCAAAAACGATTTGCACAAAATTTTTCTGAAATTATTTTTGTTTGACACGCAAGTAATTTGGCAAGCCAAAAAAATATTTACAGTAAAGACAGAATAGTAACAAATGTGATACATAATCAGTATATGATTATCATTGAAAAAAATATAACGCAACATAGAAATAAATACAGATAACTTTAAAAAGCAAGATGACATTACGAATGACGATTTAATAAATTAATAAGTTTGACAATCGCTTATTCAGAATTAAAACAATATTTATGCAAACCTATATTTTTTTCATATTTTTTGTGATGTTTATTAACAGAATTATTTTCATTTACGTGATATATGAAGACTTAATTTCTCGAATTATTTCGCGCTAAATATTCATTCTAGACCACTGTGCGTCGGTATTTTTTCTTTGAAAATTTCTAAATTTGTACCACGGCTAATGTATTGGTCCAAAATGTCCAATCCGTCTTCCTGGCAAATGGTCATCAAGGCACATTTTAATTAAATTTGTAAAATGTGCAAGACATCAATCTTGTTTTAAATAAATGTTTTTCAAATTCAAAAAAATAAGGGCTAATAATTTTGTCTACCAAAATCCCACACCACACGTTTATATTTCTAAATATTTGTTTATTTATTTCAATTCTAATATTTGGATTTTCTCGTGACTAATAACCTGCAACTTTGAGATGCTGCTATCCCGTTTGTAGAAAAGCTTCATCCGAAAATAAAATTTTATTATAAAAAAGTCGATCGTCTTCATTTTCTTCAACCCACAAGCAAAATTCTAATCTAAATCCGTTGCCTTGATGACGTATCAATAAACTTAGGTTTGTATGGACGTGTCTTATTTTCCTTGCAAATTTTTAATTGTTAGGATATTTTAAATCAAATTTATCAATGGTTGTTTGGTAAGTCGTTTCTCATAACTTTAACTATAGGTATTAATGTGATACTAATTATCAACTAGAGCTTAAGGAATAAGTTTCACGAATCACATTGTCAGGTAAGCATATTTTCTAAATTTAAAGCCATGAACGAGGCAGTTTGTGAACTTTTCTATTATTTTTGTAGACTTTAATGCAAGCAAAAGATTTTATAAAGAATAACTATTTTCCTAAAACGTAAAATAAAGAAGCTTTTGTTTACCAAACGAGGCGTAGCTTAAGAAAATGATTTCGACCAGTTAAACACTATACTTTTTCTACGACCCGACTTACTATTTGCGATGAAGTATTATTACGGTCTAAATCACTTTCTGAATCAGAAATCATGATAAAGGTCCGACGAACAGCACGCACTGACATTTAATAATGACGCGATAGCAGCAGGCAATTAGACGGAGTAGGATTTATTTTTTTCGTCTCTAGAGACGAAAGTTAACGTTATTCCTCACTGTACCTTATTTTTTAATTCGGAGGAGTACTTTGAAATTTTGGCGCTAAAAACAAACTTTGCCATTGGTCAAACGAGCTTTGTCATCGGTCAATTCCAGCCAGCTATCAATGACAAAGCTCGTTTTTAGCGCCAAAAATTCAAAGTACTCCTCCAAATCAAAAAGTAAGGAGTTACGGAAATATTAACTGTTTTCTGTTTCAAATATTTCTCAATCTGTATTTATTTCCAAAATAGTATATCGTACCATTTCATCTAAAAAGAAATTTAACATTTTTTTATTGACAAAGTCGGTCCAGGTGCTCTCCATCGAAGTTCACGTCGCCGATAAGTAGCTAATACCGGACCAATATCCGTCACATTGTCAAATAATCCTCTTAGTTTACCTACGCTGTGTACACATTAAGGTTTAAAGTAAACTGAAAATTGTACAAAGATCATGGATTGTGGGTTAAAGTGGTCGGCATTCAGCGTTTGAGTGCTCCGTTGACATATTTTCGATTGGATAACTCGCTACAACGAAAATTTTCTTTGCGTGTTTTCATATTTAAATCTGCTCAGCCTCGCTTTGGTAGTGCTCAACTTGCGTAAAATAAAGTCCTTCGAAAACAAGGTTACGCATACGGTTTCTTGAAGAACTGAAAGGTTTGCATTTGCGTTTGGAGATTATTATTCCTTGCGAAATTCATAGAATTATTATTTTCACCCTTACAGACATGTTTTCAAGCATATTAAAATATTCACATTATTATTTTTAAATTATTTTAGAAGATGTTACTATTTGAAGCTCATAGTTACTTTTTAATTATAAATATTGTTTGCTCTTTGTTTCACAATATTATTTAATTCTTTCTCTTTGAAATCAGTTTTATATCAGATAAGTTAACAAGTTCTTGTTAACATATGTTTTACGTGTAAAGTTATTGACAGTTTATTTGTCGAGGAAAAAATACAACCATCAACCAACTGTTACTTATAATGATAGACGCGTGTCTAGTTTGAAAACTATACTATAAAATCGTCCCCCAGAGCAAATTATTTAGCGCGTTTAAGAAAGTTAGAAACCGCTCGCCCTTGCTTCACTTTAAATATGTAACAGAACCAATGTTCCGTAAAATTGATTGGTTCCTGTTACTTCGTGCGGTTATTTTAAGGGTAGCAGGACGAAAGGGACGCGGCAGAAAACCGTTCGAATCGATTACGGCGCAAGAGCTTATCTTTAGCTTCGTTCGAGTGGTGTTATTATTGTGAGGAATTCGGAGTGCACAAAATTACGTACCCCAACCTAAACTGTAAATAAATAAATGCTTTCACGGTTTCAGTCCAGATGTAGCTTCGAACGCATCTCTGAATACCGCGGACAAACGTGAGATCTACCTGATGACTGTAATTTGCATGTGTATATGTGAATTGTGTAGTTGTATGCTTGTAATCCGTAGTACTAAAGCTTGCATGCAGATTTTTTGGTGTTTTAACTGAAAATAAAATTATAATTATGAAATTCATTATAAAGTTATAAGATCTTGTACGAAGTGACAAAGGCAGGCAAACCTAATAAATGCTCATTGGTTGATTCAATATTACTCTCTCACTTTCTTCAAGATTTTGTGTCAAATTTTGTATGGTATGATACCGCCTAAGGCAGGTACACTTGCTTGCAATAAAATCGCGTACACCCTTAAAATCAAGTAGCCGAGTTTTTACCTATTTTTTACTTTGTCAATGGGTATTTTGAGAATTTTGTCATGTTTCCAAACGTACAGGTTAGGAACTGAGATTGAAATGATTAGTATTTTACCTGGTATGAGTCAGACAGTATGATTTCTTCAATAAATATTACGCCATTCCTAATATTTAACGGCCCATAAATGTAATTTAATCGAAATATAATTTATAATTTTTTAACACTTGACAAGACTCTTCACAGTTGAATTTGTAATTTTCGACGTGTTGGTGACAAGAGTATTGGAAAATTTGTTAAAACATGTAATCCCTTGCGGTTTATATTGGATTTCTCTTAATTCAGAAGGGCATTATCCGAGTCGTGAATCGATATTTTTGGACATCTATCTCCAACCATTTTTTATTTGCAAATATTTCTTCTTTCCACATATTTGTGCATCATAGTATTTTTATTTAAGCTATAATGATTCGCTAATACTGAGAATCACTCTTCGCCTTGTAACTTACTCGTTTTCTGTCAGTCTGAATTTTAATTGTTTGACACTGACAAATTAAAAATCTCAAGACCAACTTAATACAACGAAAAACAGGTGTACGCGATTTTTTTGCAAGCCACAGTACATCTTTAGTTATATAACTTTGTTGCATTTGCATAATGTCAAAAATTTGTAATTTTGTAATGTGTAAATCAAACCTTCATGTATCATCTTGATGTCAGTGTCAAATTTAACAAACCCATAGCAGGATTTAGTGAATTGACGAATTGAATGACGTTTAGACACTTAAGATTTAGGATCAATTTACACCGCCGAAACATTGTATTTGTCAAAGAGTACCAGTTTTCACAGACCGCAACTGTATCATCGGGTGCAGAGAAAAGTAAACGATTTTAATCGCTATTTAATGACGCTTTGATTTACTGATGTGGGATAACGAACTAATGTTATTTAATTATCAAAAATATTTTTTAAAAAATATAGTGAAGCTTCTTTTACAAAACTAGAATGACGCGAAATTCGCTTAAAAGTCGTTCACTTTTATTTGCACCCGATGGTACTTCATTTTCAGTCGCTGAAATTTGTCTTTTTCATTATGTTGGACGTAAATTTTGGTTTTTAGAGTAAAGAAAGCCCTGAGTGGCTATAAGCAGAGGACAATTATCCGTTTTGTTTAAGTAACGTAATGTTTGTTCAAGAGCGATATATTATTTTTAAGAATGGATAAGCCTAAGATTTTACTTTTGTAAAAGGAGTTTATTGTTATACGAAACTCTTGAGGACTTTGAGCATTGGCTAAATTAGGATTTTTATTACATTAATTTAACATTATTTCAGTAGACAGTGGGCGACAGTGGGAAATTCAATTTTTGACGTTTATTTCTTACTTCGAAATAGAACTGCCAAAATTAAATAAATACTACTCAACTCTACATATAAGTGTGATGTTGAAGAACTGACCCCTATGTCAAACACTATTGTCTAACAATGTCAGGCAACATAAAATCTGAAATTACTCTCGGAAGCAAAAAAAGTAGACAAATTACGGTTTCCTACAATTTTTCTTTCTGAAAGTGGTAGTGATAAAGACGACTTCACAGATAACATTAAAAAAAATTAAAATTAACAAGTTTAAAACTTTGGTAAAATCTGAGAATTCGTCTTTAATTGTAATTTGTCTACTTTTTTTGCTTTCAGCTGTTTCAACAAAAATGTCAATTTGTTTTCGAACCATCCCAAACAAGTTAAATATTAATTATTACATCTAGAGACCTTAAAGCACCCAAATCTTCAATTAACTCACTCGTTTGGGTGCGATAATAGCTCTGTTATATGTTGAGTAGAAAAATGTGCTTAAGTTGCTACGAAAATCATGATGTACTTATAATTTGAGGTGGAAACTTAAGTTTACGAAGTTATTGATTCCAAAAACTTTGAAATATTAATCCAAGACATTTTTAAACGCACCCCGAAATAAATGTGCTTTAGGATACATAGATTGGAAGGAACCTCTTCTTTAGCATTTTTTTAAATAAGACTAACAATAACAGATGTACCACACAGTCTTCAAAATAAAAGGTTTTTAAAGATAAAATAAATGTTCCCGTTCGTAAGAAACCAACCATTAAATTTAAATTTAGTGTAATAATATTACACAGTTCTCTAGACTTTTTAAGAAACTTTCCACTTTCCCTCGTAGTTCAACAACAGAAGTCCATTTTCATTTCAAAGCGAATTTGAAAATCTGAACATCGAAAATTATGCTCAGATAAATAATAATGATTACAATACTTATTATAAATAGAAATATTAACATAATTTCCTGTCATACGTGTCATAAAAGCTTTACTATTTTAAATAGCCTTTCTACATGTTCATGTTTACTGGACGGATTTTACCTTCCAGCATCTTGTACTGCTTCAAGTTATATTAAACTCAGTAAAACATAATCGACTTTATCTCGTTTTAAGGATACTGTATCCGGTTGTGATTGATAAAGATAATGGAACCAACTTAACATTCCATTAATGTTTAATTTAAAAAAAAGTTCTGCAGGGTACTCATTAGAAGTCATTGCAAATTACAGTTTCCAGCATTGATAAATAAAGCAGTTACAATTACAAAATTAATAACATACCACACGGCTTCATGGAAGCGACAAAAAATAATCGCTGCAGTTGGTAGTTAATTCAAGCATGATAGATACGTATTATTCATTGCATGTTATTGTTAAGGGTATTGGAGGCTTGCAGAGTTTTCATTAGTTATATTAGTAGGCCTAATTGATCTTTTTTGTTTCACTTCCGTAGAGGGTAGAGAGTGCGTGAACTGTGGGGCGACGAGTACACCTCTTTGGCGCCGCGATGGCACCGGACACTACCTCTGTAATGCTTGCGGACTTTATTACAAGATGAATGGTCAAAATAGGCCGCTCATTAAACCTAAAAGAAGACTGGTAAGTGTGTTTCATTTGTTATTAAATATTTACGTACATAATAGTTAAAAAGGATTTGATTGAATAAGTTGTTAAGATTAAGTTTTTAAGATAAATATTTGATTCGTTTAGGATAATAAGTCGGAAAGTATTAGAAATAAAATATTTGTCTCTCCTAGCGGAGATAAGTTTTGTGCTGCAAAAATTTCAATTGTCGCGTCATTGAAGAATCGACTCGTGTAAGAATGCGCAGTGGTTAGATTGAAGACACAAACATATGATAACTTGATAACCCTCTTATTATTTCCAAATATTGTGATTTTAGAACACTGATTGTCCAGATTGTCTGAACCTAATTCTAACTGATTTTGATTTTTTATTTTGAGATTTACATTTTCGGTATATTTTTTGCATTTTAATTTCTTGCGCATGTTTGCCTAGAGTTTGGTTGAGATTACTTGAATTGAGTTTACTTTGTGATTAGTTGAGTTTTGATAAAGTGTCGGTTTGTACTTGGCAACAACAAATAGTGGCACACTTACAATTAAAACAGAAAATGCAATTAAAACACAAAAATTAAAAATCTCAGAAATTTTATAATGCCATATTATGCTCAAATCAATTGCAAACAAGCTCTATTAGTATGCTCTCAAAGGAATACGTCGCCTTACCAGTCATCCTGTATATCCTAAGCCTAATTATAACTGTATTTACTGTTTTGAAAATTCTAAAACAGTTTGACTGATAAAATAATTTATGAGTCATAGGGTCATATTTGGGCGGTAATATCTAGCGCAACGGAAAGAAAAAATCTTAGGCGGATGAAAGCAAATTGTAATATCCCTCCGGGATCATGAGCTTGTACGGTTTTTGTTTTTATATATCAGATGTTCAATTTGTTTGCTTTCTTATATTTAAGGACAGAAATTCAGTTAAAACAACAAAGATTCTTAGATTTTGATATTACTTTGAATTTTTAATAATAAAAGGGTATTACTAGTTGCTAAAAGATGTCTGGAATCCCAATTCAGTAATTTTTATATTTCATTAGGTAGATTTTTTTTACAATATAACCATTACATCTGCTTACAAAAACAAAACAACGAAAATACATAATTAAAAACGAATGAATTTCAATAATTACTGCAGTGAGAGAGATCATTTTCTCGCTTTAAAAAACAAAACATTCTCACACGGCAAATCGAAACGAACGAACGAACGAAAATTTGGAATGTTATTTAATAATTAATTTTAATAACGATTAATGGCTGAGAAATTTTAGTATTTTCTTCCCTATTCGAATTTCGAATACCTGAGAATACTCAACAATGCGCGTCTCTGTTAAACCGGGCAATGGAACGATTCAGATCTGCGCTACACCGGGGGTGTTACGATGCGTAATCGGCATCGGCTATTTTCCTCGATGCTGTACTCATTAGTTTTAAACCACGCAGTATAAACGACTTAAAGTATACAGGGAGATTCAGGCAACACTTTCATTAAAAGTATACGGACTTCTCCTTTGAATTTCTGTTTCATATTTTGCAGCTATAAGTTAACGTTATGGATCTTTCAAAATATAACATTTTCAAATTTCGCACACTTCTGCTTATGCCGGAAGTTGGTGACAACTTTCTTATTTTAAATGGAATAACCCAATTTTTAATGCTTTTTTGAAATCTTCATAAAATTCTAAAAATATTTTGTGCAACATGTGATACAAGAAAAATTAACCGTTTCCGAGATATTTTCATTCTTTAAAAATAACTCAGACTTGCAGAACCTTGATTATGATGCTGCTATCTTTGTGCATCAAAAACCATGATGCCCATTTTTGGCCTGTGGTAGGCTACAGTAACATGCTTTCAGGTCATGTCCAGTTTTGCACTTGATTACTTACAGGCTGGTTGAAAAGTAACTTCTATTCGAACTAATTTGAACTATCGAAAAGTCATGTTTTTTAAATGGAACGCCTAGTATATTTTTATACCATCTGACTTAGGATTAAATGTTCTTGCGTCCTGTATTAGCATTCCCTATACCTATCTCTTATAGTTCACTCGTTATTGATGACTTATTTTTAGCACGTAATTTTTTTCCACTTTTCGGTATTATTTTTAAATAGTGGGCTGCGAAAACTAGAGAAATTATAATATTTTGAAATCATCCGTTTAATAGGAATAAAAAAAAACAATTTAATCGCTATGAAGAACCAAGAAATGAATAATCAAACACAGACATATTAAATGTATTTGATGATAAAAAAAATCAAAAAAAAAGTTAATAACAAAACGTTGTTATATCGAGAAAAATGCGTTATTACTTAGATACAGTAGAAAGTTTTTACTAATAAATAATAGCCGAGGACTACTTAGAGCCAATATTATAAACAACAATTTGCGTATTATTTTTAATATTATTGATTTATTTATTAGTTTTCATAAAAGTTTGTATTGTAAGTGTAAATTTGTCCTTGTAAATTAGTAAACAGTCATACCAAGAATTCTAATACATGTGGCATATGTAAATAAAAAGTTCAGATGATAGATGTTTATTTAAATATTATTTGTCGGTTTTTAAAACGAAATTGAAATTACAGTCAGAAATTAATTTAAAAAACCTCTGTTTCTGAAATTTCATAGCACACTGTTCAGGAATAATACTGAAAAGTGAAAAAATTGATGTGTCAAAGAGAAAATCATGAATAGAAAGAGAGAAGTAAGAAATGGGTATAGGGAATGCCAATGCAGTTCGAAAGAACATTGAATTCTGATTCTTATGGTATAAAAAAAGACTGAGTGTTCTATTTAAAAAAACGTGACTTTTCGACAGTTGAAATCAATTCGAATAGAAGTTACTTTTCAACCAGCCCGTAAATGATTTGTGTAAAATTAGGTAGGACCTGAAAGCTTATGAGCACAGCCTACTACAGGCCCAATATTGAAATTATGGCTTTTGTTATACAAAGATGGCAGCATCATAAACAAGGTACTGCAACTTTGAACTTTTTTTTTAAATAGAAATATCTCTAAAATGGTTAATTTTTCTTGTATCACACGTTACACAAAATATTTTTAGAATTTCATGAGCATTTCGAAAATGCAATACAAATGGGATATTCTATTTAAAATAAGAAAGTTGACAGCAAGTTCCGGTACAAGCGGAAGTGCTCGAAAATTGGAAATATTATATTTTAATAGATCATTATCGCTAACTTATAACCGCAAAATATAAAATAGAAATTCAAAGAGGAAGTCCGTAAAATTTTAATGAAAGGGTTGCTTGAATCTCCCTATATAATGTTAATACAGGGTGTTCTTGAGAAACCGCTACAATAGCTAACTTTCTTATTTGTATTTTTACGAAGTAACTTAAATTAGAAAAGTTTTATGACATTTCCTCCTCGTTTTTATGGTACTTTCGGAAAAATAAGTGACAATCAAGTTGTCGAGATTTTCAATTGCTTTCAACTTTTTTAAATGCAATGTTAGGTTTTTTATCATCGCATCGCGTTCGGGATGTTATATTAATTATGTCTCTAAAATATCATCTCCCAAAGCCTACTATTTTAGAAATGATTTAGTAACAAAATCTTGGTGTTCACGAGAAATGGCTACGGTAGCTAACTTTTTTATTTGAAGTTTCACGAAATAGCCTAAATTAGAAAAGTTTCAGGACCTTCCGTGCTCGATTTTATGGTACCCTTGGAGAAACTGACTGTCAGATTTTGGAGATTTTCAATTATTCTCAACTTTTTTAAATGGAACATTATATTTTTTATCAGCGTATCGTGCTCAGGATGCCAAATTAAGTACTTCTCTAAAATATTCCCCTCCTAAGTCTACTATTTTATCAATTATTTGGTAAATAATGGTATTAGACATTTTAACATGTCGCGCTTTCAATATTTGATACAAGGGTTTTTAGTTTGAACTAAATTTAAACAAATTTTGAATCATGACAGTTCACAAAGGTCTGACAGTTTGAACACACTTCCTTTGTTCTCTTGATTCGAAGCACACCATATTGTATTCGTGAATAGAAAGACTATCGTAACGATACACTTCTCCCCGCGAATATCAAGACTGAATTATTTATGATATATTCTGTTTTGAGAGATATTATTTCACAGACATATTTAATTTGACATCCCGAATTCAATGCCATGATAAAAAACATAATGTTTCATTTAAAAAAGTTGAAAACAATTGAGAATCTCGAAAACCTGATAGTCATTTGTTTTTCCAAAGTTACCATAAAATAGAGCAGGGAAGGTCCTGAAACTTTTCTAATTTAAGCTACTTCGTGAAACTTCAAATAAAAAAGTTAGCTACCGTAGCCATTTCTCGTGAACACCAAGATTTTGTTACTAAAATATTTTTCTAAAATAGTAGGGTTTGGGAGATGATATTTTAGAAACATAATTAATTTAACATCCTGGACGCGATGCGATGATAAAAAAACCTAACATTCCATTTAAAATAGTTGAAAACAATTGAAAATCTCGAAAACTTGATTGTCACTTGTTTTTCCAAAAGTACCATAAAAACGAGGAGGAAAGGTCCTAAAACTTTTCTAATTTAAGTTACTTCGTAAAAATACAAATAAGAAAGTTGGCTATTGTAGTAGTTTGTAGGATGCAAAACTGAACAAGCCAGCGTATACAATCAGTTCAAGGTAGGTCAGAATTAGCTTTAAAGAGTGAAGGGAGGAGTTGATGCGTAAGCCTACTGGCTAGAGTTTGGAGAGGGGATGTCGAAGTTTCATATCGGACTTCGTGATTGACAGTCTGTCTTTCTTAAAAGTACTGATCGAGATGGAACGGTTACTTAATATGCAATGTTATATCTCGCTGTGTTATTAAATCTGCGAATGCAGGTGATATAACATTTAACTGAAGTTGACTTTTGTCCGATGAAAATTATAAAAAGTTTTAGGCTCGTCAGGACGAAACTATCAATCGATAGATTTTCCATTTATAATTTTGTCCAGTTAAAGATTAAAATATTTTTACTTATAACATTTAACAATTATAACTGCTGAAAAAATACATTCGATTCCAAGAATATGTTCTATTTTCCAATTGCTTGTAATAAATGTAGGTAGATAAAGATAAACATAAACAAACTTAGTCTAGTGCCTCACATTTGGATATGTATTATTCCTATAACCTATGCATAATTGTCGGTATAAGGGGTTGTTGCACATGAATGTTCACGGTGAGCGGCCTATTAGAATACAGTGTGTTCTTTTACTGTATGCAAATAGAAAAAACCTCAGTGTAAGTACACGAAATGCCACCTTCTGCGGGTATTTTTTGGTGGCTACCGTATTATAGCCAAAAATTTCGGATGGACCACTTGTTTGGAACCGCTGAAATGTACGAGAAAGATAGGAAGGTCAATTTCGCCTTCCTCTCGATATGAACACGCCCACCGATACCGCACTCGATGTTCAACGCAGAATTTCATAATAATAATCACTGATATCGTTTATTAATTATTTTATTTAAAATTTTAATTCACAGAGCGAAGTAATATGTTTTACGATGTCAACTATCGACGAATAAATCCGAAAATTTATGCACCAGTTAGGCAAGCGCGTTGAAAATATTCTTCCTTCACCATTTTACGTAAATAAACTTTTGCTGTAATCTCGCTGCTAGCTATGAAAGTAATACTACTTGCGGTCCTTGGAAACAAAGTAAATATAAAATTTTTATTAGTCTTTTAAAAATAATATGGAATGAAATTTACAATTACGAACCGCAGCTTCTTGAATTGCACTAGATATCAGTTTAAAATACTTAAACTTGTAGCTACTTGCAGTGAAGTTAATTTAAATTGTAAACGTATTGACGGACCAAATCGGAGCGGCGTTGTTTACGTCGTTCCTGCTCAAGATCCATTAAGGCACTGACCCTGGCCTGCTTCGGCTGCGGGTCGTAATTGAAGAGGCGCCCGCGTTCCACTGTCAGCTATGCCAGCAGTTCTCAAACGATTTAGTGAAAATCTGCCATTGCATTTTTCTCGAAAACTATTACATTTATGTTAAGAACAAATGAGTTCAATCGTTGCCATTTATGGTGATATATTGCAGGTTTAAATATTTGCACACGGTAAAAAGAATGCCCGTATATTGGAAATTGCACCTTACACATCGTTGAAAATTTTCACATGGTAATAATAGAAGACGAATTATTTAAATAATATAAAATCAGCCATAACATGTGTGTCCGGTGGTACCAGAAATCTATCTTTTGTTTTCACATATAACAAGGCTAAAATACATTGATTTGGCGATACTCAGTTTCTAAAAGTTTTTACTTTCACAGAGTTTATAGTAAATTGGAATATTTCAAGTAGAATGGAAAATTGAATTGAACCTATTTTATCACAAAGATGAAGTATAAACAGTGTTTTACTTATATTTTTAATGGTTCTCAAGATGTTTATACATAATTTATTTGTTGCTAAATATTAATTTGGCTTCCTAGATCACCCCTACCTCTGACTTCAGTAAATTTTTACCTGTGGGAAAAGAATACACCAGACAGAAGGTCCAGGTAAAAGGTAAAGTTGAATTGGAATGAAGATTCAGAAACGACATTGTTGGAAAAACATGTTTTACAATATCAGTGGATATGTATTAAAAAATAAATTGTTAATAAATATTTTGGAAACAATTAAAGGTAAATGTAACACTGTTTATACACAAAATCGAAAGAAAATTGCGTTTGAAAAATATCTGGTTACGTTTAAAAATTCAAATTATTTATTGTTGAAAACCATCTAAAAACGTCAGTATACCCTGTAATGTTATAGGTTGGTATGTTGCAACTAATGAAACTACCGCTATGGGGATCCAGTAATCTATAATATAGATACAAAGATGATTCAATTTCAAAGAAGTTACGCCACTTTGGGGTCTATAACATTGTTAATAAAATTCCCTTATGTCTGCATAAATTTCTGAAATGTCTTCAAGAAACTGCAAATTATCAGCTCTGAAAATCTAGAATATCTTATTTATTTATTAAGGTAGAATTATAAAATTCGGTAGCTTTACATTAAATTCGATGAACAATCTACAATACAGTGAAAAGAAATAGGTTAGGATTAACAGAATCACAGACACGACCATCAACTGCTTTTCTTTATGGGCGATATCTTGGATATTCATACGATGTGATGTAAAAATAAAATCTTTAATCTAGTAGGCGAATGCTTACAAACATTAAGGCCCAGCTTTACAATGACGGTTTAACTTTAAGCCGAAGCTTAAATCTTTCACAACAATTGTTGAAATATTGGTTGCTAAGGGTTTAAGCTTCAGCTCAAAGTTGAGCCCCCTTTGTAAAACTGGACCTAAGAGTTAGAATTATTATGAAATTAACAAATCTGATTATAGTACCTATTCAGATAGAAATGTTATTCTTTGGGAATATTTCTTGGTTATTTAATATTTTGTTAGATACAAGTAGATACAAAAACAGATGAGACATGTTTGTGAAAGTAAGTGTTAAATTACTACATACAGGAAAATTAAGACGAGAATTAAGATTTTCATATACTGAAAAAGTTAGTATAAAGATTAAAATTTTCTTAGAAATCAGTAATAAACAAGTTTGTCTTCTTGTATCACTTATCCACGGAGACAGTAGATTATTAAATCAAACTGAAATCAGAGAAATTCAGTGAGAACAGGTAGCGCACATAAATGAAGATTATAATATATGAAGAGCGAACGAGACAATTACATTGTGAGCGTGGAAGAGCATACAAAAGTCTGCTGCTGAATTACTTTGTGTGTATACAGGTTTAATCCATAAAACATGCCTACATGAATACTGTCGATGTTTATGTCGGATTTAAATAATCAAAAAATCTAGTGAAATGGCACAATATACCTTTTCTTGCGTCTTTAATACATTTAAGAATGTGCATGACAACTATCTTTTGTTTTTTAAATGACATTTGCGATATGCGATGTTTAAAAAGATCCTTGGAAGACTATGGAATTAAAGTTCATATCCTGGCTAGATTTATGTAACCTGTTAAAATATCATAAAATAATTAATATTTAATAATTTAAAATGACAGGACTTTGACATGCGACATAACCCTGGCTAATTTAGCTTTAGCCATGTGACTTAGGACTACAATATTAACAACAGAGAACATTATGTGCTTTATTAGAACATTAGAAAACATTGAGTTTAAACCATTGAAAAAAAATGTTAGCAAAAATAAACAACAATCCAATAGCCTTCTTCAGCTCTTGCACGATTAACAAGTACCAAAATTTTGTAAAATGTCTGAATGTATCTAGCTTGCCCATTTCAAAACTCTTGTAAGTTGTACATTTGGGTAATGGGTACTAATAACTTTTGGAATATTTTGTAAAATTTGCAACATTGTTGAAAATGGTATTGATCGACTTCATGAAAATCCGTTTTGTAGAAAAAAATACTTTTGGTTCGCCCGATCGTACTTGAAGATGAATTATAAGGTATAAGGAACTCACGGCTATGTAATCGATTTTTTTCTTTAATATTTAAAATTCTTATTTTTTTTGTGTTTATCGCTGTAAGGGTTTCTTGTTACAAAAGCTCACTAATTGTAGGTAATCATAATTTTGAATCGTTCCTCAATTGCGATTTTGCGAAAGGGAGCTTTCGGACTGTATCGTAAATTACTTCAGAGTAGAAGACAATACCAACAGGGTAGATAGTCGTTTTGTTCCCACTTCTTCCTGCAATCAATTATCTTATTTTGACAATCGCTGTTTCGAGAAAAGTTTAGAAGCAGTTAATATGTGAAGAGAATGTTGTATGCGCCGTCCTTCTGCCACTCTTACGATATGTCCAAAAGACGACAGTTTTTTGCCTAAACCAAGTGTATATGTTACGGTGAAAGACCCAAATAATCTTGGGTGAATGACAATGTTAACAGAGTTATATACTTGGTGTATGTCCAAATGAATGTCAGAAAAACTAAAACACACTTTTTAATATGATTTATTACTAGACATGTTATTAGGTTACGTAGCAATTAGGAGGGGTTCTAACTAATTGATTAACAAAAAAACAGAATGAGAAGTACCTTCCACTACGGTTTCCAAAGACGAAAACTAACTGTAATTGAAACAGAAGAAATTATCTCTTAATTAATGCTATTGTTGGTAAACATTCAAGTGATATAACTTGGTGGCAATAAATTTTCCACTCTTTTATAATATTTTACTTTAATTGGATTACGTGGGCGAATAGTGTTTGTTGTTTTAGTGACCTCAGATGGTGCTCTCACATTCAAACTGTTGCCTGCAGACGACTGAATTGCACTCGAATGAAAAGTCGGTTTTGTACGTAAATGCAATCCCCCACATTTTATAACACAAATACAAAATTAAATATTCCTTATTTAGAGAAGTATAGAGTATAAAGATTTGTATCCGAAGGATGTTAAAAGACGTTCAACAACCACTTTTAATTTACTAGTAAAAACCTTTAAATAACCTTACAAAATAGTTTTACTTCGCAAAGTGGTCTATCTCTTCTCGGTGCACCTTTTTATCTCTTTGTACGACTTAAACAATCAATATGGTTCATTGGTTTTCTTCGTAGCACTTGATACATTTTTATTTACAAGTCTTACAAGTAAAACCGAAAGATTTTAGAAAAATTTTGTGCAAATCGTTTTTGATTGCAGTGAGAACCTCGAGCAGCCTCTGGACAGCTGTTTCAGCCCTGCTTGGGGCTTCTTCAGCAGAAACGTAGCTCGACATTCCCACTGCAGACCAAAAACGACTTGCCCAATTTATTCGCAATTGCGATGTAAGAATGATGAACATATAAAATAGCGACATCTTACTATCGCTTTTTACCTAACATTGCAGTAGGATAGACAAATTGAAGCGGGATTTGCTCCTAATGAGTCCCCCATGCAAGGCGGCCATGCTTGCTGTCAAAGCATAATGAAAGATTTTAGAAAAATTTTGTGCAAATCGTTTTTGATTGCAGTGAGAACCTCGAGCAGCCTCTGGACAGCTTTGACAGCAAGCATGGCCGCCTTGCATGGGGGACTCATTAGGAGCAAATCCCGCTTCAATTTGTCTATCCTACTGCAATGTTAGGTCAAAAAGCGATAGTAAGATGTCGCTATTTTATATGTTCATAAAACCGAAAGGTTAATATAAAATACACAGTGAGATTCAGGTAACCCGTTCATTAAAAGTTTTCGGACTTTGAATTTCTATTTCGTGTTTTACAGTTATAGGTTAGCGACAACGGTCTAACAGAATATAATAATTTGAACATCCAACCGGAAGTTGCCATTGACTTTCTTATTTCAAATGGAATACTCCATTTACATTGCATTTTTGAACTTCCTTCAAAATTCTATTTTATGCAACTTGTGATATAGGAGAATTTAGGAGATATTTCCATTTGTCAAAAAAAGCTCAGACTTGCAATATCTTATTTATGATACCGCCATCTTTATGCAACAAAAACCGGCTAATCTTCTGTATAAATGGGAAGTCTAAGAAGAGACCTAAAGTGTGTGCTTATAAGTTTTGATAACTTGGTACTTTTCGATACAGTCTTCATTTTAATTTTAATTCGGCTATTCTCCTGTATAAATGGGAGAAGTCTAAGAAGAGTTTTGCAATTAAGATTGTTCTTGGAAATAATTCCTGTCGGTTTTAACTCATTCGATGTCACTAAATCGTTAAAAATGTGATGTGTAGTTCGAATGTGTAGCGGTAATCGGGCGGATCTCATTAGGTTATGAACGGGCCCATTGAAAGGGGCCAGTGTCTCAACGCAGCACAGCTAAGTTAATTTTAAAAACATATTTCGAGTAAGTAGATCTTCTGATAAGAGCGCGCTACTGCTCCGCGTGAACCTGGGTTACCATTGTGTCTGAAATATGACGATAAACATCACAGATTGAGATAACAGAGAGCACAATGGGCGAAAGAAATGGATTGAAAAATAACAATACATCATGTAGTCTTGCAGAGGGCAAACACTATTCAATTTACCTTAATGAAAAAAGCTTCGACGACCAACCGACGTCCCGAATATAAATTATGATGTTTCACACAAAGAAACTACCATATAATTGGGATTGTAAATAATAAACGAGCGAAAAAAGGAACACACATAAAAGGAGTGACTGCTAAGAAATTATCTCTGCACTCTGACTGTCGTTGTCAACTATAAAACGGACTACGCACTCGCAGCTTAAATAAAAGAAATAAGTTACTGACCATGCAGCTGATGAAACGAGCCCCTTTTCTCTCTTTTTCTATACTGGCCCACATACACATATGCACAATCATATTTTTGTTGTACATTAATAAAACCTTAATTATTTATTGAGAGGCTATTATTTACCGGTTAACTTTAATAGCTACATTCAATAAATTATAACTTCCTACTAATATCGTAATTAATTTGCGTGACTGAAGTTAAAATATCAGGTACAGTTACAAGCAATTTAGTTCAGTGATTCAACTACAAACACAGCCACTTGCAACTGTGTAGCTTGCTAATTCTTGTCTCGACAATCTATCTATACATGAACAATTATTGCAAATTATAATAGATAACTAAACATAATTTAGATTCTTCGTTTTTACTTTTTTTTAATTTAATTAAAGAAACGTATAAAATTTTATGTAAATATAGCATTATGACTGGTTGATGACTTGAGCAACAAAGCGTATTATAATATTATATTTAAATTCTTTTAAAAATTTCATAAATGTTCAAGGTAATTAATTAGTAAATGGCTGCTTTAAATTCTACGTCATAGCGGCTTTTAATAATGAAGGGAAAAAATTGTTCAATGTTTCACTACAATGGATTGTTTTCTTTTATATATTTTTATAATTTAATTCCTGGTACTTTTAAATTCAAAATGGAATGATAATGCTTTATTGATGATATATACACAAAGTATATCAGAAACGGCGTTGCTCTTAATTCAGAATGTTAAAAAAATTTCGCAAAATAATTGCTTCCATTTCAAAATTTATTTAATCTATGTTGTGGCAGGACGATGTCAGAACTGTATCTAGTGTTGTGGTTGTGAATTGACAAATGATAATTGTAATTACTGGCATTCAATTTTATATGAATCAAACATTTAAGTATATATAGCGAAGGAAACGTTAAGGTATTAAGTTTTTTAAAAGAAGATTTGCAACTAACTCTGTATCGAAGGCCATCAATTATGCGAATAGCTTTCTTTTGAAGCAAAAAAAATCTTTTGGCATCGGGACAATGTCCCTATACCATTACAGCATATGACATGACACAGTGAAAAATACCGTCATAAGCCGCTATTACGGTACTTAAAGGAATGGATTTAACTAGGTTTCGTAAAAGATATGTAGCCCTGGCAAGTTTATTTGCCAGACAATTAATATGTTCACTCTATTGTAAAGCAGGATGTAAATATATACCCAAATATGTGATAGATTTTGTTTATCTAAAGTTTGTTACATTGATATTACTAGTGTTTCTAAATACAAAGGGTACGATAACTAAACCATGAAATTAAAATAAAAAACAATTAAATTAGACACTTACGTCTTACATTTTCGTCATAGAAACTTGGATACTTCAACAATATCTAAGTTTATTTCAAATGTAATAAATGCCACCACTGCGGCCGCTTTATTTGAGTTCCTGAATTAGTCCTATATGAAGTGGGCGTTGCCCTTATATCGTGTATTTCACAAAGTATGCGACAAATGGTAATTTTTTTTATTATCGATTTTTTAAAAAAATTATTGACGCAGGACACTTCTGCATCTTTTAAAACCAAATTGGGAAATGTCAGATGAAATTTTCCTTGAACAGTATACAGCGTGGACACCGAGAAATGAATAAAGCTTAATAGTTAAGTGCCATTATTTCACAAGATACAGGAAAAGATCATAAGATTAAGCAGTTCGGAATTAAAAGTTATAGCTAGATATGAAATTACAGCCTCCTGTCTGAAAAACGAAGAAAACATCACATTAGGAAATACAGGTGGGGTTAAAGTATCCGCTAAAATAATATGAATAGGGAAACGCTCGATTTGTTCTTATTTTTCAATAAGTTTATTTTTTTCTTCATGGTTTTTTGTAGCATAATAGCAATTCATTGAAATAATCACTAATCTTAGGACATTTGTATGAATATTCACGATCAATTCGTCTCCTGAATGCAACGCGCATGCTCGCCGCTATTCACGAGCAATTCAATCGATGAATACGCAGTAACAAACAAAAAATATGGGATAACGCCTACCTAACGTGACGCTTATGAGAACGACATTGAGTTCCATACTTTCAGCCGATATTTGACAATCACTCAGAACCAAATGAAGTAATGAGAAATACGAACGATTTTCTTGTTTTCCTATTCATAATATTTGGCGGAAACTTTAACCCCACCATTATTTCTTAATGTAGTGTGTATAATGACTGGTTCACAGTAAATTGTATTTCTTTGGTTTTTGAGATAGAAAGCTATATTTTCATACCTAGCTGTAACTTTTAATTCTGAACGACTTTTTCTTATGACCAAAGGGAGGATCTAAGAAAGTGAACTGCTTGAAACCAATCTGAGACAGCAGCAGTCCGACTCGACGCGGGGGTCTAATCGAAGTGTTAAATGTTCCGCCCGCTTATACGTGATTTTTAATGAATCAGTCTAATATCGCCACGGTAACAACGCGAATATAATTCCGGAAGCTAATAACAGCTCTTTCTTGAATTTAGAAACAACAATTTAGTTGATTTGAATTAAATAGAAACAAGACACGTTTCTACAGCACACTCTCTCGTGCGCATCGTGTCCGAGCATCGCAGTCAACCGTG
The DNA here is from genome assembly GCA_036172665.1 of Prosopocoilus inquinatus. NCBI lineage: Eukaryota > Metazoa > Arthropoda > Insecta > Coleoptera > Lucanidae > Prosopocoilus > Prosopocoilus inquinatus. The sequence goes on along the minus strand of CM069870.1, from coordinate 40,028,847 downwards.
ACATTATTATGAATCATGCCGTCCTAACGAATGCATTATTACTTTGGCTTACCGATTGTTCACTATCAGCTAGACGCGCTGCGCCGGCAAATATGAGGCGTGTACACAATCTATTTATAACATCACACCGCTTCGTTGCAATAGTAAAGTTTTACACATTTTTCTGTCCGCTATGTACTTATGACCTTATCTTGTGAAATAAGAGCACTTTACTCTTAAGCGGTATTCATTTCTTAGTGTCGATGCTGTCGGCAATAAGATAAATTAAATCTGACATTTGCTACTTTTATTTTAGGGGATGCAGAAGTGTTCTGACTCAATAATTTAAATAAAAATCAATAATAAAAAAGCCCATTTGTAACACACTTTTTGAAAGACAGTGTAGATCTTCTGTTTCTTCTTATCTCTAGTTGATTCATTTCTTTATGGAATCTACTTGAAATCATTTTCCTTGAGTTTTTAGAATTTCTTCATCCTGCTTCATTCTCACGAATTGTAAGTGACAATAATTGCAACTATTTAGTTACCTACCGTCAGTTACATCCAGCGTTTTTATGTTCTTCCTGCTTCTTTATCTCTAATGAAATAATTTCAAAAGGCGCCTCGACGCAGCTTCATTTTATATCATTTTCAGCAGCTTCATTTTATATCATTGTTTTTCTAAAGAGTAAGTCTGAACACTTCGATGTAATAATAGGATAATAGGTTACGCGTACCCATTCATCTGATTCTCCTCATTGTGTCGTTCTTCAGGTTTTCTTTTTGTCCCATCTTTGTCTCTTAACTAAATAGTACATACAGAGTAATTCAGGATAAGTGTCCGACCCGTTAGGAGCGTATTTACTAGGGTCATTCAAATACGAATTTGCAAGAAATAAATTTATTAGAGACATTCCAAAAATAAACCTCCCTTGAGTTCAAAAAGGAAATTATGATTCATTTCGTATGCATGCATACACAAGTTCGATGTTCGAAAGAATGAATTGCGTATTATACATGTTTTTCCGCAGAAAGCCATAAACAAAAACGTTTTAAAGTAAACGCTGGTATTTCCTTCTACTCCGCGAGGCTTCATTGCTCTTGTGACGCAATACAGCTGTACCAATGCCCATCAACCAATTTATATCTGAATCTGCAATGCATTTTATCTTAAAAACTACGCATACTAGACCCTTTGTGCACCGAGACTTTTTGTTTTCTTTTTTCGTATACCATCTGTGGTTAACGGGTCGGACACTTATTTTGAATCACCCTACGTGTAATCAAAAGAAAGAAATTAAAAATAGAGCAGGTTATTACTGAATTGAGTCAAATTTAATGGTGGAGTTGTTGGCCTAACGTTTACGATCGTTGGAGTCACAGACGAAGTATTACATATCCATTTGCATACAGTAATCTTTTTGTAATTCCTCTTTGTATTACACAAAATTTTCATAATTACTTTCAATTGGAGTGATAGTTGATCAGTTAACCAACAGAAAGTTATTTAATAGTTTGACTTCTTCAGACAAGTTCATAAATTACATTAAAGTGACTTGCCTTTAAGAACTTGCCTTTACCTTTAAGAACAAGTAAGTTAGTTTCCTAATGTTTTTAAAGTAACAAATATCATGACAAAATATGTAGATTATTTTCGGTTACGTTTTCGCTTGAGTAATTCCTTTAAATGTAACAAGTATAATATTTTGAGTACGTTGTTGTTCAGCTGAAAACGGCGACTAGAATGCAACAGCACATACTTAAAGGTGAATTATCGAGAGCATATAAATTGCAATTGGACAGGTCGTAGCTACAGATTTACAACTCCGGCGCGAAGTTCGGTGCCCGTAGGCGCAAACACTGGCAGAATACATCAATAATCGAGGAATGAAAGGTGCTACTTATGTTTTAAATATTTAACCCGATAATAAGACGGTGGGCTTCTATTTGCATAATGTTCGACACCTGTTTTTTACTTACTATTAGGGAGGACTCGCGCTAGGGGGTTCATAATTTATGCGGGGGCGGAATTTTTTACGATTTGCTTCTACAACGCACCACTTTCGGTGACTGTTGTCGTGTCTACAAATCAATACGAACCAAACCCTATATTTCCTTGGTCTAATCGATTTAGTCATTCAAACATATGTGTTTTATTTTTAACGATAAAACGAATAAGCCAGAGGCTATTAGACAAATTTTTAATTAGTGTTCTACAAATAGGACATACCAAAAAACAAATTTATCTGAAATATTGTATTTCATTTCATTACTTCCTGATGTAATTTTAGAGTTTTATCATGATTCAGACAATTCAATCCCGACTTTCGATATGGACATAATATTCTTTGTTCCTTACGAATTAATAAGAAATTTAGAAAGTGAATTTATCTTATAACGACGAAATTGTATTTCCCCAGTTTTGTTTGATCGTACATATACTGCCAGGCAAGTTCAAATCATCATCAAGCAAGAGATCTAGTATAAAGCTGTTAAGGCGGATACAAATCAAGCGCGCCATGCCGTGCAAAACGTTTGCGAACGTTGCAGGAGGGACGGGTTATCGAGCACAAACGCGCAACAACATGCACGAACAAGCATTCGCAAACATTATCCACCTGATGTGGATACATCAAAGAAATTTACTTGTTCGTGCAAGCTCGATTTGGACCAATTTTTATTTTATGCTATTCACGTACGTACTAAATTTGGAACCTAAACACTCTAGACAGTTCTGCGAGCGTACACAAATTTTATTCGCAAACGTTTTGCACGGATTGACACGCTTGGTCTATACCAGCTTTTAGAAATAAAGGTATACATATATCAGAAGAAAACGTGCGAATTAGAGAATTAAGAATTTTCACACCAAACTCTTATTGAACTGCTGTCTTTTCATGTTTCCGCAAAGGTTAAAGCCTGTGGATTTATGTTATATTTTAATACATCTGTGCGTGTAGTACATCTCCATAGTCAGAAACATACGTTCATAATTTTTAAAGAATTTTCAAAGAAAAATTTTTACGAAAATACTTGAGTAAAATCAATTCAGTACAGTTTCGCTAGTTCGGACACACTCTGATTCGGTTACTCCAGTAATCCGGTTCTTTACATATTTTGAACACTGAATTTTTTACTCTGCATTCCGGACAACTTTCTTGATATTCGAAGAAAACAATGCCGGTATTTAAGAATTATTACGCCTAAAAAACCGTTCAAAATTCTTTCTTTTTTCTGTAATAGAAAAATATACAGTATGGCTCTGGATTGAAACAATATTTTTATATTTACAAAAAATTGCCAAAGAAAATGTTCTGCTTAATTTATAATCTGTAATTAAAATTTCAATATTTTTACAATGTGTTCTTAAAATCGAAAATGAAAAAAAAAATCAATTTTATCAAACATATTCGATTAACTTACCATCCATTTCAGCATATAATTGAAGTTTACGTCATAGCTCCTTGTAACTATTGAAGATTCCTTTAGTATTTTAGGATTTCGAGATGCGGTTTGGATTAATTTGGATAGTAATTTAAGTATTTTATAGGCACTTAATAAAACTAATTTAATTTTTGCAAATTTTCAATAATTTAACCTAACTTCAAAATTTTAAATTTTTTGTATATAAATTACTAGTTACAAGCTGCAATTTACAAATTATTTGCTTTTTCAAGATGCCCCAGGTTGTTACATACACATTAAAAAGTCCAATATTTTCCAGAAATAAATAAATTAATTAACTTCTTTGTACAACGGCAATCTTTTGAGAAACTAGCTATTAATGTACATAAAATATGTCATAATTATTCATACTCAATGCAAAGATATTGAAAGTAATTGAAATGAGATTCAGTTTTTCATAAATTATTTGCATGTTCGCGAACCAGTTTAAGTGAGTAAGAAAACATAAAGTTGACTGAAGAAAGTCTGTAAATACAATTATAACAAATTACATATTGTAATTTACATCTCGCTCTAAATTTCACAACGATTTATGTAATGTAATAACGATCTTATAAATCAATGCTATAAAATATGATAAGAAAGTGGAATTTAACTTGGAGTTAAATATCGTCCGGTGAGTAAAAACAATGGTACGAGTCCCAGGTGTTTAGTGTGATAGCCGCAGGGCAAACTATGATTAATAATAATCCTACTGTGCACTATCTAAGATCTTTGGTCCACACGCAACATACTCGGCTCCCATTTATAAGAAACCGGAACATTACCCAAATCATTCAGCTCCAGTTAATCACTGGCCCCATGTTCGTAAAAATTACTTCCGCATAAGAAAAAAAAACAACGCACACAATTTTAATACAATGCGGCGATTAATACTAATTAAGTTTTGTAACTGTTTCTTAATTCTCTTTCGAGCGGTTCACAATGTGTTTGTAAGCCCTAAGGGAAAACGTTCGGTTTATAGCTTATTTCTTTCGTGTTCTAAATACCTCAAATATTATTGTAGTTTCTAAATAGCTCCTTATTATTTTTAAACGCTTGCTGATGTATGATAACTATTCTAAAATAATTTTTAAGGATTGGTGGAAACAAATCGCTAATACTGATATAATTCATTGAAAGTGAAAACACCTACATATTAAGAAATTATAATACAAAATATACAGATATTTATTGTTTAAAAGATGTTCTTCTATTTACTTTTGAAAATTTGCACACTAAACCTGTATTAATTTTCACAATGAACCGCAAATTACAACGTTTTTCAAGTACATACTATTTATTACTGAAATAAGAAATAGGTCGTTCCATTAAAAAAAAAATTAGACACCGAGTTATGGGAAACTACTGTTTTTTCATATTTCCGGAACAGTCAAGATCCTACGAATTCATGTTACATTTTCATGTCTGTGCTATTCTCCATATTAGAAACAAGTTCATAATTTGTAAACTTTTGAAGAATTTTCCAAGAAAAATTTTTACGAAATTAATTGAGTAAAACCAATATATATGTGTCCCAATAGTGCGTTCTCAGGCTATATCTCAATAACTACTGAAGATACAAAAGAAGTTTCAAGATACATTGTTAGGCAAAAAAGACGGACGTTTTTGAAAAGGCTAGTACTGAACACTACATCGGGAAAGGAAGTTGTTATTGATATTCTAATAATAAATATTTGAAATATATCAAATTTAAAATTATTGTTAATCACACTGTATATAGTTTTTATTATATTTTTTCTTGCAGTGAAAGAGATCTTCTAAAATAAATAAATATGTATGTGTTGAATAAATAAAGTTTGTACAATACGGTTACATGTTTTTATATTTTTGTACATTTTGGAACAGAAAGCGCAATATTTCAACTTCTTAATTCTCTTGATGTTGTTAAGTATTGTTTTTTTTTGCAATAAAATAGTAAAATCTAAATGCAATACGAAAACGAAAAAAGTTCTTTGCGAAATTGACAGTTTGATGATTGGTCACACAATGAGAGAAAGTCCTCACATGGATCGACGATCAAAGGGATAATTTAAAAAATTTTAATGGGATCCTAATTACAAAAGATTATTACATATACCACATGATTTTTAAATTTTAGATAAAGGTTAACCACGAAAAGCAAAGTACATTTAAATTTAATCATAAAGGATGATAGATAGTACGGGCAGGAAAAGAGGAAATGGCAAACCTACAATCAGAACTGAAGAAATTACTGGAAATTCTACAGTAAATTTTTATTTATTGAGGTATTTCACACTGTACGTTTTTCTTTCCAGGGCCTCCCTTTATCTAAAATTTAAAAAATCATACGGTATATGAAAGTTGTAAAAACGATTAGGTGAAGTTTCAGGTCTGAAATATATTTGGAAAATTGAAATAATTAAAGAAAATAAACTTGGTCAGAGAAAATTTCATGTTGCGACCAATTCTTAAGTTCTCGTTCGTATTTCTTATATGTCCTGTTGCTAATTGTCGATATTTTATGTTGTTTCCTTAACAGTATCATAAGGAATTATATGTTTACTAAAATTGTCAAAATATAGTTGATAAGTGAAATGCTATAGAATTTCGAATGGTCTTTTTCAAGTGAAATTTTAGATATTTTTAACACAATTGTTGAAATTAAAAAAAAGTCAAATATATTTACCTACACTTACCTACTTCAAAAATGTTTATATACGTTTGTAGTAAAATTGTTATTCAATTTTGGAGTAATGAAGTAAATACTCATTTGACAATTGTGTTAAAAAACACATTGTTTTTTTCTCTATGTACCACGAAAACAATCTACTGCGTTTTTCTAAGTCATTAATTTTATATTCTACTTTTTTAATTGAATTTTTTATATGTATATAAAGAACTGCCAAAAATTTGTAGTAACAATAGTCGGCCATTCACAGATAATAATATGTCCGTTTAATCATTACAGTAGCAAAAAATTCTATTGTATTAATTACGTTTGATTTTGAAATACGTAAAAAGTTTTCAATAATTTTGCATGTTGTTTTTTTGGGATTGTTACCACTCCCTTGTAAAATAGACATTAATCAGTGCAATGTTTTTATCATTTAATATAAATACTACTGTAAAAAAAAACACTGTTTGCTTGCACTTGAACTATATAGGTGCACCAAACTTTCTCTTTTTTTAGCCACATAAAATTAAAATATGCGAGCAACCTTGGTAGCGCTGTTTAACCTTATGCCGTGCATTGCAACAACCAAATTTTCGTTTTAATTAATTGTATGTTAAGCCGTGAAGCAGCCTTTATTGATTTCATTTGTTTACTATTAGTGTAACCTGATTTGCTTATTTGATAACATATTGCTAGCTTATTGCATTTTTTTGAGTAGCTGGCATGAATAATAATTGTTGAACTGTCGTAAATGAGCAGGGATCTCAAATAAACCGAGGGTCATTGTAAGATGGCGTATCATTAGCTGCAAGTTGGTAGCGCAGTATCATATTATCATGTGGGCAGAGTATTAGATTTTCAAAACATGTTTGTCGGTACACGTTTAACAACCATAAATGCAATTAAATGCGTTTTAATCGCATGATTTTATGGCTTCGGGAGTTCGTTTAATTCTAAAAAGGACTTTCTAATTGTCTGGTTTCATTGATTAACGATTTATTATACGCGTACACTGAGGCATTGCATAATACTGAGTTTTGAGATTGAAAATACTTGATTACGCAACACAAAAGAAAAGAATGAAATTTGATTTAAGCTAATAGATTGGAGGTGTAATCTAGTTTAGACGTGTGGAAGTATAATTACTGACACTTTCAAGCAACGATAAGTCCAGTCGCTTGTCAAGCCGTGCTCTTATTGATGCAAACTGCAATATGTAATTATCAGGGAAAAGAATTCGGCCCACTTAGTGATGGACACTTTTTACACCGAACGTACTATTTATTTACTCCTTCCGCGGCTCCGGTGCGTTTAAATTACTACTGAGTGTGAGGGGAAGGGATGTTCGCATTTCGCAGAAATTACTCTGAGCGGGATTAATAAAGTCCGAATACTAAATTTTCGTACTGTTCAGTATCTGTTTCATTTACTATTATAACAAAAACACCGCAATTCACGCGTTCGTGCAATGCGAAGTGTCCTTGATTTGTTCTTTTCTGGTAACACCGGTCGCTCATGCGTTAGATACGTATCCTCTCTCTTATATAATCTAAGAAAAATACACTTTGTCTATAGAACCTTCTACCCTTAGCAAGTAGTAGAAGGTCTTACGGGCTATGTCTGTTACTTATTACCAAAGCGCGGACGAAAATTTAACTTGGGTTATCGCTCACGTGTAGCGTCGCGTCGTTTAGGCTGCGAGCCGTTGACTATTGAAGCGGTCGACTTGACGAGCTTCTGATGACGACTCATTGCGAGATTTTAGTGGCGGATGGTAAGATGTTTGATGCGTTTGAAATAAATGGTAATGATTTGTAATTTTGTCATTTGTTTTACGGGTTTTGAGAGATTGAATTATGGCATATTTTATGTGAGCGATAACCCGCGGTAAATTTTCGTCCACGTATTGTTTATTACTTCTTCCAGATTCTCCTATACCGCTATCATTTTAAGCATTCACGCTACTACACGCATATTTTACTTTTCAACGAATTTACAGTATAAACATAACTCTGTAATACCCTAATTACAATGGGCCGTATTCCCAACCCAACCCAACCCAACCCAACTCAACTCATGATTAGAGTCGTCTCTAAATGAAGTCGTAACTAAAATAAACAAAAACGATATAGCTTTATGCGAATTTCATGAATAAGAGAGTGGCAAAGAATTTAATCACGGCGTTGCTAAATTAAAGACGAGGTGAGAGTATGGGCCAATGTATCAAGTATTCTATCGAAAAGTTCATCAAATAGCCAATTTCATGATATTGTGAAGCAGGCCCTCAGTTCAATTTTCGCGAAAAGTTATTTAGGTTGGGTCGTATTAAATTATAAGCAAAACTCAAGCACGTTACTATAGACAGACAGCTGTAAAACTTTACCTACAAGTTAAGGAAGCTGATAATCGGCCGCCACTTGCAGTCTGGGCAAGAAAGCGCGGGAACATATGTACTACCAATAGAGAAACGAATTTTTTATTTTTATTTTATTATACGTGGTACGAATATATATCTTAAGAGAAAAAAACATTTGACAATTGTATCTGCGAAACTGTCAGTCCTAACCTATATTTTGACATAAAATTTGAATTTGATATAAAATTACCGAACTTTGTAATTTTACGATAATAAATACATATAAAATAGCGACATCTTACTATCGCTTTTTGACCTAACATTGCAGTAGGATAGACAAATTGAAGCGGGATTTGCTCCTAATGAGTCCCCCATGCAAGGCGGCCATGCTTGCTGTCAAAGCATAATGAAAGATTTTAGAAAAATTTTGTGCAAATCGTTTTTGATTGCAGTGAGAACCTCGAGCAGCCTCTGGACAGCTGTTTCAGCCCTGCTTGGGGCTTCTTCACCAGAAACGTAGCTCGACATTCCCACTGCAGACCAAAAACGACTTGCCCAATTTATTCGCGAAATAAATTGGGCAAGTCGTTTTTGGTCTGCAGTGGGAATGTCGAGCTACGTTTCTGCTGAAGAAGCCCCAAGCAGGGCTGAAACAGCTGTCCAGAGGCTGCTCGAGGTTCTCACTGCAATCAAAAACGATTTGCACAAAAAAAAATTTTTTTCTAAGATAATAAATACACAAAATATTCAAGATTTTCGAAATTTTCAGTTTTTTTTAAGATATTTCAAAATAAAAATAAGAGAGATTTTTTGCACACTTATAGACCCCACCTAGCCCAGCTTTAACCGTTACTGTATCTTTTATTGTTTACAAGATCCCCATGGTAGACCTTTAATTACATAGATAAAATAGCGACATGACCTGACGTTACAATATCAGGTCAAAAAGCGATCGTAAGATGTCGCTATTTTATCTGTTCATCACTCTTACATCGCAATTGCGAATAAATTGGTCAAGTCGTTTTCGTTTGCAGTGGGAATGTCGAGCTACGTCTCTGCTGAAGAAGCCCCAAGCAGGGCTGAAACAGCTGTACAGAGGCTGCTCGAGGTTTTCACTGCAATCAAAAACGATTTGCACAAAATTTTTCTAAAAACTTTAATTACATAGTTGTAAACCTGTATAATAACGTCAGCCTATAAAATATGAACACTTTTTTTAAACATCCTGTAAACAGTTGTCCTAAAAGTGAATGAATTACACACCAAACTTATATTTTTTTTTCATGTGGAATCTATCCATTTCTATTACACATTTTGATAAACAACTGAAAATTATTATTTTTTTTTTAATTATTGTTACACAAATGCATACAAGTTTCTATCTTCAAAATATGTAGAGTAAGATAAAATTTTCATTGTACACAAACTTGTAGACCTCTGTCTACTGCACCTACCGCATCTTCGGTTGTTACGTCAGTGGTAATTAGAAGACTGTCTAACATGAACACTGCAGAAGAAGAAACAAGTTTAATTAGCGCAAGTAGCAACAGCTAGTAGTCAAAATTCTTGCGCTTGAACCATTATTTATTACTCCTATTCAATGTTATGATAACAACATTTTAGTTTTCAATTTAATACTCTTATTTCAGTGTATCCTTTCTTATCTACTTTCTATATCGCAAATTTATTTCTTTTATTTTAACTTTTATTGGCTCATTAACAGTAAAACTTTTATGTGTACATACCCAGATTTGTTCTTGAGTAATTCACTTTCAGGTTTAATTGCATGTTTACTTCCAGGTTCATCAGTCACCGAGTTTTATTGATCGTCATGCAGATTAATGAAAATTTGTATGTTTACCAATTAAAATTGTTCGAATTTCTCTTTAAGTCAGACGCAATAATTTTATTACGCACTAAAAGGTGGGCCGGAATATTTTAAATACCGCGACTGATATTTGCTTTATGCAGATAATCAAATCAAATTAATTCAATGCATGTGGTAAATAATATATAGGAGTAATTTTTTTACGTATAAATAAAAAGCTGTTTGGAAATGAATTTGTACATTTAAAAATCTTAGATGGGCGTAAATGATATTTTCAGCACGAATGGGTTTGTTGAAGAACTTGGTGAGATGTGGAGGAGTAGTAGTTTATCCTGTGCTGGCCTCGAACTCGCCGACAAACATAATATGTAGAGCACATATATTAACATATATTAAATGCCCGAGGGGCCGAAAACCTATTGTGCTATTCTTTAAGGTTCACAGTCGTAAAACACGAAAACAAACACAATGAATTTGCCCCGGGCAATCAAACCTTTTGCTCAGGTATATAAGATGTAAAATAGCGCGTGTTCCAAAATGTCAAACACATCATACACACATTTTATTTTGTTGCCAAGCAACTTTATGCTCGACACTTAACTGTGCATATGTTTATGGTACCATACATCAGCCTAATAGACTTGATCCAGAAGCCATTCTTAAGCGAGACAATTTTATTAAATTATCTATGGACGTAACGGTTGTGAATGTGAACTATATTCGATTCGACTCCATTGAATCACTCCATAATCTTTAGTTTTATATCTCTGAGTACAAGAAATTTAAGTACTTGGTAACCTGTTAAATTTTAAATGTTCCGAAAGCAATTTCGAAATTTTAATTATCGTTACGTGCTACATTTTTTTGTACAGAAACCAAACGTATTGTTAATTGTTTATGCGGTTTTCATTTTAAATGTCATTATGTAATACAATAATTAACTGCACAATAGAGCTGTAAATGCTAGTCGTTGTCAAGGTTACAGTAGTACTGTTATCAACGTAAAAACTTATCGATAAGCGATTGTATTTTTCAAGCCAGACATTCAGACAAGGTTGATTGTTCACAATGTCACATATTTCCGAAGAAATTTCATCGTATTAACTAATGGCCACGACGCATTGCTGTAAGTAATCTAGGCGTTCTCATCAATAAACTTATTTCGAGCACGGTAAATCATACGGTGAACACGCCTTAATAACTTTCCAAACGGTAATGACAAACGTCGACAATTAATGATCTATTGTGAAACGTAAATTGGCAGCTTAAAATTATTCTAAATGTCATTGTATTGCGACACGGGCATGCTGTTTGAAGCAAAGCTCAAACACTGTAGTTAATTACGAGTACAGATTAGTTATCCCGTTCGGTAAAACAATTAACGAACATAAATAGCAGCGAAAAGCATTTTTTTGCATTAATTTGAATTCCATTATATTTAAATACTTTGACCCTATTCAATAAGTGTAGAAGGATGGGCAGTACGAATTAGTTTTCTGTTATTCTACTGTTAAGTATGCAGACCGGGTCTTTAAATAGAAAACGTCCTAAAAAATAAATATGGAATGAATTCACAATAATTATTATCTAAGCACGGACATTCAGGGCCAGTTATACCAAAGGGATTTAAGCCAACGTTCAACTGAACCAAGTTCAAAGTGAACAAAATCACGTCAAATTTTATTTATTTTAAGGTAGTAATTCCCATATGTCTTTAAGTTTCTATGCAAATTTGTTTCCTTTGCAGTTGAACGTCAGTTTAAACTTCATTGGCACAACTGCCCCTCAAAGCTGTTTAAAAATCGATTTATTAAAAATCAATTTGAAAATGTCAAATTATATTAATAGTTTTGAATCCACATACCTAAACGTTTTTGTGAATCTGACCGTTGCTTATAGGTTTGCTGCTCAAATTGATTCGAGAAACAATAATAATAATGCCTTTATCATCATATTTAACATTAGATTAAATGTACAAAATGAAAAGATTCGTAGGCGAGATTCAGTAGAGGGATTAGAGAAATCCCTCACTGCTCTACCACCTAACCTACCCTACACTAGGTTAAATTAAATTAAATTAAATAATAATTATTAATTAATTGGGTCTCTGTTAGCTGACAACTTGCAAATTAAATGAAATCCAAGATTCACAGACAAAAGAATTTTTTTTGCGGATGCAGAGCAAACATAATCATGTTTAAAGTCTAAAATGTCTTCTCTTTGTTTGTCTAAAATATCTTCTCTTTGTGGGTACAATTACTTGCAGGACGTAATGTACATAATTGTTTTTCTTATATCAAATAATTAATCATACATAAATTTCTTCTTTGTTATACTTCATCAATTTGATGGGATTAGAATGTTCATCGCGAAACGAATTATTTAATGCTTACTTTGCTAATTTTGCTCAAGCCTCATTTTCACGGTGACAGTTACTGTGATTGTTAACATGACAACAACTTTCACAGAAACTATCAATCTAAATACATTGTACAGTCGCTTTCAATTATCGCGAAAGAACTTTCAAAGTGTTGACACAACGACAACTTCTATGATAGTTGCTGACATCACAGCTTTCAAGAAATAGGAAACGAGTGTTTTTAATTGAATTGCACTATCACACATCAACTATTTATTGTTTGATTCCTGAAATGTCTTCTCTTTGTGGGTACAGTTATTCGTAGGACGTAATCTACACCAATGTTTTTTTTTAATACCAAATAATTAATCATATAATCTGTTCCTTGTTATACTTCATTAATTAGTTTATTAATCATTGATGAAATTAGAATGTTATTCGGGAAGCGAACTATTTAATGCCTACTTTTGCTTACGTCGAATTTTAAATTGCCATTTTGAAGTTGTATTAATCCGCTTTAAAGAAATTCTTGGAAATTAACTTAGATAAATGAGAGAGAAAAATGCAAAGTGCTTCGAAGGCAACTTACATTGCTTCTGAGGACAAGAGCAGGGGACAATATTTTTTTTACGCTTTTATGTGTGGAAACGGTCGATTATTTCTTAAAGTAAGATAGCTAGCAAAAAAAGTTAAATACAAAAGTTTTAGAGCTTTAAAGAAACTATTACAATAAAGAAAAATTAAGTATACAGGATCCTTTAAAAAGTCGTAGGAAAACAAAGTTACTTTTTTTATGGAACAGCCTGTATTTTAAAGGATATTTCAGTTCTTCTCAAAATTCTAAAAAGAATTTGTATAACACACTATACGGGGGGGGGGGGGGGAGTTTCAAACCCGAACATAGCAAACTTGTATTGCAAATTATGTTTCTGTGAATTGCTGCTCGCCATTTAAAGATACAAAAATAGCAATGGTATTAAAGAAAAGAGAAAATTATGGACAATATTATCGTGTTAAAATTATTCCTAAATATTAATACTTTCGGAATAAATATAATTTTCAAATTGTAAACGAAAAATTTAGTCGCCTTTGTCAGATTTTAAACTTTCAGTTCTTTCAATTAATGGAAAATAATTTATGGGTCAGTCCAAAATTATTATGAATTACTGTACAGAACACATAATAGGTAGGTACTCTTGTTGTTTAAGTTACAATATTGATTTCTTTATTAGAATGATAATTGTATTCTACGTCATTGCACACAAAAATACTGTTGTTTCTGATGCTATCAATAAACTTGATAGGATGCCGTGGTCAATCAATATCGATACATGTGATGTCGATACTAAATCAGTTTTAAAATCAATTGTACTGAGAATTATATAAGTTTCACACTGTTCAAGTAAGTAACACACAACTGTAAAAAATATTAAAAAAAAACCATATCAATTCCACAAATTCAGTTGCCATCAACATTGTTTTGAATTAACAAGGAAAGTACAGCTGAAAGCAAAAAATAGTAGACAAGGTACAGTTTCCTGTAATTATTCTTTCTCAAAATGCCAAAGATTAAAGATGCATTTACAGGTTTTACCAAAGTTTTAAACTTGTTAATTTTGAAATCTTTTATATTTTTTGAAACTCTCACTACCATTTTCAGTAAGTAATTAAGGAACAAATAAATAAATCGTAACAGTTTTTTTATGGTGAGTGTGCTACGCAGATGAATGGAATTTTATTTTGAATGAAAAGCCTATAGTGCAAAATTCTGGTTTTTGAATTGTTAACTTCAAATCTGACATACTAATACTCATTTAAAATTTAAAGATTCAGTTTATATTTCAAAAGTATTAACACGATAGGAATAATTTTAACACGATAATATTGGCCCTAATTTTATCTTTCATTTAATATGATTATATATATTATATGTCAATATATATTATGCTTTGACAGCAAGCATGGCCGCCTTGCATGGGGGACTCATTAGGAGCAAATCCCGCTTCAATTTGTCTATCCTACTGCAATGTTAGGTCAAAAAGCGATAGTAAGATGTCGCTATTTTATATGTTCATCATTCTTACATCGCAATTGCGAATAAATTGGGCAAGTCGTTTTTGGTCTGCAGTGGGAATGTCGAGCTACGTTTCTGCTGAAGAAGCCCCAAGCAGGGCTGAAACAGCTGTCCAGAGGCTGCTCGAGGTTCTCACTGCAATCAAAAACGATTTGCACAAAATTTTTCTAAAATCTTTCATTATGCTTTGACAGCAAGCATGGCCGCCTTGCATGGGGGACTCATTAGGAGCAAATCCCGCTTCAATTTGTCTATCCTACTGCAATGTTAGGTCAAAAAGCGATAGTAAGATGTCGCTATTTTATATGTTCATCATTCTTACATCGCAATTGCGAATAAATTGGGCAAGTCGTTTTTGGTCTGCAGTGGGAATGTCGAGCTACGTTTCTGCTGAAGAAGCCCCAAGCAGGGCTGAAACAGCTGTCCAGAGGCTGCTCGAGGTTCTCACTGCAATCAAAAACGATTTGCACAAAATTTTTCTAAAGTAGTTCTTAACGTAACTTTGCTATGTTCGGGTTTGAAACTTTCCACCCGGTATACCTAAACTTAACTGTTTTCGAGATATCGAGTTACCTTAGAAATTTTCTAGCTCCGTAACACCGCCACACATGTTTTAATACTCAACTGTTTTCTTTGGATTTCTATTTTATAAGGTGCTCAAAGTGTCTACCGTTGACCTCCTGACACTAACGAATTCATCGAACAAAATTTTGTTGTGGATTTAAAAGGTTGTTGGTTGGAATATTCGACATTTCATGCCTTATCTTCGATATTTTGTGGCCTACTTTTATAGAATAATTTTTTTACATGATTCCAAGTGATCAAGTGGTGTCATATCGGGAGACTTAGCAGGCCATTCAATTGCACTTCTGCGTCCAATCCATTTACCAGGAAAAGTTTCGTCTAGAAATTTCGAATATTCCTTCCAACAACCTTTTAAATTCACTACAAAATTATATTTGACGAATTCATGACTGTCAGCAGGTCAACGATGGACTCTTTGAGCACCTTATAAAATAAAATTCCAAAAAAAATAGTTGAGTATTAAAACATGTGAGGCGTTGTTAGAGTTAGAAAATTTCTAAGATAACTCGATATTTCGAAAACGGTTAAATTCAGGTATATGGTGTGCTATACAATTTTTTTTTAGAATTTTGAGGAGAACTGAAATATCGCGTAACATACAGGCTGTTCCATTTCAAAAAAAGTAACTTTGTTTTCCTATGACTTTTTGACTGATCCTGTATACTTAATTCTTCTTTACTGTAATATATTCTTTAAAGCTCTAAAGCTTTTGAATTTAACATTTTTCGCTAGCTGTCTTACTTTAAGAAATAATCGACCGTTTCCATACATAAAAGCGACTCTGTATACACCTGTGGCAACTACATGACTTTTATTAGTTTATGTAGTGAAAATTGCTTTTCTATGGCAAACAAATAAAAGGTAAAAGTCTGAAATTACTGTCAAGTTATAACTTTTTTGTTGTACAGGGTTCGACTCTCATAAGACTGGGGAACACAAATTTTGTTTACTTAGACCTGACACCTGATTTTGACTTAAGGCATCTGAATCCAAAAAATACCTCAGTTTTTGTCTATCACGTCAACTTTTCTGCTATCGGATACCCTCTCTCTATTCCAAAGGTTATACAAAATCTGCATACAAAGGAAAATCTTACCAAATATACTGTCACCGAGATTCATTTTTTTGTTTTATATGTAGTCACTGTTAGGTTTGAAATGATAGATTTTTATTTGTTTTAGTATTTATAAATTCACTAGAAATAGCGATTTCAGATGTTTAGGAAAACAAGTTTTGCCACTGAGGGCTATTCTGTAACATTAATAAACATATCATTTGAAATAGTCTTCAATAATTGAACAGAACTTGACACGATTTCAGCAATTCAAGTCAACTGCCGACTCCCAATCGCAGAGTGATTCATATTAACTTGATATTTTGCAAAGTCACTTGATTCAGAGCAATAAGTGGTACGTATCAAGTCCACATCAATGCTACAGAATACCCATTAACTCAAAAATAACTGAAGGCTGTTGAAAGGGACAGCGTCATTGGATGTAACGAGTGTTCAATAAAAAAAAACGGTCAGGTAGCCTGTAGCAGGTTATTGTTGTTGGGAACGCATGTCGCGATTAACTTCATTTGAATGTCAACTTTGACAAGTTGACGGTTAAACGGTTAAACCTAACCAACAAAACTCGAAAGCTGCTTCTTCAACTTTTTTAAATTTTATACTTAATACAAACATTCGATAATAAAAGTTTTTTTTGAAACGTTTTCGTTCAGTTAAAGTGAGGTTAGAAATGCAAGTGACGCTTCACGCTAGTCGTATGAAGAACCCTACCCTAGACGTTCAGAATAAATTCATGGCTATCTAGACCGTTTTTTTAATTGAACACTCGTTACCATTAAAATTTCTTTAAAACGATATCTCAATTAAGTCACTCCACTATTTAACATCCTGAAGTTCATAGTGCGCGCAGCGCTACTTAGCGGATGTTCTAAAGTAATTTTATCTCAAGAATTTAGTACTTTTTATCTACTCTGATTTGGTTCTTGTCTGAACTTTGTACCTTATGTGGTTCCAAATTTAATAGAGGGGAAAGAACTTTAGACTAGCAAGATTTCTTAACTATTATGGTCATTAAATTCCTTTCCATTTAGTTTTGCAGTGAAACAAGTTTCTTTTTAACATACAGGATGTAACAGAATAAGTTTGTTGGCCGTAGGTAGTTGACTACTAGATTTAAAAATAAAGAAATCGGTTTATCTAAATATCGAAGAATTATAACCACTGAAATTTTTTGAGTGTATGTGGCACTCCTGGATCCGACGAGCTCAGCAATACATTACTGCTAGTGGGGACCATTTGGAACATTTGCTGCTGTGATTGTATGTATTGATTAATTCCCTAACGAATCACTTTAGGACACATCTTTATTTTTATTTGTAGAAACGGCCTATTTTTAATACGTCCAGTATATTGCAAAAAATATATTTTTATACTTTATCGTAAATTTTAATCAACATTTTTTTTTTAATTAAAATTACATTGGCAATTAATTTACATGTCCAGAGGAATGAAAAACGATGTACTACTTTATTTATCCTCTTTCTGTGAAATACTATTTTCGAGTAATTTCCCATCAATTTTGATTTCACAAAATCGGCGACTATTGACAGGTAACCGTGTAATTTGATTTACTTTATGACTGGGCAAGCTTTCACGCTCGCGTTAAGTTTAGAAGCTTCGCCCTCAGGGGGTGTAATAAGAGAAAGGGTATTCAGGTAGCATATGAGTGCGTGTACATGCGCGTTCTTGCCCGGGGGCAGGACTTTACGGCCCAAACCTAGCAACAGTAGTATTGACTTTTCACACTGTCGTCGCCATATTTTAACATGGCGTCTGAGGAATATTACAACTCTATTATCCGCAGAGGTGAAAACATATGCTAAGTAAATATTTTCACAAGGGATGGTGCGATTTACTATAATATTGGTTTTATTAGCACCCATTTATCAGTTTTACACGTTTCAGGTTAAATCTGAGAAAGATGGCGAGTGACGTTCCTTGATAATGTTCACTTTTTTTAATGGCCACAACTTTGTTCAAGGTGAATTGTCTTCTGCAGAACAGTTTAAATCTGTATTAGTTTGCGTTTTAGATGGATATCTTGGGTCATATTACATTTTATTTTGTTTTATGCGAACTTCTTGACTTATCTAGATTAGAACTTTAAAGAAACGAAAGGACTTAGATTAGATTTCACTGTTGACTAATTAAATGAGCAAGTACTGACTTTTGTTAAGTAAGATGCTATTTAAAATGAAAATAGATTAATTACGTCGAAAAATTTAACCCTATTTAAGCAAAATTTGATTAGATTGTAAATCTGGTTTTTCTTATGAAATAATAATAATATTATTATTAAACAGATCAAACAGCGACATCCACGATCGCTTTATAACCTAACTTGCAGTAGGATAGACAAACTGAAGCGGATTTGCGAATAAATTGGACAAGTTATTTTTGGTTTGCAGTGAGAATGTCGAGCTACGTCTCTGCTGATGAAGCCCCAAACAGGGATGAAACAGCTGTACAGAGGCTGCTCGAGGTTTTCACT